>CM055118.1:353174700-354514240 GCA_029206835.1 Rana muscosa
CTTGCTCTTCTCTGCAAGGCCCGGGTACCGACCGTTTAGCTATGAAGCTTTTTTGGTCGGATCCGGAATAGCTTGCTGAGGCCCAAAAGAACCTGTACGCAAGCTCAGTGAAAAACACATGTTTCTTCTTGGCCAACACCTTAGACACTGGCAAAAAACTGAGGTGCTCCCGGATGGGAGGGGCTTATATAGGGGAGGGTACTTCCGGTTTTGGAAGTTGCCAGTGCCAGCACCTGACGGTATCTATATAACCCATTAGTAATGACTATGTCGCTCTGTGTCCCGTGATGTACGAGAAAGAAATCCAAAAGAGAAAGAAAAACTTTCCATAGTGTAGCGTTCATCCATGAAAAAGGGGTTTATTTTCACAAAGTATGCGATACAGAACTTCAAAGTAACAAGTCCTGAGATATTAAAATGCTGGTTAAAAAACTCCTTGCAAGGAATAAAAAGCTCCGTATTCTGTCAATCAAACGACCGTTCGCGCGTGCGCAATGCATGCACGTGTCACCCTACGTCGTTTCGTCAAATCTGACATCATCAGGGGCACGATGCCCATGATGATGTCAGATTTGACGAAACGACGTAGGGTGACACGTGCATGCATTGCGCACGCGCGAACGGTCGTTTGATTGACAGAATACGGAGCTTTTTATTCCTTGCAAGGAGTTTTTTAACCAGCATTTTAATATCTCAGGACTTGTTACTTTGAAGTTCTGTATCGCATACTTTGTGAAAATAAACCCCTTTTTCATGGATGAACGCTACACTATGGAAAGTTTTTCTTTCTCTTTTGGATTTTATCCTACTTACTGAGGAACATCCACTCTGATCTGCAAAGAGTGTGTCTACTCCCAGTTCTGGCCAGGTGTTCAATCAACGTCTCTGGAGACTCTCCCATTGTGGATGAAGCGTTCCTGCAGAATCATCCTGCCTTCCATGGAGTAAAACATCACTCTACTGAGCCTGTTTTGACCCCCCTGAGAAGGGCGGTCGCAGGCTGTCTGGTAAGCCTTCATTCTTCACCTTGGTGGCGGGATCTTTACTAAGTGTTGGAGCATTTTGCCTATGATTTTTATCGGATACCTGCACTCTGTAGAACTCTTATCATCTTTAAATAGAGGAGAAGATTTCATATATTTTTCACTGACACACATGAACTTTAAATTGTTTATTTGTAGTATTCACTCATGTTTTTGATACTTTTTCTTATATTATATATTTTTTTCACTGTATAGCCATACACAGTTTTGCTCATCCAGCGCTACACCTTTTTGTATATTTATAACACACAATGAACTCATAAACAAGTTGTATAAGCTAAAACTTAGCAGGGTCACTTTGCTCTTCCCTAAGAGATAGCTACCATTGATCTAGTGCTGCATTAGAATTACACAGTGTATCCAATCTACACTGCCTAAAATGATCTAAAATGTGTATTTGGATAGATAGAGTAGGGAGGGGATAAAACCCATAGGTTTCTTCTTTTTTGTTTTTGCTGTTTGTAACCCATTGGGGAGAATTTCCTTCACTTCCTGTTCCAACCGAAAGTGTCTTCTACATAAGGGAAATCCATCCTTAGGCAGTCTGCACTGAAACACTTTGAAAAGTTTTTCCAATACTCTGTTGACATCTGTAACATTTTGGATTTCTCATCACTTTTTTTCATAATGACAATTGTCACCAAGACAAACAGGGTGAACCTCCATAGCGAGGACACAGACAGGTATACAAAGCTAACAGAAGTTCTAACTAATAATGAGCTGATCCACCCAGCTTCAATTCAGATGGGGTCTTGTTAGAGAACCCGAACTTTGCAGCAAACTGCATTAAAATCTATAGGGGCAAATCTTGTTGGTCAATTCTGTCAATTTGTAGGACTAATCAGCCAGATGTTATGGAGAGAAGGCACGCTAAGCTGGATACTACCCTGGGGGTGGCTGAGCTATAGAAAAATGCCTGTCTATGCCTTGTGTCTTTAGTATGTTTTAGCATAGTGCCGTGTGTCTTTAGTACGTTTTTGGCTAGTGCCGTGTGTTTTTAGTATGTTTTGGTCTTGTGTATATAGTACGTTTTGGCCTAGTGCCTTGCGTCTTTAGTACATTTTGGCCTAGTGCCTTGTGTCTTTAGTATGTTTTAGCCTAGTGCATTGTGTCTATAGTAGTACGTTTTGGCCCAGTGCCTTGTGTCTTTAGTATGTTTTGGCCTAGTGCCTTGCGTCTTTAGTACATTTTGGCTTAGTGCCTTGCATCTTTAGTACGTTTTGGCCAAGTACCTTGTGTATATAGTATGTTTTGGCCTAGTGCCTTGTGTCTTTAGTACATTTTGGCCAAGTACCTTGTGTCTTTAGTATGTTTTTGCCTAGTGCCTTGCATCTTTAGTACGTTTTGGCCAAGTGTCATGTGTCTTTAGCATGTTTTGGCCTAGTCTTGCTAATTAAAACTGTCCAGTTTCACATTGCTGTACCATCTATGGGCAGACACTCTAGAATGCACAGCCAGATATTGTCCTACAAGAATTAGGAGTGTCAGCCCATAGGAACAGCAGCTAAACATGACCTCTTCCCTTGTGCTATGTGCAAGGCGGGACCCCATTCTGTTACTAGGAGTGGGGTAACAGAGGTACGCTGGTCTGGTGGAGTGGGCACATGCTCAGCACGTCCCTACTAATTCAACATCTACCAAATTACAGTATGTAGTGACACGGGAGAACAGAGGAAATCTGATGAGTGCGCTCTACACAAACGGTACCCCTGCGGTCCGGGGCAAAGCAGGCTCCGCAAACAACTTGGCATAGACAGCAGGATATGCCCACCTCATTCACCTGAAGACCACCACTAAAGAGACCATGGCTGTAGTTAGCTAAAACTTGCCCAGAGACCTGAGACATGACTGCCAAGCTGTGCTTCAGATTGGCTCCTCTGTCAGGCACTGTTGCCAGACTGGCTGAAATCCTAATAAGGGGCATATATAACATCTGAAACATGGAAGCCTGCCAGAACTCCACGTGATCTGCTATGCTGCTGTCATTGCTATGCCAAGCAAAGTGTTAATGTGGAAGAAGCCTATTCCCGATTTGGACACAGGCCTCGTCCACTGGCCAATCGCTGATATAGCCCACTGTCAGGTGCAAGACCAAGATGAGTTTCAGGTAATCTGCTCAATATGAGCTTTGCCCCTTGGGAGAGATGCTACGGCTGTGAATCCTTACTGTACCAGTGGAAGGAAGGGTCTATGGAGCTGTCTGATCTCAGTGAGGATGGACTGCTGATACCTCGGGTGACCTTTTCTCCTCCAAGTTGGTCTGTTGCCTCCAAGAACCCAAGCCCACCTTCCATACAATGCACCGACATCGGTCAAGATGCTCCTGGGTTGGGCTCCCCCAAGAAGCTGGGGTTGAGCAGCTGAACATACAACCTGCCACAGGAGATATGCCCGTCCAGGATAATGTATCCATGACCACCTGTTCCCAGGATTCTACAGGTCTTCCTGTTGACGCACTGTTAGAACCTACAGTAACGGCGATACCCTTTGAGACCCTCCTGGACAATACCAATCTCATGGATTCACTTGTCCCTGAACCTGCAGTACCTCTGTCCCTGCTTTCATGCATTTACTCTGCGGCCGCTTTTCCAATGTCGTGGAAATATAGGTTCCATGCAGAGCACACAGCCTATATTTCCTGTGCTACCTAAGCACACACTTTAGATTTCATCTTTTTGCAATAATACTATCTTTAGGCTAAGTTCCACTCACCGTTCCTCCATCCCATCCATTCCAAGAAGCAAGCATCACACAGCCAGCTATGTTCTCATCTCAGCATACCAGCATGACTGCCGACTCGACCCTCACGGCTCCTTTTTATTATCAAAAGATCTCACCAGCAGATAATCACAGCATGTGACCTCCATGGGAGTGGTCATCACATGATGTCCTCTTTACACAGCAAAAGTCCAAATAAGGACATCCCTCTAACAAGATGTCCCATATAATCCAGTACATGAATACCACACAAGAAATATAGCTTAAAGGATACAATTCAATACAATACATACAATGAATACAATAACGCATGATGGCTAAAGTCTAATGGGCATGTCTAGGCAGGGAGAGCGCGCATGCTTCCAGCAAACAAAGCCGTATTGCTTTAAAACATGGACGCTCTCCCCGGCTCTGACAACACTCTTAAGCTCTCATATTACCGTTGATAGGAATCCTTATTCTGCGCTATTCCATAGAATAACGCATATTCAGATTATACTATTATTGAGTGGGGGAGGGAGGCTATCTGCAGACACGCGCTATGAATCCCAATCAATGTTGATCAGACACAGCAGCGACAAGAGCACGCATCTGCCTATAACCAATGATGTCGTTGCAGAGCGAGCATATCCCCTCCTTAACGATCGTCCATGCTAATGCACAGAGGGCCCTCGTCGGCGGACATATCCGCACCCTGCAAACATCACACTCCAACCTCAAGACGTTTTCCCCTACCAGACGGGATTCAAGCAGCCTCAGACTGCCCCAGTCAGCTCTTTAGAGCGGGTTGCGGAAGTACTAACACTGGGTGACACTATGACAATACATATTAAATACATCTTCATAAAAATCTCCACAACACCAAGGCCACAGGAGCTGCCACAGCCTTCGAATGCCTATCCAGAGGGATACATCCTAGTGGGTACCTGGTTTTGACAGGTACCCACTCCCACTTCCGGTCAGATGCGCTGCAGAGATCTGAGATAGACGTTCAGACCCCTCCTTCTCCCGCAGTCTTCTGGGACACATCACAGGTCCCAGAAGGCTATAGGACCATTAACAAGGTGCAGCGTGGCTCACGTATGCACAGTATGAAAATTGGCTGTAAAGACGCAAGGCCGGCACCTGGGTGAGGACATCGCTGATCCCTGGACAGGTTAGTGTCCTTATATTAAAAGCCAGCAGCTACAGTATTTGACACCTGCTGACTTTTATTTTTTTGGGGGGAGCCTGTAGCTCCTCTTTAATTTAGTGGCTGGCCCAGGCTGGGGGGGGAAACAGTTAAGTCTGCCTGCACAGTTCCTGGGCTTTTTGTATCTAGTCTACTCACCAGTAATATAAATATGGGAGAAGGCTGGGTTTGGGGCTTGATTTTGGCCCACACTTGACTACATATGCTGCGAAAGAGGACTCCTGCGCCCCGCAGTCCGCTGGAGGCACCAGGGATCTGGAGATCAGCCAGTACCTGGAGAACGCCAACATGGATGCAAACATAGACAACATGCAATATCTAAACCAAAAAATAAGTTGCGTAAAAAGTACTGGGATAAAGTGCAGCCAGACCCCCATCTTGGGGTCAAAGTAGCTGGTAAGCGGCTTGAGAGTTGGGTGTGTACTTTTGGATGTGAAGATTTTGCTATCAACACTGAAATAATAGGATTTTTAAAACATCTTACCTGTAAAATCCTTTTCTTGGAGTACATCACGGGACACAGAGCTCTCTTAATTACTTAGTGGGTTAGATAGTCACCATCAGGTGATTGGACACTGGCAAACCCTAATTACAAGGTGAGTTCCTCCCCTATATAACCCCTCCCATATGGAGAGTACCTCAGTTTTGTAGCAAAGCAATAAGTATCCCAACGTTTATATATTTAGCAATACCCCCGTAGCAGGCCACTGGTTTAGATTTTGGGCTTTGCACGTTACCTCTAAGTTCGTTGTCAGGGGAAGAAAGTCTGTAGAAACTGCAATGTCCACACAAGACGTAAAACCTTCAACTGTTGTTTTTTTTTTTTTTGCTGCAGTAACTTGTATAGAAAGTAGAAGGTATGAGAAGATAGGGGAAGGTTCAGGTACCCATTGCAGGACACACAAAAATGTCTAAAGTCATTCATCACTCTCACTCTTGAGTGGGTATTGCTCACCCGGATAGACTCCTCTCACCTGGACTAGCAGCCGGGATGATGCACAAACCAGTATGAGAACAGTCTCTGCCACAGACCGTTTGAGAACAATTGTGGATAGCCAGGAATCCTCTGCCACAGGATTTCAGTCCCGAACTTCCAGCCGTGCAGTAAAAGAACCTTTAAGCCGATCCGGCAAACTGCTGGGCTTTTAAAGTAGTGGATCCCTTCTTAACAAAGTCACCAGGCCTATCCCGAGATGTTAGCAATTTGCTGGTCTCCTCCAGGGCAGGTCCTCCCCCGGTTCCCTTCGTTAAGCAGCTTCCTCCCTCTTGGTGGACAGCTTGGGATCCCCTTTAGGATTGTAGGCCCCAGTCATCATAACTGGCCCTACTCGCTAGAGATGCAGCCTCGGGCCAATGTGACCCCGGGCTGAGAACACACACACATACCTCGCGCCAGGAGGGCCACAAGGCGAACGAACTCCGCACAATGGCGTCTGCCCGTTAAGTATCCCTCCCCAGCATGCACAGCGGGCCACCACTTCCACTGAACCGCTGCCAAGAAGGGACACCTAATACACCATGCTCTGCCTGTGTTCCAACATGGGCCTGAGGTGGTACCGCCACCTTCAGGCAACAGTGGAAAATGCTATCAGGCACCACCATAGCCCAGACAGAGGCAATTTGAATATATTTACACAAGTCTGAGCCCAACTATTGGCTCAGACACCCCCTAAATTTACAATAGCGCCCCAATCATCGGGGGCAGGGCGATACATATACATAAATCCCGAAGAGGGGCGGGGAGCTCTGTGTCCCGTGATGTACTCCAAGAAAAGGATTTTACAGGTAAGCTGTTTTAAGAATCCTATTTTCTTTTTCGTACATCACGGGACACAGAGCTCTTAATTACTTATTGGGATGTCCCAGAACAATGCCCAAATTGAGGGGAGGGAGACAGATCAAAACAAAACAGACTGCCATTGGACGTGAGGACCTATACTGCTGCCTGCAGTACACTGCGCCCGAAGGCGGTATCCTCATGCCCTCTTACATCCACTTGATAGAATCTAGTGAATGTATGGACCGAAGACCAAGTTGCAGCCTTGCAGATCTGAGCCATAGAGGCCTGGTGATGCACTGCCCATGAAGCACCTACTGCTCTAGTGGAGTGCGCTCTCACATGAAAAGGAGAAATTTTCTTCTTTAAATCATAAGCCTGAACAATAACCTGTCAAATCCACTTAGCAATAGTGGGCTTCGACGCAGCCTGGCCCATTCTGGGTCCCTCTGGCAGTACAAACAGAAGATCAGTCTTTCGTATCTGAGTTGTCGCTTCCAGATAGATCTTTACTGCTCTTACCACATCTAAAGAGTGTAACAATCTTTCCTCCGCGGACTGAGGACCTGGAAAAAAGGATGGTAGGACCACATCTTGGTTCAGATGGAATCCTGATACCACCTTAGGCAAGAAATTCGGGTGAGGAGGCAACACCATCCTGTCTTCGTGAATAATTAAATATGGCTTTTTACATGAAAAAAAAACGCTAACTCCGATACCCTAGCAGAGGATATGGCAACAAGAAAAAAATATTTCCTGGTTAAAAGAACCAAGGAAGCATGGTGCAATGGTTCAAAAGGCTGTTTTTGTAAAACAGACAGAACCAGATTTAAATCCCATGGGCACATGGACGGCTTGACTGGCGGATTTAAACGCAGTACCCCCTGAATAAAAGCCCAGATTAGGGAATGAGAGGCCAGCGGCCTCTGGAAGAATACAGACAAGGCCGAGATCTGACCCTTGATAGTACTCAAGGCCAGCTTCATCTCTACTCCTAACTGAAGAAAGGCGAGAATTCTGCTAATGGCATACCTTCGGGGATGCCAACCCCTGGATTCACACTAAGAAACAAATGCCTTCCAGATTCTGTAATAGATGAGCCTGGAGGCCAGCTTCCTAGCATTAACCAGAGTGGATAGGACTGGACCTGAAAGCCCACTCTTCAGGACATGGGTGTCAACAGCCAAACCGTCAAATTCAGACTTCGTAAGTAAGGATGGAATATTGGTCCTTGTGAAAGCAGGTCTGGACATAGCGGAAGAACCCATGGTCTTCCTACTGCCATTTTCACGATCTCTGCATACCAAGACCGTCTAGGCCAGGCCGGGGCCACTAGAATTACCGGTTTCTTTTCTCTCTTGACCCTGTGAAGGAATCGTGGGACAAGCGGAACTGGAGGGAACGCATAGATCAGAGAAAACTGATCCCAAGGAATTATCAAGGCATCTGATCCTTGTGCTAGCGGATCTTTTGTTCTTGATACAAAGATGTCTAGCTTCTTGTCGAATCTGGAAGCTAGCAGGTCTACATCCAGGGTACCCCATTTCTGGCATATGGCCTGAAATATGGTGGAGTGTAGAGACCATTCTCCTGGACACAGCTGTTGGCGGCTTAGGAAATCCGCCTGCCAATTTTCCACCCCTCGAATGAAGACTGTAGATAGGCAAGGAACATGCCCTCTGCCCAAGCAAAAATGTGGTTCAACTCTCTTTTGGGCATCCAGACTCCTGATGCCCCCTTGGTGATTGATATAGGCCACTGCTGTAGCATTGTCGGACTGAATCCGAACAGGACAGCCTTGCAACCTGTATGTCCAGGCCCTGAGGGCCAGAAAAACTGCCCGAATCTCCAGAATGTTGATGGGCAGCAACCTTTTGGTTTTGGACCACCTTCCCTGGACCGAAGCCTCTTCCAGAACTGCTCCCCGGCCTAAGAGGCTGGCATCTGTGGTCACAACTTTCCAAGTAATCGGAACAAAGGATTTCCCCTTCTGTAGATTCTTGGTTAGTAACCACCAATTGAGGCTCTGGCGCACTTCTGGTGACAGACGCATCGGAAGATCCAAGGCCTGGACTCTTTTGTTCCAGGCAGACAGAACGCTGTTCTGCAAAGGTCTTGAGTGAAACTGGGCGTAAGGAACAGCCTCGAATGAGGCTACCATCTTCCCCAATAATCTCATGCAAAGACGAATGGAAGGATTTTTTTTTGCCTTGACTACCTTGACCAAATCTTTTATGGCTTTGGCCTTTGACTTGGGTAAGAATACCCTGCTTTGGGCTGTGTCTATGAGCATGCCCAAATACTCCAGCCTCTTTAGGGGCTGTAAGGATGACTTTTCTAGGTTGAGGACCCAGCCTAGGTGCTCTAAGTACTTGACTGTGCTGAGCACATTGTGGTCTAAGCATGCTACGGACTGTTCTACTAGCAGCAAATCGTCTAGATAAACCATTACTGCTATGCCCCGAGCCCTTAGTTTTGACAGGACTAGAACCTTCGTAAACACCCGAGGTGCAGTTGCTAGACCGAAGGGTAGGGCCACAAACTGGAAGTAGCGTTGTTCCACACCGAACCTTAGAAACCTTTGGTAAGCGAGACAAATTGGCACATGTAGATATGCATCTTTGATATCTATCAATGCCAGGAATTCTCCCCCCTGAAGGGTTGAAACCACTGAGCGGAATGAGCGAATGTTTAAGAACTGATTCAGGTCCTATAGATCTAGAATAGGTCTGACATCTCCGTTTGGTTTTGGAACCGTAAAGAGGTTTGAATAAAACCCTGAACCTTGCTCCTCCGGAGCTACCTCTATGATTACCCCTTGGGATAATAAGCGATCTAAAGCCAGAAGCAAGGGCCTTCTTTTTTCTGGATCTTTGGGAACATTTGACCAAAGAAAACGGGATGGCGGAAGCCCCCGAAATTCCAGCTTGTACCCCAGAGATACCGTGGAGATTACCCATTTGTCCTGAATCTCTTCCTGCCAAGCGCCTGCAAAACGCAGAAGCCTTCCCCCCACCCGGTCGAGCGGGGGCGCCTCTTCACAAGGAGGCTTTGGGGTTCTGTTTGCCAGATCAAGACCCCAAGATTTCTTCTGCCCTTGGGCCTGGCCTTGGGCCTTTCCTCTTGTATTGGACTGGGGAGGCCGTCGCCGATGTCTGGAGGCCGAAGCTCCCGGGGCCGGGGAAAGAGAACGCCTAAAAGAAGGACGTTTACCTTTCTTCTTAACCGGCAACAAAGTGGTCTTGCCACCGGAAATCTTCTGGATATACTTGTCCAGGTCACCCCCAAACAAGCGTTCCCCATGAAACGGGAATCCAGCTAAAAATCTTTTGCATGAAGCTTCAGCTGCCCAATGCTTAAGCCAAAGGGACCTGCGCATGTGCACCAGCAGGAGTGTAAGGCGGGATGCCAGCTGAACCGAATCCATAATAGCATCTACCGCAAAACATAAGGTTTTAGGAAGTATGCACAATCCTCTACCTGCTCAGCAGGGAGGAAGTTAATCACCTGCTTCATCTGCTCCTTCAGGAATTGGCACATACCAATTGCTGCAACTGCAGGTTGGACCACAGCGCCAGCCATGGCAAAGGAGGCTTTAAATAAAGATTACAGCTTTTTGTCAGTTGGATCTCTAAATCCCTGAGCATTGTCCACGGGACATGTCAGGCTCTTATTTACGCAAGAAACAGACACATCTATTGCTGGCACACTCCATTTCTTGGTGAATTTCTCCTCCGCTGGATAAAGAAGGGAAAACTTCTTAGGAGCAGTAAACAGCCTATCTGGGTGAACCCAGTCATTATACATCAGCTTTTCCAGTAACAGATGGATCGGGAAAGTATATGCAGCTTGTGGGGATTTCCGAGACCCCAAGGAGGAAACAGGGGACACGGCTGACCCAGCAGAGGGCAATTTGTATGTGGCATGCACCATCTCTGTATAATATTGCACCTGCACTTCGAGAGCCTGAGAGGCAGAAGAGAGCTTCTCCTCATCCTCTGATTCGTCCGACTGTTCCTGATCCTTGTCCCCAGATGGTGAAAAATCATCATCATCATCAGACTGCTGATCATCCGATAGGGAGCCCAGAGCAAAGGAAGGGGACCTACCCCGCTTTCTGCTCTTTTTTAAGGATGCTGTAATCAAAGCAGTAATCCTTCTTTCTAAGCCACCCAACGCTGTTGCCAAAGCGTCCTCAGTGACATATACAGGGGCTGCAATGTCGGGAGAGGCTGCAAAGCCTGACAGGGGCAATGGTTCATTCTGTGCGGCTGACTCCAGTCTCTCAGGGGAGGATGGTATCATACTGGCACATCTAGAGTCCCCAGATCCGGACAGTGACCTCTTAGTGCCATTTTTATTTTAACAGAGATGTTTCTCTTAGTGCCCTTTTTACCTGCCCCTGAAGCCCTCTTATGGGGAGACATAGTCCTAAGCTGACAAAGCAGAGGTACTAGTACATATGCATACACTTATGTGCCTAGTCTTACAATAATAATGTTTGCTAGTCTAGTCTGCACAACCTGATGCTGAGTAGGTAGTCTTAGGTATGCCTGGATCCGAACCACAAGAGATGCTTACATGCCCACAGCTCTGTGTCCCACCGCTTACAGACTCCTGGCGTCCTGAGCTTTTTAAAATAGCCGCCTGAGCATTGATCCGCTGTGCATGCCGCTGGCAACCATGCCCCCTCCTTCCCCGCCGTTCTCGCCGTAAAAGCGCGCCCCCTGCGCGCGCGTAGGAAAACATGGTGGCAGACGGGGGGAGAGGGGGGAAGAAAGGACATGACCGGGGGACTGCGTGGGGTCCCAGACTTCGTGGGACCCCCACCTTTCAACCTATGTGGCAGAGACTGCAGCAGAAGAGATGAGGGGATCACAGACCGGCTTCACTGAGCTTGTGTCCTGGAGCATGTAAGTAAAGTAGCAGAAATGTCTCTTTACTCCCTCCAGTGGCGGAAACAGGTAAGACATACAAACTACTCATAGAAGATAATCCTTAAGGTATTACCTAGGATTGTCCTCACTTACCTTATCCCTGCCGCAGGATACTGCTTAGCACAGACAGTTCCAGCCTTCACCCATCACGGCGGGTAGTGTTGTGCCAACCTTCAGGGTTCTGGGTTCCTACTTACAGGAGCCTCGTCCCTGGACCTGTAGAAGACTCTGCCAGAAAACCTTTGTGCATTTTTAATACATGCCCAAAGTGCTGGATCCCAGAGCCCAGTCCTACAATAGACATTACAGGCAAGACCTCACTCTTCTACGAGGCCCGGGTACCATCCATTTTAGGCATTTTATATTGCCCCGTCGGATGGATCCGATGTGTAGCTCCTAGACCCCCGCAGGGACCTTCAGCAGAGCTTTCTTCTTAGCACATCTTTAATCGTGACCAAACACCTTAGACACTAGTGAAAAAACTGAGGTACTCTCCATATGGGAGGGGTTATATAGGGGAGGAACTCACCTTGTAATTAGGGTTACTAGTGTCCAATCATCTGATGGTGACTATCTAAACCACTAAGTAATTAAGACAGCTCTGTGTCCCGTGATGTACGAAAAATAAATGGATTTTCGTTGATACAAGAGCACTTCTCTTCTTTTTTCTGGTGGACTTTACTGGATTGTTTATGAATGTTTTTTAACACATTCTTATTTACAGTTTTTGATATACATGAATTTCTTACTTGATTGAATTTATGCATTTTATATTGATAGCGCAACACAATTTTCTTTATTATTAACATGCAATATCTACTAAGTTACAGTGTGTGGTGACATGAGACAGTACTATCAGAGGAACCTTTTATTTTTTTTACTGCACACAGTGAAAGCTCATCTCTAATTCAGGGAGCTGCCCTAATGTTAGATTCTTCACATGACCACAGTCTCTGCCTGGTTCCGGGGATTGATGAGTGGGCTCTGTGTGAAGGTACCCCAGGCCCACATGTGTGAATGAGGCCTCCAAGATTAACCACTCAAAGATTTCAGGATTTGCCCCCTTAACCACTTCAATACTAGGCACTTTCGGCCATTCCTGCCCAGGACAATTTTTAGCTTTCAGCGCTGAGCTTTCTTTTGGTGGTATTTGATCACCTCTATGGTTTTTATTTTTTGTTAAACAAACTAAAAAAGACCAACATTTTTTGAAAAAAATGTTTTTCCTTAGTTTCGGTCATAATTTTTTTTCCCCCCTTCACTGACGGTCACTGATGAGGCGGTACTGATGGGCACTGATGAGGCGTCACTGATGGGCACTGATGAGGAGGCACTGATATGTAGAATTGATGGGCACTGATAGGCGGCACTGATATGCAGCACTGATAAGCACCAATAGGCGGTAACTGATAGGCACTGATAGGCAGCACTGATGGGCACTGATAGGTGGCACTGATGGGCACTAACAGGCGGCACTGATGGGCACTGACAGGCAGCTGTGATGGGCACTGACAGGCGGCTGTGATGGGCACTGATAGGCGGTACTAATTGGCACTGAAAGGTGGCACTGATGGGCAGCACTGATGATGAGGTACTGATAGATTACTGACAGGTGTTACTGCTGGGCACTGATTGGCACTGTGGTGGGCTCTGATTGGCACTGTAGTGGGCACTGGGAGACTTTATTGTTGTGTTTATTGCTGGGCACTGATTGGCAGGTGATTAGCACAACTAAGGGGGCTGTGCTGATAATCAATGTGCTGATTATCAGCACAGACCCCCCCTCTGACAGGGAGATCCGCCGATCGGCTCTCCCTGTCAGCGCAAACCGAGAAATGCTGTTTACCGGCACTTCATGGTTCACGCGATAATCAGCTGTGATTGGTCACAGCTGATCACGTGGTAAGAAGCCTCTGACAGAGGTTTCTTATTACGATCGGGTACTTGCGTTCACCGCGCTGCGTGCCACCACGGGCGTGTGCTGGCATGTTATCCTGCTGGAGGTCATATGACGCCCTGTCAGGATAACAGAACCATATGGCGGGAAGTGGTTAATGACCGGGCCATTTTTTGTGATACGGCACTGCGTCGTTTCAACTGACAATTGCGCGGTTGTGCAACGTTGTACCCAAACAAAATTGACGTTCTTTTTTTCCCCACAAATAGAGATTTCTTTTGGTGGTATTTGATCCCCTCTGTGACTTTTATTTTTTGTGCTATAAACAAAAAATTGCGACAATTTAAAAAAAAAAAACAACAATATTTTTTACTTTTCGCTATAATAAATATCCCCAAAAAATTTAAAAAAATATAATTTCTTCATCAGTTTAGGCCGATATGTATTCTTCTACATATTTTTTGGGGAAAGAAAATCGCCATAAGCGTATATTGATTGGTTTGCGCAAAAGTTATAGCACCTACAAAATAGGGAATAGATTTATGGCAATTTTTATTATTATTATTTTTTTTACTAGTAATGGCGGCGATCTGCAATTTTTATCGTGACTGCGACATTGTGGCGGACAAATCTGACCCCAAATTACACTTTTTGGGGACCAGGGATATTATTACATTGATCAGTGCTATATAAATGGTGTCTACAAAATAGGGGATAGATTTATTGCATTTTTATTATTTTTATTTTTTTTACTAGTAATGGTGACGATCTGCGATTTTTAGCGGAGATACGACATTGCGGAGGACAGATCGGACACTTTTTTTGCGACCAGTCACATTTATACAGCGATCAGAGCTAAAAATAGCCAAATGTCAAAGGCACGGAAGGTGTTAACGTTAGGGGGGGGGGGAGTTAGGGGTTAAATGTTTCCTAGGGAGGTGTTTCTAACTGTGGGGGGAGTGTAGCGACTGGAGGAGGAGAGAGATTGCTGTTCCTGATCACTAGGACGCAGGGCTGGATGATGTCATTGTCCCAACTCCCGACCAGCAAAGGGAGGGGGATATTTGCATCTTATCTCGGTGTTAGCCAATAATGCTTTGTCCATGCTGCAGCCCCCCTTCCTCTTCCCCTCCCGCCCACCACATTTTGACTTCAGTTCCAGGAAGAAGAAGAAGAAGAAGCCAGAATCAGTCCTCAGCTTGCCAGCACCCATGTGAGTTATTTTTTCTTTATGTTTACTTCAGGGAGGGGGGGGGTTCTGCAGCAGCAGGAACAGTCATGGATTCCTACTTTTAGTGCAGGTGATGGAGAAAGAGGAACACAACCAGCATTCTCTTATCTATTCATGTTTTTACTCTGGCACTATTACCTAACCTGTCACTACTATATACCACCTAGCCTGGCACTACTGTATATCACCTAGCCTGGCACTGCTGTATACCACCTAGCCTGGCACTGCTGTATACCACCTAGCCTGGCACTGCTGTATATCACCTAGCCTGGCACTGCTGTATACCACCTAGCCTGGCACTGCTGTATACCACCTAGCCTGGCACTGCTGTATACCACCTAGCCTGGCACTACTGTATACCACCTAGCCTGGCAGTACTGTATCTCACCTAACCTGATACTACTGTATCTCACCTAGCCTGGCACTACTGTATCTCACCTAGCCTGGCACTACTGTATCTCACCTAGCCTGGCACTACTGTATCTCACCTAGCCTGGCACTACTGTATCTCACCTAACCTGGCAGTACTGTATCTCACCTAGCCTGACACTACTGTATCTCACCTAGCCTGGCACTACTGTATATCACCTAGCTTGGCACTGCTGTATATCACCTAGCCTGGCACTGCTGTATATCACCAAGCCTGGCACTGCTGTATATCACCTAACCTGGCACTACTGTATATCACCTAACCTGGTACTTCTGTATCTCACCTAGCCTGGCACTACTGTATATCACCTAGCCTGGCACTACTGTATCTCACCTAACCTGGCAGTACTGTATCTCACCTAACCTGGCAGTACTGTATCTCACCTAGCCTGGCACTATTGTATCTCACCTAGCCTGGCACTACTGTATATCACCTAGCCTGGCACTGCTGTATACCACCTAACCTGGCACTACTGTATATCACCTAGCCTGGCACTACTGTATCTCACCTAGCCTGGCACTACTGTATATCACCTAACCTGACACTACTGTATCTCACCTAGCCTGGCACTACTGTATATCACCTAACCTGGCAGTACTGTATCTCACCTAACCTGGCAGTACTGTATCTCACCTAGCCTGGCACTACTGTATATCACCTAGCCTGGCACTGCTGTATATCACCTAGCATGGCACTACTGTATATCACCTAGCCTTGCACTAATGTATCTCACCTAACCTAACACTGCTGTATATCACCTAGCCTGGCACTACTGTATACCACCTAGCCTGGCACTACTGTATACCACCTAACCTGGCACTACTGTATATCACCTAGGCTGGCACTACTGTATACCACCTAACCTGGCACTACTGTATATCACCTAGCCTGGCACTACTGTATCTCACCTAGCCTGGCACTACTGTATACCACCTAACCTGGCACTACTGTATATCACCTAGCCTGGCACTACTGTATCTCACCTAGCCTGGCACTACTGTATATCACCTAGCCTGGCACTGCTGTATACCACCTAACCTGGCACTACTGTATACCACCTAACCTGGCACTACTGTATATCACCTAGCCTGGCACTGCTGTATACCACCTAACCTGGCACTACTGTATACCACCTAACCTGGCACTACTGTATATCACCTAACCTGGCACTACTGTATATCACCTAGGCTGGCACTACTGTATACCACCTAGCCTGGCACTACTGTATACCACCTAGCCTGGCACTACTGTACACCACCTAACCTGGCACTACTGTATCTCACCTAGCCTGACACTACTGTATATCACCTAGCCTGGCACTACTGTATATCACCAAGCCTGGCACTGCTGTATATCACCTAACCTGGTACTTCTGTATCTCACCTAGCCTGGCACTACTGTATATCACTTAGCCTGGCACTACTGTATATCACCTAACCTGGCACTACTGTATCTCACCTAGCCTGATACTACTGTATCTCACCTAACCTAACACTGCTGTATATCACCTAACCTGGTACTACTGTATCTCACCTAGCCTGGCACTGCTGTATATCACCTAACCTGGTACTTCTGTATCTCACCTAGCCTGACACTACTGTATTTCACCTAGCCTGGCACTACTGTAAATCACCTAGCCTTGCACTGCTGTATAACACCTAGCCTGGCACTGCTGTATATCACTTAGCCTGGCACTACTGTATATCACCTAACCTGGCACTACTGTATCTCACCTAGCCTGATACTACTGTATCTCACCTAACCTAACACTGCTGTATATCACCTAACCTGGTACTACTGTATCTCACCTAGCCTGGCACTGCTGTATATCACCTAACCTGGTACTTCTGTATCTCACCTAGCCTGGCACTACTGTAAATCACCTAGCCTTGCACTGCTGTATAACACCTAGCCTGGCACTGCTGTATACCACCTAGCCTGGCACTACTGTATACCACCTAGCCTGGCACTACTGTATACCACCTAGCCTGGCAGTACTGTATCTCACCTAGCCTGGCACTACTGTATCTCACCTAGCCTGGCACTACTGTATCTCACCTAGCGTGGCACTACTGTATCTCACCTAGCCTGGCACTACTGTATCTCACCTAGCCTGGCACTACTGTATCTCACCTAACCTGGCAGTACTGTATCTCACCTAGCCTGACACTACTGTATCTCACCTAGCCTGGCACTACTGTATATCACCTAGCTTGGCACTGCTGTATATCACCTAGCATGGCACTACTGTATATCACCTAGCCTTGCACTACTGTATATCACCAAGCCTGGCACTGCTGTATATCACCTAACCTGGCACTGCTGTATATCACCTAACCTGGTACTTCTGTATCTCACCTAGCCTGGCACTACTGTATCTCACCTAACCTGGCAGTACTGTATCTAACCTAACCTGGCAGTACTGTATCTCACCTAGCCTGGCACTACTGTATATCACCTAACCTGGCAGTACTGTATCTCACCTAACCTGGCAGTACTGTATCTCACCTAGCCTGACACTACTGTATCTCACCTAGCCTGGCACTACTGTATCTCACCTAACCTGGCAGTACTGTATCTCACCTAACCTGGCAGTACTGTATCTCACCTAGCCTGGCACTACTGTATATCACCTAACCTGGCAGTACTGTATCTCACCTAGCCTGACACTACTGTATCTCACCCAGCCTGGCACTACTGTATATCACCTAACCTGACACTACTGTATCTCACCTAGCCTGGCACTACTGTATATCACCTAACCTGGCAGTACTGTATCTCACCTAACCTGGCAGTACTGTATCTCACCTAGCCTGACACTATTGTATCTCACCTAGCCTGGCACTACTGTATATCACCTAGCCTGGCACTGCTGTATATCACCTAGCATGGCACTACTGTATATCACCTAGCCTTGCACTAATGTATATCACCTAACCTAACACTGCTGTATACCACCTAGCCTGGCACTACTGTATACCACCTAACCTGGCACTACTGTATATCACCTAGGCTGGCACTACTGTATATCACCTAGGCTGGCACTACTGTATACCACCTAACCTGGCACTACTGTATATCACCTAGCCTGGCACTACTGTATCTCACCTAGCCTGACACTACTGTATACCACCTAACCTGGCACTACTGTATATCACCTAGCCTGGCACTACTGTATCTCACCTAGCCTGGCACTACTGTATATCACCTAGCCTGGCACTGCTGTATACCACCTAACCTGGCACTACTGTATACCACCTAACCTGGCACTACTGTATATCACCTAGCCTGGCACTGCTGTATACCACCTAACCTGGCACTACTGTATACCACCTAACCTGGCACTACTGTATACCACCTAGGCTGGCACTACTGTATACCACCTAGCCTGGCACTACTGTACATCACATAGCCTGGCACTACTGTATATCACCTAACCTGGTACTGTATCTCACCTAGCCTGGCACTACTGTATATCACCTAGCCTTGCACTACTGTATATCACCAAGCCTGGCACTGCTGTATATCACCTAACCTGGTACTTCTGTATCTCACCTAGCATGGCACTACTGTATATCACTTAGCCTGGCACTACTGTATATCACCTAACCTGGCACTACTGTAAATCACCTAGCCTTGTACTACTGTATATCACCAAGCCTGGCACTGCTGTATATCACCTAACCTGGTACTACTGTATCTTACCTAGCCTGATACTACTGTATATCACCTAGCCTGGCACTACTGTATCTCACCTAGCCTGGCACTACTGTATCTCACCTAGCCTTGCACTACTGTATATCACCTAGCCTGGCACTGCTGTATACCACCTAGCCTGGCACTACTATATACCACCTAACCTGGCACTATTGTATACCACCTAGCCTGGCACTACTGTATATCACCTAACCTGGCACTACTATACACCACCTAGCCTGGCACTACTGTATATCACCCAACCTGCCAGTATACTACCCTAACGTCACTTGACATTGACATGCGGTGCACTGCCTGTCCACCTGCGGGGGTGCCAGATATAGGATCTGCCCCAAGTGCCAATTTTAAAAACCGTTTATCATTTTCCTTCCACTTCACAATTATGTCCCACTTTGTGTCGGTCTATCACATAAAATCCCAATAAAATACATTTACGTTTTTGGTGGAAACATGACAAAATGTGGAACATTTCAAGGGGTATGAATACTTTTTCAAGGCACTGTGTGTGTGTGTATATATATATATATATCATTTTTATAGTTGGCCCCCCTACTTTTGTACCCCCTCCCCCCCTTAAATGTGAAAGCTGGACACACCACTGGTCGGCAAGCGGGTAAAACAGGTCTTGCTGAAGGGGAATTCCCGGGTGTAGTGACACCTGTTATTCCTGGGACATGTTGGGTGTTGTAATGAAAAGTCATCTGCTGGCAATCAGACGGTTTATCATCACAGCCCACAGACACTTCTTCCTGCTGCAGAGCGACATTACACAATCACAATGATAAAATATGAGAATTATTGATACGGGGAGGGGTCAGAGGAGAGGAAAACACAGACTGACTTCCAGATCTGTCATTCTGTACACCGGGAGCTGAGACACAGGAGCTGACAATCTACACCCAGCCGCTACTTACAGGTACTCACCGCTGTCTCTGATTGGCTGCTGCATTCTCTGACTCGCTTATATCTTTAGTGTCTGTAGATCAGCTGCTGACTCTCTCGCTGCTGTTGAGCTGAGCTCCTCCTGAAAATGCTACTCACCTGACACTTGGATACTTACTGAGCCAGGCGCCCCAAGTCAAGATCCTCGAGGGCAGCCAGGACATTAGCATTATCAGAATGAGCTCAGCAGAGTTTGAACTCTTCGCTTTTTTACACCAAGCATCATCTGTAGCTGGAATTTCATTTTAAGTCGAAGTGACCTCAGGGTAGAGTGACCTCAGAGCAGAGTATGACTATTGTTCACATAGAAGAAGTGGGAACATGGATGTCCCCTGGGATTGCATTGTGTGTGATGGGGTTAGACTCACACGCATAGAAGCCAAGGGGGGGCGGTTTGGAAAATCACGTCTGTCTTATTAATTCCTCGAATGCCGGAGCTCCGCCAGCCCTGCACAGGGTGTGACAACAATGTAACAAACGTCATCCTTTAAACATACCTCTAAACATTTTGAGATGGGAATGAGGGACACCTACTAGCAAACGTATGTAGGCATAGGACACGCCCACTGCCACACCCCCTTAAAGGAGAATTAACAAAAAGAAGGTTAATTAAATACACAAGGGCATTTTTTTTTTATCATTACTATTCCTTTATATTGGCTTTTAAAATGTACAAATGCAGCAATTTATAATTTGGATGAAAGGTTTAGCACTGGGAAACACTTTTTGAAAGATAAAAAGTGTATTTTATATACAACTATATAGATCAG
Source organism: Rana muscosa (assembly GCA_029206835.1). NCBI lineage: Eukaryota > Metazoa > Chordata > Amphibia > Anura > Ranidae > Rana > Rana muscosa. Next base: position 353,195,355 of record CM055118.1, read on the forward strand.
ACCAAAATGAGGGACAAATGAGGAGGATAGAGGGACATTGCTCCAAATCAGTGACAGTCCCTCGAAATCAGGGACAGTTGGGAGCTATGCTTTAAACTGCACAGGTGTCAAACTGGCGGCCCTCCTGTTCTCACGGAACTACAAGTCCCATGAGGCATTGCAAGTAGGGCGACCACGTGTCCTGGATTGCCCGGGACAGTCCAGGATTTTGCAGGTCTGTCCCGGGCATCTTCATTCCAGGACAATACAGTGTCCCGGAATGAAACTGACACAGCCACCCCCCCGGCCAATCTGATGCCCCCAAAAAAGGCTGCCACATCACTGCTTTACTCACTGACAGTACTTGTCCTGGCCGGAATTCCTGGAGGAGCACAATCCCCACCCCCTGCTTATGATTGGAGAAATCATAAATCCCACCTCTTGTGTCCAATCACTGTGCTGTGAATTGTTACAGCACAAGCTGATTTTTGGGAAGGGGGGGTGTCCCCGAATGGTAGTTTAAAAATGTGGTCACCCTAATTGCAAGGCCGACAGTTACAAGCATGACTCCCACAGAGAGAGGCATGGTGGGACTTGTAGTTCTGCAACAGCTGGAGGGCCACCAGTTTGACACCTCTGCGGGCCTTAGCAAAACGCTTGGACAGCCGCACTCCAAAAAAGGTTCTTTTATTTAAAACAAAAGCACAAACAACATGCCACAGCAAAAAAACAGCAAGTTTGAGCTGACGTTTCGCACTGCGATTCAGTGCTTAATCATTAAGCTATGATTAAGCACTGAATCGCAGTGCGAAACGTCAGCTCATACTTGCTGTTTTTTTGCTGTGGCATGTTGTTTGTGCTTTTGTTTTAAATAAAAGAACCTTTTTTTGGAGTGCGGCTGTCCAAGCGTTTTCCTCAGATTTTTTGCATTGTCATATGCATTGCCTGCACCCACGGCTCTGGATCTTGTGAATGAGTCACCAGTCACATCTGAGCGGTAACTCTCTCCTTCTGCGGGCCCTAGCGCCGACCATACGCACATATGCGGCCTCGGCTTTCAGGGGTTATCCTGGGATGATATGCAGCTGTAGGCATCACCCCGGTACCGTTTTTTTAGAGCTGGCGGTTGGCTCTATAGGGATAACAACCGATGCGGCTATAAGCCTTCCGCCGTTCTTCCCGGGCCTCCCGCCCCACCGCAAGACCCAAGACACGATCCGGCACTTCCGCCGGCTAGAGTAAAAGCCCAAACACACGATCGGACTTTCCGACAACAACGGTCCAACGGACGTGTTGTATCGGACAATCCGACCGTCTGTTTGCTCCAACGGACAATTGTTGTCGAGTTTTCAACGGACAAATGTTCGCTGTGCATGCTCTCAAACTTTCCGACAACAAATGTGTTACGTCGGATCATCCGATCGTGTGTACCACAAGTCCATTGGACTAAAATCCAAAGTACAAACACGCATGCTCCAAACCAATGCTAAACATCAGACAACAACAGCAGAAGTTGCCCAAAGGGTGGCGGTAAGGAGCTGAAAAAAAAAACGTGATTTGGTAAATGTTGGCTGAAAATTTTCTGCCGTGTGTATGCAGAACAAGTTCACGGCCAACGCCCCCTCGGACAAAAATCTACTGAAAAGTCTGATGGAAGTCCGGTCGTGTGTATGAGGTTTTAGACTGGAAGGAAGCTGGAAACGGCTTTGATTCAGTCTTCATTCTGTAAACACGGAAGCGACGTCACTTCCGGTTTACATCGCTGCCAATGGCGCCGTTTAAAAAGAAAATGACAGTATTCAGAATCACCGTTTTTGGCGGTCTGAATACTTTGAAGTATAAAGGAGGGATTTGGGGTCTTTTAGACCTCCGATCCCTCCATAAAGAGAACCTGTCACCACCTATTACTGTCACCACTGTACTCATATGAAATTTTGATTAAAAAAATTCCCACAAATAGAGCTTTCTTTTGGTGGTATTTGATCACCTCTGTGGTTTTTATTTTTTTGCGCTATAAGCAAAAACAGAGTGACAATTTAGAAAAAAACAAACAATATTTTATACTTTTTGCTATAATAAATATCCCATTAAAAAATAAATAAAAAAAATTTCCCTCAGTTTAGGCCGATACGTATTCTTCTACATATTTTTGGTAAAGAAAATCGCAATAAGCGTATAGTGATTGGTTTGCGCAAAAGTTATAGTGTCTACAAAATAGGGGGTAGATTTATGGCATTTTTATTATTTGTTTATTTTTTACTAGTAATGGCGGCGATCAGCGATTTTTATCATGACTGCGACTTTATGCCGGACACATCGGACACTTTTGACACTATTTTGGGACCATTGTCATTTATACAGCGATCAGTGCTATAAAAATGCACTGGTTACTGTGTAAATGTCACTGGCAGTAAAAGGGTTAACCAGTAGGTGGCGCTGAAGGGGTTAAGTGTGTCCTAGGGAGTGATTCTAACTGTTATGGGGAGGAGCTACCAGTGACACGCCAGCGATCACTGCTCCCGATCACAGGGAACAGTAGATCGGTGACATGTCACTAGGCAGAACAGGGAAATGCCTTGTTTACAAAGGCATCTCCCTGTTCTGCCTGTGCCGACCGCAATCACGGGCTGCCTGGGAACATCGAGTTGCCGGGACCCGCGGGCGCACTCACGAAGCACGCAGGGGGCGCGCCCGCTGGGCTGCAAATTCAAAGGGACGTACAGGTACGCCCATTTGCCTGCCCGTGCCATTCTGCCGACGTATATCGGCGTGCGGCAGTCGGCAAGTGGTTAAAGTGACAATGTAAAAAAAATTAAATATTTAAAGCGCCCCCGTCACCGCAAGCTCACGCTAAAGTGGCAATGAGGGTCAGTTTATGTGGCCATAGTTATGTGTGTGGAAATAGAGGCCCATTTAGAATTAGCTAAAAATCAATCTTTACATCTCATGATCTGTGTGCCTGTTATGCCCTGTACACACAATCGTTTTTTCCAATGAAAAAAGTCCGATGGACATTTTTCATCGGAAAAAACGATCGTGTGGGCCCCATCTGACTTTTTTCCATGAAATTTTTCCGATGGAAAAAAAAAACGATAGGAAATTCCGATCGTCTGTGTGGAACTCCAACGGAGAAAAAACCCACGCATGCTCAGAATCAAGTCGACGCATGCTCAGAAGCATTGAACTTCAGTTTTCTCGGCTCGTCTGAGTGTTTTACGTCACAGCCTTTTGGACGGTTGGAATTTTGTATGATGGTGTGTAGGCAAGACTGATGGAGGCTCCGTTCCCAGTTGATGCCATTTTTGGGGAAACGCGTCGGGTACAGCACACATTCATAACGTCATCACGTATCTTCTCATTAGTGCAGTCACAGTTTGTGCTGCTATTCCAATTTTTCCCGTTGAATTTTTCCTTTTTTTAGTAATTTTTTTGGGCTTGATGTGGATGATTTTTTCAATTAAGTATGCTGTGACTACTTGTTTGTTTTTTATAATAAACTTCCTTGCTTTTTTGGAAAATACTACACCATGAAGCCTTTTTATTCAATTTTCTCCCTGCCGAGTCAATAGCTTTTAAAGATTGTACTTTGGAAGCTGGGGCGATCCCTATCCCTATCCCTACTTGTCTTTTCTCCCTCTCCGGATCTGGTGTGGTGAGCAGCTGAAGAGGTGAAAGTTTTTCCTGGTGGAATGAGAACGGCCTCCTTGGATTAGAAGAACAGGTGGATATCATTGCTGCCGGCAGGCTGATGCACATGCTCTCCAGACCTCTATCATTTGAGGTCCTGTCTGTCTGGTAAGCGGCTCTATTATCACATCTGCCTATTGATTATCTGCTGAATCAAGATTTCTTTGGGAAAATTTATTTGCATGAAATATCCAGTGTGGACATCGGAGCAAATCCCTTTGTAATCTATTTCATTATCCCTTATCTTGGATTTTTATTTATATATATATATATATATATATATATATATATATATATATATATATATACACATACATACATACATACATACATACATACATATATATATATATATATGTTAATTTAGGGCTGTTACTGATTAAAATTTTCGTGTTCGATTCTTTTTTTAGTCGATTAATTTCGATGAATTATAACGCACATGGATATCCAACTACTTTTAGCTGATCTCCTTACAGGCCGATTCCCAGTGCAGCTACCAACCACTGGAAAAATGGATAGCAGGATACAAAAAACACACAAAGGCAGCGCTCGATGGGAATAGCATTAAAACTTTTATAGTCTTCAAGTAGGTAACAAAATAAATATTGCACTGGAGATAAAATCAATGTAGCTACATAAACTGTAAAAATGGTGCAAGTAATACCAAACGGTAGCAAAAGCAGTCATAAAAACATGTAGCTAAGTACGATACTGGTATAAAAATGTGTACAACGATACCACTGCTGAATCCAGATGAGGAGGGGTTAACATCAGTCGGTCGGCATGTAGATGTCCCGGGCTGTGTGGCAGATAGTAAGGACCCGCCGGCATGCAGATATGAAGGCACAGCAAAGAAGCCCTTCAGATGGACATGGCAAGCCCAAAGAATTTTGATCGATCAAAGCAATTAATTGATTAATTGAGGAATTAATAGTTAAATTTCCACAGCCCTAAATATATATGTATATATATATATATATATATATATATATATATATTTTTTTTTTTTTTTGTTTGTTTTTTCCTTTTTTTTTTGGTTCTTTGGGACAATTATACTTAAATGTGTGTGTTTTTATATATATATAAGGATTTTTGTATACACTTTTTTTACACAGTGTTTTATCATCATATGGTTCTCAATTTGTTTGTATGTTAAATTAAGTGTTTGCGCGCTTGTTTTTTCACTTTCACATGTTTTTTGGCTTTAGTATTTAGGGTTTTTTACTTGCAGCAGCATCACTGTGTTTCTTCATTCAATTATTGCTTTTCACTTTTTATTTCACATTTCTTCTGGTTTAGCGAAAGTTTTTTCTAACTTTTATAGGGTGTCCATGTGCAGGCCTCACTGTGCCCATGCCACACTGTGCCCATGTGCATGCCTCACTGTGTCCATGCCTCACTGTGTCCATGCCTCACTGTGCCTCACTGTGTCTGTGCCTCACTGTGCCTCACTGTGTCCATGCCTCACTGTGTCCATGCCTCACTGTGCCTCACTGTGTCCATGCCTCACTGTGTCCATGCCTCACTGTGCCCATGCCTCACTGTGCCTCACTGTGTCCATGCCTCACTGTGCCTCATTGTGTCTGTGCCTCACTGTGCCTCACTGTGTCCATGCCTCACTGTGTCCATGTCCATGCCTCACTGTGCCTCACTGTGTCCATGCCTCACTGTGTACATGCCTCACTGTGCCTCACTGTGTCCATGTGCGTGCCTCACTGTGTCCATGTGCGTGCCTCACTGTGTCCATGTGCGTGCCTCACTGTGTCCATGTGCGTGCCTCACTGTGTCCATGTGCGTGCCTCACTGTGTCCATGTGCGTGCCTCACTGTGCCCATGTGCGTGCCTCACTGTGCCCATGTGCGTGCCGCACTGTGCCTCCCTGTGTGCGTGCTGCACTGTGCCTCCCTGTGTGCGTGCTGCACTGTGCCTCCCCTGTGTGCGTGCCGCACTGTGCCTCCCCTGTGTGCGTGCCGCACTGTGCCTCCCCTGTGTGCGTGCCGCACTGTGCCTCCCCTGTGTGCGTGCCGCACTGTGCCTCCCTGTGTGTGTGCCTCCCTGTGTGCGTGCAGCACTGTGCCTCCCTGTGTGCGTGCCGCACTGTGCCTCCCCTGTGTGCGTGCCGCACTGTGCCTCCCCTGTGTGCGTGCCGCACTGTGCCTCCCTGTGTGCGTGCCGCACTGTGCCTCCCTGTGTGCGTGCCTCACTGTGCCTCCCTGTGTGCGTGCCGCACTGTGCCTCCCCTGTGTGCGTGCCTCACTGTGCCTCCCTGTGTGCGTGCCGCACTGTGCCTCCCTGTGTGCGTGCCGCACTGTGCCTCCCCTGTGTGCGTGCCGCACTGTGCCTCCCCTGTGTGCGTGCCGCACTGTGCCTCCCTGTGTGCGTGCCGCACTGTGCCTCCCCTGTGTGCGTGCCGCACTGTGCCTCCCCTGTGTGCGTGCCTCACTGTGCCTCCCTGTGTGCGTGCCTCACTGTGCCTCCCTGTGTGCGTGCCTCACTGTGCCTCCCTGTGTGCGTGCCGCACTGTGCCTCCCCTGTGTGCGTGCCTCACTGTGCCTCCCTGTGTGCGTGCCGCACTGTGCCTCCCCTGTGTGCGTGCCTCACTGTGCCTCCCTGTGTGCGTGCCGCACTGTGCCTCCCTGTGTGCGTGCCGCACTGTGCCTCCCCTGTGTGCGTGCCGCACTGTGCCTCCCCTGTGTGCGTGCCGCACTGTGCCTCCCCTGTGTGCGTGCCTCACTGTGCCTCCCTGTGTGCGTGCCTCACTGTGCCTCCCTGTGTGCGTGCCTCACTGTGCCTCCCTGTGTGCGTGCCTCACTGTGCCTCCCTGTGTGCGTGCCGCACTGTGCCTCCCTGTGTGCGTGCCTCACTGTGTGCGTGCCTCACTGTGCCTCCCTGTGTGCGTGCCTCACTGTGCCTCCCTGTGTCCGTGCCTCACTGTTCCTGTGCCTCCCTGTGTCCATGCCGCACTGTACCCATGACTAGACTGACGTTTAACATACTGTATGAGTCTATGGAAGGGGTGCCCGGCTTTGAAAAATCTGTGGTCCACGGCCGTAGGTTCCTCAGACAACAAACTTTACACACTTGTAGAGGAAGAGTGGGGCTACATGTGAGCCAAGATTGGGGTCCAGAGGCCAGTACCGGGTCCCCAAAGTCCGGGAGATCAGGTGCAAAAAGGTGACTCGAGTATAAGCCGAGGGGGGCATTTTCAGCACAAAAATAGTGCTAAAAAAATCGGCTTATACTCGAGTATATACTTTTGTATCTTAAAAGTTCAAAAAGGCTGACTGTTCAAAGGGTTAATGCAATGTAGAACGGAAATATGCCACTTATTTGCTTGTGACGTATTTTACTGGAGAGATATGTACACTGTGGAGTGTTGTTTTTTTTTTTTTTTGTTAAACACTGGACTTTGGGGCGCGAGTCCATCAGGTGCCACGCTTTTGCCAAAGCGGAATAAATCCCGGTATCCCTTAAGAGTCTGGGTCCGACAAAGTCATTTACCGATATTTCTACCATCTACGTCAGCGCAGCAAAGAAAACGCACACGTAAATCGCGCCCGCATATGTAAACTGTGTTAAAAACAAGTAAGGTATAGCCGCGATCGTCAGAGCGAGAGCAATAATTCTATCGCTAGACCTCCTTTGTAACTCTAACCTGGTAACCGTTAATTATTATTTTTTTTAGGAGATTTTGTTAGGTACCGTAGTTTGTCGCCATTCCACGAGTGTGCGCAATTTCAAAGCGTGACATGTTGGATATCTATTTACTCGGCATAACATAATCTTTCACATTATTGGGCTAACTTTACTGTTTAGTTTTTTGTTTTTTTTTTATTCATGAAAGTGTATTTTTTTTTTTTTCCCCTATAAAATCGTGTTTGAAAGACCGCTGCGCAAATACATGTGACATAAAAAGTTGCAATGATCGCCAAATTTATTCTCTAGGGTCTCTGCTAAAAAATATATAGAATGTTTGGGGGTTCTAAGTAATTTTCTAGCAAAAAATACGGATTTTAACTTGTAAGCAACAAATGTCAGAAATAGGCTTAGTCATGAAAGGGATATTATAGGACACGTGCGCTGTAATACAAAGTGCATTTATCCTTTTATTGTCGCTCCTGGCTGACACAGGGGATCACATGACTGGAGCGGGCTGAGAACAGGTAATTATATACACCTTTCTTATACAGGTTACTTTGTATAGGAGTTAGGAGGGGGAGGGGGAAGGAGCATTTATAAGACTAGATAGGTTTAGGCTGGAATTTTACTTTAAACCCGTCCCATGCAAGTCTATAGGGCATATGTATCCTGTAGTGCGGCATTTACGGGGGTTAAAATAGGTGCCGAGGAGACAACATATTGCCTCTAGACATGTGCAGAAGGAAAAAATTTGTTTTGATTCGTTATTCACATAAATTTGTTTAGTTAACTGCCTAATGACTGCCTAACGACGATATACGTCGGTAGGATGGCACGGCTGGGCATAAGCACGTATGTATGTGTGTGTGTGTGTGTGTGACCCGGCGGCGACCCACGGCTGGGATCTTAAAAGGGAACGTGTGTGTGTGTGTGTGTGTGTGTGTGTGTGTGTGTGTGTGTGTGTGTGTGTGTCTGTGTGTGTATATATATATATATATATATATATATATATATATATATATATATATATACACACAGACACACACACACACACACACGTTCCCTTTTAAGATCCCAGCCGTGGGTCGCCGGCGCGCTCACGACTCGGTCCTGAGCTCCGTGCCCGTGGGATCCGCGGACCCGATCGCCGCCGGTGTCCCGCGATCGGGTCACAGAGCTGAAGAACGGGGAGAGGTAAGTGTAAACAAACCTTTCCCCGTTCTTCCTTGTGAGACTGTCACTGATCGTCCCTGTCATAGGGAATGGCAATCAGTGACGTCCCACGCCAAGCCACGCACCCCTACAGTAAGAATCACTCCCTAGGAAACACTTAACCCCTTCAGCGCCCCTACAGGTTAACCCCTTCACTTCCAGTGTCATTTTCACAGTAATCAGTGCATTTTTATAGCACTGATCGCTGTAAAAATGACAATGGTCCCAAAATGGTGTCAAAAGTGTCCGATGTGTCCGCCGTAATGTCGCAGGCATGATAGAAATCGCTGATCGCCGCCATTATTAGTAAAAAAAAAAATTATTAATAAAAATGCCATAAAACCATCCCCTATTTTAGACGCTATAACTTTTGCGCAAACCAATCAATATAAGCTTATTGCGATATTTTTGGTAAAAAAAAAAAAAAAAAAAATGTAGAATACATATCGGCCTAAACTGAGGAAAAAAAATGTTTTTTTTTATATATTTTTCGGGGGATATTTATTATAGCAAAAAGTTAAAAATATTGCATTTTTTTCCAAAATTGTCGCTCTATTTTTGTTTATAGCGCAAAAAATAAAAACCGCAGAGGTGATCAAATGCCACCAAAAGGAAACTCTATTTGTGGGGAAAAAAAGGACGTTAATTTTGTTTGAGAGCCACGACCGCGCAATTGTCAGTTAAAGCGACGCAGTTCCGAATCGCAAAAAGGGGCCTGGTCCTTTAGCAACAAAACGGTCCGGGGCTGAAGTGGTTAAATTTGTTTAATTAGTTTAGTTCGCTTTCGGGATTTGTTTTCAAATCGATTCTAAAAGTTTTCGAATGAATTTTGAATAGTTTTCGAATTCAAATAGTTTTTCAATTTCCAAAAAGAATGAAATAGAATAGAAAATAAAGGAAAAGAATAGGAAAAAAATAATTCTATTTAGTTTCTATTCTATTTTATTCTCTTTGGAAATTGGAAAACTATTCGAATTGGAAAAGTATTAGAAAACTTTTCTAAAACGATCTGAATTCGAATTTCGTTATTTCAGAGTCGTTAAAATTTTGGTACTATTCTAATTCGGAAGGAAATGAACCGCACATGTCTAATTGCCTCCTCCCCCCTGTCCAGCGCCTCTGAGCCCCTCGTTCACATTAAATGTGGCTTTGAAATCCTGCGACTTCACTTGAAATCGCACAATTTAAAAGCCACATGTCAGTACGACTTCAGGTGTAGCTTGGCTGACATCTGTGTCACTTCATGCGCAGATATCTAGGCAAGTCGCACCTGAAATCGGCAAAAGGAGCACAGGAACTACTTTTTCAAATCAGTGCGGCACCGCAAAGTCGGCGTCGCACCGATTTGAACAGTTCTATTGCCGACAATAGGGTGCGACTTTGTAATGCGATTTGGACCTGTCAAATCGCATTTCAAGCCGCACCGGTGTGAACGGGGGTTGAAAAGTCATCACTTTTCAGAGGGATGGCAAGGGCTGTGAAGCGGCCCCTAGGCATTACCTTAGTGGACTGCAATGTCATTCACAATGAAGCACCGCAATGCAGCAACGCATTTTTCATACAATACTATTACACAACAGTGTAAATCTGGCCTCACCTCTTTGCAGTGTATTATGTTGCGCCTTCAATATGAAAGGGTGGCCAATGCAACTCAATGTGCCTAAAATCACGCATGACACCTTTTTTTTTTTTTCTGTAATACAATGCACAGCAATGCACTACCGTAGGGTTGCGCCGCAACGCAAGTGCATCACCTTAGTGTATTAGAATGGTATTTTAAAATAATTGGCACCCCCTGACACAACACGTGTTGCAATCATTGCGCACAAGAGTTACCACAATGCAGAAATGTGAATACGACCTAAAAAAAAAAAATGGCGTCCACAAACCTATAAAAGACGGATGATAAATCTGGCAGTCCGATCTGATCCTCCTTGTAGTGTAGGCGGTCATCAGAATTCCCACCTGCCCAGTCTTCAATCAGACCGCCCAGATTATATGACCGTTGTCTGGCCCTTTAATTGCCATAGAAAAAACTAAGAAAAGGACGCCACTTAGTTTAACCACTTCCATACTGGGCACTTATACACCTTCCTGCCCAGACCAATTTTCAGCTTTCTGCGCTGTTGCACTTTGAATGACAATTGCGCGGTCATACTACACTGTACCCAAACTAAATTTTTATAATTTTTTTCCCCACAAATAGAGATTTCTTTTGGTGGTATTTGATCACCTCTGGGATTTTTATTGTGTGCTAAAAAAATAAAAAAAAGACTGAAAATGTTGAAAAAAATAATTTTTTTTGTTTCAGTTACAAAACTTTGTAAATAAGTAAGTTTTCTCCTTCACTGATGGGGCTGCACTGACGGGCACCGATGTGGTAGGCGGCACGGATGGGCACTGATAGGCGGCACGAATGGGCACTGATAGGTGGCACGGATGGGCACTGATAGGTGGCACTGTACTGTAATGTGTTGTACTAATGGATGCCAATCAGTGGTGCCCATTGTGGGCACTGATTGGCATCCATTGTGGGCACTAATTGGCATCCATTATGCATTTCTAGTGGGCACTGATTGGCATCCCTGGTGGTATAGGGTGGCTTACCTTATGGTGGGCATCCCTGGTGGTCCAGTGTGGGCATCCTCGGGGGGGGAGGGGCTGCGCTGATAATCGATCAGCACAAATCCCCCCTGTCAGAGGAGCAGCCGATCGGCTCTCCTCTACTCGCGTCTGACAGACGCGAGTGAGGAAAAGCCGATCACCGGCTTTTCCTGTTTACATCGTGATCAGCCGTGATTGGACACGGCTGATCACGTGGTAAAGAGTCTCTGTCGGAGACTCTTTATCTAGATCGGTGTTGCGGGTGTCAGACTGACATCCCGCAGCAACGATCGCCGCGATGCGTCAGGATATTGAAGCCACTTTGCCGCTGTCTTTTTGCTATAGGGCGGGCGGCAAGTGGTTAAAACTGTTATGCTTTAATAACAAAATGCATCAAAGAACTCACTTCTTAGATTGCTGTAAAAGGCAAAATTCTGGTCCAAAATGATCAAACTCCGCTGGTGGGTGGTCTCAGGGAACAGCAGACATCTGATTGTGTAGAGCGGGATCCGGTAATAAGTCCGTATAGGATAATTTCCGGGTAGTCGCTGTGGTGAGCCAGGGAGAGGGCTGGAACACAAACTCAGAGTCCAGCTGGGAAGCAACGTTCGGCGGAGTGACGTCAGGACCGGTGTTCTACCGAGCTGGTTCCGCCTATCGATATGGTTCCAAGCTCGACTGCGCATGCGCAATCCGAGGCGACGGAATTCTCTGAGCGTGAACAGCTGTTCGGCAGCTGTAGACTCGCTCGCTCCCGATGCTAGGGGAACCAGCTCGACAAGAAAGCGACGGGGGCGGAGACTGGGACACGCCACTCCTATAGGGCGGCATTAAACAAGTTGATGGCCGGGTGACACGCCGCTCTGCACACATTTTAAAAAATACAGAGCGGCGTGTCACCCGGCCATCAACTTGTTTAATGGCGCCGTATAGAGCGGCATGTCCCAGTCTCCGGCCCCGCCGCTTTCTGCGTGGCGTGTATCCTCTGGAGCGAGCGCGTCTACAGCGGACAAACAGCTGTAGATGTTCGTAGATTTCCGTGTGCTCCGAGTGCGCAGACGCGCTCGGAACCATATCGATAGGGGAACTAGGTCGACAAGTCACCGGCATGCTATTTAATTGCCATGCCTGATTTGGGCACTCAGCATTGTGAACCAAACCCCCCCCCCCCCCCCCTCTGACACACCCAGATTATAATCTGCAGCTCTCCATTTTTGGAACGCCGACAGCGCCTGCTCTCTGATTGACACCATTTAACCCGGGAGACTGAGGACATCTTGTGGGGAAAAAGAAGTACTGCACGAGGAGACTTTGAAGAAATATTGCACCCCAAATTCTTTTTTTATTTTGTTATTTGGCTGGAGGATCCCATTATTATTTAAAAAAATAAAATAAAATAAAATCCCTGGAGTTTCACTTTAAAGTAGATATAAACCCCGAATGGACGTCATTTAGTTTTACCGACATGTTTTAACTCATAAATGATTTCCATTTTTGGTTTCTAAAATGCTGTTTTCTCCTTTTTTCCCTCCTTATTGTATCTCCTGCAGCCTCCTTTCAGCCACTTCTTATCCAACAAGAAGATAAAAGATGATAGACGCTCACAGCTTTTATTCCTTTTATTGCAGTTCAAAGTACAAAGTTATACGAGGCAAATATGGCCAACAAGCCATCACCTTTCATCAGTGATCGTTCTTAACCACTTCAGCCCCGGAAGGATTCGCCCTCCTTAATGACCGGGCCATTTTTTGCGATACGGCGCTGCGTCACTTTAACTGACAATTGCACGGTCGTGCGGCGCTGTACCCAAAAAAAAATTGACTTATTTTTTTTTCCCCAGAAATAGAGCTTTCTTTTGGTGGTATTTGATCACCTCTGCGTTTTTTTTATTTTGCGCTCTAAACAAAAAATGAAAAAAAAAAAAGTTTATTTTATTTATTTATTTTTTTACTTTCTGCTATAATAAATATATATATATATATATATATATATATATATATATATATATATATATTATTCATCAGTTTAGGCCAATATATATTCTTCTACATATTTTTGGTTAAAAAAAAAAAAAACGCAATAGGCGCATATTGATTGGTTTGCGCAAAAGTTATCGCGTCTACAAACTATGGGATAGATTTAGAGACGTTTATTTTTTATTGTTTTTACTGTTAATGGCGCCGATCTGCGATTTTTAGCGGGACTGCGACATTGCGAGACAGAGATTGCTGCTCCAGGCAGGTCTAGCTTGGTTGCAGTCTTTCTCTCAGGAACCGAGGGTGCTGGCAAGGCACATGGCAATTAAGAACAAAAGATGATTAGGACAGCCGCATAGCTATGAGTAAACATTAAAGCCCTGTACACACGATCGGATATCCTATGGATTCTAATCCGATGGTTTTGTCCATCGGAAAACCGATGAAAAAATTCTAGAGAAAACGCTTGGACAGCCGCACTCCAAAAAATAGGTTATTTTATTTAAAACAAAAGCACAAATAAGCTATGATTAACCACTTAAGCCCCGGACCATTTCGGGCCATTAGGACCAGGCCTGTTTTTGGGATTCGGCACTGCGCTGCTTTAACTGTAAATTGTGCGGACATGCAATGTTGTACCCAAATGAAATTTGCGTCCTTTTCTTCCCACAAATAGAGCTTTCTTTTAATGGTATTTGATTGCCTCTGCGATTTTTATTTTTTGCGATATAAACAGAAAAAGACCGAAAATTTTGAAAAAAAATGATATTTTCTACTTTTTGTTATAAGAAAAATCGAATAAACTCAATTTTAGTCATACATTTAGGTCAAAATGTATTCAGCCACATGTCTTTAGTAAAAAAATGTCAATAAGCGTATATTTATTGGTTTGCGCAAAAGTTATAGCGTTTACAAACTAGGGTACATTTTCTGAAATTTACACAGCTTTAAATTTATGACTGCCTATCTCATTTCTTGAGGTGCTAAAATGGCAGGGCAGTACAAAACCCCCCCAAATGACCCCATTTTGGAAAGTAGACACCCCAAGGAAATTGCTGAGAGGCATGTTGAGCCCATTGAATATTTTTTTTTTTTGTCCCAAGTGATTGAATAATGACAAAAAAAAAAAAAAATTACAAAAAGTTGTCACTAAATGATATATTGCTCAAACATGCCATGGTTATATGTGGAATTGCACCCCAAAATACATTCTGCTGCTTTTCCTGAGTACGGGGATACCACATGTGTGGGACTTTTTGGGAGCCTAGCCGCGTACAGGGCCCCAAAAACCAAGCACTGCGAACGCTGCAGTTATGTGTGTTGTGTTTGGTAAGTGACAGTGATCGATCGATACTGCACTTGGGTGGGCTGGGCTGGGCTGGGCGGAGGGGCTAAACGCAGGCGCTAGCAGGTATCTGGGCTGATCCCGCTAACACTGCGTTTTTGGGAACCCTAAACCGCTGGGGATGCTAGTATAGATCTGATCAGATCTGATCAGATACTATACCACTAAGGGGGGTGTATGCTTTGCGCGTGGGTGTTAGCGTTACTGGCACTAACCTAACACTGCCTGGGGCGACGCAGACCCTCTCTGGCGCTAAAACCTAATTGATCTCACCCGCCGGGCGATCAGGGGGGTTAAACCTTTATTGGGTTATATACGGCGGGTGCCCTGATGCTATAAAAAGCAAACTAATCAACCAGCGTCACCCGTAACCTTTATATGGTGATCACTGGTGAAAGGGTTAACTAGGGGCAATCAGGGGGTTAAAACCTTTATTAGGTTAAATATGGGGGTACCCGACGCTATATAAAAACCTGACGGGTAACCTAAATAACGAAATAACTTACTGGCTAACCAGTGACACCAGTGACGCTTATACGGCGATCACTGGTGAAAGGGTTAACTCTAGGGGCAATCAGGGGGTTAAAATAATATATGGGGGTACCTGACACTAATAAAAACCTGCGGCGAACCTAAAAAAAAAATAACTGCCTATCTAAAACACCAGCGACACGAATACAGCGATCGGAAAAACAATCGCTTAGTGACGCTGAAGTTAGGGGGTGAAAGGGTTACCTGGGGGGTGATCAAGGGGTTAAACCTTTATTAGGGGGGGTTAGGGGGCTACCCTGGACCTAAAGGGGCCTAATCCTAACTGCCCTGCAACTTTTTACAATCACAGATGACACTAAATGCAGTGATCAGTAAAATAAATGATCACTGCAATCAGTGACACTGTGATTGGGGGCTTTGGGGTGACCTGGGGGGTGATCTGGGGGTGACTGGGGGGTGATTTGTGTGCCTATGTGTACCTACGTGTCAGTGGACTGTTGGTGCACTAACCTGCTTCTTCTCTGCTCGGCGCCGGGAACGAAAAGACCGCGGCGAGGGAGATGACATCACTTCCTCCAGCATGTGTTTACATCACATGGCGGAGGAAGCATTTTCATTGGCCGGGAGCGATCGCGAGGGGGGGGCGGAATCGGGCTCTGGATCCTGTGAATGAGTCATCAGCCACATCTGAGCGGTAGCTCTCTCCTTCGGAAATCCGATGAAGCTGACTTCCATCAGTCTTGCCTACACACCATCAGTTAAAAAAAACGACCGTTCCAAACGCGGTGACGTAAAACACTCCGATGAGCCGAGAAAAATGAAGTTCAATGCTTCTGAGCATGCGTCGACTTGATTCTGAGCATGCATGGGTTTTTTTATCCGATGGACTTGCCCACAGACGATCGGAATTTGCTATTGGTTTTTGATCCATCGGAAAAATTTAAAACATGTTCTATTTTTTTAAAACCGATGGAAAAAAGACCGATGGGGCCCATACACGATCGGTTTGTCCGATGAGAAAAGTCCATCCGACTGTTTTCATCGGTAAAACCGAGTGTGTGCACAGGGCTTAAGTGTAGTGTGAAACGCGTCAGTTGTCCTAGGTTCGTTGCTGTGACTTGTAGTGCCTGTTTTCCATTTTTACAATAAAGCCATGTTGGGATTGGAGATGCGGCTGTCCTAATCATCTTTTGTTCTTAACTGCGACATTGCGGCGGACAAATCTGACCCCAAATGACACTTTTTGGGGACCAGTGACATTATTCCATTGATCAGTGCTATAAAAATGCACTCATTAATGTATAAGGCCGGATTCACACCTCTGGCATTTTTAGTGCTTTTTGCAGATTTGCACCACAGAGTGTGTTCCTTAGGAAACCATGTTATTGCAAACCTGCAAAATTCAAAAAGCACTAAAAATTCCATAGGTGTGAATGCAGCCTAAATGACAATGGCAGGGAAGGGGTTAACACTAGGGGGCGGTCAAAGGGTTAAGTGTGTTCCCTGGGTGTGTTCTAACTGTAGGGGGGGATGGGCTACCTGGGACATGACAGAGATCACTGTTCCCGATGACTGGGGACAGTAAATCTCTGTCATGTCATCTGGCAGAACGGGGAATCGCCTTGTTTACATAGGCAGTTACCGTTCTGCCTCTCCTCACCATGATCGCGGGTCTCCCACGACCATCGAGTCTGCGGGACCCCCCACGAACACGCTCCCGCAGCGCGCGCCCGCTGTCCTCCTTGCACGGACCGGCGTACACATACGTTGATTCGCTGGTCGCCTAGTGGTTAAAGCTGAAGTACCCCCAATCAACATGCTAATGTCATTTCTAAATAAATCTTTTCTTTTTTTCTTTTATTTTAGGCTAAATAATGCAATATTTGGGTCTTTGTGCTTCCCTATGCAGTTCAGGCTTGGGGGGGGGGGGGGAGGAGGGGCCAGCAGGCTTTCTGTACATACAGTAGTTGCCTACCTCTGCACCTCTTGTCACAGCAGCAGTCTCAGATCCCACCGCTGCCACCACTATGTGCCGTATTGCACTCTCAGCCTCACCCTAAACTAGGGTGACCACGTGTCCCGAATTGCCCAGGACAGTCCAGCATTTTGCAGGTCTGTCCTGGGCACCTTTATTCCAGGACAATACAGTGTCCAGGAGTGAAACTGACACAGCCACCCTCCGGGCCAATCTGATGGCCCCAAAAAAGGCCGCCACATCACCGCTTTACTCACTGACAGTACTTGTCCTGGCCGGGAATACCTGGAGGAGCACAATCCCCGCCCCCCTGCTTGTGATTGGAGTAATCATAAATCCCGCCTCTTGTGTCCAATCACTGTGCTGTGATTCGTGATAGGAGGGTGTCCCTGAATGGTAGTTTGGAAATGTGGTCACTCTACCCTAAACAGAGATTTTCCAGCTTGCAGGACAACAATGTAGGCACCAGCAGACTGGTCATCCAGTGGGGTCAGTTATCCCTGTAGTTAACCATTTACATACAACTCATTATATCATTTTAATAGTAACACACACAGTTTAATTCTCCATTCACATATACACTATTACCAAAAGTATTGGGACGCCTGCCTTTACACACACACATGAACTTTAATGGCATCCCAGTCTTAGTTTGTAGGATTCAATATTGAGTTGACCCACCCGTTACAGCTATAACAGCTTTAACTCTTCTGGGAAGGCCGTCCACAAGGTTTAGGAGTGTGTCTATGGGAAGGTTTAACCGTTCTTCCAGAAGCGCCTTTCTGAGGTCAGGCACTGATGTTGGACGAGAAGGCCTGGCTCCCGGTCTCCACTCTAATTCATCCCAATGGTATTCTATGGGGTTGAGGTCAGGACTCTGTGCAGGCCAGTCAAGTTCCTCCACCCCAAACTCTCTCATCCATGTCTTTATGAACCTTGCTTTGTGCACTGGTGGGCAGTCATGTTGGAACAGGAAGGGGCCATCCCCAAACTGTTCCCACAAAGTTGGGAGCATGAAATTGTCCAAAATGTCTTGGCATGCTGACGCCTTAGGAGTTCCCTTCACTGGAACTAAGGGGCCAATCCCAACCCCTGAAAAACAACCCCACACCATAATCCAGGGTTCGACAAAACCTGTGCGCCAGGTCGCAAATACGACTAGAATTAGCGACCTGGCGCCTGAGGCAGCACAGCTGTGGTTTCCGGTGTCTCCGTGCACCCTCCCCCGCGATCGCGTCGGGCCGCGCTGGCCGGTAATTGAAGCCGTGGCTTTGCGGCCTTCTGCAGGCCTATGATTCATTCTGTAATCTGGCACCCTCTTGTGGTGCCCGTTGGTATGACAAGACAACCAGCAATGCTTGCCTGTTTCACTGCCCGCCCATCTCCTTCCCTTTATTTAGAAGTTAACCCCCAAACATTATATATATATATATATATATATATATATATATATATATATATATAATTTTTTATTCCAACACCCTAGAGAATAAAATGGCGGTCATTGCCATACTTTCTGTCACACCGTATTTGCGCAGCGGTCTTACAAGCGCACTTTTTTGAGGAAAAATTACACAGCTTCTCTATTGACAAAGTGGGTATTATCCGTTAATTAGGAGTGACTAGGCAGAAAAACTTGTAAAAAGTGTTGCATCACACCTTCTACAGTCCTGCCCAGGGGGCGGACCCCCGGGTATATCCTCTCAGTCTGCATCTCGCAGATCAGTTTTTTTCTGTCTAGCAAGGAGTAGGACATGGCTCCCTTCGGGCCCATTGGTCCGGGGGAAAAAAGATATATATATAATTTTTTTTTTTTTTGCTACATTTGTTGTTTCCTGCCGACTGGGTGACAGGCTGGATCCTCGATCCTTGTAGTCTCCCCAGTTTCGGCCATCGAGCGTGTGCCGACCCTAGCTACGCGCTGGGTTTTCCACGACATGCCCGTTGCTCCACGGGTGGCCGGTGAGCCTACGCTCCAGGGCCTGCATCGGACCGCTCAGCTTCGGCAGACCTTACGGCCAAGTCGCAGCAGCCTGTCCGGTGAGCGCCACGCTCCAGGGCATACATATGATCGTCCCTTTTGGGTCCAATCACAGCATGCCTGGCCAACAGTCACCTTCCGTGCGCGGATGATGATCTGTTTGGAATGTCTTCCAGCATAATACATGCAGGATAGGTAAGTAAAACTCCCCTGCCTCGGCTGGGTGATTTAGCTGGACATTCCTGGAGAGATCAAGTAAGTGGTTGTGGCCCCTTTCTTCCCTCTCTCCCTGCCTTTCCCTCCTCCCTGGGCTTCTAGCTAAAGGTTGCTGGGTGCTGGGGGTCACCTAAGGGGTTCCACTGGAGCGGGGCTGGCTGTAACTAACATTTAAAAGAAATGTCATTTCTGCTTACCTGTGTGTGTGCTTCTCCATGCTGTCGGTGGCCATTTTGAGGTGGTCCATGCCGAGTTTGGCCTCTTGTGACTGCCCGGCGGCCATCTTCCTGTGGTTCGCCCACACCCACTGGCCCCTATCAGCTGATCGGTGGCCATGTTTGTCCACCCTGTATGTATATATTGCCGTTCGGCGGCCATCTTTTTGTGGGCTACGGCTGCTTGACCTCTATCTTCGGCTCGGCGGCCATTTTCTTAGAGCCCACATTATCTTCCATACAGACGTTTTTGGCAACCATTTTGCGAGAGCCTCCGGCCTCTAGGGTGCATTACACTGGCGCGAAAATTCACACAGGAAGTGCTGATAAAAGAAGCAGACTGACACAGCAGTGGGACAGCATCACAGGCGCAGCACACGGCAGCATAGCCGTACCTATCCAGGGTGGTGAGTCCTCTGGGTAACCCAGCATCTCTGCAGCGCAGGAGGGTGGCCTATTGATATCTTGCCTGGAGCCCTGTGGGTGTCAGCGTGTGGTCAGCATGGCATCTGAACCAGATGTCTTCTCCCCTGAAACACCAGATTTAGCAGCTGGTGTCCCTGAGGTGTCTATGAACGCTATGACGGCAATCCTAGAGGCATTTTCTGCCAGGGTGGAAGCAGCACACGGGAATACAGGGGGTAGTAAACGCCCCATCCTCTACAAGCTTCTGGGGATAATTCTGATGCAGAACCAGGTCCAGCAACGGCTCAGGGCCCAGATTCTGACGCATCAGAGACTGCAGACCGTGACCGGACAGTGAGGATGACTCCAAATCCAGGTCAGTACGCGAGACGGCTTTGGTATCTGACCTTATTACTGCAGTGCGGGATATGCTAAAATTGGAAAATACTGCAGAAGCAGCAGAGACTCCGGTCCACTTGGGTTTCATAGACCTGCCCGCACTGCTAAGGTGTTCCCTTGTGTGTCTTTTGATAAACTCTTATACAAGGAATGGGAGAACCCATTGAGGGTCTTTACAGCCCCAAAGAGGTTTGCGGTATAGTACCCCTTTGAGGAGAGTTTTCTGAAGAAATGGACCTCTTCCCCTATAGTGGACCCTCCGGTGTCCAGACTTAATAGAGCCACCACAATTCCTGTAGAAGGGGCTCCTGTTTTCAAGGACCCTGTGGATAAGAAGGGTGAAGCACTCGCTTGCTACCTATATTCAGTGGTAGGCTCGGCAGTACGCCCGGCATTGGAGGGGGCCCTAGTGTCTCACACACTTACTGAATGGGCAAGATTGCTACTCCAGGGGTTAAGGAGCGAGATGCTCCTCCTGATGAGATAACATTGGCCGACCTGTTGGTCCAGGGCCTTAGGTTTGTCTGCGAGTCAGACATGGATACTATTCCCCTGCTGTCTAAAGCTTCGGTTTATGCAGTAGCAATACGCCGCCTGATCTGGCTAAAAGGCTGGTCTGCGGACCAGACTTCCAAGAAAGCCCTGATGGATCTGCCTTTTAAGGGCGACAGACTTTTTGGGGCT
Organism: Rana muscosa; assembly: GCA_029206835.1. NCBI lineage: Eukaryota > Metazoa > Chordata > Amphibia > Anura > Ranidae > Rana > Rana muscosa. The sequence goes on from CM055118.1 coordinate 353,216,164, forward strand.
TCTCTGGATGACATCATCAAGGATGCCACAGGAGGTAAGAGCACTTTGCTTCTCCAAATTGGCAAGGGTAAGGGGCCACGCCAAGGGCAAGGGCCCTCCTTTACTGCACGCAAGCGTTTTTTTCGTCCCCCTAGGGCGACAGGGAAAAGACCCCAGGCCGATAAAGCGCCTGCCCAAGGACAAAAGCGTCCTTGATCCCGCATACCCAATAAGCCTGCGGACAAATTTGCGTCCGCATGAAGGTTCACCCCCACCCAGCTCTCGGGTGGGGGGACGTCTTCGCAAATTTGCGACTCAGTGGACAGCTCTAATCTCCGACAGGTGGGTTTGCGAAGTAATCTCCTCAGGCTACAAGATAGAGTTTCTCTCTTGTCCACCGGACAGATTCAACACCTCCAATCTCCAGCTACTACCGACCCGTCAGGAGGCCCTGTATGGGGCGGTCCAGGGTCTACTGGAACGCGGGGTAGTTGTTCCAGAACTGGAACAGGGTTTTTACTAAAATCTGTTCATTGTGCCGAAGAAGGAGGGGGTTTGTCCAAGCTTGGATCTCAGAGCCCTCAATTGCTTTGTGAAGGTACAAAGATTTCGGATGGAGTCGGTTCGATCTGTAGTCACGGCTCTCCATCCGGGGGACTTTCTGGCCTCCTTGGACATCAAGGACGCATACCTGCATGTCCCCATATACTCCAGACACCAGAGGTTTCTGTGATTTGCTATCGGGAAGGACCACTACCAGTTTGTGGCCCTCCCGTTTGGCCTTGCCTCAGCACCCAGGACATTCACCAAGGTGCTCGCTCCGATTCTGACACTTCTAAGACAGCGGGGTATCACTATCACAGGCTACTTGGACGACCTTCTGCTGAAGGCCCCTTCAAGCTCAGAATTAGAGGTAAGCATGTCCATTACCTGTCAGACTCTTCGAGACTGTGGTTGGATACTAAACACGCAAAAGTCAGTATTGGTGCCCACTCAATGCCTAGTGTACCTGGGGTTGATTCTGGATTCCTCAGAGGCAAAGGTATTCCTCCCTGTGGAGAAGTTGCAGACCCTCCGGGCTGCAGTACGGCAGCTGACTTCCAGGAATTGGTCGTCACTCCGTTTTTGCATGCGAGTGTTGGGCCTCATGGTAGCCCCCTTCCAGGCGGTCCCATATGCTCAATACCACACTCGAGTGTTACAGAAGGAAGTTCTGTCCAGATGGAACAGATGCCCTTCATCTCTGGATTATCAAATCCGAGTGAGCCACCTAGTCAGGAGATCCCTGGTATGGTGGCTGACAGCACCGGCTCTAATGGCCGGGAAGTCATTTCTTCCGGTTTACTGGATAGTGATCATGACGGACGCCAGCCTTACAGGTTGGGGGGGAGTCTGGGGTGTTCAGTCGGCGCAAGGTCGCTGAAACCCAGAGAAAGCACTCCTGCCGATCAATGTCCTGGAAATCCGGGCGATCAGGCTGTGCCTCTTCAAAGGGTCTCCGAGGCTGCAAGGGCGTCCAGTCAGGATCCAGTCAGACAACGCCACAACGGTGGCATATGTCAATCATCAAGGAGGAACAAGAAGCTCAGCTGCAGCATCGGAGGTTGCTCGCATCCTGAAGTGGGCAGAGAAGAGCGTACCGCCACTGTCGGCCGTGTACATTCCGGGTGTGGAAAACTGGCAGGCGGACTACCTGAGCCGCCAGATGCTGGACCAGGGAGAATGGTCCTTACACCCGGAGGTGTTTCAACTCCTCTGCCAAAGATGGGGCACACCAGACGTAGATCTTCTGGCTTCCCGACTCAATCGGAAGGTATTGAGGTTTGTGGCCCGGTCAAGAGACCCATGGGCAGACGCAACGGACGCGTTGGTGGCATCGTGGGGTCAGTATCGGCTAATCTATGCCTTCCCTCCCTTAAGGCTTCTTCCTCTTCTGCTTCGCAGAGTGGAGGCAGAGGGAATTCCAATGATCCTAATCGCTCCAGATTGGCCTCAGCGTCCTTGGTACGCCGATCTAGTACGTCTGGTAGCGGACGTCCCATGGCGCCTACCACTACGGAAGGACCTGCTATCGCAAGGTCCCATATTCCATCCTGCTTTACAGTCATTGGCTTTAACGGCATGGCTGTTGAGAACCAGGTACTGAGAGATCGGGGCCTGTCAGACTCAGTAATCTCTACTATGAGAAGTGCTCGAAAACCGTCCTCCTAGGAAGGTTTATCACCGCACTTGGAAGGCCTACATCTCCATGTGTGAGGAAATGAAATGGCATCCGCGTACCTATTTGGTTTCCAGAATCCTGCTGTTTTTACAGCATGGGGTGGACCAAAGGCTTGCCCTAAGTACGATTAAGGGACAGATATCTGCCCTGGCTGTCTTTTTTCAGCGACCCCTGGCGACTCACTCTCTCGTGAGTACATTTGTGCAGGGGGTTCGACATGTGGCCCCTCCGGTCCGTCCCCCGTTACCTCCGTGGGACTTGAACCTGGTCCTCTCGGTGCTTCAGAAGGCACCGTTTGAGAATATTAGAGATATTCCCCTGTTGACACTTTCTCAGAAAATGGTCTTTTTGGTGGCTGTTACGTCAGTTAGACGAGTCTCTGAGCTGGCAGCCTTGTCCTGCAAGGCTCCCTATTTGGTTTTCCACAAGGATAAGGTGGTGCTGCGGCCGCAGCCTTCCTTTCAAAAGTCGTTTCGGCTTTTCATCTCAATGAAGACATTGTACTTCCATCCTTGTGTCCTCAGCCGTCGAATCCTAAGGAGTCGGCGTTGCATTCCTTGGACGTTGTCCGAGCTTTGAGAGTATACCTATCTGCTACTTCCCTGTTCCGGAAGTCAGACTCACTGTTTGTTTCGGTGGCTGGTCCCAAGAAGGGCCAAGCAGTCTCGTCGGCCACCATCTCTAGGTGGATCCGACAGAGAGTAATCCAGGCTTACGCCTTAAAGGGTCAAGCGCCCCCCTTTCCGGTCACGGCGCATTCGACCAGGGCAAGAGGTGCCTCTTGGGCTTTCTGACATCAAGCGTCTGTTTCCCAAGTATGTAAAGCGGCGACTTGGTCGTCCGCTCACACTTTCACAAAATTCTACAAAGTTGATGTAGGTGCATCTTCGGATGCCTCTTTCGGCCACAAGGTTTTACAAGCGGCTGTTTAGAGTTGCAACTCCTCCGTTGGAGGAGTGCTGTTTTGTGTTTGGGGTGAAGTTTGTTTTTATGCTGTTACCACCCCTCGTTTTTTTCTCTGACACTGCTTTGGGACGTCCCACTTTGTCAATAGAGAAGCTGTGTCGGTCCATGGACGAAAGAGTAAATAGGATTTTTTACTCACCGTAAAATCCTTTTCTCTGAGTCCATGGACCGACACAGCACCCACCCCTCCTTTTAAGTTTGTACTGCTTTTTGACAAACTGATCTGCGAGATGCAGACTGAGAGGATATACCCAGAGGGTCCGCCCCCTGGGCGGGACTGTAGAAGGTGTGATGCAACAGTTTTTACAAGTTTTTCTGCCTAGTCACTCCTAATTAACGGATAATACCCACTTGTCAATAGAGAAGCTGTGTCGGTCCATGGACTCGGAGAAAAGGATTTTACGGTGAGTAAAAAATCCTATTTTTTTTAATTAAAAAAATAAGACAGCAGTAAAGTTAGCCAAATTTTTTTTTATATTGTGAAAGATAATGTTACGCCGAGTAAATTTGATACCCAACATGTCACACTTCAAAATTGCGCCCGCTCGTGGAATGGCGACAAACTTTTACCCTTTAAAATCTCCATAGGCGACATTTAAAAAATTCTACAGGTTGCATGTTTTGAGTTACAGAGTAGGTCTAGGGCTAGAGATATTGCTCTCGCTCTACCGATCTACGGCGATACCTCACATGTGTGGTTTGAACACCGCTTTCATATGCGGGCGCTACTCCCGTATGCGTTCACTTCTGCGCGCATCGGTCGTTAAAAAAAAAAAAAAACCTGGCTCCTAACTTTTTCAGCTGGCTCCTAGATTCCAAGCAAATTTGTCAAGCCCTGCCATAATCCCCCCCTCCACCAAATGATTTGGACCAGTGCACAAAGCAAGGTCTATAAAGACACGGATGAGCGAGTTTGGGGTGGAGGAACTTAACTGGCCTGCACAGAGTCCTGACCTCAACCTGATAGAACGCCTTTGGGATGAATTAGAGTGGAGACTGCAAGCCAGGCCTTCTCGTCCAACATCAGCGCCTGACCTCACAAATGTTCTTCTGGTAGAATGGTCAAACATTCCCATAGACACCCTCCTAAACCTTGTGGACAGCCTTCCCAGAAGAGTTGAAGCTGTTATAGATATAAAGGGTGGGCCAACTCAATATTAAACCCTACGGACTAAGACTGGTATGCCATTAAAGTTCATGTGCGTGTAAAGGCAGGTGTCCCAATACTTTTGATAATATAGTGTATTTATATGTGACAGTACTTGCCTGCTTTTGCATGATTCTGCGTTTTCCGTTTTAAGGTAGCCCATTCATTTCAATGCACAAAGATCACACAGAAGAAGTGCATGGCCCTTTTTTAAAACCATGTTGCGCCAAAACATGGTACTTGGTGCCATTGGGGTGGGGGCGCCATTAAGAATTCCTTTATTGAAAATGTAAATACTTCTTGTGATACTGATCATCTTTATTTTATCTTATTAGTGCCAGAAATTAATTCTGATTTCGTCTTCAGGAAAACATGTCTGCAGGTAAGGACTGGAATTTTAGTTTTGCATAGTAAGAATACATATCCTGTATAGTGGGTATAGAAAAGAATCACCCCCCCCCCCCCCAAAATAAAAAATAATAATAAAGTTTTGTTGCCTTGCTGCCTGAAATGAAGACAGACATGTGGCTTGTATGGGAGGGTTGGAAGAAAAAAGCCCCTCAAGAAAGGCCACATGGAGTCACCACTGAGCTTTGCCAAAACGCACTTTGAAGTATCTGAGGCCACATGGGAAAAGGTGTTATGGTCAGATGATACTAAAATGTAATTATTTGGCCTCAACACCAAACGATATGTCTGGCGGAAATTCAATACAGCTCACCATCCAAATAACACCAATCCTACAGTAAAGCATGGAGGTGGTAATATCCTGTTATGGGGATGTTTCTCTGCAGCAGGAACTGGAGACCTTGTCAGGATAGAAGGAAAAATGGATGGGGGCAAAATATCAAATTCTTGAGGAAAATCTGCTGCCTTCTGCCAAAAAGTTGTCAATGGGAAGAAGGTTTACCTTCCAACAGGACAATGACCCAAAGCACACAGCAACAATGTGTGCTAGACATGTGCAATTCGTTTAGTTTCTAATTCGTTTTTCACGAATTTAGAGAAATTCATTAATTCCGAAATTTCAGAATTTCCGAATATTTGGATTTCCGAATTTTCAGATTTCCGGAAATTCGAATTTTCGAAATTTAGAAAATTCGAAAATTGGAAATTCAGAAAAGTCGAGATTCGAAATTGCAAAATTCCAAAATCTAAAATTCGAAATTTGGAAAGTTAAATTTCCAAATTCCGAATTTTTTTTGAATTTCCGAAAATCGGAAACTCTTTTTTTTTTTGCTTTTTTCAGAAATTCGAAAAATTTGTTTTCGTTTTTTTGGAAATTCGGAAATTCCGAATTCCGAATTTCTGAATTTCCCGAATTTCCGAAAAAAGCAAAAAAAAAATAAAACAAATTTTTGGAATTTCCAGAATTTCCGAAAAAATAATGAATTTTTCGGCAGTGCACATGTCTAATAAGCACACAGTGGTTGAAGGAGAAAAGGGTGATTGTCCTTGCATGGCCTAGTCAGAGCCCAGACTTAAACCCCATTGAAAATCTGTGGAATGAATCGAAGACTGCAGTCCACAAAACGGTCACCATCACATTTAACTGAACATGAGCAGTTCCGCAAAGAAGAGTGGGCAAATATTGCAAAGTCTAGATATTGCGAAGTCTAGGGGGTGATCCTTTTTCCAACTCAGTGATTCTGTTTTTTTTTTTTTTGTATTTTTTTTTTTCTAACATGCTGGTGTTCTATCTTTCACTTGGATGTTATAAGTTGCACTAGTAAATGCAGCTGGATAAAACAAAAAACTGTCTGTCTTCATTTCAGGCTGCAAAGCAACAAAATCTGATTATTTTAAAGGGGGTGATTCTTTTTTATACCCTCTGTATGTTAACCACTTCAGCCCTGGAGGATTTGGCTGCCAAATGACCGGCCCACTTTTTGCGATTTGGCACTGCGTCGCTTTAACTGACAATTGCGCGGTCGTGCGACGTGACTGCCAAACAAAATTGACGTCCTTTTTTTTTCCCCACAAAAAGAGCTTTCTTTTGGTGGTAATTGCGGTTTTATTTTTTTGCGCTATAAACAAAAAAAACTGTGACAATTTTGAAAAAAAAAAAGAAATATTTTTTACTTTTTGCTATAATAAATATCCCCCAAAAATATATAATTTTTTTTTTTTTCCTCAGTTTAGGCCGATATGTATTCTTCTACATATGTTTGGTAAAAAAAAAAAACATAAGCGTTTATTGATTGGTTTGCGCAAAAGTTATAGCGTCTAAAAATAGGGGGTAGTTTTATGGCATTTTTATTATAATTTTTTTTTTTTACTAGTAATGGCGGCGATCGTGGGGGGCGGTGAGGTGTGTATGGCTGGGTGTGTGTGTGTGTGTATGTGTGTGTAGGGGTTGTCTGTACTTGGTTATATCTCCACTGCTTACTATACTATGATTTCCCATAGTGGGGCCCTACGTGGCCCACTTTGGTCGACCTACTTATTTTGTTTTAGTTTTCCTCCGTTGAGGAAGCGAGCTTCACAATTTTTTTGATAATACCATATAGCCCTGTGGTGCTATCATTAATGTGCAATGTTATATACATGTGATGTAACCATTTACGAGACTGCTTTGTACATAAAAAAAAAAACCTCAATAAATAAATCTTTAAAAAAAAAAAGTAATGGCGGCGATCAGCGATTTTTTTTTTATCGTGACTGCAATATTGCGGCAGACACATCGGACACTTTTGATGCTATTTTGCGACCATTGTCATTTATACAGCGATCAGTGCTATAAAAATGCACTGATTACTGTGTAAATGACACTCACAGTGAAGGGGTTAACCACTAGGGGGCGAGGAAGGGGTTAAGTGTGTCCTAGGGAGTGATTCTAACTGTGTGGGGGCTGGGCTACCAGGGACACAACACTGATCCCAATGACAGGGAGCAGAAGATCAGTGTCCTGTCACTAGGCAGAAGCCTTCTTTACAACGGCATTTCCCCGTTCTGCCGCTCCGTGACACGATCGTGGGACACCGGCAGACATCGAGTCCGCGGGTCCCGCGGGGACGGTCACAGAGCTTGCGGCGGGCGCACGCTGTGCCGGCATCACGCGCATGCCCACTAGGCGGCATATTCAAAGTAAGGTACCTGTACATTGCTTAGCCTGCCCGTGCCATTCTGCCGACGTATACAGTATATACTCGAGTATAAGCCGACCCGAATATAAGCTGAGGCACCTAATTTTACCACAAAAAATGGGAAAACGTATTGACTCGAGTATAAGCCTAGGGTGTCCATCTGCATGCCTCACTGCGTCCATGTGCATGCCTCACTGTGTCCATGCCTCACTGTGTCCATGCCTCACTGTGCCCATGCCTCACTGTGCCCTTGCCTCACTGTGCCAATGACTAGACTGACGTTTAACATGGGAGTCTATGGAAGAGGTGCCCAGCTTTAAAAAATCGGTGCTCCCCTGCCGTAGGTCCCCCAGACAAAAAACTTTGCACACTTATAGAGGAGAAATGGGGCTACATGTGTGCCAAGGTTCGAGTCCAGAGGACCTATGACCGGCCAGTACCGGGTCCCCAAATTCACCAGAGAAATTACCGTTTAACATGGGAGTCTATGGAGGGGTGCCCGGCTTTGAAAAATCGGTGCTCCCGGCCGTAGGTCCCCCAGAAAACAAACTTTGCACACTTGTAGAGGAAGAGTGGAGCTACATGTGTGCCAGTACTGGGTCCCCAAAGTCCGGGAGATCAGGCGCAAAAAGGTGACTCGAGTATAAGCCGAGGGGGGCATTTTCAGCACAAAAAAATGTGCTGAAAAACTCGGCTTATACTCGAGTATATACGGTGTGTGCGTTACCCCACACAAAAATAAAGACAATTTGAGGCGCACCCCCCCAAACAATACACACCAGACCCTTATCTAAGCTTGCAGCATTTCAGGCCAGGAAAGTGAGGTGGGAATGTGTCCACCCCCCCCCCCAAATTATACTAGGCCATATGCCCTCAACATGAGGGGTACCTCAGACCCCACCTGGCATATCGCCTTGTTAATGAGGAGAAGGGCCTTTTACCCACGACCCTGGCTCGGTAGTTGTGGTTGTCTGTGGGTTCGAGGCTTATCAGAATCTGGACAGGAGAACACAAAGGCAAACTATAAGCAGATTACACTTCAGCTGTGGAAATCCCCTCTTAGTCAACTGTCAAAAGGATCAAGTGTCCCCACTGGAAGATTCCCCTCTATTCCTGTACTGGTGACAGCTGTCAAATTTTGGATTTCTCATCACTTTTTGACAAAAATTAAGACCGAATAAAGATTGAACCTTCCCAGCAGGGACACCGCAAACGAAAAAAACAAACTTGACAGGGGTTCTAACCCTTCTTTACTAGGTTGTGTGTGCCCCTTTTTGCTCTGTAGAAACCTCCAATACTTTTGCTGCACAGTATTATTTTTGTTTGTTGTTACAGGATATTCTGCACCTATCCAGTCTCAGCCACAATGGCAGAATGGTTACACCTTCTCCAAATCTACCGCTATGGTGCCACCGGGACTGGAGTGTCTTGTAGAGGTCAGTAGTACGGCAACCTATGGGAGGGGGGGTTGCAGACATGTCTTTTTTGGCTGTGGGAATTTCTGCCAAATCAGCCAAAAGAGCACTGTGAGGTCGGGACAGCTGTTGGGGGAAAAGACCTGATAATCGGCTCTTCTCTTCTCAATCGGTGTCCAAATTCATTTTAAAAGTGTTCAGTTCCTCCACCCCAAACTCATCAGACCATGTCTTTATGTTGCTAACTTTGTGCACTGGGGTACAGTCATCCTAGAACATAATCCCAGACTCTGTTCCTGCCCACCTCGGGATTTTGGGTGTCCTTCCCAACCTTTGTGTGCCCCAACTCCTCCTGTTGAATTCTCCATAATAGAAAAAAAAAAACAAGAAAGAATTGTGGGAACTCCTCATAATGGGCACAGCAGGTGTACAGACCTGGGAACTCGAATAATAAGGAAAAGGAAGAGCACTCACAATGCCGCATCCGTATATTTAGGGGAAAACATGGGCGATTACTCAGAGAGGGTAACCAATGGTCGGACATTAAAGGCAAGGAAACAATAGGAATAGCAAAAAATATAAATTTATTACAAAAAATACAGATTGATTAGCACAGTGTTCAAGAATTAAAACCATACAGGATATTGCAACGTATAGATTCGGTCCCTTGTGCGTCTACGCGTTTCGCCGTGAGGCTTCTTCAGGACAAACAAAAGATAGCAAGAACAGAGAACACGTCTCACTATCTTGTGATGGACAGGATCTGATCTATAAATATCCGAATGTCGGAGAATCTATATAGGCGAGGAAAATTCCATAGGAAATATAGTGGAGATAGCATGTATATCTGAGATTCTGCTGAAGGTCAGATAAATGATTAAGCAAAAGTTCCCTGTGTGGGAGATATCCAATATAGGAAATGCTGTATACTGAACACTAGTAGATGTTTTATCCGTAATTCTACTAATGAGTATCAGCTATCTCATTTAATGGGGGCAGGAGTCCATAGAATAAGGCCTCGTACACACGACCGGTTTTCTCGGCAAGAAATGACAAGAAAACTGTTGGGAGAGCTTTCTTGCCGAGAAAACCGTTGGTGTGTATGGTTTCTCGTCGAGAAAACTGCCGGGAATCTCAACGAGAAAAATAGAGAACCTGCTCTCTATTTTCTTGTCAGGATTCTCGTTTTTCTCGTCGGGATTCTTGTCGGCCTGTTTCCCGACGAGAAAACCGGTCGTGTGTACGCTTTTCCGAGTCTTAAGAAATTGCGCATGCTTAGAATCAAGTATAAGACGGGAGCGCTCCTTCTGGTAAAACTAGTGTTCGTAATAGAAATAGCACATTTGTCACGCTAAAACGAACTGAAAGCACGAAGACTGAAAAGCGTGAATCGTCTCTCCACAAACTTTAACTAACACGCGGTAACACGAGATCAGCAAAAGCAGCCCAAGGGGTGGCGCCATTGGAATCAAAATTCCCCTTTATACTGCCGTCGTATGTGTTGTACGTGACCGCGCTTTACAACGACGAGATTTGGAATTGACAGTGTGTATGCAAGGAAAGCTTGACAAGAATCTCGTCGAGAAAAATGATGTGTTTTTTGACGACGAGATTCTCGACCGTGTGTACGAGGCTTCAGGCTTATAAGGTCCACAAGCATCAAAGTATATAACCAGGGGTCCAATAAGACAAACCAAACTGGTATAGTGAAGTGAAGCCCGCCTCTTATATGGATCTAAGCAATAAGAATCGGTGGACGTGTGTAGTTCAGCCCCCAGGAGACAGCCTCGCGCTGTGCACTCGACCTGGGAACTCAGCACAGGGATGGTGGGAACCCCTCATATTGGGCACAGCGGGTGTACAGACCTGAGGACTCAGCACAGGGATGGTATAAAACCCTCACATTGGGCACCGCAGGTGAACAGACCTGGGAACTCGGCACAGGAATGGGGGGAACCCCCCATGATGGGCACAACAGGTGTACAGACCAAATAACTCAGTACAGGGTTTGTGGGAACCCCTCATAATGGGCACATCAGGTGTACAGACCTGGGAACTCAGCACAGGGATGGTGGGAACCCCTCATATTGGGCACATCAGGTGTACAGACCTGGGAACTCAGCATAGAGATGGTGGGAACCCCTCACAATGCCTCTCCAGCATCCATCAAACACTGAAATACAACATTTTGGGGCAACATAAGAGCTGTTCTATCAAAGAGACCAAATTTTATTATTGAAATTATAGAAAAATATAAGAAGCCTGTCGTTGCTCCAGACCCCCAGAGTTCACCCATAACTGGAACATCGGTTTAGGGTAGATTACCTTACAAATAGATAAAAAAAAGGGATATTCACAAAATATAACGATATATAAAAGCATAACACAGAAACAGGAAAAATAAAGCTATTACCAAAATAATAACACATTTTATTTACTTTCAGGTGGAAGAAGTGATATTAAAGGATAAAGGTAAGAGAAGGGCATGAATAGAGAGTATTATAGAGCTTCCTGTCCTTGGTGCTGGTTGTTTTGTTCTTCTTTAAAAAAAAAAAAAAAAAGTCTCTGACCAAAAGCATTGCAAAAGAAGTCAAAGCAGAACTCCAGCCCAAAAAAAAAAAAAAAAATTATTAAAAGATATAAGATGAAAAAACACTTTTGACACAATACTCACCTTTTAATCCAGAGCTGTCGCCTGCAGAAATTCTTTTGTTACAAGATCTCCTTTGTATTTTGGGATGAAAGATGCTGCCAATCACTTCCTCTGAGCCCAGGCTGCCATGTACTTCACTTATTTTTTTTACATACTGTCACCAGTGCAGTACAGCCTCATCATTCGACTAGTGTCACTGACTGGCGACAGTGTGTGAAAAATAGACAAATAAATAAATCGTTTTTTTATAAAAAAAATTAACACTTCTTTTAAACATGTTTGTATTTTATTTCTTAACTTATTTTTATTTATTTTTTACCTTTTTTCTGTATTACTACAAAGGGGGGGGGGGGGGGGGGGTGTTTTGGGATTTTTTGCCTTTTTTTTTTTTTTTTGTAAACTTTGATCACTGTAACAGCAATGTTTTGATCTGGCATGAATGGCTTACATTCATAGAAGCTGTGCTTACTATTGTGTGCTGTGATTGTCCCACAGCTATCACATGGTACAGGGTGCTGTAATTGGCCCAGATACCATGTGATAGCTGAGGGCAAATCACAGCATCACAATACTAAGCACAGCTGTTATGAATAAAACTCATTGACATTGTGATCATGTGATCGCATAGCGACCACGTGATACCCTGGCTGCTCAATCGGCTGAGTACAGAGAGCCGCAACGTACATGTAGGTGATCCAGCCTACCCGTGCCACCCGCTCGCAGTAAATGTACTGTGGGCAGGCGGGAAACTGGTAAAGATGTGTTATTGATTACAGAGCCGCATTGCTTTGTGTTTATCTGCTTGATCTGCCTACCTTTTAAATCTGAGTTCAGGGAGCGGGGCCAGCTACCGTTGTAGATGGCCGCTGTTTAGCCAAGCCCCGGGTCTATTGTGGAGAGCCTTGCAGCAACGTAGGGTAGTGGTATCTCCACTATCTGTGCCTGTTCGGGACCCAGCACCTCCAGGCACAACATGGGGAAGAGAAAGATGAGAGAGGGGCCTGAGGAAGCTGACAGATTTATTTCTCTCGGCTGACTCTCTCTCAGCCCAAGATGGTGCCGGCCGGTCTCCGGCCTCCACAGGTAGCAGATCACAGAGTAGAGGGAAAGGAGGAGATGGCCATCCCAGCATGTCACAGAGAGGATCTGCCCGCTCATCCTCCCGCAGCACACCTCTCTCAAGCCCTCTAAAGAACAAGCCGAAGCATGCCCTCGATCGTCCTGGAGCAGGTGAGCACATGGTAGAGGAGTGTAATTAAATGGGATGAAACAAGGAAGCTGCTGGAGATTCTGGAGGCGTTTCCAACTCAGGGTCAGCCAATAATGGACACTACTTTGAAAGATACGCTGATATCTTTAAAGGGATCATTACCGAGTGCATCATATTGAGAACAAAATGGGGGGAGTATGCCTCTGCTCACAATGAGCTAGTTGATACCCATAATGAAAATGAGGAGGAAATCGCAGCTCTTAGGATTAAACTGGCAGGTCTTGAGGACAGATCTCGCAGGAATAATGTGAAATTCAGAGGTATCTCTGAAACAGAGGGATCTCTGCAGATCTTCGCCGGTCTATACAACAGATGATTGCTACTCTTCTCCTGGATACCCCAGAGAGGGAATTAATGGTCGACCGTGCTTACAGGCTCCCAAAACCAGCCTACTTGCCTGATAATGTGCCTCGAGATGTTATTGCAAAAATACATTTTTTCCACATCAAAGATGATCACGCGCAATTCGCTAGGCCCAACTCACCATTGTCTGATCCTTACGCTCAACTCCAGCTACAGTATTTACAGATCTGTCCCAACACACAATAATGGCGCGCAACAGAATGCAATCTGTAGCGAAGCTCCTGTGCAACCATCATATCGTATATAGATGGGGCTTCCCTGCCAAGTTGCTTATCACAAAAGATGGCAAATCCTTCATGGCTGCCCCGTAGCGGAAGGCCTCTGCCTTGCTAGGATTTGGGGCCTACTTCTACCTGAAGATAAACCTTTCCACTCAAAATATTCCCCCTCCAGAGTGAGTTGTGATTGGGAAACTGCCGGTGATACAAATGTAATATAGCCTTCGGGCCTTCTTCTTCCTTCATGAAGCAGATATAGTCAATTGCAAAGGCTTATCTGCTCTCTGCATGGAGTTCGGCCTTTGAAAGTTCCCACCCTACAACTGTTGGATGCAGCATATGCTGCTCTGTGAAATATTTCACGCCTTTTTTTATTTTTGTTGCTTTTTAACTTTTTTTTGTTTAATGCGTTTTCTTTGTTGTGCATTTCTATCTATCAACTTTATTCTGCATCCTCAACTATCTTGTGACAAAAGGACTTTGCCTACATCAAGCCACCTTCCAGGTACTGTAACATATAGTTTCTACCACCTTTGGCTGTTTGACACAGTGTGGGGTGTGATCAGCAACCAGTATACCCCTCATGGTGCTTAAAATTGTATCAGTCAACGCCCATGGGCTCAACAGCCGATATAAACACAGGGCATTATGGATGGAAGCAAAAAAGTTAAAAGGAGACGTTCTTTGTATTCAAGAATTACGTCCTGAAGGTCAATCCTCCTAAATGTTCTAATAAGGACTGCCCTCACATGATGATGGCTAATGCTCCTGAGAAAAAAAGAGCAGTTTTTTTCTAGCTGTTAAGAGTTCAGTAGCCTTTGTAAGACATAACTCTAAAGCCCTGTACACACGATTGGTTTTACCAATGAAAACAGTCCGATGGATTTTTTTCATCGGAAAAACCGATCGTGTATAGGACCCATCAGTCTTTTTTCCATCGGTTTTAAAAAATAGAACATTTTTTTAGCTTTTCAGATGGATGAAAAACCGATAGCAAATTCCGATCGTCTATGGGCAAGTCCATCGGATAAAAAACCCACGCATGCTCAGAATCAAGTCGACACATGCTCAGAAGCATTAAACTTAATTTTTCTTGGCTCATCGGAGTGTTTTACGTCACCGCGTTTGGAACGGTTGGTTTTTTGACTGATGGTGTGTAGGCAAGACTGATGGAAGTCAGATTCATTGGATTTCCGATGGACAAAACCATCGGATTAGAATCCATAGGATATCCGATCGTGTGTACGAGGCTTTAGTCTCTGTAGTCTCAACAACACCATCTACACCATAGTGAACTCATATGCACCAAACACGGGTCAAACCCGTTTTCTACGGAAACGGTTAAAAAAACGTTAAACGAATGCAACAAGGGCATGTGCTATGGTGTGGAGACTTTAATTCTCTCCTCGACCCCACTTTGGAAACCACTGCTTTTAAATCATCTTACAACTGCCATTTGTACCACTTCATGCACAAAGCCAGTCTGCATGACAAATGGAGATGCCTCAACCCCACTGAAAAGGACTTTACCTTTTTTTCATCAGCACATAAATCTTTTTCAACAATTGACTATTGTCTAATGGACCTTCATCTGCAACATAAAGTATCTTGTGCCGCTATTCACTCTATAACATGGTCGGACCATGCTCCTGTCTCTGTTACGTTAAGAGAGGATCAAGCTGTTCGACCATCTACTTTGTGGCGCAACAACACGTTTCTTCTGTCTCAATAAGGAGTCCAGAAAAATTTAAACCTCAGATACAAGAATATTTTCAGCTTAATTCTACTCCTGATTCTAATGTGTTTAATGTTTGGTGTGCGCATAAGGATGCATGACATAGAGCTGTAAGGGGTTTAATGTAAGGTGACCAGATTTTTTAAATTAAATCCGGGGATATATATATTTTTTCTTTACTAGTAATGGCAGCAATCAGCGACTCTCTGCCCATCGCCGCCGCCGCCCGCCTCACAGCCTGTCAAGTCTTACCCTCCGGGCCCCGGCTACTACTGGGTGGGATGCGGAGGAAAATCACTCTGCCAGAGAAGGCAAGGAGATAAGCAGGCAGGCGGCTGGCCGGGACTTGAGTGAAGGCAGAAGAACATGCGAGCGGAGCTGAATGGGCATGCACCCAAAACTGAAGAAATATTCCCTCCACTCCGACCAGCACATGATCATCAGAAAGGGGCACAGATAATGGGAAAAAATACACCCCCCTATGCTAGTAGGAGCGGCGGAGCGGGGGGTGTAATTCAGATCTTTTTTTATTAATTCTGCACTGACTGTCTTTGAAATTGCCTCAGCCTTTTACCTTTAACCACTTAAGCCCCGGACCATTTGGTAGCTAAAGGACCAGAGGTGAATTCAGAATTTTGCACTGCGCTGCTTTAACTGTAAATTGTGCGGACATGCAATGTTGTACCCAAACGAAATTTGCGTCCTTTTCTTCCCACAAATAGAGCTTTCTTTTAATGGTATTTGATTGCCTCTGCGATTTTTATTTTTTGCGATATAAACGGAAAAAGACCGAAAATTTTGAAAAAAAATGATATTTTCTACTTTTTGTTATAAGAAAAATCGAATAAACTCAATTGCAGTCATACATTTAGGCCAAAATGTATTCAGCCACATGTCTTTAGTAAAAAAAATGTCAATAAGCGTATATTTATTGGTTTGCGCAAAAGTTATAGCGTTTACAAACTAGGGTACATTTTCTGGAATTTACACAGCTTTAAATTTATGACTGCCTATCTCATTTCTTGAGGTGCTAAAATGGCAGGGCAGTACAAAACCCCCCCAAATGACCCCATTTTAGAAAGTAGACACCCCAAGGAAATTGCTGAGAGGCATGTTGAGCCCATTGAATATTTTTTTTTTGTCCCAAGTGATTGAATAATGACAAAAAAAAAAAAATTACAAAAAGTTGTCACTAAATGATATATTGCTCACACATGCCATGGTTATATGTGGAATTGCACCTCAAAATAAATTTTGCTGCTTCTCCTGAGTACGGGGATACCACATGTGTGGGACTTTTTAGGAGCCTAGCCGCGTACGGGACCCCGAAAACCAATCACCGCCTTCAGGATTTCTAGGCACAAATTTTTGATTTGACTCCTCACTACCTATCACAGTTTCGAAGGCCATAAAATGCCAAAATAGCACAAAACCCCCCCAAATGACCCCATTTTGGAAAGTAGACACCCCAAGCTGTTTGCTGAGAGGCATGGTGAGTATTTTACAGCTCTCATTTGTTTTTGAAAATGAAGAAAGAACATTTCTTTTTTTTCTTTTTTTTTTTTCAATTTTCAAAACTTTGTGACAAAAAGCGAGATCTGCAAAATACTCACAATACCTCTCAGCAAATAGCTTGGGGTGTCTACTTTCCAAAATGGGGTCATTTGGGGGGGTTTTGTGCTATCTGGGCATTCCATGGCCTCCGAAACTGTGATAGGCAGTGAGAAGTGAAATCAAAAATTTACACCCTTAGAAAGCCTGAAGGCGGTGATTGGTTTTTGGGGTCCCGTACGCGGCTAGGCTCCCAAAAAGTCTCACACATGTGGTATCCCCGTACTCAGGAGAAGCAACAGAATGTATTTTGGGGTGTAATTCCACATATGCCCATGGCATGTTTGAGCAATATATCATTTAGTGACAACTTTGTGCAAAAAAAAAAAAAAAAAATTATTTTTTCCGCAACTTGTGTCAACATATAAAATATTCCATGGACTCGACATGCCTCTCAGTATATAGCTTGGGGTGTCTACTTTCCAAAATGGGGTAATTTGGGGGGGTTTTGAACTGTTCTGGCATTTTATACACAACATTAGGAAGCTTACATCCACTCTTCTAACCACTTGAAGACACAGCCCTTTTTGACACTTTTTGTTTACATGAAAACATATTTTTTTTTGCAAGAAAATTATGTTGAACCCCCAAACATTATATATATTTTTAAAGCAAAGGCCCTACAGAATAAAATGGTGGGTGTTGCATTTTTTTTTTCTACACAGTATTTGCGCAGCGATTTTTCAAACGCATTTTTTGGGGAAAAAATACACTTTTTTTAATTTTAACGCACTAAAACACACTATATTGCCCAAATGTTTGATGAAATAAAAAATATGATCTTAGGCCGAGTACATAGATACCAAACACGACATGCTTTAAAATTTCGCACAAACGCGCATTGGCGACAAACTACATACATTTTTAAAAGCCTTTAAAAGCCTTTACAGGTTACCCCGTTAGATTTACAGAGGAGGTCTACTGCTAAAATTACTGCCCTAGATCTGACCTTCGCGGTGATACCTCACATGCATGGTGCAATTGCTGTTTACATATGACGCCAGACCGACGCTTGCGTTCGCCATTGGGCAAGAGCAGGGCAGGACAGGGGTGCTTTTTTTTTTTTTTTTTTTTTTTTTTTATTATTAATTTTGCTTTTTTATTTTATTTTTAAATTGTTCCTTCCATATTTATTTATTTTTATCATTTTTATTGTTATCTCAGGGAATGTAAATATCCCCTATGATAGCAATAGGTAGTGACAGGTACTCTTTTTTTGAAAAAACTGGGGTCTAGACCCTAGATCTTTCCTCTGCCCTCAAAGCATCTGACCACACCAAGATCGGTGTGATAAAATGCTTTCCCAATTTCCCAATGGCGCTTTTTATATCCGGGGGGGGGGGGCATTCCCTCCCACTGCTTGTAAAAGCAGTCCAGAGGCTAATTAGCCACTAGGATTGCTTTTACATGAAAGCCGGCTGCTGGCTGAAAAGAATGATACCAAGATGATACCTAAACCCACAGGCATCAATCTGGTATAACCAATCAAAGTCCAGCAACATACCAGTACGTTGCTGGTCCTTGTTGGACATGTATTGTTATCTTTTTTTTTCATGCAGCCAGGTGGCTGAACGAAAAAAGAGATTGATCGGGTGGGTATGCCCATCATTAGAATACCGCCCTTCATCCACCCACTTCTAATGATGGGCATACATGCACCATTTATATATGCCGAAGCATGGGGGCATCCTCCCGCAAAAAAGTTATGCCGCACACACATGGTCGGACTTTTCCATGGGCAAGCCTCCGTCGGAATTTCGACCGTATGTACGCGGCATTAGGAGCAAAATCACTCCTCCGCCCCTGCTGCCCCAATGCTTCGGCATATTTGCTTTTTTTTTTTAACTGTGGTGGTGAAATTACCTCCTACAGCACTGGAGTCGCAGGGATCAGGCCTGTCTCTGCGAACGCTGCAGTTATGTGTGTTGTGTTTTGTAAGTGACAGTGATCGATCGATACTGCACTTGGGTGGCCTGGGCTGGACGGAGGGGCAAAACGCAGGTGCTAGCAGGTATCTGGGCTGATCCCGCTAACACTGCATTTTTGGGAACCCTAAACTGCTGGGGACGCTAGTATAGATCTGATCAGATCAGATATTGATCTGTTCAGATACTATACCACTAAGGGAGGTGTATGCTTCACGTGTGGGTGTTAGCGTTACTGGCACTAACCTGACGCTGCCTGGGGTGTGACGCAGACCCTCTCTGACGCTAAAACCTAATTGATATCACCCGCCGGCGATCAGGGGGTTAAACATTTATTGGGTTGTATACGGCGGGTGCCCTGACACTATAAAAAGCAAACTAACTAACCATCGTCACCCGTAACACTTATATGATGATCACTGGTGAAAGGGTTAACTAGGAGCAATTAGGGGGTTAAAATCTTTATTAGATAATATATGGGGGTACCTGACGCTATAAAAACCTGCGGCGAACCTAAAAAAAATTACTGGCTACCGATCTGCATCACCGACACTAAGACATCGATCAGAAAAATGATCGCTTAGCGACGGCGGTGCTAGGGGGTGAAAGGGTTATCTGGGGGGTGATCAAGGGGTTAAACCTTTATTAGGGGGGGTTAGGGGGCTACACTGGACCTAAAACTAAATGTAGTGACACTTTTACAGTCACAAATGTCACTGATTGCAGTGATCAGTAAATAAATGGTCACTGCAATCAGTGACACTGTGACTGGGGGGTGATCTGGGGGGGCCTGGGGGGGGCGATTTATGTGCCTATGTGTGCTGGTGTTAGTGTAGTGTTTGTGCACTGACCTGTGTGTCTTCTCTTGTACGGCGCTCGGTATATGTGAGCGCCGCACAGGAGATGACATCACTTCCTCCTGCTTTCTCTGTCTGTGTGTACATTCGACAGACAGAGGGGGCATTTCTATTCGCCGGGAGCGATCGCGGGGGGGTGGCCGGAATCGAACGGCCGTCCCCTCATGTCGGATCGCTCCCCAACGAATTCCGACCGCTCACTGTATAGGAGGGGGGTCCGATCGGACCCCCCAACTGTACAAAGGCAATCACGTACACTGTACGTGATTGTAACTGTCGGTGCCATTGTGCCGACGTATATATACAGTGAGCGGTCGTTAAGTGGTTAAAAAGAGACAAGCGACATCAAATTTACCCTTCATACATAATCCTATAGATGGCACTAAAGTTTACCAGCCGAAAGATATCGCAAATGCTTTCCAAAAATATTATTTCTTGCTTTACAATCTAAAAGAGAATAGGGACACTCCCCAACCCCCTAAGGACTATATTTCGACATATTTAAAAGCCGCTCCTCTCCCTTGTGTAGGGCCTTGCTCCTATTGGGTAGGCGCTAGTGTAAATTTAGTTGTCTGAGCTTTAGTTTAGCTCAGAATAATTGTACCAAATTATGGGTCTCTGTAACAGTTCAGCAGGGTTGCACATTTTCCACCTGACTGTAGGTGTCGTTGTCACCACAGGTCTGGGTTGGAATTGCAGCAGGCTGGATGTATTGGGTACCTCTTGCCCAGAAGCAGCTCAGTGGGATTGGTCACCCCGCTGTGCAATCTGGGAGAGGGTACTTAAGGAGCAGACACTGTTTTTGCGGGGTCTTCCGATCCTGACCTGACGGCCTTCCTGGCCTCTGGGATGTGTTAGCAGTTTTCTGCCTCGGGGCCTGCAGATCCCAGAGGCTCCGTTACTGAGAGTAGACCCAGGATTTTCGGGGGCCTACTGATCCAGGGATGGTCCTGTGTCGCCTTGCCTGCGGGAAGGGACCGAGCAATTTAAGACTCAATTGGGGGACGCATCCGGATAAAAATCTACCTCACAGTGCTGCCGGCCTGGCTGAAAGATCCTGGTACTGTGTGCCATGTGTTCAGAACTTTACCAAGTGTGTGGTTATACAAGTCTGTGGCAGACATTTTTGAACGAGCTCGCACCGGCTGCTAGGTCAGTGAGAGAGGCCTATCCGGTGGTTGCTAGATCCAGGGTGGAAACTGTTTGTCCTCCTGGATTAGGAAAATACCCGTGATCAGCAAGCAAGAGGCCTGAATCTCCCCCAACCCTCCATCCCTCTGTCTGGAAGTTAATAAAACCCTTGAGAAAAAGAGACTAAAGCCCTGTACACGAAACGCGTCGAGCAACTGGGTGGCAGACACAACAATCAATCTGCTGACAATGATATTTTTTGTTTTTATTGGTTTTGTATAATACATTTTTACTCTTTGAGCCTTGCTACCTACATGTTAATTGTATATATGGAAACTCATTTCAAATGTATTTATCCAATAACGCAGATCACCATGCGACGTTGGGCTATACACTGTTGTATCCCTCATGCCTGTATTGCATATGCACTCTACTGCAGTGTGTAGTAATATGTAGAAATGACATGCACTACCATGTTGTCTCTGCTAGGTGATTTCTGTTCTTTGTGATATGTTATGCATTTCTTTTGACTAATAAATATGTATTTTTACATCCACCTACACCATGTCTACAGCCTCATCCAAAGTCCCACATCCCCCTCTCTATGGTCTTGCAATAGGGATGGAGGTGCACTGCATATGTGCCTCACTCAAAGTCCCGCTTCTCCCCCCCCCCCCTTTTTCCTGTACACGCGATCGGTTTTACCGATGAAAACTGTCCGATGGACTTTTTTCA
The DNA here is from genome assembly GCA_029206835.1 of Rana muscosa. Classification (NCBI taxonomy): domain Eukaryota; kingdom Metazoa; phylum Chordata; class Amphibia; order Anura; family Ranidae; genus Rana; species Rana muscosa. The sequence continues at coordinate 353,237,476 of CM055118.1, forward strand.
TCGAACAAACTGATCGTGTATGGGCCCCATCGGTCTTTTTTTCCATCGGTGTTAAAAAATAGAACATATTTTATCCGATGGGGAAAAAAAAAACAATAGCAAATTACTATCATCTGTGGGGAACTCCATCGGATAAAAAACCCATGCATGCTCAAAATCAAGTCGACGCATGCTCAGAAGCATAGAACTTCCTTTTTCTTGGCTCGTCGGAGTGTTTTACGTCACTGCGTTTGGGACGATCAGTTTTTTGACTGCTGGTGTGTAGGCAAGACTGATGGAAGTCAGCTTCATCGGATTTCCGATGGAAAAATCCATTGGCTTAAAATCCATAGGAAATCAGATCGTGTGTACAGGGCTTAAGTGTTTGGTGCAGACATTTGTGAACAACTCTTCAAGGAAAACCCCTAGGACGGACGTGGTGAACAGTAAGGTAACGGCAGGCCCAAAAATCTTAAACCAGCGGCCCCTTCGGGGGTATTGCTACGCTTGCCTAGACAGTAAAGTTTTTAATTCGCTAAACGCCCCTATCTCTACCGCTGAAACGGCGAAAAGTCCTTAAAAACATGGCTAGTAACAAATCTGCGGGAGAGGATGGATTCTCAGCGGAGTTTTACAAATCGTTTAGTGAAATTTTAACCCCTCTTTTCCGTGTGTTGATAGCTGTTATTTTTACCCTCCCAAAACCGGGGGAAGGAACCTTCACACCCTAAAATCTTTAGGCCCATATCCCTTTTAATCACATACCTTAAAATATATGCCAAGATTCTAGCAAACAGACTGGCAGATTTTACCCCCTCCCTCATTAAAGAGGATCAGGTAGGGGTTGTAAAGGGGCGTCAGGCTCTTGACAGCACTAGAAGGATGCTTGATCTGTTAAGCCTACTTGAAGGCCGTAGAGAATCCTCAGTGTTTTTAAGTCTTGAAGCCGAAAAGGCATTTGATAGGGTTCACTGGGGATTCCTTCAAGCTGTTCTTGGCCTTTCAGGGTTTGTACAAACGGCAATTATGGCTTTATATTCCCAACCATAAGCCTGTGTATATACCTCTAATTTCCTCTATGACCCGTTTAAAATTACGAATGGCACAAGGCAAGGGTGCCCCCTATCTCCCATCATGTTTACACTAATTATGAAACCCCTGGCAACAGCTCTAAGAATAAATCCACAGATCTATGGTGTAAAGGTAGCAAATTTGGTTCATAAGATCGGTTTATTTGCTTAGGACGCCAATCAACTTTGACGAACCCTTCTCTGCAGGCTGTCCAGATGGAATTGGAAAATTTTAGTAAAGTACCCTATTATAAAGTTAATGTCACCAAATCGTCGGCTCTCCCTATCTGTATTAATAACTCTTCACTTCAATACTTGAGGGATGAGCAGGGCTTTTTTTTCAGGTGGAACTTGGTGGATCTCAGTTCCACCATCTCTGGCTCAGATCCTTTGGTTCCTGCTCACCACAATCACTTGTAAACTCAGAAGTTCGGTTTCTGTTTCTGTTTCTGTGTTTACACGTGATAGCTTTGCACTCTGTGTGTAACCCCCCCTGAACTCTGCACTCCGTATGTAATGCAATCCTGGTATTTATTGCCCCTTTAAGATTCTCTTATTGTTTGTGAAATTTGACTGACCACACCCACTATTTGATGTGATTTGTGGGTGGAGGGGTTTTGGGGGGTCGTGGTTGAGTTCCAGCACCTTTTGTTTGAGAAAAAAAGCCCTGGGGATCAGTGGCGGCCCGTCCACAGGGAGTCAAAAATAAAAAATAAAATGTTTTTTTTTTATTTTTTTCATTTAAACATGTCCCTTTAAGATTATTTTTTTTTGGAAAAAAGGTCCTTATGTGCACTGTGTCTGGGCACCGGGCAATATGGGAAGCGCCACGTCTATGCAATCACGGGATTGCAGACGAGGCGCTTCATTTGCAGGCAAAAACTCCCTCTGTGGCGCTGTTGATCGCGCCACAGCTTCCGGTGTGATGGATGGATGGATGGCCGGGCAGGTGCACACTGCATATACTGCATATACTTATGCCGTAGCGGCCTCACCCCATCTCTTATGTCTAGGGGTATTTCACACGACAGGGTGAGATGCGCTACGACCCATGTCCTCCCCATAGCTGTGGGTAAGGTGAAGGCCAGTACCAGATATTTCCTCGGGCCAGTGTGCATTAGTAATGGATCCAGTCCTGCTGTGCTGTCACCTCCCTCTGCTCCCATTAACCAGAGTCCCACACACCGATCACAGTCCAACTCTTGTTTTATTGCATATCTCGCAATAAACAGTGCTTCAGTAGCCAACTGGTTGGAACATTATAACAGCCTGATACAGTGGGATGAGCAGGTCGAGGCACTATCCTGATTGCAATGTAAACCACTGTGGTTTCACCAGCGGTTATCATAGCCTTGATTCCAAAAGAACTTAGAACTTGTGAGTCTCTACCAGCAACTCAAGAGAACGTAGATAGGAGTACCTTCGCTGCGCTGCGGCCCCTATCAGGGGAAAATGTCCCTCCAAGGGAGTTACCGGAGGCCCATCCGTCACCGGGTTGATGCTTCTCCAGACGGGTGACCTCCCCGGCCTCCTCACCTCAGACATGGGCCCCGTCCACCTCAGGGACCCTCGGACTTGTCCACCCTCGCGGGACCCAGTCGAAGTCACTGGGCCCCAGGCCTCCGATTCAGTACCTCACCCCAGGCTGAAGGTGCCTGGGATGGACTCCAACTCCGTTCCGGTCAGGCCTAGGGCGCCTGGGCCGGAACTCCGAACCGCCCGCACCCAGGCCTAAGGTGCCTGGGCGCGTGATAAAAAGATCCCGAAGAAAGACCTCGTGGTTAGGGCGTCTCCCCCTTTTATCTCCTCCCTTCGACACCACGACAGGTTCCCCGCCCTTGCCGTACCATCTCCGGAAAGGGACAAAAAGGTTAGCACTGCGGTGGTGATTCTACCTTGAGCCTGCGGATACCCCGCCACCCACAGGCCAAGGAGAATAATACACCACCTAGTCCTCCACGAATACAATTGGTCCAAACTCTCATAATTTACACACCTGGGTCATACTACCACCCAGGTGTATCCCAACTAAATTTAAAGACCCCGCTACACTTATTTCAGCGCCCCAGGTGGTTAGTGATTGGCTGGTCTATAGGACGTAGGGCGGTGCTTTTATCGGACCAGCCAATCACTTACGGTTTTCTGAGTGACTCATCCTGGCTGAGTGGCTGGTCTGAACACGAGCAGAGGAATAGGCCGGTGATCGGGACACTTCACTGAAGCTGCTAGCAGGTAAGATTAAGCAGAGCACACGTGTGTTGTGCTCTCAGTCAGACCTGCAGCAGCTGCTTGTGTAGTGGATCTCGGGAGGAGGAGGAGGGAGTGCAGTATAAGGTTGAGAAGTTTTTAGCACATTCCAGAGATAGTACATCTGGATGGGGCTGCTAGTGTTCAGTGTGTGGCAGGTAGGGGAAGGGGCAGCCTGGCATGCAGTGGATAAGATAATGTTATGCTAGCTGTTCAGGCTGTCCTCTCCTCTCCTCTCCTCTAATCCAGCTGCATTTACTCCCAGTCTGAGAGCAAAGATCAGATCTCCCTGGCAGGGGGGGGGGGGATCTGATCATACTGGATGGCATGGTGACAGTGTGCTAGGAGGAGGGGAAGACACTTCACACTGATCTGTGTTGGATAAGAACACTGACCGGCAGATCTACCATCTTCTGGTCAATAAATATCTCCTTCCTTGCTGCATCCATCCATCCATCCATCCACCCACCCCATCCATCCTACCACTGCATCCATCCACCCACCGTATTCCACCCATCCCATGCATCCATCCCATCCACCCACCCCATCCATCCACCCATTCCATCCACTGCATCCATCCACCCACCATATTCCACCCATTCCATGCATCCACCCACCCACCTCATCCATCCTATCCCCCCACCCCATCCATCCATCCACCCATTCCATCCACTGCATCCATCCACCCACCGTATTCCACCTCATCCATCCTACCACCACATCCATCCACCCATTCCATCCACTGCATCCATCTACCCACCGTATTCCACCTCATCCATCCCATCCATCCATCCATCCATCCACTGCATTCCATCCATCCCATCCTTCCACCGCATCCACCCACCCATCCACCTATCCATCCATCAACCCCATCATCCATTCACCTTTCCACCTATCTTTCCATCCACCCCATCATTCATCCATCCACCTATCTATCCATCCATCCACCCACCTATCCATCCCATCCATCCTCCACTCACCCCATCCCATCCACCCACCCACCTATCCATCCATCCACCCCATCCATCCACCCACCGCATTCATCCCATCCATCCATCCACCCACCCCATCCATCCAGCCAGACAAGCTTCCTTCACTGTACACTGATCTGTGCTGGATCAGAACACTGACAGCCAGATCTATGTCCTGATCATTTAAATATCTCCTTCCTCGCTGCATCCATCCATCCTATCCATCCATCCACCCACCTATCCAGGCGTTCACCCGCCTATACATCCACCTACCCATCCACTCACCTACCTGTCCATCCATCCATGTACACCCCTTCCTGCTGGTTGTGTATATCCTGGCTATCCCTCCTGTTTCATATATGTAAGCAGTTTATTTCTTGGTATTGTCCTAAAGCTGACCATACTCTGTCCAATCCCCTTTTTCATCAGACCATACACAATACAGTCTGTGCAATCTCCTATAGATCTGCCAACTATTATGTAGTGCAAGAGCCTGCCTTGGGGGGGCTGCGAGTGAGGGGGCCAGGTCTGTTTTGCGCCCGCCCTAAAATTCTGACCACCAGCCCCCACTGCTGGGGATAAGTATCAATATTCTTGGGAATTCCAAACCTTAAACTACTTAGGAATTAAACTTACAAGCCCACCTTCCAAAATTTTGGAGAATAACTTCCTTCCACTTTTAGACTCCATAAAAAAAGGAAATGACAGCTACAGCTTATCATGAACTGGCCTAGGCAGAATTGCGGCATTTAAAATGCTCATCCTACCCAAGGTGCTATATTTATTTAGAACCATTCCCATGCCTATCCAAAACAAGTTTTTTCATGAGCTTGATGTATCCATAAGGAAATTTATATGGGATGGTTCTAAAGCCAGAATCCTGTATAAATGTTTGGTTAAACATACAGTCAGGTCCATAAATATTGGCACATCAACACAATTCTAATCTTTTTGGCTCTATACAACACCACAATGGATTTGAAATGAAACAAACAAGATGTGCTTTAACTGCAGACTTTCAGCTTTAATTTGAGGGTATTTACATCCAAATCAGGTGAATGGTGTAGGAATTACAACAGTTTGTATATGTGCCTCCCACTTTTTAAGGGACCAAAAGTAATGGGACACGTCACAGGTCCCAGAAGATTGCCTGGCCTCTGACAGAGCACAGCGCGACTCGCACATGCGCAGTGCGCGCCCAGCTGTGAACCCGCAAGCTGTCACAGCCGGGAGTCCAGACTTACAATGCTAGCGCCGCGGAGAGGCCTGGGGAGAGAAGCGAGGCTTTGGGCGGCCGCATTGCTGGACCGTGGGACAGGTGAGTGTCTGTTTATTAAGGCTACTTTCACACTGAAGCGCTGGATGCGCTGGCGGTATAGCGCCGCTATTTTTAGTGCCGCTATACCGTTGTTTTTGCCGCGATTTGTGGGCGCTAGCGGGGTGATTTTAACCCCCGCTAGCGGCCAAAAAAGGGTTTAAACCACCTGCAAAAACTCAGCTTTGCAGCGTTTTGCGGGTGGTTTGGAGGCGCTACCCCATTGATTTCAATGGGCAGAGGCGCTGTAGGAGCGGTAATTATACCGCTCCTACAGCGCCTCAAAGATGCGGCTGGCAAGAGTTTTTTGACCCTCCTGCCAGCGCAACGCTCCAGTGTGAAAGCCCTCAGGCTTTCACACTGGATACAAAGGAGCGACTCTTTCAGGGCGCATTGCAGGCGCTATTTTTAGCACAATAGCGCCTGCAAAGCGCCTCAGTGTGAAAGCAGCCTCAAAGTCAGCAGCTAAACTTTTTGGAGATGCTGACTTTTAATAAAAACGTAACAACCAGTGGAACTCCGCTTTCAATTTTTTCAATAAAAATGGAATGAAAGTGAAAAAATAATTTTAACAATTATTAAAAAAAATGTGTGTCATTTTAAAAACTCCTACAAAACGTGTAACCTGTAAGTTAGAGTGGGTATCAATGAGCCAGAGAATTTTTCCGCAGGAGTAATTTTTTACCCTACGTTATGAACTTTTTTTGTGCGTTTTACATTTTGCAGAAACGCACTACAGTCCATTTAACATGGTTTCCTATGGTACATGTTCACAGCTATGCGTTTTGCAGCCGCTGCGTTTTTTTAAAGGGTTCGGGAATGTTTTTCCTGCAGCAGATTGCGTTTTGTGTGTAATAGACTTCAATGGAGTCACACCTGAAATGCAATTGTTTTGTGTAGTTTTTTATTTTTCCCTTTAAAAACACTGTATATAGTGGGTTGCTAAGGAGCATGCCAGAAAGCTGGCCGTCTTGTCCTTAACAACCGATGAGTCATCAGCTGTCAGCGGGTTTCCCCACATACAGCTGAATGTACAAAAAAGAATTGCCAGCTACAGAATTCAAGAAAAAACTGTGTGGGGTAAACCCCCGCAAATCCATACCAGGCCCTTCAGGTCTGGTATGGATTTGGAGGGGAATCCCACACCAAAAAAAAAAAGAAAATGGTGTTGGGTTCCCCACAGATCCTTATCCGAGTATGCAACCCAGCAGGTCAGGAAAGAGAGGGGACGAGTGATCGCCCCTCCTCCTGAACCATACCAAGCCACATGCCTTCAACATGGGGGTGGATGCTTTGGGGCAGGGGGCTCTGCCATCCCTGCCCCAAAGCACCTTGTCCTCATGTTGATGTGGACAAGGCCATCATCCCGACAACCCTGGGCTGTGGTTGTGGGGGTCTGCAGGCAGGGGGCTTATCGGAATCAACCTACTTTAACAAGGGGGCTCCCAGATCCCACCCCCATGTGACTGAATATGGGGTACATTGTACCCCTATCCATTCACCAAAAAAAAATAATTGGTGTAATGTTACAAAAATGAGACGGTTTATGACAAGTCTTTTAAATCAAAATGTCTTCTGTCTCCGCTGGTCTTCTTTCTCTGCTGGTCTTCTTCCTCCACTCTCTCCGCCGATGTCTTCTTCCTTTGCCGCCGCTGACCTGCTGAGAATGCTTCTGATGCTTGCTCCCACGGTTTTGTCCACTCCGTTGTGTCTGACATTTCTTATATAACTATGGTGCATGGCCATCTGGTGTCATCAATTTGAGAACCCGCCCCCTTGTGACGTTACAGACCCATCATGCCCCGGCGGTGACATCACAAGGGGGTCTCCGAATGACGTTATCAGATGGCCACGCCCCATAGTTAAAATTAAAAGAAACGTCAGACACCGAAGCGGACAGAACCATGGGAGCCAGCGTTGGAGGAGGACCATTTTTTTTTTTCAGTGAGTCCGTGGAGTTGGCAGCAAAGGCAGAAGACATCGGCGGAGGAAGAAGACCGGCAGAGGAAAAGGAAATTGGCGGAAGAAGCAGAGGAAAAAGACAGGCGGAGGAAGACCTTTTTAATAAAATACTTGTCAAAAACCGTCTCTTGTTTTTTGTCACACAACACTACTTTTTTTTTGGGGTGAATGGATAGGGGTACAATGTACCTCATACTCATTCACATGGGGGGCAGGATCTGGGGGCCCCCATTGTTAAAGGAGGCTTCCAGATTCCGATAAGCCCCCTGCCCGTAGACCTCCACAACCGCCGCCAAGGGTTGTCAGGAAGAAGCCCTTGTCCCCGAAGGGCCTGGTATGCATTAGGGGGGGACCCCATGCCGTATTTTTTCTCTTTTTTTTTTTTTTATCCGGCATTTTTTTTTTTTTGCATTCAGACAGCTGATGACCTTTAGGTTTTTAAGGGGCGCCGCGGCCGGCATCCCGGCCTGCTCCTTAGCAACCAGCTATATACAACGGGGTTGATTTTGTAAAGGCAAATAAACTGTGCGCTTTGCAAATTGCAGTTGCACTCTGCAAGAGCAATAACTCCAGAGATTAGTAAATGATCAGAAGCTCTGCTGACTTCCATCATCCAATCACGTGCAAGCAAAAATGCTGTTTTTTTTTTCTTCCTTGCACCTGATTGGGTATTCATTGCAAAGTGAATCTTTTCCTCATTTACTAAGCTCTGGAGCAACCGCTTGCAGAGTGCGTTGTCTATTTCCCTTCAGTGAATCAACCCCAGTGTTTTTTAAGGGGGGAAAAAACGCATAATGCATGAATAATGCAAGGTAAACGCATATAAAATGCGGGTTTAAAAATGCAAAACGTGCCTGAAAAACGAATCAACTGCAACCGCATAGAGGTGAACCTAGACTTAAATATGATACCTAAAATGGTTTATTAGTTGACGTGTAACAGGTATATTCAGTACAACTTAATTCAGACACCATTAACCTACCACTATGTGTGTAGGGGGCAGACGCAGAGTAGGCGAAAAGGATGTCGTTGGCTGAGTCTAGTGAATACTTCTCATCCTTGCCGGCAATGGAAGATCATATTTAGTACATAAGGCTCCCAGTATAGTGTCTGTCTTTTATCTTTAGAGGAACTCTTTAGCAATTATTGTTTTTCATTTAGTTTTTGAGACCAAGAACGGGCAGGATCTGTTCACTGTGCGGCGGGAGTCGGAGTGCTGTGGACCTTCACTCAACCTGCGTCTTCGTAATCTATACAAGAGGGACGTGGTTTCCCTATACCTGACCTCCGATGGAGGCTGCTGTGGAGGACAAAGTTATGTAAGTATTTTGTTCCTAACTTTTTAAATCAGCTGAGTTCATTCGTCGTTAAAACTTAAAGAACATGAATATGTTCCATTCAGACAGGGAACATAAAACTTATTGACTGTCTGATTTCCATGTTGGTTATATTGTCTGCCTGCTAACTACATTTCTGTAGCTGATGGTATTCATATCCTCTCAGGGTGAGCTTCCAGAAATGCACCAGTGTGTTCTCTGGTTCCAGCACTGCCCTCTTTCTAATGCCGGGTACCCAAGATCGGAATTTCCGTCGGAAAAACCTTGGATGGTTTTTCCGACGGAATTTCACTCAAGCTTGGCTTGCATACACACGGTCACACAAAAGTTCTCGGAACTTTCGACCGCCAAGAACGCGGTGACGTACAACACTACGACGAGCCGAGAAAATGAAGTTCCATGCTTCCGAGCATGCATCGAATTGTTTCCGAGCATGCGTGGTTTTTTTTTCCCGTTGGAAAAGCATACAGACGAATGGTTTTCCTGACAGGATTTTTTCCTGACGGGAAAAAAAGAGATCCTGCTCTCTTTTTTTTTTTTTGCCTGGCAGTTTTCCCGTCGGAAAAATTGCGATGGAGCATACACACGGCTGGAGATCCCGGCCAAAAGCTCTCATAGCAGTTTTCCCGTCGGGAAAAACGGTCGTGTGTACAAGGCATGACAGGTTTTCTTCTAAGATTGCCCTGTTTTGGGCTCCATCCATCTTCCCATGAACTCTGACCAGCTTCCCTGTCCCTGCTGAAGAAAAGCATCCCCACAACATGATGCTGCCACCACCATGTTTCACAGTGGGGATGGCGTGTTCAGAGTGATGTGCAGTGTTAGTTTTCCCCCACACATAGCGTTTTGCTTTTAGGCCGAAAAGGTAAATTTTGGTCTCCTCTGACCAGAGCACCTTCTTCCACACGTTTGATGTGTCCCCCACATGGCTTCTTGCAAACTGAAAACGGGACTTCTTATGGTTTTCTTTCATCAATGGCTTTCTTCTTGCCACTCTTCCATAAAGGGCAGATTTGTGGAGAAGCACGACTAATAGTTGTCCTGTGGACAGATTCTCCCACCTGAGCTGTGGATCTCTGCTGCTCCTCCAGAGTTACCATGGGCCTCTTAGCTGCTTCTCTGATGAATGTTCTCCTTGCCCGGCCCGGTCAGTTTAGGTGGACGGCCATGTCTTGGTAGGTTTGCAGTTGTGCCAGACTCTTTCCATTTACGGATGATGACGTGAGATGTTCAAAGCTTGGGATATTTTTTTATAACCCAATCCTGTTTTATACTTCTCCACAACTTTATCCCTGACCCGTCTGGTGTGTTCCTTGGCCTTCATGATGCTGTTTTGTTCACTAAGGTTCTCTAACACACCTCTGTGGGCTTCACAGAACAGCTGTATTTATACTGAGGTTAAATTACACACAGGTGGACTCTATTTACTAATTAGGTGACTTTTGAAGGCAATTGGTTCCCCTAGATTTTAGTTGGGGGTATCAGAGTAAAGGGGGCTGAATACAAATGCACGCCACACTTTTCACATATTTATTTGTAAAAAAAAAAAAAAAAATGAAAACCATTTATCATTTTTCTTTCCACTTCACAATTATGTGCCACTTTATCACATAAAATCCCAATAAAATACATTTAAGTTTTTGGTTGTAACATGACAAAATTTGGAAAGTTTTAAGGGGTATGAATACTTTTTCAAGGCACTATATGTCATTACTATATTGTTATGTTATGATGTTATGTTATATTGGTATGTCATTGCTATATTGTTATGTTATATTGTTATGTTATATTATTATTATATTGTTATGTTATATTGTTATGTTATATTATTATTATATTGTTATGTTATATTGCCTCCCCCAGCTGAAAGTCAGTGCTCAGCCTGCTCACCACATCGGGAATGTCAGGATCGTCACCTCCTCCAGCAATATGAATGTTTACATTGAGAGGGGGAACGGAGAGCCGGTGTTCAGCGCCAATCTGCCTGTATCTCTGGACTCCAACATGGACAGTACTATTGAGGTGAGGCTACTACTGGGTTGGGCAGCAGAAGAGAAATGGAATCTCAAGCTAAAATGTATAAACATACACAGCAATGTGTGAGAGCATTGACTCCTTCCCCGTACCTCTCGGACAGGCATTCTCTTATTGAAAGACTGAAGCCTTGTACACACGGGCGAGAATTCCGCCAGGAAAAAAAACGTCGGTTTTCCCAACGGGATTCCTGGCAAGCTTGTCTTGCCAAGCCCTGTGTACACATGCGCCATTCAAAAGAACCGCCGTTCTTTTGAATGGCAAGAGCGCGGTGACGTCATTGACTACGACGAGTCGGCGCTCGTCACATTCGATGCCGTCGCCGCCATCTTGCTACACCCTACACTACCCTTGTATGCTACCGCGCATGCGTCAAAGTCTCATCGAGCATGCGCGGGTTTCCCTGGACAGGTAAGCATACACACGCACGGTTTTCTCGTCGGGAAACAGGCCGACGAGAAAATAGAGAACAGGTTCTCTATTTTTCTCGTCGAGATTCCCGGCAGTTTTCCCGATGAGAAACCATACACACGAACGGTTTTCTCGGCAAAAAGCTCTCCCAACAGTTTTCTTGCCGAGAAAACCGGTCGTGTGTACGAGGCTTCAGCCTTACCGAGAAGGGCACTCCTCTGACTTGCCACATTCCTGTGTTTTTATTTTTGATCTTAAACTGTTGAGCTTTTTAGACAACAGGCTTTTACAACACAGCAGCTAAGAACAGACAAGTAAATATGTGAGAAGGAGCGCAGAGTGCCACCTGCTGGCTGTAAATGTAATGACGAAACATGATGAATCACGTTTTTCAGCTCCTCCTTACTTTCTCTTGGGTAAAAAAAATCTTGTTTACAGAGCTCAGCAGCTCAAGCTTACAGAAACAAAAATACAGAGCGGCAACTCCTTCTCCTCACTCCGTATGACTCTATCTACGGTTTCACTGTCAGACAGCCTGCCTGAAAGGAGACAACTACTGCAATGCTGTTCCTTTTAAATAACCCATTGTACTGTGGGAACCCTGTGTTGTATATAGATAAGCTGCAAGTTTCAACTGGCTGCCTGCATCCAAAATGACAAAATATTCATAGGCTTCATAAGCAATATTTTATTAAATAAACATTACTCAAAATTCAACGACTGAGAAGGGTGGGCCAAGGACAGTCAGGGTCAGGGGAAAGGGCTAAACGGTGCTTTATGTCCTCCAGCCAGGAAATGAGTCAGGCTTTATCTGACTTACTGTAGCTTCTAATGCATATTGCGAGAAGCTCACAGTGTGCAGTGAAATCAGAGTAAGAGATTTCAGTTCAGGCGAGAAGGCGGTACAACTGTTACTAGGCTGAAATCAATAAAAAAAAAAAATGGCTGCATTCATGTGTGTCTTTTCTATCTGCCTGCAGTTCCTCTTTATTGTAATCTGCTTCTACCCCTTCAGATACTCGGCATAGGTGGCTCCCAGCTTGTGGCTCTCATCACTAAAGAGAAGGAAGGGAAGTCTTCTCAGGTCATCTTCCACTTCCCGCTGAACATGGAGGCCGCTCTGAAAGCCGTGATCCTGGCAGCCTTCCTTTATGTGGTGAGTGGAAAGGGCCAGGCTGGTCCCAGGAGTCCTAGAAGGTCAGAATGGAGAGAGTAGAGTCCATCCAAGCCTAGTAGATACAATCATATGAGGAGAATGAGGTTTTAGCACCTCCTCCAAATGCCATTGTCCTGTCCAATGTCAATGCTCTTTACGGGGCCATTGAGGTGCTAGAGCAGTGGTCTCCAAACTGCAGCTCTATGCAGGTCTTCATTGGGCCCTTAAAGGGGTCGTAAAGGTTTGTTTTTTGTTTTTCTAAATAGGTTCCTTTAAGCTAGTGCATTGTTGGTTCACTTACCTTTTCCTTCCATTTCCCTTCTAAATGTTTTTTTTTTATTTGATTGAATTTCTCACTTCCTGTTCCTCCTCAGTAAGCTTCACACCATCATCCGAGTGGTGTGGAGTCAGCCAGAACATCTTACTGAACAGCTTACTGAGGAGAAACGGGAAGTGAGAAATTCAGACAAAGAAAACAAAGAAAAAAAATATTTAGAAGGGAAATCTAAGGAAAAGGTAAGTGAACCAACAAGGCACGAGCTTAAAGGAACCTATTTAGAAAATAAAAAATGAACCTTTACAACCCCTTTAAGGCACCATTTCTCCCACTGATATGGAGCACTATTCCTCCTATTGACGACGACAACAACAAGCGGGCACCATTTCTTCCATTGACACTAACAGGGGGCCTAATTCCTCCTACTCCAACTATTCAGGGGTATGGCATTATTCCTTTCAATGACACTGATGCCGCGTACACACAACCATTTTTCTCGTCGGGAAAAATTTAATTTTTTCTCTTTGACGAGAAAAACGACCGTGTGCGGGCTTTTGATCATTTTTCCCGACGAGAAAAACGGCATTAATCACGACGAGAAAAATTAGAACATGTTCTAATTTTTCTCGTCGTGATTCACAGCATTTTTTTCCGCGGCAGTTTTCCCATAGGGAAACACTGCCAGGGAGCCCACACATGGTCGTTTTTCTCGACCAAGAGAAAAAATTTCGGGAAAAACGGCCGTGTGTAGGGGAACAAGCCATTCCTCGTTTTTCCCGTCAATTTTCTCGACTGTGTTTTCACCGTTGAAAATCGATCGTGTGTACGCGGCATGACAATTGGAAAATCTTTCTCCCACTGGCACCAACAATGAAGCACTATTCCTCCCACTGATACCAGTGATGGGGCACTGTCCCATCCACTGACACCAATGTTAGGGTGCTATTATTCCAACTGACACCAATGATGAAGCACACTTCCTTCCACTAACACCAATGATGGGGCAGTAATCCTTCAACTGACACCAATGATGAGGAACTATTCCTCCCATTGACACCAATGATGGGGTGCTATTCCTCCAATTGACACCAATGATTAGACACCATTCCTTCCACTGACACCAATGATGGGATGCTATTCCTCCAATTTATACAAACTATGGGGTACTATCCCTTCCACTGACACCGATGATGGGGCACGATTTCTCCAGTTGACACCAATAATGGGGCACTATCCCTCCAATTAACACCAATGATGGGGCACTATCCCTCCCACTGACACCAATGATAGGGAACTATCCATCCAATTGACACCAATGATAGGGCACTATTCCTCCCACTGACACCAAATGATGGGGCTCTATTTTTCCTCCTACTGACCATAGGTGCTATATAAGGAACCAAGGAAAGTCAGATCCTTAGTATCAAAGTTAAAATAGTTTCAGAGAGGCGTACATGGGTAATAGCACAGTAAGTTTGTGGGGTCTGATCTTAGGCAAGGCAAATGGATTACAGCAGTGGTGGGTAACTAACTAAATAAGAGGGATCCTCGAATGCGGACCCTGACTTCCCCAGAGGGTCTCACATAATATTTAATATATGTAGTGCTACATAAGATTTACAGAGACTGCCAATATACAGCTGGAGATGGTCAGAGACTGGGACATGCTAAAGGTGTGGTTGAAGGCTGGAGATCCATAAAGTGGTAATAAACTCTGTTCTACCACTTGTTCCTACAGGTAAGCCTATAATCAGGATTACCTGTAGGTACCATTGGCGGCCGGTGTATTTTTTGGAGGGCGGCGGCAAACAACCCCCCCCCCCCCGTTAGTCGGTGGCATCTCAGCACCCCCCCCCCCCCGGACTTACCCAGTAGGCCCCGGCAGATGGGTTGCGGGCTTTGGCAGGTTGTGGGCGGCTCCGGCGGGATTTAGCGGGCTTCTATGGACGGCAGGCTCCGGTTTCTTCTGTGTGGCTCCTCCCTTCTTCTCCTAGGCATCAAATAGGATTGAGGATCGACTGTCTTTTCAGCCAATCAGGTGACTGGTATCAGACCCGCTTCCCTATTGGCCAGGAGGAGGATTAGTGTTGCAACAGTGAATGTTCATTCACTGTTGCAACACACCTTGGTGGGCTCCGGACACAATGCTCTGCGCCCTAAGCCCACCCTATTTTTAAGCCTATTCGAGCCTCTAGATCTAATCAGTGCTTCAAAACACATCCCCACCACAGGAATTCATGTGCCCGGTGTCCAGAAAGGGTCCGTGTGCATGGATAGGGGGGGCAGCAACATGGATAGGGCGCCCGTGCGCCCACAATGGACGGGCCGCCCCTGACTGTGAATATCTCTTAAACTTGCATAGTTTAGGGGATATTCAGAGTGCATGGAGCCGATAACATCACCGGCGCTTGCCCTTTGAAGGTCTGGCTTACAGTGCCGGACCTTCAGAGCCCTTGCCCGAAACAGTAGCTCCTGCGTGGGAGTGAAGTCATTACGCCCCTGGCCACTCATGTAGCCGGAGGCCGTGAGCCCAGAAGAAAGACGGGGGGGAAGATGTCAGCAGTCTCAGGTAAGTCTATCATAATGTGCTAGTATGCAATTTAATTTTTTATTTTTTAATCACCTGCGGTTTACAACCACTTTAATGACTCTAGAGATCACTGCCATCACAGCACCTTCACAAAACAATGCTCCCTCTACTGGCTGCTGCCTGAAGGCCACACAATAAGTACCAAAGGGCTGCAGGTTGGGAATGAGTGGCGTGCAGGTTCACTTTATACAGCTATATAGGAAAGACTGAAGGTATTATTTTCCTCTGGATATTAGGATTTAGCCTGAGTATACCTAACTTCAGCCAAAGCTGTTCTTCTTTTGGGTTCTTATTTGTGGTCTGTGTCCACACTGGGGTGAATCAGACATAACTTCCTCCTGTGTCACTCCAGTGAGTACACAAACTGTATTGAGTTTGAGCGTAAATTTTCCAGATGGAGTCACCGAAGAGAACAAGAATATTATTAGAGTGACCATGTCACCATACAAAATATGGGCCACTTGTCCATATTAGTCCTTACTCATTCTTTCTTGTCTTCACTTGTCCTTTTTCCTCTTTACTTATCCTTATGCCCTGTACACACGATCGGATTTTCCGATGGGATAAAATCTGATGGAATTTTCCGTCGGAATTCCGTTCAAGCTGTCTTCCATCAGTCTTGCCTACACACTGTCAGTCCAAATTCCGACCGTCCAAAACGCCGTGACGTACAACACTACGGCGAGCCGAGAAAAAGGAAGTTCAATGCTTCCGAGCATGCGTCGACTTGATTCTGAACATCCATGGGTTTTTTCTCCGTCGGAGTTTCACACAGACGATAGGAATTTCCATCGGAAAAAAATAAAACATGTTCTATTTCTAAACACAGACGGAAAAAAATCCGATGGGGCCCCCACACGATCGGAATTTCTGATGAAAAAAGTCCATCTGACTTTTTTCATCGGAAAATCCGATCGTGTGTACAAGGCATAACTTGTCGTTTCTTGTTAATATTTGTTCTTGTTCTTTCTTGTCTTTACTTGTCCTTATTCATCTTTACTTATGTTTATTTGTCCTTCCTTTTTCTTATTACCGTATATACTCGAGTATAAGCCGAGTTTGTCAGCATTTTTTTTGTGCTGAAAATGCCCCCTTCGGCTTATACTCGAGTCACCTTTTTGCGCCTGATTTCCCGGAGTTTGGGGACCCGGTACCGGCCGGCCGTTGGACCCCAAACTTGGCAAACATGTAGCCCCACTCTTCCTCTACAAGTGTGCAAAGTTTGTTGTCCGGGGGACCTACGGCTGGGGAGCACCGATTTTTCAAATCCGGGCACCCCTTCCACCCCTTCCATAGACTCCCATGTTAAACGGTCATTTCTCCGGTCACTTTGGGGACCCGGTAACGTCAGTCTAGTCATGGGCACCGTGGGGCATGGACACAGTGAGGCATGGACACAGTGAGGCATGGACACAGGGCATGCACATGGACACAGTGAGGCATGCAGATGGACACCCTAGGCTTATACTCGTGATTTCAAATAAAATATCTTGAAATTACATATTAAATAATCTGAATGAGCAGCCAGACTTTCATGTCAGGGTATCAGCAGAGAACATATTATACCAGTGGTCTCCAAACTGGGACCCAGGGGCCAGATGCGGCCCTTTACTTGCATTTATCTGGCCCTTGGGGCACTATTTCATCCACTGATACCAACAAAGTAGCATAATCCCCCCCCCCCCCACTGACCCCAATGAAGGGGCACAATTTCTTTTCAATAACACCAATGATGAGGCACAATTCCTCCCACTGACACCAACAATGGAGCACAATTCCTCCCAATGACACCAACAACGGGGTCCAATTACATCAATGTTGGGGCACCCATTGGGCTCAATGGCGTCAACGATGGGGCACAATTCCTCCCACTTACCCCAATAATGGGGAGCAATTACTCTCACTGAAACAAACAATGGTGCATTCTCTTTTCCCCACTGACGTCGGGACCTTTTCTACCCCCACTGGCCACAGTCCAGCCCCCCTAAAGTCTGAAGGACAGTAAACTGGGCCTTTGTTTAGAAAGTTTGGAGACCCCTGTATTATACAATTGTACAGTCACACCATACAGATGTATTGGAAAACTTTCCAATAGGCTTGTGCACAACGGAAACATTCGTTCCGTTTCGGTTCGTTTCTTTCCGGTCCTGTTGATTCGTAATCATTCGTAATTTTGCTAGACGGGATTTTTCGTGTTCGGACTCATTCGTATTTTTGCAAGCGACATTTTTCGTTGAATTTTTTGTTGCTTTATAATTCGTACTTTCGGTAGAGTACGTTGTTTTTCGTTGATTCTGGACACAACTCCTACTTTCGTAACTTTTTTTGGGTTCGTTGATTCGTAATTTTCTGTGTCTCTCTCACGACGACGCTGCCTATTATGCCTAATGTGCTTCGAATGGATTTGTACTTTTCGAAATACATAGCGGTTATTTGTAACGATTCGAAATCTCGTATTTTACTTTCGTTTTTTACATGCGGCTATAGCCTCCGCCCCTGTACACCATTTTGAGAGGGTTCAGCACGGTGAGGGAGAAGCAGAGAGCAGAGCAGAGTGTTATTGTGCTTCGAATGGATTAGAAATCTCGTATTTTACTTTCGTTTTTTACATGCGGCTATAGCCTCCGCCCCTGTACACCATTTTGAGAGGGAGTTCAGCATGGTGAGGGAGAAGCAGAGAGCAGAGCAGAGTGAGTGTTATTGTGTTTCCAATGGATTTGTACATTCATAAGTTTTTTCATAACGAATTATGCCGAAGACATTCGGGCATTCGCTATTTTGCGGTATAATTTATTTTGGATTCGGTTTTATTCGTAATTGCTTTGTTCGGAAATTCGAATGCTTCCGAATGTCCGAAAGTTGCTAAATTCGGACGAATTTCGATTCGTTACGAAACGAATTGCACAAGCCTACTTTCCAATGAATCCACTCACTGTCACATCCAACCCTTTTTAATACTTATTATGCTTATATAGAATAAATCTTACGACCCCTCCATTGTAACCTAAGCTTAGTAGATTGTAGAGTCTGGTTGTATTGTGTGTGTGCAGGTTAACAACATTGAGGGGTCCATATATAAAAACTTTGCTGGCAAATGTGTCAATAACTCTCACAAGTTCAATGGCTCTTTATGCCTCTTTCACACGGGCGGCTTTGCCTTTAGAAAAAGTATAATGTAAATTTCTAGCAAAAATACCCAAATAAATTATTTTTACATGTATGAAAGAAATGTCAGAATTGGCTTGGCTGCAATGTGGATAAGATGAGATTTGCCTTTATCATAGCTGTGTATTTTCTTTTTTTTTGCAGAGTTTCCGCATGCGGGAAATGTCTCACAGCCACAGCTCTAGTGATAGCGACTTCGGTTGGGCCGGTGCTGGTGGGGTTGTCTTTGCTGATATGTCTCATGGGGGCTTTGGGGGCAATGATTGGGGGGGTGGAGGCGACGGTGGTGGTGGAGGTGGGGACTGCGGTGGTGGTGGCGGTGGGGACTGTGGTGGTGGCGGTGGTGGTGGTGGTGGGGACTGTGGCGGTGGCGGTGGTGGTGGTGGGGACTGTGGCGGTGGCTGTTAATTGATTTTTGTACTGATGCTGCAATTTTATGAGTGTATCTGTACCTAACACTGTATTACAAAACCACACCAAGAAATTGTAAGAAAATTATGTTAAACCTTTAGATATGTGAACTCGACCGATGAGGCAGGATGAAGAGTGTTTACATTGTTGCATTTCTTGAATGTTTAGATGTTCTTATATTATGCTGTATTGTATACATTTTTTCAATTTTTGTAAATGTTTATTTAAAGAGTAGCTATATAAACCAGAAGTCTGCAGGGGTCGAAGGTTTATAATGGGCTCTCCAACCCTACCTATTTTCGACCCTTCTTGTAGCTGGACCCGACAAATCACTAACACACCAGTAGTGATAATTAGGTTTCAGTCTCTTTAGTTTTTTTTTTGTAGTTTATGTGCTCAATGGACCAATGTATTTGTGGAGAGAGGGCTAGGGATGATACCCCAAAACAGCAAGATGTCACAAGCCTTCTTATATAAAAATTGATGCTGGCTCTTATTTAGTATGTAGGGGCCTCCCAGTAATAATACAATTGATGTTGGCCCTAATGTTTCAGTTACAAATAGATCCTTTAAGAACAACTAGCGTTGGCTCTAGATTCTTCAGTGGCAGCTTCCCAAAGACAATAGTACCTCTGTTGGTGGCCCAAGTTTAATCAACAGCAGCCTCCCAGTAGGAGTTGGTCCTCTGACCCTATGAGAGTAGTCATAGGTACTTTAAAGGGGTTGTAAAGTCTCATGGTTTTTACCCATAACGCATTCTATGCATTAAGGTGAAAAACCTTCTTTGTTACTGCTGCTCCCAGAGCTCCCCCTTTTTTCTTACCTGAACCCATCCATTCCAGCGATGTGCATGAGCCCAGTGACTCCAGCTGCTGTCTTGGGTCCTTATTGGATAGATTGATAGCAGCAGGAGCCTTTGGCTCCCGCTGCTGTCAATCAAATTCAGTAAAATGAGAGTGGGGTGGCAGGGCTGAGTCCTGCTGTCTGTGTCAATGGACGCAGCAGCGGGACTCGAGAGCGCACCCGCATGGGTGCCCCCATGGAAAGCGTCTCTTCATGGGGACACCCAATGAAGGGGAGGAGCCAGGAGCACCAGCAGGGGACCCGAGAAGAGGAGGATCGGGGCTGCTCTGTGCAAAACCCTTGCACGGAGAGGTAAGTATAACATGTTTTTTTTTTATTTCAAAAAATATGAACCTTTATAACCACTTTAAAGATCTGAGTCATGCAATGTCCATTAGGCAGCAGCTTCCCTGAAGCTCTCATTGACATTCTTCAGCATAGCAGACTCCCCTGAAGATGCTCCAAATAAGCAACCATCTACCTGATTCTTAACACAGGAAAGCTGAGATTCCATGGGACTTGGCTTGGGCCTCAGACAAAGACCTTCTCTACAGTATCATTGTCTCCAGGCAAAGCCTGGGAGGAAAGACAAGGACTCCCCCCACACTGGCATCCTCTTCAAGCATCTGCTTGGGTTGGAAGAACCCTTCTAGAAAGTCACCCCAAATTTCCTCTCCCTTCAGCTCACATCACTGGAATAAACACACTCGGTGATTGGCTGGAGCAGACACATATTTATAACTCAATATATGGTTACTAATACTTATAGAAACCTGTTGTATTTTCTGAATGAGTACAATACTTCCTCTGGTTGTGACTTCATCCACCCACCTCTCCACCTCAGCCAATCAGAGGAAGCTTATTGCTTAAAGACTCATGTTACTTGGCATGTAAATTGGCGTCATCCCTGTATATATGAAAAACTATGAATACCTCTAATTTGGTATTTTTAAAGGCAATTTGAAAAGAAAAAACTATTTTAATATAAAAAAGATTTATTACAAATTTTTCAACATGATTAAAAATTACAAAATTTGAGACAATACAAAGCACATATAGTTATATCATAATATTGCACAAATGATCATCCTGAAGTGTTATTTTCCAACTACTTGCGAGTAGACCATCCCTACATATTATGGATGGCAATAGGTAGTGGGAACAACAACGCGTTTCGAAATGTATGTAAACTATATTCTTCTTCAGGGATTAATACCACTTCTGAAAGTACAAAATCTAAATGCAATTTAGAATCAATATACATGAATCTCATATACAACATATTACAATAATATGTAACACAATTGTAATATGTTGTATATGAGATTCATGTATATGGATTCTAAATTGCATTTAGATTTTGTACTTTCAGAAGTGGTATTAATCCCTGAAGAAGATTCTAGTTTACATACATTTTGAAACGTGTTAGATGTTCCCACTACCTACTGCCAGCCACAATTAGGGATGAGCTCCGGCGTGTTCGCATACTGCGCTAATCACAGGCAGGGAAACATGTCCCGATGCGCGGCTGCAGAGATCGGGACATGTCTCCCTGTCTGTGATTAGCGCAGCCCCGTGCTGACTTTCTGGCGGGCTCAGCACGTGGAGTATGCGAACACGCCGGAGCTCATCCCTAGCTACAATATGCAGGGATGGACTCGCAAGTAGTAATTTTTAATCATGTTGAATGATTTGTAATCTTTTTTTATATTAAAAGATATATTAAAATATAGTTTTTACTTTTCAAATTGCCTTAAAAATCCCAAATTAGAGGTATTCATAATTTTTCATCAGAGGAAGCTTTGTACCTATTCAGAAATTACAAAGCTTCCTGTGAATGGCTGAGCTCAACTTGATTTTGTTGCAGGAGCTGACACTGCATACAGTTTATTTGTCCAGATTGGTCCGAAGGAACCATTTTAAAGTGACAGAAGCTGGAGTTTGGCTTTAAGCACACGGGATGATGGTAGTTTCCCTTGGAAGAAGATTTCACCCCCATATAGAAGTTATTTACTGCAGTTTGTCTTTCCTCTTCCCTCTTCTTTTCTTCCTCTTTGTGACTTTCTCCACCCAATACTTCACTTACTGCCTTTTCTTTTACTTTTACTTCTTAAGAGCATTCGTGAACTCAGATGACTACTGCATGTTATGACTGATACTCCAACTGCCTGGCACCACACATACACAACATTAACCATGCCAGTACTTTCAGGTGGATTTCCAGTGTAATATCAAACCCGTTAAGTCCGCAAATTTTTTCTAAACCCACGCCTGTAATTGTAAAATGTCTGCTATGTACTATGCTACATTGACTCTTTATGTATGTTGTGCCTGAGAAACTACTCACTACCACTTGTGCCCTTTCTATACTGTTATTCTGCAAAAAAAATGTAATGCATTGAAATTTTTATGGGATGTCATGCCCAATGAAATAAAGGTATTTTTTTTTATAAAGCTGTTTCTTTTCTTTTTTCTTTTATTTATTTATATATATATATATATTATATATTTATATATATATATTTTTATATATATATATATATATATTTATATATATATATATATATATATATATATATATATATATATATATACACAAAACTATAGAAATTATCAAAATGAATGAAAACATAAAATGGCACTGCAATGACATACAACAATTTGGTGAAAATAAGTAGTTAAAGTGTATCTAAATACTAAAGAACAAACATTTAATATATTACAGCTTACCAATCCTTAAGCCCCGTACACACGATCGGATAACCTATGGTTTTTCGTCCGATGGATTTGACCATCGGATATCCGATGAAACTGTTTTCCATCAGTCTTGCCTACACACCATCAGTCAAAAAACCGACCGTTCCAAACACGGTGACGTTAAACACTCCGATGAGCCGAGAAAAATGAAGTTCAATGCTTCTGAGCATGCGTTGACTTGATTCTGAGCATGCGTGGGTTTTTTATCCGATGGACTTGCCCATAGACGATCGGAATTTGCTATCGTTTTTTTTTCCCATCGGATAAATTTAAAACATGTTCGATCGGTTTTTTATCCATCGGAAAATTTTAAAAACAAGTTCTATTTTTTAAAACCGATGGAAAAAAGACCGATGGGTACCATACACGATCGGTTAGTCTGATGAAAACCATCCATCGGACGGTTTTCATCAGTCAAACCGATCGTGTGTACGGGGCTTTAGATGTGATGGCTGCATTTGTTTTATTTATTTCCTTCTTTCTTTTTCGTTTACTTATTTACATCTGGTGATCCTCCACACTTTCTGGCCTAGGGGGGCAACACTCACTCACTGCATTGTATAAAGGAGCAGCATTGTCACCCTCCGTGAGGACTACAGAACATATTCCCCTCCTTTCTTCTCCATAACATAAACAGGTTGTTCAGTAGTCCGCAGAAATAGCTGGGAAAAAATGCAAACTAATAACATAGCGCAAGCGGAGAGTGCAGGAAGTTTTATAGGTGGCCTAATAAGGAGTACATTACATTACTGGGTGCTATGCCAAAAAGGTGCATAGCTCCCAAATGTCCCTGATTTGGAGCAATGTCCCTCTTTCCTCCTCATTTGTCCCTCATTTTGGTCTGATCTATATAGATGTATATCAAATGTAAATTTTTTTATCTTTCAAAAAGTGTTTCCCAGTGCTAAACCTTTCATTCAAATTCTAAATTGCTGCATTTGTAAAATGTAAAAGCCAATACAAATGAATAGTAGTGGTAAAAAAAGTCCTTGTGGATTTAATTAACATTTTTTTTTTTCAGTTAAGTCTCCTTTAAGGGGGTGTGGCAGGGGGCGTGTCCTATGCCTACATACGTTTGCTAGTAGGTGTCCCTCATTCCCATCTCAAAATGTTGGGAGGTATGAAGGTGGTCTAATCTTTTCCTATTATGGCAGCAAGATCATGAGGAACCCCAGTAAGTAAGGAGCCTTCCTGATTTCATATCAGTTCTGCCATAAACTGATTTGTTCTTTTCTACTTTTAAAATAATTCCATGCTACAAAGCTTACAATGTAGTAATTAGTGCGTGATTGTAAGTGAAGCCCCGAGTGATCACAGGACACAAAATAGAAGAACAAGTGCTGTCACTCAGCATTTACAATTGTGTGGCACCCTTAATCAAACTGGTCTGCATTTACATGTTACGAACCTAAGTTTTGTGGAAAACTGATCATCACATCCCTCCAAAATATTAAGCCCAGGTGCTTCCTTTGAAGGGTATTGGTAATCCTACAGATTACAAAGACAATCTAGATAATTGTGTGCTTCCAACCTTGTGGTAACAGTTCGGTCTGGTGTACAAAACCAGCTCCACAAAGACATGGTTTGATGAGTTTGTTGTGGAGGGAACTTGAGTTTCCTGCACAGAGCCCTGACCTCAACCCTACTGAACACCTTTGGGATGAATTAGAATGCCAAATGTGAGCTTGGTCATTTAACATCAGTATCTGACCTCACAAACGTTTCGTGGGCAGAATGGGCACAAATTCCCCTTAAGCCCCGTACACACGGTCGGACTTCTATCGGACTTTTCCGTGTTTTTTTGTCCGAACGGAGTTGGTCGGTAACACCCATAGCATACACAAGCTCTGACTTTTCTGCAAACTTTCTCAAAACTTTTTGCAACATCACGTGGTTTTTCTGCTCTTTACTGCCACCCTTTGGTCAACTTCTGCTATTGTTGGTTGATTTTTCGATCCGATGGTTTTCTGTACACACGGTCGGACTTTGCTCCATCGGACTTTTGTTGAGCAAAAGTTTGTCCGTTTGCAGACCCAACTTTTGTCCGATGAAAACAAGAAAAAAGCAAAAAAAGTTTAACCGAGGGAGCGTACACACGGTCGGATTGTTGGTCCAACTTGCTCAAAATGAAGTTTGTTGGCCAAAAGTCCGACTGTGTGTACGGGGCTTAAGACACACTCCAAAATCAATCTTGTGGAAAGCCTTCCCCAAAAAGTGGAGAATATTATAGCTGCATCGGAGGGTCAAATCTATATTAATGCTCTTACAATTGTGTAGCACTGTTAATCAAACTGGTCTGCTTGTACACTTTATGGACAAAATTTTGCGTACAACTGATCATCGCATCCCTCCAAATTAATACGTTCAGGGGTTTCCATTGAAGGATTTTGTTAATGCTACAGATCACAAAGACATTTTCTTTTTCGTACATCACGGGACACAGAGCGACTTAGTCATTACTAATGGGTTATATAGATACCTTCAGGTGCTGGCACTGGCAACTTCCAAAACCGGAAGTACCCTCCCCTATATAAGCCCCTCCCATCCGGGAGCACCTCAGTTTTTTGCCAGTGTCTAAGGTGTTGGCCAAAGAGTAACATGTGTTTTCACTGGGCTTGCGTACAGGTTCTTTTACGGGCCTTAGTAAGCTGTTCCGGATCCGACCAAAAAAGCTTCATAGCTAAACGGTCGGTACCCGGGCCTTGCAACAGAAGAGCAAGGTTTTGCCTGTAATGCCTCTCTTAGGAGGGCTGGACCCTGGGATCCAGAGCTCTGGTCATACCCACGACCAAGATGTTGTCTGTGCAGGGTGCTATACAGGTCCAGGGGAGTGGAATCCTTGGGAACCCGGTCCCTGAAGGTTTAAGTACAATGCCTGCCGTGAGAGGTGAAGTTTGGGCTTCTGTGGACCAAACAAAGTCCTGCGGCGGGGAACAGGTAAGTGGGGGCCCCCAGGAACTTGGTTCTATTGGGGGACCCCCAAGCCTAATTTGTCTTTCTGTCTGTTACCTAACGGTATTCCCGCTAATATCTGTGTATGCCTGTAACTACTGGAAAATGTAAAATTTTAATAGTAGTCAAGAAAAAAAAAAAAAAAAAGGAGACCGAGGTACCTGTGTTAAACCACTAGAGGCCGCTGTGGTCCATTTTTTCTTGTCATGTGGATCTTTGGCTTTTTCAAGTCAAAAGATCCAGGCAGTTGGTAAGTTTCTCTGTGGGAATCCACTTCCTCTGCCCTGTTGCTGCGCTCATCCACCGCACAGGCCCTCCGGCAAAAAGGGCCCTGGCTCCTAGTCCCTGCTTGTTTTCAAAAAAGGCGCAGAAGGCGCGCGGGCGCGTGCACGCGCCTCCTATGAAAGGAAAGGGGTGGGGTGGGTGGATGACGCTCGATGCGCGCCACGGCGCTTCTGCGCATGTGCAGGCGTCCCAGCATGGATAAAAGACACAGTACAAGTGTCAGCTGGATGCAAGCAGAGCTAGCAACAAAACGGTGGCACACAGAGGCGGTTGATGCAGGCATCCCCATAGAAAGACACTTTAGTGGACACCAGCTGGTATATAGCAGCAACTGTGTTAGACTATTACCAGCAAAATTGGTGTATGACGACAGGAATACCTCAGCTTTGTGCTTAAAGGATATGTCGTCCAGACGCTCTGGAAATAAGTCTTCCAAGAAGCGAAAGGGGTCTCCATCGGGCTCTGAGGATTTTGGGCATGCTTGTACTGCACCAATCTCCCCTGAAATTTCAGAGGTCAGTAGCCGTAGGAACCCCGCAGGAGTACCTGGTGCTGCAGCTGTCCCCAGTCCACCTGCTCCTGTATATATAACAGAGGAGGTTTTTTCCTCAACTCTGGGAGGATTGGAAGAGAGATTAACAGCATTGATCGCTGCTTCCCTGTCACAGGGAAAGCGCGTCCGATCTCCGTCTCCTCCTTCAGAGTGCCTGTTAGTGGAGGAACAGTCCCACACAGAGATCGACCTACCTGAAGGGGATCAGGATGAGGTTGATTCAGTGATAGAGGAATCAACAGTGGAAGAATCTTTCTCAGCATCTCAGGCTGAAAGATTATGGGTTCAGTCTCTGACTAACATGGTCCGATCAGCATTTAAAATGCCTCTGGCGGAACCATCAACCACTACTGTTTCCTCGCTGGGGTCGCTGAAAGCTCCCCAGACTGTCTGTTCCTTCCCAATCCACCCTTTATTGGAAGGGCTTATTTACCAGGATTGGGAGCATCCTGATAAAATATTTACTCCCCCCAAGAGATTTCCAGTGATCTATCCCATGGAGGATAAGTTCATAAAAAAAATGGAGGGTCCCTACAGTGGACGCAGCCATCTCTTGTGTGAATAAATCACTGACATGTCCAGTAGATAATGTTCCAATGTTCAAAGACCCAATAGATAAAAAATTGGAGTCTTTACTAAAATCTGCTTTCTCTACAGCAAGCATGGTGACACAACCTGCAGTAGCAGCGATTGGGGTCTGCCAAGCAGTGAAAGATCAGTTGAAACAAGTCTTAAGGGACTTACCAGATCAGCAGGCTCTTGCCCTAGCTGACCTACCTAGAGCCTTGTGTTTTGCGGTGGACGCCATAAAGGATACAATCCAACAGGCCTCCCGCTTTACGCTGTCTGTAGTACATATGCGTAGGCTTCTATGGCTCAAAAACTGGTCTGCTGAAGCTCCCTGTAAGAAATTGCTGATTAGCTTCCCATTTCATGGAGAACGCTTATTTGGAGAAGATCTGGACAAGTATATCCAGAAAATTTCTGCCGGTAAAAGTACACTCTTGCCGGTTAAGAACAAGGGTAGAAGTCCTTCTTTTAAGAGGCCTACTTCTCCAGTCCCTGGCACATCGGCTGTGAAACAGTTCAGACGGCCTCCGCGGTCAAATCCAGGGGGCAGAAATCAGGGACAATCACAGGGTAACAAGAAGCCCTGGGTCAAGAGAGGTACAAAACCTCCCCCCAAGTCATGAAGGGTTGCCCCCACTCAATCGGGTGGGGGGAAGACTTCAGTTGTTCACAGAGACCTGGCGGGACACCATCAGAGACAGATGGGTGATCTCCGCAGTAAGTCTGGGATACAAGCTGGAGTTAATAGACACTCCTCCTGCCCATTTTATGAGGTCAAACGTGCCAAGCGATCCCCAGAAGAGAGGATCCCTCCTTCTGGCACTAGAACAACTATTGCTCCAAGGTGTAATCATGAAGGTTCCCTTGGAAGAAAGCGGGTTCGGGTTTTACTCAAACCTTTTCACAGTCCCCAAACCAAATGGGGACGTGAGGCCCATATTAAATCTAAAAGGGCTAAACAAGTTCCTACATATCAGGACTTTTCGGATGGAGTCGATCCGATCGGTGGCCACCACCCTACAAGGGCAGGAATGGTTAGCCTCGATCGACATAAAGGATGCTTATCTGCATATTCCCATCTTTCCGGCCCACCAGAAATTTCTACGCTTTGTAGTAGAAGAGCGCCATTTTCAGTTCAGAGCCTTACCTTTCGGTCTGGCCACAGCACCACGAGTGTTCACAAAAATTCTGGCCCCACTATTGGCCAATTTAAGAACACGGGGTGTAACGATAATGGCATATTTAGACGACCTGCTACTAATAGACCACTCAGTGGAAAAACTGGAAGTAGCTATTCACGAGACAATCAAGTATCTGGAATATCACGGTTGGATTATCAACCGAGACAAGTCAGCTCTAAGACCAGTCAAAAGTCTGGAATACTTGGGGCTAAGGCTGGATTCAAATCAGAGAAAGATTTTCTTACCTCCAGAGAAGGTGTCGTCTTTGAAAGATTTGACCCACTTAGTGGGTACAAAAAGAAAACCATCCATACGCCTGTGCATGAGGCTGCTGGGAAAAATGGTGGCTTCATTCGAAGCAGTACCCTACGGTCAATTCCATTCAAGGAACTTGCAGAGGGCCATACTGTCAGCCTGGAACAAAAAAGTTCAGGCTTTAGACTTACCAATGTCCCTGTCCCCTTCCGTTCGCAAGAGCCTCCATTGGTGGTTGGTGCCCCAGAATCTGGAAAAAGGGAAACCCTTCAGTCCGGTTTCTTGGAAGGTGGTCACTACAGATGCCAGCCTCATAGGCTGGGGGGCAGTACTGGAGCAATGGTCTCTCCAGGGCAAGTGGTCAGAAGCAGAGAAGGCCCTGCCCATCAATCTCTTAGAGATACGAGCAGCCCGGTATGCCCTAGTAGCATGGACATCCAAACTCCAAGGGTCCCCTGTCAGAATTCAATCAGACAATGCCACAGCAGTGGCATATATCAATCACCAGGGTGGCACCAGGAGTCGTGCAGCCCAGAGGGAAGCGAATTGCATCCTGGAATGGGCAGAA
This sequence comes from Rana muscosa, assembly GCA_029206835.1. Lineage (NCBI taxonomy): Eukaryota > Metazoa > Chordata > Amphibia > Anura > Ranidae > Rana > Rana muscosa. Next base: position 353,266,365 of record CM055118.1, read on the forward strand.
AGATATGTCCCAGCCATATCCGCGGTTTTCATCCCAGGAGTGGAAAATTGGAGAGCGGACTTTTTAAGTCGCCAGCAATTATGCCCGGGGGAATGGTCTCTTCACCCCGAGGTTTTCCAGGCAATATGCCAGCGGTGGGGAACACCGGATGTAGATCTGCTAGCATCCAGATTCAACGCAAAGGTGGACAGATTTGTGTCTCGCACAAGGGATCCCCTAGCTTGCGGCTCGGATGCCCTAGTGTTCCCTTGGGATCAGTTCAAGCTGATATATGCATTCCCACCGCCACAATTGTTACCGCGATTAATCCGCAGAATCCGGGTAGAAAAGAAACCGGTGATTCTGGTGGCTCCAGCGTGGCCCCGAAGGGCATGGTACGCGGAGATTGTAAAAATGTCAGTGGAGAGTCCTTGGTCTCTCCCACATCGTCCGGACCTGCTTTCGCAAGGACCGATATACCACCCTTCCTTACCAGTCCTAGGTTTGACGGCCTGGCTATTGAAGCCCACATTCTAAAAAAGAGAGGTCTCTCTAATCCTGTGGTATCTACCATGATCAATGCCAGGAAGCCGGTATCCAGGCAGATCTATTATAGGATCTGGAAGGCGTACATCGCGTGGTGTGAGGCCAAGAAATGGCATCCACATAAGTACGTAATAGGTAGGATTCTGGACTTCCTACAGTGGGCTGTCGATAGGAAGCTTGCCTTGAGTACTATCAAGGGTCAGATTTCGGCCTTGTCAATATTTTTTCAAAGGCCCTTGGCTTCGCATTCACTAGTCAAAGCTTTCATACAAGGAGTGATGCGTATTAGCCCTCCGGTTAGTATTCCCATATGTCCATGGGACTTAAACCTGGTTCTGTCGGTTCTACAGAAACAACCATTTGAACCATTGCAGCACATTTCCTTGGTTCTTCTCACCAGGAAATTGATTTTCTTAGTAGCCATTTGTTCGGCTAAAAGAGTATCGGAATTAGCCGCCTTGTCCTGTAAGGAGCCATATCTGGTTGTCCATAAGGACAGAGTAGTATTACGTCCTCACCCAGCCTTTCATCCTAAGGTGGTATCGAGGTTTCATTTGAACCAAGATGTGGTTCTTCCTTCCTTTTTCCCCAAACCTAGTTCGGTAGAATAAAAGTTATTGCATTCTTTGGATGTAGTAAGAGCAGTTAAAGCTTATCTAAAAGCCACTGCTCAGATTCGTAGAACGGATACTTTGTTGTTCTGCCGGAAGGCCCAAGAAAGGGTCAGGCAGCATCAAAATCTACTTTAGCCAAGTGGATTCGACAGGTCATAATACAAGCCTATGGCTTGAGAAGGAGACCGCCTCCGTTCAAAGTTAGGGCGCACTCCACAAGAGCAGTTGGAACTTCATGGGCAGTGCATCACCAGGCCTCCCTGGCTCAAGTCTGTAAGGCCGCAACATGGTCTTCAGTACACACGTTTACTAGATTCTACCAGGTAGACGTTAGAAGTCAGGAGGATGTCGCCTTTGGGCGCAGTGTGTTGCAGGCCGCAAAAGATCCTCATGCCTGATGGCGCCCAGCTTATGTATAGTGTATCCCTCCCCTCATTTGGCATTGCTTTGGGACGTCCCATTAGTAATGACTAAGTCGCTCTGTGTCCCGTGATGTACGAAAAAGAAAAAGGGATTTTAATAACAGCTTACCTGTAAAATCCTTTTCTTGGAGTACATCACGGGACACAGAGCTCCCACCCCTCTTTTTGGGACACTTATTGCTTTGCTACAAAACTGAGGTGCTCCCGGATGGGAGGGGCTTATATAGGGGAGGGTACTTCCGGTTTTGGAAGTTGCCAGTGCCAGCACCTGAAGGTATCTATATAACCCATTAGTAATGACTAAGTCGCTCTGTGTCCCGTGATGTACTCCAAGAAAAGGATTTTACAGGTAAGCTGTTATAAAAATCCCTTTTTTAGACAATTGGGTTCTTCCAACCTTGTGGTAACGGTTTGGGGAAGGAACTTTCCTGTTCCAACATGTCTGTACCCCTGTGTACAAAGCCATGTCCAAAAAGACAATGGTTCGATGAGTTTGGTGTGGAGTGTTTCTACCCAGAGCCCTGACCTCAACCCTACTGATCACCTTTGGGATTGTGTGCCAGGTCTTCCCATTTAACATCATTATCTGACCTCACAAATGTTCTGTGGGCTGAATAGACACAATTCCCTTAGATGCACGCCAAAAACTTGTGAAAAACTATTTGTGAATAGTGGAGAATATTATAGCTGCATAGGAGGGTCAAATCTATATTAATGCCCCTGGATTTGGAATTGGATCTCCAACCAGCTCATAGAGGTGTGATGGTAAGGGGTCCACAAACTTTTGGTCTGTATTTTATGTGTCCACACTCCACTCCAATACATCAGAACAGTAGATGCCCACAGTGTTTCACATCTGTAGCTTTATAGATCTTCTGTTAAAAATTGTTGTACCACTCCAACTGGAGAATGGGACTTTGGTTACTCAATCATAGCTAGAACATCATTGTGGAATTTTTAGCCTGCAAATCAAGATCTTAGATTACCTTTAGGAACACAGGCAAAAAAAAATTGGGACTGAACTTTTTAGCTCTGAAGTGGTCATAAAGCCTGGAATTTCCCTAATGAAACCTACAGGAGTGGTTGGAGTATATAAGGTAAGGTGTTGCATCTCAAAGCAGGTCACGCAGGACAGTAGAGTACTACAGGTAAGTGTCTTTGTGTTGTGGCTGGGCAATAAGGTAAAGCCATAGGGTGTGCCAGGTGCGCACAGGGTGTGCCAGGTGTGCCCAGGCACACCCTAATCACCTTGTGCAGCACAGATTCCCCTTACTGCCCCAGCTCCCCCCCCCTTCCCGCTGCACCGCTGCTGGTTTCCCTCCTCTCCTAGCGGCTGATGCTACGGGATGTTTTAGGATGAATGGGGGAAGGGGCCGGTAAATATGTAATTTACTGACCCCTTCCCTTTCTGAATAAACATAGTGAGCGATCGGTAGTGTGTGTTTGAGCTTTGGGGTGCACACCCTAATGCAATAGGCTGCACACACCTATGGGTAAAGAAATGATTTAGATGACTGTCTCAGAGAGTAACGGCTCAATACTGGCAAGAGCATAGGTGTGGACAGCCTATTGCATTAGGGTGTGACCTTCAAAGCTCAAACATATACAGTTGTGCTCATACGTTTACATACCCTGGCAGAATTTATGATTTCTTGGCCATTTTTCAGAGAATATGAATGATAACATAAAAACTTTTCTTTCACTCATGGTTAGTGTTTGGCTGAAGCCTTTTATTATCAATCAACTGTGTTTACTCTTTTTAAACCGTAATTACAACAGAAAATACCCAAATGACCCTGATCAAAAGTTTACATACCCCAGTTTTTAATACCGTGCGTTGCCCCCTTTAACATCAATAACAGCTTGAAGTCTTTTGTGGTATTTGTGGATGAGGCTCTTTATCTTCTCAGATGGTAAAGCTGCCCATTCCTCTTGGCAAAAAGCCTCCAGTTACTGTAAATTCTTGGGCTGTCTTGCATGAACGGCACGTTTGAGATCTCCCCAGAGTGGCTCAATGATATTGAGGTCAGGAGACTGAGATGGCCACTCCAAAACCTTCAATTTATTCTGCTGTAGCCAATGACAGGTCAACTTGGCCTTGTGTTTTGGATCATTGTCATGTTGGAATGTCCAAGAACTTCCCATGCGCAGCTTCCTGGCTGATGAATGCAAATGTTCCTCCAGTATTTTTTGGTAACATACTGCATTCATCTTGCCAACAATTTTGACAAAATTTCTTGTGTCTTTTGTAGCTCACACATCCCCAAAACATCAGCGATCCACCTCCATGTTTCACAGTAGGAAGGATGTACCTTTTATCATAGACCTTGTTTACTCCTCTACAAAAGTAGTGTTTATGATTGTGGCCAAAAAGATTTTGGTCTCATCACTCCAAATGACTTTGTGCCAGAAGGTTTGAAGCTTGTCTCTGTGCTGTTTGGCGTATTGTAAGCGGGATACTTTGTGGCATTTGCATAGTAATGGCTTTCTTCTGGAGACTAGATCATGCAGCCCATCTTTCTTCAAGTGCCTCCTTATTGTGCATCTTGAAACAGCCACGCCACATGTTTTCAGAGAGTCCTGTATTTCACCTGAAGGTATTTGTATTTTTTTTTTTTTGCATCCCAAACAATTTTCCCGGCAGTTGTGGCTGAAATTTTAGTTGGTCTACCTGACCGTGGTTTGGTTTCAACAGAACCCCTCATTTTCCACTTCTTGATTAGAGTTTGAACACTGCTGATTGGCATTCTCAATTCCTTAGATATCTTTTTATATCCCTTTCCTGTTTTATACAGTTCAACTACCTTTTCCCTGCAGATCCTTTGACAATTCTTTTGCTTTTCCCATGACTCAGAATCCATAAACATCAGTGCAGCACTGGATGAAAGATGCAAGGGTCTGTCAGGAGTCCAGAAACTCGTTGACCTTTTATACACACACACTAATTACAAGCAAACAGATCACAGGTGAGGATGGTTACCTTTAATAGCCATTCAAACCCCTTTGTGTCAACCTGTGTGCATGTTATTAGGCCAAAATCACCAGGGTATGTAAACACTAACCATGAGTGAAATAAATATTTTTTGTGTTATCATCCATATTCTCTGAAAAATGGCCAAGAAATCATAAATTCTCCCAGGATATGTAAACATTTGAGCACAACTGTATATGTGTGTGCATGTGTAGCTATATGGATGGTGTCAGTGGGAAAGAGATTGGTGTCAGTAGAGCAGTGGACTGTGTTAGTTTTTATTTTTATGATTTTATTTATTTAATATTTAAAAAAAATTACCTATCTTTTAGGATGCCGTTAGGGGGCTTTGGTGAAATATCAGGGGTTTAAATGGGGAATCTGCACATTTCCTGAAGGAGAATAGTTCTCTGCATATACTGTGTGTAAATGAAAGTGAACGAGGGAGAGCTAGGGGATAATTGTGACGGGGGGGGGGGGTAAGAACAAGAGAACGAGAGGTAGAAAAAGATATAATTGTGACAGAGAGAGAGAACAGGGGAAGGAGGAATATGGATGTGTGAGAAAAAAAGATGGAGAGAGAAATAACTATAGAGATAGGAAAAAAAATGAGAGAGAGAGAACGATAATGAGAGGTAGAATGAAAATGAGAGAGGTCGAAAGAGAGCGAGACAGAGGGGAAGAAAAGAGAGAGAGGGGAAGAAAGAGGAAAAGAGAGGGGGGAGAGGAAAAAAGAGAGAGAGAGAGGGAGGGTAAGAAAGATAGAGCGGGTAAGAGAGAGAGAGGGGAGAAAGAGAGGAAGAGAGAGAGGGGGGAAAGAGAGAGAGAGAGGAAGAAAGAGAGAGAAACAAGAGAGGGGGGAGGAAGAGAGGGGGGAAGAAGGAGACAGAGGGAGGAAAGGAGAGAGGAAAACAAGGAAGAGAGAGGAAAACAAGGAAAATAGAGAGAGGAAGAAGAGAGAGAGAGAGGAAAACAAGGAAAAGAGAGAGAGAGAGCGAGAGAGAGAAGGAAAAGAGAGAGAGGAAGAAATAGAGAAAGAAAAAAAGAGAGAAAGTGGAAGAAAAGAGAGAGAGAGAGAGAGAGTGAGAGAGAGAGATGTATGAAAACACATGTGTTGCAGCCAACTGTGACATGGTAGTAATGGGCCCGGATTCCTGAATAATAAATACACTCCCAGTGCTGATCTCTAGGCCATATCTAAACTAAATGTAGCACTACCCCTGTAGGAGCTGCTGGTTATATTTTTGGGTCATGCCGTTACCTGTCTGTTCACCATATCCGTCATAGGGGTTCCATTGAAGAGTTGTTCATAGATGTCAGCACCAACACACAGTCTCTTTTTTATTTAACAAAGTCAGTTAGAGGGATGGAGGATTGGGGGAGATTCAGGTACCTTGTATTTACGGATCACGGGTACTTCTTAAATCCAGAGGACAAACATTTTCCACCCTGGATATAGCAACCACTGGATAGGCCTCTCTCACTGACCTAGCAGCCGGTGCGGTGCTCGGTCATAGTCTCTGCCACAGACTTGAAGAATATCTTAGAGTCGTTAGACAATCCTCTGCCACAGGATTGTCTAACCAATAGCTTTTTGTAAAGTCAAAGTACAGTCACACAGTACCAGTTTATTTCAGCCGATCCGGCAACACTGTGAGGTAGATGGGTCGGGATGCGTCCTCCAATTGAGTCTTCAGGCTCTTCCTGAGATACCAGCCTTTTTGCTCGGTCCTCTCTGAGAAAAGTCCTCCCCTGGTTTCTCCAATTGCTCGGCTTCTCCCCGCAGACAAGACAGCACAGGACCACCCCTGACTAGTAGGCCCCAGAAACTCCTCGGCCTACTTCCAGTAACGAGGCATTGGGCCAGCCGGCCCCAAGGCAGGAAACTGCTACGGCACACCTTAGGCCAGGAGGGCCATCAGGTCAGAGAGACCCGGAAGACGGCGCCCGTCCCTTAAGTACCCTCTCCCAGAATACACAGCGAGTGAACCACTCTCACTGAGCCGTTTCTGGGCAAGAGGTACTCAATACATCCAGCCTGCTGCATTTCCAACCTTGACCTGTGGTGACAGCAACACCTACAGTCAAGTGGAAAATGCGCAACACAGCTGGACTGGAACAGAAATCAGCAATTTACCACAATTATTCTGGGCTAAACTAAATTTACAAATAGCGCCTACCCAAAAGGAGCAGGGCGCTACACACTTCCTCCACCGCAACAGACGTCCTCATCGTCGTGAAAATAAATTACTCTCAGGCCTCGTACACACGGCCGAGATTCTCGTTGAAAAAAACATGTCGTTTTTTTCGACGAGATTCTTGGACAAGAAACTTGTCCCGGCCGAGTGTACACACGCTCGTTTCAAAGAACCCGCGGTTCTTTGAATGGAGCGTACGTGGTGACGTCATCGACTACGATGAGCATGCGCTCGTCACATTCGATGCCGTCGCCGCCATCTTGGTATACCCTACGTATGCCTAGGAAGCTACCGCGCATGCGTCGAATTCATTTCGAACATGCGCGGGCTTCCAGGCGGACAGGTAAGTGTACACACACTCACTTTTCTCGTCGAGAAACATGCCGAGGAGAATCTCGACGAGAAAATAGAGAGCAGGTTCTCTATTTTCTCGTCGAGGTTTCTTGTCGGTTTTCTCGACGAGAAACCCGCTAGCAGCGTACACACGACCGATTTTCTCGGCAAGACCTCTCTGCCAGCAAGTTTCTTGCTGGTTCTTGCCGAGAAAATCGGTCGTGTGTACGAGGCCTCACTCCGGAGAGTCGATACCTGAATCCCACAATACTTGGATGGGGAAAAGGGGAAGGTAAGAAAAGGAAATTACAGAATATTTTTTTAACAAAACATACACAGTAGAGTCACATTAACATGTATTACCACCCCTGACTATCTGTCTAAACCACCCACTCTCAAGCAGTTTGGCAGAAGATCCAGGGTACCTGAAAGACAAAACACACAGGCAACAATATAAACATTACTGTACAACAGGAAGCAAAGCCTCACCTCCTGAGAGATGAGCCTTTCTTTCCCCCATATATATATATATATATATATATATATATATATATATATATATATATATTATTTTCTTTATGTGGGTAGCTAAGTGTAAAGAGTCCAGTTTTGCAGATCAAACTTCCACCACCTAGTGGCAGAAGAACAACATGACAAAGTCCCTGAACGCAAACACTGAAACAGGTAGAGGAATCTTGACTCCGAAGTTCAACCTAACACTACCTAGCTATGTACGCCACAGTCCTTCAGAACAGAGAAAGATTTGCCTCTTTCGGCAAATTTAAAACCAGAACAGTCACTGTAAACGATCACCAGTAAAAACGGGGTTCAGGCAGAGTCAGTGGCTTTCCTTGTTTATCCAGGGTAGTGATAAAATGAGCGATATTGTCCTTCCCTGGGCGGCAGATGACCACCTTGTCAGCATGGATATATCTACCATAGCTCCAATGCAACAGACACCCATTGAAACGATCAGCCATGGTAGCCGAATAGCCTGCTCTCCTGAAAGGTTTAGGTAGGGATAAATAGTTCCAAACAGCCTCACCGTACCATTTCTCTCTGTTGGCCTCAATTTCCTGCATGATCTCCTCGGGGACATAGGGAAATGCCAGACCATACTCCGTGGCTACCCTTTTATTGAGCAATCTCTGTAGCCGGGCAAGTCTTGGCAGAGCTCTGGTGCTTCCGAGTCCAGGAGGTATACATGAGGTTGGAGACTTGTTCACCATAGCATTAACAGACAGTTTTCCTGACCCAAGCGAACTGGTAACCCTGGGCAGGATTTCACTAGTAGCAACTGGGGGTTCCACACTGGGTGATGTCTTCCCCGGGTCCATGGCTGCCCATTTAGAAAAGGTGAAGGCCAAAGCAGTATCATCTCCATTGGCCCATAACATCTCCTGAGACATAGTCTAGAACGAATCATCGTCTCCAGAGATGTCTGACAAAGAATCTATTTCAGAGTCCCGTAACTCCTCTGCGGGCATATATTTACAGACAGTCCCCATATGTACACTTTCCCCAGATCTCTCACCCGTTCCTGTCGTGGACTTATCAGGAATCAGATTTTCCTTTGAATCCGGTTTGGGTAGTCTTTGGGGTAGGCCTCGACCACGGCCGCGGGAGGCTTTCAAATATCCCACCTTATTTTTGGAAGGTGCAGCAGGACCAAAGGCAGCAGAGGTTGATACAGCTGAAGTAACAGCAGTGGCAATGTCCGCTGATGACTCCTCAATGGCAGTAACAGCACCATCTCCCTCAGGAGCACTCGTAGCAGACGTAGTGAGCGTAGGTCTAGCCACAGGAGCAAATGCAGCAGTTTCCTCTGTAGCGATGCCCGTGGCCCAGTCCATCCGGTAGGCACGGGTGGCATGATGGGTTGCTCTATGGCGAACAGGTATTCCCCGCAGTGTAGGCACTGAACAAATGGACGGGGGTTTATAGCCAGTCCTTCGCACCTGTTGCACAGCATACCCAATGCTTCGACATCTCCAATCACATACAGTACGAACCGCCCATGCGGTTTCAGACGAATGCTAGTATCCGTCAGTGTAGTTCCCGGCAGCATGGCACTTGTAGCGGTACCCACAGGAAACATCCTGGGCCCCATAGCAGACTGCATCACTGGAACTAGAGACATGGCGGTATTGCGACTCTCTGTTGAGTGTTGGACACACACGCGGCGTCTCACGCAGCAAGCAGGCGGGAACTCCTCCCACTTGTTTCTTCAGTCACGTAGTACGCAGGTTTTTTCCTTTCTTGGCTCCGCCCACAGCCCACACGGCTAAGAAGTGATTTGCAAATTAACCCCTTTTTCAAAGAAATAATACAGTCCAGAGCCCTCTTTGTAGTCCAGGTGAACAGTTTACTTGAGTTGCGACCCGTAACGGCAAATCCCGGACGAGCCCCCACGTGTAGCACTACCCCCGTAGGAGCTGCTGGTTATATTTTTGGGTCATGCCGTTACCTGTCTGTTCACCATATCCGTCATAGGGGTTCCATTGGAGAGTTGTTCATAGATGTCAGCACCAACACACGGTCTCTTTTTTCAATGGTTTTTATTTAACAAAGTCAGTTAGAGGGATGGAGGATTAAGGGAGATTCAGGTACCTTGTATTTGCGGGTCATGGGTACTTCTTTAATCCAGAGGTCAAACACTTTCCACCCTGGATATAGCAACCACCGGATAGGCCTCTCTCACTAACCTAGCAGTCGGTGCGGTGCTCGGTCATAGTCTCTGCCACAGACTTGAAGAATATCTTAGAGTCGTTAGACAATCCTCTGCCACAGGATTGTCTAACCAATAGCTTTTTGTAAAGTCAAAGTACAGTCACACAGTACCAGTTTATTTCAGCCGATCGGGCAACACTGTAAGGTAGATGGGTCGGGATGTGTCCTCCAATTGAGTCTCCAGGCTCTTCCTGAGATACCAGCTTTTTTGCTCGGTCCTCTCTGAGAAAAGTCCTCCCCTGGTTTCTCCAATTGCTCGGCTTCTCCCTGCAGGCAAGACAGCACAGGACCACCACTGACTAGTAGGCCCCAGAAACTCCTGGGCCTACTTCCAGTAACGAGGCCTCAGGCCAGCCGGCCCCGAGGCAGGAATCTGCTATGGCACACCTTAGGCCAGGAGGGCCATCAGGTCAGAGAGACCCGGAAGACGGCGCCAGTCCCTTAAGTACCCTCTCCCAGAATGCACAGCGGGTGAACAACTCCCACTGAGCCGTTTTTGGGCAAGAGGTACTCAATACATCCAGCCTGCTGCATTTCCAACCTTGACCTGTGGTGACAGCGACACCTACAGTCAAGTGGAAAATGCGCAACACAGCTGGACTGGAACAGAAACCAGCAATTTACCACAATTATTCTGGGCTAAACTACAGCTCAGACAACTAAATGTACAAATAGCGCCTACCCAATAGGAGCAGGGCGCTACATACTTACCTGAATCTGCAGTCATGTGACTTGACGGGTTCCAAGTCTTTTTTCTGGTGTGCAGGGTAGGTGGGCGCTTTTTAGGTTCTTATGATGCTACTTTGTGACGTAGAAACTGCCCGTTGGCTGTTCATTGGCAGGGACGTCACAAGGTCCTGAAGACTCCAGCAGTGGCAGGATGACCTTGCAACAAAGGCCATGAAAATATTGGTTAATGGCAGGCCTGGACTGCAGTGGAGGATAACTGGTCTGCTCTTCACTCCCCTAAAGAGGTGACACAGATGTTCACTGTAGCAGGTTGAAAAGGGCTTTAAAAAGTAGTAAATGGGTCAGAGTGAGCTGGGTTTTTATTTTTACTGGTCTTTAAATAAACTGAAAGTGGATTTGCGAGGTGGCCTTGTGTTTGATCCATTCCTTCTTGTGTCTCCCATAGGGTGCCATGGATGTGGTCCAATCCCAGCCTCAGGAACCGGAAGACACCAAAGGTGGCATGCCATCAGCGGTTGTTCCTCAGGCATTGTATTGTCTTGTTGGGGTAAGAAAAACCCACCAAGGAATTTCATTCAATAAATTAGCTTTGATATGTCAGTCTACTAAAATGTGATTATTATTTCATGGAGTCTGGTGGACTGAATCTTCAATATTTTACTTTTTTTAGTACTCCAGTTTATTTTTGCTAAACTCTTGGGGGGCAAATTTTTCTAAAGCAGAATCTTGATTGAATTGAAGTTTAGCCCTCTGTATTTTGGATGCATTTTTAGTTTTATAATTGGTGTGATAGTCTTCATCATGATAGGCATTTTCATTGAGAGTTATAACCATAGGTTGACTTTAATTCTTGTTGCCAGATCAATTTTTTCATTTTTTTTTCACATCTGCTAAAATGGACATTTTTGGCCTGAAAATGACTTAAAACCCCCAAAACATTATATTTTATAAAATTAGGGGATCCATAGAATAAAATGTTGGTAGTTGCAAATGTTTACCCAATATTTGTGTGACGGTTCATCAAACTCATACTTCTTGAAGAGAAATATATTTAAATACATTTTAGTGCACACAATCCCCCTTTAGATGGCAGTTCAGAATCTTCCCAATGATACAGCGCATATTCGCACAGAGTAGAACAGCCTGCACACTTTGGACAATGGCTAGGCTAGAATGATGTTTTTGGGGCTGTTAATAGGACTCTCCAGATAGGACCTACTAGAGCAATCTCAGATCAAGCAGTAATCATTGCCTCTTGTTGGCACCTCCAGGGGGAAGGGTGCATATCAAGTCCTTCAACTTTTTAATTTGTCACTTTGATGGTTGGACCAATTAAATGTATCTATTGCTCTAGTGACAACTATAACGTTTTGCATTCCCCATTTCTAGAAACTTCCCCAGGCAAAGACACGAGTGAATCACCTCCAGCAGAAACACAGCAAAAAAAAAAAAAAAACAGTTCCCCATACTGAACAAAATAACTTTTTTTGCTTTAGACACTTAAAAGTGCAGGAGTAGGTTTCCTATTTAAGAAGAACATGGACCCCAAACCTGCAATAATTCTTTTAGGCCTGAAGGACCTTTTGTATTTTTCAATCAAAAGAATACAAAAATAAAAGTCCACAATACAGTGTAAACTTTTCATTAGTTGAACATAACCCAGGCCCCTCCTGGCCCTTTAAGATGCCGGGAGGTGGAGTGGGGTTTATGTTCATGTGACAGCCGTGATTGGCTGTCACGGCGGTGTCACATGATAGGAAAGCTCCTGGTCGCAAGTAGCAATCGTGAGCTTTCCGTTAGCCCCAGTTAACTGTGTGTGATTGTATTCACACCAATATGTGGCCGCTCTGCGCCAAGGCCCACCTACAGAGCAGCCGCATATTTGTGTACGGCCAGCGCCAACAGGTTAAAACTGTATTTATGTATTGCTCTGCTATGTCTTGTAAAGAAGCCTAATCCCTTGATTTCTTATTTTAGGTGAAAGAGGTTATTTTAAAAGAAAAAGGTAAGTGAAGTAATGCAAAATACATTGGCCTTGCCTTAGCCATAATTTTTGTTAGAGTTAGACCAAAAAATAGAGACAATAGAAAATGCTGAAGTCACGTGACAACTTACTCAGTGTCCCAATAAAATTTAACTAAAAAATAATGCAAACCATTCATTAAGGGGAAAGCACCGGCGTGGGTCCAAACATGGTCAAGGTATCCAAGACGTGATGTTTAACCTCAGGCAAACCTTGGAGAAGATAGAAGAGAATAACAGAAACGCCAACATATGATTTTATACCTGCAGAGTGCGTTTTTTTTTTTTTTACATACCATGAAAAGACTTGCAGAGTGCTCCAAAAAAAAAAAAAATCAGTCAGAGCCTAATGACAATTATTTGAAGAAGACAACCTACAGTATCTCTGTTGTTCATAATGCTGATTGGGTGGACTCCCCATGAGACCAATGAAAATTCTGTGGATCAGCTACCCCTGGTGGTATTGCCTTTACATGTTAGTATCCAGTTATATTTTATACATTCATAGAAATTAGGTGAACTGGAAGTCTTTCTGCAGTCACGAAGTTCAGTAGATGTTCAGTGTAAAGCCAACAGGATCGATGTGAGTTTGATGCAAATCCTCAGCTAGACATGAGAGGCAGAAGCGTAGTCAGACAGTGAAGAGGTTGGGAAAAAAAGTGGTTGGCAAGTCAAGGGGATAAGGCAGAAAGAAGTGAAATTCAAAACTAGGTAGGATTACATGAGAGCAAATAAAAATTCAGTATTCGGCAAACACAGAAAGAAATAAACCTGTTGATCAGGCACTGGGTGGAACTTCAGAGTTTTGTGTAGCCGGGAAACACATCCTTTAATCCATTCCTGCCCGACCCTTGGTTTCCATGGATTTGGCATGATGTCCTCAGGATTACAGCACTGTTCACTTTGGGCAACCCAGCCTGGCCCAAGCAGCACTCCCCGGAAGCTCTCACACCCGTCCTGGCTTAAATGGTAATGAACCCCATTGTGACCCCAAATCAAAGGACTGTTTCCAGGAGATGTCCCCATGTAGATTAGAAGTAGCAGTCCACAACAGAAAGTGTCTTTATAACAGTTTACTGATTCAGTGATGTGAAGTGCATGTAGGCAGGTGCAGTCTGCACTCCCCACTGCAGGTGATGCATGACAGAAGCAGCAGAGCAGAAACGGGAAGGAAGTTGTGAGGAACTTGGCTGCTCTGTGACTTCCTGTGGTCACAAGGAGACAGCTGTCCGATTGGACGCTGGTGCCTCATGTGACTTCAGCGGCAATCATGGGTCAGGCAGAGTGTATTTAAGACTGTGGCTCCCAGGTTTGGCATGCTTTATGCAAGTGGCTACTGTAGGGACAGATTCCCCGTCTATATCTACCTTGCTTTAGGAAGCCTTCACTTTGGGTGTGGACTGGCCAAGCTGCATTCCGCGCCTCGTTGCAGATGCTGTCAGCATCTTTCAAGTCTTCAAAACCACTATTACAGTTTATAAGTGGATCCGGATGGTTGTACCTACCCGCTGGGCCTAGTTGTATTGTTTTTGACCTTCCTACAATATATCGCTATTGCCTAACTGCATCTTGCTTGTGTAGCGAACCCCCCAAAATTGGGGTCGCTATGCTTTATAGTTAAGGGTAGCCTGAGCAATAGTTTGGCTCAGGTTCTCTAATTCTGTTAGATTGGACTCTGCTCTGCTGTGATGTTGCCTGGAGTGTAGTTCCCCTTGACCTGTGGGTGGCGCTGTTGCCTAGGTCTCGGGTTGAACCACAGGTGGCATTGCAGGATTGGGTGTCCTTTCTCGGCTGCCGTGCGATGGGTGTGTTCTGCCTGTTGTGCATGCCGGGAGAGGGTACATAAGGGGCAGACGCCATGATCTGTGGTGGTGTACCGGGGGATTCCAATGAGGACCCCTGGTGGCGAAGTCGCGCCCTTTGGTCTGGCTGGCCGGGGGGTGCGTGAACTGGTCGAAGAGTCTCGGGCACCTTTAGCCCGAGGCTATAGAGTTCCAGGTAGGCCCAGAACCTTCAACTGGGTCTACAACCAACCACTGGAGTCCCAGGGAGCCCGAGTGAGGGTGGCCCGCTCTGAAATAGGGGAAACCGGGGGAGGACCTGTCCGGAGGACCTGTGAAGGAAGTCGCTGTCTCGGGAAGGCCTGGTTGCCTATCAGAGGAAAGGATTCGTGAGTTGCAAGATAGCTCCTGTAGTGTTCCCCATTGGCACCTATGGTCTCTAATAATCTACAGGGGTTTCAAAGTTCTAATTCAGGAATTAAAGGATTCTGTGGCAGAGGATCTCCTGAACTTGTCCGTGAAGGGGACGAAATCAAAGTAACCGTTCGTGCTTTATTCCATCTGCTAGAACCGTGAGAGGGGACTATCCGGGTGAGCAAAGCCCACTCAGGCTTGAGTGGCAAAGTGTAACGATAGGTGCTGTGTGCCTGAATCTACCTCCCTATCCAACTTCTTTCTCTCTTCAACCTCCCCTGTTGTTATCAAGCAAAGGAAAAATAAACTCTTTTGTTGGAGTTGACACTGTCTGGACATTGGCCTTTTTAAGCAGGAAAGATAGACTCTTCCTTACACTCTAGGGGCGAGAACCAGTGGAGGGGGGTAACTCGCCGCAGGACCCAAAAATTACAAGAACACTGCTCAACCTCTTATACCAGGAGGATACGGGCATGTGGCATGGTGTGCCTAATGCCGTGTACACACGATCGGTTTTACCGATGAAAACAGTCCGATGGACTTTTCTCATCGGACAAACCGATCGTGTATGGGCCCCATCGGTCTTTTTTCCATCGGTGAGAAAAAATAGAACATGTTTTAAATTTATCCGATGGGAAAAAAAACGATAGCAAATTCCGATCGTCTGTGTGGAACTCCATCGGACAAAAAACCCACGCATGCTCAGAATCAATTTGACGCATGCTCAGAAGCATTGAACTTAATTTTTCTTGGCTTGTCGGAGTGTTTTACGTCACGGCGTTTGGGACGGTCGGATTTTTGACTGATGGTGTGTAGGCAAGACTGATGGAAGTCAGCTTCATCGGATTTCCGATGGAAAGATCCATCGGATTAGAATCCATAGGAAATCCGATCGTGTGTACAGGGCTTTAAACCTGCGAGTGAAGGTAAGCAGGAAAAAAGGGTCTGTGTGCTACACGTGGGGGCTCGAGTCCGGGATTTTTTTGCAGCTGCCTCTGGTAGCTGGATTAGTGAGAGAGAAGTAAGATGGCCGCTGCTCCATGGACTTCTGTTGCATCGGGACCCCGGATGTTCCAAACCACCTCAATCATGAACATTGCTCCCCTCACTGCCCCCCTGACGGACACAGGGATCTGGCTAAAGCCTAGGGGCCGTTTCGCTTTATATGTCTGCCGAGATGCGGAGGCCCTGGGCATGCTCTGTCCCAGATGCCAGGGACTGGCGGTGCAGTTACAGCCTTTTGAAAGGTGTGCATCCTGTGGAGAGTTTCTCTTCAAGGTGGACCAGCACACTGAAAAACCCTGGGTCTACCGGGTCAACTACCTTATGGGTACCGTCACTTCTGAAATGGAGGAAACCTGTACTCCCACAGTTGAGCCCACGCGCACCGCGTTGGCTACCACGGATGTGGCCAATGGAGATGACTCAGCTGCTACCGAGCCATCGGCAGATACCAGAGCGGATGCTGCCTCCGCCACAACCGAGACCTCCATTCCGCCCGCCAAGTGAAAGGTGGGCTATGTTAAGGCCTCCCGCGGCCGAAGCCTGCCCCAGCGTCTGCCTGAACCGGATCCTCAAGCCGGAGGGACCTCCAGGAGATCCACGTCAGGGGACGGTAAGGAGGCTAAAAAAAACTGTAGTAGCAAGTTTGCTGGGGAAAGGAAGAAGCTCATTTCACCTAAAGGGGAAAGTGAGGCTAAAGCCAAAGACCAGGAACTGTTGCTGAACAAGTGTATGGTTACTACCCTTACGTGTCGTTATAGGGAACTAACCACAAAAGGTCCCGACCGAGTCACAGCTCGAGTGAGGACCCCGGGTGATGCTAAATGGACATTGACAGCCAAGAAAGAGACTTTTTGCAGATCTGTCAGATCACCTGACTCGTGTGTGTTACCTGTGTAGCGGGTACTCACTTTCGCGGGGTAATTTTTGAATCTAGCGGTGACACCAGTGGTGTTTTCCCGGCGGCCCACCAAGGTGGCGCTGTCACCATGGGCTGACGGATGGACATCGCTGTGTGCCGAGCCTCCTTTTTGTCCTCCTTCGGCAGTGGTAAGGTGGGGCGGGGAACCCGCCGTGCTTGCTGGGAGAGGGCATAAGAGGGGCCGGCCATCTTGGTTACGAGGTTAGTCCCAAGCACCTTCAGCTTGCAGATGGTGGTTCGGGTTCGTCCTCTAGGCGGTCTAGGCCTAGAGGACCACCAGAGATCGTGTTCCACCCCAGGCACCTTTAGCCCTGGGGTGAGGTACTTGGATGGAGGTCCGGAGCTCAGTGCCCAACACTGAGTTCCGCGAGGGAAGGATCCTAAGGCACTCCGGGGATGGATGTCTGAATCCAAGGTGGGCGTAATGGACCGGGAAGAGCTACTCATCTGAAGACCCGGTGCAGCAGACTGCCGGTGACGGGTGAGTCTCTTGTCGGAGACCGTCCGGAAGGTGAATTCCCCTCGTGCGGAGACCATAGCCCACTCTCGGGGAGGAGAGTGGAGGATCGAATTTGTGTCTGGGCCTATTCGCACCCACACCCCCTTTTCTGTTCTATAGCCATGGGAGTCCATGTTATGTTCTACAATAAAGGTGTGTTGGATAGGGATGAGCTTCGTGTTCGAGTCGAACATACGTTCGACTCGAACATCGGCTGTTCGATCGTTCGACGAAGATCGAACGATTTGGGCCGTTCGCGCCAAATTCGAGTGACGCGAACGGCCCACAATGCACTACGCCATCGCAGTGTCATCCAGGCGCTGTGATTGGCCAAGCATGCACTGTGACCCCGCATGCTTGGCCAATCACAGCGCCGGCAACGAGGAGAGCAATGATTGGCCACAGGCAGGATGCCTGTTGCCAATTATTGCTGAGGGGGTTTAGTACAGGCCCCACACTATAAAAGGCCGCCAGCACGGCGGCCTTGTGTAGTGTGTTCCGGAGCAGGGAAAGAGAAGCATAGGCAGGGACAGTGTCATTTTTTTCCTTTACTAATCCTGGATTCCTTGTGTTTAGGGACAGAGAAGGATAGGTAGGGAGAGTGTCAGTGTGTCATTCTGTGCTAAACCTTGTTTGTAGGGACAGAGAAGGACAGTGAGGGAAAGTGTCAGTGTGCTATTCTGTGCTAAATCTTGTTTGTAGGGACAGAGAAGGACAGTGAGGGAAAGTGTCAGTGTGCTATTCTGTGCTAATCCTTGTTTGTAGGGACAGAGAAGGACAGTGAGGGAAACTGTCAGTGTGCTATTCTGTTCTAAACCAATCTTGCTGAACCGTATTTGAAATCCTTGAGTTTAGGGACAGAGAAGGACACTCGTGGAAACTATCAGTGTGCTATTCTGTGCTAAATCTTGTTTGTAGGGACAGAGAAGGACAGTGAGGGAAAGTGTCAGTGTGCTATTCTGTCCTAAACCAATCTTGCTGAACCATATTTGAAATCCTTGAGTTTAGGGACAGAGAAGGACACTCGTGGAAACTATCAGTGTGCTATTCTGTGCTAAATCTTGTTTGTAGGGACAGAGAAGGACAGTGAGGGAAACTATCAGTGTGCTATTTTGTTCTAAACCAATCTTGCTGAACCATATTTGAAATCCTTGAGTTTAGGGACAGAGAAGGACACTCGTGGAAACTATCAGTGTGCTATTCTGTGCTAAATCTTGTTTGTAGGGACAGAGAAGGACAGTGAGGGAAACTATCAGTGTGCTATTCTGTTCTAAACCAATCTTGCTGAACCATATTTAAAATCCTTGAGTTTAGGGACAGAGAAGGACACTCGTGGAAACTATCAGTGTGCTATTCTGTGCTAAATCTTGTTTGTAGGGACAGAGAAGGACAGTGAGGGAAAGTGTCAGTGTGCTATTCTGTCCTAAACCAATCTTGCTGAACCATATTTGAAATCCTTGAGTTTAGGGACAGAGAAGGACACTCGTGGAAACTATCAGTGTGCTATTCTGTGCTAAATCTTGTTTGTAGGGACAGAGAAGGACAGTGAGGGAAAGTGTCAGTGTGCTATTCTGTCCTAAACCAATCTTGCTGAACCATATTTGAAATCCTTGAGTTTAGGGACAGAGAAGGACACTCGTGGAAACTATCAGTGTGCTATTCTGTGCTAAATCTTGTTTGTAGGGTCAGAGAAGCACAGTGAGGGAAACTATCAGTGTGCTATTCTGTTCTAAACCAATCTTGCTGAACCATATTTGAAATCCTTGAGTTTAGGGACAGAGAAGGACACTCGTGGAAACTATCAGTGTGCTATTCTGTGCTAAATCTTGTTTGTAGGGACAGAGAAGGACAGTGAGGGAAAGTGTCAGTGTGCTATTCTGTCCTAAACCAATCTTGCTGAACCATATTTGAAATCCTTGAGTTTAGGGACAGAGAAGGACACTCGTGGACACTATCAGTGTGCTATTCTGTGCTAAATCTTGTTTGCAGGGACAGAGAAGGACAGTGAGGGAAACTATCAGTGTGCTATTCTGTTCTAAACCAATCTTGCTGAACCATATTTGAAATCCTTGAGTTTAGGGACAGAGAAGGACACTCGTGGAAACTATCAGTGTGCTATTCTGTGCTAAATCTTGTTTGTAGGGACAGAGAAGGACAGTGAGGGAAAGTGTCAGTGTGCTATTCTGTCCTAAACCAATCTTGCTGAACCATATTTGAAATCCTTGAGTTTAGGGACAGAGAAGGACACTCGTGGAAACTATCAGTGTGCTATTCTGTGCTAAATCTTGTTTGTAGGGACAGAGAAGGACAGTGAGGGAAAGTGTCAGTGTGCTATTCTGTCCTAAACCAATCTTGCTGAACCATATTTGAAATCCTTGAGTTTAGGGACAGAGAAGGACACTCGTGGAAACTATCAGTGTGCTATTCTGTGCTAAATCTTGTTTGTAGGGACAGAGAAGGACAGTGAGGGAAAGTGTCAGTGTGCTATTCTGTCCTAAACCAATCTTGCTGAACCATATTTGAAATCCTTGAGTTTAGGGACAGAGAAGGACACTCGTGGAAACTATCAGTGTGCTATTCTGTGCTAAATCTTGTTTGTAGGGACAGAGAAGGACAGTGAGGGAAACTATCAGTGTGCTATTCTGTTCTAAACCAATCTTGCTGAACCATATTTGAAATCCTTGAGTTTAGGGACAGAGAAGGATAGGCAGGGGACAGTGTCAGTGTCTTTGTTGCTAAGCCTCCTGCACAGTATACACCTGAAGGTAGCCCTTATTGCTGTTTTTCCCATCTCCCTGCAGGCCATCCATTAAAATGTCTGGAAGGCAAACAAGGAGAGACAGACAGTCAGGAGGCAAAAAAAGAGGGCAAGCAGGCTCTGTGTCTGGGGGCAACAGTGCTGGTCGTGGACGCGGTGCATTGTCATCAGCACATGGCCATGGGACACGCTTGTCCTTCTTTTCGGCAGCTGGACATGTTGAGCCACATCATGCCGAAGACTTGGTAGAGTGGATGACCAAGCCCACCTCATCCTCCTCATCCTCTCTGACCCAGGCTCAGGGTACTGGCAAAGCAGCTGCCAAAGCGTCCTCTTCTCTGGTATCAATGTCATCATTAGTCACTCCTTCCCTAGACCCACCATGTCCTCCTCCTGAGGAGTCCCCCGAACTGTTTGAGCACAGTGTTGGGTACATGCTCCAGGAGGATGCCCAGCGTTTCGAAGGATCTGATGATGATACCCAGCTAGAGGAAGGCAGTAGCGTGAGGGCTGAGAGAGGGGATGCTCAAGAAGGACACCAATCTGGCAGTCATGCTCCAGCAGCTGCAGCATACTGCCAGATTGGCTCCAGTGATGAGGAGGGAGGGGATGATGAGGTCACTGACTCCACGTGGGTGCCTAATAGGAGAGAGGAGGAGGAGGAGGATGAGGAGGAGGCACATCTCCAACGAGGCAGGATGCCCTTGGGTGGCCAGCGTATGGGCAGCACACCGACGGAATCACACCGCAGAGCTCCGCCTGTGCAGGGCGCTGCCTCTGCCCGTCATTCAAAAAGTTCTTTGGTGTGGGCCTTTTTTGAGGCGAGTGCATCAGATCGCACAGCTGCTGTTTGCAACATATGTCTCAAGCGTATATCGCGTGGCTAAAACATCAGCCGCTTGGGCACCACATGCTTGATCAGACATATGTTGACCTGCCATGCAGCTCGTTGGCAAGCCTACCTTAAAGACCCACACCAAAGAACAAAGCGGACCTCTCCTTGCGCCGCATCAGCTGGGATCTCCAACCCCACTATACCTTCAGTCCTCTCTGAAACCTGCACTGAGAGGAATGAAGGTGTAGAATTAGGTGTGTCACAGCCAAGTACTTGCGGCCACTCTGCTAGCAGTACACCGACGTCCGATTCTAGCAGGCAAATTTCCCTGCCCCAGCTGCTGGACCGTCAAAAGAAGTTCACTCCCAGCCATCCACATGCCCAGCGGTTGAATGCTAGCTTGGCTAAATTGCTAGCGCTTCAACTGCTGCCTTTTCAGTTGGTAGACTCGCCCCCCTTCCGTGAGTTTGTGCAATGTGCGGTTCCTCAGTGGCAGGTTCCCAAACGCCACTTTTTCTCACGGAAGGCGATTCCGGCTCTCTACAGGCATGTGGAAGGCAATGTCTTGGCCTCACTGGACAGGGCGGTCAGCGGTAAGGTGCATATTACCGCTGACTCATGGTCCAGCAGGCATGGACAGGGACGTTACCTTTCTTTCACGGCCCATTGGGTCACTCTTTTGGCAGCTGGGAAGGATGCAGGACAAGGTGCAGTAGTGTTGGAGGTTGTTCCACCGCCACGCCTCCAAAATGCTACTACTGGTTGTGACACACCTCTCTCCTCCACCCCCTCCTCTTCTTCTTCCTCCATGGCCTCTTCCTGTGGTTTGTCCTCGGAACCAGCGGTGCTCCGTAGGCGTTCAAGGGGCTACGCAAGTACGCAGGCAAAAAGATGCCATGCCGTGCTTGCGCTGGTGTGTTTGGGGGACAGGAGCCACACTGGGGCAGAGGTCCTGTCTGCTCTGCAGGGGCAGGCCGAGAGGTGGTTGACGCCACGCCAGCTTAAGCCAGGAATGGTGGTTTGCGACAATGGCACCAACCTCCTCTCCGCCCTCCGACAGGGACAACTGACCCATGTGCCCTGTATGGCTCACGTCCTTAACCTGGTGGTGCAGCGGTTCTTGGGCAGGTACCCGGGCTTACAGGATGTCCTGAGGCAGGCCAGGAAAGTCTGTGTGCATTTCCGCAGATCTTATAATGCCAGTGCTCGCCTGGCTGAGCTGCAAAAGGAGTTGAACCTGCCCAAGAACC
Organism: Rana muscosa; assembly: GCA_029206835.1. NCBI lineage: Eukaryota > Metazoa > Chordata > Amphibia > Anura > Ranidae > Rana > Rana muscosa. The sequence goes on from CM055118.1 coordinate 353,288,331, forward strand.
GCCTTATATGTGACATGCCCACCAGGTGGAACTCAACGTTGGCCATGCTGCAGCGGCTGCACACGCAGCAGAGGGCCATCAATGAGTACCTGTGCGACTACGGCACCAGGACAGGGTCAGGGGAGCTCGGGTTTTTTTCACCACGCCAGTGGGGCATGATCAGGGATGCATGCACTGTCCTGGCACCATTTGAGGAGGCCACGAGGATGGTGAGCAGTGACAGTGCATGCATCAGTGACACTGTACCTCTTGTCCACCTGTTGGAGCACACGCTGCGTGGAATAATGGACAGGGCACTTGAGGCAGAACAGAGGCAGGAAGAGGAGGACTTCCTTGACTCTCAAGGCCCCCTTTACCCAGACAGTGTTCCTTCTGTCCCACCCATCGCACAGGAAGAGGAGGAGGAGGAGGAGGAGGAGGATTGTGTCAGCATGGAGGTGGAGGCTGGCACTCAGCATCATCAGCAGCAGTCTTTTAGGGATGATTTACAGTCCCAAGAAACCAGTGGACTTGTACGTGGCTGGGAGGAGGTGGCTGCGGATCATGTCGTCCTTAGTGACCCAGAGGACTCCGGACTGAATGCCTCAGCTAACCTACGCTGCATGGCCTCCCTGATCCTGCAAAGTCTGCGGAAGGATCCTCGTATTCTTCGGATCAAGGAGAGGGACCATTACTGGCTGGCCACTCTCCTTGATCCACGGTACAAGGGTAAGGTTGCGGACCTTATGTTACCGTCGCAGAGGGAGCAGAGGATGAGACAACTCCGGGAGGCCTTGCAGAAAGGTCTGTGCAACGCGTTCCCAGAGACTGGGAGGTTACAAACTCCTGGTCCTGGACAACGAGTTGCTGAGGCTTCGGGCAGTCAAAGAAGGAGCGGTGGGGAAGGTGGCCGTCTGACCGATGCGTTCAGACAATTCTTTAGTCCGCAGCCCCAAAGTATGTTCGGTTCCAGCAACCATCGCCAGCGTCTACAATACATGGTGCAGGAATACCTAGGGGCAAGGTCAGACTTGGACACCTTCCCCACCGAAAATCCTCTGGCTTACTGGGTCTTGAGGATGGATCACTGGCCAGAGCTTGCACAGTATGCAATTGAGCTACTGGCCTGTCCTGCATCCAGCGTTCTTTCAGAACGCACATTCAGTGCTGCTGGAGGATTTGTCACGGATCACAGGGTGCGCCTGTCCACCGACTCGGTTGATCGACTGACTTTCATCAAGATGAACCAGTCTTGGATCACCACCAGCTACCACACACCTGATGCTGATATAACAGGCTAATTGATTTTAAAATGTCACATCCCTTCAAGACTGATGCTGATGCTGGGTGCCTGTGCTGTTATGTTGACTGGCTATCCTCCTCCTCCTCCTCAATGATCCGATTAATGATGATAGCTTGGAAGATCATTTTGGTTTATGGGTGCCGCCACCAGTGGCTAAGGCCCAATTTTTCAGCCCCTGTTTAACAGGGGCGTGTAATTACGATTTTTGATGCAATACTTTGCAACAGGCCTCATTGCTGTGCTCCAAGTACAGTATCTGTGAGGGGTAGCAGTGTTGTGCCACCAGTGCCTAAGGCCCAATTTTTCAACAGGGGCATGCAATTATAATTATTGATCTAATAATTCACAGCAGGGCCCATTGCTGCGCCCACCAAGAGTAACTGTCAGCCCTTACAGTGTTGTGGCACCAGCACCACCATCAAAGGCCCAATTTTTACTACCACTGTTCAACAATTATATGTTATTACAATTCCTGATATAATAGTTGACAGCAGGGCGTTCCAGCACCCACCAAGAGTAACTGTGAGTGCTTACAGTGTTGTGCCAACACCAACACCTAAGGGGCCAATTTCTGCAGAGTATATACGGCAGGTCCCTACTTTCAAACATCCAACTTACAAACGACTACTACTTGCAAACGGAAGAAGACAACAGGAATTGAGAGCAAATCTACCCCTTGGAAGGAAAATTCTCTCCTGTAAGAATTAATATGGGAGAAAGGTGTCTCCTCTCTACTGATGCTTTATCACCAATCCTTGTTTCAATAAAAACACCACATTTCAAAAACAGTTGTCATTGGGACGCAAAGTGAGGTGAAATGTTCTGAACAGGGGCACAGACAGCAAAACAAATGTTACAGGGGTGATAACCCTTCCCTATGTTTTCCAAAAAGCTTAAAAATAGGTATTTTGGCTGGAGCTACACTTAAACAATGTAGCTGTTCAAAATTACAAACAGATTCTACATAAGAACAAACCTACAGTCCCTGTCTTGTATGCACCGCCTGTATACGGCTGTTCAGAGTATATAGGGCCTTTTTTATTTTGTGTGCGGGGTTCCCCTTAATATCCATACAAGACCCAAAGGGGCTGGTAATGGGCTGGGGTAGGGGGGGGGGGGGGGTGATGGGGTAGCTATGCCATTTTTCTTAAAGATTTTCATCCATATTACCGGGACCAGACATTACATTAAAGCCGCAAGCAGTTTTAAATGGCTTTTTTTCCTTTAGAAATGTAATTTTGTGCAGGGACAGTTCTAAACACGGGAAACACGTGGCACTTCACAGGCATACTTTAGACACCCCCCCAGGTACAATATTTAAAGGAATATTTGACTTTTTTTTTTTCACTTTATGCATCATCAAAATGACTGCTCCCGAAAAACGGCCGTTTTTAAAACTTCTTTTTGCATTGATACATGTCCCCTGGTGCAGAACCCGGGTTCCCAAACTCTGTTTAGGACAATAACATGGATAATAGTCGTTATAATTAGCACTTTAGAATTCGAACGTTCGCATCCATTGTATTTAATAGGGTTCTAATGTTCGTGCGAACTTTCGGTCCGTTCGCGGGTTCTGGTGCGAACCGAACCCGGGGGTGTTCGGCTCATCACTAGTGTTGGACTTTAACGGTGTGGGGCTCAATTTCTGGCAGACGAGGTTCGTGGAGACTCTCGGAGGGAGGATCCAGGTGCACAGCACAGACCCGAAGGTAACAGAAAAGACATTGCTAATACCACATGCACATCTGTGGTGGAAGTCTGGCGTAGCTCACCCCCTCTCCCTCCCCTATCATACCCCTAGACCAGAGACTTGTGCGAGCTGAACTTTAATAGAGGGGACTGGGGAGAGGGGCCACGCTACACAGGGGCTCGGGTCTGGGATTGTGTTGTGCATCACTGTATGGAACGTGTCTGCTGGAAGAGTTAAACGAATAGGCCGAAGTGCAGCCCTACTCTAAAGCCGTGGACATGACCTAAAAAGGGTAAAGGCCCACGCAGGAAGAGTGGTGAACGGGGGGAAGCTCAGCCGTGTGAAGTAGTACACGTGGGGGCTTCTAATTGCACTGCGCCACCAGACACAACCCCCACCGCTTAGTTCGTGGGCGTGTCTCAACCAAGGAAAGTGAAAAAGCTCACGAACTGGAGAAAAAGGGGAGGAGTCCAATACGTGTGACGGACTACACGTGGGACATTGGCGCGAAAACTCTGCAGTGTGCGATGGATCAGCAACAGGTCGCCATGTTTGGACACACCTCGTGGATTCCGGTTCATCCTTCCACCACGACATTGACTGCTGCTGCTCCAATAACAGATACGGGGATCCGACTGAAGCCAAGGGGTCGATTCGCCCTGTACTCGTGTATGGACGTTGAGGCACTGGGTATGATTTGTCCCGGGTGTTCGGGACTGGTGTGCCTGTTGAAGCCGTTCGGACGCTGTGAGGCCTGTGATGAGTTCACGTTTGAGGTGGATCCGGCGGTTGAGAGGCCGAGAACCATCTACCCAGGCCGGGCTTCAGGTACCACCACTCAGAGAGGAGGAATCACTGCTGTGAGAGTCACCCCTGTGCACACGGCAGCGACCGCGGAGGAGGTCGTTAAAACTCTACGGGAGAAATCCGAGGATGCTGACTCAGTCACCACTGTCTCGCAGCGTCTGCCACCGAAGAAAAGAATCAGCGTGGTAGCCCCGACCAGCGGTGGTGGTGGACCGCCTCGCACGCTTACGACAGGCCCGGATGGATCCGTTGTCGAGAGTTCCGGACGTCCCGTTTCAAGGAAAGGTCAAGGTAAGCCGGGCGAAGAGACTTGGTGTGTGGGAGGAGGTGTCGGGAAGGCATGGCCCAGCAAGTCCGCGGAGTGTGGAGGCTCCGTTTCCACAAAGGGCTACATACCCGCGGAGGAGTGTGGCACCTCCGACCTGGAATCGCTCTCGGATCTAGGAGACGATACCATCATAGACGATTTGTTTGCCGAGAAGGGCTGGGACAAAGTACTGCTTGCTTCATTCCGTAAATCCGGGAATTCACCCATGTCTACAGGGGAGAGTACACCCCGGGTGGAGGCACCAGCGCCTGAAGAAGGGTCCCGTCCCCAGCCCACCTCTACATCCCCGGTGCCACCTGCATCCAGTGCCGGGGAACAGAGACTAGTGCTACGGGCACCTATGCCCCGATCAGACGTGATCAAGGTCCCTCGCCACCCGGACAGTATAGTTTTGACTGGCGAAGGGGACAGAGCTACCATGCCTCCTTTGGCGAGACTACAATGCCTATTTGGTCAAAAGGTTGCAGCGGAGTACGGATGGGAGTATCCCCACTTACCGAAGGACTTGCTTTATGAGGTGGAAGTGCACCGGGAGCGCTGGTACAATGACTTTGTGTGGACCCACCTAAAAGTCCTACACGCCCGCAGGTACCTCGCATGCTCTCCCAATGCTTCACAACGTTTCAAAGATTGCAAGGCAGAATGGATGTTGGGAAGACACATCCATGCAGATAAAGTTGTGATCCGACGCAAAGAAGGCGAAGATGCAGAGTATCATCTGGAGACCGTGGATCAGCACTTGAAGCCACTGATTCTGCCGCATCCCGCTTTTACCTGTAGGAGAAAAGGACTCCGTTCTTATCGTGTTGCTGAACTTTTGGGGCAGTTGTTTTTTTTGTGTGTGCCCAGGAGGAATGAGGAACTATTCCTGTTGTGTTTTTTTCATCTTCCCGCAAAGAGATCACAGACTCTGGGGTAGATAGGGCCAAAGAGGAAGCAGAAGGAAAGTTCCACAAGTGCAGTACCGCAAAGCTGTCACCAGGTGGCAGTCTTGCACAACGTTTACACACTTTCACACACACACACTGGAGAAAAAGGGATTTCTTTTTCGTACATCACGGGACACAGAGCGACTTAGTCATTACTAATGGGTTATATAGTTTACCTTCAGGTGCTGGCACTGGCAACTTCCAAACCGGAAGTACCCTCCCCTATATAAGCCCCTCCCATCCGGGAGCACCTCAGTTTTTTGCCAGTGTCTAAGGTGTTGGCCAAAGAGTAACATGTGTTTTCCTGGGCTTGCGTACAGGTTCTTTTACGGGCCTTAGTAAGCTGTTCCGGATCCCACCAAAAAAGCTTCATAGCTAAACGGTCGGTACCCGGGCCTTGCAACAGAAGAGCAAGGTTTTGCCTGTAATGCCTCTCTTAGGAGGGCTGGACCCTGGGATCCAGAGCTCTGGTCATACCCACGACCAAGATGTTTTCTGTGCAGGGTGCTATACAGGTCCAGGGGAGTGGAATCCTTGGGAACCCGGTCCCTGAAGGTTTAATTACAATGCCTGCCGTGATAGGTGAAGTTTGGGCTTCTGTGGACCAAACAGAGTCCTGCGGCGGGGAACAGGTAAGTGGGGGCCCCCAGGAACTTGGTTCTATTGGGGGACCCCCAAGCCTAATTTGTCTTTCTGTCTGTTACCTAACGGTATTCCCGCTAATATCTGTGTATGCCTATAACTACTGGAAAATGTAAAATTTTAATAGTAGTCAAGAAAAAAAAAAAAAGAGGACCGCGGTACCTGTGTTAAACCACTAGAGGCCGCTGTGGTCCATTTTTCTTGTCATGTGGATCTTTGGTTTTCTCAAGTCAAAAGATCCAGGCAGTTGGTAAGTTTCTCTGTGGGAATCCAGTTCCTCTGCCCTGTTGCTGCGCTCATCCACCGCACAGGCCCTCCGGCAAAAAGGGCCCTGGCTCCTAGTCCCTGCTTGGTTTCAAAAAAGGGCGCCAGTGGCGCACGGGCGCGCGCGGGCGCGTGCACGCGCCTCCTATGAAAAAAAAGGGGCGGGGCGGGTGGATGACGCTCGATGCGCGCCGCGGCGCTTCTGCGCATGTGCAGGCGTCCCAGCATGTATAAAAGACACAGTACAAGTGTCAGCTGGATGCAAACAGAGCTAGCAACAAAACGGTGGCACACAGAGGCGGTTGATGCAGGCATCCCCATAGAAAGGCACTTTAGTGGACACCAGCTGGTATATAGCAGCAACTGTGTTAGACTATTACCAGCAAAATTGGTGTATGACGACGGGAATACCTCAGCTTTGTGCTTAAAGGATATGTCGTCCAGACGCTCCGGAAATAAGTCTTCCAGGAAGCCAAAGGGGTCTCCATCGGGCTCTGAGGATATTGGGCATGCTTGTACTGCACCAATCTCCCCTGAAAATTCAGAGGTCAGTAGCCGTAGGAACCCCGCAGGAGTGCCTGGTGCTGCGGCTGTCCCCAGTCCACATGCTCCTGTATATATAACAGAGGAGGTTTTATCCTCAACTCTGGGAGGATTGGAAGAGAGATTAACAGCATTGATCGCTGCTTCCCTGTCACAGGGAAAGCGCGTCCGATCTCCGTCTCCTCCTTCAGAGTGCCTGTTAGTGGAGGAACAGCCCCACACAGAGATCGACCTACCTGAAGGGGATCAGGATGAGGTTGATTCAGTTATAGAGGAATCAACAGTGGAAGAACCTTTCTCAGCATCTCAGGCTGAAAGATTATGGGTTCAGTCTCTGACTAACATGGTCCGATCAGCATTTAAAATGCCTCTGGCGGAACCATCAACCACTACGGTTTCCTCACTGGGGTCGCTGAAAGCTCCCCAGGCTGTCTGTTCCTTCCCAATCCACCCTTTATTGGAAGGGCTTATTTACCAGGATTGGGAGCATCCGGATAAAATATTTACTCCCCCCAAGAGATTTCCAGTGATCTATCCCATGGAGGATAAGTTCATAAAAAAATGGAGGGTCCCTACAGTGGACACAGCCATCTCTTGTGTAAATAAATCACTGACATGTCCAGTAGATAATGTTCCAATGTTCAAAGACCCAATAGATAAAAAATTGGAGTCTTTACTAAAATCTGCTTTCTCTACAGCAAGCATGGTGACACAACCTGCAGTAGCAGCGATTGGAGTCTGCCAAGCAATGAAAGATCAGTTGAATCAAGTCTTAAGGGACTTACCAGATCAGCAGGCTCTTGCCCTAGCTGACCTACCTAGAGCCTTGTGTTGCGGTGGACGCCATAAAGGATACAATCCAACAGGCATCCCGCTTTACGCTGTCTGTAGACATATGCGTAGGCTTCTATGGCTCAAAAACTGGTCTGCTGAAGCTCCCTGTAAGAAATTGCTGATTAGCTTCCCATTTCATGGAGAACGCTTATCTGGAGATGATCTGGACAAATATATCCAGAAAACTTCTGCCGGTAAAAGTACACTCTTGCCGGGTAAGAACAAGGGTAGAAGTCCTTCTTTTAAGAGGCCTACTTCTCCAGTCCCTGGCACATCGGCTGTGAAACAGTTCCGACGGCCTCCGCGGTCAAATCCAGGGGGCAGAAATCAGGGACAATCACAGGGTAACAAGAAACCCTGGGTCAAGAGAGGTACAAAACCTCCCCCCAAGTCATGAAGGGTTGCCCCCACTCAATCGGGTGAGGGGAAGACTTCAGTTGTTCACAGAGACCTGGCAGGACACCATCAGAGACAGATGGGTGATCTCCGCAGTAAGTCTGGGAAGATACAGGCTGGAGTTAAAAGACACTCCTCCTGCCCATTTTATAAGGTCAAACGTGCCAAGCGATCCCCAGAAGAGTGGATCCCTCCTTCTGGCACTAGAACAACTATTGCTCCAAGGGTAATCATGAAGGTTCCCTTGGAAGAAAGCGGGTTCGGGTTTTACTCAAACCTTGTCACAGTCCCCAAACCAAATGGGGACGTGAGGCCCATATTAAATATAAAAGGGCTAAACAAGTTCCTACATATCAGGACTTTTTCGGATGGAGTCAATCCGATCGGTGGCCACCGCCCTACAAGGGCAGGAATGGTTAGCCTCGATCGACATAAGGGATGCTTATTTGCATATTCCCATCTGTCCGGCCCACCAGAAATTTCTACGCTTTGCAGCAGAAGGGCGCCATTTTCAGTTCAGAGCCTTACCTTTCGGTCTGGCCACAGCACCACGAGTGTTCACAAAAATTCTGGCCCTACGATTGGCCAAACTAGGAACACAAGGTGTAACGATAATGGCATATCTAGACGACTTGTTGCTGATAGACCACTCAGTGAAAAAAACTAGAAGTGGTCGTTCACAAGATAATCAAGTATCTGGAATCTCACGGTTGCATTATCAACCGAGACAAGTCAGCCCTAAAACCAGTCAAAAGTCTGGAATACTTGGGGGCTAAGACTGGATTCAAATCAGAGAAAGATTTTCTTACCTCCAGAGAAGGTGTCGTCTTTGAAAGATTTGACCCACTTAGTGGGTACAAAAAAGAAAACCATCCATACGCCTGTGTATGAGGCTGCTGGGAAAAATGGTGGCTTCATTCGAAGCAGTACCCTACGGTCAATTCCATTCAAGGAACTTGCAGAGGGCCATACTGTCAGCCTGGAACAAAAAAGTTCAGGCTTTAGACTTACCAATGTCCCTGTCCCCTTCCGTTCGCAAGAGCCTCCATTGGTGGTTGGTGCCCCAGAATCTGGAAAAAGGGAAACCCTTCAGTCCGGTTTCTTGGAAGGTGGTCACTACAGATGCCAGCCTCATAGGCTGGGGGGCAGTACTGGAGCAATGGTCTCTCCAGGGCAAGTGGTCAGAAGCAGAGAAGGCCCTGCCCACCAATCTCTTAGAGATACGAGCAGCCCGGTATGCCCTAGTAGCATGGACATCCAAACTCCAAGGGTCACCTGTCAGAATTCAATCAGACAATGCCACAGCAGTGGCATATATCAATCACCAGGGTGGCACCAAGAGTCGTGCAGCCCAGAGGGAAGCGAATTGCATCCTGGAATGGGCAGAAAGATATGTCACAGCCATATCCGCGGTTTTCATCCCAGGAGTGGAAAATTGGAGAGCGGACTTTTTAAGTCGCCAGCAATTATGCCCGGGGGAATGGTCTCTTCACCCCAAGGTTTTCCAGGCAATATGCCAGCGGTGGGGAACACCGGATGTAGATCTGCTAGCATCCAGATTCAACGCAAAGGTGGACAGGTTTGTGTCTCGCACAAAGGATCCCCTAGCTTGCGGTTCGGATGCCCTAGTGTTCCCTTGGGATCAGTTCAAGCTGATATATGCATTCCCACCGCGATTAATCCGCAGAATCAGGGTAGAAAAGAAACCAGTGATTCTGGTGGCTCCAGCGTGGCCCCGAAGGGCATGGTACGCGGAGATTGTAAAAATGTCAGTGGGAAGTCCTTGGACCCTCCCACATCGTCCGGACCTGCTTTCGCAAGGACCGATATACTACCCTTCCTTACCAGCCCTAGGTTTGACGGCCTGGCTATTGAAGCCCACATTCTAAAAAAGAGAGGGCTCTCTAATCCTGTGGTATCTACCATGATCAATGCCAGGAAGCCGGTATCCAGGCAGATCTATTATAGGATCTAGAAGGCGTACATCACGTGGTGTGAGGCCAAGAAATGGCATCCACGTAAGTACGTAATAGGTAGGATTCTGGATTTCCTACAGTGGGCTGTACATAGGAAGCTTGCCTTGAGTACTATCAAGGGTCAGACGGCCTTGTCAATATTTTTTCAAAGGCCCTTGGCTTTGCATTCATTAGTCAAAGCTTTCATACAAGGAGTGATGCGTATTAGCCCTCCGGTTAGTATTCCCATATGTCCATGGGACTTAAACCTGGTTCTGTCGGTTCTACAGAAACAACCATTTGAACCATTGCGGCACATTTCCTTGGTTCTTTTCACCAGGAAATAGATTTTCTTAGTAGCCATTTGTTCGGCTAAAAGAGTATCGGAATTAGCCGCCTTGTCCTGTAAGGAGCCATATCTGGTTGTCCATAAGGACAGAGTAGTATTACGTCCTCATCCAGCCTTCTTCCTAAGGTGGTATCGAGGTTCCATTTGAACCAAGATGTGGTTCTTCCTTCCTTTTTCCCCAAACCTAGTTCGGTAGAGGAAAAGTTATTGCATTCTTTGGATGTAGTAAGAGCAGTTAAAGCTTATCTTAAAGCCACTGCTCAGATTCGTAGAACGGATACTTTGTTTGTTCTGCCGGAAGGCCCCAGAAAGGGTCAGGCAGCATCAAAAATCTACTTTAGCCAAGTGGATTCGACAGGTCATAATACAAGCCTATGGCTTGAAAAGGAGACCGCCTCCGTTCAAAGTTAGGGCGCACTCCACAAGAGCAGTTGGAACTTCATGGGCAGTGCATCACCAAGCCTCCCTGGCTCAAGTCTGTAAGGCCACAACATGGTCCTTAATACACACGTTTACTAGATTCTACCAGGTAGACGTCAGAAGTCAGGAGGATGTCGCCTTTGGGCGCAGTGTGTTGCAGGCCGCAAAAGAGCCTCATGCCTGATGGCGCCCAGCTTATGTATAGTGTATCCCTCCCCTCATTTGGCATTGCTTTGGGACGTCCCATTAGTAATGACTAAGTCGCTCTGTGTCCCATGATGTACGAAAAAGAAAAAGGGATTTTTATAACAGCTTACCTGTAAAATCCTTTTCTTGGAGTACATCACGGGACACAGAGCTCCCACCCCTCTTTTTTGGGACACTTATTGCTTTGCTACAAAACTGAGGTGCTCCCGGATGGGAGGGGCTTATATAGGGGAGGGTACTTCCGGTTTGGAAGTTGCCAGTGCCAGCACCTGAAGGTAAACTATATAACCCATTAGTAATGACTAAGTCGCTCTGTGTCCCGTGATGTACTCCAAGAAAAGGATTTTACAGGTAAGCTGTTATAAAAATCCCTTTTTCTCTTAGGAGAGGTTTCTTTTCCTCTCACATGGACATATGTGTCAGGGTTTTGTTTGTTGCTTTTATTTTAATTTTTTTCCCTCTGCAGGAGAGCATCCCGGCAAGATTATGGATCCTGGGGTGGTTCTTAGTCAGGATGGGAGGGAAAAGTATATTGTTGAAATGTGGTTTTCATGTTGAATGTGTTGTCTTTCACTCCTTTTTTTTTTAATTACAGGGGCTCAGACACAACTTCTTCGTTAGGATAGTTTTCCAAAAATTTTTGTTTTCAAATTGTTAGTTGGTTTCTGGATTGGATTATGTCAGCCGTTGAGGGCATGATTTACTCCAGACACTGGGGACCAGTGTCAAATGACAGGGGGGAGAGTGTAGCGGGTACTTACTTTCCCGGGGTAATTTTTGAATCTAGCGGTGACACCAGTGGTGTGTTCCCGGCGGCCCACGAAGGTGGCGCTGTCACCATGGGCTGACGGATGGACATCGCTGTGTGCCGAGCCTCCTTTTTGTCCTCCTTCGGCAGCGGTAAGGTGGGGCGGGGAACCCGCCGTGCTTGCTGGGAGAGGGCATAATAGGGGCCGGCCATCTTGGTAACGGGGTTAGTCCCAAGCACCTTCAGCTTGCGGATGGTGGTTCGTGTTCGTCTAGGCGGTCTAGGCCTAGAGGACAACCGGAGATCGTGTTCCACCCCAGGCACCTTTAGCCCTGGGGTGAGGTACTTGGATGGAGGTCCGGAGCTCAGTGCCCAACACTGAGTTCTGTGAGGGAAGGATCCTAAGGCACTCCGGGGATGGATGTCTGAATCCAAGGTGGGCGTAATGGACCGGGAAGAGCTCCTCATCTGAAGACCCGGTGCAGCAGACTGCCGGTGACGGGTGAGCCTCTTGTCGGAGACCGTCCGGAAGGTGAATTCCCCTCGTGCGGAGACCATAGCCCACTCTCGGGGAGGAGAGTGGAGGATCGAATTTGTGTCTGGGCCTATTCGCACCCACACCTCCTTTTCTGTTCTATAGCCAAGGGAGTCCATGTTATGTTCTACAATAAAGGTGTGTTGGACTTTAACGGTGTGGGGCTCAATTTCTGGCAGACGAGGTTCGTGGAGACTCTCGGAGGGAGGATCCAGGTGCACAGACCCGAAGGTAACAGAAAAGACATTGCTAATACCACATGCGCATCTGTGGTGGAAGCCTGGCGTAGCTCACCCCCTCTCCCTCCCCTATCATACCCCTAGACCAGAGACTTGTGCAAGCTGAACTTTAATAGAGGGGACTGGGGAGAGGGGCCCTGCTACACCTGGGAGAGGAGACCTGAGAACTTTGCCAAAACTTTCTAGGTTGCAGAAAGCTATGTTGCACCGTGTGAGACAAAACTATGGGTTTGAGGTCCCGTACGTTCCGCTTAATGTGATGAAAGAGCTTGAGGAAGTAAGGGATTCTTGGTATGACGACACTGTAATGGACTACTTAGATACTCCCGAGGCCCGTCGAGGAAAATATAACTTTGACCCAAGAGAGGAATTCTTCATGCTCCTCATGAATTGGAGTTATGGTCGGCACATCCATGCTATCCGGGTGGTCATTTGTGCGGAATGGGGAGCAGATGTGGAGCATTCAGTTACTACCAAGGATGCGAGTGGAAGATTGTTAGTTCTCCCGGATCCTCAGTACTACTTGTGAAATGGAACTTGTGTGCTGTTTATTATTCCGTTTCACAGGAATAGCCTGCCCTGAACTCACTCATGACTTTGCCCTCTGCTGCAGGGGAATCTACCCAACTGAGGAATTGGGGAGCTGTTGTGTTTTTTTTTCTCTCTCCTCAGCTCCGCAAAGGGAAGATTTTTTTTTTTTTCTCTCATTGGGGTAGGTTAGTCAGGGCCAAAGTGAGAAACCGCCGTGGTCAAGATGAAGAGTTCTTGTGAAATAAATTCATGCCCATGTGCAGCATTGGAGTGTATTGACTTAAGTTGCCACTAGGTGGTGGTGTTTTGCAGAAATATTCAGTGAGGCTAGGCTTAGCAATGCAAACGAAAAAATATATACAGTGGGTACTGAAAGTATTCAGACCCCCTTAAATTTTTCACTCTTTGTTATATTGCAGCCATTTGCTAAAATCATTTAAGTTCATTTTTTTCCTCATTAACCACTTGCCACCCGCCCTATAGCGGATTGATGGCAGCAAAGTGGTTTCAAAATCCTGACTGGACGTGCATCGCGGCGATCGTTGTTGCGGGATGTCAGTCTGACACCCCGCAACACAGTTTTAGGTAAAGAGTCTCCGACGGAGACTCTTTACCACGTGATCAGCCGTGTCCAATCACGGCTGATCACGATGTAAACAGGAAAAGCCGGTGATCGGCTTTTCCTCACTCGCGTCTGTCAGACGCGAGTAGAGGAGAGCCGATCGGATCAGCACAGCCCCCCCCGAGGATGCACACACTGGACCACCAGGGATGCCACTAGACCACCAGGGATGCCCACCACCAGGTATGCCACCCTAGACCACCAGGGATGCCAATCAGTGCCCCTAATGGATGCCAATCAGTGCCCACAATGGATGCCAATCAGTGCCCACAATGGGCATCACTGATTGGCAGGCATTATTGTTTGGCACTGATTGGCATCCATTAGTACAACAGATTACCGTACAGTACCACCTATCAGTGCCCATCCGTGCCACCTATCAGTGCCCATCCATGCCGCCTATCAGTGCCATCTGTGCTGCCTATCGGTGCCCACCCATGCCGCCTATCTGTGCCCATCCGTGCCGCCTATCGGTGCCCATCCGTGCCGCCTATCGGTGCCTATCAGTGCTGCCTTATCAGTGCCCGTCAGTGCAGCCCCATCAGTGCCCATCAGTGAAGGAGAAAACATACTTATTTACAAAGTTTTGTAACTGAAACAAAAAAAATACGTTTTTTTTTCAAAATTTTTGGTCTTTTTTACATTTTTTTAGCAGAAAATAAAAATCGCAGAAGTGATCAAATACCACCAAAAGAAAGCTCTATCTGTGGGAACAAAATGATAAAAATTTAGTTTGGGTACAGTGTAGCATGATTGTGCCTCTGGTGGTGCTGGGCAGTGTGTCTCTCTCTCTGGTAGTGGGGGTACAGCGTGGCTCCCTCTCTTGTTTCCCCCAGCACAGTCCCCTCTTTTTTCTCTTCTCCTGTAGCACTCACTCCCTCAGCTTTTTCCCAGGTTCCAGGCTCCCTCTCTCCCCCTAGCAGGGTGCATGCTGGGGGCTGTAGCCAGCTCCTGTGGACAACACTAGGGCTGCCAATCCTCGGGGACTACATGTCCCATGATGCTCTGCTAGACCCTTCTGAATGTCTCTTTGGTCAATGGGGAGGGAAACAGACTGGTAGCAAGCTAGGCGGTGAATTAGAGGATATATATATATATATATATATATATATATATATATATATCTGCCCACACTGCCCATAATGATTCTTAGGAGAAAAAGAAACCCTGGACTGCCGCACTCTGTATAGACAGTTATTTATTCCAAAATTTCAGGTAAAAAATCCAAATTCAAAATAAATCCATAAATCCAAAACAACAAATGCAGATAGTGTGCATGCAGGGAAGGGTGGCTAACGCGTTTCACGTCACGAATTGACGCTTACTCATAGCTCTGCTATGAGTAAGCGTCAATTCGTGACGTGAAACGCGTTAGCCACCCTTCCCTGCATGCACACTATCTGCATTTGTTGTTTTGGATTTATGGATTTATTTTGAATTTGGATTTTTTACCTGAAATTTTGGAATAAATAACTGTCTATACAGAGTGCGGCAGTCCAGGGTTTCTTTTTCTCCCATGCATCAGTGCAGAGCCAGCACCTGTGTGAGTGACCGGGCGGAAGCAGCTATTTGGTGAATTCTTAAGCTTTTGAGCGGTATGTTTTTCCTTTCCTCCATAATGATTCTTACTCTGAATGGTCTAAGGTTATCAGTGGTGTACCCCAAGGTTCAGTGTTGGGACCCTTACTTTTTAATATCTTTATAAATTATATTGGGTCTGCGATCTAAAGTAACATTTGTCTTTGCAGATGACACTAAGCTATGCAGTGGAATAACGTCCTTACAGGATGTCTCCAATTTACAAGCCGACCTCAATGCTCTGTCTTATTGGGCGACTATGTGGCAGATGAGGTTTAATGTTGATAAATGTAAAGTTATGCACTTGGGGGCTAAGAATATGCATGCATCATGCATGCATCATACATGCTAGGGGGAGTACAACTGGGGGATCCATAGTGGAGAAGGATCTGGGGGTTTTGGTAGATCATAAGCTCAATAATGGCATGCAATGCCAAGCTGCGGTTTTCAAAGCGAGCAAAGTCCTTTCTTGTATTAAGAGAGGTATTAACAGGACAGGCTCCACTCAGAACAGGCCTCACCATGGTCGACCAAAGCAGTTGAGTGCACATGCTCAGCATCATATCCAGAGGTTGTCTTTGAGAAATAGTAGCATCAGTGCTGCCAGCATTGCTGCAGAGGTGGGGGGTCAGCCTGTCAGTGCTCAGACCATACGCCGCACACTGCATCAAATTGGTCTGCGTGGCTGTTGTCCCAGAAAGTAGGGCTCTTCTAAAGATGATGCACAAGAAATTCCGCAGTTTGCTGAAGACAAGCAGACTAAGGACATGGATTACTGGAACCTGTCCTGTGGTCTGATGAGACCAAGATAAACTTATTTGGTTCAGATGATGTCAAGCATATGTGGTGGCAACCAGGTGAGGAGTACAAAGACATGTGTGTCTTGCCTACAGTCAAGCATGGTGGTTAGAGTGTCATGGTCTGGGGCTGCATGGGTGCTGCCGGCAGTGGGGAGCTACAGATCATTGAGGGAACCATGAATGCCAACATGTACTGTGACATACTGAAGCAGAGCATTATCCCCTCCCTTCGGAGACTGGGTCGCAGGGCAGTATTCCAACATAACATTACATTATATGCCCAACAAGGACCAGCAACGTACTGGTCCTTGTTGGGCATATATTGTAATGTTCTTTTTTTTCATGCAGCCTGTGGGCTGAACAAAAAGAGAGATTTCTCGGTGGGTATGCCCACCATTAGAACATCACCCTGCACTTTTTTTAACTGTGGTGGTGAAATCACTGGAGTCGCTGATTTACGTATCGTGAAAGCAAACGCTGTCAAGATAAATAAATCAGCGCTGCAGCTGAATGGCGTACCTAAAAAGAAAATAATGCTTAACAATAAAACACAGTAAACAGTAAAGTATAAAAGAATTCCATACCTGAAAAGCAAACATGATAAAACATAGTAACAATAAAACATTACAGTTATAAAATACAGTAAAACAGAGCAGAACAATAGAGAGAGAGAGAGAGAGAGAGAGAGAAAGAGAGAGAGAGAGTAGAGAAAGAAGAACAATAAAACAACAACTATTTTTGGCTTTTTTATTTTATATATTTTTTTGTATTATTTTAACTTTTTTTTTTTTACACTTTTATTTATAACTGTAACGGTTTGGTTCCAGGTTCGGGTCTCTCAAAATGCTATGGCATCTTTGGAGACCCTGTGAAATTGTGTCCTAGCCTGTGCAGTGCTGTACCCTACGCTAATACTCCACTAGTGTGTGGTAGCGTTTGAAACATTCACCGATGGTTGGTTAGGACAGAAGGGACAATAATAGGGGGTGTCACGCCTATATCCGCGTTTTCTACAGACACGACATCTTCTTTGGGGTGTGCTTTGGGTAGTTGGACCACATCACCGTCTGGAAACAGAAGGGCTGTGATGATCTCTTCCTGGAATTTAACCACTCACTCTCACTCTTTGAATGACAATTGCGTGGTCATACAACACTGTACCCAAATGAATTTTTATCATTTTTTTCCCCACAAATAAAGCGTTCTTTTGGTGGTATTTGATCACCTCTGCGTTTTTTTTTTTAATTAAAAAAGACTGAATGTTTAAAAAAAAATACAAAACTGTTTTATATTTTGTTATAAAATTTTGCAAACAAGTAATTTTTCTCCTTCATTGATGTACGCTGATGGGCACCGATAAGGCGGCACTGATAGGTGGCACTGGTGGGCACTCAGAGGTGACACTGAAGGGCATTGATAGGTGGCACTAAGAATTGGCACTAATAGGTGTCACTGATAGGTGGCTGTCAGCGTGAGGAGAAAAACAAACCGATTACCGAGCTTTGCTTACATCACGTGATCAGCTGTCATTGGCTGACAGCTGATCACGTGGTAAGGGTCCGGGACTGGCCCCTTACTCGGATCTGTGATCACCCGAGTCTCAGTGACTCGGTGATCACAGCGCGCGCCCTGCAGGGGGGTGCGCGGGGCGCGTGCAAAGGGGAGGACGTCTATTGACGGCCTCCCGGCATTTGAGGTCCACGCTGTAGCCGTCATTTGGCTATAGCGCGGACCCCTAGTGGTTAAGGAAGGATCCAGTTTGTTCTGACGCCTTGTATAGCACATTAGCATTCAGCAGAGGCAATTGAAATAAGTGGACAGACACTTTTTTGTACCAGGGTCTGGCCTTACGGGCAATTAAATATGGCGCCATCAACTGGTCGCTGAGGTCCACCCCTCCCATATTAAGGTTGTATTCATGGACACAGAGGGGTTTCTCCACAACACCAGTCGCCGTTGGAATTTGGACTGTTGTATCTGCGTGAAGGACGGACAGAACAAAAACATTCCTTTTATCCCTCCACTTGCGAGAAAATTATTACTTCTCAAGCAGGCTCTCTCCCCCAGCCTAGGACAGGTAAGCCTTGGCGATTAGATCAAACGGTGCCACATGCACCAATACCATGATTAAACAAGTGACTAAAAAGTGGCACGCTTGTGTAATAATTGTCTACGTACAAGTGGTACCCCTTTCCGAATAAGGTTGACACCAAGTCCCACACAATCTTACCAGCGCTCCCTATGTAGTCTGGGCAGTTCTCCGGCTCTACGTAACTATCTCTTCCCTCGTAAACCATAAAACTCCATGTATAGCCTGTTGCCCTGTCACAGAGCTTATACATCTTGACCCCATATCTAGCACGCTTGCTGGGAAGATACTGTTTGAATGACAATCGGCCAGAAAACTTAATCAGGGACTCATCAACGCAGACAACTTGATCGGGAGTAAACAAGGCTGCAAACTGTTGGTTGAAGTGGTTTATGAGGGGCGGAATTTTGTAGAGCCGATCGTATTCAGTGTCACCCCGAGGACAACAGAGTTCATTGTCATTAAAACGCATGGACTGCAAGATCTGCTCGTATCGTGTCCTGGTCATGCAAGCAAAGGAAAAGAGAGAGAAGGCGCCTCCAGGTTAGGAACAGTGTAATCTTTAATTTACAACAGGCACATAAATCCATTTACATCTAGTTTCTGTATAAACTAGATGTAAGTGGATTTATGTGCCTGTTGTAAATTAAAGATGACACTGTTCCTAATCTGGAGGCGCCTTCTCTCTCTTTTCCTTTGCATATTGTGGAGCCTGCTCTCATCTTCCCCCTGGAGGCTTGTCCTGGAATATGGACTTTGTCTAATTTTTATGTACAGGACTTTTTTTCCCATTTTTTTCCTTTCCGTTCTCACCCTTAATCCCATCCCAGTATCTTAGATACGTTCAGGAATATTTTAATAAGGACTTTTTTAACGGACATTACATTTCTTCATACTAGTTACAGCGCCACTACCCCATATGTTTGGTCATGCAAGCAGAGAACAGGGGCATAAGGTGAATAGGGTCAGTGGACCATTATGACCGCAACTCAGTTTTTTAGTTATGTCCATGAGGAGGGATAGGCCCAGGAAGGTCTTAAATTCGGAGACTGTAATAGGTCTCCAATCTCTGGCATCGGTCAACTGGGGATTAGCGGCAATGAATTGACCAGCATACAAATTGCTTGGGCCACAATAGACCTTTAGAGATCTTCCGTGAAAAACAGCGAATAGAAATCAAGTGACATAAAATTAACTGTTTCCACCTGAATTCCGGGTTGGCCAGTGAATGGGTGGGAGTACGGGTGCTGCAGAAGTGGTGGGCTCCCAAATCGGATTAGCGAATGCAGCAGGAAGAGCACTATGGGCCTATCTTTGTCTTCTTGGTGGCTCTACTTTAGCTAGCCACCTCACCAGCTTGAACTGCACTTATGGGACTCGCCACATCACCAAGTGTTACTGCAGTGCTGGATATACGACCAGGGTGTACTATGCCGCTGGTGCTTGCCAGTTCACCAGAAGGATGAGCGGCACTAGTACTGGGTCTCTGCTCCATAAGAGAGCCCTGCATTTCTTGCACCTCAACAACAGCAGAAGAATGGGGTCGGGTAC
Source organism: Rana muscosa (assembly GCA_029206835.1). Classification (NCBI taxonomy): domain Eukaryota; kingdom Metazoa; phylum Chordata; class Amphibia; order Anura; family Ranidae; genus Rana; species Rana muscosa. The sequence goes on from CM055118.1 coordinate 353,307,670, forward strand.
GCCTGACCTTAGCAGGGACCACTACTTCGTCGTCAGAGCTATCTGTCAGGGTACCGCTGCTGTCTGAGACAGGATTGTATTCTGAGCCTGAATCTGACACTAGTGTACCTTCGATTGGACATTGTGGCCTCTAAATTTACTGGTACAACTAGTGAAACTCACAGGAAAAAAGAGCACCCGATTGTCAGCTCCTGCTTCAAACGCTACCAAAAAAACTGTTAGGCCTGATCCCTGCGAACGCTGCAGTTATGTGTTTAGTGTTTTGTAAGTGACAGTGATCGATCGATACTGAACTTGGGTGGGCTGGGCGGAGGGGCTAAACGCAGGTGCTAGCAGGTATCTGGGCTGATCCCGCTAACGCTGCGTTTTTGGGAACCCTAAACTACTGGGGATCAATGGCGTCCCTAGGAGGGGGGCCAGAGGGGGCCCTGGCCCCCCCAACATTATGCTGTGCCCCCAAAAAAATATATATTTTCTTTTTTTTTTGCATTTTTTATATTTTGCTCTGGCCGCCGCTGGAGTAAAAGTCTCTCCTGAGAGGGAGAGCATCCCCAGTCAGTTCCTGCGGGGGATTCCTCCCCCTCCCTCTGCTCGCTGACACTGCATAATGCGAGCGCTCACACAACCACAGCCGTCCGATCTGCTCCTTCCCCTGCATCCTGATTGGCATGGAGAAGAGCGAGTTGCAGGAAAAAATCCACTAGCACTGTGGGGGGGGGGGGGGGGCAAGCCTTCATCTCAGTTACTGAAAAAACAGACTGATTTCTCCCATCCTTAGGACAGGAGAACCAGCCTGTAAATTCCGAGAGTGGTGACTGCAAGCTGAGCCGAGTGTCAGTCTATGACACTCTTTCACAGCCCAGCGAGTCCAGCCACCCCCCTCACATATGAGCAGGCAGGAAAACAGCTCCTCCTCCTCCTTCCAGTCCCACCCACACTATCCCGGCATGCTGTATCTGAAGAGAGGGGATGTGTGGGTGGGAAATATGAAAATCATCAGCATTCCTGGCTGTGTGTGAATGATGCTTGAGATTCTAGCCTGGACCCAGACTGCAGTACACTGTAAACACTGAACTGCATTATCTCCATCCCTTCTCTCCCCTATCTGTCTCCCTCCACCTCTCTTTCTTTCAAGACATTCACAATTTACTTTCACTTTCAGTTAGGCAGGTAATAGATGGTGCAAATTTCTTTCCTGCATCTACAGATTGCAGGAAAGAAACTTGCATGATTCCCCCATCAACACAGACAGTGCTGACAGGGGAATATCCCTCCTGCCCAGCAATTGTATTCTCCAGACAAACAGTGATTATCACTAGTGGCTATAGCAACCACTAGTGATAATCATAAGAGAATCTGCTCATTAATGGTTAAAATCTCAGCCAGTTCCTGCTGAACCAGCTGAGATTTAAACTGTCTATGGCTGGTCTTAGCTCTTAGGCAGCCCAAACATTGATCACTTTTTTTCATTCAACTATTAGGTTGAATGAAAAAAAAAAAGAAATGATCCAATTCCCCCATCTACACATTATAGGTGAATGGGGGAATGTTCCCAGTGTGGACCAGTGCTGGAACAACCAGAGTTGCTGTCCTGTCCCGGCTATTTACAGCGCTGGTCTCTGTCTCCATGACAGCGGCGGCAGCACATTAGAACCCAGTGCTGGTTACTTTATGGGGCTGATGTACAGGAGGGCCAGCACAATTTGTTGTTAGAGATGGGCTGGGCATGTTCAAAATTCCACATGCCAGAGCCTGCCAGGAAGCCCACACTGCACAGCGCTAATCACAGGCAGTGAGACATTTCCCGGTCCGCAGCTGCACAGATCAGGAAATTTCTCACTGGCTGTGATTAGCACTGTGGAGTGTCGGGCATGTGGGATTTCAAACACACCTGAGCCCATCTCTATTGGTTGTAGACAGTTGAGCTCCCTGCAGGTTGCTTAGCAGCAGTGGAGCCTTCTCTGACATGCTGATCATGATGCAATCCAGGTGATGCTCCTAGTCAAATCCTAGTGTTATATATCAGTGATTTTATTGATCAAAGCCCACACTTTACAGGCATAGAGCCCACATGGCTGCTGAACATACAGTTGATTATATACAGTTGCAAAAAAAGTATGTGAACCCTTTTGGAATGATATGGATTTCTGCACAAATTGGTCATGAAATGTGATCTGATCTTTATCTAAGTCACAACAATAGACAACCGCAGTCTGCTTAAACTAATAACATACAAAGAATTAAATGTTACCATGTTTTTATTGAACACACCATGTAAACATTCACAGTGCAGGTGGAAAAAGTATGTGAACCCCAAGACTAATGAGATCAACAAGAGATAATTGGAGTGAGGTGTCAGCCAACTGGAGTTCAATCAATGAGATGAGATTGGAGGTGTTGGTTACAGCTGCCCTGCCCTATAAAAAACACACACCAGTTCTGGGTTTGCTTTTCACAAGAAGCATTGCCTGATGTGAATGATGCCTCGCACAAAAGAGCTCTCAGAAGACCTAAGATTAAGAATTGCTAACTTGCATAAAGCTGGAAAGGGTTATAAAATTATCTCCAAAAGCCTTGCTATTCATCAGTCCACGGTAAGACAAATTGTCTATAAATGGAGAAAGTTCAGCACTGCTGCTACTCTCCCTAGGAGTGGGCGTCCTGTAAAGATGACTGCAAGAGCACAGCGCAGACTGCTCAATGAGGTGAAGAAGAATCCTAGAGTGTCAGCTAAAGACTTACAAAAGTCTCTGGCATATGCTATCATCCCTGTTAGCGAATCTATGATACGTAAAACACTAAACAAGAATCGATTTCATGGGAGGATACCAGAGAGGAAGCCACTGCTGTCCAAAAAAAAAAAAACATTGCTCACGTTTACAGTTTGCACAAGAGCACCTGGATGTTCCACAGCAGTACTGGCAAAATATTCTGTGGACAGGTGAAACCAAAGTTGAGTTGTTTGGAAGAAACACACAACACTATGTGTGGAGAAAAAGAGGCACAGCACACCAACATCAAAACCTCATCCCAACTGTGAAGTATGGTGGTGGGGGCATCATGGTTTGGGGTTGCTTTGCTGCGTCAGGGCCTGGACGCATTGCTATCATCAAAGGAAAAATGAATTCCCAAGTTTATTAAGACATTTTGCAGGAGAACTTAAGGCCATCTGTCCACCAGCTGAAAATCAACAGAAGATGGGTGTTGCAACAGGACAACGACCCAAAGCATAGAAGTAAATCAACAAAAGAATGTCTTAAACAGAAGAAAATACGCCTTCTGGAGTGGCCCAGTCAGAGTCCTGACCTCAACCCGATTGAGATGCTGTGGCATAACCTCAAGAAAGCGATTCACACCAGACATCCCAAAAATATTGCTGAACTGAAACTGTAAAGAGGAATGGTCAAGAATTACTCCTGACCGTTGTGCACTTCTGATCTGCAACTACAGGAAACGTTTGGTTGAAGTTATTGCTGCCAAAGGAGGTTCAACCAGTTATTAAATTCAAGGGTTCACATACTTTTTCCACCTGCACTGTGAATGTTTACATGGTGTGTTCAATAAAAACATGGTAATATTTAATTCTTTGTGTGTTATTAGTTTAAGCAGACTGTGGTTGTCTATTGTTGTGACTTAGATGAAGATCAGATCACATTTTATGACCAATTTGTGCAGAAATCCATATCATTCCAAAAGGGTTCACATACTTTTTTTGCAACGGTATGTGGTTGTACTCTTGATGCTAATAAATACTGTGTTTAAATAGATCTGACTAGGATCCCGATCAGAATGTCAACAGAGAAGGTTATACAGCATTACTGTTGCTAGGTGACCAGCTGGAGGCTCGGCTCTCTATAACCAATAGTGCCAGCCTTCCCCTGCATGCACCCATAATGTCACCAGCACTAGGTCCTAATAGACTGCCGCCGCTGCCAAGGAGACAGATGCCAGACCAGCGCTGTCAATAGCAGGGACAGGACAGCTGGGGAACCCCACAGTGGCAGAACACCAGGGCCCGGTGGCAAGACAACCTTTGCAACCCTGATAGTTCTCCCACTGCTTTGGACCCTTATATTTTTCTTGGTGTGCTGGTGACATATATCTCTTGTTTTCTGCCACCCTGGGGGGCCCCAGTATAGTAGGAAGGAAGCTCACTGCAGAATATGTGAAAGGGCCCGTTGTGGGATCGTAGTAAAGGGCCCCAGGATATATATATATATATAATTGCATTTTATAGTTGGCCCCCCTACTTTTGTCCCTGTCCCCCCATGTGCCCCCCCTAAATATGAAAGCTGGAGACGCCACTGCTGGGGATGCTAGTATAGATCTGATCAAAAATATTGATCCGTTCAGACACTTTACTACTAAGGGAGGTGTATGGTGTGTGCGTGGGTGTTAGCGCTACTGGCACTAATCTGACACTGCCTGGGGCAATGCAGACCCTGACACTAAAACTAAACTGATGTCACCCGCCGGGTGATCAGGGGGTTAAACCTTTATTAGGTAATATATGGCGGGTACCCTGGCACTATAAAAAAATAACTAACTAACCAGCGTCACCCGTGACACTAATACAGTGATCACTGGTGACAGGGGCTGATCAAGGGGTTAAACCTTTATTGAGGGGTACCCTAAAGCTGCCTGGGCCTACTACTAACTGCCCTAATGCTAATTAGTGTCACAAATGACACCAGTACAGTGATCAGTGAAAAATCTGACAACTGCACTGGGTGACACTGTGACAGGGAGTGAAGGGGTTAACTAAGGGAAAGGGGGGGGGGGGGTGACAAGTGTACCTAAGTGTACTGGTGTTGGTGCAACTTACTGTGAGATGTCTTCTCTCCTCTCTCTGGAACGAAAAGAGTTCCACGAGGGGAGATGACCTCACTTCCCCTGCCTGTGTTTACACTTACAGGCAGGGGAAGCATTTCATTCATCATAACCGATCAGCAGGTCCAGGCCAGAAATCATTGGCCTGGACCTGAAGATTGATTGGTTATGTAATGAATCCGATTGCATCGGGCACGGCAGGGGCCCACGGGTACAGCGATTCGCACAGCAATGCCATTCTGCCGCCGTATATCAGCGTGAGCTGGTTGGGCACCGGTTAACCAAAGTGATGAAAAGTGAGGTCAGTGAGCTGGCTGTGCTGTCTGGCAGGGGTGTGTCATATCTCTTAACTTTTGAACTTCTGAGGGACACGAGGTACGGAATGACCTATGTAGCGGGTGTGGCCAAACTCTTACCTTTGGGAGGGGCATAGTTAAACAAATCTCAGGCTTCCTTGAATAAAATATGCTTTCATTGCTTTGTCTGAGTCTACCAAAGGGATGAGAGGGAGTGAGAAAGAGAGAGGAGGTTACAGAGAGAGGGGGCATGAAAAGGGGGGGTGAGAGAGGGAGGTGAGAAAGAGAGAGGGGGTTACAGAGAGAGGAAGGGGAGAAAGAGAGGGGGTTACAGAGAGAGGGAGGTGAGAAAGAGAGGGGGTTACAGAGAGAGGGAGGTGAGAAAGAGAGGGGGTTACAGAGAGGGAGGTGAGAAAGAGAGGGGGTTACAGAGAGAGGGAGGTGAGAAAGAGAGGGGGTTACAGAGAGAGGGAGGTGAGAAAAAGAGAGGGTTACAGAGAGAGGGAGGTGAGAAAAAGAGGGGGTTACAGAGAGAGGGAGGTGAGAAAGAAAGGGGGGGGTGAAAGAGAGGGGGTTACAGAGAGAGGGGGGTGAGAAAGAAAGGGGGCGAGAGAGAGGGGGTTACAGAGAGGTGAGAGAGAATGTGGCGTGAGAGAGAGAGATGGGGGGTGAGAGAGGGAAATGGGAAAGAGAGAGAGCGGGGGTGAGATAGAGAGCATGGGTGAGAGAGAGTGAAAGGAGAAAAAGGGGGGGGTAAGACACAGGGGTGAAAGAGAAAGAGGGGTGAGAGAGCGGTAGGGGAGAAAGAGAGGGTGGTAAGAGAAAGGGGTGAAAGAGAAAGAGGGGTGAGAGAGAACACTTGATCTGTCCCTGCCTGCAGTCCTGAGTGTGCTCCCATGTCCCAGTCTGCAGTCCCTGCCTATAAGAAGGTGTGTGTGATGCTTGGTACAGTACCTTCCATGTCAGCAAGATGTTCATGATGGCCAGCAGTGGGCAGCTGCTCTTCTCCTTCCAGAGGATGTTTGCTGTGAGATGGTCCAGTCTCTGGCTGCCTCCTGCCCATCCTCATTCTCTGGCCCTGGTCAGCCCTTCCTCTGGCCCTATGTCTTCAGAGCTCTTCTCCTTCCAGGGCTATTGGTCCTGGAGGGAGAAGAGAGCAACCCCACAAAAAAACAGCATGGAGACCCCAAGGATAAGGGTCTGGTATGAATTTTTAGAGGTAACTCCACACCATTTTTTGTATGGGGTCCCTCATTAACATCTAGGATAAGGAATTTGGTATAGATGTTAATGTGGGACCCCACACACAATTGGTGTAGGGTCCCCCCTAAAAATCCATACCAGAACTAATCCCTGGGGACTCAATGCTGTTTTTTGAGGTCCCTCTTAAAATCCATACCAGACCTAAAAGGGAACAATCACTGGCATCACGCATGTTATTTAAATCAATTTTTAAGATTTTACATTTCACTTAATACATTTGTTGGTCCACAGCAAACAGAATTTAATCACTTCAATACCAGGCACTTTAACCCCAATCCTGCCCAGGCCAATTTTCAGCTTTCAGCACTGTCAATCTTTTTTTTTTTTTTAACACATTGTGACCAGAGCAATATAATGTTACCATAGTAACATTGTAATACTCAAGGAAAGTGATCAATATATTGCTTATAGCAGTGAATTTTATTGCAATAAGCAAGCATTTTATCGAATTAAATTGATTCAGTTTGTTTTGTTGGGATTAGCTGTGATTGGTCACGGTTGATCACCTGGAAGAGATGGGCTGTGCTTGGCCCAGTCTGTACAATGTGATCACTGTGACCAATAACAGCTAGCAAAACAATTGTACACAATGATGCCTTGAAATGTGACATGCTGTGATTGGTTACAGCACTCTAATGGTACCGGCAGACACAGCACGGCCCTACAGGTGACGTCCACCCGGATCGGCCAGAGTCCCACCCAGCCATCAATTGACTGTAGGCTGGGTGGTAAGTGTTTGAAAAAAAACAACAGTTTTGCTTTGTACATGTTCACCAGGGTAGTGCCTAATCCCCCATGCTTTTTGTTTTACACCCCCTTGCCTATTAGCCTAGAAAATGGCCATTACTGATTTCTAAGATTCAACTTCCATTGACTTCAATGGGGACTCGATTCGGCACCCAAATTTCCCACCTGAAACTTTCTTGTTCTCAAACAAGGGAATATATTAAAAAATATACACCAAATAAGCCCCTCCGAAAAAAAAAAAAAAAACTCATTAGCCTCGTACACACGACCGAGAATCTCGTCAAGAAAAAACACGTCGTTTTTCTTGACGAGATTCTTGGACAAGAAACTTGTCCCGGCCGAGTGTACAGACGCTCCTTTCAAAGAACCCGCGGTTCTTTGAATGGAGCGAATGCGGTGACGTAATCGACTACGACAAGCGTGCGCCCGTCACATTCGATGCCGTCGCCGCCATCTTGCTACACCCTACCTATGCCTAGGAAGCTACCGCACATGCGTCAAAGTCATTTCGAGCATGCGCGGGCTTCCCGGAGGACAGGTAAGTGTACACACACACTTTTCTCATCGAGAAACATGCTGACAAGAATCTCGACGAGAAAATAGAGAGCAGGTTCTCTATTTTTCGCGTCGAGATTCTTATCGGTTTTCTTGACGAGAAACCTGATAGCCGCGTACACATGATCGATTTACTCGGCAAGAAAGCTCTGCCAGCAAGTTTCTTGTCGTTTTTCGACGAGAAACTCGGTCGTGTGTACGAGGCTATTCAGTATAGAAGAAAAAAAAAAAACTCTCAGGATACACTTACTTACAGTGCCATGCCATTAAAAACAAGCGTGTGTTATTATGTTAAGAGGATAATGATTCTCTTCCTTTTGCTTCTCCTCTGTACTAAAAGGGTATTTGTATCAGACCTGCTGGTACTAAGGCTCACATGACTGCCATGCGATTTTGATTTGATTTTCAGTGTGACTTTGTAGCGCGACTTTGATGCTGCTTGGTTACATTTTGTGGCTTGCATATCCTATGGTGCCAAATTGCTCTGTAAATCACACCAAAGTAGAAAAATAACATATTTCAAAGTCACGCTGCATGGAGTGAATGGGCACCATTAAATAGAATGTTTTCCCTTGTCATGTGATTCTGTGCGGGAGGATTTCACCAGCACACCATGGATCTCCAGAATAGACCCAAAGCTTTATTCAACACCCATCCTGGAGATCCATGGTGTGCTGGTGACGTTCTCTTGCTTTGACGGTCTTCAGTTCCAGCGGGTGGTTGCTGCAGCACCCGCTTACACATACAGATTTTTTTTTTTACAGAAACGTGTGCTTTGGGTAGCAAGCATTTGAAACTCAAGTCGCATCTAAAATCACACCAGTGTGAACCAGGTCTAAGTTGATAAGGATGCAGCAGAGGTGATATTTCAGTTCCCCAAATGCTACAAAGTGAAGTGAACCAATGGCTGAGGGGAATATAGACTTTTTAAGAGGGGCAATAATGTAGCTCACCCCTGGATGAGGTCAGTGGGAATGAATGGGACCTGGACCAGTCATAAAAATCAAGTTATGCCGGGCATAGTCTATGCAATTTTCTTTCCTGCAACCAATTGCTTGATTCTCTTATCAACACATTCAGTGTTGATGGGGGAATCCCTCCCACGGAACTATTGTGTTCTCCCATCTGGGATGACCCTCTCACAGTGATTAGTGCCATCGGCCAGTATGAAACACTACATATGATTTTGTATTTTTATTTGCAGCCATAAGGTGGAGTTTATAGTTCCTTTTTCATCTATGTTCCAGGTGAGCCATTAGAAAGCTCTTCCACCCTAAGAGAAGGAGTAGGGGCGGGAGTAATGATGCAAGACTGGCCATGTAGAGGTGTTAATAACGTTTTTGAAATAAAGAAAAAAACAAAGCGATGTGTGGCTTGAAATTTATTTGTTCAAATTTTAAAAGCTTAGTCCACCTTCGTGACCATGTTTAACCACTTCAGCCCTGGACCATTTGGCTGCCCAATGACCAGAGCACTTTTTGCGATTCGGCACTGCGTCGCTTTAACTGACAATTTCGGGGTCGTGCGGCGTGGCTCCCAAACAAAATTGACGTAGTTTTTCCCCCACAAATAGAGCTTTCTTTTGGTGGTATTTGATCACCTCTGTGGTTCTTATTTTTTGCGCTATAAACAAAAAAAGAGCGACAATTTTGAAAAATGTTTTGAAAAAAAAATAAGCAATATTTTTTACTTTTTGCTATAATAAATATCCACAAAAATATATATATATATAAAAAACAATTTTTTCCCCAGTTTAGGCCGATGTGTATTCTTCTACATATTTTTGATAAAAAAAAATTGCAATAAGCGTTTATTGATTGGTTTGCGCAAAATATATATATATATAGCGTCTACAAAATAGGGTATAGTTTTATGGCATTTTTATTAATAATTTTTTTCTCTAGTAATGGCGGCGATCAGCGATTTTTATCGTGACTGCGACATTATGGCGGACACATCGGACACTTTTGGCGCTATTTTGGGACCATTCACATTTATACAGCGATCAGTGCTATAAAAATGCACTGATTACTGTGTAAATGTGACTGGCAGTGAAGGGGTTAACCAGTAGGGGGCGCTAAAGGGGTTAAGTGTGTCCTAGGGATGTGTTCTAACTGTGTGGGGGCTGGGCTACATGTGACAGGACACTGATCACTGCTCCCAATCACAGGGAGCAGTGATCAGTGTCCTGTCACTAGGCAGAATGGGAAAATGCTTGTTTACATCAGCATTTCCCTGTTCTTCCTCTCCGTGAGACGATCGCGGGACTCCCGGCAGACATCGAGTCCGTGGGACCTGCGGTCACACTCACGGAGCTTGCGGCGTACACCCACAATGCCGCGTCTTAAAGGGGACGTATATATACATCCATATGCCCAGCCGTGCCATTCTGCCGACGTATATCATCGTGTAGCGGTCGGCAAGTGGTTAATGTCTTAGTATGGTTACAATTTCCAACCCCCCAACCTACCTGAATCATAGGATGCTTCTCCATGCAGCATTCAGTTTTCTTTTTTATTTGTTGTAGCTGTGCTTGGATCTGCCTGCACTGCCACGCCATTTATTCTGAGAACATTTACAGGAATTTGTGAATAGAAATGTAGCACTACTCCCGTAGGATTTACTGTCCAGGTGTTCCCCACAGGCTTTTCCCTGCAGCCAGGCACATTCACACGTTTCTTCTATAACCAGTCTAGTGGTTGTGTTTTTGTTGTTTTTATTTTAGGAGAACTTGGATGGGGTTAAGAGTATTGGTGGGATTCTCCAAAAACATGAACTATGTACAACTAAGGACTTGGGTATTCTTCAGGACAAGCTTTGTTGAAGGCTGGGCTTGAAAAAAAAACATAAGATTTCCGCTTTAAGGAGTAGTAGTAAACTGTGAGCAGAGTCCCTTTAGCCCTTGTTTATATCGGTGCGGCTTTGTAATCTCACTACTTCAGCGGGATTTCAAAGCTGAACATCAGTGCGATTTGCACTGCTGAATGCATTGCAGCTACCGACTTCATTTAACAGAAGTCTACGCAAGTTGCAATGAAATCAGTAAAAAATTGTGCAGGAACAGTTTTCATAATAGCTGCCACATGAGTTGCGGCAATATCAACAATTCCATTGCAGGCAATGGGGTGCGACTTGTCATGAGATTTAGAACCATCACACCACTGTGAATGAGGGCTTACGTAGTAGATTAGGTGGACTAAGCTCTTCCGGACACCAGCCAGCACTCCCTTTAAATAGATTCACAGCTGACTCTCTAGCACCAGATTGGAAATAGCACAAAGGTTCCCAAGATCTCTCAGAATGTACTCACACAAGGTCCAGGGAACAGCTAGATGCCTCCTTCCAACTTCCAAGCGTCACCTTATTCTGGTGATACCAGACCAGATCTTGTACCCAGAGAATATACTTAGATTGTTGTGCCCTAAGCAACAGACATGCATAAACCTCTGCACAATCTTTTAAAAAAATTGAATAAAACTCTTCCATTACCACAGGAGGCAATTGTAGTGGAGACCAGGGCTTTCGTTCAGTTTTACATTTTCCTTCAGTACAGAAGGTATTACGGTAAGTGCAGGAAAGGAGTACAGAAGGATTGTGGAGCATATGATGGTATGTGCAGGAAATGGGTGCAGAGGATTTGACAGTAGGTAATGTTTGCAGGAGAGGTGTGAGGTGGGTGTAAAAGTGGCCAGTATATGAAGAAGAGGAGTGTGGAGTTTATAATGGTGGGCTGTATGTGCTAAAAAGAAATGCGGAGTATATGACGGAGGTAGTACATGCAAGAGAGAAGTGTTTGTCAGCAATTAGTATGTACAGGATGATGGTGGTTAGTATGTACAGGAGAGGGGTGCAGAGGGTATGACAGAGGGGTTAGTATGTGCAGGAGAGGACTGTGGACGGTATGACAGTGGGCAGTATGTACAGGAGAGGTGTGGAGGATATGATGGAAGTTAGTATGTACAGGAGAGGAGTACGGAGGGTATGACAGTGGGCAGTATGTACAGGAGAGGAGTGTGGAGGGTATGATGGCGGTTAGTATGTACAGGAGAAGAGTGCGGAGGATATGATGTTGGTTAGTGTGTACAGGCATACCCCACTTTAAGTACACTCACTTTACATACACTCGCGAGTAAGGACATACCCACGAGTGTATGTATAGTGCCTCACAAGTACTGTACAGACATTTTGCAGCCGCAGTAGAAGGAGCTGAAGCTCAGAGAGCATAACCTGCCCTGTTCCAGTGTGCCCCTGACACCCCCACTACAGCCCCTAACCCCCCACTACACCCTAGAAGTGAAAAAAGGGATTGTTTCACTTTAAGTACATTTTCATTTTACATACATGCTCTGGTCCCATTGTGTACTCAAAAGTGGGGTATGCCTGTACAGGAGAGGAGTGCAGAGCGTATGACAGAGGGGTTAGTATGTACAGAAGACGAGTTGTACTGCCCCCCAACCACTAGTTTGAACAAGGCCAAAGGGACCAAATTTATTGCTCCATCACTGCAGAAGCCACTGGGAAGTGGTATGTCCAGAGCAACTGAAGCTGGCTGCAGGCACACATCAGTACTAGCTTAACACCCGATGGATAAAAAAACAATAGAAAATTCCGATCGTCTATGGGCAAGTCCATCGGTTAAAAAACCCACGCATGCTCAGAATCAAGTCGACGCATGCTCAGAAGCATTGAACTTCATATTTCTCGGCTCATCGGAGTGTTTTACGTCACCGCGTTTGGAACGGTTGGTTTTTTGACTGATGGTGTGTAGGCAAAACTGATGGAAGTCAGCTTCATCGGTTTTCCGATGAAAAAATCCATCAGTTTAAAATCCATAGGAAATCCGATCGTGTGTACAGGGCTTAACACTCTTTCTTGAGTCCCTGACATGCAAAAAAAAAAAAAAAGCCTCACCAATTTAGTCTCCCAAAACAATCTGAGGCAATGCACTACCGTTCTGCCAGAGAGTGTTCTTTGCACTTACAGTATATTTCAGGGAATGCCTGAAAGATTAATTTAGTCAGCTAAGTTAATCGTTTAATCGATCGATGGTCAACAGTGCCTCCAAAACAAAAAAAATTGACAACAATTAATTAAGATGACTCAATTATTATTGAGTTGTTTTGCTATGCAAAATTATTTTGAATAACACAAGATTACCGTAAGTATGAACTGAGACTATTCAAAATAAATATATATTTATTTACAAGAAGTCACTTTACAAACACCAGAAATAACAGTCAGATTAAGATATGCATAGACACAAAGATATTTGCACGAACGTTGTAAAATTATCTGTTACTGTAGAATATATAAAAAAAGATTCAATTCAATAATGAATTATCCCTTTTGTAGATATCCTAATGTGTTTTTATAAAATTTGACAGATAATAATCTGCTTTTGACTTACTTGGCCCATGACCCCACTGCAGTCAAATCCCTGGGTGAAGTCTGTCTAAAGTTATGCCAACAGCGCAAGTTAAAATGACCATATTTTGGGGGATTAGGATATCTAATGGGGTAGCAAATCAGCTAGCATAGAATAATTGCAAACAGAAAAATCACTAAGAGAAATAGAAACTAAAGTCACCCTTCCACCAGCAGGTGTAGATTTTAAAAAGGTTGCTGGCCAGACTCTCACAATACGGCTGCCAATCACTGGGTGGATATGTCAAGCGGGTCTGAGATGAGGCGGTCTCCCCCTGCCTATTTTTAGCATATGCTATTTTTACATAGTTGCAAATAATACACCTATGAAACTCCACCCAATGTGTGCATTCAGTATTATTTACGTCTTTCTCATTGGTGTATTATGTTATGGATTGACTTTGTATGGACAAACACTAGCTCACTTATCCACCGAGAGGCAAATCAAACTAAAAATTTCAATTTTTAAAGGACATTACTTTTCAATAACACCTCATCCTACAGTAACTGATTTTTTATTTAATACATTTATTGTTTTCTATAAAGGATTCAACTATGTTCGTTGGCCTGAAAACATAAAATGCCTTTGAGAGTCTGGCCGCTTTGTAATTTTTGGTATTAGCATTTAAATAAAAAAAAATTAAACTATAAAGAGATACATTTCAGTCCGTATTTACAATATTGATGATACACGTACAAAATATAAAATAATTAGCATTTTTGAACCACTACTTTAATATAGCTACATTATAACACACACATATATTAACAATGGTGATCAGTAATAAACAAACCATTTTAATATCATGACAATGGAAGATTCTCTCAACTTAAAATATTTATGTATATGTACATTGCAACATTGTGTTACCATTAAGGCTCCATTCACAACTTGGCGTTCTGGATCGCGTGCAGAATCACCATTAGAAGTGAGGGGGTTTGCACGGGCGTCCTGCAATTTGATGTGATTCAGAATCGCAGGCAGAATCGCGGCGATTCCGCCTGCGATCCGGGATGTCAAGATGTGAACGGAGCCTTAAAGTCATGTAGTTATAAATATGTCCATGATAACTACAGTTATTTTGTCCAGTAAAAGAGTTTATCATACATTGGCTTGTAAACAGTCTTTTGTAGGGAATATGGCTGCTTGCATACACATGTATGTATATTACGACTGCTCGGAAACTTATGGCTTGGGCTTACATTTGGCTAGCAAGATTTGGGCTAGGAAAATGATAGTACAAGCAGTTTATTTTTGTGGCGGTCTTCTCTCGTTTATTTTCTTAGCGTTAAGACAAGGGTGAGCCACTGGAGAAAAGGGCTTGTTAATTTGGTTAAATAAAATTTTGGGTTAGTAAATATAGCCCAGTTCCAAAGTAATAAGAGACCCTCTTCCCAAGCTTCAGGTGTATGTGCATACCAGAAACTCCATTGTTCAGACACTACAAGAGGCCTTGACCTTACTCATCCACAACTTGTTTGTAGACCAAATCTTCCAAGTTATCAAACAAGTTTGTCTGTGATATTGGGATTGGTTTTCTATAGTCTAGAGGCTTTGCCTCAGAGTTTAAAATTATAGAAATGATTCTATATATATAAAAACATTTTTTATAAATAGATAAGAATGATCAAATACAATGCTGATGATCATAAAGGAAATCAGGAGGAAGGGTAGAAAACGGCCACATGTGTCCATTATTAGGGATTCCTGGGGCAGAGACCCCTCTGAACTGGAGTGTCAATAGTAAAAGGGAGGGGGGGTGGGTGTAAGCTGGCCATACATTGTAAGAATGTCACTCAGTGTGTGGCCCTGCCAGACCCACTCCATTTCACAAAAGTTGATTGTTCAATTGACTTTCGTTAAAGGAAACGCTACAATATTTTAGGTTTGGGCTGGCTGTCAAAATACACCATCCACAGCAGGGGATTCAGTTATCCACACTAAACAGCATGGATAGAAGAATCAGTTTGATTGTTTCGCCTCCAGCCTGAAGAAAGATCTGTCAGTGTATGGCCAGTTTTATTCTTCATGTTGAATAGATTTTATATTATAGAGAATACCATAGTGGGACATTCTGTCTGTCTGTACTACTGCTGAGGACAATGTCCCATGGGTCACCGCTGGGATTTTATACTTCGAAAAACAAAATTTATCTTTATCATTGGTCAGGAGGAAAGCAACACTCATTTACAAAACATCACAGTCTCATTTATTGCAGGGTATTTGAAGAATGGCTGCCCTACAGATCTACGCCATCTAAATTAGGAAGAAAGTTTCAAAAGAAGACCACCTAACAAGATCCAGATCTTGATCAGACCTTGTAGACATTGTGTATGTGTACTTTATCATACATGTAAAAAATACTCATATTGCCCCCCATTACTGTCTTCAGTCCTCCCATTGCCCAAACCATTACTGTCCTCAGACACTCCATTACTGTCCTTAGCCACCTCATTACTGTCCTCAGTCCCCCCTGTTACTGTCTTCAGCCCACATTATTCATACCGCTACCCATTACTGTCCTCAGCTCCCCCCTTTACTTTAATCTCCACCTCCATTACTGTCCTCCTTACATGCCTCACATTGCCCCTCCTTTACAATCTTCCTCACAAGGCAGTTCCCATCCTACCTTACAGATGGGCAGGACACTTAGGGGGTTTTCACTGAGGGTGGGAGCTGCAAGGTGGCGATTAGTTGCTAGTCCTGCCCTTCATCCTAGCAACCAATAACCTATTTCAATGGGAGCTTTGTGGATGTTGATCCCTCTATGAACCAGTAATATGGGGGTATGGGGGAAATTGTTTGAACCACAGAGCTAACACTCTTTTTCTCCGTAGTGACCTGAAGCCTGCAAACATCTTACTACATTGCAACGGTCACGTTAAAAAGGCTGACTTTGGGTTAGCAGTGACAGGAATGTATGGACGCAAGGTGGAGGGAATGGCTGTAACGTTCCAATCCTTAGCATTGGAGGAAAGTAAAGGACCAGTTATCTGCTGGTGTAATGTGCTCATACACAGGACAAATATCAAGGGCAAATATCAGCCAGATTGCACCTTAAATAATGACAGACAATCTCTGTACATGTATGCTGGAAATTAATCCAACTCTCTGATTTTCCTACAGGTGATCCGCAAAGAGCCATACGATCAACAGGCAGATTATTTCTCCCTGGGGGTCCTACTATGAGCTAGCCTCTCATGTCCAGATTTCTGGTGATGCAAAGGAATTAGGTTACAAAATGCAGGTTCAAGTGCCATTATTTCCACTGACCTGTCTATTTCTTTTACAAGAATAACTTAGGGTCCTTTCACACGGGGCGGATCCGTGCAGATCCGCCCCGTGAAGCTCTGCTTGCTCAGCGGGGATCGCTCCGTTGATCCCCGCTGAGCCGACGGATGACTGGGCGGTCCCCGCACACTGTGCAGGGACCGCCCTGTCAGAGCGCCGCTCTCCCCTATGGGGAATCGGATGACGACGGACCGTAGAGTCCGTTGTCATCCGATCCGCTCCGCCGATGGAAGGAAAAATAGGGTTTTCCTCCGTCACACTTTGGCGGAGCGGAGCGGAGCGGATGTCAGCGGACATGTCTCCGCTGACATCCGTGCCTCCATAGGGGTACATGGAGGATCCGTTTCAGGTCCGCCTAAAAAACTGACAGGCGGACCTGAACGGACCTCCGTGTGAAAGAGCCCTTATTCTTTGTGATGGAATATATAGGAAGAGGAGATCTGGCAGACCAAATAGCCGACACATCATGGTTTACCCTCCCCACCATCAGATGTCTGTCTGTAGAACTGTGCGGTGTACAATTTAAAAAAGTTCTGGGACAGGGGAGCTATGGAAAGGTACTGTACATTATTAACCATTAAATCACCAGAAGGCTCCATTCACACCCGGGCATTTTAAGATGGTGGCAGAATCACTGCTATTCTGCCCGCAACCGTAAAACTCACTACAGTTACAAAACGCAGGTTCAAGTGGCACTATTATCAATGTGCGGTTTTCTGCAATATATTGCACGCCAATCGCAACGTGTAAAGCTTGTCACCCAAAAAAAGGAGCATGAGCTAGACCTGAATTAAAGACAATCTCTTACATGTATGCTGGAAATTAATCCATCTCTCTCTGATTTTCCTACAGGTGATCCGCAAAGAGCCATACGATCAACAGGCAGATTATTTCTCCCTGAGGGTCCTACTATATGAGGCAGCCTCTCATGTCCAGATTTCTGGTGATGCAAAAGGAATTAGGTGTCCGCCTTCTGATGGCTTGGTTTGACTTTAACTTCCATAACGATCTGGGACAGGGGGGCTACGGAAAGGTACTGTACATTATTAACCATTAAATCACCAGAAGGCTCCATTCATACTCGGGTGTTTTTGGATTATGGCACTACAGTTACAAATTGCCGGTTCAAGTGCCATTTTTTTTTTTTACTGACCTGCCTATTTCTTTCTCCAGAATGATTTATTCTTTGTGATGGAATACATGGGAGGAGGAGATCTGGAAAAGCAAATAGAGAAGACATCGTTTACCCTCCTCACCATCAGACGCATGTCTGCAGAACTCCTGTGTGGTCTACAATTTCTACACTCCAGAGGAATATTTCACAGGTAAGTATCTTAACTATAAACTTTATTCATTTCCCCTTCCGCTGCCAAAAAAACCTAAACAATTACTAAACCCCATTTGTGAGGAGGAGGATAGTGAACGCACACTTACCACTTCGTCCTCCTCCATCCAATGTCTGCTCTTCTGCTGGCCATACACAAAAAGAGATAGGAGGATGGCTGAACGCAGATTAGATGGTTTGAACCACCTTACAGATAAGCAGGAAAATTAGGGGATTTGCACTGAGGGTGGGAGCTGCAAGGTGGCGATTGGTTGCTATTTTTGCCCTTCACCCTAGCAACCAATAACCTATTTCAATGGGAGCTTTGCGGATGTTGATCCCTCTATGAACCAGTAATATGGGGTATGGGGGGAAATTGTTTGAACCAGAGAGCTAACACTCTTTTTCTCCGTATCGACCTGAAGCCTGCAAGCATCCTAATACATTGCAACGGTCACGTTAAAAATGCTGACTTTGGGTTAGCAGCGACAGGAATGTATGGGCGCAAGGTGGAGGGAATGGCTGGAACGTTCCAATCCTTAGTGCTGGAGGTAAGTAAAGGACCAGTTATCTGCTGGTGTAATGTGCTCATACACAGGGCAAATATCAACCAGATTACACCTGAATTAAAGACTGACAATTTCTGTACATGTATGCTGGAAATTAATCCAACTCTCTGATTTTCCTACAGGTGATCGGCAAAGAGCCATACGATCAACAGGCAGATTATTTCTCCCTGGGGGTCCTACTATATGAGGCAGCCTCTCATGTCCAGATTTCTGGTGATGCAAAAGGAATTAGGTGTCTGCCTTCTGACGGCTTGGTTTGACTCTAACTTCCATAACGATCTGGGACAGGGGGGCTACGGAAATGTACTGTATATTATTAACCATTAAATCACCAGAAGGCTCCATTCACACTCAAGTGTTTTTGGATGGTGGCACTACAGTAACAAAACGCCGGTTCAAGTGCCATTCTTTTTTTTACTGACCTGCCTATTTCTTTCCCCAGAATTATTTATTCTTTGTGATGGAATACATGGGAGGAGGAGATCTGGAAAAGCGAATAGAGAAGACATCGTTTATCCTCCCCACCATCAGACGCATGTCTGCAGAACTCCTGTGAGGTCTACAATTTCTACACGCCAGAGGAATATTTCACAGCTAAGTATCTTTACTATAAACTTTAATCATGTCCCCTTCCGCTGCCTAAACACCTAAACCATTACTACACTGAGAACAAGAGGATTCCGAGCACATCCTGCCCCACAGTCTAACGCAATGGGTGTGAGTGTGAACAGATCAGACGTGTTACAGCCCCTCTCTCTGGTTACTGTACACTACAGTTACAAAACGCAGGTTCAAGTGCTACTATTATCAATGTGCGGTTTGCTGCAATATATTGCACGCCAATCGCAACGTGTGAAGCCTGTCACCCAAAAAAAGGAGCACGAGCTAGACCTGAATTAAAGACAATCTCTTACATGTATGCTGGAAATTAATCCATCTCTCTCTGATTTTCCTACAGGTGATCCGCAAAGAGCCATATGATCATTATTTCTCCCTGGGGGTCCTACTATATGAGGCAGCCTCTCAAGTCCAGATTTCTGGTGATGCAAAAAGAATTAGGTGTCTGCCTTTTGACGGCTTAGTTTGACTTTAACTTCCATAAAGATCTGGAACAGGGGGGCTACGGAAATGTACTGTACATTATTAACCATGAAATCACCAGAAGGTTCCATTCACACTCAGGTGTTTTTGGATGGTGGCACTACCGTTACAAAACGCCGGTTCAAGTGCCATTCTTTTTTTACTGACCTGCCTATTTCTTTCCCCAGAATTATTTATTCTTTGTAATGGAATACATGGGAGGAGGAGATCTGGAAAAGCGAATAGAGAAGACATTGTTTACCCTCCCCACCATCAGACGCATGTTTGCAGAACTCCTGTGCAGTCTACAATTTCTACACTCCAGAGGAATATTTCACAGGTAATTATCTTTACTATAAACTTTAATCATTTCCCCTTCCGGTGCCTAAACACCTAAACCATTACTACACTGAGTACAAGAGGATTCCGAACACATCCCCCCAGTATTTGTTTCAACTGCCTGACAGTGAGACCGTGCAGCAAACTTGATAATGGTGTCCCCAATATCTGATCATGGAGCGGAGAGGATTGGGGACAGATGGATGACTATCTATAAGCAGATAGAAGTAGATATAGGGAGACGTCATGCAGGGTATTCTGGTAGAGAATTAGAATGTTACTTTTATTTGAACCTTCTAATGGATCCAATCACTGACTGGTCTCTTTCCCCAGAATCATTTATTCTTTGTGATGGAATATATAGGAGCAGGAGATCTGGAAAAGCAAATAAAGAAGACATCGTTAACCCTCCCCACCATCAGACGCATGTCGGAAAAGCTCCTGTGTGGTCTACAACTCTTACATTCCAGAGGAATTTTTCACAGGTAAGTATCTTTACTATAAACTTCAATCATCTCCCCTTCTGCTGCCTAAACACCTAAACCATTACTAAACCCCACTTGTGAGGAGGAGGATGGTGAGCGCACACTTACCCCTTTATCCTCCTCCATCCAATGTCTGCCGTTCTGCTGGCCATACACAAAGGGATAAGAGGAAGGTTGGACGTAGATTGGATTGCTTGAATTGTTTAATAAAGAAGCCTCGCTTTGGTCAGATTTGATGGCATTCTGAATGATCATATCGCAAATATAGTGCAATCGGTTCATGAAAGATACAATTGTTTCCTGGATTATATCATTCTGTGTATGGACAGCGCCAGGAAAGGGAACTTTGTAAATGTTGATCCATCTATGAACCTGTAATATTGGGATAAGGGGAGGGGGAATTTTCTAAACCACAAAGCTAACACTCTTTTCCTCCATAGAGACCTAAAGCCTGCAAACATCCTAATACATCTTAACGGTCATGTGAAAATTGCAGACTTCAGGGCGGCAGGGACTGGAATGTTTGGACACTACCTGGAGGGAGACAATGGAGAGATCCTATACTATGCGCTGAAGGCAAGTAAAGGTCCAGTGATCGGCTGGTGCATTGTGCTCATACACAGGGCAAATATCAGACAATCTATGTACATGTATGCTGGAAACGAATCCATCTCTCTCTGATTTTCCTACAGGTGATCAACGAAGAGCCATACCATCAGCGGGCAGATTATTTCTCCCTGGGGTCCTACTATATGAGGCAGCCTTTGGTGTCCATCCATTCTTAAGAAGTGTTTTTTCACGGCTGCTGTCCTCTATAGTGAATGATACACCATTTTACCCGGACGACGCTGACCCCAACCTGGTGGATTTTCTACAGAAGGTAAGTAGTGACACAAGGCAAATATCAACCAGATTACACCTGAATTAAAGACAGACAATATCTGTACATGTATGCTGGAAATTAATCCAACTCTCTGATTTTCCTACAGGTGATCCGCAAAGAGCTATTCGATCAACAGGCAGATTATTTCTCCATGAGGGTCCTACTATATGAGGCAGCCTCTCATGTCCAGATTTCTGGTGATGCAAAAGGAATTAGGTGTCCGCCTTCTGACGGCTTGGTTTGACTTTAACTTCCATAAAGATCTGGGACAGGGGGGCTACGGAAAGGTACTGTACATTATTAACCATTAAATCACCAGAAGGCTCCATTCACACTCGGGTGTTTTTGGATGGTGGCACTACAGTTACAAAACGCCGGTTCAAGTGCCATTCTTTTTTTACTGACCTGCCTATTTCTTTCCCCAGAATTATTTATTCTTTGTGATGGAATACATGGGAGGAGGAGATCTGGAAAAGCGAATAGAAAATACATTGTTTACCCTCCCCACCATCAGACGCATGTCTGCAGAACTCCTGTGCTATCTACAATTTCTACACTTCAGAGGAATATTTCACAGGTAAGTATGTTTACTATAAACTTTAATCATTTCCCCTTCCGCTGCCTAAACACCTAAACCATTACTACACTGAGTACAAGAGGATTCCAAGCACCCCCCCCCCCCCCCAGTATTTGCTGCAACTGCCTGACAGTGAGACCATGCAGCAAACTGGATAATGGTGGCCCCAATATCTGATCATGGAGCGGAGAGGATTGGGGACAGATGGATGGATGGATGACTATCTATAAGCAGATAGAAGTAGATATAGGGAGACGTCATGCAGGGTATTCTGGTAGAGAATTATAATGTTACTTTTATTTGAACCTTCTAATGGATCCATTCACTGACTGGTCTCTTTCCCCAGAATCATTTATTCTTTGTGATGGAATATATAGGAGGAGGAGATCTGGAAAGGCGAATAAAGAAGACGTTGTTAACCCTCCCCACCATCAGACGCATGTCGGCAGAACTCCTGTGTGGTCTACAACTCTTACATTCCAGAGGAATATTTCACAGGTAAGTATCTTTACTATAAACTTCAATCATCTCCCTTTATTTAGAAAAAGTAGGAGTGAGCAAATCAAGATGGACACCAAATCCCAATAGTTTGTTGATTTAAAAAGAAGGGCTTGAGGTCACATACCTCGGGATTTTTTACGGTGTCAAAAGTAAGAATAAATATTGAAAAACCAAAAAGGATCCAATGACAATAGATTTTTACAAAAATAGAACAATATTTATTTAATAAAAAAGGAAAATGAAGTTTTCCTGAAAGTTCAACATATACAACATTTTAAACTAGGTACATATACAACAACCGTTGAACTCGACATGTTTCGCTCAAAATTGTAGCTTCTTCAGGAGTAATCTACGGTGTAACGGTACACTAAAAAATGAAATAAAGAAAAGAACAAAGGAACATGCATAAAATGTATAGAAAAACACATCTATTGGAATATCCACAAAAAATAGGTTAACAAAAACTGCAAAATTTAATTGCAATATTAGTTACGTTATGATAATGTTTTATAATGTACACGTCAAATATTTTTAAATATTATAGAATCAGGGAAACATAAATCTAATAAAAATTATTATAAAGTATATTGAAGTGTCAATAAATGATGTGGTCAAACATGGCACCTACCAATTGTATGTTAAAGATGAAGGAGATGTTTTAGCAATTCCAGATTAAAATCCTAAATTGCCCTCCATCTCCAGCTGCGGAAAAGGGATGATCACCAAAATGCCCCAACTGATGGAAATGAACACGACCTCCCAAAACTTGTTTGTGAAGAGGCAGTAAAACCAACATTGATAATAATCCTGCTAGAAATGATACAGAGAAATTCCTAAGTTGGGACCTGCAGATGAGTAAAAATTATATAATTGAAAAATATATAATCTAAGTGAATTCAAAATAATTTAAATCCACAAAAAGAATAAATTTATATTAGAGATTTAAAAATACCTGGATTATCGAATCATTTGTTTTTGTAAAGTATAGATAGCAGTACTGGATCTTTTTGTTGAGAACCGCAGTGATTCATACAAATTTGCATAAAGATCCTGTGCGTGAAAGTAAGTAGATACCATAGTATCAAAAAAAGTGACTGAAGTAGATATCCATCCTACAGCCAAAATGAGTATATAAGCACGTACCTTTAAAGAGTAGTTAAGTATTGCATTGAAGCCGCTACAATAGCGGCAGTCGTGGCGTATAGAAAACAGAGACGATTTCCAAGCAGAATCAGAGGAATCTCACTTTCTACTGCTCAGGTCTCAGGAGCGCAGCAAGATGTCCAAAGATGGCACTGGCACACTGCCCTCTTCTCCTTCCTCCTTCTCTGCTCTGCCACAACCTCAGCCGCCGCTGGAATTGGTTTCAGCAGAAAACAGTGAGTACCCTCCACTGACTAAAGCAGATTTAGATGTCAGCCTGGAAGCCATGTGAAAAATGGAAAGAAACTTTTTGGACAGCCGCACTCCAAAAACTGTTCCTTTATTGGAAAATCACAAAAATCCAAGCCACAGCAAAAATTAATAAGAGCAGAAAACTGACGCGTTTCACACTGTAGTTTCAGTACTTACTCATAGCTATGAGTAAGCGCTGAAACTACAGTGTGAAACGCGTCAGCTTGTCTGCTCTTATTAATTTTTGCTGTGGCTTGGATTTTTGTGATTTTCCAATAAAGGAACAGTTTTTGGAGTGCGGCTGTCCAAAAAGTTTCTTTCCATTTTTCACATTATTATATGCATTGCCTGCACCCGTGGCTTGGGATAGAAGTGAAAGGATCAATCGAGTACACCTGAGCGGTAACTTCTCTTTCTGGAAGCCATGCGCTTTAAACTTTTAAATAAGTTCCAGGCAGAGATTCAGAAGTCCACTAACACATTATCCCAGGAAATTTCTGCACTGGGGACAAGAACTGACCTGCTGGAAAACAAGCATGACGAACTGTCCATTGCTTTCAATGATTTATCCAGAGAACATGAATCACTCTCATCAGCCTTCACACAGTTACAGGAGCATGTGGAGGATTTGGACAATATAAATAGGAGGTCTAACCTCAGAATTAGAGGGGTCCCAGAAACCATTACAGATCTAACAGTATATGCTAATAAACTTTTTCACTCTCTGCTGCCAGAACAGAATGCTCAATCCAGTGTTTCTCAACTCCAGTCCTCAAGGCGCCCCAACAGGTCATGTTTTCAGGATTTCCCTCAGATGGAACGGCTGTGGTAATTACTAAGGCAGTGAAATTGATCAAATCACCTGTGCAAAATTATGGAAATCCTGAAAACATGACCTGTTGGGGCGCCTTGAGGACTGGAGTTGAGAAACACTGGCTCAATCATTTATATGTGACCGCATTTACCGTGCTTTAAGAGCTAAACCTCCACCTGATAAAACCCCTAGAGACATAGTGCTGTGCAAGAAAGATTTCCTGGTAAAGGAGGACATATGAGGGCAGCCAGGGGTCTGAGAAACATTGTTTTAGATGGAGTGCAGCTACAGATCTTGTGAAGGAATGTGATGAGCATAATGTTAAACTAGAAAATGTCTATTCTCTATGCATCTTCGCTATACTATAAAGTCTATATTGCTTTCTCATGTACACCACTGCTGTAATATTTCCTTACTCAAAATCAGTTTATAATAACAACCCCTCCCATCGAGGAAACTGGAGAAGACAGAAAATGGCGAATGGCCCCTTCTCCCACAAACCTTTGGAATGCGGATATGAAGATAGAATCGGAGGACAGCCCAGCATAATCATCACGTTTCTGTACTCCTTTTGTATTGTAGCCAATGAGATGTGTTTATTAGTGTCACAATTAACATAATAGTGACGTATCATGCTGTGTGTAAAAGCTTACTACTGCCTAGAATAAATCATTAGATATGGAAGCAACGGATCTGCACGGATGTGTCAGTCTCTGCTTTTCAAACTTGCATGCAATGTTATCTAAATTTTACAATTCGGAACAGTAGTAGAATCCATATTAACCCCTTTGTGGTTAAACGACCATTACAATCTATCCAGGTATCTCACAAGCAACACCGGACAGACGCAGAAAAATTAAGGAAATCACAACAGTACTCTCCACAGCAAGGATCAGATATAGATGGGGCTTCCCTTTTAAACTGATTGTACCCCATAATGGCACCACCTACATTGCCACCACAATTCCTGAAGGTCAAGATATCCTGGTCAAGCTGGGTCTGTTGGATGCAGGCAATCTCCCACACACCCCATCCTCATCTCGCCCAGCTCCCATCTGGAACACCCCAGCATCACGTGCAGACAGACGCAGAATCAGACATCAGGCTGGAGTTTTGAACTTTAATTAAATCATAACCGCTCTGAGGTTTTCTGGAATTCATATATTCTTCGGGCTTCTCCAGAACTGACTATCATTTTTTGTTTCTAACTAGCTTATTTTTTTTGGTTATATACCCATCTCACAGCAGTAAGCACAAGCTTTCTTAGTACAGAGATCCCTGTACTAAGGTTTTCTGGAATTCATATATTCTTCGGGCTTCTCCAGAACTGACTATCATTTTTTGTTTCTAACTAGCTTTTTTTTTTGGTTATATACCCATCTCACAGCAGTAAGCACAAGCTTTCTTAGTACAGAGATCCCTCTGTGCTTAGTTTTTCAGTTGAAAATTGAGTTTAATCATTTATGGTGCTACACTGACATCTAATGTCATGACCTGGTACTACAACCTTTTTGATTTTTTACTTTCTCATATATATATTTTTTTCTCTCTCCTCTTCGTATCACCATCACATTATTAATAATGTTAGTAATTTTTTTCTCCTCACCAATACTTGGGTACTACTGCCCTCATTGTGAAACAGTTATTGTTTCTCTTTCACAATTTCTCTAAAAGTTGATTTGTTGATTTGATTATCTAATAGGCTTACCAAGAGACTTATAATCTGAGCTAACTCACTGAGTTAGCATATTACCATTTTGTTTATTCCAAGGCATGTAGAAATCTCTTTTATTGGTTCTATGCCCCACATGCAATATTTTTTGGTTTATCTAATGTTTTGACACCTTTCTGTTTTCAGCCTCCTACCGTTATTGGGTACTAATGAACACTTTCTAGGGCCGCAACCTTTTTTCCTTTTTGTTGTTTTATATTGAATACTATTTTTCTTTTTTCCTTTTATTTCTTTATAATATTAATGCGGTCACCAGATCGCTCATAATCATATGCTAGATCCCCGGTTTCTAAGGGTATTTGTTTCCCTAGCATGGAGATCAGTTATATTGTTTATATCATTTATACCATTTATTTCAGGTACAATTCTCAAATTTCTACAATGAAAACATACCCTATGGCCTATTTACTGATGGCCTATTTACTGACGCCCTAGGTAAAATATAGAAATATACTTTGTTCCTCTGTATTCTTTTACACCCCTCTTTATCCAATGCTCTAAAGAGCGCTAAATTCTCTGTTTGAAAGAGATTTAATGACAACAGTTATATCTAACGCAGGTATTTTTGCGAAGGTTATCTTTTGTGGCTGTCCACCCTATGATGCCATGATTTTCCCCCACTCCGTTAGAGCGATCCCTCTCCCCAGAGGGAGGGCTCATTTACAACTTTTGGTTTAACGGTGATTTTTTTTTTACAAAAATGTGGCGTGGCTATGGGGGCTAAATTTGCCCCCAGTCTCGCCAATTTATTCATGGCTTATTGGGAAAGGGAGGTCATTGATATTAACCCTCCAAGTGAGTTACGCCTTTGGAAAAGGTATATTGATGATATTATACTCCTTTGGGAGGGTGACCTCTCTTCACTTCAAAATTCCTTTTTCAGACTTAATTCGAATAATAGGGGCATTAGTTTAAAGTATGAAGCCAGCCAAACAGAAATCCATTTTTTGGATTTGAATATTCTGGTGAGAGATGGTAATTTAATTACTAACACATATTTTAAAGAAACCGATCGGAATGCTTATATTCCCCTTACCAGCTGTCACCACCCATCTTGGCTGAGTGCAGTACCCAAAGGCCAATTCAAAAGGATTAGGCAAAATTGTACCTCTCTTTCAGATTATCAGCGACAGGCACTAGTTTTAAAATCAAGATTTTTAGAGAAAGGATACAATGAAAAGGATATTGATGTTACTATTCAAAAAGTTCATGACATGGATAGAGGCCTTATGCTTACTGGTCCTAATCGGACCAGTCACACAGTTGATAATAAATTTGGGTGTGCTATGGTCACAGGTTTTTCAAACCAATATTTTTCAGTCAAAAAAATCTTAAATAAGTACTGGAATATTTTAAAGAACGATAAAGTTTTGGGTCCAATAATCCCAGACCAACCAGTTGTCATTTTTAGAGGGGCACCATCTCTGCGTCACAGATTAGCCCCTAATGTGATAGATCCTCCCAAAACTGTGTCCTTTTTTCAAACGATGAAAGGCTTTTTTCCATGTAAAAGATGCCAAATTTGTCGAGTGAACTCATTTCAGGGACGTAAACTTGAATCCTTTCAATCTACACAGATGAATAAGATTTACAATATTGATTCATTCATTACTTGTTCAAGTAATACAAACAATATTCGCGCTGCTAACACATATAAGCAGCTACAATACCTGTGGAAAAAAGCAACAACAAACAATATACAAAAAATGCAGCGCTATGCGTATAACAATATATGACACCCAAGTGCTCAAAAATAAACTGAATCACAAAGGATTAAATATAGGTCCAAATGTATATAAACTCCAAATGGATGTGATGAAACATAAAATTGAATCAGTTCCAAATGATATAGGTGAATCTTCCGAAGTAAATAAGTGACTTGTGACGTAACCACCACCACGTGAAGGGGAGGCTTACCAGATGTAGTGGACCCAATGCACATATGTGTATGGGGTCAAACAGGCTGAATATGTATATGTCCATACATATGGAAACCAGGCCGGCACAGTGCACCCTTATGTCCAAGGTCCAAGCTCAGGAAAAAACACCAGAAGTTCAAGCCAATAGGAGTAATGAAATGGCTCACATAAAGTTCATGTGGAAAAAGAAGGGAGATGGCACATAGCGTAATAACGCAAAGGAATTTTAATGAATATAGGCAGATACACTTACATTCAATCCATGAATATAGCGCTTTGCAAAGACACTCAATGGCAGCAGTGGAGTCTCCCGACGCGTTTCGCAAAACCTTGCATCTTCTGGGGCATCATGCTATGTGCCATCTCCCTTCTTTTTCCACATGAACTTTATGCAAGCCATTTCATTACTCCTATTGGCTTGAACTTCTGGTGTTTTTTCCTGAGCTTGGACCTTGGACATAAGGGTGCACTGTGCCGGCCTGGTTTCCATATGTATGGACATATACATATTCAGCCTGTTTGACCCCATACACATATGTGCATTGGGTCCACTACATCTGGTAAGCCTCCCCTTCACGTGGTGGTGGTTACGTCACAAGTCACTTATTTACTTCGGAAGATTCACCTATATCATTTGGAACTGATTCAATTTTATGTTTCATCACATCCATTTGGAGTTTATATACATTTGGACCTATATTTAATCCTTTGTGATTCAGTTTATTTTTGAGCACTTGGGTGTCATATATTGTTATACGCATAGCGCTGCATTTTTTGTATATTACTTGTTCAAGTGAATGTGTAGTTTATCTTATCCAATGCCCATGCTCAAAGCAGTATATTGGACGAACTAAAAGAGCCCTTCATGTCAGACTGGAGGAACATGTAGGGAATATAAAACGTGGATTCCCCAAACATAATTTATCCAAGCACTATGCTCAACACCATAATCGGCAACTAAAAGGTACCCTCTTTGTCCCCATTGAAAAACTTCTTCCACATCTGAGGGGTACAAATAGGGTTCGTTCTACACCCAAGTTAGAAACCAAGTGGATATTTGATATGAAATCTTATCTACCTCATGGGTTAAATGTTGATTGGGATATTAATTGTTTCATCAACAATGCTTAGTTCATCTCTGTCCTATTTTTTATACAGGTTTTATGTATTTTAACAATATTTTTACTTATTTATTTAACACTATCTATTATTCTGTAATTTTATCAAGTATATTATAGGAATATTGTGATCTGTTTAATTTCATTTTTTTTTTTTACCAACAAAAATGTGTTTATTGATTCAAAGGTGGTACAAAGTCATATACATCAAAAACAATAATCAGCACTTCCATGCTCATGACCGATTGATACAAAACAGGGTTAAAGTAGCAACCTCATAATATTTCTCTTCCTACAATATAGCATTCACAGGCAGAGTGTTTCCCCCCCCCCCATAACTAGCCCAATAATCTGCCCGCGACCAGGTCCACCGGCGCAAGCCCCGGTGTATCCAGCCACGGTGCCCAGAGATTTTCATATTTCTGCATACTCCCCCTGTGCTGGTAGATGAGCTTTTCCATACGTAACATATCCCCTATCTTACATATCCATTCCCTCGAAGTTGGGGGCGCCTCCGATTTCCAATACAACATAATCAGCCTCCTGGCTTGGAACATCACCCTCTGAACTGCTTCCCTAGGATGCACTTCTATCACATGCTCTTCCACCACCCCCAAGAGGCATACCTTGGGATCTACTGGTAAAGATATCTGGAACACAGAATTGACCACAGTTACCACCTCATTCCAATATAAATGCAGTTTGGGGCAGCGCCACAGGAGGTGAATAAGATCCCCATGGTCCCTCCTACATCTGGTACAGGTACCATCCGTCTGCAACCCCATCAGCTGTAGTCTATGCGGCGTGTAGTATACCCTCAGAATAATATACAGTTGCGTGAGCCGCTGGGCCACATTTAAAGAGCATACACTTACCCCCTGAAATATCTCCTCCCACTCCTCCCCGTCCATTTGACCCACATCTCTCTCCCACCGCTCCCTCACCTTCAGGGGATGCTGCCCCAGGAAGTATTGTAAAAGGATATTGTAGCTTTGGGAAATAAATCCCTTCGAGGTCACAGCATCTCTGATGAGGCCGAATAGTTGGAGACAAGTGCCACTCTGAAGATCTACTCTGTGCTCTAACCGCATGCTGAAGTTGCAGATATTGGAAGAACATTGGGGACGGCAGGCCAAACTCCGCCTGCAGATCCGCAAATGTCCTAAGAATACCGTTCTTAAAGACGTGCTTAACATGGGTAATCCCGCGTGCTATCCATCTAGCCCCTCCCTGCAACTTAGCCAGTTCCGTATAAGTCTCGTTATGCCAGAGAGGGCTATATTCAGTGTACCCCTCGGCCTGTTGTATATACTTGCACTTATTCCACACTTTTTGTATAAGGTTGTACGTAGGATACTTCTTATTCGGCCTGGCAAATGCCAGGGCCTCCAGTGCCAGAGGGATGGGACCTGCATCTATTGTGCGGAGCATGAGTGCCCGGGAAGAACCAGCCGGCTCAGTCCCAAAGCACCCCACCAGGTGCTGTAACTGGGCAGCCAGGTAGTACAACCACGGGTTGGGCAGTGCCAGCCCGCCATCGTCCTTAGGCCTTTGAAGATGTTCTAATTTTATCCTCGGGGGTTTATTCTTCCATATTAAAGTACGAAAGATGGAGTTAACCATTCTAAAAATTTTTAAAGGGACCACTACCGGGGCATTGTGAAGACAGTAGAGTAATTGGGGCATAAGGATCATCTTCACCAAATTTACTTTGCCCGCCACCGACATGTGAAGGCCGTTCCACGTCCTAACTCTCTCCCTAAACCTCTGAAGCAGGGGCGAGATATTCAACCGGCTAAAATCCCTCGGGTTAGAAGTGATCTGAATCCCCAAGTATTTAAAGGAAGTAGTGACTGGGATAGGGCACGATGGGGCTATCGCCTGTGTGGCATCCCCGTCTAACAGTAACAGGGCAGATTTTGACCAGTTAATTTGTAAGCCTGAGTAAACCCCAAATTTTGTAATGGTTGCCATGGCCTCCCGCAGGGACTCGTCAGTATCTCCCAGCATAAGCAGGGTGTCATCTGCGTATAGCATTATCTTCTCCTGCAGGGGCCCATAGCAAAATCCCACAATGCGCTCATTCGCCCTTATCTCCATGGCCAGGGGTTCAATAGCCAATGCAAAGAGCAGAGGGGACAGCGGGCATCCTTGCCTCGTCCCCCTCCTCAATGCAAAATCCTGTGACAGGAAACCGAAGGCCCGAATAGCAGCCTCAGGTCTGCTGTACAGGAGGCGCACCCACGCTATATATGCTTCGCCGAATCCAAAACGCTCCAGCACCGCCCACAAGTATGTCCAATCAATACTGTCAAATGCCTTAGTGGCATCTAAGGACAGCAGGGCCCTGCTTCCCGGATTATCGACGTCCGATTGCATATTCAAAAATAACCGCCGCAGGTTAATGGCCGTGGATTTATTTGGCATAAACCCCACCTGGTCTTCGTGTATGAGGGAGGCTATAACCTTATTGAGTCGCATTGCTAGCACTTTCGCAAGAATTTTAATATCGCATTGTAACAAGGAGATTGGCCTGTATGACCCAGGTTCAACCGGGTCCTTACCTGGTTTAAGGAGCAATACAATATTGGCCTTTGCCATAGAAGGTGGAAGGACTCCCACCTCCAAGGCAGCGTTAAACACCCTCAATAAGCGTGGTAGCAATACTTCCGCATGCTGCTTGTATACTTCCATGGGAACCCCGTCCTCCCCCGGTGCCTTACAATTAGGGAACAGGCCCACTGCCTCCTGCAATTCCTCCACCGTAAGAGGCGCATCTAACTCCACCTTCTGTCCCGCATTAAGCCTAGGGAAGTTCAGCTCAGTTAAGTACCGGTCCAGATCCGCCCGATCATAGGCTGTGCCGGGGCGGTACAACTCCTCATAAAACCCCGCCAACTCCTGCATGATAAGTTCCGGGGATCTGACCAGCGGCCCAGCCTTGGATTTAATAGTCCCTATAGTTGGAGACCTCTGCTGGGCATTTGCTATTCTAGCCAACAAGCGCCCCGTTTTCTCCCCCTCCTCAAAGAAGGCCTGTTTGGTAAAAAAACATTTTTTCTCGGCAGTTGAGGAGAGCACCCGCTCGTAAGCTGACTGAGCAGCTTGCCACTCCTCCCTTGCCGAGTCAGATGGGTCCATGACAAAGCGTTGTTCAAGTTCCTTCACCCTATTCTCCAGCTCCACTACAAAGGCAGAAGAATCTCTTTTCACTTTAGTCATTTCAGTGGTCAAAATCCTCCTCAAAAATGCCTTAAAGGCCTCCCACTGCTGCATACAGGGACCCTCAGGGTCCTGAGCAATGAAAAACCCACACATGCTCTCCTCTATAATTTCAGGGGATTTAAATAGTTTCAGCCAGAACGCATTGAATTTCCACGGTGACCTTGGGAGCGCCACCGGTTGAGAAACCACCAGGTGCACTATCAATGGGGAATGGTCTGACACACTACGGGGCCTGTATTCCATAGCGTCTACATATTGGAGCACGTGTGCATTTCCCACCACCAAGTCAATCCTAGACAGACTGCCATGCGATTTGGAAAAACATGAATACTGTCTTACCCCCAGGTGACGGTGTCGCCAAACATCCACCCAGCCCACCTCTTGCAACAACCGCGCCAGGGGGGTACCCCTGGAGAGGGCAGAGGCTCTTACGGCCGGGTGTCTATCCAGCGAGAGGTCCAAACAACAATTAAAGTCCCCAATCACTAGCAGCGGTACCTCCGGCCTATCATCCAAGTAGGATATCAAGGCCCTCAGCACCACCGCCGTGAAAGGGGGGGGGATATATACTCCAGCAATTACACATGTTAAGGCACCCAATCTGCAATGTAGAAACACAAATCGACCCTCAGGATCGATTAAACTGTCCATCTCTTGGTAGTCCAGGGAGCCGTGGATCAAAACACTCACCCCTCTAGAATACGAGGTGTGAGTGGAGTGGTAAGCTTTAGTCACCCAATTATACTGTATACACCCCACTGTCTCCTGTGTCAAATGTGTTTCTTGGAAGCAGAATATCCCAGGCTGAAACTTTTTAAGGCACATACGCACCATAGTTCTCTTGAGGGGGGAATGAAGTCCCCTCACATTCCACGATACTATAGGAATCCCTGCCATTTGACAAAGTTAAACATAGGAACAAACATGGAAAATGTCACCAGGCCCAGAAGTCTGGCAGTTCTGAAATAGATTATCAGGTCATGAAGAAGTGTATATGGATCAGTCATAGTGCCCACCTGAGAAGCATTGCCGTCATGCCGCTCATCAAAAAAGTGAAAAGAAAAAAGAGAAAAAGAAAAGCAGAGGAGGCAACAAGCAATCCCCTCCAGTAACTTATAACCATGTCCTGTCAACAGGGCAGGACAACCGTGTTCCCCCGGAAACGCACTCGGGGGGTCTCTCAAGTACGCAGTTTGTAAATCCACGTTGACGATGTCTGAAGCTCTTGTCTTGATATGATGCAAGATAATGTCCCTCAGCCAGGGTTTATCCGGATAAGATCAGAACAAAGTCTCCCCACCAGATCAGATCATCCCAGGAACCGTGCGGACTTCATCATTCCTCCTCTCCATTCTGGTCACGCCGCCTCAGGGCTTGTTCGTTACGGTCCAGCCAGTTAACTGCCTCCTTAGCGGACTCAAAAAACTGTGCCTGGCCCCGGACTATCACTCGTAGCTTAGCCGGGTACAACATAGCATAAGGGAGCTGCATCTGTCGGAGCCTGGTTTAATTTCATTTTAATATCTTGGTTGGTAATAACCAGCTGGAATTATTCTAAACAACTACATAAACAGGCAAACATTTAGACCTACCAAATAGGGGGAGATTCTGTGGAGTCACTTTTGTAACGGTGTCATACGGCACAGCCTGGAGAATACCACACACCTAAATACAACCTTTGCTTATACTGGTCTAAGTAACATGTTTGGTTCACATAAAGCACAGCATGCACAGCCTTACTTTCCACATGTCCCCCAATGTCTTCATCCTCTGCAAGATCACCCTAAAGTACATAGCCCAAGGGAGTCCCCGCACCCCATCCCTAAGGGAGTCTCCACCCTCCATAAGAGGTCCTGTCATGCTTTTTTTATATTACAAGGGAAGTTTACAGTCCTTGTAATAGGAGTAAAAGTGACACAATTTTTTTTTTTAAAGAACAGTGTAAAAAATGTAAATAAAAAGGTAAAAAAAAAAAATGTAAATGCGCCCCGTCCCACCGATTTTGCGTGCAGAAGCGAACGCATACGTGTTTAAAACAGTGTTCAAACCACCCATGTGAGGTATCGCCGTGATCGTTAGAGCGAGAGCAATAATTCTAACCCTTGGAGCTTCACTTGCCGTTTCCTACTGCGCATTCGTGAGTCGCACGGCTCTTTGTGAATGGGCACACCATCCTGTGTGTCCCAGAAGGCAGTGCGCCTCCATTTCCCAGGAGGCAACGGGAGGAGGAGAACACAGAACCTCACTGCGGACGAGGAAGAGGCAGATTAGGACAATCTGCCTAGTAACAGCCATTTCTGGTAAGTATAAAAAGTATAAAAAATATATATATATATATATATATATATATATATATATATATATATATATATATTTGTTTTTTAGCCTTTTTGGCAATTTTTTTTATTTTAGGGTGGACCTCCACTTTATGTGGTTAATGGACGGGCCACTCCTGAGTGCCAAATCAAATGAATGATTTGATTTGCATGCTAATAACCTGAAGTGGATTCAAAAAGAGAAAAAGTGAATCATAAAGGGAAATGAATCCTTAAAACAAATCTTCTCAGTATGCAGTGATGAGAGAAACCTGTAACAGAAAAGACTTCCATCCACCAGTGGGCACATGGTAGTATAGTCTCCTTACCAGATCAAATTGACCACTATGACGGCGGTATGTATAGGCACAGGGATTTTAGGTCTCCCCAAGGACCCACAACCGATGACTGGACAAGGGTAGGACGGTGGTAGGTGTCTCAAAATATAAAAAGAAAAGACTCCATAGTGTAATGCTGCTTGAACATTTATTGAAAAATAGGAAGTTTTGCACTTACAGAATATCGATCAATTAAAAGCGGTTAGTATAGATGGAGCGCGGTGACTCGCGGCGTCTCATCCAGGCTTTCTCCGCTCGTGGCACTCGTTCGCATCTGTGTATCTCGTATGGAGAGGTCGTAATGACGTCGGCATTGCAGGCCACACCTACGCACTTCGTCACTAGCAGACATCGTCTGGGATTGGCTGCTGAACCTGCGTCATTAAGTGTGCCCTTATATAATGCTGCAGCGCCATCTTGAATGAGGGCGAAAGCAAAAGAACTATAAGGAAACACAAGGCGCCACCATATTAACTGATGGATGCCGTAGGAACAAGTGCCAGAAGCCTAGGTATTATGTCTGCCATCTTGTGGCCAAAAAGTAGTAGACAAGAAGTAATAGATGTTTAAACAAGAGCCACAAGCTGAGAGGAAAAACAAAGAGACGCCGCAGAATCAATACATGAAAATTTATAAAAATTATTACCATGTACTTTAGGGTGATCTTGCAGAGGAAGAAGACATTGGGGGACATGTGGAAAGTAAGGCTGTGCATGCTGTGCTTTATGTGAACCAAACATGTTACTTAGGCCAGTATAAGCAAAGGTTGTATTTAGGTGTGTGGTATTCTCCAGGCTGTGCCGTATGACACCGTTACAAAAGTGACTCCACAGAATCTCCCCTTATTTGGTAGGTCTAAATGTTTGCCTGTTTATGTAGTTGTTTAGAATAATTCCAGCTGAAAACTCCTATGAACCAGTGGGGACAGAACTTTGGTTTGTTATTTAAGGTGTAAGCCCCATGGTTGTTATCATGACACTGGCTTGTCTAAGTAGTTAAACTGGAGCAAGCATGCAGTAAGTGAACTCCCATCCTGATGCTTTTTCCATGTTACTAATGCACTACTGTAGGTGTGATCTTCAAAGGTTATACTGCGGCAGGCTGGCTTCTCTGTGCGAGTCGTCATAGCTGTACGTCGGCTCTTTAAGACACGTTTCGGAGGCGCGCGCCTGCCCGAAGTGTGTCCTCGGGGGGGCGATGTGAATGCCCGGCGGTTGCGATGACTGCCGGGCACCCGCGATTGCTCGTTACAGAGCGAGAACAGGGGTGTGTGTGTGTGTGTGTGTAAACACACAAATCCGGGTTCTCTCAGGGGCGAGGAGACAGATCGTCAGGGCCGGACTTACCATTGGGCTTGACTGGGCTCAAGCCCATGGGCCCCGCCCAATAGAGGGCCCCTGCCTGCAGAGGCGGCTCTCTAATCAGGCAAAGGCTGGCGGGGTGAGCCGCGAGTGGGCCGGCGTTCTGTCAGATTAGCGTGACAGAAAGAACATCACCGCCGACACACATTAAAAGTTCCCCCCCTGTTACACCCTCATCAGCGGCAGCAGCCAATAGCAGGCTCCACCGCTGTCCTAGTTGGCACCATACTGCATGATGGGAGATGTAGTTCTCTACAGCACACACTAGACTCGGCCGGGCTGTGCCTGCACGCTGCAGAGACTACACCTCCCATAATGCACTGCAGGGCGGGCGCTCAAAGTGGACAGTCGGCTTCTCCTGAGTCCTGCTTGTAGTAGGGGACAGAAGAATCGGAAGAGTGATAAACCAGGTAAGTCACCCTAAATACCTACCTATATCACCAGCACCAGGTCAGCGACAGTGCCTCATACCTCTGTCAGTGCTGACCTGGTGCTGGTGATATAGGTAGGTATCATAACTTTCTATACTGCAGGTCAGTGCCTCATATCTCTCTCTGTGTCATGCATAATGTTATATACTGCTCCAGGTCAGTGCCTCATACATTACTCATTGCAATTTTATCCTCAGTGCCTCTGTCAGTGTGACCTTATGGTCTGTGCCTTATGCCTCATTAAGTGCTAGGTGGAACTTTTTTATGGTAAGTGCTTCAGGCTTCTGTTAGTGCAAGGTGCTACTTTATGGTTAGTGCCTCATGCCTCACTCAGTGCAAGGTGCAACTTTATAGTAGTCCATGTCTGTTGCCTCTGTCAGTGCAAGGAGCAACTCTATGACCAATGCTCTCATGCCCTAGTCAGTGCTTCGCTAAGAGCCATGCATAACTATATACTGCATGAATGCCCAATGACTCGCTCGGTGCAAGGTGCTATTTTGTGGTTAGTGCCCCCCTCAGTGCAACCTTTTGGTATGTGCCTCATGCCTCACTCACTGCAATGTGCAACATAATGGTCGGTGTCAGTTGTCTCTGTCAGTGCAGGGTCCATCTTTATGGTCAGTGCCCCCATGCCCCTGTCAGTGCCACTTTATGGTCAGTGCCCCCATGCCCCTGTCAGTGCCACTTTAGGGTCAGTGCCACCATGCCTCACTAAGTGCCATGCATCGATATATAATGTATGAGTGTCTAATGACCCTCTCAGTGCAAGGTGCATTTTTATGACCGGCGTTCCCCAGGCCTCTGCTTTCTTTCTTTTTTTCTCCCTCCATCCCTCATTCATCTCAGACTCTAACCACACCCCTTCCGAGCCACGCCCACTATTTTGCGTGAACCACGCCCATTTTTCGTAATGTATCTAAGATAGGGCCCGAAAGTTACTCAAGCCCAGGGGCCCCCACCACCCTAAGTCCTGCCCTGCAGATCGTGTGTTCATACAATGTATGAACACCGATCTCTCTCTACCCCTAGTCAGTCCCATCCCCCCTACAGTTAGAACACACAATAGGGAACACAGTTAGCCCCTTGATCAACCCCCTAGTGTTAACCCTATTCCTGCCGGTGTAATTTATACAGTAATAAGTGCATTTTTATAGCACTGATCGCTGTATAAATGCCAATGGTCCCAAAAATGTGTCAAAAGTCTCCGATTTGTCCGCCACAATATCGCAGTCCCAAAAAAATCGCTGCCATTACTAGTAAAAAAATTATAAAAATGCCATAAATCTATTCCCTATTTTGTAGACGCTACCACTTTTGCACAAACCAATCAATATACGCTTTTTGCAATATTTATTACCAAAAATACGTAGAAGAATACATATCGACCTAAACTGAGAAAAAAAATTGCTTTTTAAAAAAAATTGGGGCTATTTGTAACAGCAAAAAGTACAAAATATTGTGTTTTTTTAAAAATTTACGCTCTTTTTTTGTTTATAGCACAAAAAATAAAAACCACAGAGGTGATCAAATACCACCAAAAGAAAGCTCTATTTGTGGTAAAAAAAAGGCATCAATTTTGTTTGGGTACAACGTCGCACGACCGCGCAATTGTCAGTTAAAGCGACGCAGTGCCAAATCGCAAAAAATGCTCTCGTCATTGAGCAGCCAATTCTTCCGGGGCTGAAGTGGTTAAAGAGTGACTTCCACTCCCCTGTGTTTCATTCCTCCAACCACTTATACAGCTGTAGCGCCACCCCCCACCCGCCCCACCCTCCAGGATCCACTTGGTGAATTGGCTTTAGTTGTGTGCAGGTAGTGATGAGCCGAACACCCCCGGGTTCGGTTCGCACCAGAACCCGCGAACGGACCGAAAGTTCGTACGAACATTAGAACCCTATTAAATACAATGGATGCGAACGTTCGAATTCTAAAGTGCTAATTATAACGACTATTATGCATGTTATTGTCCTAAAAAGGGTTTGGGAACCCGGGTTCTGCACCAGGGGACATGTATCAATGCAAAAAGAAGTTTTAAAAACGGTCGTTTTTCGGGAGCAGTCATTTTAATGATGCATAAAGTGAAAAAAAAAAGTCAAATATTCCTTTAAATATCGTACCTGGGGGGTGTCTAAAGTATGCCTGTGAAGTGCCACGTGTTTCCCGTGTTTAGAACTGTCCCTGCACAAAATGACACTTCTAAAGGAAAAAAAAGCCATTTAAAACTGCTTGCGGCTTTAATGTAATGTCTGGTCCCGGTAATATGGATGAAAATCTTTAAGAAAAATGGCATAGCTACCCCATGACCCCCCCCCTACCCCAGCCCATTACCAGCCCCTTTGGGTCTTGTATGGATATTAAGGGGAACCCCGCACATAAAATAAAAAAGGCCCTATATACTCTGAACAGCCGTATACAGGCGGTGCATACAAGACAGGGACTGTAGGTTTGTTCTTATGTAGAATCTGTTTGTAATTTTGAACAGGTACATTGTTTAAGTGTAGCTCCAGCCCAAAAATCTATTTTTAAACTTTTTGGAAAACATAGGTAAGGGTTATCACCCCTGTAACATTTGTTTTGCTGTCTGTGCCCCTGTTCAGAACATTTCACCTCACTTTCCGTCCCAATGACAACTGTTTTTGAAATGTGGTGTTTTTCTTGAAACAAGGATTGCTGATAAAGCATCAGTACAGAGGAGACACCTTTCTCCCATATTAATTCTTACAGGAGAGAATTTTCCTTCCAAGGGGTAGATTTCCTCTCACTTCCTGTTGTCTTCTTGCGTTTGCAAGTAGGAGTCGTTTGTAAGTTGGATGTTTGAAAGTAGGGACCTGCCGTATATACTCTGCAGAAATAGGCCCCTTAGTTGTTGGTGTTGGCACAACACTGTAAGCACTCACAGTTACTCTTGG
Organism: Rana muscosa; assembly: GCA_029206835.1. Taxonomy (NCBI): domain Eukaryota; kingdom Metazoa; phylum Chordata; class Amphibia; order Anura; family Ranidae; genus Rana; species Rana muscosa. Next base: position 353,347,392 of record CM055118.1, read on the forward strand.
TTGGTGCTGGAACGCCCTGCTGTCAACTATTATATCAGGAATTTTAATTACATATAATTGTTGAACAGTGGTAGTAAAAATTGGGCCTTTGATGGTGGTGCTGGTGCCACAACACTGTAAGCCCTGACAGTTACTCTTGGTGGGTGCAGCAATGGGCCCTGCTGTGAATTATTAGATCAAGAATTGTAATTGCATGCCCCTGTTGAACAGGGGCTGCAAAATTGGGCCTTTCATGGTGGTGGTGGTGGTGGTGGTGTTGCCACAACACTGTAAGCCCTCAGAGTTACTCTTGGTGGGTGCAGGAATGGGCCCTGCTGTGAATTATTAGATCAAGAATTGTAATTACATGCCCCTTTTGAACAGGGGCTGAAAAATTGGGCCTTTCGTGGTGGTGGTGGTGGTGGCGTTGCCACAACACTGTAAGCCCTCAGAGTTACTCTTGGTGGGTGCAGCAATGGGCCCTGCTGTGAATTATTAGATCAAGAATTGTAATTACATGCCCCATGTTGAACAGGGGCTGAAAAATTGGGCCTTAGGCACTGGTGGCACAACACTACAACCCCTCACAGATACTGTACTTGGAGCACAGCAATGAGCCCTGTTGCAAAGTATTGCTTCAAAAATTGTAATGACACGCCCCTGTTAAACAGGGGCTGAAAAATTGGGCCTTAGGCACTGGTGGCACAACACTCCAACCCCTCACAGATACTGTACTTGGAGCACAGCAATGAGCCCTATGGCAAATTATTGCTAAAAAAATTGTAATTACACGCCCCTGTAAAACAGGGGCTGAAAAATTGGGCCTTAGCCACTGGTGGCGGCACCCATAAACAAAAATGATCTTCCAAGCTATCATCATCAATCGTATCATTGAGGACTCGGAGGAGGAGGATAGCCAGTCAACATAACAGCACAGGCACTCAGCATCAGCATCAGTCTTGAAGGGATGTGACATGTTAAAATCAATTAGTCTGTTATATCAGCATCAGGTGTGTGGTAGCTGGTGGTGATCCAAGACTGGTTCATCTTGATGAAAGTCAGTCGATCAACCGAGTCGGTGGACAGGCGCACCCTGTGATCCGTGACAAATCCTCCAGCAGCACTGAATGTGCGTTCCGAAAGAACGCTGGATGCAGGACAGGCCAGTAGCTCAATTGCATACTGTGCAAGCTCTGGCCAGTGATCCATCCTCAAGACCCAGTAAGCCAGAGGATTTTCGGTGGGGAAGGTGTCCAAGTCTGACCTTGCCCCTAGATATTCCTGCACCATGTTTATCAGACGCTGGCGATGGTTGCTGGAACCGATCATACTTGGGGCTGCGGACTAAAGAATTGTCTGAACGCATCGGTCAGACGGCCACCTTCCCCACCGCTCCTTCTTTGACTGGCCGAAGCCTCAGCAACTCGTTGTCCAGGACCAGGAGTTTGTAACCTCCCAGTCTCTGGGAACGTGTTGCACAGACCTTTCTGCAAGGCCTCCCGGAGTTGTCTCATCCTCTGCTCCCTCTGCGACGGTAACATAAGGTCCGCAACCTTACCCTTGTACCGTGGATCAAGGAGAGTGGCCAGCCAGTAATGGTCCCTCTCCTTGATCCGAAGAATACGAGGATCCTTCCGCAGACTTTGCAGGATCAGGGAGGCCATGCAGCATAGGTTTGCTGAGGCATTCGGTCCGGAGTCCTCTGGGTCACTAAGGACGACATGATCCGCAGCCACCTCCTCCCAGCCACGTACAAGTCCACTGGTTTCTTGGGACTGTAAATCATCCCTAAAAGACTGCTGCTGATGATGCTGAGTGCCAGCCTCCACCTCCATGCTGACACAATCCTCCTCCTCCTCCTCCTCCTCCTCCTCTTCCTGTGCGATGGGTGGGACAGAAGGAACACTGTCTGGGTAAAGGGGGCCTTGAGAGGCAAGGAAGTCCTCCTCTTCCTGCCTCTGTTCTGCCTCAAGTGCCCTGTCCATTATTCCACGCAGCGTGTGCTCCAACAGGTGGACAAGAGGTACAGTGTCACTGATGCATGCACTGTCACTGCTCACCATCCTCGTGGCCTCCTCAAATGGTGCCAGGACAGTGCATGCATCCCTGATCATGCCCCACTGGCGTGGAGAAAAAAAACCAAGCTCCCCTGACCCTGTCCTGGTGCCGTAGTCGCACAGGTACTCATTGATGGCCCTCTGCTGCGTGTGCAGCCGCTGCAGCATGGCCAACGTTGAGTTCCACCTGGTGGGCATGTCACATATAGGGCGGTTCTTGGGCAGGTTCAACTCCTTTTGCAGCTCAGCCAGGCGAGCACTGGCATTATAAGATCTGCGGAAATGCACACAGACTTTCCTGGCCTGCCTCAGGACATCCTGTAAGCCCGGGTACCTGCCCAAGAACCGCTGCACCACCAGGTTAAGGACGTGAGCCACACAGGGCACATGGGTCAGTTGTCCCTGTCGGAGGGCGGAGAGGAGGTTGGTGCCATTGTCGCAAACCACCATTCCTGGCTTAAGCTGGCGTGGCGTCAACCACCTCTCGGCCTGGCCCTGCAGAGCAGACAGGACCTCTGCCCCAGTGTGGCTTCTGTCCCCCAAACACACCAGCGCAAGCACGGCATGGCATCTTTTTGCCTGCGTACTTGCGTAGCCCCTTGATTGGCTACGGAGCACCGCTGGTTCAGAGGACAAACCACAGGAAGAGGCCATGGAGGAAGAAGAAGAGGAGGGGGTGGAGGAGAGAGGTGTGTCACAACCAGTAGTAGCATTTAGGAGGCATGGCGGTGGAACAACCTCCAACACTACTGCACCTTGTCCTGCATCCTTCCCAGCTGCCAAAAGAGTGACCCAATGGGCCGTGAAAGAAAGGTAACGTCCCTGTCCATGCCTGCTGGACCATGAGTCAGCGGTAATATGCACCTTACCGCTGACCGCCCTGTCCAGCGAGGCCAAGACATTGCCTTCCACATGCCGGTAGAGAGCTGAAATAGCCTTCCGTGAGAAAAAGTGGCGTTTGGGAACCTGCCACTGAGGAACCGCACATTGCACAAACTCACGGAAGGGGGCCGAGTCTACCAACTGAAAAGGCAGCAGTTGAAGCGCTAGCAATTTAGCCAAGCTAGCATTCAACCGCTGGGCATGTGGATGGCTGGGAGTGAACTTCTTTCGACGGTCCAGCAGCTGGGGCAGGGAAATTTGCCTGCTAGAATCGGACGTCGGTGTACTGCTAGCAGAGTGGCCGCAACTACTTGGCTGTGACACACCTAATTCTACACCTTCATTCCTCTCAGTGCATGTTTCAGACAGGACTGAAGTTATAGTGGGGTTGGAGATCCCAGCTGATGCGGTGCAAGGAGAGGTCCGCTTTGTTCTTTGGTGTGGGTCTTTGAGGTAGGCTTGCCAACGAGCTGCATGGCAGGTCAACATATGTCTGGTCAGGCATGTGGTACCTAACTACCCAAGCGGCTGATGTTTTGGCCACACGATATACGCTTGAGACATATGTTGCAAACAGCAGCTGTGCGATCTGATGCACTAGCCTCAAAAAAGGCCCACACCAAAGAACTTTTTGAATGACGGGCAGAGGCAGCGCCCTGCACAGGCGGAGCTCTGCGGTGTGATTCCGTCGGTGTACTGCCCTTACGCTGGCCACCAAAGGGCATCCTGCCTCGTTGGAGATGTGCCTCCTCCTCATCCTCCTCCTCCTCCTCTCTCCTATTAGGCACCCACGTGGAGTCAGTGACCTCATCATCCCCTCCCTCCTCATCACTGGAGCCAATCTGGCAGTATGCTGCAGCTGCTGGAACATGACTGCCAGATTGGTGTCCTTCTTGAGCATCCCCTCTGTCTGCTCTCACGCTACTGCCTTCCTCTAGCTGGGTTTCATCATCAGACCCTTCGAAACGCTGGGCATCCTCCTGGAGCATGTACCCAACACTGTGCTCAAACAGTTCGGGGGACTCCTCAGGAGGAGGACATGGTGGGTCTAGGGAAGGAGTGACTGATGATGAGTCTGACATTGATACCAGGGAAGAGGACGCTTTGGCAGCTGCTTTGCCAGTACCCTGAGCCTGGGTGAGAGAGGATGAGGAGGAGGAGGAGGGCTTGGTCATCCACTCTACCAAGTCTTCGGCATGATGTGGCTCAACATGTCCAGCTGCCGAAAAGAAGGACAAGCGTGTCCCATGGCCATGTGCTGATGACAATGCACCGCGTCCACGACCAGCACTGTTGCCCCCAGACACAGAGCCTGCTTGCCCTCTTTTATTGCCTCCTGACTGTCTGCCTCTCCTTGTTTGCCTTCCAGACATTCTAATAGATGGCCTGCAGGGAGATGGGAAAAAAGCAATAAGGGCTACCTTCAGGTGTCCTTCTCTGTCCCTTTACTTAAGGATTTCTAAATATGGTTGAGGATGATTGCTTTCGCACAGAATAGCACAACAACAATTTCCCTGACTGTCCAAAAAACAAGGATTTCAAAGATGGTTGATGAGGAATGCTTTAGCACAGTATAGCACAAGGAGAATTTCCCTCACTGTCCTTCCCTGTCCCTAGAAACAAGGATTATCACAGTGAAAGAAACTGACACTCTTCCTACTGTGAGGGGGTTAACTCAGTAGCGGGTGTGTGTGACCCCCTGGTTGGGCTCCCCACACAAAAACAGGGCCAGCAGACGGAGGTTGTGGTTTTCAAAATCAAAAGGTGCGGTTTATTTCTCTATGTACAGTGACAAAAACACAGCAAAGCCAAAAAGAAACATAAACAAAATAAATCCTGGTCAGTTTGACCTCTGACTAAACATGCAGGTTTCCTAAACTAACAACTGGGATCAGCCTGGTGCTGTCCTAGTCCCTAAGTCCCTGGTTTAGTAAAAGTCCAAACAAATAGCCACACAGGCTTTGCCTCACCGCACAGGGGTTCACTCTCCCTAGACAGTCCACACAGGTCTGGGTCCAGGCATGAGCTAACATCTAATGAAGCTGGGAGTTTTTATAGAGGCCTTAAACGAACTGACAGGCTTCAGCTGGTCTCATCAACTCCCTGCCTGCACGACGCCCAGCCCTCTCCCTAGAGGTATGAGTCATCCATGAGCCCACTAGCCTCAGCTGGGCTTCATCAACTCCCTCCCTAGTTGTATAAGTCAGCATAAAGCCTGAATCTGGGAGAAATATATCTACCCCCCTGGATGCAACCAGGTGACTTTACCTTCCTGCTGTCACATACCCCCCCCTCTTGTTTTAACCTTGGGGTTGGAACACCAGCAATCAGGCATTCATGTACTCGAGACAAAGCATCCACATTCCCCATTTGAACGCCAGGGCGATGCTTTACTGTGAAGTTGAATTCCTGTAGGGCCAGGAACCACCTATTCACTCTTCTATTTGTCTCCTTGTTTTGAGCCATCCACTTTAACGGAGCGTGATCCGTAACCATGTCAAAGTGCCTACCTAGCAGATAGTACCGAAGGGAATCTAGAGCCCACTTCACCGCTAAACACTCCTTTTCAACCGTGGCGTAATTTACCTCATGGGACTTCAACTTCCTGCTGAGGTAAATGACTGGGTGCTCTTCCCCGTTCCAGACCTGGGACAATACTGCTCCTAACCCCACATCTGACGCATCACTTTGTACGACAAAGTCTTTAGAGAAGTCGGGTGAGTACAACACTGGCTGGCTACATAAGGCTTGTTTCAAGAATTGGAATGCTGCCTCAGCCTCGGGGGTCCATTTAATCATGACCGACCCTTTCCCTTTCGTCAGGTTGGTTAGGGGCACAGCCTTAGAAGCAAAGTGGGGAATGAAGCGCCGATAATAACCCGCGATTCCCAGAAAGGCCCGTACCTGCTTCTTGCTGTTGGGACGTGGCCAACTCTGGATGGCCTCGACTTTGTTGAGTTGGGGTTTTATCACTCCCCTGCCAATGGTGTACCCAAGATATTTGGCCTCCTCCTGCCCAATGGTACACTTCTTGGGGTTAGCCGTAAACCCCGCTTCCCGGATAGAGTCTAGGACTGCTTGCACTTTTGGCAGATGTGAGGCCCAATCTGTGCTATGGACAATTACGTCATCCAGGTAAGCCGCAGCATACTTCCGATGGGGCCTCAGTATCTGGTCCATTTTCCGCTGGAATGTGGCCGGCGCATTCTGTAACCCGAACGGCATTCTCTTATATTGGAACGCCCCGTCTGGGGTTACAAATGCGGTTTTCTCTTTGGCCGACTTGGCCAGGGGAATTTGCCAATACCCTTTTGTGAGGTCAAGAGTCGTCATGTATCGGGCTGTTCCCAGCCGGTCGATCAACTCATCTATACGTGGCATGGGGTAGGTGTCAAATTTTGTAACTTTGTTCAACTGACGAAAATCGTTACAAAATCGCCAGCTCCCATCCGGTTTAGGCACCAACACAATGGGACTAGACCAATCACTTTGGGACTCCTCTATCACCCCTAAGTTCAGCATTTTCTGTACTTCCTCCCGTATTGCCTCCCGTCGGGCCTCTGGGATCCGATAGGGTTTTAACTTCACCCTTTCACCGGGCGGGGTAATAATATCATGCTCTACCCCAGATGTTTGTCCCGGCAGCTCAGAGAACACCTCCTTGTTGCGAAGCACAAACTCCTTAACCTCCTGTTGTTGGGGTTGTGACAAGGTGGCTGCTATTCCAACCTCCGGAATCACGCAACCAGTTTGAGCTGGTGACCAAGTTTCTGCGACTAGGGACTCTCTATCCCTCCAGGCTTTCAACAGATTAACGTGATATATCTGTTCGGGCTTTCGCCTTCCTGGTTGTCTGACCTTGTAATTCACTTCGCTCACTTTTTCCATTATCTCGTAGGGGCCTTGCCATTTGGCAAGGAATTTACTTTCAACCGTAGGGACAAGTACCAATATCCTATCCCCCGGGGAAAAGGTACGGGTCTTTGCTCCACGGTTGTACACTCTCTGCTGTGCCAACTGCGCTTGGGCCAAATGTTCCTTCACGATGGGCATTACCTGTGCAATTCGATCTTGCATCAGGGCGACATGCTCAATCACACTCCTGTGGGGAGAACTCTCACTTTCCCAAGTTTCCTTGGCAATATCCAACAGCCCTCTAGGGTGTCTCCCATACAGTAACTCAAAGGGGGAGAATCCCGTAGAGGATTGGGGCACCTCCCTAATAGCAAACATCAAATAAGGAAGTAGACAGTCCCAATCCTTTCCATCTCTATCCACCACTTTCTTCAACATTTGTTTTAGGGTTTTGTTGAATCTTTCAACCAGCCCATCGGTTTGGGGGTGATACACAGATGTACGCAATTGCGTCACTTTGAACAATTTACACAGCTCTTTCATAACCCGGGACATAAAGGGTGTACCTTGGTCCGTAAGCAGTTCTTTACAAATACCCACCCGGCTAAAAACAAGAGATAGCTCTTTGGCTATGGTTTTGGCCGAGGTATTTCTGAGAGGGATCGCTTCTGGATAACGGGTGGCATAGTCCATTATAACCAATATGTACTGGTGCCCCCTAGCGGACTTGATTATAGGACCTACCAAATCCATTGCGATTCTCTCAAACGGGACCTCAATGATGGGTAGAGGGACCAGCGGGCTACGGAAATGTGGCATCGGGGCCGACCTCTGACACACAGGGCAGGAGGAACAATAATTTTCTATGTCCTTCATCACCCCAGGCCAATAGAATCTCTGTAATACCCTCTCTCGGGTTTTCTCTGTCCCCAGATGACCTCCAAGAATGTGCCCATGGGCCAACTCCAACACCAACTTCCTGTAAGGTTTGGGCACCACAAGCTGCTCAACGGTTTCTTCTGCCCTTTTTGCCACCCGATACAGTAGGTCCTTCTCTACGCTGAAGTATGGGTAAGTGCAGGTATTATCTGGGTTCACTAACTCGCCATCTATTTCCACTACGTTTTCCCGTGCCTTTATTAGGGCGGGGTCTTTTAACTGTTCTGTGGCAAAATTTTCCCTGTGAACCTCCAGATCAGAAAACTCCACAGACGGTAGGTTTTCGTCTGAGGAGGTGGGCTCCTCTCCAGTTTCTTGAGTCTCCCCTGCCAATACTGACAAGGGAAATTCTGGAGAGTCCTCACCACTCTCAGAGGAGTTCTGGCTATCACATTCCTGGTACATAGGGGCACCAGTGGGGGGCTCAGGATCATCCCACAGTTCCCAGAACTTCGGAAAATCTCTTCCCACAATGGCATCATGCGGTAATTGAGATACTAACCCCACTGGATGAGAGAGGGTACCTTTGGGGGTCTCGAAACACACTGTAGTCACTGGATACTCTCGGGTGTCCCCATGCACACAAATAACAGCTACCTTGCTATTCCCAGAGACCTCTGTTTTAACTAATTCAGCCTTTATCAGGGTCACAAGGCTACCTGAATCCAGTAATACCACAACATTTCTACCATTAATACACATTTTGCATAAATGTTTCTCAGTTCCCCGAATGGCAGTGCATGCGACTGTCGCACACAGCGACTGACGTCTGTCCGTCAGAAAGTCACATTGCATGGGTTCCTCCACAACCGGGCAATTTGCTGCAATATGTCCCGCTTGCCGGCAGCGGTAGCAAACAATCCTTTTGGCTGCCTCTTGAGCCCCTGACTTCCCAGGCTGTTCTCGCCAAACTTTGGGTAGAGCTCCCACCCTCTCACTCTCTCCACCCTCACCCCTTGGAATCCTCTTATCCGCCCCTGGGGATGGTCTGGTCTTAGGGTGGAAAGTCCGAGAGTCTCTGGAAGAGGCCGTCAGGTTCTCTGTAGCCAAGTATTTCTCTACACGATCCACAAGACCACCGGCCGTCTCTGGGTCTCCATGGCTTACCCACTTTTGGATGGCAGCAGGAAGAGCTCTCAAAAACCGATCCATCACAACACGTTCCACAATCTCTGGTGCGGACAAAGTCTCTGGCTGTAGCCACTTCCTGCTCAGGTGAATGAGATCATACATTTGAGACCTGGGGGGTTTTCCAAGCTGGAAAGTCCAGTTATGCACACGCTGAGCCCGGACAGCCAGGGTGACACCCAGCCTTGCCAATATTTCAGCTTTTAGCATCACATAGTCTTTTGCTTGGTCAGGCTCTAGGTCATAGTAAGCCTTCTGCGATTCACCAGTTAACAGAGGAGCCACCAGTCCAGCCCACTGCTCCTCAGGCCACTTTTCTCTTTCAGCAGTCCTTTCAAATGTGGTCAAAAATACCTCTGGATCATCCTCTCCAGTCATTTTTGTCAATAAACGACTCACCCCAAAGGACGCGGTATTAGTGGGACGGCTTTCCTCACTGGTCTGCGGACGTTGCTGCATTACTGCTTCCATTTGTTGTAGTCTCTGCTCTTGCTTCTGTAACAGGTCTATGAAGCGGGCCTCAGATTGCTGCTGGGCTTGTTGATGAGCTTGCTGCTGGGCTGCAAGGCTCCTTTGCAAACCTGCATTTGTCTGCTGTTGATTGGCATTTGCTAGAGCCAGCTGTTTCAGTATCTCCTCCATGCTGGCTTAAAAAAAACTGCCACTGGTTCTCCACCAACTGTGAGGGGGTTAACTCAGTAGCGGGTGTGTGTGACCCCCTGGTTGGGCTCCCCACACAAAAACAGGGCCAGCAGACGGAGGTTGTGGTTTTCAAAATCAAAAGGTGCGGTTTATTTCTCTATGTACAGTGACAAAAACACAGCAAAGCCAAAAAGAAACATAAACAAAATAAATCCTGGTCAGTTTGACCTCTGACTAAACATGCAGGTTTCCTAAACTAACAACTGGGATCAGCCTGGTGCTGTCCTAGTCCCTAAGTCCCTGGTTTAGTAAAAGTCCAAACAAATAGCCACACAGGCTTTGCCTCACCGCACAGGGGTTCACTCTCCCTAGACAGTCCACACAGGTCTGGGTCCAGGCATGAGCTAACATCTAATGAAGCTGGGAGTTTTTATAGAGGCCTTAAACGAACTGACAGGCTTCAGCTGGTCTCATCAACTCCCTGCCTGCACGACGCCCAGCCCTCTCCCTAGAGGTATGAGTCATCCATGAGCCCACTAGCCTCAGCTGGGCTTCATCAACTCCCTCCCTAGTTGTATAAGTCAGCATAAAGCCTGAATCTGGGAGAAATATATCTACCCCCCTGGATGCAACCAGGTGACTTTACCTTCCTGCTGTCACACTACCTATAGTCTTCTGTCCCTAGAAAAAATGTTTTTTTAAAGATGGTTGATGATCAATGCTTTAGCACACTATAGCACAAGGAGAATTTCCCTCACTGTCCTTCCCTGTCCCTAGAAACAAGGATTATCACAGTGAAAGAAACTGACACTCTTCCTACCTATAGTTTTCTGTCCCTAGAAAAAATGTTTTTTTAAAGCTGATTGATGATCAATGCTTTAGCACACTATAGCACAAGTAGAATTTCCCTCACTGTCCTTCCCTGTCCCTAGAAACAAGGATTATCACAGTGAAAGAAACTGACACTCTTCCTACCTATAGTTTTCTGTCCCTAGAAAAAATGTTTTTTTAACGATGGTTGATGATCAATGCTTTAGCACACTATAGCACAAGGAGAATTTCCCTCACTGTCCTTCCCTGTCCCTAGAAACAAGGATTATCACAGTGAAAGAAACTGACACTCTTCCTACCTATAGTTTTCTGTCCCTAGAAAAAATGTTTTTTTAAAGACGGTTGATGATCAATGCTTTAGGACACTATAGCACAAGGAGAATTTCCCTCACTGTCCTTCCCTGTCCCTAGAAACAAGGATTATCACAGTGAAAGAAACTGACACTCTTCCTACCTATAGTTTTCTGTCCCTAGAAAAAATGTTTTTTTAAAGCTGATTGATGATCAATGCTTTAGCACACTATAGCACAAGTAGAATTTCCCTCACTGTCCTTCCCTGTCCCTAGAAACAAGGATTATCACAGTGAAAGAAACTGACACTCTTCCTACCTATAGTTTTCTGTCCCTAGAAAAAATGTTTTTTTAAAGATGGTTGATGATCAATGCTTTAGCACACTATAGCACAAGGAGAATTTCCCTCACTGTCCTTCCCTGTCCCTAGAAACAAGGATTATCACAGTGAAAGAAACTGACACTCTTCCTACCTATAGTTTTCTGTCCCTAGAAAAAATGTTTTTTTTAAAGACGGTTGATGATCAATGCTTTAGCACACTATAGCACAAGGAGAATTTCCCTCACTGTCCTTCCCTGTCCCTAGAAACAAGGATTATCACAGTGAAAGAAACTGACACTCTTCCTACCTATAGTTTTCTGTCCCTAGAAAAAATGTTTTTTTAAAGCTGATTGATGATCAATGCTTTAGCACACTATAGCACAAGTAGAATTTCCCTCACTGTCCTTCCCTGTCCCTAGAAACAAGGATTATCACAGTGAAAGAAACTGACACTCTTCCTACCTATAGTTTTCTGTCCCTAGAAAAAATGTTTTTTTAAAGACGGTTGATGATCAATGCTTTAGCACACTATAGCACAAGGAGAATTTCCCTCACTGTCCTTCCCTGTCCCTAGAAACAAGGATTATCACAGTGAAAGAAACTGACACTCTTCCTACCTATAGTTTTCTGTCCCTAGAAAAAATGTTTTTTTAAAGACGGTTGATGATCAATGCTTTAGCACACTATAGCACAAGGAGAATTTCCCTCACTGTCCTTCCCTGTCCCTAGAAACAAGGATTATCACAGTGAAAGAAACTGACACTCTTCCTACCTATATTTTCTGTCCCTAGAAAAAATGTTTTTTTAAAGACGGTTGATGATCAATGCTTTAGCACACTATAGCACAAGGAGAATTTCCCTCACTGTCCTTCCCTGTCCCTAGAAACAAGGATTATCACAGTGAAAGAAACTGACACTCTTCCTACCTATAGTTTTCTGTCCCTAGAAAAAATGTTTTTTTAAAGCTGATTGATGATCAATGCTTTAGCACACTATAGCACAAGGAGAATTTCCCTCACTGTCCTTCCCTGTCCCTAGAAACAAGGATTATCACAGTGAAAGAAACTGACACTCTTCCTACCTATAGTTTTCTGTCCCTAGAAAAAATGTTTTTTTAAAGATGGTTGATGATCAATGCTTTAGCACACTATAGCACAAGTAGAATTTCCCTCACTGTCCTTCCCTGTCCCTAGAAACAAGGATTATCACAGTGAAAGAAACTGACACTCTTCCTACCTATAGTTTTCTGTCCCTAGAAAAAATGTTTTTTTAAAGATGGTTGATGATCAATGCTTTAGCACACTATAGCACAAGGAGAATTTCCCTCACTGTCCTTCCCTGTCCCTAGAAACAAGGATTATCACAGTAAAACACACTGACACTCTCCCTACCTATAGTTTTCTGTCCCTAGAAAAAATGATTTTTTAAAGATGGTTGATGATCAATGCTTTAGCACACTATAGCACAAGGAGAATTTCCCTCACTGTCCTTCCCTGTCCCTAGAAACAAGGATTCGCACAGTAAAACACACTGACACTCTCCCTACCTATCCTTCTCTTTCCCTAAACTAAAGGAATCCAGGTTAAGCAAGAAAAAAAAAATGTCACTGTCCCTGCCTATGCTTCTCTTTCCCTGCTCCGGAACACACTACACTAGGCCGCCGTGCTGGCGGCCTTTTATAGTGTGGGGCGTGTACTAAACACCCTCAGCAATAATTGGCCACAGGCATCCTGCCTGTGGCCAATCATTGCTCTCCTCGCTGCCGGCGCTGTGATTGGCCAAGCATGCGGGGTCACAGTGCATGCTTGGCCAATCACAGCGCCTGGATGACACTGCGATGGCGTAGTGCATTGTGGGCCGTTCGCGTCACTCGAATTAGGCGCGAACGGCCCAAATCGTTCGATCTTCGTCGAACGATCGAACAGCCGATGTTCGAGTCGAACGTATGTTCGACTCGAACACCGAGCTCATCCCTATGTGCAGGGTATTAGGATGGGAGTTCACTAGCAGCAGTATGCACATGAGTAAAGGTTTAGATCAGTCATTGTTCACTAGGCTATAGCAGCATATAATGAAGTTCTATGCAGCTACATTAGTGTAAACCTGGTCATCCACAAAATCAGCAATAAGTAAGGGTCTAACAGTAACAGAAAAAAAGCAATGATAATCAATACTGTTATAATGTCTCTGTATTCATTTTAGAGTGTGCTCTATATGAAAGGCAGCAATTCAATTTAAGACTCCCTAAACAGGTATTTCTTACTATGGTCTATCAGAGATAGCAGTACTTAGCCCTAGTTCTTCAGTTGGCTATAGTTGGGGCCCAGTCTTTACGGTGGGGCACATGTGTACAGTTCCAGTAAAGCCTGCATGCAGTAAATATTGCTGCCAGTTAGATGGGCAGTTTCTATGTACTCAGTAGTTTAGGGCAGCAGTTTCCTCTCATCAGTCACAATGATACAGCAACAGAGGTCCCGCTGTTTAGATTTTAGCTAATTTCTTGATCTGCCTGGAATGACTCCCATCCTCAGCACAAGGCTGCATGCTTGTATGAAGTTGATGTGAACACAGGAGCAACAATGTCCACACCTCGGTCTCCACACAGCAAAGAGGAGATTCCTCAGTATTCCGCCTGTGAAAATACACTTTCTATCTGGCTGGCATTGGGAAATTGTAGTTCTATAGTCCATTATGTCCCATAGCATGATCCTTCCCCTGCACTACATCTACCATGATTCAGTGCCGCCAACCTTCAAGTCTCTTAACCACTTCCCACCCGCCATATAGCAAAATGACAGCCGCAAAGTGGTTGTAACATCCTGACTGGACGTCACATGACGTCCAGCAGGATAAGGCGCTAGCGCACTCGCATTGTGGCGATCAGTGGTGTGTCAGTCTGACACACCGCATCTCCGATCTAGATAAAGAGCTTATGACGTAACACCTCAGCAGTGCCACAGGCTGATCGCTTCCATGTCACGGTGCATTGAGGCAGTAATTGCTGCAAAAGGGGCCCAAACCAAGTACTGAGTACATATGCATGCTTCTACTTTTCAGAGGTCCAACATTGTTCTATGCACAATTCTTGTTTTATTGATTGCATGTAATATTCTAATTTTCAGAGATTGGATTTGGGGTTTCCATGAGCTGTAAGCCATAATCATCACAATTATGACAAATCACGGCTTGAACTATCTTGCTTTGCATGTAATGAGTCTATCTCATATATTAGTGTAGCGGGGTCTCTCTTAAGGCCCCAGGACTACGTTACCCAGAACCCCATTCAGCCCCAGGGCGGAAGTTCCGCCGCAAAGACTCATGGGAGGGCCTATTTAAGCGAGAGGCGAAGCGGAGCTCGCTCTCTTTGGATGCCGCGCTTCAAGCAACCAGTCATCCTGCGCGGATCTGCTGCAGGGTAAGGCCTGAAGCCTTAGGCCTTACCTGAAGTCTGAAGAGCCTTCCACCATCCTGCGGAGCCTGGGTGGATCCTGGATCGTCGGTGTAGGACTCCAGTTGGATCGGGGACCCGATCGGTTGCAGACGCCGTGTGCGACGGACACACGCGGTGGAAGACCCAGGCTGGGATCGCGCCTGGAGCGTTGAGCGGGCACCTGCCCATATCCATAGACTGAGCTGTATTCAGGTCTGTAGACTGCCTAGGCCCACTGTTCGCTTACCCGTGTTTCCTTAGGGGGTCTGGTAGTTGGGACAGAGTTGAAGTGCCTACCCCCCCCCCCAATTGCATACTGTTGCTACAAGTTACCACCCTTTGGATTACAATTTGGTCATTTTCTCCAAGTGCACCAACGAAAGCTGGCCGGTGAAGAAAACCTTACTTCCTTAGGGAAAGGGGACTATCTCATACACTGTCAGGCCTGACATAGGTGGGGGAAAGTTATAAAGTTTGTGTTACTTTGCCATAGGGCGCGCACGCCATAATAGCTCCGCGTGGTGGATACTGCGCGGCGCCATATTATAGTGCTGCTTCTGATACGCTGATTAATGCAGGGCTCTGCAGGCCCATGTATGTGTTACATGCCATGTTTTATGCCACCATTTTATAGTAAAGCTATTACTTATTTATACTCTTGCTTCAGAGTGTTGTCTGCCTATTTAGAAACTGTTGAGTATTATACACCAGAGAGTGATAAGAAGTTAACCCTAGACTAACTGTGCCAGAGTGGGTCGAGTCAGATTGCCGGGGGATGGCGGTGCTGTATACAGGGCCCGAGAAAACAAACCAGCGGCTCTCTTAACTGGGGGTAGCGCTACACGTGGGGGCTCTCGAGTCGGGGATCCTGTTGCAGCAAATAGCAGCCAAGAGATACCAGCATGGACCCACTAGAAATAGCAAAGTGGTGCGCAGTAGTAAAAACAGATCCACATGAAGTAGTGATCATAGAACTTGCAGGGATCTGGCAAGATGATGCAGTGAAACAGTTAGTGGTGTCACTGTCCCCGCAACAAAAAGCATACATAGTGGATGTCAGATCAGAACCTCCCTTGACATATGTACTGTTAAAATGGAAAGATGGAATCCCAGAAGACTTCAAGAAGCCGAGCATAGAAACGGCGGATAAACAAATCTTTAAGTTAATAGGCGCTCCACCCGACTTAAAAGATGTCAAGAAAGAGATGAATCCTGGGTCGCCACAAGGCGCTCTTAGCACAGAATTATGCGTGGTTCTAGGGGAAATCATAGCGCAATGCAAGAGAGATCCTGCAGATTACCAAATGTCGGGATACCGGAAACTCAGGATGTTTTCAGGAAGGAAGCCTGTACCCTCAGGTGAAGAGGGGTTTGAGGAGTGGTTAGACGGCGCTACTCAAGCCTTAGAGGAGTGGAAGTCCCAGACCACAGAAAGAAGCAGAGGATTTCTGAGAGCTTAAAGGGGCCGGCCTTAGAGGCCATACGCAACCTTAAGATGAGCAAGAAAGACTGTGTTGCGCAGGACTTGTTTGGAGGAACAGAAAAGATCACTGAGCTTACCTACCAACTAGAGCACTGCTACCAGAAGGCAGGGGAGAAGCTATCAGAGTTCATGATGCGCCTAGATAAAATACTGCACAAGATGATCCTAAAGAAGGGGATTGACCCGAAGAAGGTGGATGAGGCCCGGGTCCAGCAAGTCATGAGAGGATCTCAACCCCTGGATCCCATCGCACTGGCGCTATGTACAAGACAGGACGCGAAGAGCCTGGAGTACCCTGACTTGATCCAAGTAGTCAGAGAAGAAGAAGCTATACTGGAGGAGAAGAAAAGGAGCCAACCAGTCGAGCTGGTGCAGCCCCCTCCAGTGATGGTCAGGGCCGCCACGACCTTAGAAAGAGATGCAGAGGTGGATACCTTAAAGTCACAGATGTCCCAAGTGCTGGGAATGTTGACCTCCCTGATGGAAAAGGAGTCAAGGGCGCCTGAGAGGAACAGCCCAAGGAAGGAGTTGTTTCCAAATACTTTAGCACCCGCATCCCTGGAAGATAGGGGGGATATGATCTGCTTCAACTGTGGAGGAGTTGGTCACGCGGCCAGAGTGTGTTCCAGTCCCAAAAAGAGGAAGATGAACAACCGCAAGCCGCCGGAAATCTTCAGCGGGCCCCGGTGAAGGAGTCAACCGGGTGCCCATCATCCTTACGGAGCTCCATACTGAATGAGAAGCACATGAAGGAAGGAAGCAGGACCCCACAGGGGAAATCAAGGGTTCCTCAGAAGGAACGCACTCCAAAGAAACATTGTAATGTCCCTCAGCGGGTAGCTACACCCAGACAGAGGAGGGAAATCAGTGCATACTAGGCCCAGGAGAGACTTAGGTCAAAGGACAAACGGAAGAAGGAAAGTCAGAGAGGGAAATGCAAAGATCAAAAGAAGCAGACCCCTTCGAAGCAGTACCCAGAGAAGCTGGTGGGTCCCTCTCCAATCGTATCCATTCAAGTGGAGGGAGTCTACACAAGAGCCCTGTTGGATACTGGAGCACAGGTGACCCTGTTGTACCGAAACTCCTACAACAGACACCTGAGTCACCTGCCCATCCGAAAGCTTGAAGACTTGGAGATATGGGGAATCGGAACGGAAAAGTTTCCTTATGATCGATATTTGCCCATCAAATTGACTTTTGACCCATCCATAGCTGGAAAGGAGGAAGTGTTCGACACCTTAGCTGTGGTGTGCCCCCGACCGCCTGGAGCTAACAGGAATTCCTTGATAATAGGAACCAACACGGATCTGGTCCGAAGGCTTTTGGTTCCACTGACGAGAAGGAAGAACCCCACAGTCACTGAGATTCATCCAATGTTAAAGACCGCCTACCAACGGTTGATCCTAGAACAAAAGGCCCCGGAAGAGGGGGTAGGGAAGGTCTGGAGACTGGGAAGAAAAGGGATAGTACTGCAACCCGGTGAAGTAACCTGTTTGAAGGCCACAGTGAAACTCACTTGGGAGCAGCCGGGCCCCTTTGTGATGTTGGAACCCGATCCGAGGGAAGAACCCTCGGGCCTGGAAGTAGTCCCGGAAGTGGTCCCAGTGAGGGCCCTGAAGAAGGCCCATTGCAGGGTGCCGGTGAGTGTCAGAAATACCACGGATGGTCCAATGGAAATCCCAGCCAGGCTGTTGCTGGGTCGAGTGAGCTCAGCCACACCAGTTGCCTCCTCAGATGTAGAGAAGACAGATGGAGAAGGTACTGTGTGGGAAAAGCTCTTTATGGAGAATCCAAACCTGCCCAGGGCTTGGAGAGAGAGAGCCCGGAACCAGTTGACTCGGTGGAAGAGGATCTTCTCCCATGATGAGTTTGATGTGGGGTGTGCTAGGAGTGCCACCCATCGAATCCGCCTCCAGGAAGACAAGCCCTTCAGGGAAAGGGTGAGGCGGGTTCCATTGGCAGACCTCGAAGATTTAAGGGAACAGCTTGCCGAGCTCAAGCGAACAGGGGTAATCCAAGAATCCAGAAGTCCGTATGCCTCCCCCATAGTGGTGGTACAAAAGAAGAACTGGTCACTAGGGATGAGCTTCGTGTTCGAGTCGAACATACGTTCGACTCGAACATCGGCTGTTCGATCGTTCGACGAAGATCGAACGATTTGGGCCGTTCGCGCCAAATTCGAGTGACGCGAACGGCCCACAATGCACTACGCCATCGCAGTGTCATCCAGGCGCTGTGATTGGCCAAGCATGCACTGTGACCCCGCATGCTTGGCCAATCACAGCGCCGGCAGCGAGGAGAGCAATGATTGGCCACAGGCAGGATGCCTGTGGCCAATTATTGCTGAGGGTGTTTAGTACACGCCCCACACTATAAAAGGCCGCCAGCACGGCGGCCTAGTGTAGTGTGTTCCGGAGCAGGGATAGAGCAGCATAGGCAGGGACAGTGACTGTTATTTCTTTCTTGCTTAACCTGGATTCCTTTAGTTTAGGGAAAGAGAAGGATAGGTAGGGAGAGTGTCAGTGTGTTTTGTGCTTGTGCTATAGTGTGCTTAAAAAAAACATTTATTCTAGGGACAGAAAACTGTAGGTAGGGACAGTGTCAGTTTCTTTCACTCTGCAAGTCCTTGTTTCCAGGGACCTGGAAGGACAGTGAGTGAATTGTCCTTGTGCTATATTGTGCTTAAAAAAACATTTATTCTAGGGACAGAAAACTGTAGGTAGGGAGAGTGTCAGTTTCTTTCACTCTGCAAGTCCTTGTTTCCAGGGACCTGTAAGGACAGTGAGTGAATTGTCCTTGTGCTATATTTTGCTTAAAAAAAACATTTATTCTAGGGACAGAAAACTGTAGGTAGGGAGAGTGTCAGTTTATTTCACTCTGCAAGTCCTTGTTTCCAGGGACCTGGAAGGACAGTGAGTGAATTCTCCTTGTGCTATATTGTGCTTAAAAAAAACATTTATTCTAGGGACAGAAAACTGTAGGTAGGGACAGTGTCAGTTTCTTTCACTCTGCAAGTCCTTGTTTCCAGGGACCTGTAAGGACAGTGAGTGAATTGTCCTTGTGCTATATTGTGATTAAAAAAAACATTTTTTCTAGGGACAGAAAACTGTAGGTAGGGAGAGTGTTTTTTTTCTTTCACTCTGCAAGTCCTTGTTTCCAGGGACCTGTAAGGACAGTGAGTGAATTGTCCTTGTGCTATATTGTGCTTAAAAAAAACATTTATTCTAGGGACAGAAAACTGTAGGTAGGGAGAGTGTCAGTTTATTTCACTCTGCAAGTCCTTGTTTCCAGGGACCTGGAAGGACAGTGAGTGAATTGTCCTTGTGTTATATTGTGATTAAAAAAAACATTTTTTCTAGGGACAGAAAACTGTAGGTAGGGAGAGTGTTTTTTTTCTTTCACTCTGCAAGTCCTTGTTTCCAGGGACCTGGAAGGACAGTGAGTGAATTCTCCTTGTGCTATATTGTGCTTAAAAAAAACATTTATTCTAGGGACAGAAAACTGTAGGTAGGGAGAGTGTCAGTTTATTTCACTCTGCAAGTCCTTGTTTCCAGGGACCTGTAAGGACAGTGAGTGAATTGTCCTTGTGCTATATTGTGATTAAAAAAAACATTTTTTCTAGGGACAGAAAACTGTAGGTAGGGAGAGTGTTTTTTTTCTTTCACTCTGCAAGTCCTTGTTTCCAGGGACCTGTAAGGACAGTGAGTGAATTGTCCTTGTGCTATATTGTGCTTAAAAAAAACATTTATTCTAGGGACAGAAAACTGTAGGTAGGGAGAGTGTCAGTTTATTTCACTCTGCAAGTCCTTGTTTCCAGGGACCTGGAAGGACAGTGAGTGAATTGTCCTTGTGTTATATTGTGATTAAAAAAAACATTTTTTCTAGGGACAGAAAACTGTAGGTAGGGAGAGTGTTTTTTTTCTTTCACTCTGCAAGTCCTTGTTTCCAGGGACCTGGAAGGACAGTGAGTGAATTCTCCTTGTGCTATATTGTGCTTAAAAAAAACATTTATTCTAGGGACAGAAAACTGTAGGTAGGGAGAGTGTCAGTTTATTTCACTCTGCAAGTCCTTGTTTCCAGGGACCTGTAAGGACAGTGAGTGAATTGTCCTTGTGCTATATTGTGATTAAAAAAAACATTTTTTCTAGGGACAGAAAACTGTAGGTAGGGAGAGTGTTTTTTTTCTTTCACTCTGCAAGTCCTTGTTTCCAGGGACCTGTAAGGACAGTGAGTGAATTGTCCTTGTGCTATATTGTGATTAAAAAAAACATTTTTTCTAGGGACAGAAAACTGTAGGTAGGGAGAGTGTTTTTTTTCTTTCACTCTGCAAGTCCTTGTTTCCAGGGACCTGTAAGGACAGTGAGTGAATTGTCCTTGTGCTATATTGTGCTTAAAAAAAACATTTATTCTAGGGACAGAAAACTGTAGGTAGGGAGAGTGTCAGTTTATTTCACTCTGCAAGTCCTTGTTTCCAGGGACCTGGAAGGACAGTGAGTGAATTGTCCTTGTGCTATATTGTGATTAAAAAAAACATTTTTTCTAGGGACAGAAAACTGTAGGTAGGGAGAGTGTTTTTTTTCTTTCACTCTGCAAGTCCTTGTTTCCAGGGACCTGGAAGGACAGTGAGTGAATTCTCCTTGTGCTATATTGTGCTTAAAAAAAACATTTATTCTAGGGACAGAAAACTGTAGGTAGGGAGAGTGTCAGTTTATTTCACTCTGCAAGTCCTTGTTTCCAGGGACCTGTAAGGACAGTGAGTGAATTGTCCTTGTGCTATATTGTGATTAAAAAAAACATTTTTTCTAGGGACAGAAAACTGTAGGTAGGGAGAGTGTTTTTTTTCTTTCACTCTGCAAGTCCTTGTTTCCAGGGACCTGTAAGGACAGTGAGTGAATTGTCCTTGTGCTATATTGTGCTTAAAAAAAACATTTATTCTAGGGACAGAAAACTGTAGGTAGGGAGAGTGTCAGTTTATTTCACTCTGCAAGTCCTTGTTTCCAGGGACCTGGAAGGACAGTGAGTGAATTGTCCTTGTGCTATATTGTGATTAAAAAAAACATTTTTTCTAGGGACAGAAAACTGTAGGTAGGGAGAGTGTTTTTTTTCTTTCACTCTGCAAGTCCTTGTTTCCAGGGACCTGGAAGGACAGTGAGTGAATTCTCCTTGTGCTATATTGTGCTTAAAAAAAAACATTTATTCTAGGGACAGAAAACTGTAGGTAGGGAGAGTGTCAGTTTATTTCACTCTGCAAGTCCTTGTTTCCAGGGACCTGTAAGGACAGTGAGTGAATTGTCCTTGTGCTATATTGTGATTAAAAAAAACATTTTTTCTAGGGACAGAAAACTGTAGGTAGGGAGAGTGTTTTTTTTTCTTTCACTCTGCAAGTCCTTGTTTCCAGGGACCTGTAAGGACAGTGAGTGAATTGTCCTTGTGCTATATTGTGATTAAAAAAAACATTTTTTCTAGGGACAGAAAACTGTAGGTAGGGAGAGTGTTTTTTTTCTTTCACTCTGCAAGTCCTTGTTTCCAGGGACCTGTAAGGACAGTGAGTGAATTGTCCTTGTGCTATATTGTGCTTAAAAAAAACATTTATTCTAGGGACAGAAAACTGTAGGTAGGGAGAGTGTCAGTTTATTTCACTCTGCAAGTCCTCGTTTCCAGGGACCTGGAAGGACAGTGAGTGAATTGTCCTTGTGCTATATTGTGATTAAAAAAAACATTTTTTCTAGGGACAGAAAACTGTAGGTAGGGAGAGTGTTTTTTTTCTTTCACTCTGCAAGTCCTTGTTTCCAGGGACCTGTAAGGACAGTGAGTGAATTGTCCTTGTGCTATATTGTGCTTAAAAAAAACATTTATTCTAGGGACAGAAAACTGTAGGTAGGGAGAGTGTCAGTTTATTTCACTCTGCAAGTCCTTGTTTCCAGGGACCTGGAAGGACAGTGAGTGAATTGTCCTTGTGCTATATTGTGATTAAAAAAAACATTTTTTCTAGGGACAGAAAACTGTAGGTAGGGAGAGTGTTTTTTTTCTTTCACTCTGCAAGTCCTTGTTTCCAGGGACCTGTAAGGACAGTGAGTGAATTGTCCTTGTGCTATATTGTGCTTAAAAAAAACATTTATTCTAGGGACAGAAAACTGTAGGTAGGGAGAGTGTCAGTTTATTTCACTCTGCAAGTCCTTGTTTCCAGGGACCTGGAAGGACAGTGAGTGAATTGTCCTTGTGTTATATTGTGATTAAAAAAAACATTTTTTCTAGGGACAGAAAACTGTAGGTAGGGAGAGTGTTTTTTTTCTTTCACTCTGCAAGTCCTTGTTTCCAGGGACCTGGAAGGACAGTGAGTGAATTCTCCTTGTGCTATATTGTGCTTAAAAAAAACATTTATTCTAGGGACAGAAAACTGTAGGTAGGGAGAGTGTCAGTTTATTTCACTCTGCAAGTCCTTGTTTCCAGGGACCTGTAAGGACAGTGAGTGAATTGTCCTTGTGCTATATTGTGATTAAAAAAAACATTTTTTCTAGGGACAGAAAACTGTAGGTAGGGAGAGTGTTTTTTTTCTTTCACTCTGCAAGTCCTTGTTTCCAGGGACCTGTAAGGACAGTGAGTGAATTGTCCTTGTGCTATATTGTGATTAAAAAAAACATTTTTTCTAGGGACAGAAAACTGTAGGTAGGGAGAGTGTTTTTTTTCTTTCACTCTGCAAGTCCTTGTTTCCAGGGACCTGTAAGGACAGTGAGTGAATTGTCCTTGTGCTATATTGTGCTTAAAAAAAACATTTATTCTAGGGACAGAAAACTGTAGGTAGGGAGAGTGTCAGTTTATTTCACTCTGCAAGTCCTCGTTTCCAGGGACCTGGAAGGACAGTGAGTGAATTGTCCTTGTGCTATATTGTGATTAAAAAAAACATTTTTTCTAGGGACAGAAAACTGTAGGTAGGGAGAGTGTCAGTTTCTTTCACTGTGAAAGTCCTTGTTTCAAGGGACAGAGAAGGACACCTGAAGGTAGCCCTTATTGCTTTTTTCCCATCTCCCTGCAGGCCATCTATTAGAATGTCTGGAAGGCAAACAAGGAGAGGCAGACAGTCAGGAGGCAATAAAAGAGGGCAAGCAGGCTCTGTGTCTGGGGGCAACAGTGCTGGTCGTGGACGCGGTGCATTGTCATCAGCACATGGCCATGGGACACGCTTGTCCTTCTTTTCGGCAGCTGGACATGTTGAGCCACATCATGCCGAAGACTTGGTAGAGTGGATGACCAAGCCCTCCTCCTCCTCCTCATCCTCTCTCACCCAGGCTCAGGGTACTGGAAAAGCAGCTGCCAAAGCGTCGTCTTCCCTGGTATCAATGTCAGACAAATCATCAGTCACTCCTTCCCTAGACCCACCATGTCCTCCTCCTGAGGAGTCCCCCGAACTGTTTCAGCACAGTGTTGGGTACATGCTCCAGGAGGATGCCCAGCGTTTCGAAGGGTCTGATGATGAAACCCAGCTAGAGGAAGGCAGTAGCGTGAGAGCAGACAGAGGGGATGCTCAAGAAGGACACCAATCTGGCAGTCATGTTCCAGCAGCTGCAGCATACTGCCAGATTGGCTCCAGTGAAGAGGAGGGAGGGGATGATGAGGTCACTGACTCCACGTGGGTGCCTAATAGGAGAGAGGAGGAGGAGGAGGATGAGGAGGAGGCACATCTCCAACGAGGCAGGATGCCCTTTGGTGGCCAGCGTAAGGGCAGTACACCGACGGAATCACACCGCAGAGCTCCGCCTGTGCAGGGCGCTGCCTCTGCCCGTCATTCAAAAAGTTCTTTGGTGTGGGCCTTTTTTGAGGCTAGTGCATCAGATCGCACAGCTGCTGTTTGCAACATATGTCTCAAGCGTATATCGCGTGGCCAAAACATCAGCCGCTTGGGTACCACATGCCTGACCAGACATATGTTGACCTGCCATGCAGCTCGTTGGCAAGCCTACCTCAAAGACCCACACCAAAGAACAAAGCGGACCTCTCCTTGCACCGCATCAGCTGGGATCTCCAACCCCACTATAACTTCAGTCCTCTCTGAAACATGCACTGAGAGGAATGAAGGTGTAGAATTAGGTGTGTCACAGCCAAGTACTTGCGCCCACTCTGCTAGCAGTACACCGACGTCCGATTCTAGCAGGCAAATTTCCCTGCCCCAGCTGCTGGACCGTCGAAAGAAGTTCACTCCCAGCCATCCACATGCCCAGCGGTTGAATGCTAGCTTGGCTAAATTGCTAGCGCTTCAACTGCTGCCTTTTCAGTTGGTAGACTCGGCCCCCTTCCGTGAGTTTGTGCAATGTGCAGTTCCTCAGTGGCAGGTTCCCAAACGCCACTTTTTCTCACGGAAGGCTATTCCGGCTCTCTACCGGCATGTGGAAGGCAATGTCTTGGCCTCGCTGGACAGGGCGGTCAGCGGTAAGGTGCATATTACCGCTGACTCATGGTCCAGCAGGCATGGACAGGGACGTTACCTTTCTTTCACGGCCCATTGGGTCACTCTTTTGGCAGCTGGGAAGGATTCAGGACAAGGTGCAGTAGTGTTGGAGGTTGTCCCACCGCCACGCCTCCAAAATGCTACTACTGGTTGTGACACACCTCTCTCCTCCACCCCCTCCTCTTCTTCTTCCTCCATGGCCTCTTCCTGTGGTTTGTCCTATGAACCAGCGGTGCTCCGTAGCCGTTCACGGGGCTACGCAAGTACGCAGGCAAAAAGATGCCATGCCGTGCTTGCGCTGGTGTGTTTGGGGGACAGAAGCCACACTGGGGCAGAGGTCCTGTCTGCTCTGCAGGGCCAGGCCGAGAGGTGGTTGACGCCACGCCAGCTTAAGCCAGGAATGGTGGTTTGCGACAATGGCACCAACCTCCTCTCCGCCCTCCGACAGGGACAACTGACCCATGTGCCCTGTGTGGCTCACGTCCTTAACCTGGTGGTGCAGCGCTTCTTGGGCAGGTACCCGGGCTTACAGGATGTCCTGAGGCAGGCCAGGAAAGTCTGTGTGCATTTCCGCAGATCTTATAATGCCAGTGCTCGCCTGGCTGAGCTGCAAAAGGAGTTGAACCTGCCCAAGAACCGCCTTATATGTGACATGCCCACCAGGTGGAACTCAACGTTGGCCATGCTGCAGCGGCTGCACACGCAGCAGAGGGCCATCAATGAGTACCTGTGCGACTACGGCACCAGGACAGGGTCAGGGGAGCTTGGTTTTTTTTCTCCACGCCAGTGGGGCATGATCAGGGATGCATGCACTGTCCTGGCACCATTTGAGGAGGCCACGAGGATGGTGAGCAGTGACAGTGCATGCATCAGTGACACTGTACCTCTTGTCCACCTGTTGGAGCACACGCTGCGTGGAATAATGGACAGGGCACTTGAGGCAGAACAGAGGCAGGAAGAGGAGGACTTCCTTGCCTCTCAAGGCCCCCTTTACCCAGACAGTGTTCCTTCTGTCCCACCCATCGCACAGGAAGAGGAGGAGGAGGAGGAGGAGGAGGAGGAGGAGGAGGATTGTGTCAGCATGGAGGTGGAGGCTGGCACTCAGCATCATCAGCAGCAGTCTTTTAGGGATGATTTACAGTCCCAAGAAACCAGTGGACTTGTACGTGGCTGGGAGGAGGTGGCTGCGGATCATGTCGTCCTTAGTGACCCAGAGGACTCCGGAGCGAATGCCTCAGCAAACCTACGCTGCATGGCCTCCCTGATCCTGCAAAGTCTGCGGAAGGATCCTCGTATTCTTCGGATCAAGGAGAGGGACCATTACTGGCTGGCCACTCTCCTTGATCCACGGTACAAGGGTAAGGTTGCGGACCTTATGTTACCGTCGCAGAGGGAGCAGAGGATGAGACAACTCCGGGAGGCCTTGCAGAAAGGTCTGTGCAACGCGTTCCCAGAGACTGGGAGGTTGCAAACTCCTGGTCCTGGACAACGAGTTGCTGAGGCTTCGGCCAGTCAAAGAAGGAGCGGTGGGGAAGGTGGCCGTCTGACCGATGCGTTCAGACAATTCTTTAGTCCGCAGCCCCAAAGTATGATCGGTTCCAGCAACCATCGCCAGCGTCTGATAAACATGGTGCAGGAATATCTAGGGGCAAGGTCAGACTTGGACACCTTCCCCACCGAAAATCCTCTGGCTTACTGGGTCTTGAGGATGGATCACTGGCCAGAGCTTGCACAGTATGCAATTGAGCTACTGGCCTGTCCTGCATCCAGCGTTCTTTCGGAACGCACATTCAGTGCTGCTGGAGGATTTGTCACGGATCACAGGGTGCGCCTGTCCACCGACTCGGTTGATCGACTGACTTTCATCAAGATGAACCAGTCTTGGATCACCACCAGCTACCACACACCTGATGCTGATATAACAGACTAATTGATTTTAACATGTCACATCCCTTCAAGACTGATGCTGATGCTGAGTGCCTGTGCTGTTATGTTGACTGGCTATCCTCCTCCTCCGAGTCCTCAATGATACGATTGATGATGATAGCTTGTAAGATCATTTTTGTTTATGGGTGCCGCCACCAGTGCCTAACGCCCAATTTTTCAGCCCCTGTTTAACAGGGGCGTGTAATTACAATTTTTGAAGCAATACTTTGCAACAGGGCTCATTGCTGTGCTCCAAGTACAGTATCTGTGAGGAGTTGCAGTGTTGTGCCACCAGTGCCTAAGGCCCAATTTTTCAGCCCCTGTTTAACAGGGGCGTGTCATTACAATTTTTGAAGCAATACTTTGCAACAGGGCTCATTGCTGTGCTCCAAGTACAGTATCTGTGAGGGGTTGCAGTGTTGTGCCACCAGTGCCTAAGGCCCAATTTTTCAGCCCCTGTTCAACAGGGGCATGTAATTACAATTCTTGATCTAATAATTCACAGCAGGGCCCATTGCTGCACCCACCAAGAGTAACTGTCAGGGCTTACAGTGTTGTGGCACCAGCACCACCATCAAAGGCCCAATTTTTACTACCACTGTTCAACAATTATATGTAATTAAAATTCCTGATATAATAGTTGACAGCAGGGCGTTCCAGCACCAACCAAGAGTAACTGTGAGTGCTTACAGTGTTGTGCCAACACCAACAACTAAGGGGCCTATTTCTGCAGAGTATATACGGCAGGTCCCTACTTTCAAACATCCAACTTACAAACGACTCCTACTTGCAAACGCAAGAAGACAACAGGAAGTGAGAGGAAATCTACCACTAGGAAGGAAAATTCTCTCCTGTAAGAATAAATATGGGAGAAAGGTGTCTCCTCTGTACTGATGCTTTATCAGCAATCCTTGTTTCAAGAAAAACACCACATTTCAAAAACAGTTGTCATTGGGACGGAAAGTGAGGTGAAATGTTCTGAACAGGGGCACAGACAGCAAAACAAATGTTACAGGGGTGATAACCCTTACCTATGTTTTCCAAAAAGTTTAAAAATAGATTTTTGGTCTGGAGCTACACTTCAACAATGTACCTGTTCAAAATTACAAACAGACTCTACATAAGAACAAACCTACAGTCCCTGTCTTGTATGCACCGCCTGTATAGGGCTGTTCAGAGTATATAGGGCCTTTTTTATTTTATGTGCGGGGTTCCCCTTAATATCCATACAAGACCCAAAGGGGCTGGTAATGGGCTGGGGTAGGGGGGGGGTCATGGGGTAGCTATGCCATTTTTCTTAAAGAATTTCATCCATATTACCGGGACCAGACATTACATTAAAGCCGCAAGCAGTTTTAAATGGCTTTTTTTTCCTTTAGAAGTGTCATTTTGTGCAGGGACAGTTCTAAACACGGGAAACACGTGGCACTTCACAGGCATACTTTAGACACCCCCCAGGTACGATATTTAAAGGAATATTTGACTTTTTTTTTCACTTTATGCATCATTAAAATGACTGCTCCCGAAAAACGACCGTTTTTAAAACTTCTTTTTGCATTGATACATGTCCCCTGGTGCAGAACCCGGGTTCCCAAACCCTTTTTAGGACAATAACATGCATAATAGTTGTTATAATTAGCACTTTAGAATTCGAACGTTCGCATCCATTGTATTTAATAGGGTTCTAATGTTCGTTCGAACTTTCGGTCCGTTCGCGGGTTCTGGTGCGAACCGAACCCGGGGGTGTTCGGCTCATCACTACTGGTCACTAAGGTTGTGTATCGACTATAGGACCCTCAACAGGAGAACTACTCCGGATCAGTATACCACTCCAAGGATAGAAGACGCCTTGCAGAGCTTGTCCGGAGCCAAATGGTTCAGCGTTATGGACCTGAAGAGCGGGTATTATCAGATCCCGATGCACCCAGAGGACAAAGAGAAGACGGCTTTCATAACCCCAGTGGGGTTCTTTGAATTCAACCGGATGCCTCAAGGTCTGTCTGGAGCCCCAGCCACCTTCCAAAGACTTATGGAGAAGACTGTGGGAGACATGAACCTCGTCAAGGTCCTTGTATACTTGGATGACATCATAGTCTTCGGAAGAACTTTGGAGGAACATGAAGAGAGGCTGGAGAAGGTCTTGAAGAGACTGAGTGAGGAAGGACTCAAGCTCTCCCCTGAAAAATGTCAATTTTACCAATCCTCAGTCAACTATCTGGGACACATAGTGTCTGAAGATGGGGTGTCTACGGACCCTGAAAAACTGGAGGCTGTCACCTCCTGGCCAAGACCCACCACCGTAACAGAACTTAGGTCCTTCTTGGGGTTCTGTTCTTATTACAGAAGGTTCGTGGAGGGGTTTGCTCAAATAGCAAGACCCCTGAATGAGTTGCTGAAGACGGAGGGGGAAGAGGATGACTCGGGCCCCAGGAAGCCGGGAGAGTCAGTCAAGGACCAGTGGAACGAGAAATGTGAAGATGCCTTCCAGATGCTGAAAAAGAGCTTGACCACTGCTCCTGTCCTGGCCTATGCGGACCCGAAGAAGCCTTACGAACTCCATGTGGATGCCAGCCATGATGGTCTGGGAGGAGTGCTCTGCCAGGAGCATGAAGGACAGCAGAGACCTGTTGCATATGTGAGCAGAAGCCTGACCCCCTCCGAAAAGAACTATCCCACCCATAAGCTGGAGTTCCTGGCCCTCAAGTGGGCCGTAGTCGACAAACTTAGAGATTACTTGTATGGGGCAGACTTCACGGTCAAGACGGATAACAATCCTCTCACCTACCTGTTCACCACAGCCAAGCTGGACGCCACCGGACATAGATGGTTGGCAGCACTGTCTGCTTTCAATTTCAGCTTGAAATATAGACCTGGGGTGGGAAACCGAGATGCGGACGCCCTGTCCAGAAGGTCTCATGCCCCTACCCACAGTGTCGAAGACGGGACCCAAGTAGCACCTGACGGGGTGCGGGCCCTCTGCCAAGGGACTGAACTCCAAGCCAGGGGAGGCTCAAGAGCGGAAGAAATAGGGGCCACTATCGTAGGAGTCCCCAAGCGGTACTGCGAAGTAGCCCAACTGGGGGAAGACAACTTACCCAGACTAACGAAGAAGGAGTTGAGATCCGACCAACTGGAAGACCCTGTGGGGAGGTTGGTCCTAGAAGCATTGGAGAGTCAGGATCCAAACGTACTCCTACGTCATCCCTCAAAGGAAGCTCGCCTACTTAGGAAAGAGTGGGACAGACTGCTGGTGCGTCAAGGAGTGGCTTACCGAAGGGGCCCCTCTGATGACCAAGAAGACAAGTGCCAGTTGTTCCTGCCAGAGAAACACAGGGAAACTGTCATGATTGCCCTACACAACAACCATGGACATCTAGGAGTAGAAAGGACTTTCCAACTTGTTAGAGACCGTTTCTATTGGCCTTGCATGAGGGCTGAAGTTGAGGAATACTGCCATTCCTGTGCACGGTGCATACAGAGAAAGACACTACCCCATCAAGCGGCCCCAATGGGCCATTTACAAAGTGAAGGTCCGCTTGACCTGGTATGTATTGATTTCCTCTGCCTCGAACCCGACCTGAGCGGAAAAGGAAATGTTCTGGTGGTAACCGACCATTTCACCCGATATGCACAAGCCTTTCCTACCAAAGACCAGAAGGCCTCCACTGTGGCCAAAACACTCGTGGAGAAATACTTTATCCATTACGGATTGCCAAAAAGGCTTCATTCAGACCAGGGCAGGGACTTTGAGAGTAGACTCGTACGGAAGCTCCTGGATGCCTTGGGAATCAAGAAAACCAGGACTACCCCTTATCACCCACAAGGTGATGCTCAACCGGAGAGGTTCAACCGAACCCTGCTCAACATACTGGGAACTTTAAGTAGCGAAAGGAAGCAACATTGAAGTAATCACATAGCGGCCCTTGTGCATGCTTACAACAGCACTGTCAGCGACGCAACAGGGTATTCCCCTTACAGACTCATGTTCGGGAGGGAAACTAGATTGCCAGTGGATCTGGCCTTCGGCACTTCCATAGACTATTGTTCTGCTGCTTTCCACAAGGGATATGTGGACAGACTTAGGCGCAATCTGAAAATGGCCTATGAACAAGCCCAGGCAGCCTCGGATCAACGGGGGGCTCGCAATAAGAGAAATTTTGACCTAAAGGTTAGGATCCAAGACTTGCAGCCAGGAGACAGAGTGTTGCTGCGGAACCTGGGAGTCCCTGGAAAACATAAGCTTGCGGATAGATGGAGGCCCGAACCTTATGTCGTTTGCAAAAAAATACCGGGCCTACCCGTTTACAGACTTAAACCTGAGGGAAAGTTGGGGCCATTGAAGACTTGGCATCGGAACCACCTACTCCCTCTGGCTGAAGCGGTTTGGTTACCTCCTAGCATGGATTCCCCTGAGCCCATGTCTATTCTAGACACCCCTAGACCCAACACTCGGTCTCAGACCCCTCGAATGGGGGATACAGAGGTTTCAGAAATGAGTGAAGATGAGGGAGAGGAAATTGGCTGGCTTTGGCCTTCCCAGAAACCAACGACTTCTGCTATTGATCTTCCGCCTGACAAAGACACTGAGGATCACACACTGAATGCAGAAGCGACAGAGTTTATCCCTTCCTGTCCTTGGTTGGATGCTTGGGAAAGTGCCAGTGAACCATCTGTAGAGGAAGATCCAAGAGAAGCCATGTACCTCCCTGCTCCGGAGCAGGATGTTCCCGAGGAAGGGGGAAATCCTGAGTTAGCAACAGAAGAAGAGTCTGCTCCAGCAGAAAGCCAAAGAGGACAGAGGAAGCGGAGGGCAATAAAACCTCCTAGGAGACTAACCTACCCACAGATGGGTGAAAGTGCGGAAGACACTGTTGTTACTGCCAGAAGGAGTATGGAAGACCATGATCCTCCCACTGTTCATTTGGTGGGAGGCAACCCCAGCTCACTCTCTGGCACAGTTAGGCAGGATGCTGATGTTAATGTGTCCTGTGGGCAGGGGAGTTCGCTGCCTCGTTTTTGGTGGGAATTTCCTCTGCCGACATCATATGAAGAATTGGTAGATGTGGTCAGAGCTGTAATTTAAGTTATGTTATCTTTGGGGACCAAAGAGTTCAAGTGGGGGGAGTGTGTAGCGTGGTCTCTCTTAAGGCCCCAGGACTACGTTACCCAGAACCCCATTCAGCCCCAGGGTGGAAGTTCCGCCGCAAAGACTCATGGGAGGGCCTATTTAAGCGAGAGGCGAGGCGGAGCTCGCTCTCTTTGGACACCGCGCTTCAAGCAACCAGTCATCCTGCGCGGATCTGCTGCAGGGTAAGGCCTGAAGCCTTAGGCCTTACCTGAAGTCTGAAGAGCCTTCCACCATCCTGCGGAGCCTGGGTGGATCCTGGATCGTCGGTGTAGGACTCCAGTTGGATCGGGACCCGATCGGTTGCAGACGCCGTGTGCGACGGACACACGCGGTGGAAGACCCAGGCTGGGATCGCGCCTGGAGCGGTGAGCGGGCACCTGCCCATATCCATAGACTGAGCTGTATTCAGGTCTGTAGACTGCCTAGGCCCACTGTTCGCTCACCCGTGTTTCCTTAGGGGGTCTGGTAGTTGGGACAGAGTTGAAGTGCCTACCCCCCCCCCCAATTGCATACTGTTGCTACAAGTTACCACCCTTTGGATTACAATTTGGTCATTTTCTCCAAGTGCACCAACGAAAGCTGGCCGGTGAAGAAAACCTTACTTCCTTAGGGAAAGGGGACTATCTCATACACTGTCAGGCCTGACATAGGTGGGGGAAAGTTATAAAGTTTGTGTTACTTTGCCATAGGGCGCGCACGCCATAATAGCTCCGCGTGGTGGATACTGCGCCGCGCCATATTATAGTGCTGCTTCTGATACGCTGATTAATGCAGGGCTCTGCAGGCCCATGTATGTGTTACATGCCATGTTTTATGCCACCATTTTATAGTAAAGCTTTTACTTATTTATACACTTGCTTCAGAGTGTTGTCTGCCTATTTAGAAACTGTTGAGTATTATACACCAGAGAGTGATAAGAAGTTAACCCTAGACTAACTGTGCCAGAGTGGGTCGAGTCAGATTGCCGGGGGTTGGCGGTGCTGTATACAGGGCCCGAGAAAACAAACCAGCGGCTCTCATAACTGGGGGTAGCGCTACATTAGTTTCACCTTTTAGGTTGCATTAGTGAAATAAACGAAATTTTGCACGATATTCTAATTTTTCGAGTTTCACCCGTAGATGTTTTTTTGGAGTTAGACAATATGAACCTTAATCCTGTTTTTTTTTTTTGTTAAAAATAGAGCCCTTTTCAGGTTTTCATTGCTGCTTGTATCGCCAATGGGGAAAACCCACCCTCTCTTTTCATTCTGGTGACCACTGTCACTGGCACAGAAATTAAAAGGAAATCAAAAATTCTACATTTGTCGCTGAAACAGGATAAAAGGGACAATCTTCCAATATGAACACTTGTTCCAGTGACAATTGTCAAAGAGGGGATTTCCCCTCACCCCTCTCTGGTGGAAAGTGCAAGTATTTCCTCCTAGTGGGACCTACAAAAAAAATACAAAGTGACCCTTCTTTTCTCTATCGAAATTTAAGAAAAATAATTTGGCTTTATATACACCTAACTAGGCATGTAGGAAAGGCAAGAAATCATTGATCTGATTCATACCCTTTTGCAGTTAAAAAAATTCAGACTGTGCTATTGAGCTCTATACACAACAGACATTTATTCAGAAAAGCATAGAAAACACTTGAAAATTAGCTTAGAGCTTAACCTGTTGGCTGACACTGTGTACAATAATAAGACAAAAAGAAAAAAAAAGTTTTAAAAACTGAATTTCAACTTTTATTTGTGAACAGAATAAAGAAGAAAAATCTATACAAACCACTATATATCCCCTTAAACTGACAGACATTGATTGCAAAGGTTAAAAAAAAAAAAGATGATTTGGTTTAGTGCTGATTAGTCTTTACTCTGGAGGTCAAACCCATCTATGAATGTAAAACATTAATTAGCTATTGAAGATTTATCACTCCCAATGCTGCTTGGCTCATGGGACAGATAAAAATAAAGTCCTTTGTGAAATGTATTGTTATTTCTCTTACCAGCTTATATAAATATAGTGTGTTGTTATACAGTTACATGACACAAGTTGGAGACATGATATACTAAAAGTATGTTTTTTTTAAATAGATTTCTGAAATATATAGTTTTATCCTAATGGGGGGGGGGGGGGCTTTTGTAGAAAAGTCTTCATTCGTTTGGAGCTTTCATGGAGCAACTCCAAAACCTTTTCTCCGCTACCACGTTGGTCAGTTTGGTTCATTTGCAGCTTACTCTGTAAATGGACCCTTCCTCATATTTTTCCACTAAAACCTCTAGAAAGCTGTTTCTGGTTTCCATCAACTTGGATAAAAAAATATATAACTCACGTTTTTCTGAAGCCCAGTCAGGGCTGATAACATACAGACCTGCTCTTCTACATCAGATGGGTAACTCAGGCCGGATTTATGTGTAGCCAGCAAAGGACATCAGGACTGCCGTGGTGCTGACTGTCAGTAACACATTGCTGTGCATTCAAAAAGGAACCTTATTCACACCCTTGATGTACCGTATATACTTCAGCATTTTTTTGTGCTGAAAATGCCCCCCTCGGCTTATACTCGAGTCACCTTTTTGCGCCTGATCTCCCGGACTTTGGGGACCCAGCACCAAACTTGGCACACATGTAGCCCCACTCTTCCTCTACAAGTGTGCGAAGTTTGTTGTCCGGGGGACCTACGGCCGGGGAGCACCGATCTTTCAAAGTCGGGCACCCCTTCCATAGACTCCCATGTTAAACGGTAATTTCTTTGGTGATTTTGGGGACCCGGTACCGGCCGGCGTAGGTCCCCTGGCCCTGAAACTTGGCACACATGTATCCCCATTTCTCCTGTACAAGTGTGCAAGGTTTGTTGTCTGGGCGACCTATGGCCGGGAAGCACCGATTTTTCAAAGCTGGGCACCCCTTCCATAGACACACATGTTAAACGTCAGTCTAGTCATGGACACAGTGAGGCATGGGCACAGTGAGGCATGGACACAGTGAGGCATGGACACAGTGAGGCATGGACACAGTGGGGCATGGACACAGTGAGGCATGGACACAGTGAGGCATGGACACAGTGAGGCATGGACACAGTGAGGCATGGACACAGTGGGGCATGGACACAGTGAGGCATGGACACAGTGAGGCATGGACACAGTGAGGCATGCACATGGACACAGTGAGGCATGCACATGGACACAGTGAGGCATGCAGATGGACACCCTAGGCTTATACTCGAGTCTATACGTTTTCCCAGTTTTTTATGGTAAAATTAGGTGCCTCGGCTTATATTCGGGTCGGCTTATACTCAAGTATATACGGTATTTAAGGGTTTCAATCATGTCTCCCCTTTCCCGTCTTTACTTCACACGGTATATCTTATGTTCTTGACGTCTCTCCTGAAATGTTTTTCGCTATCAGATCTTTAATCATTTTTGTTGCCCGTTCTGTCTTATCAATAACTTTCTGTAAGTGAAGTCACCAGAACTGGACACAGTATTCTAATTTAGGTCTAACTATATATCTTAATAGAGGAATCAGGACCTCTTTCCTCCTGCTGGTGATCCCTCTAGTGATACCTAAAGATCTATATAGAGAAATCAGGATCTCCTTCTTTTTGCTGGTGACCCTCTATTGATAAGGAAATATCTACAGTATATAGAGGAATCAGAACCCATTTCCTCCTGCTGGTGACCCCTCTAGTGATATAAAGATCTATATAGAGGAATCAGAACCTATTTCCTCCTGCTGGTGATCCCTCCAGTGATAACTAAAGATCTATATAGAGGAATCAGGACCTCCTTCCTCCTGCTGGTGACCCCTCTAGTTATGCATCCTTGAATTCTGTTCACTTTTTCCACTGCATGGCAAGACTGCTAATTTTGAAATCTTCTAAGTACCCCCAAATCCAGTAGCAGTTGTTCACATACAACTTAGCTTGATATATAATGTTAGTAGCTTATCAAGCCACTTCTTAATTTCTTATATACTGTAACTAAAAAAGGGGCTTGGTAAGCTATGGAATGTCTTCAACATTGCAGAACAAATCTAGCTGAATGTGACCAATGACTACTAGATACAACTGACCAATATGTCTTCAAATGCTGTAGTGTTAACAGTATCCTTTTCTGGAAACACCTAAAATCTGTTATTTTGAGGGGTGCTCACATGCTTTTAGGCTTTTATTGTATCCCCAAACATCTAGTAGAGTGACTATTTGCCAGTTCTTCAGTTACCGAATCACCCTCAACTTGCATTGTTTGGTTATGAAATCTAAGCTTATTAGTGTAATATTAAGGCAAGCCAATGTTATTAATGTGATATTAAGGGAAGCCAATCTTATTAGTATAATATTAAGGCAAGCCAGTTGACTAGGGTAGAAGGAGAGGCCATACAAAAAAACTTGGCCTGAAAGTCAAGACATGCAAAGCTAGCTATGGATGTTGGAAATGCAAATGGTATTTGAATTTTACAAATGGTGCACTTTTTGTTTTTATAATACCTGGTACAGAAGCTGAGGATCTAAGGGCAGAGAATATTTATACATGGGCGGTGAACAGGTTAAAGACAAAAGACTAATTGGGAAATATATGAACTGCTGTTATTCTCTTTTGCAGGTAAGAATGACCTTTGAGTGGATGTTCATTTGGAATATCCAAGCCTTATAATAAGTCATGGATATGTTGTATGCAGCTCATCGAGTTGCAAAAATTACTAAAATATTATTCTTGCAGGACTGATCCTTGAATTATAGGGTTCTTTTATTTGGACAGCTGGACTCCCCAAATACTATATTTGGTCTGTATTATTGAATTGTATTTGGTTCATTCGACTTGACACTTTTGCTTTTCTGTATTCTTTCTAAAAAATTATATAAATTGATAAAAGTAAAATTTATATATATATATATATATATATATATATATATATATATATATATATATATATCTACAGTATCTCACAAATGGAGTACACCCCTCACATTTTTGTAATAAATATTTTATTCTATCTTTTCATGTGACAACACTGAAGAAATTACACTTTGCTACAATGTAAAGTAGTGAGTGTACAGCTTGTATAACAGTGTACATTTTCTGTCCCTTCAAAATAACTCAACACACAGCCATTAATGTCTAAACTGCTGGCAGAAAAAGGGAGTACACCCCTAAGTGAAAATGTCCAAATTGGGCCCAATTAGCCATTTCCCTCCCCGATGTCATGTGACTCGTTAGTGTTACAAGGTCTCAGGTGTGAATGGGGAAGCAGGTGTGTTAAATTTGGTGTTATCGCTCTCACTCTCTCATACTGGTCACTGGAAGTTCAACATGGCACCTCATGGCAAAGAACTCTCTGAGGATCTGAAAAAAAGAATAGTTGCTCTACATAAAGATGGCCTAGGCTATAAGAAGATTGCCAAGACCCTGAAGCTGAGCTGCAGCATTGTGGCCAAGACCATACAGTGGTTTAACAGGACTGGTTCCACTCAGAACAGGCCTCGCCATGGTCGACCAAAGAAGTTGAGTGCACGTGCTCAGCATCATATCCAGAGGTTGTCTTTGGGAAATAGATGTATGAATGCTGCCAGCATTGCTGCAGAGGTTGAAGGGGTGGGTGGTCAGCCTGTCAGGGCTTAGACCATACGCCACACAATGCATCAAATTGGTCTGCATTACTGTCATCCCGGAAGGAAGCCTCTTCTAAAGATGATGCACATGAAAGCTCGCAAACAGTTTGATAAAGACAAGCAGACAAGGGACATGGATTACTGAAACCATGTCCTGTGGTCTGATGAGACCAAAATAAACTTATTTGGTTCAGATGATGTCAAGCGTGTGTGGGGGCAACCAGGTGAGGAGTACAAAGACAAGTGTGTCTTGCCTACAGTCAAGCATGGTGGTGGGAATGTCATGGTCTGGGGGTTGCATGAGTGCTGCCGGCACTGGGGAGCTACAGATCATTGAGATAACCATGAATGTCAACATGGACTGTGACATACTGAAGCAGAGCATGATCTTCTCCCTTCAGGGACTGGGCCGCAGGGCAGTATTCCAACATGATAACGACCCCAAACACACCTCTAAGACGACCACTGTCTTGATAAAGAAGCTGAGGGTAAAGGTGATGGACTGGCCAAGCATGTCTCCAGACCTAAACCCTATTGAGCATCTGTGGGGCATCCTCAAATGAAAGGTGGAGGAGCGCAAAGTCTCTAAAATCCACCAGCTCTGTGATGTCGTCATGGAGGAGTGGAAGAGGACTTCAGTGGTAACCTGTGAAGCTCTGGTGAACTACATGCCCAAGAGGGTTAAGGCAGTGATGGAAAATAATGGTGGCCACACAAAATATTGACACTTTGGGACATTTTCACTTAGGGGTGTACTCACTTTTGTTGCCAGCGGTTTAGACATTAATGGCTGTGTGTTGAGTTATTTTGAGGGGACAGCAAATTTACACTGTTATACAAGCTGTATACTCACTACTTTACATTGTAGCAAAGTGTCATTTCTTCAGTGTTGTCACATGAAAAGATAGAATAAAATATTTACAAAAATGTGAGGGGTGTACTCACTTTTGTGAGATACTGTGTGTATATATATATTACATTTAATATATTTATTATAAAAGGTTATATAAAGCTTTAATAAAAATGTACAAAAGTTGTTAAAAGTTTATAAAAGTCAGCAAGTGTTTAGAATTCTTTGATTAGCAATATGATAAACTGCGAGTAGCGCAAATTGTCAAATTTGCATAACTCATCTCAGTTTGCCAACATCATGGTTCAGTTCATGTATTGCCTGGCTGACCTGTTGTCTATATTTTGGTCACCTGTGTCATATGCCGCGTACACACGATCGTTTTTCATGATGAGAAAAATGCAATTTTTTCATTTGGTCATTAAAAACGATCATTTGTGGGCTCCAGAGCATTTTTCACGACGTGAAAAATGGCCATTAAAAATTTGGAACATGCTGTAATTTTTCTCGACGTTTTTCTCGTCATGAAAAACATCCATGTGTAGGCTTTAACGACGTGAAAAAAAATGCTCAGAAGCAAGTGATGAGATGGGAGCGCTCGTTCTGGTAAAACTAGCGTTCGTAATGGAGATAGCACATTCGTCACGCTGTAACGGACTAAAGAGCACGAGGCTGAAAAGCGCGAATCGTCTCTCACAAAACTTTACTAACACGAGGATCAGCAAAAGCAGCCCAAAGGGTGGCACCATCCGAATGGAACTTCCCCTTTATAGTGCCGTCGTACATTTCGTACGTCACCGCGCTTTGCTCGAGCATTTTTTTTCATGATCGTGTGTAGGCAAGGCAGGCTTGAGAAGAATCACGTCGAGAAAAACGTTGTTTTTTTCAATGACATTAAAAACGGTCGTGTGTACGCAGCAATACACTACACTTTCTTCATTGGTTCAATTTGCCAGTAACAATTCCAACCAGAACCAAAAATTTCAGGTTCAGGGGTAGCTGACCTTTACAGCACTAAACACAGTTTTATAATCTGAACACAGAATTCTCAGTGCTTGCAGAAGTCAGGATATTGCTTTCAGAAGATTAGGATGTTCCACATGTGGGTGCAAAAACACACCTGAAAATTTAAAAAAAAATTAAATTCTAGAGGAAAAAAGCTCATAATTTAACTTTCTTTTTAGTATTGTAGGCAAGGATGTTCAAGCAAAATTCAACTTCAGTTGCTAGTTTTATTCTTGTTGGCTTTAGGGGTTTGACGAATTTCAGATTTTTGCTTTTCGGTGTCTTCCTTGTGATCTACATTCTGATACTAGCTGGAAATGTGTTGACCATCGTCTTAGTGTCGATCACTCCAAGTCTTCGTTCGTCAATGTACTTTTTCCTTTGTAACTTGTCAGTGTCAGATATTTTGTACTGTACAGGAATAGTACCCAACATGTTGTACGTGGTCTTGAAGGACGGTGGTTCCATAACTCTGGTCTCTTGCCTCACCCAATTTCAGATCTATGGAGAATCATTGGCAGTAAGTGCTATACTGTTAGGGATGATGTCCTACGACCGATACATTGCTATTTGCAAGCCATTGCACTATTCCATGATTATGAACATCCGACTTCAGTATCAATTGGCCCTTTTCTCTTGGTTGTCAGGCTTTATCATAACATTGAATTTTTCCATCAAATTTTCCCAGCTGATATTCTGTGGTTCCAATGTCATTGACTATTACTTTTGCGATTTTTACCCCTTGTTGGATCTCTCCTGTTCTGAAGTCTTAATTTTGGAGATACAGTCCAATGTTTTTTCTTTTATTCTGGTGTCCATTCCATTTTTCTTCATTTGTGTGACTTATGTGTGTATCATTCTCTCCATTCTGAAGATCTCCTCAGTCTCCGGGAGGCAGAAAGCCTTCTCCACTTGTAGTTCCCACCTCTCCATTGTCTGTCTTTTCTATGGGTCCCTCACTGTTGTCTATTTGTCATCAGCCAAAAATTATTCTTTGAATGTGAATAAAGCTTTATCCCTTCTTAATACCATGGGCACGCCACTGCTTAACCCCATAATATACAGCCTGAGAAATACAGAAATTAAAGAGGCGCTTTGGAGATTAGGCCTCAGGTGTTTTCTGGCGGTAAAGAGGATTTATGGAAATTGGAAGCTTAAAGGGGTTGTAAACCTTCATGTTTTTTCACCTTAATGCATCCTATGCATTAAGGTGAAAAAACATCCGCTACTTACCGCCCCCCCCCCAGCCCCCCCGTTTACTTGCCTGAGCCCTTGAAAGTCCCGCGTTGAGAACACGCTTGCTTATCGGCTCTTCTCGGCCCGGT
This sequence comes from Rana muscosa, assembly GCA_029206835.1. Classification (NCBI taxonomy): domain Eukaryota; kingdom Metazoa; phylum Chordata; class Amphibia; order Anura; family Ranidae; genus Rana; species Rana muscosa. Next base: position 353,387,503 of record CM055118.1, read on the forward strand.
CTTCTCGGCTCTTCATTGGATAGATTGATAGCAGCGCAGCCATTGGCTCGCGCTGCTGTCAATCAACTCCAATGACATGAGGGCTGGAGGGCAGGGCCGAGTCCTGTAGTTGGCGGCTATGGATACAGAACTCGGGGGAGTGCGCCCGCAAGGTAACCCCCTTGGGAAAGCGCTTCCCAGGGGGGTTACCAGAAGCGGGGAGGAGCCGAGACAGCCTCCGAGGGACCCCAGAAGACTAGGATTGGGGCCACTCTGTGCAAAACGAGCTTCACAGTGGAGGTAAGTATAACATGTTTGTTATTTAAAAAAAAAAAATAATTGAAGCTTTACAACCCCTTTAAAGATTAAATTAAAGACATTTTAATCAACCAAGGCTGATAATACAGGGACCAATCTCTTCCTGATATTATATAGAGATCTATATAATGTCATGAAAAAGATTCCAACCAAAATCAAATCCCATTTTAATTATTGCAAGTACTTTTTTGGGGGGTTTGAATCATTCACCTTTTTGAAGAATTTATTCCTATTAAACGCGGCAGCATGAAGAGCTTCTAAATAAAGGGAGGTGGATTGTGCTGGAAGGAACAAATTATTTTGAGATTTGGACACATAGTGATGGGGATTGACATATTTGATCACAACTGAGCATTTAAATCCCATATGGTTATTCATGGAACTTGGAGATGTATGTGTAATAATGTATGTATGATCACCACAGTTTTTTCACTACTGGGACACGTTAGAAGGGCCCTGTATGGAAGGCTCCAGTAGAGTGTGGCTGACGTATACTTTCTGAATTCATCTGAGAACTAAGTTATTTACAACCATACATTGAAGTGTGAGTTTGGATTGATTTTGTGTCACGGTTCTATTCATTGTGCGGATCGAGCCTCTAAATACAGGACACATACTAGCAGATACTGTCCTTGGTGTGTCTGTTGTGTTCCCCTCTCTCAGTCATGGGCTCTAAGTTCTATACCATTTCATTGGATTCCTTACAACCTTGTAACTAGAGTTGTTCCGATACCGATACTAGTATCGGTATTGGTCCCGATACCGAGTATTTGCAGCAGTACCTGTACTGCTGCAAATACTCCCAATGCCTAGTCCGATACCTGGACACTCAGGAAAAATTAATGCGGCGGTGGGGAAGATATCATCATCGATATCCCTGTGTGGCTTAGTGTCCCCTGTATCCTTCTCCAGCTCCCCTCTGTGTCCTCCTCTGTGTTCCTCTGTTGGCTCCTCCGGTCACCCCCTGTCCACCTCCAATCCCCCTCTGTGTGCTCCTCTGATCCCCCTTGTCCTCCTCCTGTCCCCTTCTGTATGCTCCTCCTGTCCCCCCTCCTCCACCCCCCCATCCTCCTACCCCCTGTCTCAGATCTTTCAGGATGGAGAGTGGAGGAAGGAGCTGGTAGATCTGTCATTTACCGACTCCTTCCTTTTCCGACTGCACAGAGTAAGTCATTACTCTGCTTCAGTTTATGAATAGAGAGGAGCTGCTGTCTCCTCTAAATTCATCTTTAGTGCAGCTGAGGCTGCAGAGAAAGGAACTGGGGGATCTCTGTGCTCAGTCCCTTTCCCTGTCTCAAAGGGGAGATGTCAGGGGTCTGTTTAGACCCCTGACATCTCACCAAAGCCCCCCTACCCCCAAATGGGTTGAATAAAAAAAAAAGAAGAAAGAAAAGGAAACTGTAATAAATAAATATTCTAAAGTAAAATTGTAAAAATAATAAAAAATAAAATAAAATAAACACTGACACTGCCTGTACACTCCCCTCCCTCCCCCACCAAAAAAAGAAAGAATTGTAAATAAATAAATATATATATATATTTATATATATATATATATATTGTGACAGCAGGAAGGTAAAGTCACCTGGTTGCATCCAGGGGGGTAGATATATTTCGCCCAGATTCAGGCTTTACGCCGACTTATACAGCTAGGTGGAGAGTTGTATAAGCCCAGCTGAGACTAGTGGGCTCATTGATGACTCATACCTCTAGGGAGAGGGCTGGGCGTCGTGCAGACAGGGAGTTGATGAGGCCAGCTGAAGCTTGTCAGCTCATTTAGGCCTCTATAAAAAACTCCCAGATTCATTAGATGTTAGCTCATGCCTGGAAGCAGACCTGTGTGGACTGTCTAGGGAGAGTGAACCCCTGTGCGGTGAGAGAAAGCCTGTGTGGCTATATTTTGCTTGGACATTTAAAACCAGGGACTAGGACAGCACTAGGCTGATCCCAGTCGTTAGTTAGGAAACCTGTAAGTTTAGTCAGAGGTCAAGTTGACCAGGATTTATTTTGTTTATGTTTTTTTTGCCTTGCTGTGTTTTTGTCACTGTAAATAGAAAATAAACCGCACCTTTTTGATTTTGAAAACCACAACCTCCGTCTGCTGGGCCTGTTTTTGGGTGGGGAGCCCATCCCGGGGGTCACACATACCCGCTGCCGAGCTAACCCCCTCACAGTTGGTGGAGAATGCAGGCAGTTTTTTTTTTAAGCCAGTATGGAGGAGATACTGAAACAGCTGGCTCTAGCAAATGCCAATCAACAGCAGACAAATGCAGGTTTGCAAAGGAGCCTTGCAGCCCAGCAGCAAGCTCATCAACAGAGCCTTGCAACTTTACAACAGAGTCTGGAGGCTCAGCAACAAGCCCAACAGCAATCTGAGGCCCGCTTCATAGACCTGTTGCAGAAGCAAGAGCAGAGACTACAACAACAGATGGAAGCAGTAATGCAGCAACGTCCGCAGACCAGTGAGGAAAGCCGTCCCACTAATACCGCGTCCTTTGGGGTGAGTCGTTTATTGACAAAAATGACTGGAGAGGATGATCCAGAGGTATTTTTGACCACATTTGAAAGGACCGCTGAAAGAGAAAAGTGGCCTGAGGAGCAGTGGGCTGGACTAGTGGCTCCTCTGTTAACTGGTGAATCGCAGAAAGCTTACTATGACCTAGAGCCTAACCAAGCAAAAGACTATGTGATGCTAAAAGCTGAAATATTGGCAAGGCTGGGTGTCACCCTGGCTGTCCGGGCTCAGCGTGTGCATAACTGGACTTTCCAGCTTGGAAAACCCCCCAGGTCTCAAATGTATGATCTCATTCACCTGAGCAGAAAGTGGCTACAGCCAGAGACTTTGTCCGCACCAAAGATTGTGGAACGTGTTGTAATGGATCGGTTTTTGAGAGCTCTTCCTACTGCCATCCAAAAGTGGGTAAGCCATGGAGACCCAGAGACGGCCGATGGTCTTGTGGATCGTGTGGAGAAATACTTGGCTACAGAGAACCTGACGGCCTCTTCCAGAGACACTCGGACTTTCCACCCTAAGACCAGACCATCCCCAGGGGCGGATAAGATGATTCCAAGGGGTAAGGGTGGAGAGAGTGAGAGGGTGGGAGCTCTACCCCAAGTTTGGCGAGAACAGCCTGGGAAATCAGCGGCTCAAGAGGCGGCAAGAAGGATCGTTTGCTACCGCTGCCGGCAAGCGGGACATATTGCAGCAAATTGCCCGGTTTTGGAGGAACCCATGCAGTGTGACTTTCTGACGGGCAGACGTCAGTCGCTGTGTGCGACAGTCGCATGCACTGCCATTCGGGGAACTGAGAAACATTTATGCAAAATGTGTATTAATGGTAGCAATGTTGTGGTATTGCTGGATTCAGGTAGCCTTGTGACCCTGATAAAGGCTGAGTTAGTTAAAACAGAGGTCTCTGGGAATAGCAAGGTAGCCGTTATTTGTGTGCATGGGGACACCCGAGAGTATCCAGTGACTACAGTGTGTTTCGAGACCCCCAAAGGTACCCTCTCTCATCCAGTGGGCTTAGTATCTCAGTTACCGCATGACGCCATTGTGGGAAGGGATTTTCCGAAGTTCTGGGAACTGTGGGATGATCCTGAGCCCCCCACTGGTGCCCCTATGTACCAGGAATGTGATAGCCAGAACTCCCCTGAGAGTGGTGAGGACTCTCCGGAATTTCCCTTGTCAGTATTGGCAGGGGAGACTCAAGAAACTGGAGAGGAGCCCACCTCCTCAGACGAAAACCTACCGTCTGTGGAGTTTTCTGATCTTGAGGTTCACAGGGAAAACTTTGCCACAGAACAGTTGAAAGACCCCGCCCTAATAAAGGCACGGGAAAACGTAGTGAAAATAGATGGCGAGTTAGTGAACCCAGATAATACCGGCACTTACCCATACTTCAGCGTAGAGAAGGACCTACTGTATCGGGTGGCAAAAAGGGCAGAAGAAACCGTTGAGCAGCTTGTGGTGCCCAAACCTTACAGGAAGTTGGTGTTGGAGTTGGCCCATGGGCACATTCTTGGAGGTCATCTGGGGACAGAGAAAACCCGAGAGAGGGTATTACAGAGATTCTATTGGCCTGGGGTGATGAAGGACATAGAAAATTATTGTTCCTCCTGCCCTGTGTGTCAGAGGTCGGCCCCGATGCCACATTTCCGTAGCCCGCTGGTCCCTCTACCCATCATTGAGGTCCCGTTTGAGAGAATCGCAATGGATTTGGTAGGTCCTATAATCAAGTCCGCTAGGGGGCACCAGTACATATTGGTTATAATGGACTATGCCACCCGTTATCCAGAAGCGATCCCTCTCAGAAATACCTCGGCCAAAACCATAGCCAAAGAGCTATCTCTTGTTTTTAGCCGGGTGGGTATTTGTAAAGAACTGCTTACGGACCAAGGTACACCCTTTATGTCCCGGGTTATGAAAGAGCTGTGTAAATTGTTCAAAGTGACGCAATTGCGTACATCTGTGTATCACCCCCAAACCGATGGGCTGGTTGAAAGATTCAACAAAACCCTAAAACAAATGTTGAAGAAAGTGGTGGATAGAGATGGAAGGGATTGGGACTGTCTACTTCCTTATTTGATGTTTGCTATTAGGGAGGTGCCCCAATCCTCTACGGGATTCTCCCCCTTTGAGTTACTGTATGGGAGACACCCAAGAGGGCTGTTGGATATTGCCAAGGAAACTTGGGAAAGTGAGAGTTCTCCCCACAGGAGTGTGATTGAGCATGTCGCCCTGATGCAAGATCGAATTGCACAGGTAATGCCCATCGTGAAGGAACATTTGGCCCAAGCGCAGTTGGCACAGCAGAGAGTGTACAACCGTGGAGCCAAGACCCGTACCTTTTCCCCGGGGGATAGGATATTGGTACTTGTCCCTACGGTTGAAAGTAAATTCCTTGCCAAATGGCAAGGCCCCTACGAGATAATGGAAAAAGTGAGCGAAGTGAATTACAAGGTCAGACAACCAGGAAGGCGAAAGCCCGAACAGATCTATCACGTTAATCTGTTGAAAGCCTGGAGGGATAGAGAGTCCCTAGTCGCAGACACTTGGTCACCAGCTCAAACTGGTTGCGTGATTCCTGAGGTTGGAATCGCAGCCACCTTGTCACAACCCCAACAACAGGAGGTTAAGGAGTTTGTGCTTCGCAACAAGGAGGTATTCTCTGAGCTGCCGGGACAAACATCTGGGGTAGAGCATGACATTATTACCCCGCCCGGTGAAAGGGTGAAGTTAAAACCCTATCGGATCCCAGAGGCCCGACGGGAGGCAATACGGGAGGAAGTACAGAAAATGCTGAACTTAGGGGTGATAGAGGAGTCCCAAAGTGATTGGTCTAGTCCCATTGTGTTGGTGCCTAAACCGGATGGGAGCTGGCGATTTTGTAACGATTTTCGTCAGTTGAACAAAGTTACAAAATTTGACACCTACCCCATGCCACGTATAGATGAGTTGATCGACCGGCTGGGAACAGCCCGATACATGACGACTCTTGACCTCACAAAAGGGTATTGGCAAATCCCCCTGGCCAAGTCGGCCAAAGAGAAAACCGCATTTGTAACCCCAGACGGGGCGTTCCAATATAAAAGAATGCCGTTCGGGTTACAGAATGCGCCGGCCACATTCCAGCGGAAAATGGACCAGATGCTGAGGCCCCATCGGAAGTATGCTGCGGCTTACCTGGATGATGTAATTGTCCATAGCACAGATTGGGCCTCACATCTGCCAAAAGTGCAAGCAGTCCTGGACTCTGTTCGGGAAGCAGGGTTTACGGCTAACCCCAAGAAGTGTACCATTGGGCAGGAGGAGGCCAAATATCTTGGGTACACCATTGGGAGGGGAGTAATAAAACCCCAACTCAACAAAGTCGAGGCCATCCAGAGTTGGCCACGTCCCAACAGCAAGAAGCAGGTACGAGCCTTTCTGGGAATCGCTGGGTATTATCGGCGATTCATTCCCCACTTTGCTTCTAAGGCTGTGCCCCTAACCAACCTGACGAAGGGGAAAGGGTCGGTCATGATTAAATGGACCCCCGAGGCTGAGGCAGCATTCCAGTTCTTGAAACAAGCCTTATGTAGCCAGCCAGTGTTGTACTCACCCGACTTCTCTAGAGACTTTGTCGTACAAAGTGATGCGTCAGATGTGGGGTTAGGAGCAGTATTGTCCCAGGTCTGGAACGGGGAAGAGCACCCAGTCATTTACCTCAGCAGGAAGTTGAAGTCCCATGAGGAAAATTACGCCACCGTTGAAAAGGAGTGTTTAGCGGTGAAGTGGGCTCTAGATTCCCTTCGGTACTACCTGCTAGGTAGGCACTTTGACATGGTTACGGATCACGCTCCGTTAAAGTGGATGGCTCAAAACAAGGAAACAAATAGAAGAGTGAATAGGTGGTTCCTGGCCCTCCAGGAATTCAACTTCACAGTAAAGCATCGCCCTGGTGTTCAAATGGGGAATGTGGATGCTTTGTCTCGAGTACATGAATGCCTGATTGCTGGTGTTCCAACCCCGAGGTTAAAACAAGAGGGGGGGGTATGTGACAGCAGGAAGGTAAAGTCACCTGGTTGCATCCAGGGGGGTAGATATATTTCGCCCAGATTCAGGCTTTACGCCGACTTATACAGCTAGGTGGAGAGTTGTATAAGCCCAGCTGAGACTAGTGGGCTCATTGATGACTCATACCTCTAGGGAGAGGGCTGGGCGTCGTGCAGACAGGGAGTTGATGAGGCCAGCTGAAGCTTGTCAGCTCATTTAGGCCTCTATAAAAAACTCCCAGATTCATTAGATGTTAGCTCATGCCTGGAAGCAGACCTGTGTGGACTGTCTAGGGAGAGTGAACCCCTGTGCGGTGAGAGAAAGCCTGTGTGGCTATATTTTGCTTGGACATTTAAAACCAGGGACTAGGACAGCACTAGGCTGATCCCAGTCGTTAGTTAGGAAACCTGTAAGTTTAGTCAGAGGTCAAGTTGACCAGGATTTATTTTGTTTATGTTTTTTTTGCCTTGCTGTGTTTTTGTCACTGTAAATAGAAAATAAACCGCACCTTTTTGATTTTGAAAACCACAACCTCCGTCTGCTGGGCCTGTTTTTGGGTGGGGAGCCCATCCCGGGGGTCACACATACCCGCTGCCGAGCTAACCCCCTCACAATATATATATATATATATATATATATACAGTATATATATATATATATATATATATATATATATATATATACTCTATATGTATATAAATTGTAAACAATTATGAAAAAAATGTTAAAAAAATAAATAAATATGTAAAGAAAAAAAAAAATCTACTGACAGTCCATGCCTCATTAGTGCCACCTATCAGTGCTGAATATTAGTGCCATTGTCACGTGACATTAAAAAAAGTATCGGTACTTATACTCGGTCTTAAAAAAGTGGTATCGGAACAACTCTAGTTGTATGCAATAAGAGACTTGTCTCCTGATTCCAACAATCTGAGGACCCATTGTTCATGTGGAGATTCATCCACGGGAAGACACTTGGCAAGATTTACTAAACCTGGATAGTGAAAAATTTGGTGCAACTGTGCATGGCAGCCAATCGGCTTCTATCTTCAGCTTATTGAATTAAGCTTTGACAAAAAAAATAATCTGAAAGGTGTTTGGTTTCTATGCAGAGCTGCACCAGATGTTGCACTCTTCCGTTTTAGTAAATCAACCTTACTACATAGTGTGTATATATACTCACCAGCCACTTTGTTAGGTACACCTGTTCATTTGCTTGGTAACACAAATTGCTAATCAGCCAACCGTGATGAAAATGACTTGCTGAAGTTCAAACCTAACATCAGAATGGGGAAGAAAGGGGATTTAAAGTGGAAGTAAACCCTCCTATCGTTTTCGGACAAGGAAGCTGCCATCTTTGCCTCTGTTTAATCTACAACTGTCATGATGCTGCACATGTGATCAGTTATGACACCAGCCATTGGGTGGTTTGACAGTTTGGTTGAGAGCACAACCAATGGGAGTGTTACAATTCCGGCACGTGCCGGGAATGTAACTTTTTTTAAACCGGTAAATGGATGGGTTTACTTCCGCTTTAAGTGACTTTGAACGCGGCATGGTTGTTGGTGCCAGACGGGCTGGTCTGAGTATTTTATAAACTGCTGATCTACTGGGATTTTCACACACAACCATCTCTAGGGTTTACAGAGAATGGTTCGAAAAGAGAACATTTCCAGTGAGTGGCAGGAAAATGCCTTGTTGATGTCAGAGGTCAGATGAGAATGGGCAGACTGGTTGGAGATGATAGAAAGGCAACAGTAACTCAAATAACCATCCGTTACAACCAAGGTATGCAGAATACCATCTCTGAATGCACAACACATCAAACCTTGAATCAGATGGGTTATACCAGCAGAAGACCATACTCCTGTCAGCTAAGAACCGCAAATTGAGGCTACAATTCACACAGGCTCCCCAAATTTGGACAATAGAGGACTGGAAAACATTGCCCTGTCTGATGAGTCTCGATTTCAACTGCGACATTCAGATGGAGGGTCAGAATTTGGCGTAAACAACATGAAAGCATGGATCTACCCTGCCTTGTATCAACGGTTCAGGCTGGTGGGGGTGATGTAATGGTGCGGGGGATATTTTCTTGGCACACTTTGGACCCCTTAGTACCAATTGAGCATCGTTTAAACACCATGGCCTACCTGAGTATTATTGCTGACCATGTCCATCCCTTTATGACTACAGTGTCCCCATCTTCTGATGGCTCCTTCCAGCAGGATAATGCACCATGTCACAAAGCTCCAATCATCTCACCACTGGACAATGAGGTCACTGTACTCTAATGGCCTCCACACTCACCACATCTCATCCAATAGAGCACCTTTGGGACGTGGTGGGAGAAGAGATTTGCATCATGGATATGCAGCCAACAAATCTGCAGCAACTGTGTGATGCTATCATGTCACTATGGACCAAAATCTCTGAGGAATGTTTCCAACACCTTGTTGAATCTATGCAATGAAGAATGAAGGTAGTTGTAAAGGCAAAAGGGGGTCCAACCCGGTACAAGGAAGGTGTACATAATAAAGTGTCCGGTGAGTGTATATACAGTGGGGCAAAAAAGTATTTAGTCAGCCACCAATTGTGCAAGTTATCCCACTTAAAAAGATGAGAGAGGCCTGTAATTGTCATCATAGGTAAACCTCAACTATGAGAGACAAAATGTGGAAACAAATCCAGACAATCACATTGTCTGATTTGGAAAGATTTTTTTGCAAATTATGGTGGAAAATAAGTATTTGGTCACCTACAAACAAGCAAGATTTCTGGCTGCCTCAGATCTTCTGTGGCTGCCTCAGATCCTACTGTCTCTTCATATAATTGCAGACAGACTCCATGATGTTGAGATCAGGGCTCTGTGGGGGCCAAACCATCACTTCCGGGACTCCTTGTTCTTCTTTACACTGAAGATACGTATCCATCATGCCATACCATCAGGGAGGCGTATGATTAGCCCCACATTTATTCTGCAGCAGGACAATCCCCAAACATACAGCCAATGCCATTAAGAACTATCTTCAGTGTGAAGAAGAACAAGGAGTCCTGGAGGTGATGTTTTGGCCCCCCACAGAGCCCTGATCTCAACATCATGGAGTCTCTCTGGAATGACATGAAGAGACAGAGGGATTTGAGGCAGCCAACATCCACAGAAGATCTGTGCTTAGTTCTCCGAGATGTATAAAACAACAAGGAGGAAAAACCTTTTCAACTTTAAAAGGCTTCATACTGAGAGTGGGGCAACACAATTCAATAATAAATATGTTTTTGGACCGAGCCTCTTTCTGAGATTTAAAAAAAAAAGTTAAAAACTTTTTTTTTTTTGCTAGAGAAAATTGCTTAGAACCCCCAAACATTATACATTTTTTTTCTAACACCCTAGAGAATAAAATGGCAGTCGTTGCAATACTTTCTGTCACACCGTATTTGCGCAGCAGTCTTACAAGCGCACTTTTTTTGGAAAAAATACACTTTTTTTGATTTAACCACTTAAGCCCCGGACCAATACGCAGCATAAAGACCAGGCCCCTTTTTGCGATTTGGCACTGCGTTAGTTTAACTGACAATTGCGCGGTCGTGCGACGTGGCTCCCAAACAAAATTGGCGTCCTTTTTTTCCCACAAATAGAGCTTTCTTTTGGTGGTATTTAATCACCTCTGCAGTTTTTATTTTTTGCGCAATAAACAAAAATAGAGCGACAATTTGGAAAAAAATGCAATATTTTTTACTTTTTGCTATAATACCGTATTTATCGGCGTATAACACGCACTTTTTCCCCCTTAAAATCAGGGGAAAATCGTGGGTGCGTGTTATACGCCGATACTCCGCCGATTCCCCTGCTGAAACGAGCGAGAGGAGCGAGCGGAGCCGAAGCCGAAGTACACTCGGCTTTACTCGGCTCCTCTCGCAGCCCCACCCATCTCTGACTGCGCTGCTGACATAGAGAAAGCCGAGTGTACTTTGGCTACTCTCGGCTCCTCTCGCAGTCCTGCCCCTGACTGTGAGCAGAGCCGAGTCTAGCCGAAGTACACTCGGCTTTCTGTATGTCAGCGGCGCAGTCAGTGGAGATGGGCGGGACTGCGAGAGGAGCCGAGTCTAGCCGAAGAACACTCGGCCCCGCTCGCTCCTCTCCACACAGAAATCAGCGCCAATTTTAAAAATCGCCGAGACTGACAAGGCTGCAAAGGCACTGGGCAAGGCTGCAGATGGACAGATGGTCACTGGGCAAGGCTGCAGATGGACACTGGGCAAGGCTGCATGCTGCATTTAAATGTAAGTTTTTTTTCCTTGAATTTCCCTCCTAAAAGTTTTTTTCCTTAAAATTCCCTCCTAAACTTGGGGTGCGTGTTATACGCCGATAAATACGGTAAATATCCCCAAAAATATATAATCTTTTTTTCCCTCAGTTTAGCCCGATACGTATTCTTCTACATATTTTCGGTAAAAAAAATCGCAATCGGCAATTTTTTTCGTGACTGCGACATTATGGCAGACACATCAGACACTTTTGACACATTTTTGGGACTAGTGTTATTTTTACAGCGATCAGTGCTATAAAAATGCACTGGTTACTGTAAAAATAACACTGGCAGTGAAGGGGTTAATCACTAGGGGCGCTGGAGGGGTTAAGTGTGCCTAGGGGCGTGTTTCTAACTGAGGGGGTGCGTGGCTACGAGTGACACGTGACCGATCTCCGCTCTGATTACACAGAGCGGAGATCGGTGACATTATCAGTAGGGGATCGGGGAGATGTTGTGTTTAAACTAACATCTCCCCGCTCCATCCCTCCGTGAGACGATCGCGGGGATCCCCGCTGCGATCGAGTCCATGGGACCCATGGTACGACTCACGGGGAAGGCAGGGGGGTCGTGAGCGCGCCGCTGGCAGCGCGCGCGCGACCCCGACATCGGGCAGTTAAAGGGGACGTACAGGTACGTGATTGTGCCTGTACGAGCCATTCTGCCGACGTATATATACAGTGAGCGGTCCTTAAGTGGTTAAAAAATAAGACTCCTCCTCTCATCCTCTGCTATGATTGGACACGTGATAGGCCTCCAATCACAGCACCTGTTGTTTCAGCCAATCAGGGCACAGGTAACACAGACCCTTGCACCTGATTGGCTGAGGGGCGGTACAATGCAATAGAAAAAAAAAAAATTCATTTGAAAAAATGAAAAAAAAATTGTCCCTTTAAGAGCATTGGGCGGAAGTGACGTTTTGACGTCGCTTCTGCCCTGCAATGGTATGGAGAGATGGGTGGGGGCCATTTTCCCCTCACTCGTCTCCATACCTAACAGGGGAGGATCCAATCGCCTCCGCCGCTGCCGACGGCTCCGGTAAGCGGCGGAGGGCACCGGAGAGCGGCGGGAGGGGGGGCCCTCTCCCGCTGCCGATAAAAGTGATCTTGCAGCGAATCCGCCGCACAGACCACTTTTATCTTAAACCGGACCACTCACTGAAGAAGAGGATATCTGGGTTATGGACGCTAGCTGCTGCCATAACAAAGATATCCCTCTTCAAAGTGCTGACCAGGGATGAGCCGAACACCCCCCTGTTCGGTTCGCACCAGAACCTGCGAACAGACAAAATGTTCCTGTAAACTTTAGAACCCTATTAAATACAATGGACTCGAATGTTCGAAATCTAAAGTGTTAATTATAAAGGCTAATATGCAAGTTATTGTCCTAAAAAGTGTTTGGGGACCGGGGTCCTGCCCCAGGGGACATGTATCAATGCAAAAAGAAGTTTTAAAAACGGCCGTTTTTTTGGGAGCAGTGATTTTAATAATGCTTAAAATGAAAAAATAAAAGTGAAATATTCCTTTAAATTTCGTACCTGGGGGGTGTGTATGATATGCATGTGAAGTGGCGCATGTTTCCCGTGCTTAGAACTGTCCCTGCAAAAAATGTCATTTTTGAAAGAAAAAAATGCATTTAAAACTGACTCGCGGCTATTAATGAATTGTCGGCTCCCGGCAATACATACAAAAGTCATTGATAAAAAAAAAAAAAAAAGCGTGGGTGTTCCCCAGAATTCAATTACCAGGCCCTTCAGGTCTGGAATGGATATTAAGGGGAACCCCGCCGCAAATTAAAAAAAAAATTGACGTGGGGTTCCCCCAAATATCCATTCCAGGCCCTTCAGATCTGGCATGGATTTTAAGGGGAACTCCACCCCAAATTTAAAAAAAAATGGCGTGGAGTCCCCCTAAAAATCCATACCAGACCCCTTATCCGAGCACGCAACCTGGCCGGCCGCAGGGGAAAAGGGGGGGACGAGAGAGCGGCCCCCCCTCCCTCCTGAACCGTACCAGGCCACATGCCCTCAACATGGGGAGGATGTCCCCATGTTGATGGGGACAAGAGCCTCATCCCCACAACCCTTGCCGGTGGTTGTGGGGGTCTGCGGGCGGGGGGCTTATCGGAATCTGGAAGACCCCTTTAACAAAGGGGACCCCCAGATCCCGCCCCCCCCTATGTGAATTGGTAAGGGGTACATTGTACCCCTACCATTTCACGAAGAAAGCGTAAAAAAATGTTTAAAAAAACACACAAACACCTTGAAAAAGTCCTTTATTTAAAAAAAAAAAAAACATTCCAGCGGTGAAATCCAGTGTCCCGCGGCGATCCCGATGTCCAGCGCTGTCCTTCATTGGTTGTGCCTGAGCGGACCTGATGGGGAACTCCCTCTCAGTATTTTAAATGTATAGACCCGCCCCTTCTAAAGTTCCCCATCAGGTCCGCTCAGCGGACCAGATGCGGAACATGAGAAGGGGTGGGTCTATACATGTATTACCAAAGTGAGAGCAGTTCCCCATCAGGTCCGCCCCCTCGGTATGTCGGACCCGCCTACGTCATTGGCTTGAGCGGGGAACTTCCTTCACTATGTAAATTTAAATTACACAGTGAAGGAAGTTCCCCGCTCAAGCCAATGACGTAGGCGGGTCCGACATACCGAGGGGGCGGACCTGATGGGGAACTGCTCTCACTTTTGTAATACATGTATAGACCCGCCCCTTCTCATGTTCCGCATCTGGTCCGCTGAGCGGACCTGATGGGGAACTTTAGAAGGGGCGGGTCTATACATTTAAAATACTGAGAGGGAGTTCCCCATCAGGTCCGCTCAGGCACAACCAATGAAGGACAGCGCTGGACATCGGGATCGCCGCGGGACACTGGATTTCACCGCTGGAATGTTTTTTTTGTTTTTTTTTTAATAAAGGACTTTTTCAAGGTGTTTGTGTGTTTTTTTAAACATTTTTTTACGCTTTCTTCGTGAAATGGTAGGGGTACAACGTACCCCTTACCAATTCACATAGGGGGGGGCGGGATCTGGGGGTCCCCTTTGTTAAAGGGGTCTTCCAGATTCCGATAAGCCCCCCGCCCGCAGACCCCCTCAACCACCGGGCAAGGGTTGTGGGGATGAGGCCCTTGTCCCCATCAACATGGGGACATCCTCCCCATGTTGAGGGCATGTGGCTTGGTACGGTTCAGGAGGGAGGGGGGGCCGCTCTCTCGTCCCCCCCTTTTCCCCTGCGGCCGGCCAGGTTGCGTGCTCGGATAAGGGGTCTGGTATGGATTTTTAGGGGGACTCCACGCCATTTTTTTTTTAAATTTGGGGTGGAGTTCCCCTTAAAATCCATGCCAGATCTGAAGGGCCTGGAATGGATATTTGGGGGAACCCCACGTCAATTTTTTTTTAATTTGCGGCGGGGTTCCCCTTAATATCCATTCCAGACCTGAAGGGCCTGGTAATTGAATTCTGGGGAACCCCCGCGCTTTTTTTTTTTTTTTATCAATGACTTTTGTATGTATTGCCGGGAGCCGACAATTCATTAATAGCCGCGAGTCAGTTTTAAATGCATTTTTTTCTTTCAAAAATGACATTTTTTGCAGGGACAGTTCTAAGCACGGGAAACATGCGCCACTTCACATGCATATCATACACACCCCCCAGGTACGAAATTTAAAGGAATATTTCACTTTTATTTTTTCATTTTAAGCATTATTAAAATCACTGCTCCCAAAAAAACGGCCGTTTTAAAAACTTCTTTTTGCATTGATACATGTCCCCTGGGGCAGGACCCGGGTCCCCAAACACTTTTTAGGACAATAACTTGCATATTAGCCTTTATAATTAACACTTTAGATTTCTCCCATAGATTTTTCGAATTTGCCGCGAACACCCCAATTTGTTCGCTGTTCGGCGAACGGGCGAACAGGCAATATTCGAGTCTAACATGAGTTCGACTCGAACTCCAAGCTCATCCCTAGTGCTGACGTATATCAGCGTTAGCTGTTCCGGAAGTGGTTAACAAACCCATTAAAAGATAGATAATGGGGTCCTACAGAACCACCCCAATATGGTTACAGTCAGTAATAATACATAACATATTACAAACATCTTATGTAAATAGTAGACATGTGCAATTCGTTTAGTTTCTAATTAGTTTTTCACGAATTTAGAGAAATTAGTTAATTCCGAAATTTCCGAATTTCCGAATTTTTCAATTTCCGAATTTTTGGATTTTCAGGTTTCCGAATTTCCAAATTTTTCAATTTCCAAATTATCGGATTTCCGAATTTTTCAATTCATGAATTTTCAGATTTTCCGGTTTCCGAAACTTCGAATTTCCGAATTTCCGAATTTTGGAAATTCGGATTTTTGAAATTTCGAATTTCCGAAATTCTGAATTTTGGATTTTAGAATTTTAGAATTTCCAAAATTCGGAATTTCCGAATTTCGGAAATTCGGAATTTCAAAAATTGGAAATTTCGAAAATTTGAGATTCGAAAATTCGAAATTGCAAAATTCAAAAATGCGAATTTTTAGAATTTCCGAATTTCCAAAAATCGGAAATTTTATTTTTTCGTTGTTTTGCTTTTTTCAGAAATTTTAAAAAATCATTTTTTTCGTTTTTCGTTTTATTCTTTTTTTTGGAAATTCGAAAATTCGGAATTCGAAAATTCGGAATTACACATTTCCGAAAAAAGGGAAAAAACGCAAAAAACAAAAACCCAAAAATTTTTTTTAGAGTTTCCCGAACTTCCGAAAAAAGCAAAAAAAAAATGAAAAAACGAAAACGGAATTTTTTTTTTTCAAATTTTCCGAATTTCCGAAAAAAGCAAAAAAAACAAAAGAAAACGAAAACGATTTTTTTTTTTTCGGCAGTGCACATGTCTAGTAAATAGGTGACAAAATAGATGCTGATAAATCCTTCTGCATTTTGCAGTCAACAGCTGCTTCATCAGGAATACCGCAGAATCATCACAACATATATCAGGCTTGCCCCAACCGCTATACCTCAAGGGAACTTCACACACAAGGTCTATCAGCCCCAACAAATATGCGGAGGGCACTGGACCCAGGGCCGTCGGAACAGGACAGGCAAAACAAGCAATTGCCTGGGGCCCCAGCTGGCCTGGGGCCCCAGCCTAGGATGCCTGCCTGCTACCTGTCACTGTCCTGGGTCGATCTAAATCAAATGCACGATCGATCTGACAGTAGCTGTGGACCCCCCTAGCCTAGCTAGCTGGCACTGTCTCTGCTGGTTGCTACGTGACGCCCGCTTGGCTTGTAGCAACCAGTGACGTCACTAGCAGAGCAGGAGAGAGGCAGAGTTGTGCCTATCACAGGCAGCGGAGGAAAGATCTTCTAGCTAGCTCCGCCTCCGAGTCCACCCTCCTCCTCCTCCTCCTCCCGCTCTGTCCTCGAGGCACACTGTCCAGCCACTCAGGCAGCGGCATGCTGCTGTGCTGAAGTCTGAAGAACACAGAAAGACGTGACAGAGTGAGACAGACTTCAGCCAGCTGTAGAAAGCAGGCAAGTAAGCATTGCTCACTCACCATTGTCAGCACAGCACTGACCAACACATCATAAGGGTGGGCACTGCACTGGGCAGGACTGGAGCAGTAGTCAGCTCTGAGGGGTTCATGCTGGGACCTGTAGTTCTTCACTTTTGGGGGGGGGGTCACATGATTTCCAGTCCCAGCATGAACCCTCCCTGCCCTGCCAGGATAGGACACACAAACACATCCTAGCAGGGCAGGGAGGGTTCATGCTGGGACTTGAAATCATGTGACCCCCCCAAAAGTGAAGAACTACAGGTCCCAGCATGAACCCCTCAGGACACACAAACACATCCTAGCAGGGCAGGGAGGGTTCATGCTGGGACTTGAAATCATGTGACCCCCCCCAAAACTGAAGAACTACAGGTCCCAGCATGAACCCCTCAGGACACACAAACACATCCTAGCAGGGCAGGGAGAGTTCATGCTGGGACTTAAAATCATGTGACTCCCCCCCGGGCCCCCCCAAAAATGAAGAACTACAGGTCCCAGCATGAACCCCTCAGAGCTGACTCCTGCTCCAGTCCTGCCCAGTGACCACCCTTATGTGGGCACTGGGCAGGACTGGAGCAGTAGTCAGCTCTGAGGGGTTCATGCTGGGACCTGTAGTTCTTCACTTTTGGGGGGGGGTCACATGATTTCCAGTCCCAGCATGAACCCTCCCTGCCCTGCTAGGATATGTTTGTGTCCTGAGGGGTTAATGCTGGGACCTGTAGTTCTTCACTTTTGGGGGGGGTCACATGATTTCAAGTCCCAGCATGAACCCTCCCTGCCCTGCTAGGATGTGTTTGTGTGTCCTCTCCTGCCAGTATAAACTGTATCGCTATGCTGTGGTTCCTGTAGGCTTTGCGTGAGTGCGGGGGGGGGCCTCCAAGTCCATTTTGCTTGGGGCCCCCAAATTCCTTCAAACGGCCCTGACTGGACCACCCAGAAGGGGGACAGAGGCCGTGGTCAGCCAAAACCGTCACAAGACCACAAGTGTGACATCTTACAGAAGCAGAGAGTGTTGACCGCAAAATGCATCGTTATGGACCAGCAGGATTTATCAGCGTCTATTATGTCACCTATTTACATAAGATGTTTTTAATATGTTATGTATTATAGTGACTGTAACCATAATGGGGCGGTTCTGTAAGATCCCATTATCTATCTTTTATTGGGTATGTGAAATTTAAACTTTTTTATTGAATTGTGTTGCCCCACTCTCAGTACGAAAGCTTCAGCTTTAGGATAGACATGAGCCGAACACCTCCCTGTTCGGTTCGCTGCAGAACTCCCAAACAGGGGAAAAGTTCTAACCTGGAGGGCAAACCCCATTAAAGTCTAAAGGAAGCCGAACAGGAAAAATCAAAAGTCCCTATTTTGAAAGCGCAAGTTATTGGCCATAAAAGGGGTATGGGGTCTGGGTACTGCCCTGGGGGACATGTATCAATGCAAATTTTTTATTTAAAAACAATTGTTTTTTCAGGAGCAGTGATTTTAATGACGCTTAAAGTGCAACAATAAAAATTAAAAATTCCTTTAAATAGAGTGCCTGGGGGTCCCCTTAGTCTGCCTGTAAAGTGGCACATCTGTAGCATGCATGGAACATGCCGCAGCAATAATGACATTTCTAAAGAAAAAAAAAATAATTGACCCGGCTAATAAAAAAAATTGTAAAAAAAAACTGTGTAGGGTCTAATAGGCATCCAAAAAAGTGAGAAGCGGGCGCAACGCTGTTCATCAACTGTATGTTAGCAAACCGAAGGAATTCGCTTTGCTAACATTGTACCGCCCCTCAGCCAATCAGGTGCACGGGTCTGTGTTACCTGTGCCCTGATTGGCTGAAACAACAGGCGCTGTGATTGGAGGCCTATCACGTGTCCAATCATAGCAGAGGATGAGAGGAGGAGCGGGCGGGAGAAGACATCGGGGAAGAAATGGAGGACACCGGACACCGCTGCCGCCGTCACCCGAGACAAGGTAAGTGCCGGGCAGGGGGCACAGTGGCAGTACTTGGGGCACAGAGATCAGCAGCATGTGCAGTAGGAGATGTATTTATGGTCTTCTTTGCAGGGACAGCTTTATTTTGAAGCAACTGAGTCACAAGGAAATCTTGCTCTCAAGCCTCGTACACAGGACCGGTTTTCTCGTCAAGAAACGACAAGTAAACTGTTGGGAGAGCTTTCTTGCCGAGAAAACCGTTGGTGTGTATGGTTTCTCGTCGAGAAAACTGTCGGGAATCTCGATGAGAAAAATAGAGAACCTGCTCTCTATTTTCTCGTCAGGATTCTCATCGGCCTGTTTCCCGACGAGAAAACCGGTCGTGTGTACGCTTTTCCGAGTCTTAAAAAATCAGGCATGCTCAGAATCAAGTATAAGACGGGAGCGCTCCTTCTGGTAAAACTAGCATTCGTAATGGAGATAGCACATTCGTCACGCTAAAACGAACTGAAAGCATGAAGACTGAAAAGCACGAATCGTCTCTCCCCAAACCTTTACTAACACGCGGTAACACGAGATCAGCAAAAGCAGCCCAAGGGGTGGCGCCATGAGAATGGAACTTCCCCTTTATACTGCCGTCGTACGTGTTGTACGTCACCGAGCTTTACAACGACGAGATTTGGAATTGACAGTGTGTAGGCAAGGAAAGCTTGACAAGAATCTCGTTGAGAAAAACTACGTTTTTTTTACGACGAGATTCTCGGTCGTGTGTACGAGGCTTCAGGCTCTATGCAGTTGATGGTTTTTCACTTTATTTTAAATTATTCAGAATGCAACAGGAACACACAAATTGAGTGGCACAAAATTTACTAAGAAAACGGAAAATTGAATTCAAATACTTACCGTAATTTTCCTTTCCTGACGAGCTCCATGTCAGCACAGCTGGGTGAGGCTCCGCCCACCCCTACGTGATCAGGACTTAACTATAAATTTTTCACTCACCTCAGCCTCAGCGTTTCGTAACTATTACTACTTAACTGGGCGGGTTCTGTGCTGACATGGAGCTCGTCAGGAAAGGAAAATTACGGTAAGTATTTGAATTCAATTTTCCGTTTTCCTGACGGCTCCATGTCAACACAGCTGGGAATTAACTAGCCAAAACAGGAGGCTCTCTGGGGACACTGATGTATGGGGGGGCTCTCTGGGGACACTGATGTATGGGGGGCTTTCTGGGGACACTGATGTAAAGGGGGGCTCTCTGGGGACCCTGATATTAACGCTTATGCTGTTATGTTTAAATTGAATAAAGCTATGTTATAATTGCATTTTTTTATATTTTGGATTCTTTATTCTTAAGAAAAATTTAATTTCATAAGCTTTAAGGGGGCGGGGCTTTAAGGGGGCGGGGTTGGGGGACGGACCTGTGAAAGGTTTGGTGGGGCAACTGGTGGAGAGTAAGGTTTTTGCCTGGCTAGTAGGTCTAGACTTGAAATTTTAAGCCCTGATTTAATTCATATACTTGTCGCATTACGTTTATTGCATCTGCTTGGTCTACACTAGATTTAGTTTATTTAGTAGTCCCTTTTCCTAGACCTTTCCCTTCACTACTCCTTCACTAGTTTAATCACAGTGCAGCCACCACAACCCTTCTTTCACTTACTTATTTTTGTCTGCTCGGATCAGACTCCCCGGCGACTGCTGCAGTGCTCCATCTCGGTTCTTTCTTCCCTCACCCTCATCTGTCCCTCACTAGTTAAATACCCAGCTAGCGCGGGGATTTCTTCTCTTTACATTGGGCGTATATAGTAGATATCTCCCAGATGGTGCAAGTTTAGGAGATATTTATAGTTCCTACAGGTAAGACCTTAATATAGGCTTACTTGTAGGTACAATTAAAGGGAAGACTTTACTTACTCTTTAACTAAGAAATCTTTGGGTGCCACTACAGGTCTCTATATCAAACTCTGTTGACTCACGCTAAACAGGGTGCTGGCGTGGGGAGAGTCTGTCCTGGCTCTATGCACACACTGAAAGCAAAAGAAATCCAAACTGTTGCAATCCAAGAAAACCCATGTGTCAGATAAACGAAAGCAGCTTGAGCCTGACTCCATTCCAGGAATTGCTTGGATGGAGCCAGGCTGAAGCTGCTTTCATTTATCTGACACTTGGGCTTTCTTGGAGTGTGGCAGTTTGGCTTTTTTTTTGCTGTCAATAGACTTACCTTATCCCTTGCTTCAACACACAGTGCTTGGGTGAGGGTGACATCATCCTCCTTCTGGCGAGATCCTGGGGAATGTTGAGTATCCGAGATCTCACAAGATCGTGATTCTGCAACATCTTGGGTACTTAGCATTCTTGCTGGTTGAAGCATGGCATTACCCTCCGCAGTATGGAAGCCAGGAAAGATACACAAATATGTACTCATTTTTCTCTCCCTATAGTTTTTTTTTTACCTGTACAGCTGCTATATGAGACAGGGGAGAATATCTAATGTATTAAGCAGGCCTTGCGATTTAGAGCATGTGTAAAGCAAAACTTTTTTAGCTTTCAATAAAATGTGGAAGGGTTGAAACCACTGTTAAGTTTTTCTTGCTGATTATGTCCCGGTTAGAAAGTCACCAAGCGTATAAGCAAAGGGAAATTCTAAATTTTGCATCTGTAAATCCCCCAATGTCTAAGACAGAAATTCCCTTTTCTTTCTTGTTTCCTGTTGTGTCTACTAGATCGGGAGATATCTACGTATCTGGGCAAAGATAATAAAACGTTTAACTTTTTGTACCCTACTGATCCCAATGCATATTATCAAAATGCCCAAATTTTGCCTAAATTTCCCAATTTTTGCAGAAATTTTGGGGAAATTAATAATCCTAATTTTACTCATCCCTAGTGAAAACTCATCAGTCAACATTCACATTTTTTTGATAAAAATTAAACTTTATTTAAACTTTATTTGCAGTGTATAAACATTAGAGTCATAATACAGTAACCTAGAATTAACACCACAATTACCTTATGTACGGTATATTATCCGTTTAATCACTATTTGGATCTCATGATTTCTTAAACTATATATTATGGGATTGAAAAGTGGGGTCACCACAGTATACAGAAGGGACTGTACTTTGGTCAGATTAACTGACAGACCTTTAGATGGAATAACATAAAGCATTATTAAAGTCCCATAATAGATGCAAACCACTGCCAGATGGGAACTACAGGTGGAGAAGGCTTTTTTTCTACCTGCAGAAGATGTGATCTTCAGGATGGTAATAAGTATGTAGGCATAAGTCACAGTTATGAAACCAAGAGGAAAAAGTGTAACAGGTAGACCCAAGATTAGGTTCTCAAGTTCAATCACTGAAGTATCAGAGCAGGAAAGTTCCAGCAGTGGGGTGGGATCACAGAAGAAATGGTCAATGACATTGGGACCACAGAACTGGAGTTGGCACATTTGGCTGACTGTTATCATGGTCAGAAGAAAAGCAAACACCCAGGACCAAGCTACCAGAAGAACCTGGAGCTTCTGGTCCATTATGAGAAGGTAGCGCAGAGGGTTACAGATAGCAAGGTATCGGTCATAGGACATAACAGTGAGTAGAAAGCACTCAGTAATCGCAGAAGAACCAAACAGGTAAAGTTGAGTAATGCAACCAGAAAAAGTAATGGATTCCCCGTTTTTTAACAAGACTGATAACATGGTTGGAAAGACAACAGTAGTGAGAATGATATCTGATGATGAGAGGTTAGACAAGAAAAAGTACATAGGAGTGTTCAAGTTTCTGGACACCAACACTAAAGCTATGATCAACAGGTTGCCGGATAATATGGAAACGTAAATTGCTAAGAAAATAATAAAAAGGGGGATTTTCAGGTTGTTAAAATTCTGAAAGCCAAGGAGCCAAAATTCTGTGACTGACGTTTCGTTTTTCCAACTCATTTAAAGATGAAGTTAAATAACACAGGCCTAATTATTCATGGATCATTCAGAAGTTTGAATTTAAGTATTAGATTACTTGCCTAGAAAACAAAAAGGAAAAACATCAGAAACTGTAACGTAGTCTCATATTAAACTCTTCATCTCATTAACACTGTGGGGTTGATTTACTAAAATTGCAGAGTGAAAAATATGGTGCAGCTGTGCATGGTAGTCAATCAGCTTATAGCTGCAGCTTGTTCAATTAAGCTTTGACAGCAAACCTGGAAGCCGATTTGTTTCTATGCAGAGCTAAAGCACATTTTGCACTATAGAATCCCGTAACAGATCTGGCAACTCTGAATACGTATAAAAGATTCATAGGTTACATGTTAACAGAGTATACAAAAGGGCTAACGCGTTTCGGCAAACCGCCTTGGTCACAGCACAAAAATTAAAATGAGATACAAAGTATATATAGTGTGCAGAAAACTCCACCCACCCACCCAGCAAGCATTGAAACAATTGTGCTAATTAATTTTGCACTATAGTTTTTGTAAATCAATCCCTGTGTCTCATATACAATAGTTCAAGAGGAAGTAAAGCCTCCAAAAAAAAAGAAAAAAAATACACCCTGCTAGCTCATTATGAATTACTTACCTGAGATCGAAGCCCCCACAGCGACCCTCGTTCGCCTCCTTCGTCGCCGCCATCTCTCCCGGAGTGACTTCCGGGTATCGCGGCTCCAAAGCTGTGCGCGCGGGAGCCGCCAGTGACGGCACGATCACCTTCACTAACAGCACGCTCAGTGCGCCTGCGCCGGTGTCTACGGCGCACATGCGCCGTAGACATCGGTGCCGTCTTTTGTGCAAATATCTCCTAAACTGTGTGGGTTTAGGAGATATTTCTTGTACCTACTAGGGATGAGCTTCGTGTTCGAGTCGAACATACGTTCGACTCGAACATCGGCTGTTCGATCGTTCGACGAAGATCGAACGATTTGGGCCGTTCGCGCCAAATTCGAGTGACGCGAACGGCCCACAATGCACTACGCCATCGCAGTGTCATCCAGGCGCTGTGATTGGCCAAGCATGCACTGTGACCCCGCATGCTTGGCCAATCACAGCGCCGGCAGCGAGGAGAGCAATGATTGGCCACAGGCAGGATGCCTGTGGCCAATTATTGCTGAGGGTGTTTAGTACACGCCCCACACTATAAAAGGCCGCCAGCACGGCGGCCTAGTGTAGTGTGTTCCGGAGCAGGGATAGAGCAGCATAGGCAGGGACAGTGACTGTTATTTCTTTCTTGCTTAACCTGGATTCCTTTAGTTTAGGGAAAGAGAAGGATAGGTAGGGAGAGTGTCAGTGTGTTTTGTGCTTGTGCTATAGTGTGCTTAAAAAAAACATTTATTCTAGGGACAGAAAACTGTAGGTAGGGACAGTGTCAGTTTCTTTCACTCTGCAAGTCCTTGTTTCCAGGGACCTGGAAGGACAGTGAGTGAATTGTCCTTGTGCTATATTGTGCTTAAAAAAACATTTATTCTAGGGACAGAAAACTGTAGGTAGGGAGAGTGTCAGTTTCTTTCACTCTGCAAGTCCTTGTTTCCAGGGACCTGTAAGGACAGTGAGTGAATTGTCCTTGTGCTATATTGTGCTTAAAAAAAACATTTATTCTAGGGACAGAAAACTGTAGGTAGGGAGAGTGTCAGTTTATTTCACTCTGCAAGTCCTTGTTTCCAGGGACCTGGAAGGACAGTGAGTGAATTCTCCTTGTGCTATATTGTGCTTAAAAAAAACATTTATTCTAGGGACAGAAAACTGTAGGTAGGGACAGTGTCAGTTTCTTTCACTCTGCAAGTCCTTGTTTCCAGGGACCTGTAAGGACAGTGAGTGAATTGTCCTTGTGCTATATTGTGATTAAAAAAAACATTTTTTCTAGGGACAGAAAACTGTAGGTAGGGAGAGTGTTTTTTTTCTTTCACTCTGCAAGTCCTTGTTTCCAGGGACCTGTAAGGACAGTGAGTGAATTGTCCTTGTGCTATATTGTGATTAAAAAAAACATTTTTTCTAGGGACAGAAAACTGTAGGTAGGGAGAGTGTTTTTTTTCTTTCACTCTGCAAGTCCTTGTTTCCAGGGACCTGTAAGGACAGTGAGTGAATTGTCCTTGTGCTATATTGTGCTTAAAAAAAACATTTATTCTAGGGACAGAAAACTGTAGGTAGGGAGAGTGTCAGTTTATTTCACTCTGCAAGTCCTTGTTTCCAGGGACCTGGAAGGACAGTGAGTGAATTGTCCTTGTGCTATATTGTGATTAAAAAAAACATTTATTCTAGGGACAGAAAACTGTAGGTAGGGAGAGTGTCAGTTTATTTCACTCTGCAAGTCCTTGTTTCCAGGGACCTGTAAGGACAGTGAGTGAATTGTCCTTGTGCTATATTGTGATTAAAAAAAACATTTTTTCTAGGGACAGAAAACTGTAGGTAGGGAGAGTGTTTTTTTTCTTTCACTCTGCAAGTCCTTGTTTCCAGGGACCTGTAAGGACAGTGAGTGAATTGTCCTTGTGCTATATTGTGCTTAAAAAAAACATTTATTCTAGGGACAGAAAACTGTAGGTAGGGAGAGTGTCAGTTTATTTCACTCTGCAAGTCCTTGTTTCCAGGGACCTGGAAGGACAGTGAGTGAATTGTCCTTGTGTTATATTGTGATTAAAAAAAACATTTTTTCTAGGGACAGAAAACTGTAGGTAGGGAGAGTGTTTTTTTTCTTTCACTCTGCAAGTCCTTGTTTCCAGGGACCTGTAAGGACAGTGAGTGAATTGTCCTTGTGCTATATTGTGATTAAAAAAAACATTTTTTCTAGGGACAGAAAACTGTAGGTAGGGAGAGTGTTTTTTTTCTTTCACTCTGCAAGTCCTTGTTTCCAGGGACCTGTAAGGACAGTGAGTGAATTGTCCTTGTGCTATATTGTGCTTAAAAAAAACATTTATTCTAGGGACAGAAAACTGTAGGTAGGGAGAGTGTCAGTTTATTTCACTCTGCAAGTCCTTGTTTCCAGGGACCTGGAAGGACAGTGAGTGAATTGTCCTTGTGCTATATTGTGATTAAAAAAAACATTTATTCTAGGGACAGAAAACTGTAGGTAGGGAGAGTGTCAGTTTATTTCACTCTGCAAGTCCTTGTTTCCAGGGACCTGTAAGGACAGTGAGTGAATTGTCCTTGTGCTATATTGTGATTAAAAAAAACATTTTTTCTAGGGACAGAAAACTGTAGGTAGGGAGAGTGTTTTTTTTCTTTCACTCTGCAAGTCCTTGTTTCCAGGGACCTGTAAGGACAGTGAGTGAATTGTCCTTGTGCTATATTGTGCTTAAAAAAAACATTTATTCTAGGGACAGAAAACTGTAGGTAGGGAGAGTGTCAGTTTATTTCACTCTGCAAGTCCTTGTTTCCAGGGACCTGGAAGGACAGTGAGTGAATTGTCCTTGTGTTATATTGTGATTAAAAAAAACATTTTTTCTAGGGACAGAAAACTGTAGGTAGGGAGAGTGTTTTTTTTCTTTCACTCTGCAAGTCCTTGTTTCCAGGGACCTGTAAGGACAGTGAGTGAATTGTCCTTGTGCTATATTGTGCTTAAAAAAAACATTTATTCTAGGGACAGAAAACTGTAGGTAGGGAGAGTGTCAGTTTATTTCACTCTGCAAGTCCTTGTTTCCAGGGACCTGGAAGGACAGTGAGTGAATTGTCCTTGTGCTATATTGTGCTTAAAAAAAACATTTATTCTAGGGACAGAAAACTGTAGGTAGGGAGAGTGTTTTTTTTCTTTCACTCTGCAAGTCCTTGTTTCCAGGGACCTGTAAGGACAGTGAGTGAATTGTCCTTGTGCTATATTGTGATTAAAAAAAACATTTTTTCTAGGGACAGAAAACTGTAGGTAGGGAGAGTGTTTTTTTTCTTTCACTCTGCAAGTCCTTGTTTCCAGGGACCTGTAAGGACAGTGAGTGAATTGTCCTTGTGCTATATTGTGCTTAAAAAAAACATTTATTCTAGGGACAGAAAACTGTAGGTAGGGAGAGTGTCAGTTTATTTCACTCTGCAAGTCCTTGTTTCCAGGGACCTGGAAGGACAGTGAGTGAATTGTCCTTGTGCTATATTGTGATTAAAAAAAACATTTATTCTAGGGACAGAAAACTGTAGGTAGGGAGAGTGTCAGTTTATTTCACTCTGCAAGTCCTTGTTTCCAGGGACCTGTAAGGACAGTGAGTGAATTGTCCTTGTGCTATATTGTGATTAAAAAAAACATTTTTTCTAGGGACAGAAAACTGTAGGTAGGGAGAGTGTTTTTTTTCTTTCACTCTGCAAGTCCTTGTTTCCAGGGACCTGTAAGGACAGTGAGTGAATTGTCCTTGTGCTATATTGTGCTTAAAAAAAACATTTATTCTAGGGACAGAAAACTGTAGGTAGGGAGAGTGTCAGTTTATTTCACTCTGCAAGTCCTTGTTTCCAGGGACCTGGAAGGACAGTGAGTGAATTGTCCTTGTGTTATATTGTGATTAAAAAAAACATTTTTTCTAGGGACAGAAAACTGTAGGTAGGGAGAGTGTTTTTTTTCTTTCACTCTGCAAGTCCTTGTTTCCAGGGACCTGTAAGGACAGTGAGTGAATTGTCCTTGTGCTATATTGTGATTAAAAAAAACATTTTTTCTAGGGACAGAAAACTGTAGGTAGGGAGAGTGTTTTTTTTCTTTCACTCTGCAAGTCCTTGTTTCCAGGGACCTGTAAGGACAGTGAGTGAATTGTCCTTGTGCTATATTGTGCTTAAAAAAAACATTTATTCTAGGGACAGAAAACTGTAGGTAGGGAGAGTGTCAGTTTATTTCACTCTGCAAGTCCTTGTTTCCAGGGACCTGTAAGGACAGTGAGTGAATTGTCCTTGTGCTATATTGTGCTTAAAAAAAACATTTATTCTAGGGACAGAAAACTGTAGGTAGGGAGAGTGTCAGTTTATTTCACTCTGCAAGTCCTTGTTTCCAGGGACCTGGAAGGACAGTGAGTGAATTGTCCTTGTGCTATATTGTGCTTAAAAAAAACATTTATTCTAGGGACAGAAAACTGTAGGTAGGGAGAGTGTCAGTTTATTTCACTCTGCAAGTCCTTGTTTCCAGGGACCTGGAAGGACAGTGAGTGAATTGTCCTTGTGCTATGTTGTGATTAAAAAAAACATTTTTTCTAGGGACAGAAAACTGTAGGTAGGGAGAGTGTTTTTTTTCTTTCACTCTGCAAGTCCTTGTTTCCAGGGACCTGTAAGGACAGTGAGTGAATTGTCCTTGTGCTATATTGTGCTTAAAAAAAACATTTATTCTAGGGACAGAAAACTGTAGGTAGGGAGAGTGTCAGTTTATTTCACTCTGCAAGTCCTTGTTTCCAGGGACCTGGAAGGACAGTGAGTGAATTGTCCTTGTGTTATATTGTGATTAAAAAAAACATTTTTTCTAGGGACAGAAAACTGTAGGTAGGGAGAGTGTTTTTTTTCTTTCACTCTGCAAGTCCTTGTTTCCAGGGACCTGTAAGGACAGTGAGTGAATTGTCCTTGTGCTATATTGTGATTAAAAAAAACATTTTTTCTAGGGACAGAAAACTGTAGGTAGGGAGAGTGTTTTTTTTCTTTCACTCTGCAAGTCCTTGTTTCCAGGGACCTGTAAGGACAGTGAGTGAATTGTCCTTGTGCTATATTGTGCTTAAAAAAAACATTTATTCTAGGGACAGAAAACTGTAGGTAGGGAGAGTGTCAGTTTATTTCACTCTGCAAGTCCTTGTTTCCAGGGACCTGGAAGGACAGTGAGTGAATTGTCCTTGTGCTATATTGTGATTAAAAAAAACATTTATTCTAGGGACAGAAAACTGTAGGTAGGGAGAGTGTCAGTTTATTTCACTCTGCAAGTCCTTGTTTCCAGGGACCTGTAAGGACAGTGAGTGAATTGTCCTTGTGCTATATTGTGCTTAAAAAAAACATTTATTCTAGGGACAGAAAACTGTAGGTAGGGAGAGTGTCAGTTTCTTTCACTGTGAAAGTCCTTGTTTCAAGGGACAGAGAAGGACACCTGAAGGTAGCCCTTATTGCTTTTTTCCCATCTCCCTGCAGGCCATCTATTAGAATGTCTGGAAGGCAAACAAGGAGAGGCAGACAGTCAGGAGGCAATAAAAGAGGGCAAGCAGGCTCTGTGTCTGGGGGCAACAGTGCTGGTTGTGGACGCGGTGCATTGTCATCAGCACATGGCCATGGGACACGCTTGTCCTTCTTTTCGGCAGCTGGACATGTTGAGCCACATCATGCCGAAGACTTGGTAGAGTGGATGACCAAGCCCTCCTCCTCCTCCTCATCCTCTCTCACCCAGGCTCAGGGTACTGGAAAAGCAGCTGCCAAAGCGTCGTCTTCCCTGGTATCAATGTCAGACAAATCATCAGTCACTCCTTCCCTAGACCCACCATGTCCTCCTCCTGAGGAGTCCCCCGAACTGTTTCAGCACAGTGTTGGGTACATGCTCCAGGAGGATGCCCAGCGTTTCGAAGGGTCTGATGATGAAACCCAGCTAGAGGAAGGCAGTAGCGTGAGAGCAGACAGAGGGGATGCTCAAGAAGGACACCAATCTGGCAGTCATGTTCCAGCAGCTGCAGCATACTGCCAGATTGGCTCCAGTGATGAGGAGGGAGGGGATGATGAGGTCACTGACTCCACGTGGGTGCCTAATAGGAGAGAGGAGGAGGAGGAGGATGAGGAGGAGGCACATCTCCAACGAGGCAGGATGCCCTTTGGTGGCCAGCGTAAGGGCAGTACACCGACGGAATCACACCGCAGAGCTCCGCCTGTGCAGGGCGCTGCCTCTGCCCGTCATTCAAAAAGTTCTTTGGTGTGGGCCTTTTTTGAGGCTAGTGCATCAGATCGCACAGCTGCTGTTTGCAACATATGTCTCAAGCGTATATCGCGTGGCCAAAACATCAGCCGCTTGGGTACCACATGCCTGACCAGACATATGTTGACCTGCCATGCAGCTCGTTGGCAAGCCTACCTCAAAGACCCACACCAAAGAACAAAGCGGACCTCTCCTTGCACCGCATCAGCTGGGATCTCCAACCCCACTATAACTTCAGTCCTCTCTGAAACATGCACTGAGAGGAATGAAGGTGTAGAATTAGGTGTGTCACAGCCAAGTACTTGCGCCCACTCTGCTAGCAGTACACCGACGTCCGATTCTAGCAGGCAAATTTCCCTGCCCCAGCTGCTGGACCGTCGAAAGAAGTTCACTCCCAGCCATCCACATGCCCAGCGGTTGAATGCTAGCTTGGCTAAATTGCTAGCGCTTCAACTGCTGCCTTTTCAGTTGGTAGACTCGGCCCCCTTCCGTGAGTTTGTGCAATGTGCAGTTCCTCAGTGGCAGGTTCCCAAACGCCACTTTTTCTCACGGAAGGCTATTCCGGCTCTCTACCGGCATGTGGAAGGCAATGTCTTGGCCTCGCTGGACAGGGCGGTCAGCGGTAAGGTGCATATTACCGCCGACTCATGGTCCAGCAGGCATGGACAGGGACGTTACCTTTCTTTCACGGCCCATTGGGTCACTCTTTTGGCAGCTGGGAAGGATTCAGGACAAGGTGCAGTAGTGTTGGAGGTTGTCCCACCGCCACGCCTCCAAAATGCTACTACTGGTTGTGACACACCTCTCTCCTCCACCCCCTCCTCTTCTTCTTCCTCCATGGCCTCTTCCTGTGGTTTGTCCTATGAACCAGCGGTGCTCCGTAGCCGTTCACGGGGCTACGCAAGTACGCAGGCAAAAAGATGCCATGCCGTGCTTGCGCTGGTGTGTTTGGGGGACAGAAGCCACACTGGGGCAGAGGTCCTGTCTGCTCTGCAGGGCCAGGCCGAGAGGTGGTTGACGCCACGCCAGCTTAAGCCAGGAATGGTGGTTTGCGACAATGGCACCAACCTCCTCTCCGCCCTCCGACAGGGACAACTGACCCATGTGCCCTGTGTGGCTCACGTCCTTAACCTGGTGGTGCAGCGCTTCTTGGGCAGGTACCCGGGCTTACAGGATGTCCTGAGGCAGGCCAGGAAAGTCTGTGTGCATTTCCGCAGATCTTATAATGCCAGTGCTCGCCTGGCTGAGCTGCAAAAGGAGTTGAACCTGCCCAAGAACCGCCTTATATGTGACATGCCCACCAGGTGGAACTCAACGTTGGCCATGCTGCAGCGGCTGCACACGCAGCAGAGGGCCATCAATGAGTACCTGTGCGACTACGGCACCAGGACAGGGTCAGGGGAGCTTGGTTTTTTTTCTCCACGCCAGTGGGGCATGATCAGGGATGCATGCACTGTCCTGGCACCATTTGAGGAGGCCACGAGGATGGTGAGCAGTGACAGTGCATGCATCAGTGACACTGTACCTCTTGTCCACCTGTTGGAGCACACGCTGCGTGGAATAATGGACAGGGCACTTGAGGCAGAACAGAGGCAGGAAGAGGAGGACTTCCTTGCCTCTCAAGGCCCCCTTTACCCAGACAGTGTTCCTTCTGTCCCACCCATCGCACAGGAAGAGGAGGAGGAGGAGGAGGAGGAGGATTGTGTCAGCATGGAGGTGGAGGCTGGCACTCAGCATCATCAGCAGCAGTCTTTTAGGGATGATTTACAGTCCCAAGAAACCAGTGGACTTGTACGTGGCTGGGAGGAGGTGGCTGCGGATCATGTCGTCCTTAGTGACCCAGAGGACTCCGGAGCGAATGCCTCAGCAAAACTACGCTGCATGGCCTCCCTGATCCTGCAAAGTCTGCGGAAGGATCCTCGTATTCTTCGGATCAAGGAGAGGGACCATTACTGGCTGGCCACTCTCCTTGATCCACGGTACAAGGGTAAGGTTGCGGACCTTATGTTACCGTCGCAGAGGGAGCAGAGGATGAGACAACTCCGGGAGGCCTTGCAGAAAGGTCTGTGCAACGCGTTCCCAGAGACTGGGAGGTTGCAAACTCCTGGTCCTGGACAACGAGTTGCTGAGGCTTCGGCCAGTCAAAGAAGGAGCGGTGGGGAAGGTGGCCGTCTGACCGATGCGTTCAGACAATTCTTTAGTCCGCAGCCCCAAAGTATGATCGGTTCCAGCAACCATCGCCAGCGTCTGATAAACATGGTGCAGGAATATCTAGGGGCAAGGTCAGACTTGGACACCTTCCCCACCGAAAATCCTCTGGCTTACTGGGTCTTGAGGATGGATCACTGGCCAGAGCTTGCACAGTATGCAATTGAGCTACTGGCCTGTCCTGCATCCAGCGTTCTTTCGGAACGCACATTCAGTGCTGCTGGAGGATTTGTCACGGATCACAGGGTGCGCCTGTCCACCGACTCGGTTGATCGACTGACTTTCATCAAGATGAACCAGTCTTGGATCACCACCAGCTACCACACACCTGATGCTGATATAACAGACTAATTGATTTTAACATGTCACATCCCTTCAAGACTGATGCTGATGCTGAGTGCCTGTGCTGTTATGTTGACTGGCTATCCTCCTCCTCCGAGTCCTCAATGATACGATTGATGATGATAGCTTGGAAGATCATTTTTGTTTATGGGTGCCGCCACCAGTGCCTAACGCCCAATTTTTCAGCCCCTGTTTAACAGGGGCGTGTAATTACAATTTTTGAAGCAATACTTTGCAACAGGGCTCATTGCTGTGCTCCAAGTACAGTATCTGTGAGGAGTTGCAGTGTTGTGCCACCAGTGCCTAAGGCCCAATTTTTCAGCCCCTGTTTAACAGGGGCGTGTCATTACAATTTTTGAAGCAATACTTTGCAACAGGGCTCATTGGTGTGCTCCAAGTACAGTATCTGTGAGGAGTTGCAGTGTTGTGCCACCAGTGCCTAAGGCCCAATTTTTCAGCCCCTGTTTAACAGGGGCGTGTCATTACAATTTTTGAAGCAATACTTTGCAACAGGGCTCATTGCTGTGCTCCAAGTACAGTATCTGTGAGGAGTTGCAGTGTTGTGCCACCAGTGCCTAAGGCCCAATTTTTCAGCCCCTGTTTAACAGGGGCGTGTCATTACAATTTTTGAAGCAATACTTTGCAACAGGGCTCATTGGTGTGCTCCAAGTACAGTATCTGTGAGGAGTTGCAGTGTTGTGCCACCAGTGCCTAAGGCCCAATTTTTCAGCCCCTGTTTAACAGGGGCGTGTCATTACAATTTTTGAAGCAATACTTTGCAACAGGGCTCATTGCTGTGCTCCAAGTACAGTATCTGTGAGGGGTTGCAGTGTTGTGCCACCAGTGCCTAAGGCCCAATTTTTCAGCCCCTGTTCAACAGGGGCATGTAATTACAATTCTTGATCTAATAATTCACAGCAGGGCCCATTGCTGCACCCACCAAGAGTAACTGTCAGGGCTTACAGTGTTGTGGCACCAGCACCACCATCAAAGGCCCAATTTTTACTACCACTGTTCAACAATTATATGTAATTAAAATTCCTGATATAATAGTTGACAGCAGGGCGTTCCAGCACCAACCAAGAGTAACTGTGAGTGCTTACAGTGTTGTGCCAACACCAACAACTAAGGGGCCTATTTCTGCAGAGTATATACGGCAGGTCCCTACTTTCAAACATCCAACTTACAAACGACTCCTACTTGCAAACGCAAGAAGACAACAGGAAGTGAGAGGAAATCTACCACTAGGAAGGAAAATTCTCTCCTGTAAGAATAAATATGGGAGAAAGGTGTCTCCTCTGTACTGATGCTTTATCAGCAATCCTTGTTTCAAGAAAAACACCACATTTCAAAAACAGTTGTCATTGGGACGGAAAGTGAGGTGAAATGTTCTGAACAGGGGCACAGACAGCAAAACAAATGTTACAGGGGTGATAACCCTTACCTATGTTTTCCAAAAAGTTTAAAAATAGATTTTTGGTCTGGAGCTACACTTCAACAATGTACCTGTTCAAAATTACAAACAGACTCTACATAAGAACAAACCTACAGTCCCTGTCTTGTATGCACCGCCTGTATAGGGCTGTTCAGAGTATATAGGGCCTTTTTTATTTTATGTGCGGGGTTCCCCTTAATATCCATACAAGACCCAAAGGGGCTGGTAATGGGCTGGGGTAGGGGGGGGGGTCATGGGGTAGCTATGCCATTTTTCTTAAAGAATTTCATCCATATTACCGGGACCAGACATTACATTAAAGCCGCAAGCAGTTTTAAATGGCTTTTTTTTCCTTTAGAAGTGTCATTTTGTGCAGGGACAGTTCTAAACACGGGAAACACGTGGCACTTCACAGGCATACTTTAGACACCCCCCAGGTACGATATTTAAAGGAATATTTGACTTTTTTTTTTTCACTTTATGCATCATTAAAATGACTGCTCCCGAAAAACGACCGTTTTTAAAACTTCTTTTTGCATTGATACATGTCCCCTGGTGCAGAACCCGGGTTCCCAAACCCTTTTTAGGACAATAACATGCATAATAGTTGTTATAATTAGCACTTTAGAATTCGAACGTTCGCATCCATTGTATTTAATAGGGTTCTAATGTTCGTTCGAACTTTCGGTCCGTTCGCGGGTTCTGGTGCGAACCGAACCCGGGGGTGTTCGGCTCATTACTAGTACCTACAGGTAAGCCTTAATCTAGGCTTACCTGTAGGTAAAAGTGGTCTGTAAGGGTTTACAACCACTTTAATGAGATGGAGAGTATAATAAAAAATAATAATAATAATTTAACTATGTTATTGTATTTTTATGAATTTATGAAATGCTTTCACACATTTTGGTCTTATGTTACCTAGTCCTTGTTTTATTCTGAGTAGAGAGCTGAGATGTGTTTGGATACTTTTTAAACCCATGTAGCCCAGTCTAGAAGGAAGTTGTCACCTGTAATGGGCCAATTGTCTGTATCAGCTGAATTCCCCCCTGTCACTCTGCAGAAGATTGGACCTTTACAGGTGACTGCTTCTTGCTGGGCTTGGCCATGCTGGTTCAGAAGAGCATCTGAACACACTTGAGCTTATACCCAATTCTAAGTACCTAGAGTCCGCACCCAAAGTGTTGCTAGGCTCTTGTAGCTTGACTTTGGTATTTAAGATAGTCCTCTTTGTCCACACACTGGGCTTTAGAAAAGGTAGGAATTCCCTGAAATGCGTTGCCATAGGAAGGAACCTAACCCAGAAGTGTTGCCCAGAAGCCGAAGGATGCAGATACCTTCCACTGCTCGACTGGTCCATTCTCTGCTAGCATCCAGTTTCCAGCTCACATAAGTAACCTTGTCAGTGTTCATGGAGGGGTGCTGAAGATGGTTGGTAAAATTAATGCACCGGATTGGTGTGTCCTGTTTTTCTTTTATCACTGCATTTCCCAACCAAGTCTACTTGAGGTGCCTCATAATCTGTATGCTCCCTTACCAGATTAATGTGATCCTCACTGATGTGACCCATGGAGCACAGGTAAATCATATATTTTCTGGTGCCTACATCATACATTCTAATATTAGTGAAGGGGCAACCACACTATCAGAGAATAAAGGCTCTTTAATATACAAAGGTAGACCAAATAATTTGGTTTATATCTACTTTATAGTGGAACTATACTCACCTCGGCTCCAGTGATGTGCCATCCATGAGCTCTCCGCCCGACCGCTGACATTTTCGGATGGCCTGCTTCTGGGTCCCGATCGCCAGCTGCTGGTATTGGCCAGGTGGGGATGACGTTACTCCAGTGCATGTGCGGGAGCTCAGTCATATTTGGCAAGGGTAGAGTGGCAGGTAAGTAACTTTAATGAAGAAGAGTAATTCCTGCCTGTTCGGCCATCTTCAATTCTGGCCTCAAGTTGCACTTTAAGTAGCAATCACTATTAAGCAAAGCATGCTAGGTGGAAACATGCTTTTAAAAGGAGACCTTTCAAGGAAGATGTTGTGACCTATATGTTCTGAGCGATCAGTGATGTGATCTGTGAAATCATTGTGCAGGGTCAACAGATATTTCCCTGTGTTGTTTCACCTTTACAACCTTCCTGTAAAAGTCCCCATCTGGTGTGCTCTTATTGATGGTGAGTACAGCTAAGCAGCAGTAAATTTGGGAAGAGGTGCAGTAAAGGGTGAAGGTTGCAGTATGGGTGCCTGGTCCCATTTGTGGGTACCGACCCAAAGTTTTTAGTTTAAAACATTGCTACCCTACTAAAGACAGGGGTAACTCGGATGACAGCTTTGCAAGGTCTGTTGGAGAGTCCAATTAGTTTTCCAATTTGAGGTCGTTTTGGGGGATATGGATGTTATATGGGGCCCAGATCTTAAAATGGACCTGAGCTCTGGAACCTGTGGCCAAAAAGGGTAAGCGTAGGGAAAAGGACTAGTCCCCAGTACTGCCTGTGGTCTCTCTGCAGCTGATCTTTTTCTATTAATCACTTACCGCCTCTTTCACTGCACTATATCTCTGTGTAGAGGTGGCCACCTTTTAGAGGCAGGGCTTTGCTTCCCTGCTATTGACTTGTGATTTAATGACTGGTTAAGCAATCAAGATCAAGAAGCAGCCAGAGATGTGCTGGAAGCACAGGTCAACAGAATGAATGAAGGGAGACGCATGCAGTACACATTACCCTCCAGTAAGCAGCCAAGTGGTGACCTCTCACAGTGCAAATATGAGGCTGTAGGCATGCTCAGTTACCAGGACGTGTACTTCTAGATTTTGGGAAGAATTCTACACAGAAGATACATTTTTCAGAATACTGTTTAACATAAAAATTTCTAGATGTCCCCTATAACATAGCAAAACTTATTCCACTTCTAATATATTTCGGTGGTTAATACTGATTAGAATTAGGGCTAGATTCCCATCACATAAGTCTACAGGCGGGCCCCTAGTTAAAAATATCCAACTTACAAATGACTCCTACTTACAAACAGAGGGAGACAACAAGAAGTGAGAGGAAATCTACAACTAGGAAGGGAAATTTTTGCCGGTTGTTTTTTACCTTTTGCTTCAACGATGCTCATTTGTCCCCTGTTTTGCTTGTTACCGACCATGTCTTTGTATATATATATTTTATATGCTATTTAAATCTCCAACAAGGACACACCCCTAATGAAAGGGAACATTCCCTGAAACGCGTTGGGCTCAACCACAGATTGGAAAACAATTTGTATCTGTATTTCTTGTTTTTATGCACCTTACTGTATATGAATTTTATTCTACAGTCAGCTTTGGTCGCCACATGGTTGGCTTCTTTAAATTACCAGATTAAACTACTTTATACTCTAACAATTTTTTGTTTATAATTTTTGTTGCTGTGAAAGTCCCAGCCCCTAGTTAGGGGGACAACTTCTTTTGTTCCAGTAACATACGGGCAGTTGGCAACTCTTTAATCTAGTCTTGGTGTAAAACTTCTTCTTGAGGAAGGGAAATTCACTCCTGTAAAAGTTATTATGGGAAAAAGGTACCTCCACTTATGCTTTATCACCAATTCTTTCCACAACAACCCAAAATGTTCTAAATCCAATTGTCATTGGGACAGAAAGTGAGGTGAAATCTTCTGAACAGGGGCACATGCAGAAAAACAAACGTTACAGGGGTGTTAACCCTTCCCTATGCTATCCAAAAAGCTGGAGCTACACCTAAAAAAATGTACCTGTTCCGACTTATAAACAGATTCAACTTAAGAACAAACCTACAGACCCTATATTGTTTGTAACCAAGGGACCACCCGTGTAGGCTTTGATGATTTCACCACTTAAGTCTGTAGACTTTGATCATTTTCACCACCTAAGTCTGTAGACGTTGATGATTTTCATCACCTAAATCTATAGGCTTTGATGATTTCATTACCTAAGTCTGTAGGTTTTGATGATTTCATTACCTAAGTCTGTAACCTTTTGGCACCCTAACACTCAATTTCGATGTTCTCCTGTTCAAACCTGGCTTAGAATATTGTGATTATTATATGTTATGTAGCGGAGCCTCACTCTCCCTCTCGGGTTTTCTCGTTTGAGTGGCTTGTGTCTAGGGGTACCTGGGAGAGGAGAGTGCAGGAACACCGCCAAGCTCTCCCCTCGTATGTGTATGAGGGTTGAGCAGAGTTGAATTACCTCCGGGTCTGTTCACTGCATACAAAGCCTCCAGCTGTTCAGTGGAGATGTGTCTGCCAATAATAGAGCCCCACACCAATCGAAAGTCCAACACTCCTTTATTTCTCTGCTTTCAGGGTGTACACAATCAGTTGAACTTTCAGTACCAGACAGACAGGGGTGTGGATACGAGTAGGCCCAGGCACAACTGAACTCTCCTATTCCTTTGCTAGCGAATAGGCCTGGCGCACGGTCTCTGCCCCCGACCGTGAGTTTTGAACTGTTGAGGCCCCTGCCACAGGCCTAAGAGCAGGTCTCTGCCACTGACCTGAGTTGAATAGTTGGACCGCTGCCACCGGTCATTGAACATGAACCACCTTCCTCTCTGAACTTGGTCCCTGTTCGGGAAAGATATCCCTCTGGGCGGTCTCCAGAGGTACACCCGGCACTGGCAATCTGCTGCACCAGATCTTTGGATGAGTCCCTCCTCCGGTCCCTTATGCCTCTGGATTCAGGTGCCCCACTCCCGGGGGCCCCCTAGGACAATCCCTCCCTCGCGGGACCCAGCGGAAGGTACTGGGCCCCAGGCTGCCGGCTGAGTACCTCACCCCAGACTGAAGGTGTCTGGGATGGAACACGAACTCCAAGTGTCCAGGCCTAGGCCCCCTGGACACCGACCGCGAACAGCAGCCCTCAGGCTGAAGGTGCCTGGGACTCCCACCTCATGGCGAAGATGTCCGCCCCCTTTATACCCTCTCCCAGCAAGCACGGCGGGTTCCCCGCCCCGCTGTACAACTGCTGCGAGAGGTCACAAAGGGTACGGAACTGCAGCGATGGTTCAACCCCGGCCCAAAGTGACAGTGCCATCTGCTGGGCCGCAGGGAACTATGCATCACTGGTGTCTTCACCAGTTTTAAAAGTATATACCCGCTACACTTATATTAGGTGTTATATGAAATTACTATTTGTCATTTGAAAAATAAAAATGATTGACCAATCGAGGAACAAGCTACCTCTTTGCTTCTGCCACTTAAAGTTGTAGTGTGCCGAATTGTAATTTTGCTTCTGAATACAATATAAAATTGCTCATAGAAAAGAATGCTATTTACTTTTATTTTCTGTAGCTGGATTAAACTTTTGCACCAGAAAGCCAGGTAGATACACTTGGCTTATCATTAATGTACAAAATAAACAGCAAGCCATTGAAAGGGTAATCCTACCTGTTGTCCTCGTGTCTACAGAAGTGTTCACGATTGGAAACCGCTCATGAAATTTACCGTTTCTCTGTCAGTGATAAATGTTAAAGGACGCTCTTCTGCAACGTAAATTATAAAACCCTCTTCACAGAAGATGGCTTGTATGAAATTAAGTGAATATTATGGAACCTATGCATGAAAACTTTTGACCATAGTTATCAGTCAAAACTCTTGTGTCATTAACAATGTATTGTAGACAGATGAAAGCTGACTGATTGATATAAGACAAGCAACCGTAGATTTTTCTTTATAGGATACTTTTCAACTTGTACCAGTGGAAATTATAATAGGTCATTTGTTGTCTTATGCTCAGCAAAGAATTTAAAATGCTTCAAATACCAAGAAAATTCCAGATATCTTATAAATTATCTATTCAAACAGAATACTTAAAAAAAAAAAATTGCATATAGGATGGTATGGAAATAATTTAAATGATAAAATCAATGTTCATAGATGTAGGTAGAAACACTGTGATGGGAATT
Source organism: Rana muscosa (assembly GCA_029206835.1). Taxonomy (NCBI): domain Eukaryota; kingdom Metazoa; phylum Chordata; class Amphibia; order Anura; family Ranidae; genus Rana; species Rana muscosa. The sequence continues at coordinate 353,426,846 of CM055118.1, forward strand.
GCTTGTTGTGCATTATTTATTCCTCACTTATATACTTTTCTGCAGTGGAAAGCACAGCATGAAGCCTTTCTTTAATTAGGCCTCGAGAGTCAAATAAAAAAATAATAGCCATTCGGTAAATAGGTTAATCACCTGTTTTCATTTTTTTCTGAGTGCCACTTCATTCTATTATTATAACAAACTAAATGGGATGATAATGGTGAACATTATCATTGGTGGGAGACAGGTGTGTTTTGTGAAATTAGTGGGCCTGTGTGTAAAGATCATAAGTTGGACCCCATTGCTTGATAAAAAAAAAAAAAAAGTGGTGTGTTTAGTACGCCACAGTTAAGAATGGGCATGGTTTTCATTGTGCCAGGGGCATTGCTAGAATTGTAAAAGACATGGGGTACCTTTTGGGCACACCAAGTAGAAGAGTATTGTGGTGTATGTAGCATGCAGCAGTGAGTAGTGAGTGTAGTCAAATTATGTTTGGGGGATTAGGGGCATGGTTAAATAAAAAAAGAAAGCCTTCTTGTACTGATCAAATCTGCTTAGATTTCTGTGCCACAAGTCACAGACATGTATAAACCTCAGCACAATAATAAAAATAAAATAAGAAAAACTCTTCCATTACATATGATTTTGTGTACACTGAAAGTAGACTCCTTTAATACAGTCAGGGAATGGCTACCTACCAGCAACTGTTGAGACAATGAACACTTTGGTCATATGTATGTAATGTACAATATAGTGTATAGGGTGCAGAATTGTGTATTTTGCAATATAGCATATATAGTGCAGGAGTCTGTTAAGCTGTTCATAGACTGTCAGTTTTTTCTTGTCCAGACAGCAGGTTCTTCCACATAATAATCCAATTACCCTCCAGGTCATTCTTTTCCCCAGTATAATCCTTCCCCCAAGGTCATTCTGTCCCCCAGTATAATCCTTCACCCCAGGTCAATCTGTCCCCCAGTATAATCCTGCCCCTTCCCCCCTCCAGGTCAGTCTGTCCCTCAGCTTAATCCCTCAGGTCAGTCTATCCCCCTGTATAATCCCCCAGGTCAGTCTGTGCCCCAGTATAATCCCCCTTAGGTCAGTCTGTCACCCAGTAAAATCCCCCTTAGGTCAGTCTGTCCCCCAGTAAAATCCCCCTCAGGTCAGTCTGTCCCCCAGTATAACCCTTCCCTCCCAGATCAATCTGTCCCCCAGTATAATCCTGCCCCCTCCCCCCGAGGTTAACCGGTCCCCCAGTAAAAATACCCCCAAGTCAGTCTGTCCTCCAATACAATCCTTCCCCCTTGAGGGAAATCTGTCCTCCAGTATAATACCCCCCAGGTCCGTCTAACCTCCAGCATAATCCCTCCCAGGCACATTACATATATTGAAATAGTTGATTTTTTAGGCTCCACAATAGTCGCTCAAATGTTGCTTAAATGTTTATCAAATCACTGTCTTCACTAAAAATACAATAAAATCATTATTAGCACACATAAACACCACATAACTTACAAAATTCCTGTTAAATTCATACTAAGACCTTGTTCACATGAGGCGTACTAAAGTTGTATGCCTGTGTGCATGGGGATGCACAGGTGTTCTATGTTGGCATCTGTGTGGATTTGTGTGCACAGTCCCAAACACAGACAATGTGAGTTCACACCCACCCGCACAAATGTCAAATTGAAATTTTTCTATTTAAATAGATTAAAAACAGTCACACAAAAACCTTTAATAACAGCATTGCATAGAAATCACTGTCCCAGGGACAAGGTGACACACTTCTGGTTAGCTTGATGACGTCATGATGTTGCTCTGCCCTACATGTTTCGTCACATCTGACATTCTCAGAGGGATGGAGACAGCGCCGGTACATTATGTTTACGTACACCTCCATAAACAATCAAGTTGTTGTTGTTTAATCGTTTAGTCATGTCTGACTCTTTGTGACCTCATGAGCCAGAGCATGCCAGGCTTTTCTGTCCTCCACTGCCTCCCGAAGCTTGCTTAACTTCATGTTGATTGTTTTGATGATGCTATCTATCCATCTTGTTTTCTGTCGTCCTCTTCTCCTTTTTCCTTCCATGTTTCCCAGCATCAGGGCCTTTTCCAATGAGTCCTCTCTTCACATTAGGTGGCCAAAGTATTTGAGTTTCAGCTTCAGGATCTGTCCTTCCAGTGAATAGTCAGGGTTGATTTGCTTCAAGATTGACTGGTTTGATCTTCTTGCCATCCAGGGGACTTTAAAGAGTCTTCTCCAACACCATAGTTTAAAAGCATCAATTCTCCGGCATTCAGCCTTCTTTATGGTCCAGTTTTCACAGCCATAGGTTACTACTGAGAATACCATAGCTTTGACTATGCTGTACAAGCTTTGACTAAACAATCAAGAGGGGACAGCAAAAACAAAAAAACAAAACGCTATGTTCCTTCACTATTCCCTTCCCTACAATTAACCTGAAGGTTTAAAAATACTAATCAGCTACCATTTTATTGCAGTCCAAAATAGGAAATATATGGAAGGCCATAAGCCGCCATATATAATATAATTTTATAGAAGGCCATTAAAAAAATTTTTAGGTCCCCAATTATATTGAGGCACCAAAAAGGGTAAGCATTCAAAGGATGTTATCTGACCCCCAAGAAAATTCAATTTTTTTTTTAAATATACACAGCCAAATGAAAAAATGTAATAAAAAAAGTCAGTTCTGACTGAGCAATGCTCCATTTAGTGGCCAAAAAAGTTATAACAATCAAATAAAAAAGAACAGAAACAAAACTTCAAAAAGTTAATGATTAAGTATTTCCAAAAAAAGAGAATACATCACCCTTCATTGTTTATGAGTAGGGATGAGCCGAACACCCCCCCAGTGCGGTTCGCACCAGAATCTGCGAACGGACTGAAAGTTTGCGTGAACTTTAGAACCCTATTAAATAGAATGGACTCGAACGTTCGAAATAAAAAGTGCTAATTATAACGGCTAATATGCAAGTTATTGTCCTAAAAAGGGTTTGGGGACCCGGGTCCTGCCCCAGGGGACATGTATCAATGCAAAAATAAGTTTTAAAAATGGCTGTTTTTTCGGGAGCAGTGATTTTAATGATGCTTAAAGTGAAAAAAAAAGTGAACTATTCCTTTAAATTGTACCTGGGGGTTGTCTAAAGTATGCCTGTGAAGTGTTTAGAACTGTCCCTGCACAAAATGACATTTCTAGTTTACAAAATTTTTATTTGGAAGACAAGAAAATATGACATACTTCGTTTTAAAGCAATGTGTAAAATACAGTGATGCTAGAATCCATAGAGTGTATACATGAAAATGGCAATATAAGTAAAAGCAAAGGTTTACAGTACCAATAGAGAAAGTAAGATAACCGTTGGGCAGTGAAGAAAAGTAGTGTGGATATGTATGTTATCAGGGAAATCTCAGTGATAGGTTTAAATAGTATGAGTCTATGTTTTAATAGAGAAGTGGGAGGTGAACTTCTATTTGAGTTGATTTATAGGTGATTTTCTTATTGATTTGGAGGCCAAAACATCCATTTTCCATTAAAGGTGTGCATACTGTCAAAGAGGGTATGGTGAATTCTCTCAGATAATCTGAGGGCCTCCATTCTGGATAAGACCTGGGACCAGGGTAGGTTGTTTGATTTCCAGTTTAGGGCAATCATCCATTGGACGGAGCTTATGAGTGAGTGGAGCAGTCTGTTACATGGTGAGGGGATATCTGGGATGTCTGCATAAAGGATGCAGATTAGTGGGGAGAGGGAGATTTTTTTTTTGAGTGAGGGTTCTAGAGTCATTATTACTGCCTGCCATATGGGTTCCAGGAGTTTGCAGCTCCAGAAGATGTGGAGATAATTTCCCTCTTCGGGGCAACCTCTAAAGCAGGTGTGAGAGACTGAGGGATAGAAGGAATGAATTTTAGCGGGGGTCATATACCATCTAACGAACAGTTTAAGAGGAGATTCCCTAAAAGCTGCTGCTCGGTTGCTCTTGCGAAGGTTGTCTATCCTCTTTAACCAAGTTTCGATAGGAAAGGTGCAATTCAGGTCCGTTTCCCAACGTATCATAGAGCTCGTTTTTTCAGGTTGGTATAAGTTGTTTAAATAGTTGTAAAGTTGAGAGATAATTCCTTTATCTCTACAAGAGGATGTGCATATACGCTCAAAAATGGTCCCTGGGGAGTCAATGGAGAGGGAAAAGTAAGTGGCAAAAAATGTTTTAATTAGTTGATATTGGGGGAGTTCTGAGTCAGGGAGTTTGTGACGGGATTGGAGGGATGTGAAAGGTGGAAATTTTAGGTTAATCACCAATGATTTAAGGGTGGTCAGATTGAGTTGAATCCAATTTTGGAATAGTGTATAGTTTGGGAACGCTGGGGTAAATCTGGGGTCGCCATGGAAGTTTGCCAAGGGAGGGGTGGGAGAGGACAAGATATAATATTCTTTAATTTTATTCCATAGTTGTAAAGAGTGAGCAACTATTATGTTTTTTTTAAGAAGAGAGCGGTGTGGTGTTATAGCCGACCATAATATGCTCTTTAAAGATAAAGGGGATATGGATGAAGATTCAAAAATCAGCCATGGGATTTGTGCATTGGAGGAATGCCATTGGGCCATGTGTGAGAGTCTAGCTGCTAAATAGTAGTGCCAAAGGTGTGGAAGGCCCAAACCTCCTTTATTTTGTGAGCCATGCATAAGAATATAGCTACATCTGGGTTTTTTATTGTCCCAGATAAATTTGTTGATTTCCCTTTGTAGGGCCATTATTCTAGTCTTGGGTATGTTAATGGGGAGAGCTCTGAAATAATAAAGGAGTTTGGGAAGGATGGACATTTTGAAAGCACAGATTCTGCCTAAAAAGGAAATGTGATGATCGGACCATGATTTAAGTAATGAGCTTATGAGGGAGAATAGGGGGATATAGTTGGCTTTATACATAGATACGTGGGTTGGGGTAATATTGACACCTAAATATTTGATTGAGCTAGGAGGCCAGATAAAACTGAAATTATTTTGCAGGGTGGTCTGCATGTTTGGGGGATAATTTATTGGTAGGGCGGAGCTTTTGTTGGTATTTATGTATAGGCCTGAGAGTGCATGGAAGGAGTTGAGTTCGGAATAAAGGATGGGAATGGAGATGATTGGTTCTGTCAGGAATAATAGAGCGTCGTCAGCGTATAGGCTAATTTTAAATTGTGAGGCATTTTTTTGATAACCTTTAATGTTGGTATTATGCCTGATAGCAATGGCGAGGGGCTCTATTGCAAGGGCAAACAATAGGGGGGAAAGTGGGCAGCCCTGTCTAGTGCCTTTACTTAAAGGGAAAAATTCAGAGTTAGTGCCAGGAATTTTGATCCTAGTCTGTGGAGAGTGGTAAAGGGCATTAAAGCCGTGAATAAATTTTTCTGAGATACCGAATTTGGGAAGGAGGTGATTAAGGTATGACCAGCTAACACTATCGAATGCCTTGTGTATATCAAGGCTTAAAAGACAGACTGGGCGGGAATGGAGGTTAGCATCTTGAATAATATTGGAGACCAGTCTAATATTGTCTGTAATCTGACGTCCTGGGATAAAGCCAGACTGGTCAGTGTGTACAAGGGAGGTAACTACCGAAGCAAGTCTATTGGCTAGCAATTTACCAAAAAGCTTAATGTCATTATTGAGGACAGATATGGGATGATAGTTTTGTGGAAGGGAGTGATCTTTATGGGGCTTTGGAATTAGGGAGAGGTTAGCCAGCAGCATTTCATCCGGGAATTGACCTCCATTTAGGATGTGATTAAACAGTCTAGTGAGATTAGGTACTAATAGAGGGGCAAATTTTTTATAGTAAGAGGACGAAAAACCGTCCGGACCTGGGGCTGTGGATGTTTTAAGAGACTTGATTATGTTCAGGATTTCATCATCTGTGCAGGGTATGTTAAGGGAAGAGGTCTGTTGGTCATTAAGTTTAGGGATTGAGAGGTTGTCTAGCCACAATAAAGAGGAGGAATTAGGAGTTGTTTGGGGGCCTGAGAGTAAGTTTTTATAGAAGTTTGTGAAAATTTGGAGTACATCCTGGGGGTGGGTCACAAGGTTGCCTTTTTGGTTTCGTAATTTGTAGACATGTGTAGGATTTGAGTTTTGTTTGAGTTTCTTTGCAAACATCGCTGAGGCAGTATTGCTGAACAGCAAGAATCTGGCTTTAGAAAAGTGTAATGATTTTTCAGTGTCACCGGATAAGAGTGTGTTCAATGCTTGACGTTTGGATTGAATTAAGTTAGTTAATTCCGGGGAGACTGAGTGACTCAATTTAATATATAAATCATTCAATTCTTTAGTAAGGCATTTAATGTCTGCAGTTCTAGCCTTACTCTTTGCCACGGCAATGTTGATGAGGTGACCTCTAAGAACCGCCTTGTGAGCGGCCCATATGGACGTGGGAGGAGTCTCATTATTTATATTTTCTTTGAAGAAATTGTCTATGTGGGAATGTATTTGTTGAATAATGGCAGGGTCTGTAAGTAATGAATCATTTAGGCGCCAGTTAAAGGTAGTTGGGGCCATTCCTATGTGCGAGGTATCAAAGGCAACCATGTCGTGATCTGACCAAGGGCAGGGGTGGATTTGAGCTGAGGAGGAGTTTGCTAAGAGTATTGGGGTACTAAAGATATAGTCGAGGCGGGCATAACAATCATGTGGATGGGAGTAGTGTGTAAATGCTTTAACTCCTATATTATGGGATCTCCATGTGTCAATTAACTGGGATTTGTTTAGAGATTGGTTAATGGTTTTGGAGAAGGCTTTAGAGGAGGGGGTTGTGTTACTTCTGTCTAATGAGGGGTGAGCAGCTAGATTAAAATTGCCTCCCACTATCATGTGGGGCGAAGTGTATTGATCTAATATAGAGAAAAAATTGTTAAAAAAAGTTGAGTGTAAATCATTAGGGGCGTAAACTGATGCTATAGTGATAGAACGTCTGTTTATAGTACCCTTAAGAATAATGAAGCGGCTATCTTTGTCTTTGTAAATATTCTGGATTTCGAAGATTGTTGAGTTTTTGACAAAGATGGCGACCCCTCTGGTTTTGTTTGTAAAGGTGGTATAATGGAATTGATTGAATGATTTGTCAAAATATTGTGGGTGATTGTTTTGGGCGAAGTGTGTTTCTTGTAGTAAAATAATGTCGGCACCTAGTCTTTTGTAATGTTTAAATGCTTTCTTACGTTTATTTAGAGAGTTGAAACCTTGAACGTTGTGGGAAATTATTCTGATACCCATTGTTTTAGGAGGGGGAGGGTCCTGTTATGTGAGATATGGGTGTAGTGAAAAGATAACCCGGGAATCACCAACCAGTAATGATTCCGAAAGTGTCCAAACAACGTTGTGAAAGGTACATTTTGTAGAAAAGTTGTGTGGTGCCAGGTATGTATTTTAGTGGTATGTAGAAGTATATATGTCATTATATAATTTAAGGCGATTAATAAGGTAATCATCTTAGTGAACATACAGAGAGAGGTCAGGGGACCGGGAGTCACACTGACCAGAAATAGTGTGTTGAGGACGAAAAAGTCCTGGATCTGCCAACGAGGTCGGCCACATCATCTCAAAGGGATGAGGGGCAAACCGCGGGGGCAGATTGGGGAACAATCCAGCGACGGCGGACAACCAGGCAATTGAAAGCATAAAAATATAACATTCAAAGGTACATAGTAATAATGAAAACTGCAGTGTAATGAACAATACATAAAAGATTAAGAGGTGGTGGTAACCCATGAAGGGTCCTAATAAAGAGGGAGGGAAGGAGAGTCATACGTGGAAAATGAAACTCTCATGAGTATCGGCTCATTTGGGATCCTTCGCTCCATATTGTGTATAAACCTGTAAAAAAGAGTGAATTTTGAAAGAGTCCAAAAAGTATTGGGTATTAGAAGGACGTATATAGTGTAGCCCTTGAAGAGAAATAAAAAAATAGAAATAAACATAACCAGGTAACAAAAATGCAGTTGTGAGGGGCTAGTGTGGTTAGCTTATAGGGTATGGTCTTTCCGAGTAGTTTGGGGAAGGTTGAGTCTCCACACGTAGAGTTACCGATCCGATCGTAAAATCCCTGGGTTAGATCAAATGGCTATTTAATCATTTGAGGATATGGGTTCATGTTAAGGGTCTTTGTAGGTAGTTTTTTCCTTAGGTATCACGTTGTCTAGGATGAGGAGAGTTCTATTCAAGGGACATCTTGATCATACTCACAGCCAACTTTAGGTAACCACTTGCTCTTCATGGGGGGAGTCATTTAGAGGCATACAAAAAATGTGCTCCCAAACAAATGACATATAGGACGGGTTCAGTGTGGACGAGAACAGCCAACTAGAAATAGGGCTTAATAATAAAACATTGAATGCCCCTTGTGTCAGGAGGATGTGCATTAGCTATAAAAAAGAATTAGGATTTCAATGTAGAGATTGAGCAACATTTGGAATCACAAATGCTCAGTGTGGTCAGTTTATAGACCATGAACTTGTAGAATCATGCAGGCTGGTTTGGGGAGGGTGGGTTCCATCTTCTCTGGTCATTATGGTCTCTGTGATCTCTTTGTGAGCGTCTGGGGGTGGACCAGATGGGAGATGATCTAGGTGTAGAAGGGAATCGGCGTTGGGGGGCCTGATCCAAAAGGCCCATTTTGACCAGCAGATCTTTCCCTTCAATGACATTGTATACAGAATACGTTGTGCCATTGTGCATAATTGATAACTTGAAGGGAAATCCCCATCTGTATTTTATTCTAGCAGATTGTAAGATGCTAGTGACCTCCTTCATTCTGCGGCGTCTATCCAGAGTCGCAGGAGAAATGTCTGGGTAGATCTGGATCCTGACTCCGTCCATTACTATGTTCTGAGAATTTCTAGACGCTCTCATGATGTCTTCCTTGGTGATAAAATCCTTCATACACATGATTATGTCCCTAGGAGGTTTGTCAGGAGTTGGTTTGGGTCTCGGAGCTCTATGTAATCTGTCCCAAGCAAAGGCAGTGAGAGGCTTGTCTGGGACAAGGTTATGAAATAAATTGGTGATGGCCTGATTCAAATCAGTGACTGTTTCAGGGATGCCACGCAGTCTAATATTATGTCTCCTGTTCCTGTTATCTAAATCTTCTACGTGGGCTTGCATTATGGAAAAGCTGTCTGCAAGTGTCTCATAATCTTTTCTGAGATCATTGTGGGCCAAGGAGAGCTCATCATGCTTGGTCTCTAAAATATCAGTTCTCCCACCTATGCTGGCTATCTCCTGTGATAGAGCGCTGGTAGATTTAGATAATTCACACTCCAGCTTTTCTGCCAGCTTCTCATATATGGCTGTGAGGCTGGCATCAAGATCAGCCTTAGTTAAGGGGAGATTGTACTCACTATTTGAGGCGATAGGTGTCTGAGCTTGCATGGAGCTGCTGGGGGCCGCGTGTGAGCCGGCGCCATTTTGGGACATCTTTGTAGTACAGGAGCGCTCAATCCCCAGAAGAAAAGTGGTCAGTGAGCCTTTGGAACGAGTTTTCCGTTCTTTTTTTCCTGCTGGCATGTACCCGAATGTCTCCCAGGGGTGTTAGAGTAGTTTTGGGTAGATTTGCTGCGTGGATGGCCCCGGGAATCCTGCCTGGTAGGCCTGGTCAGACGGAGCTCAGCTCAGCAGCGTCTGTCCAGCATCGCGCCGCGCATGCGCCCCCCACAAAATGACATTTCTAAAGGAAAAAAAGTAATTTAAAACTGCTTGCGGCTTTAATGTAATGTTTGGTCCCGGCAATATGGATGAAAATCATTGAGAAAAATGGCATGGGTACTCCCCCAGCCCACTACCAGCCCCTTTGGGTCTTGTATGGATATTAAGGGGAACCCCGCACCCAAATAAAAAAAAGGCCCTATATATTCTGAACAGCAGTATACAGGCGGTGCAAACAAGACAGGGACTGTAGGTTTGTTCTTATGTAGAATCTGTTTGTAATTTGTAAGTTGTAATAAAGTGTAGCTCAAGCCAAAAAATCTATTTTTAAGCTTTTTGGAAAACATAGGGAAGGGTTATCACCCCTGTAACCTTTGTTTTGCTGTCTGTGCCCCTGTTCAGAACATTTCTGTCCCAATGAGCAATGACAAATGTTTTTTGAAAATTTGTTTTTTTTATTGAAACAAGGATTGGTGATAAAGCATCAGTGGAGAGGAGACACCTTTTTCCCATATTAACTCTGAAGCCTCGTACACACGACCGAGTTTCTCGTTGTTAAAAACACATCGTTTTTCTCGACGAGATTCTTGTTAACCTTGACAACTTTCTCGTCAAGCTTTCCATGCGTACACACTGACAATTCCAAATTTCGTCGTTGTTCTGCGCGGTCACGTCCAGCACGTACGACGGCAGTATAAAGGGGAAGATCGATTTCCCTGGCGCCACCCCTTGGGCTGCTTTTGCTGATCTCGTGTTACCGCGTGTGAAGTAAAAGTTTGGGAAGAGACGATTCGCGCTTTTCAGTCTTCGTGCTTTCAGTTCGTTTTCTGCGGTTCAGTTTGTGCTTGTGGGTTCGCATCTTGTCTTTCAGGGCGTGTAGACAGGTCGTATCTGTTTTACAGTGCGTTCTTGCCCGTTTGTTTCTGAATTTCAGTTCGTTCTTCATAGGCCTTGCTGTTCTAAAGTGCGTTCTGTTCTGTACGTTCTGATAAGACGACCATTTCCTAGCCATGTCGCGGGTACGTTCTCGTCGTTGAGTTCGTGCTGTGCGGGCGCTTGGTGTTGGTCTGCTTGTTTTGGACCAAGACGAGTCCATGAACGGGGTGAGGAGGAGTTCATGGACCAAGAATTGGTTGCTCCAGCGGGACCAATTCTGCCATATGCCTCTGCTGCGGGAGATCGTCGAGAATAATCCTGAGGACTACAGGAATTTTCTGCGGATGTCTGACCCCGTTTTTCAGCATCTGTTGGCTTTGGTGTCCCCCTATATTACCAGGCAGGACACCGTTATGCGGGAAGCCATCAGTGCTGAGCAGAGGCTCATCGCCACGTTACGTTACCTGGCGACAGGGAGAAGTCTTCAGGACTTGAAGTTCATGACAGGCATCTCCCCCCAGGCTCTGGGCCTCATAATCCCAGACACCTGTTCTGCCATTATACAAGTCCTGCAGGAGGACTATATTAGGGTAAGTTTTCTCCATTAACATCACATTTTATGTATTTCATGTATGCTAATGTATTGTATTTCTTTCATCCTTCCCTAATTACCATGATTGTAATATGCTGAGAATGTCCCCTTTGTCCCCATGCATGCTGAAAGCTTTAAAATGCCCCTTTTTTCTCCTCCATGCATATTTCCCTTCACTAACCTCTCCATCAGTGGCAACTGCTGCTCCAAATGTTTGGGGGGCCACCCCCAAAATATATATATAAACTTCCTCCATTTTTGCGACTGCGCCTATTAAACGCCACCAGTTTGCCCCCTCCAATGCATCCTTTTTGCCCCTCAAATGCATCCTTTTTGCCCCTCAAATGCATCCATTTTGCCCCCTCAAATGCATCCATTTTGCCCCCTCCAATGCATCCATTTTGCCCCCTCCAATGCAGCCAGTTCCCCCCCCCCAGCCCTGCACTTACCTTCTTCTGGTCAGCGCCATCCTTCTTCTGTCCTTGATGTCTTCTCCTGCCCTCGATGTTGCATCAGCCAATCATGTTACCGGTAAACAGACTTGGTGAACATGATTGGCAGAAGAGCCTGTTAGTGTTTACCCAAGGAATGCCCCCCCCCCCCTGCGTCCCCTGGTTAACTTTTATGAAGCCAATTATATCCCTCAGGCTGTAATCACCAAGCCTATTTGCCGCTTTTCACCCCAAAAATGCCGCAGTTATTCATATGGCCGTCGCTCAACAGGGGGCCATCCACCTGAATAGTGGGCGGCATTGACAATACATAGGTTAATGCAAGGCATGAACCTATGTATTGTTCTGAGTGACGGGCGCAGGAGAGAGGGGGCAGTGCTCCAGCGCCCACTCTGGACGCACCGCCACTGCAATGCTATCCTGTGGCCAAACACATCTAGCCCCCCCCAAATTTGATTAGAATGGACCATCAGAGGGGGTGATGAATATGATACTTGAGCCTTCCATTATACTTTTAAAAAACACATTAAACAGAGATTTTTATTGATGTTGGCCTCAAATGTATTTTATTATAATCTGCTTGCAATGTTATGTGCAAAACTACTAATATCTTTTTATCTTGTTTGACTCCACAGCTTCCTTCCACACCACAGGAATGGCAGACTGTGGCATCGGAGTTTGCCACGCGGTGGGACTTCCCCAACTGCGGTGGAGCCATTGACGGGAAGCACGTCCGCATCGTGCCGCCACCCCGTTCTGGGTCCTACTTCTACAATTACAAGGGGTTTCATAGCATTGTGCTGATGGCGGTGGTGTCAGCACGGTATGAATTCCTCTGTGTGGATGTGGGGAAGAATGGCCGGATGTCCGATGGAGGATCCTTCATCCAGACGGAGTTTGGCCTCCGTCTCCAGAGTGACGACCTTGCATTGCCACCGGATGCAGGGAATGTTGAAGGACTCCCCTTTGTTTTTTTGGCTGATGAAGCCTTCGGACTCGGACCGCACCTCATGAGGCCATTCCCCCAGAGGACCCTGACCCCAGAGAAGAGGGTGTTCAACTACCGGCTGGCCAGGGCCCGAAGAGTCATTGAAAAGGCCTTCGGGATAATGGCCAGCCGGTTCCGCCTTTTTATGACTCCTATTCACTTGGCGGAGTACAAGATAAACTATGTCGTTTTATAATAAATATCGTGATGGTGACTGCGCTGTGGTGACTAAATAATAAAATAAAAATAAAAATAAAAATAAAATAATCAAAAGAATGGGAGTGTAATGGGGAAGGGAAGGGAATGGGTGAATCATAGGCTACAATGTAGCTAAATAGCAATGTTGTGCAATGTGCACAGTGACACGAATAAACTTACAAGTGTAATGTGTAAAAAACTAATAAACAAATGAAGACATATGAACAGATTCTCAACTCTCCAATATTGGTGATACAGAAAAAATACGGAAAAAATTCCTAAGGTATACTGATAATAAACAAACAATAACCATGAATCAAATAAAACACACAAAGTGCATCTGCGACCTTAAACCAATAAGAAACAAAAAATGTCAAAAAAACCTCAAAGAAACTCCCGGATAAGTATAATAAATATGCGTGAAGTCATATATAAAAATAGAAAAAATATAGTCCCATCACCAAAGGTGTGCTTGGAAGTTTTCCTGTAATGTCCACCCAGTGATCAGTAAGTCACAAAACGCTTACCTCCCTCCTAGGAGGGGGAGCAGTATATGATGGATCTAAATGATGAAGGGTGATGGAGCGTCCTTGTAATGCAGTCTTTATTTCACAATTTCTTTATAGCTCATTGGGATGCATATGAAAAGATATAAAGCAGAGAGACATCAATAGCGCAACTCTGTGGGTGCGGCAAAGTGAATCGCTGAAGAATATATATTCACACACTCACTTGAATAATAGTGAGCGTGGACCTCAATCCAAACGAGCACCGCGCTCGTACCAATGGAACAGTGGATTGGCGTCTTACTGCAAACAATGCAGTGCGATCCTCAGGTGTCCGCAGCAGCAATCACAAAGTTGTGGTGATAAAAAAGAAGGGAAAAATAGTGTGGGTCTGTAAACCCCTCGGGGTATTTATTCATACATAAAAAAAAACAAAAAAACTCACATTTAAAAGTTGGATAGCGGATCTGGTATCCTTACGAGCGGCGAGCTCGTCTCCTCTCGGTTCTGCTGGCGGTGTGTCTGTGCTACGTCCTGACGCGTGTCGTCATGTCACATGACTTCATCAGAGGCTAGCACTAGACACAAAATGTGGAAAATTTATAGTCCTCATCACAGGGCGGGCGGCGGCCATTTTGTTGTGGACCGACAGATATGTGTAAAAGCGGCCAAGTTTGCTCTAACATTCTGGTGTATATCACCAATGCTAGGAGCCACTAGCCTGTGGGGACTAGGGAGGGGGGGAGGAAAAGCTGCAGAACAAACCAGCATGAGAATCTTCGTTACCATAGATGATATCATTTTAAAACCGAGACAAAAAGTCCCCGCAAAGTAAAATCTATGTAAAAAATATAAAAATATTTAAAAAAAAATTGAAAATGAAGCTGACGCAGGTAGGCTAATGGCCCACTCGTATGAGTCCGGAGACAACCCCACACAGCTCCAATTATTATGCCTGTGGTCTGTCATTCAAGAAAAAAACAAATAGAGCACAGACACACCACAGCTGAAACCGAGAGGGAATATATGGATAAGCCACAGTACATGATGAAATAATCTGCATATCATCATAAAAGAAACAAATATACAAATATATAAATGTATCCTATATATACATCTAACTGTATGTAGAACCAATATGAGTACTACCTCAACATAAATAAAGGTCTAAGTTGAATTGAGTAATCATAGGACATAAATAATGGAGTCCAGTATGTACTGACAGAAACATCAAGACTGTTAGGTTCCTGTCTTTTCTGTGGTGACAGGGACTAACATGTATTTAAGAACCTGTTAATGGGAGAAAGAAACTATGTAGGCCGCACTAAAAGGTTACTTAGGATTCGTGTTAAAGAACACGTACAGAACATACAACGCGGATTCGTCAAACATAGTGTTTCTAGGCACTTTGCAGAAATACATAATCGAGATCCCTCTCACCTAAAATTTTGGGGTATAGTACCGTACTCAAGCCCATGGAGAGGAGGACATAAGGTGCGAACACTAAGCCAAATTGAATCTCATTGGATCTTTTCGATGGATACGTTTGTCCCCAAAGGCCTGAATATAGAATTTGACTTAAATTGCTTTTTAAGTGATTATTAGGCCACTGAGATATTGTATTTCTCCTACTGACACTGGGTTTTACCCAATGTCATATTGCTGTCAGGTTTCTTTCTCCCATTAACAGGTTCTTAAATACATGTTAGTCCCTGTCACCACAGAAAAGACAGGAACCTAACAGTCTTGATGTTTCTGTCAGTACATACTGGACTCCATTATTTATGTCCTATGATTACTCAATTCAACTTAGACCTTTATTTATGTTGAGGTAGTACTCATATTGGTTCTACATACAGTTAGATGTATATATAGGATACATTTATATATTTGTATATTTGTTTCTTTTATGATGATATGCAGATTATTTCATCATGTACTGTGGCTTATCCATATATTCCCTCTCGGTTTCAGCTGTGGTGTGTCTGTGCTCTATTTGTTTTTTTTTTCTTGAATGACAGACCACAGGCATAATAATTGGAGCTGTGTGGGGTTGTCTCCGGACTCATACGAGTGGGCCATTAGCCTACCTGCGTCAGCTTCATTTTCAATTTTTTTTTAAATATTTTTATATTTTTTACATAGATTTTACTTTGCGGGGACTTTTTGTCTCGGTTTTAAAATGATATCATCTATGGTAACGAAGATTCTCATGCTGGTTTGTTCTGCAGCTTTTCCTCCCCCCTCCCTAGTCCCCACAGGCTAGTGGCTCCTAGCATTGGTGATATACACCAGAATGTTAGAGCAAACTTGGCCGCTTTTACACATATCTGTCGGTCCACAACAAAATGGCCACCGCCCGCCCTGTGATGAGGACTATAAATTTTCCACATTTTGTGTCTAGTGCTAGCCTCTGATGAAGTCATGTGACATGACGACACGCGTCAGGACGTAGCACAGACACACCGCCAGCAGAACCGAGAGGAGACGAGCTCGCCGCTCGTAAGGATACCAGATCCGCTATCCAACTTTTAAATGTGAGTTTTTTTTATGTATGAATAAATACCCCGAGGGGTTTACAGACCCACACTATTTTTCCCTTCTTTTTTATCACCACAACTTTGTGATTGCTGCTGCGGACACCTGAGGATCGCACTGCATTGTTTGCAGTAAGACGCCAATCCACTGTTCCATTGGTACGAGCGCGGTGCTCGTTTGGATTGAGGTCCACGCTCACTATTATTCAAGTGAGTGTGTGAATATATATTCTTCAGCGATTCACTTTGCCGCACCCACAGAGTTGCGCTATTGATTTCTCTCTGCTTTATATCTTTTCATATGCATCCCAATGAGCTATAAAGAAATTGTGAAATAAAGACTGCATTACAAGGACGCTCCATCACCCTTCATCATTTAGATCCATCATATACTGCTCCCCCTCCTAGGAGGGAGGTAAGCGTTTTGTGACTTACTGATCACTGGGTGGACATTACAGGAAAACTTCCAAGCACACCTTTGGTGATGGGACTATATTTTTTCTATTTTTATATATGACTTCACGCATATTTATTATACTTATCCGGGAGTTTCTTTGAGGTTTTTTTGACATTTTTTGTTTCTTATTGGTTTAAGGTCGCAGATGCACTTTGTGTGTTTTATTTGATTCATGGTTATTGTTTGTTTATTATCAGTATACCTTAGGAATTTTTTCCGTATTTTTTCTGTATCACCAATATTGGAGAGTTGAGAATCTGTTCATATGTCTTCATTTGTTTATTAGTTTTTTACACATTACACTTGTAAGTTTATTCGTGTCACTGTGCACATTGCACAACATTGCTATTTAGCTACATTGTAGCCTATGATTCACCCATTCCCTTCCCTTCCCCATTACACTCCCATTCTTTTGATTATTTTATTTTTATTTTTATTTTTATTTTATTATTTAGTCACCACAGCGCAGTCACCATCACGATATTTATTGTTTCACTGTTGACTTGGACCAGACCCCCCGGTGATTGCTGCAGTATTCTATTCCCTTCCCAATTTCCTTGTACCACCCTACACGTATTTTCACTATTCAGCTAGCGCGAGGGTTTCCTTGTTTTTACATTCTATGTTGTTTTATGCTGCTGCTTCTGAGCCGAAAATCCAGTAATTATATGGCCTCAATATTGCCTGAGGCAGGACTTTCCTATGGCAATACCCTGCCGGGCCTTGAATCTGCCCGTCCTGGCTTGCCCCCCCAAAATGCCCATGAGGTTCGTGAGAAGTATCTGGAATATTTCACGGGTAGGGGGGCAATTCCTATGCCAGGCCATGTGTAAAGATTTGTGGAGAAAGAACTCAATAAAAATCAGATTTAATCTTGTAACTTTTTTTGTTTCCTGTCTCCTAGTTTGTCTTAGTGCATTTGTAGTGCCAAGTGTATTTTCCTTTAGTAAATACCAACCATTTCACCATGAACCACAAAAATATACACAAATAAGGTTAGAGCGTATTTGAAAAAGAAGCTACACTTTTTTTTTCCAAAAATTTTACTCTGTGCACATGGTGAATAGAATATTTGTAATTTTTTTTGCTGGCCACAAACCGGCTTTTTTTTTTTTTACGAAAATACAAAAACATCAGTAGCATTCAAAAAACTACAACATTGGATACCTCTTGGCAATATGAGACATTCAATTACCCAAAATATGTCTCTATCTGGCCGTCCTAATATGGGGTATTGGCACCCCTGGCCAAGCCAAAATTTGAATATGCACACAATTTGAAGTCATTTCCAATAGGGATTTTTGACTCCTGATCCCTCTTGTCAACATGTGCTATCTGCCATCAGGGGTGATCAATGGACGTGTTTTGGGGGTGCAACCCCTTCTTCAGTTCACCTACTTGAGATACGAGGAAGGGGTTGCACCCCCAAAACCCGTACATGGATATCCCCTGATGGCAGATGGCACATGTTGACACACTGTGTGCATATTCAAATTTTGGCTTGATTGATTGTCTAAAAGATAAAAAAAGGGGGAAGAACAATCTCTAACAAAAAATGGGGGTTTTGTTGCCTTATTCAATTCTCCCCAAAACATCTAGGATGTCTTTAAAGGTTTGATCCATCACATGAATTCTTTGCTTAATTCTGTCCAGTTCTGTGCTACATTCCATCACTTGCTGTATGATTCGTAGGGCACTGTCAGCAGAGAAACACGTACTTTCTTTCACCCCAACATTTACATCCCTTATAAAAAAATACAAAAGGTATTATAACTCTGCAGGCCTACATCTCTTACCTGAAGCTGTGGTGACAGATACTGACCTGTTGTGGTGACCAGTTCCACCACGTCATCCACTTCTCCTTCCTGCACTTCTCCTTCCTCCACCTCTTCAACTTCCTCAACATCCTTAGGTTGTGGGTCTTTGTGAGGTTGGGGTTGTTTAGAAGGTGTGGGGTTCCTGTGGTCCCTGGAGTGTTCTCATCCCAGTCTTCTCTCCCCTATGAGAATCAAACAAAAGGTCTAGTTATCACAGAAATTCTCTATAAAAAATAAAAACATGATACATTGGTTGGAAGTGGGGTACAAGTGTCTGTTTGGGCGGGATTTCAAGATGAAGACATTATTTTTACCAAATAATTTCTTTACTATTCACCTTTGGCTGTCAATTTATATACATGGAGGCACCACAAAAATTCACTGATGCACCTGTGTGGGACACCCAAAAAATGTGGTTCTGGTGGCCCACACTATAGTGCTCAAAAGTACAGATGTGGAACCAGCTGCTGAGTGTCCTCTCCTTTACACTGATTAAAGTTTGCATTTCATTCTCTTTACAAACACATCATCTAGCCAATAATGTAAGAACAACAATTGAATAAAAACAGGCAGATGTGTAAATTATTTTAACCCTGTAAAATTTATAAAAATCGAGGATAGTGCCCGAACGATGTGTCTGTAACGAACGATTACTGTGCCAAACCAAGTTCAAACTATGACATTTTGTAAGGTAGTACAATAGAAAAATGCAATAACATGGAGCAACATGCAAGTTGAGAAATACAATAATAGGAAAAAGGGGAAAAAGTACTTACTTTTTTCAAGCATTCTCTTAATGCTCCTTAACTGCTCCAGCTCCCTCAGTTTGAGGTCAGACCACCTCTTTCTGAGCTGCTCGTTTGATCGTTTCACCCCAAAATTCTTCTTCAGACTCTTCACGACTTTCTTCATGATTTTGGCCTTCCTTCGATTAGGTTTGCTATACGGCCCATGCTTTGCGTCATAATCCGACTTTAGCAATATGTCCACCATCTCCACCATCTCCGCATAAGACATATTAGATGCCTTGAATCTCCTCCCTGGTCGTGACGTTTCCTCAGTCTCCGGGCTTGTCTCCTCCTCGTTATTTGAGGAATTAGCAGACACCTGCTGTGAATCCACCATATCTGTCTGTGCGCCGAAAGAGAAGGGGCGGGGAAAAGATGTTACTTAGAACGTCATGGGCGGGCGATGTTTGCGGAGCGACGTGGGCGTAGTGTATATATAGCAAACACACATGTGACTATACTACGTTCGGTGTGCGGAGAGAGGAGTAAAAGTGACGGACGTGCGAACAAAGGTATGTGATTTGTAGACTTTGAGAAATTGGTAACCTATACTGTCTAGAGAATTTTGGAGGATATATATGGTGACTAAGATTTACAGGAGGTTAGACTGTGTGCCTCACATTATTTTTTATTATTTTTTTTGGCTTGCAGACCCAAAATGAATGTCTTCATAAGTGACAAGGAATTCCTTGCGGAATTTATAGACCGGGTAAGGGAGCTGCCCGCTCTGTGGGAAACAAAAAACCCCATCCATAGAAAAAAAGGGGTAAGAAAAGCAGCGCTGGAGACCCTGCTCCCATTTGTGCATACCAAGGTGCCCACAGCAACAGCAAAACAGGTGGACACTAAAATTGGGAGCTTGAGAGGCACATACAGGACTGAACGCTCTAAGGTCCTGGCTTCTCAGAGGTCAGGAGCAGCAGCAGATGATGTGTATGTCCCGAATTTGTGGTACTATAGCAGGATGTCCTTTCTGGATGACCACATTGAGGCAAGGCCATCACTGTCCACTCTTCCCCCCAGACTTCCCTGCAGCCAACCTGAGCCTTCTCTGGAGCAAGAGGAGGCAGCCATCCTGGAAGAAGCTGATTTGGACATCTGGAGCCAGGTATAGTATTAAATGAAAATGTATTGTGAGAAACTTAATGCAGGAAAAAGAAGTCAAGATGAAAATCCTAAACTATTTTGGGATTATTTTGGGATACAAAAGTGAAATCAAGATCTATAGACATTAGTCTGCCATAAATTGGGTGCAAAATAGTCAATCTGATGTAGTCCTAAAAATATTTGTCTTTTCTCTTGATTTACATTCAAATTGCTACATTCATGATCTCTTAATTGTGTGAAAATAATAAACCAAAATATTAAACTATGTCCCTTTTTCATACACAGGATGAAATCAGCCAGGAGGAGGGTCTGGAAACTGTCAGGCAGGAGGAGGCAGGGACCACTGTCAGCCAGGGGGTGGCAGGGCCCACTGTCAGCCAGGAGGTGGCAGGGCCCAGTGGCAGACAGGAGGTGGCAGGGCCCAGTGGCAGACAGGAGGTGGCAGGGCCCAGTGGCAGCCAGGAGGTGGCCGGCACAAGGAGAAGCACTAGATCTCAGGTGCCTCCCATCCGCCTTCCTAAAAGAAGCAGGAGGGACAGGACCACTAGTGAGGCAGCAATGGCCCTTATTAGAGAGGCACATGCCACCCTCCAGGAGCCCACATCCCCTGAAGAGGCCATTGCCGGCCTAGTTGAGGCCAAGTTCAAGGTGATGAGCCTGGAGCAACGCCTCCTATGCGAGCCCCTGCTCATCACCTTGCTGAACAAGGGGGTGATGGAGAGAATTACCCCCAATACGGCCATATGTGAGATCGCACAACTATCCCGACCTCAACCTCCTCCTCCACCTCCACCTTCTTCTTCTGCGCCACCCCCTTCTCCTCCACCTCCTCCTCCACCTCCACCTTCTTCTTCTGCGCCACCCCCTTCTCCTCCACCTCCTCCTCCACCTCCACCTTCTTCTTCTGCGCCACCCCCTTCTCCTCCACCTCCTCCTCCACCTCCACTTTCTTCTTCTGCGCCACCCCCTTCTCCTCCACCTCCTTCTCCTCCTCCTGACAGGAGTACCCCTCCAGTGGCCCAGCCTCCAGCCACACGCTGAAGGAAGGCTGCAGAGAAGGCTTCAGGGAAGGCTGCAGGGAAGGCTGCCAAGAAGACGAGGAAGTGATGGCCTTGCTTCATTGTGGTCGGACAGAAGGCAGCCTGTTGTAGTACCACAGACTTGGGACATATATATCACCTGCTGCTGTTCCTGACCTCTGGGAGGCCAGCATCAGATTGTGCTCACAACTGTTGTGCTTCTCAAGCTCCCAATTTTAGTGTCCACACAGGGTTGATGTGTGCTCTGGGGTCCCATGGATGCACAAATGGCAGCAGGTTCTCCAGCGCTGCCTTCTATTTGTTTTGTTCAAGACATGAATAAATGTTTTTTTTTTTTTTAAGTTCATACTTGTCTATGTTTTTTTATAAGAATTATTTATTTCCCTTTGGAGTAAGCAGATACATTTGACCCCCCCCAAAAAAGGGACAGATAACACCCAAAAAAATCATTAAAGGTGTTCTTTATATAATATAGGGTGTAAACTTGACACAACTAAATTTAAAAAATACAATGGGAGATCCCTATCAAAACATTGACAAGTTACAATTAACATCTGTCTAAAAAATATAAAACATTAAAATATTCAGCAGATCTTGCACGATATAATACAGCTAAATCTTCTTAAGAGCAGCATGAAAAAGGTTTAAAATAGATAGTCATAACTCTGTGTGAATATCAGCAGCAAAGCAAGTTCATTAGTTTTCATTATTGTAACATTCTAAAGAAGATTTAAATGCACAACATTTAAACGATGCAATAATTTACAACGTGAGGAATGTGCTATCTCCATTACGAAGGCTTGTTTTACCGTCTCATACTTGATTCTGAGCATGCGCGCTTTTTGAAGAGTCGTAAAAGCATACACACGAACCATTTTCTCGTCGCAAAACAGGCCGACGAGAAACACGACGAGAAAATCTAGAATCCGGACGAGAAAATAGAGAGCAGGTTCTCTATTTTTCTCGTCGAGATTCACGGCAGTTTTCTCGTCGTAAAACCATACACACGAACGGTTTTCTCGACAATAAAGCTCTCGCGGCACTTTTCTTTTTCTTTTGGACGAGAAACTCGGTCGTGTGTACGAGGCTTTACAGGAGAGAATTTCCCTTCCTAGGGGTAGATTTCTTCTCACTTCCTGTTGTCTCCCTCCATTTGCAAGTAGAAGTCGTTTGAAAGTTGGATGTTTGAAAGTAGGTGCCTGCCGTATATACTCTGCAGAAATTTGGCCCTTAGGTGTTGGCGTTGCCACAACACTGTAAGCCCTCACAGTTACTCTTGGTGGGCGCTAGAACGCCCTTCTATGAACTATTATATCAAGAATTGTAATTACATGCCACTGTTGAACAGTGGTAGGAAAAATTGGGCCTTTGGTGGTGGTGCTGGTGCCACAACACTGTAAGTCCTTACAGTTACTCTTGGTGGGCGCAGGAATGGGCCCTGCTGTGAATTATTAGATCAAGAATTGTAATTACATGCCCCTGTTGAACAGGGGCATAAAAATGTGCCTTTTGGTGGTGGTGGTGGTGTTGCCACAACACTGTAAGCCCTCACAGTTACTCTTGGTGGGCACAGGAATGGGACCTGCTGCAAAGTATTGCATCAAAAATTGTAATTACACGCCTCTGTTAAACAGGGGCAGAAAAATTGGGCCTTAGGCACTGGTGCCACAACACTGCAACCCCTCACAGATTCTGTACTTGGAGCGCAGCAATGAGCCCTGCTGCAAAGTATTGCATCAAAAATTGTAATTACACGCCCCTGTTAAACAGAGGCAGAAAAAACTGGGCCTTAGGCACTGGTGTTGATACCACAACACTGCAACCCCTCACAGATACTGTAGTTGGAGCGCAGAAATGAGCCCTGCTGCAAAGCATTGCATCAAAAATTTTAATTACACGCCCCTGTTAAACAGGGGCTGAAAAATTGGGCCTTAGCCACTGGTCGCAGTGCCCAGAACCAAAAATGTTCTTTCAAGCTATCAGCATGATCATTGAGGAGGAAGAGGATAGTCACTCAGCATAACAGGATAGTCACCCAGCATCAGCATAGGCAGTCTTGAAGGGATCTGACATTTCAAAAAAAATGACTCGGTTACATCAGCATCAGGTGCTTGGTAGCTGGTGGTGATCCAAGACTGATTCATTTTTATGAAGGTCAGTTGATCGACCGAGTCGGTGGACAGGCGCAACCTGTGATTGGTTACAAAGCCTACAGCAGCACTGAATGTGCGTTCCGAAAGAACGCTGGATGCAGGACAGGCCAGTAGCTCAATTGCATACTGTGCAAGCTTTGGCCAGTGATCCATCCTCAAGACCCAGTAACCCAGAGAATTTTCGGTGGGAAAGGTGTTCAACTCTGATCTTGCCCCAAGTATTACTGCACCATGTAAACCAGACGCTGGCGATGGTTGCTGGAACCGATCATACCTTGGGGCTGCGTACTAAAAAATTGTCTGAACGCATCGGTCAGACGGCCACCTTCTCCACCGCTCCTTCTTTGACTGACCGAAGCCTCAGCAACACGTTGTCCAGGACCAGGAATTTGTAACCTCCCAGTCTCTGGGAACGCATTGCACAGACCTTTCTGCAAGGCCTCCCGAAGATGCTTCATCCTCTGCTCCCTCTTCGACGGCAAGATAAGGTCCGCAACCTTACCCTTGTAACGTGGATCAAGGAGGGTTGCCAGCCAGTAATGATCCCTCTCCTTGATCGCACGAATACGAGGTTCCTTCCGCAGGCTTTGCAGGATCAGGGAGGCCCTGCAGCGTAGGTTTGCTGAGGCATTCGGTGCGGAGTCCTCTGGGTCACTGAGGACGACATGATCCGCAGCCACCTCCTCCCAGCCACGTACAAGTCCACGGGTGTCCTGGGACTGTAATTGATCCCTTGAAGACTGCTGCTGATGCTGAGTGCTAGTCTCCACCTCCATGCTGACACAATAATCCTCCTCCTCCTCCTCCTCCTCTTCCTGTGTGATAGCCGGGCCAGCAGGAACACTGTCTGGATAAAGGGGGCCTTGAGAGGTAAGGAAGTCCTCCTCATCCTGCCTCTGTTCTGCCTCAAGTGCCCTGTCCATTATTCCACGCAGCGTGTGCTCCAACAGGTGGACAAGAGGGACAGTGTCACTGATGCATGCACTGTCACTGATCACCATCCTTGTAGCCTCCTCAAATGGTGCCAGGACAGTGGATGCATCCCTGATCATGGCCCACTGGCGTGGGGAAAAAATCCAAGCTCCCCTGACCCTGTCCTGGTGCCATATTGCAACAGATACTCATTGATGGCCCTCTGCTGCGTGTGCAGCCGCTGCAGCATGGCCAACGTAGAGTTCCACCTGGTGGGCATGTCACAGATTAGGCAGTTCTTAGGCAGGTTGTAATCCTTTTGCAGGTCAGCCAGCCGAGCACTGGAATTATATGACCGGCGGAAATGCCCACAGAGTTTCCTGGCCTACTTCAGGACCTCCTGTAAGCCCGGGTACCTGCCCAAGAACCGCTGCACCACCAAGTTAAGGACGTGAGCCAAACAGGGCACATGGGTCAGTTGTCCCTGTCGGAGGGCGGAGAGGAGGTTGGTGCCATTGTCGGAAACCACATTTCCTGGCTTAAGCTGGCGTGGCGTCAACCACCTCAGAGCCTGCCCCTGCAGAGCTGACAGAATCTCTGCCCCAGTGTGGCTCCTGTCCCCCAAGCACACCAGCTCAAGCACCGCATGGCATCTTTTTGCCTGCGCACTTGCGTAGCCACTTGAACGCCTACGGAGCACCGCTGGTTCCGAGGACAAAGCACAGGTAGAGGCCATGGAGAAAGAAGAAGAGGAGGGGGTGGAGGAGAGAGGTGTGTCAGAATCACCAGTAGTAACATTTTGGAGGCATGGTGGTGGAACAACCTCCAACACTACTGCACCTTGTCCTGCATCCTTCCCAGCTGCCAGCAGAGTCGCCCAATGCGCCGTGAAAGATAAGTAACGTCCCTGTCCATTCCTGCTGGACCATGAGTCAGTGGTAATATGCACCTTACCACTGACCGCCCTGTCCAGCGAGGCCAAGACATTGCCTTCCACATGCCGGTAGAGAGCCGAAATTGCCTTCCGTGAGAAAAAGTGGCGTTTGCAAACCTGCCACTGAGGAACCGCACATTCCACAAACTCACGGAAGGGGGCAGAGTCTACCAACTGAAAAGGCAGCAGTTGAAGTGCTAGCAATTTAGCAAAGCTAGCATTCAACCGCTGGGCATGTGGATGGCTGGGAGCGAACTTCTTTCGGCGGTGCAGCAGCTGGGGAAGGGAAATTTGCCTGGTACAATCGGATGTCTGTGTACTGATAGCAGATTGCCCACAAGTACTTGACTGTGACACACCGAATTCTACACCTTCATTCCTCTAAGTGCAGATTCTTTAGAGAGAACGGAAGGTATAGTGGGGTTGGAGATCCCAGCTGATGAGGAGCAAGGAGAGGTCCGCTTTGTTCTTTGGTGTGGGTCTTTTAGGTAAGCTTGCCAACGAACTGCATGGCAGGTCGACATATGTCTGGTCAAGCACGTGGTGCCCAAGCGGCTGATGATTTGGCCACGCGAGATACGCTTTAGACATATGTTGCAAATGGCAACGGTGCGATCTGCTGCACACGTCTGAAAAAAGGCCCACTCCAAAGAACTTTTGGAATAACGCCCAGAGACAGCAGCGCCCTGCACATGCGGAGCTCTGCGGTGTGATGCAGTCAGTGTGCTGCCCTTAAGCTGGCCCCTGGAGGGCATCCTAACTCGTTGGAGATGTTCCTCCTCCTCCTCTCTCCTATCACACACCCACAGGGAGTCAGTGACCTCATCATCCCCTCCCTCCTCATCACTGGAGCAAATCTGGCAGCATGCTGCAGCTGGGGGAACATGACTGCCAGATAGCTGTCCTTGTTGGGCACTCCCTCTCTCTTGGCTCACGTTACTACCCCCTCTCTCTGGGCTCACGTTACTGCCTTCCTCCAGCTGGGTTCAATCATTGGAGCCTTCAAAACGCTGGGCATCCTCCTGGAGCATGTACCCAACACTTTGGTTAAACAGTTTGGGGAACTCCTCAGGAGGACATGGTGGGGCTAGGGAAGAAGTAACTGATGCCATTGAGCCGAAGAAAGAGGCCGCTTTGGCAGCTTCTTTGCCAGACATAGTACCCTGAGCCTGGTTGAGAGAGGATGAGGAGGAGGAGGACGGCTTGGTCATCCACTCTACCAAGTCTTGGGCATGTTGTGGCTCAACATGGCCAGCTGCAGAAAAGAAGGACAAGCGTGTCCCACGGCCACGTGCTGATGAGGATGCACCGTGTCCACGACCAGCACTATTGCCTCTAGACACAGAGCCTGCTTGTCCTCTTTTATTGGCTCGTGACTGTGTGCCTCTCCTTGTTTGCCTTCCAGACATACTAATGGCCTGCAGTGAGATGTAGCTGCACAAAGGTGGGATGTATATATATATATATATATATATATATTGTACTGATAATGCAGCTATCAGAATCAACTGCCTGCTGTGGTATTAATATGGGAAAAGCAGCAATTGTTTTCAGTTAGTTTTAGGTGAAAGTACACTGAAAATACTTGCAGCTCTCTGCTTGTTGTTTTATTATGAGAACACCACTATAATAGTCACTAACTGTATTCAGGTAAGCTTTAGGTGAACGCTATGCAAAGCACACAGTACACTAAGTGAAACACTGACTGCAGCTAGCACAATCACCTGCCTGCCTGTCACAGTATAGAGAATAACAGGAACGGATCTAGCTAAACTGAATACAGTGTATAAATATATATACAACACCTAGAATGCATATATATCCTCTACACACTGTAACTGCAGCTAACTGACTCGCCTGCCTGCTCTATCTAATTTAATATAAATGACACTGTCTCTCTCTGATATCTCTCTCTTTTAACAACTCCAACACACTACACAAGGCCGCCAAGCCGGCGGCCTTATATAGTGTGGGGCGTGTACTAAACCCCCTGAGCCATAATTGCCCAAAGCCACCCTGGCTTTGGCCAATTACGGCTCTCTGTTTTTTCTGCGCTGTGATTGGCCAAGCATGCGGGTCATAGTGCATGCTTGGCCAATCATCAGCCAGCAATGCACTGCAATGCCGCAGTGAATTATGGGCCGTGACGCGCCACTCGAATGTGGCGCAATTTGGCGAACAGCCGATGTTCAAGTCGAACATGGGTTCGACTCGAACACGAAGCTCATCCCTATTTATGAGACATAATATTTACAAAGTGTATTTATATAGTCACACATCATTGCCAGAAATGGAACTGTCCAAACGTTGTGACTCAAATCACAGCGACTTTGAAAAAGGTTCCTGCACTACTTATTTGGGATTTCTCTGCGACTTGCATTTAATTCTAGTAAGTCGCAAGCCACAATTAAATCGGAGGTCCAAATCACACTGAACCGCGGCTTTGAAATTGCGCCGAAGTAGATTTCAAAGCTATACTGGTGTGAACCAGGGCTAAGTCCTCATGCACACTGGACGTTATAAGAAAACCAGTAGCGTTAGCTGAAAAAATCTGTAGCTGCAGAATGAGTTTTGCAGCGTTTTTGCAGTGGCGTTTTTAAGCATTTTTTCTTAGCATTTTTTTTAGCTGTAGCAGTTTTTTACTTTTTTTTCTTTTTTTTTTAAACTATACTCCCACGAATGCTTATGGCTCAAAAACGCTGAGAAGCGGCAAATAGCTGTGTTTTTCAGCATTTTTTTCTCTCAATAAGATGTTTATTAAGAAACAGATGATACATATATAAAATATGTTGTTATGATGTGGTAGCAGTATAAACATAATGGTTCAGGAATAACAGAAGTAAATACGTATAAAACATGCTTAACCACTTCCCATCCCAGTCATAGTCATATGACGTCCGCAGGAGGGATCTCCCATCCTGGGCGGGCGTCATATGACGTCCTGGGCTTCCTGGCCATCTAGGGGGCGTGCGCGCGCCACGTCACTTGAGAGCCGGTGCGCATGCCCGGCGGCCGCGATGTCCGCCGGACACCCGCGATTACCAGCGACAGAGCCAGGGACGTGGATCTGTGTGTGTAAACACACAGATCCACGTCCTGTCAGGTGAGAGGAGACCGATGGTGTGTTCCCAGTACAGAGGAACACCAATCGGTCTCCTCCCCTTGTGAGGTCCCTCCCCCCACAGTTAGAATCACTCCCTAGGAAACACATTAAACCCCTTGATCGCCCCTAGTGTCGCCCTTCCCTGCCAGTCACATTTATACAGTAATCAGTGCATTTTTATAGCACTGATCACTGTATTAATGTGAACGGTCCCAAAATAGTGTCAAGAGTGTCCGATATGATCGCCGCCATTACTATTAAAAAATAAAATAAAAATGCCATAAATCTATCCCCTATTTTGTAGTGATCAGGAACAACGATCTCTCTCTACTCCCTGTCAGTACACTCCCCCCACAGTTAGAAACACCTTCCAGGGAACACATTTAACACCTTGATCGCCCCCAAGTGTTAACTCCTTCCCTGCCAGTGACATTTATACAGTAATCAGTGGCTATTTTTAGCTTTGATCGCTGTATAAATGTCAATGGTCCCAAAAAAGTGTCAAAAGTGTCCGATCTGTCCGCCGCAATGTCGCAGTCCCGCTAAAAATCGCAGATCACCGCCATTGCTAGTAAAAAAATAAATAATAAAAATGCCATAAATCTATCCCCTATTTTGTAAACGCTATAACTTTTGCGCAAACCAATCAATATATGCTTATTGCGATTTTTTTAAAATCAAAAGTATGTAGAAGAATACTTATTAGCCTAAATTGAGGAAGACATTTTTATTTTTTTTGGGGGGGGGGATATTTATTATAGCAAAAAGTAAAAAAAAATATTGTTTTTTTTTTCTAAATTGTTGCTCTTTTTTGTTTATAGCGCAAAAAATAAAAAACAGCAGAGGTGATCAAATACCACCAAAAGCTATTTGTGGGAAAAAAAGGACATGAATTGTGTTTGGGTACAACGTCGCACGACCGCGCAATTGTCAGTTATAGGGACGCAGTGCTGTATCGCAAAAAAATGGCCTGGTCATTAAGGGGGGAAATCTTGTGGTCTGTAAGTGGTTAAAGTAGGGTTACAATTTTGAATCACTGTGACCATGGATTTATGGAGAGTCCTGTAGGTTTCAAATTCATGGTATTGGCAAATTTATGTGCAAATTTGCCAGCAATCCTGCCAGTGACACTCTTCCTGTATTAGCTTTTCACCCTAGGCTGCTTTCCTGATTCAGACTACAGACACCTCTTATTTTCTCCTCATCTACATTACATAGGAAGAAGTGATTTTGTAGTTCGCAAAAGAGAACTGGTAAAACTGAAGAATGACATCAAATCCCTTAAAGGGACACTAAAGGTACATATAAAACATCCGACAGTACGAGCAGAGATAGACGTGCCTTGGGGGAGCTCCGCCGGGCCTGACAGTATCCACAGCCATCCTGGGTCAGCACCCTAAATCCGGCTCACTAAGTCCTCCATCCTGACTCCTGGGCCTCCCCCGAGCAGGTTCTTACCTGAATTGAGCCTCAAAGATGACCGGCCACTCTGTAATCCAGGATGCGGCCGGCGCCATTCCCTGATGATCCGCCGCCATCTTGAGGCCTTGTGAGACCTCTGAATCCTCCGCGCTCGAGCGACGCGGCCGCGGGACCTACGGCAACCTTCCCCGAATCCACCTGAGGCAGCTTCCCAGTCCGGGAGAGGAGCTGGGGAGACACGAAAGCCTGCGGAAGCACCCTGCAGAGGACGGCGCTCTGTGAATGGAGGTGAGCGGCGGCCATCTTGATACACCCACAGCCCCTCAGTAGCCTCCCCGTCCCTCCAGGGCAAATAATTAACCACCACGTCCTCCATCCCGATTACCGGGTTTCCCCTGAGCAGATCCCTACCTGAACTGGGACTCTAGATTGGCACTCTGTATGGCCAGGCTGCAACTCGGCCTACTGTACGGCGGCCATCTTGCTCCACCCTACTAATAAGACATTGCTGCCTGTTTCAGCTTCTCAGGACTCGCCACGCACCTGACTCTCTCAAGACACGCCCACTGGTGCACACTCATATGCCACCCACTATCCACAATACTTAGTGGCACCCCCTGTCTGCAGCCTGCAGGTTGTGGATCGGATACAACACTGTGCTCGACGGCCATCTTGCTGCACCATAGTGCCCATTATTCAGACTTTTCTCATTTAACAAGTTGCCCCTGGAAGCCTAGGTGCTTTGGCCGGCCAGGCTATGGCCCCTAAACCAGATAGCTATATATACTAACTTTTGCTATGTACTGAACCTACAGCCCTGGGGGGCAACTACACAGAGTCGGGGAGGATGACAGCTTGATCTCCCTGCTCTGCGCTGTTGGGCCGCTCAGTCTCGGCGAATAAGGCACATCCTGAACCCCTGACACCACCGCGCATGCTCCCTGAGTGACGGACATCGCCTAACATTACCTATGCACAATACTTCCCGAAACCGACAGCGCTACCGCTCCCAGCAGAAGGCCTCTCCCACCGTGGGGAAGGGGAAGGGGAGGAGCAAAATGGCGCCCGAGCCTCCGGAACCGGATGACACCACTCAGCATTCTGAGGACAGCTTGCTTCAGTTCCCCTCCAACCTGGCAAGCCCCACTGACGCTGGCTCTGATGCCATGCTCCAGAAGTTTCGCAGTATAGTGCGGGATGAAATAAACGTTGCCTCCCGTAAGCTCTCAGCAGAACTGGTGAAGGGTCTCAAGGAGATAGGCCACCGCACCAACCAACTGGAACAGCGGATGGATTTAACAACAACAGTCCTAGAGGGTCATGAGGACGAAGTTGAAAGGCTGAATGCTGAACTGTTGAGCCTACAGGATAAATTAGAGGACTCTGAGAATAGGGCTCGCAGGGATAACCTCCGCATCCGTGGGCTCCCAGAGGCCATAACCGACCTGCAGGGGACGGCCACGGCTTTCTTTCAGGAGCTGGCGCCTGACGTCCCTTTGGAGCGCTTGGAATTTGATCGCATACACAGGTCCCTAGCTCTCAGGCCCACCGAGGGTCCCCCCAGAGACGTTATAATAAAATTTCACTTTTACAAGACCAAAGAGCGGCTCCTGCAGGCTGCACGGGATCTCCCGGACCTCTCTTACCAGGGTAATCCCCTCCAACTATTTGCAGACCTCTCTCCGGTCACCATAGCCAAAAGGCGGAGTCTGAAGCCTTATTTGCAGATTCTACAAGCTCGGGGCATTCGTTATAGATGGGGGTTCCCCTTCAAGCTCTCCTTCTATCACCTTGGCCGCCAGTTTCATGCCTCCTCCCTGCCTGACTTACGGCAACATTTTCAGGATCTGCAGTTTGATCTCCCTCCCTCCCAACCGGAGCCTTCTTCGGCCCAGCCACGATCATCCAGGCCACCCCACGGTTCCTCACAAATGTCTCAGCAGGGGTCCCAGGCGCTTCGATCACTGCAAGCACAGCGATTCCAGGATGTCCCTAAAGGATGACAGCACCGATTCTCATTTGTCACTCTGAGGAGCTAACCTGCCAGCACCCTGTTATTCTGAACTGTCAGCAATATCTCACCTTGAACTATGAGTTTAAATCTAAATTTCACCTTTAGACTTCCCATTCTGTGGGCCCAATTGCAGTACATGAACATTTCTGCCTTTCAACCAAAATGATATCTGGACTTTTTTTTTTTTTTTGGGGTTTTTTTTTTTCTTTTTCTCCTGGGCCCGGTGGCCCCATTGTGTTCCCTCCTCCCCTGCTCCTGGAGGCCTTGTCATGTGGATGACCCCTTGTCCGATTTTGCCCCAATTGAGTGATGACGACATTGGGCCTCTGTGCTGTGGTTACGTTCGCATGGTCATTTGGCCCACCTGGATTCTTGTCCCCTGTCCCCCCCTTTTTTTTTTTTTCTCAGGCGAAGGCTTTTGATCTGTCGCTCGAGAGGACTATCCTTGTACTGTGCTGCACACCCCCATTAAAGTTGTGGGTGTGCCCTGCCCATCACGGTCCACGGTTTGTGGCCTTCGCAGTTTTGGCCGTAGTATGTGTATGTTATTGTCCTTGTGTTTGCGGCGGGTCGGCTTCGTGTCCTGGACTCCCCACACTTTGGTTGGGGGCTCCGGGACGCGAGGATGACCACGGCCCACAATAATTCGTTCACAGTTTAAAGTTGATATGTTACATAATTTTGATTGAGACTGCTTTAATCCTTATTTAGGTGGTGTCTATTGAACATGTTTTTTCTGCTTACCTTATGCTGATGTCGATTTGATCTCATTGTTCAGACTACTTTAAAAATATGCCGAGCGGTGTCCGACGGACCACTGCTCCCCCTTGGCTTGGAACTTGGCCCGAACAAAAGTTTTGGCCAACTTCCGACCTTTTAGTGGGATTCCAGCCCCACTACCAATTGCAACCTAGATGACTGGAATGTTTTTACTCCGAGTTTTACTCGGTCTGTTTGTTTTCCTTTATCTGATTCCTTTCACTGTCTCCCTACTTGACTCTCTGGTCTTTCACCTTTTTTTTCCCTCTACAAGGTCCGCGGGGTGTGTGCTTAGGGAAATGATCTTCTGCCGATTGCTAGTCCTACTATGACGCTTAATTGGCTGTCCCTGAATGTTCAGGGTATGAATTCTCCTCAGAAAAGGGTGAAGATTTTTAAGTATCTTAGGAAGCAGCGGATTGACATCGCCTGCTTACAGGAAACCCATTTTTCGGCGTCTTCCTGCCCTAAATACTTTGATGCTCAGTTTCCCCAGGTGTTTTTGGCCACGGCTCCAACCAAGCAAAAGGGGGTGCTCATAGCTTTCCGCAAGTCGGTTTCATTTAGTTGCACTAGACAGATCGCAGACCCTGATGGCAGATATCTATTGCTACAAGGCACTATCCAAGGAAAGGAGGTTACCATCATG
This sequence comes from Rana muscosa, assembly GCA_029206835.1. Classification (NCBI taxonomy): domain Eukaryota; kingdom Metazoa; phylum Chordata; class Amphibia; order Anura; family Ranidae; genus Rana; species Rana muscosa. The sequence continues at coordinate 353,459,824 of CM055118.1, forward strand.
ACTTATTATGCGCCAAACTCCAACCCAGGACCCTTCTTGACTCACGTCTGCGCCCTGCTAGCATCCCATCACAAGGGTACTCTCTTTCTTTCGGGTGATTCAAATTTAGTTTTGAATCCCTCACTGGATAAATACCCCTCGGAGCGTATCGCTCCCTCGCCTGGCGCTAAAAAATTTGCTCGCTCTTTACAATTACATGATCTGGTCGATCTTTGGAGGGAATGCCATCCTCAGGGTAAGGACTTTACACATTATTCCCACCCTCATCACTCTCACTCCAGAATTGACCATATGTTCATGCTACGACGCCACCTTCCCATGGTGGTCAGGGCCTCTATCCTGGCTGTTCCATGGTCTGATCATCACCCTGTTTTGGTGGTCTGCCACTCCGTTTTGGACAGACCCCAATTCTCACCCTGGGCGATGAATGATTCGCTCTTATCGCTTAAAGAGGTCCGGGAAGGTATTTTTAAGGCCTCAGAGGACTACTTCCGTGAAAATCAGGGGTCAGTTACGTCACCGGTAACGCTTTGGGAGGCTTATAAGGCGGTACTCCGTGGCCACATTATTCGGGTAGCGTCGGCCCGTAAGCGGGAAAGGGGTTTGAAACAAAAGGCCCTGGAGACCCGTCTGGAGGCATTATCTGCGGTTTTTAAACAATCCCCCACCTCTGGCAACCGTAAACTCTTGGAACAGGTCCGTTCGGAGTTGGATCTTTGTCTCACCGAGGGGGCTGAACGCGTCTTACGTTGGTCCCGCCAGAGGTGGTATACCAGGGCGAATAAACCTAATCGAATGTTAGCCAACAGACTCCGGACTTTCGCTCCTAAATTCACCCCCATCACTTTGCGCAACCGACACAATGTACTTACGGGTAATCCGTTGCGTATATTGGAGGAGTTTCGATTCCGCCTTACTAAATTGTACTCAGACCCAGAGCAGTTTAACGCCCAGGACACTGCTGATTTCCTCGGCCGTCTCCCTCTCCCGACCCTGACGGAGGCGCATGTTACTCTTATGGACCGGGATATACAAATTTCAGAGGTCCTCCAAGGTATAAAAGATCTTAAGGTGGGAAAGCGACCGGGGCCGGATGGCTTTACGGTGCTTTACTACAGGAAACTGGCAGTTATGGTAGCTCCGCATCTAACGGCAATGTATAACTCTGTTAAAAATGGATGCTCCTTTACCCCGGACCTCTTAACGGCAAACATAGTGATGATCCCTAAACCGGATCGCGATCATTCCTCCTGGGCTAATTTTAGGCCTATCTCCCTAATTAACGTTGACATGAAAATTTTGACCAAAATTCTGGCTAATCGCCTAAACTCTTTTCTTCCTCGATTAATCGGGAAGGACCAGGTCGGCTTTATACCTCAGAGACAGGCCGGTGACGCTATTCGGCGTATATTGCAACTCCAACACATAGCTCATACTCGCTCGCTAGAATCCATGCTCTTGTCTCTGGACGTAAACAAGGCCTTTGACACTTTGTCATGGCCTTACCTCATGTCTGTTCTTCGACATTATGGCTTCGGGTCTTCATTTATGCACTGGATATCTGTCTTATATGATTCCCCCCGGGCAAAAATTAAGTATTATGGATTTGAATCTCCTCTCTTTAATATCAAGAGGGGCACCCGTCAGGGTTGCCCCCTATCACCTCTTCTTTTTGTATTGGCTCTGGAACCCCTGGCAGAGGCGATTCGCTCGCATCCGGATATACGAGGCATCGAATTAGCGGGTTGTCCCCATAAAATTTCCCTATTTGCCGATGATGTCCTTCTCACTTTGACCTCCCCCAGAATTTCTTTACCAAACTTGCAAACCCTTTTGGATACCTTTGCTTCCCTTTCGGGGCTCCGGGTTAATCCCTCAAAATCGAAAGCGTTGTCGGTTAACCTCTCTCCTGGCCTGATGAGGGATTTACAGTCGGCATTCTCCTTTCAGTGGGTCTCCTCGCTGCCCTATCTGGGAATCCACCTTACCCCCACGTACTCCGGATTGTACCAGGCCAACTTTCCACCATTGTTCAAGAGACTAACGGATATGCTGTTGTCTTGGTCTCATTTGCCTTTGTCTTGGTTCGGCAGAATAACGGCTGTTCGTATGTCCTATCTCCCAAAACTATTATATTTTTTCCGTGTCTTGCCTGTTCAGGTTTCTTCGCATATCCTCCGCATACATCAGCGAAGAATTATGCAATTTATATGGGGTTCGACCCGCCCTTGAATCGCCAAACAGGTCTTGTTTGCTAAGCGAGTCAATGGTGGTCTTTCGGTTCCTAATTTACGGGCCTATTACATAGCTGCTAACATAGCCCCACTTTCGTGCCTTCATGAAACCTATCAGCTCCCGCTCTGGGCTATGCTTGACCTGGTTGACATCGACCCTATTCCTATCTCCTCATTACCCTGGCTCCCACCTGTGCATCGTCCGGCGGTCATGGGGCCCTGCTTGGCCCACTCCTTGCGACTATGGGACTCGGTAAAGTACTCTGCAGGGCTGATCTCCCCTCATCTCCCACTCTTACGACTCTTACACTGCCCGCTGTTCCCTCCAGGTTGTGATAATCCCTCCCAATTTCTATGGTGGACCATGAACGGGTTCACAGATGTTCACTCACTGCTACGGCCTACCAGGATTTTGGCATTTGGCGCTTTACGCTCTTCTCACGGTATTCCCTTGCGTGAGCACTATCGCTATTTACAAATTCGCCACTTTCTTCAGAGCCTTATTAGGTTTAAATCTACCCCTTATACCTTGACCCCCTTTGAGAGCCTTTGTAGAGCCAGGCCCCATTCTCCGGGTCTAATATCACTGATATACTCGGCAGTGATATCAATAAAGAGACCCCCATTGAGGCCTTACCACCTTCAATGGGAGAAAGAGTTGGGGAGGCAGTTGGACCCTGAGGACTGGCAGACGATGACACTAACTCTGTCCAAATGCTCACGTAATGTGTCAATTTTGGAAAATGTCTATCAAGTATTGTATAGGTGGTACTCCACACCGGCAAGATTGGCTCGCTTTATCCCAAATTATTCTCCACTTTGTTATAGGGGGTGTTCCCAGGAAGGCACCATGGCACATATTTGGTGGTCATGCCCGCGGGCGTGCAGACTGTGGATTAGGGTATATACTCTCCTCCGCAACCTTTTTCAGATTAATATCAAAAGAGACCCTTATGTAGCTCTCCTTGGTAAGCCCATCGTGGAACTACTGCGTCCAGAACGGCAACTAGCCCAACATCTTTTTACTGCAACTAGATTGACAATTGCGAGAGCATGGAAAACCCCTACACTAAGCTTTGAGGCAGTCAAGAACCGCCTGAACGATATCATGGTCAACGAGAAACTAACAGCTATTCTTTCTGATACGCATGACAAGTTTCTCAGAGTCTGGCAACCTTGGATCACATATTACCACCCTTCTAGATTCGACGCTGCATTGCTGTCACTATAGGACCCCTCTTGCGCGCACCCCGTGGACCTACTTCCCTCTTCTCTTTTTCCCTCTTCTCCTTCTCCTCTTCTTCTTGTCCTGCCTCCTTTTTTTCTTTTTTCTCTTTTCTCTTTCCCCCTCTTTCTCTCTCTTTCTCCAATTTTTTTATTTTTTCCTTCTTAGGCTCTTACTTGAGGTTTAACCGTTCTATCTTTTCTAGAGGATGCCAACTTTCAGGTTTTATTGTTGTGTATTATACACCCATTCTACAGGTTTACACCCATCCGGGCATGGCCCAGGTTCTGGACCATCGGGTCCTGAGGACTTTTTCATTTATTTTTTATTTTTATCTTGAATATAACATAAGATCACGGCTCATGCTTCCTTCCTGTTGGTGAGGGCTTTCGAGTCCAGATCTACTTTGTATACTGAATGCTATAACACTCTATTGCAAACCTGTACTGTTGATTTAAATGACAATAAACTTTTTTTTTTGTAAAAAAAAAACCAAACATCCGACAGTACCCCCCCCGAGCCCCCCGTTTTACTTACCTGAGCCCGTTCACCTGCTGCGCTAGCCCCCGACGTCCTCTTCACCACTCAGCCTGGTCATTGATTGGCTAGAGTGGATGGAGTGAAAGCAGCGCAGCCATTGGCTCGCGCTGCTGTCAATCACATCCAATGACATGGCAGGCAATGCCAAGCTGCAGTTTCCAATGCGAGCAAAGTCCTTTCTTGTATTAAGAGAGGTATGGTCTCCAGAGAGAGAGATATAATTTTTCCCCTGTTCAAATCATTAGTAAGACCTCATCTGAAATATGCAGTTCAGTTTTGGGCCCCAGTTCTCAAAAAGGATATTGGGGAACTGGAGAAAGTGCAGAGAAGGGCAACCAAACTGATAAGAGGCATGGAGGAGCTCAGCTATGAGGAAAGATTAGAGGAACTGAATTTATTGTCTTGAGAAGAGGAGATTAAGGGGGGATATGATCAACATGTTCAAATATATAAGGGGTCCATATTGTGAACTTGGTGTTGAGTTATTCACTTTACGGTCAACACAAAGGACAAGAGGGCACTCTTTGCGTCTAGAGGAAAAGAGATTTCATCTCCAAATACGGAAAGGTTTCTTCACAGTAAGAGCTGTGAAAATGTGGATTAGACTCCCTGCAGAGGTGGTTCTGGCCAGCTCAGTAGATTGCTTTAGGAAGGGCCTGGATTCTTTCTTAAATGTACATAATATAACTGCGTACTGACATTTATAGGTAAAGTTGATCCAGGGTAAATCCGATTGCCTCTCGGGGGATCAGAAAGGAATTTTTTCCCCTGCTGTAGCAAATTGGATCATGCTCTGCTGGGGTTTTTTGCCTTCCTCTGGATCAACTGTGGGTATAGAATTGGGTATATGGGATTGTACGATATTTTCTATTTTATTTTTTTATCGTTGAACTGGATGGACTTGTGTCTTTTTTCAACCTGACTAACTATGTAACTATGTAATGACGCGGTGCACCGGGGGCGGGGCCGAGTGATACAGTGAGCGGCTATGGCCGCCGGCTGTATCACAGGAGTGTGCCCGCAAGAACTCACCACTATGTGAGCTCGCTCGCATGAAGGTGAGGAGTTCTTGCGGGGGGGAGCCGAGACAGCCGCCGAGGGACCCCAGAAGACCAGGCTTGGGGCCACTCTGTGCAAAACGAGCAGCACAGTGGAGGTAAGTATAACATGTTTGTTATTTAAAAAAAAATTATAATTATCTTTACAACCCCTTTAACTATGGTTCTGGACAAACTACACGCTAGCCATCTCTCCAATTGGTTTTATAGGTGCTTTTTATGTGCACCTTCCAAGCTTTCCCTTGGAGGGACGGAGTTTTTGCATACCCTGGTGCTTGGAACTAATTTGACTTTTGCTTAGTGAATCATTTTAGGAATATACCTATGTAGATCGTCAATATCCAGACTCCTGCCGTGTCTTGTGTCTTGTGCAGACCATTACTGGTCATCGAGGGCTTTAAATGGCGTCCGATGAGTAGCCGCGCATGCGTAGAAAAGCGACGTCAAAAGCGGAAGTGTAATGACGTCACTGCGTAAGGCGTCGCATGGACATGACGCACTCTAACTTGAAACCGGAAGAGACGATGAGTCATGAACGGAAGCAATTATACACAGAGAAAGAAAGTCAGTATCCAAAGGATACATATACGTCCAAGAAAACTCAAACGCAGTGCGAAATATAAGCTGACTTGACTGCCCAATTTAGAGCAAAGGGGAAAGAGAAGGAGAGATTATCAACTAATGGATTAAGAATTATATGTCTGCCCATTCTATTCACAAGCCGTACATACATAGTCTAATTAGATACAATATATGTCACAGATAGAAACAGATAGAAACCCTATCCATCCAATATGTGCATGGAATGTAACCTGCACATGTACGTCCCACCGGGCTACTTGGATGGTGATTGTATATAGTCACTAAGTGTGTTGGCCAGAATCTAATAATTATAGTATATATATTTTATCTCCTTATAACTCGAAACCACTGAAACAAATATGGGCACATGGGTCAATAGAAATTTACTGTAAAAAACCTTAAGAGCCGTGTGACCCCCCGCGTGTCAGATGCCAACCACCATCCCAATGTGACGGCGGTCGGCAGATGACGCGCGCCGACGCATGGATGCAAAGATTGCATCAAAAATGGGGAATGCTATTGATGTTGGCATTGATGTTGGGCAATGCCTGTATACTGCACTTGTTTACTTTCTATGTGATATATATCTCCCCCCTTTCTTTCACAAAACCCCCCCTCCTTTTTTTTATATAACTTTGTTTCTCCATTTGGTGTGTTTTTTGGTCCATGTGCATATGTTGTCTGGGGCTCTTTTTGGGTCCTCTGTCCTTTACACGACGCACGTAGGGGGTGAGGTGTCCTGATGACCAACTTTCTTTGGCCTCTCGACACAATTTCTTTCCCCATTTTTGATGCAATCTTTGCATCCATGCGTCGGCGCGCGTCATCTGCCAAGGCAGGCTTGAGAAGAATCACATTAAAAACGGTCGCGTGTATGCGGCAGAAGGGTATGCTAGTGAAAATATCATAAAGTTTGTAGAACTACATTTTTTTGGCTGATTCTTTTCATTTCAGTTAAACATCATTATCAAGATCATAAAACATTTGGACTGGGTGGGCAAACTGATAATGATAAAGAAAGAAAAATCAAAATATTTTTTCAAGATCTGTTAAGTTCAAAGCAGCATTGTGGTCTCCTAAATGTGGAAGACCACTGCAAAGCAAAATAAAATGACACCTTTATTATCGGTGGAAAGAATGTCAATAAAGCAGTAGCTGAGATTGACAACCTAGAATTTCATGGACTGGCGAAGGAGTGTTGAGTGAATCTCAAGATTCAGGTCATCTGTTGTGTACTTCTTCTCATTGCCAATCTTCTCCCCACTCTCACAGGCTTTTCTGAGACCAGTGGAAGCCATTGGTTTCTGCTGCTATCAGTAAATTCCTGTGACCAGGAGCGACGACAGGGTGAGCCACACTGTGTTTGCCAATAGACACAGGCAGCGTGGCTTGGGACTGAACATGCAGGTGTGCCATTGTAGAAGGGGCTTCCTATAGTTGTACACTCAGAAGAGGAGGAGCTAGGAGCACTGGCAGGGGGGCAACAATTGCAGATATATCTGGAAGCTGCACTGTCTCGTTAAAGCCCCTATGTATAGTGCGGTACTAACTGTAATTTATGAGAGCCTCCATGTTGGAGCACATGGGTAAATTGGAGTCCATCAAGAGAGGAAAATTAAGTATTTGATAGGAAATTTTCAGTTTTCCTAACAGACTCCATGGCAGCATATGTATGGGAAATAACTAGCCATAAGCACCATGAGTGGGAAATGCTGAACAATGCTTTAATTTGTACCATCAACCGACAGGACTCTCGAACCAAATGTATATTGGTACTTTCAGGCGCTTTGAAGGTTGGCAGAACAATCTCTTAGTTCCCATGAAAGACTGATGTTACCTTGGGATTTGAGTCAAGCATAGGTATCAGTACCACTCAATATGGGAAAGGCACGAGATAGGCAGACTTGATGGAGGCTCTTTAATGGAGATCAACTTTGCATGCTCCGTTACAGCTTCCAAGAGGAGATTGAGGACAAGAGGAAGGTCCCAATTGGGGAACCTTGGCCTTCTCTGAGGCCTAAGCCTAGCAGCTCCTCCAAAAATTTGACAGACAAGAGAATGTCTGGCCCAGGATACATCGGTGAAGGCCAACACTTGCACTCTGGAGGAGCTAACCAATAGGGCAAGGTCTAAGCTCATTTGAATGAAACCCAGGCTATCCAGAAATTTTTCGGTCACTGCATAACCTGCCAGTAGCGTACATGTAATCCACGAACTATGACCAGATTCTCCCATAAACTTTGTTCATGCTCATTCTCCTGGCATTCATCAGAGTGGAGGTGACTCAATCGGAACAACTGAGGGCCTCCAGTCTCCATCTCTCAAGAACCAAACCATCTGTGTAACTGAGCTGGGCATGAGTGTAGAATTGAACCCTGCGACAGAAGGTCCGGCCTGAGAGGCAGAGGAACCAGATACCGAAAGCTGAGCTGCACCAGCAAGGGGAACCAAGGCCTGTTCGGCCAGTACAGAATTGCTGCCACTATTTTCAAATCTTCTGCCCTGAATTATTTCTGACAGGCAATGAGCGCCCCATTCCGTGTTGCTGGCATCCATCGTGTTTGTATCCCAGGCAATGGGGACGATGGAGTGGAAATTTAGCAAATTTTCCATTGTAGCCAACAGAGAAGACACTCCCTCATAGTTGAGGTTATGTAGATGACCTTGTCCTTGCTTCCCGGTCTCCACTATTGGAGAACTATTGGAGAAAACCTTTCTGGAAGGGTCACAGTCTCCTCTTTCCATTTCACCATATGTGCTGTGGTTATCATAGTGCAGATGATTTTCAAGCACTGAGAGGCTTGACGGTGTGAGGAAGACAGGGCCAGATGTATCCTACTTTGGATCACCTGGATCTTCTATAGGGGCAAGGGAATGGTACCCCTGACTGTGTCCAATTGAGCCTCGAGGTATACCAAAGACTGAGTGGGTTCCAGGTGGCTCTTTCCCAGATTTAACTGCCAGCCAAACTCAAGAAACGTTAAGATGACTTGTGCTCTGTGCTCCAGTAGCTGCTCTCTGTCTTCAGATAGAAGGAGAAGGTCGTCCAGATAATAGCGCAGGCGTATGCCTCTCGTTCTGATCAGGGCCACTACAGCCAATAAGATCTTTGAAAACACGCGAGCCAATGTCGAAAGCCAAAAAGAGAGACAGGTGAACTGCAGATGAACTGGACCTATAGCGAGCCAAAGGAACTTCTGAAAATTTTCCGCTATGGGCACATGAAAGTAGGCATCCTTCAAGTCTATGGACACGAGCCAGTCACCTGGCTGAACTGCTTGTTGGATTGTGAACAGTGTTTCTATTTAAAATTTTACCTTTCTGAGGAACTTCTTCAGATGTGTAAGGTCCACGACAGGCCTCCATGAGCTGTTTTCCTTCAGAAACATGAAAACAGGAGAATACATGCCCTGACATTTCTTGCACTCTGCAACTGGCACAGCCGCACCCTGCGCTACTAGCGACTCTATCAAAGATAGGAGTATTTGCTTCTTTTCCTCAGGATGCGGTAAAGCTGTGGGAACAAATCTGAGATGAGGAGGGCTTCTAAAGGACCAAGCTTGTCCTGAAGAGACCATTTTGATGGTCTAATAGTCTAGGATTGATGCCACCCAGACACGCTGAAAGTGGATTGGACGTGCCCCCACCTGGCCTGGCTGAGCGAGCCCAATCTCAACAGGACTTCATAGCCTCCCGGCTACCCAAGGTTGATTTCTGAAAGGAAGACTGGCCTCTCCTCCAGTTCCTCTTGAATTCTCGACCTGGTCTGTAAAAGCGTGCATCTCTTGAGCGTTCTGAACTTTGACTTCTGGACTGTGCCCTCTCCTGGCCTAGCAGACTCTGGTCCTGGGGCAAGAAAACCGACTTACCACCCGTGGCTCGGGCTATAGTGCTATCCAGTTTGTTGCCAAAAAATTAATATCCCTTAAAAGTTATCTTACACCATGCCTGCTTAGAGGCGGGATCAGCAAGCCATGCCCGAAGCCATAATGCATGCTTAGTCATAACTAAGGAGCATGACCCACGCCACCAAGCGGATGATGTCAAATGAGACCTCACTCAGGAAAGCCAATTCCAGCTTCAGCTCCTAAATGGCCAAACTTCTGGCCACTTCTTCCGAGACACTACTGATCTCAAACTAATTCACGTGATGGCAGGTATGGCCAGCCATTGCTGGCTCAAAGTCCAAAGCTTTGGAGATGTGAATGGATAACGTGGACACTGTTCAATACTGCATCCACATTATTCATCCACGCCTCCATAGCTTTGGACTTTGAGCCAGCGCTGACTGGCAGTACTTGCCATCACGCAAATTTGTTTGAGAAGAGTAACGATTCGCCTGTCGAGGCCATCCTTAAAGTATACTACATCCTCCAGAGGAAGAGTGACATGCTTTGCTAGCCTCATTAAGGCCACGTCAACTAGCCTCTAAATTCTTCACCACCTCATCCTTAAATAGATAGAGCTTGGCTGTCTTGCTTAGTAAGGAGGTCTTTCTCTCGACCTTGCTCCACTCATCTGTAATAATATTCCATAGTTCCTCCAGGAACGGGAAACTAGATCACTCTCTCTTGAAATGCTTAAAGAATTTTCTCTGTTTAGAGAGAGATTTTACTGGCTCCTTCCAACTCAAGGCCTCCTTAATCACCTTGACCAAAGGCGGCACCAGGGCAAAGTCAAAGCCTGCATAGGTATCCTCACCTTCCATCTCGCTGTCTGAGATCCTCACCGATGGGTGGCTTGGCTGGGAAGGCTCCAGCTCAACATGGCTGCCCTTTGCAGGGGAACATGCCAAATTGGCTTATGGGCTGTGGGTGTGGCTAGTACCCAATTATTTAAAGGGGTTGTAAACCCTCAGGGTTTTTCCCCTTAATGCATTCTATGCATTAAGGGGAAAACCTTTTGTGCTGCTGTAGCCCCCCAGAGCCCTCCTTTTACTTACCTGAACCTGTTTGTTCCATCAACGGGGATGAGCACAGCAGCTCCAGCTGCTGTCTCGGGTCCTCATTGGATAGATTGATATCAGCAGGAGCCCATTTGCCCATTCAAATCCAGTGACACGGCAGCCGGGGGGCGGGGCAGAGTCCTGCTGTCTGTGTCAATGAACGCAGCAGCAGGACTCGGGACCACACCCACACGAGTGTCCCCAGGGAAAGCGGCTCTCTACGGGGGCACGTGAGAAGAGGAGGATCCGGGAGTGCTGCAAGGGGACCCCAGAAGAGCAGGATTGGGGCCACTCTGTGCAAAATCACTGTAAATGTAGACATTTGTTATATTTTTTTAAATAAAGCTTTACACAATCACTTTAAGGGGCTCTTGTACCACACCTCTAACCAGGGACTCCATCTGCTGTTTGCTGCTCTCTCTTTATCCAACCACCCAGTGGCTCATAAAGCAGCTTGCCCTCTGGGACCTAAGTCCTACATCCTCAGCAGGCTCTTTGTTTAGAGATGCTGACATGGCAGTGAGTGTGGTGCCTGGAGGAGGATTCAGAACTTCCCCTGTGATGTCTGGATCTAGATGGTGACCTATGGTGTCTGGATCTGGAAGAGGAGTGATGTTGTTGCGATCTAGGAAGATCTCTGTATTCTTGTGCCGCTTGTTGCTGATCAGACCTGGAAGGACTAACGAGAAGAAATAAAGCAGAAAGGAAAAAGTTAGGACCTATGAAAAAGAGCACAGGCGAGGAAGGTAAAGGGTTAAAAACACCCTTTCATACCTGCTACGCAGGGGCTGGCTATGGGGGGGGGGGCATTGACACCTCCATAGAGAGGTCAACTGCACAGTCAAACCAAGCTTCAGGGGAAAAGAGCCAAAAGCACAGTTAGGATGCACCAGAACACAACAGGCAGCACACAGGGGGTATATATATACTACGCACATACCTGTGCCAGAGAACCACTGCACCTAGGGAAGCTGCTGCACATAGTCCCACATATGATCCCAATATGAACAGCTGTGACAGCTGTTTAAATCCCAGACTGTGCTGATGCCACCACTGCCACAGCACGCATGTGCCAAGCCCCTGGAGTCGCCCACGCAAAACTAAGCCTAGCTCTTGCCCAAGGCCCGTGCATGTGTGGCACGCCAGAGGCACCAGAACAGAGAGCAGTGGCTTAAAACGTAGATGTGCTCCAACTGCCATGAGAGGATACAAACCACTAGAGCCAGGGAAGAGAAGAAAAAAAAAGGCATGAACACAAATACAGACAAAACTGAGGTATAGACATCATCAGATCATCACAATGTCGGCACTCACGGGACCAGCCTGTGAGGAGACTGCTGCATGTATTTGGGCCTTAGATGGACACCCGCTGATCGCAGGGCTATCCAGCCAACCTGCCAATTGCCTGCCAATGGCAGGGCCTTAGCTTTTCATCGGCACTGCATCCTTCTGCCATTTTCCACCCCACCGATGGGGATTACTGTAACTGACAAGAGACGCATCTCCTCACCATCTTCCGGATATGGCTTGCACGTTGAGCCACCAGGCCTTGGCCGTGGACGTTATCACCTGAGCAAAGGTAAGATTCCAAACACACAGGGTACTTGGAGGAAGACAAAAAAGAAATGTGGCCTGTGGCTCTGAGCCAAAAGTTATGGTAGTGGGGTCCTATAGGGTAGGAGAGGAGGCGAGGCTAAACCCATACGTATGCTGCCATGGAGTCCATCAGGAAATGACATTTTTGATTTTGGGTTTACTACCATTTCTGAGTATTTCGTTTTATAACAACATCAATATGTTTTATTTGTTTAACATTGATTGTGCCTAAAATATTTTTTTCATTATAATTATTTGTTTATACAATAAAATCATAAATTATTTTTATCACCGTAATAACTTCAGGTAGTCGGTTATATCCCATGTGGGCTGTTAAAGATTTCAGCGCAGTTAAATTCCTCAAGGGTTTGCGTTCCTCTTGGTTTATCAAGTATAAATAAATCTCATTCATCCTTACGGAATAAACCATTTTTTAATATAGAAGAGACTGCATGTACATATAGAAGTTTCTACTTCAATATTTTAAATTTTTACTAAAAGGAACCAATAAGAACCTATCACTGATATATGGATATGTCATTATATCCACCTTCTAATTCTTAACCGTGCCAAAAATGTCATTGTTACAAAGCAACTCTTCTTTAACTGAATTTTTTCTCGTTGGGTTTCAGAATCTTAACTCCTTCAAAATCCCACTCTTTCTTCTCCTTCTTATTACATACATCATGGCTATAAGTGGAAATCTTCTCATTGTTGCGCTGGTATCAACTAGTCATCTTCTGAGGTCTCCCATGTATTTCTTCCTTTGCCATTTGTCTCTATGTGATTTTGTACTATGCTCAAGCGTTATCCCAAAAACCCTAAATGTTATAATACATGGGGGAAGCAGTATACCTTTCTTGGCCTGTTTCATTCAATTTTACATTTTTGGATCTTGTCTCTCGACAGAATGCTATCTCCTGACGGCAATGTCCTATGACCGTTATGTGGCCATCTGCCACCCCCTGAGTTATATCTTGATCATGAACTTCAATATTTGCCTTTATCTTGCTGCAAGTTCTTGGCTTGCTGCATTTTCTATTTCCTTAATTTCTCTCTTTATGATCTACAGTTTGAATTTTTGTGGCCCCAACACTATAGATCACATTTATTGTGACCTCAGTCCTATATTGGAACTTTCCTGTTCAGATACTTTTGTGGCTAAAATGGGGGCTTCACTTCTAACCACCATTATTGTCATTTTTCCTTTTGTGTTTGTCATTGTGACCTATGTGTACATCTTTACCACCATTCTTGGTATCACCTCCAACATCGGGAAGCAGAAAGCCTTCTCTACTTGTAGCTCTCATCTTTCTGTTGTGTGTGCATTTTATGGTTCATTAATCAGCATTTATTTTAGTCCTTCCAAAGGAAACTCCCTCAATACAAATAAGGTCATATCTCTTTTATATACGCTGTTTACCCCTTTGTTCAATCCAGTTATATACACTTTGAGAAACCAGATAATCAGAAAAACTGTGAATATATTTTTTAAAAGAATATCACAATTCGATGTGCATTCCATTTGCTGATTTTTTGCCCATGTGCTTCTAGCTGTATATAATATTTTTTGTACTTTACAGCAAAATAAAGACTTAAGCCTCGTACACACAACGGGTTTTCTCGGCAAGAACACTGCTGGGAGAGCTTTTTGCCGTGAAAACCGTCCGTGTGTATGGTTTCTCGACAGGAAAACTGCAGGGAATCTCGACGAGAAAAATAGAGAACCTGCTCTCTATTTTTCTCATTGTGATTCTCGGCAGAGTGTTTCCTGACGAGAAAACCGGTCATCTGTATGCTTACCTGTCCAAGGTAAACCCGCGCATGCTCGAAAAGACTTCAAAGCATGCGCGGTAGCATACAAGGTTAGTGTGGGGTGTAGCAAGATGGCGGCGACGGCATCGAATGTGACGAGTACTGGCTCATCGTAGTCGATGATGTCACCGCGTTCTTGCCATTAAAAAGAACTGCATTTTTTGGAGTGGCCGTCTGTACACAGGGCTTGGCAAGACAAGCTTGCCAGGAATCCCGTCGAGAAAACCAACGTTTTTTTACGACGGGATTCCCGCCCGTGTGTACAGGGCTTGAGAGAAGGTTGGTCACTTCAGCTCTTGTGCAAGTATATCCCTTATGGTCTAGAGCATTACTTAAGGTGATTATAACCCTTAACCACTGTAGCTCTCTTTTGAGAAATGGCCCTTCCCAAACAAGATATTGCACTAATCCTGCAGGTAAATATGAGATAATAATTGAAATAAAACAAGCTTTAAATAAGAAAAGAAAGAAAAGATTAATAACACTACATACTGTACATCCAATGTACAAACAGGTATTATCAGAAAAAGGCCCAAGAGGAGTGTACATATATCCGGGTGTACACCATATTGCCAAAAGTATTGGGACACCTGCCTTTTCATGCACATGAACTTTAATGGCATCTCAGTCTTAGTCCGTAGGGTTCAATATTGAGTTGGTCCACCCTTTGCAGCTATAACAGCTTCTACTCTTCTGGGAAGGCTGTCCACAATGTTTAGTAGTGTGTCTATGGGAATGTTTGACCATTCTTCCAGAAGCCCATTTCTGAGCTCAGGCACTGATGTTAGATGAGAAGGCCTGGCTCGCAGTCTCCGCTCGAATTTATCCCAAATGTGTTCTATTGGGTTGTGGTCAGGACTTTGTGCAGGCCAGTCATGTTCCTCCACCCCAAACTCGCTCATCCATATCTTTATGGACCTTGCTTTGTGCATTGATCCAAATCATTTGGTGGAGGGGAGATTATGGTGTGGGGTAGTTTTTCAGGGGTTGGGCTTGGCCCCTTAGTTCCAGTGAAGGGAACTCTTAAGGCGTCAGCATTCCAAGACATTTTGGACAATTTCATGCTCCCAACTTTGTAGGAACATTTTGGGGATGGCCCCTTCCTGTTCCAAGGTGACTGCGCACCAGTGCAAAAAGCAAGGTGCATAAAGAGTGAGTTTGGGGTAGAAGAACTTGACTGGCCTGCACAGAGTCCTGACCTCAACTTCATAGAACACCTTTGGGATGAATTATAGCGGAGACTGCGAGCCAGACCTTCTCGTACACATCAGTGCCTGACCTCACAAATGCGGTTCTGGAAGAATGGTTAAACATTCCCATAGACACACTCCTAAACCTTGTGGACAGCTTTCCCAGAAGAGTTGAATCTCTTATAGCTGCAAAGGGTGGGCCAACTCAATATTGAACCCTACCGACTAAGACTGGGATGCCATTAAAGTTCATGTGTGTTTAAAGGTAGGTGTCCCAATACTTTTGACAATATAGTGTGTGTTTATATATATGTATATATATATATATATATATATATACACACAGTATATATATATAGTGGGGGATTCACTGAAATTTTGCTCCTTTCATGAACCTCAGTCCAGCCAGTGAGATACATTTCAGGGCTTTAATTCCCACTTTTATTCAAAGGTAAAGTTTAAAAACTTACACAGAAGATTACCTTTTCAGGGGTTGTCAGCCTCACAACGAGAAATATAAATTTTTCAGCCACCTGACTATCTGGACTGCTTGGTCCTTGAACCTTTTTCTGCACAAACTCACTGTACTGTCTCATTCAGCCTTGTGAATTGGTACCACCAAGGCTGCAGGAGCTCTGCAAACAACCTATCTCAGTCTCCATACAGTCCACATTTTCTCGAAGCTGTGAACAACTCCACTCTACATCACAGACAGGTGACTCCCTTCCTGCTCCTTTTAAGGCCTCCCCTGCAGGTAGGGGTAACCTTTTCAAGACCAAAAGCCCCCTAATCAGGGTTGGAGGCTCTGTCCCACCCAAAGTGTCTCCAAGCCTCTGAATTCCTGGTACCAAATGAGTACTTACCAATCCTGAGAGTACTGTTAATCAGTTCTCTCCTCTCCAACTGGACCACCCTGGAACCCCTCACCATGCATGGATGAGAACCTAATGCCTTGTACACACGATAGGAATTTCCGATGGAAAAAGTCAGACGGACTTTTTCCATCGGAAATTCCTACCGTGTGTGTGCCCCATCGGAGAAATTCAGATGAATTCCATCGGAGTTTAAATCTAGAACCTGTTCTATTTTTCTCCGATGGAATTCCGTTGTGAGTTTGGTCGGACAAAGGTCCGATCGTGTGTGCGGGGCATTAGAGTACTCAAATTTGTCTCTTATCATGCCCTTAAAAGGGCCTCAATCCATATTATGGGGACACATATTTCTGGTCCATGACACATCCCCGGCGTCCTGTACTATATACAGTATATTTATCTTGGGACAACTTTTATTACTAATCACGTTAGGTATATTTTGATTATATCAATTCAGTTAACTTATTTTAATATTAATTTGTTATATTTTTATAATAATTTGCCTTAGTAGTGATTAAACCATCAACATTTCTTGTCGTGTTTTTTATTATTTTTTATGTTTTTATTATCTTTATTATCATCGTGTAACATATGTCATGATTATCCAGTTTAATAATTTAACCTGCACTTTTATTTAGTCCCGGTCTTGTTTATTTAGTTCCACAATGACCTGGATAAGTCATAATGCAATTTTAATTATTGAGTCATTTGTATAGATTAAGTGTATTATGTCTTTTACTTATGTATACTATATTTTTTATAGAATTTATAAGCATTTTTGTTCATGCTGGGCGATATAAATGGCATTGGGGGCGGAGCCTCTTTAGCTCTTCCGGCGGCATAAATTGGAGGTTTGGCATGGCGTGGATCTCTTTTCCTTTCACTGAGAAAACACATACTTGCGGAAGCTCTCTGCTGAGACCCCTCACCTATATATTTATATGAAATAAGGGTGTATAAAAAGGCCTATAATACACCACTCGGCGCCTGTGGAACACAAGTGTTTGCAAATACAAAAAGTTGGGACAACACTCAGTGATCGTCCACAAATGGGCAGTAGGTTTGACAGAAAAATAATCTCTCAAAAAGTAAAGAGATATTCGAGCAGCTATTTAAAACATGGCAAAATATATAAAAATAGTAAAAAATGAAAACAGTCATCTGTATCAATCAATACTACAAACAGCGCTAATGTTGAATTATAACAGTGGTCAACACCACATATAAAGTCTTTAGATAGATGTCAGCTAATTTCAGTGCTTCATAAAAGTGTCCATAGGTGATCCTAAAGAGATTTGTAGAGTGCACCTTCCACCGACCCTTCAGATCCACCACGTGAATACACACACCCCTTAGGGGTTAACACTCACCAGAACGATATGAATTGAATGGATAGTGCTGCATCCAAACCAAACACTGAAAGACTGCATCAATCAAGGGGATATCAGAGTGTTGTGGGCCCCAAAAAAACAAACAGAGGAAAGCACATAGCGTAATCCCGTTTTATTTTTTAAAAGGTACCCCTCACAAATTAGATCCCCTCAAACATTGTACGTACATCAACATAATAACCACAAGATGTGATACTTGCTTCCTCCTTCCTGGTTCTCTGAGCGGTGGAGCGCAAACCAACACTTCCAGCGTGTCGTGTAGGTCACTCACTGACGCGTTTTGTCATTGGCTGTTGAAGTCAGCCAATGACGAAACGCGTCAGGGAGTGACCTACACGACACGCTGGAAGTGTTGGTTTGCGCTCCACCGCTCAGAGAACCAGGAAGGAGGAAGCAAGTATCGCATCTTGTGGTTATTATGTTGATGTACGTACAATGTTTGAGGGGATTTAATTTGTGAGGGGTACCTTTTAAAAAATAAAACGGAATTACGCTATGTGCTTTCCTCTGTTTGTTTTTTGGGAGCCCACTACACTCTGATATCCCCTTGATTGATGCAGTCTTTCAGTGTTTGGTTTGGATGCAGCACTATCCATTCAATGCCTTTATTCATATCGTTCTGGTGAGTGTTAACCCCTAAGGGGTGTGTGTATTCACGTGGTGGATCTGAAGGGTCGGTGGAAGGTGCACTCTACAAATCTCTTTAGGATCACCTATGGACACTTTTATGAAGCACTGAAATTAGCTGACATCTATCTAAAGACTTTATATGTGGTGTTGACCACTGTTATAATTCAACATTAGCGCTGTTTGTAGTATTGATTGATACAGATGACTGTTTTCATTTTTTACTATTTTTATATATATATTTATATATTTACTCTACTCAGGTATACTTACGTGTATATGGTTCACCTCGAGCATTCACTCTGAGCCTGTTTTTGACATCACAATTCTTAACACACACTTTCACTTGACTTCTTATTTTCCTATTTTTTCCTTTGCCAATTTCTTTCACTAAAGCCTAGTACACACGGCCGAGAATCCCGTCAGGAAAAAAACTTTGTTTTTCCTGACGAGATTCCTGGAAAGCTTTTCTTGCCAAGCCGTGCATACAGATGGCCATTCAAAAGAACTGCCGCTCTTTTGAATGGCAAGAACGCTGTGACATCATCGACTACGACGAGCATGCGCTCGTCACATTCGATGCCGTCGCTGCCATCTTGCTTCACCCTACACTACCCTTGTAAGCTACCGCTCATGCATCAAAGTCTCATCGAGCATGCGCGGGCTTACCGGAGGACAGGTAAGCTTGTAGTCGCATACACACACACACAGTTTTCTTGTCGGGAAACAGGCTGACGAGAATCCCGACGAGAAAATAGAGAGCAGGTTCTCTATTTTTCTCGTCGAGATTCCCAGCAGTTTTCTCGATGAGAAAACATACACACGACCGGTTTTCTTGGCAAAAAGCTCTGCCAGCAGTTTTCTTGATGGTTTCTTGCCGAGAAAACCGTGTGTACGAGGCCTATCACTTTTGCCATTTTTCTGTATCTTTTCACCACTCTTCCCCTTAGTCTCCAAGTCGCTACCATCATTAGCTTAGGCTGTTGAATCTATACATATACATATATGTTATTATATATTCATGCTTACACTGTTACTCTAGACAATTCTGATACACATACTTATATTTACAGCTGATATCCCCTATGACAATCTAAGACCTCTAGGGACACATATTTTCCATCTGTGCAATGCTTGCCCTCCGGGTGGCCCTTGGTGGGGTGTTGCTTGGCTCTGCCTTCTCAGCTCCCGGGTGAGACACTTGTCGCTGCCGCCCTCTGGGAATTGCACATCCAGTGTTCTGGTCTTGCCTAGTGGTGAGTATGGGGTCCCTTGTACCAAGGCCCCTCTTACCATGTGTTTATCCAATCAACATTATGCCATACATCCATCTTGTACTTTTCCATCTTAGGTACATTTCACAGGCATCCACCCCTGAAGAAGCGAGCTGTGTCTCACGAAACGCGTAGATTACACCAGATGCCTGTGTGTTATATGACTGCTATTTTATCCATGTACTACTATTTACATGTATCTTTTACGGCTTGGCATTTGTGTATGCTATTCATGCATGTGTTATCTCTATTTGAATAAATCTTTATATTGTATTTACTACTGTTAGGCTTATTGGCCTAACTGTGCTCACCTCACTCAAAGTCCCAGGGCGAATTTCTCTTTTGTTGCATGTTTCGGGGATGGAGGTGTGATTGGTGACACCAGACCTTTTTCTTTTGTCTAGTTCCACAGAGCCTTGCGCCTATTTAAACTCCTGTAGACCCACTTGTTAGCTTTAGAAAGGAGCATGCATGCCTAAACTTGACATTGCGCATGCTCCAAATGCATCAAGCATCCTTCCTCCTGGTGACATCATCCCACTAGCGTTACGGTCCATGTTGCACTCCACTGGATCTTCCGCCTTCATCGTGACTTTGGGTTGAAAGTGGCTGGCTACCTTTTCTTGTTTTACAGCTGTTGCAAACAGCTTGGCGCTTCATACAGCAGATTCCACCATTAGATGAGCCTGTCAATTCTTTAAACATGTTAATGGCCATTTTAGAGTTTTAATAAAATATTACACTTTATACTACACTTTTCCCCTTTTTTGTTTTCTGAGCAGAGGGCAGGGGCAAGTTTGGAGGAGGACAGGGGTCAGCAGGGCAGAAGATGGGCGGTCAACAGGGGACTGTGCAGGGGTCAGTATGGTAGTGTACAGGGGGTCAGCAGGGCAGAGGACATATGATATGCTCCTAAAGGAAAACTTAGCCTTTAAACAGTATAAACAATATGTAAAAATTTACAATTTTAACAATACTCATAACAAGTAACCTGGCGTTTTTACAATTGAAAAGTCAAGACAGAATGACAAAATGTGAGCAAGGCTAAGATTATGAAAGACATGGAGAATCCTGGGACAGACCAGAGAAGTTTGGCGGCTGTCCAGTACGGGGTCTTAAAGGTGGATTTAACAGAAACTGCGCCTGCTGTATACAATGCACACACATACCACAGTCCTTGTAACCACAAAATAGTAATAACTACGCCACAACTGACAATCTCACAGACACAAATAAACCTCAGGACAAGCATTTTTTTATTTTATTTAATGTTTCCATTACATATAATTTTATGCACACAAAAAGAATATTTTTGTCTTAGGCACCTGGCCGAATTTCGATCCATGTATGGGCACGCTGGTTGTACAGAAGTCGATCTACCGACTGTACAACCAGCCTCTAGTAAAATTTACACTCAATCAGCGCCACTGTGGCTTCCAGCAGTGATCAGTGTATTCTGGTAGCAGGTAATCAGCTCATTCTTTTTTTCATTCAACTCGCTGGTTAAACGAAAAAAAAAAAAATGTATGGACTGTCTTACTGAGCCAACTTAAAGAAGAACTTCAATAAAACTAGCAACTCTTGAGACAATGAACACCTTGGTCTGGTCTGTGTACAGCATAATATATAGAGTACAAGGGTCAGGAGTATGTAACAAACAAAACAATATATGGATTCCAGCAGTCAGGATGAGCACCATGTTCACATCAGAGTCCTCCCTTACATCATAGCCCTCCAGCATTCCCTGTATACATCAGAGTCCCCCCTTAGATTTGTGTCTCCAAAGTCCCACAATACATTATTGTCCCCAGAGTTCCACAACCGTACATAAGAGTCTGCAGAGTCCACCCCTTACATCAGTGTCCCACCTTACAGCAGAGTCCCCTCTTACACCAGAATATAGGGCGAAATACCCCCTTACATCAGAATCCAGAAGAGTGTCCCCTTACATCAGAATCCAGCAGAGTGTCCCCTTACATCAGACTCCAGCAGAGTGCCCCCTTACATCAGACTCCAGCAGAGTGTCCCCTTACATCAGACTCCAGCAGAGTGCCCCCTTACATCAGACTCCAGCAGAGTGCCCCCTTACATCAGAATCCAGCAAAGTGTCCCCTTACATCAGAATCCAGCAGCGTGCCCCCTTACATCAGACTCCAGCAGAGTGCCCCCTTACAATAGAGTTTAGATGTCCCAAAGTGCTAACTGGACATGAAAATAACTTGGCAAGTTTGTGGAGCTCCTGGAAGAACAGAGATGGGGAGGGAGACATATAGGGGAGAGAAGGCAGGGAGATGGGGAAAGTTCAGTGAACTGATTACTAGGCTTGTGCAATTCGTTTCGTAACGAATTGAAATTCGTCCGAATTTAGCAACTTTCGGACATTCGGAAGCATTCGAATTTCCGAACAAAGCAATTACGAATAAGACCGAATCCGAAATAAATTATACCGCAAATAGCGAATGCCCGAATGTCTTCGGCATAATTCGTTATGAAAAAGTTACGAATGTACGAATCCATACGAAGCACAATAACACTCACTCTGCTCTGCTCTCTGCTTCTCCCACACCGTGCTGAACTCCCTCTCAAAATGGTGTACAGGGGCGGAGGCTATAGCCGCATGTAAAAAACGAAAGTAAAATACGAGATTTCTAATCCATTCGAAGCACAATAACACTCTGCTCTCTGCTTCTCCCTCACCGTGCTGAACCCTCTCAAAATGGTGTACAGGGGCGGAGGCTATAGCCGCATGTAAAAAACGAAAGTAAAATCCGAGATTTCGAATCGTTACAAATAACCGCTATGTATTTAGAAAAGTACAAATCCATTTGAAGCACATTAGGCATAATAGGCAGCGTCGTTGTGAGAGAGACACGGAAAATTACGAATCAACGAACCCAAAAAAAGTTACGAAAGTAGGAGTTGTGTCCAGAATCAACGAAAAACAACGTACTCTACCGAAAGTACGAATTATAAAGCAACAAAAAATTCAACGAAAAATGTCACTTGCAAAAATACGAATGAGTCCGAACACGAAAAATCCCGTCTAGCAAAATTACGAATGATTACGAATCAACAGGACCGGAAAGAAACGAACCGAAACGGAACAAATTTTTCCGTTGTGCACAAGTCTACTGATTACTCGCCCAAGGCTGGGATCTGCAGGCTCTAACAGATGCATCCATCATGCAGCCACAATGTAGCTGCCGCCTGCTGTGCTTCAAATATACCACCCACACATCCCCTTTCTCAGGCACAGCACTGGTTGCACAATGGGGATTGCAGACACAGGATATAGGGGTGGGAGGAAGCGGAGTGGATTAAGCCCTCTCTCCTCTCCTGTTCATGTGGAGGGTGAGTGGTGTGCAGACTGGGCATTGTTAGGATGTCACAGACCCTCAACCTTGACAGGTGCAACAAGCTGCTCCTAAATTTACTGTCAGCATCTCCTGATGGACAGCTTGATTTGATTTAATTTATTGTCATTCCAAAAACAAATTCACAATGAAATTACATTTCTACTCCACACATTATTCATACATCACAATTATCAACCATGCATTTACCACACAGGATTTGTATCTAAAAGTGTCCCCATATTATAAAAGTATAAAAAGTGTCCTCATATTAAAAACTAAACAAGACAATAAAATAAGACTATGTGACCTACTTTCATTTCATTCCTGCATTGATAGCCTTAACAGCCCTGGGGAAGAAGCTCTCTTTAAATCTTTTTGTCCTTGTTTTAATCACCCTAAAACGTCTCCCAGATGGCAATAATTCAAATAAATGACAACCAGGATGAGTCGGGTCTCTCACTATTTTTCCTGATCTACAAAGGCAACGAGTCTCATATATTTCATCTAGAGAAACAAGTTCACACCCTACAATTTTCTGCGCTGTTCGAACCACACTCTTTAGAGCATTTTTATCTGCCTGCGTACAACTAGGGTACCACACTAGAATACAATACGTTAATATACTCTCAATGGCAGAGCGATAGAAGGTCTCTAGTACCTTCCTTCCCAAGCCATTCTTCCTAAGGAGTCGCAAAAAATATAAACGCTGTTACGATTTCTTAATAATGGCTTTAACGTTGATTGTCCACGATAAGTTTTCAGAAATGCATGTTCCCAAAAACTTAAAGGTAGAGACCCGCTCCACGCACACGCCTTTAATAAAAAGCGGTGCTGGTTCAGGCCTGTTCCTTCTGAAATCTACAATCAGTTCCTTTGTTTTCCCTGTGTTTAGGATCAGGTTATTTGCTGTACACCATTCCACTACCCTATCAACCTCTCTCCTGTATTGCTCCTCATCGTCTCCAGTGATACAACCGATTACGGTAGTGTCATCGGCAAACTTAACTATACTATTGGTCTCATAATAGGGGGTGCAGTCATATGTGTACAGTGCATAGAGAAAGGAACTTAAGACACAACCCTGTGGTGCTCCAGTACTTATTTCTCTCTTGGAAGAAACAAACTTATCCAATTTGACCACCTGTGAGCGATGGACCAAAAAATCCCTTATCCAAAAACAAATAAAGGGCGGCAGATCCAATTTTTGCATTTTTTCAAACAACCGATCTGGAATGATGGTATTAAAGGCAGAGCTGTAATCTATAAACAACATCCTTATGTAGTTTCCTGAATGCTCCAGATGTCCAAGTGCCCCGCACAGCGCTAAAGCTATTGCATCTTCTGTGCTTCTATTTGCCCTATACGCAAACTGATAAGGATCTAAACTACCCGGTAGTCTAGTTTTGATATATTTCAAGACCAACCTCTCAAAGCACTTCATTAGTACTGAGGTCAGTGCTATTGGTCTATAATTGTCTAAACTTCCCGCAGTTGACTTCTTTGGAATTGGAATAATAGTGGCTGATTTTAAACATGCCGGAACAACAGCAGATGATAGTGATCGATTAAAGATCTTGGCAAAGACTCCAGATAATTCATCAGCACAGGCCTTAACTACGCTCCCTGGGATTCCGTCTGGACCTGATGATTTCCTCGCATTTATAGCCTTAAACGCCTGCCTCACCTCATATTCCTGTATAGTGAATGTACAGTTTCCTGGACCTAAAGGACACCCCATATCCTGGTTTGGTAACACAACCCCAAACCGTGTGAAGAACCTATTTAATTCTTCAACCAGTGAAGCACTAGAATTCCCTTCCATTTTTTTAGTTCCTATATGTTGTGTCAAGTACTGTATACCCCTCCAGCCCTCCCTTGCATTGTTTCCATTAAAATAGTCCTCAATTTTCTTTTTATAGGCTAATTTGGCTTCTTTTATGCCTCTTTTCAGATTAGCTCTCGCAATACTATACATTGCTTTATCTCCGACCCTGAATGCTCTATTCCTTTCTCTAAGAAAACTCTTTATTTCCTTAGTCATCCAGGGTTTCTGATTTGAAAAGACCCGAATGCGTTTATCCTCAGTAACATTGTCCACACAAGTTTTTATATAGTCCAGAACTGTTTCTGTATACAGATCTAAATCCTCTTGCTCAAATATCTCCCAATTTGTTCTTTCTAAACAATCCTGTAGCCTTGAGAGAGAGCCCTCTGGCCAAATTCTGCTTATTTTCCACTCTGGAGCAATTTTCTGCCTGATAGGAATATATGCTGGAATAAGGAATAAAGAAAGGTGGTCTGACTGACCCAGATGGGATAGTGGAATGGCTCTATAGGCCTGCTTAATATTGGAATACACCATATCCAATGTATTTTCACCTCTAGTAGCGCATTTTACAAACTGATGTAGTTTTGGCTGCGCAGCCCTCAAATTTGCTTTATTGAAATCACCTGCAACTACCAAAACCCCATCAGGATGTGCACGTTCATACTTGCCTATAAGATTTGACAAAATATCCAGAGCCACTGCAGTATTCGCATCTGGCGGTATATATACCGCAATAATGATCACCACTGTAAATTCTCTGGGTAAATAAAAAGGTCTACACTTCACCAGCATAAATTCCAAATCTGGCTTGCAACCCTGCCCAGATACAACAACCATAGGGGGGGTGCAACTAAAATCTGGGGAAGCACAGCCCACTCCAGCACCCCATTGATCCAGCAATGGTAGATTGGTCAGACCAGGAGGCTTTAGGTTAAGAGGTGCCCACTTTGCTTGCATGGTCATTATGGTTCCAAGTACCGTAAGTTTGTAATTATGTCAAATATTTGGGACCAGAATTGAGTTGCCATGGGGCAAGATCACCATGTATGGAAAATTGTGGCATTCTGCATGCAACCTCAGAAACATAGAGGAATAGCTTGGAACATAGATTGACACTCTAGTGGGCATGAGATACCACCTGGTGAGGACCTTATAGGCCAATTTTATTGCTAGTGCACTGCGTGAGCAAGACTTTGCTGTCATCCAAATTTTGTCCAGTCTGCATTCCCTAAAGTTTCCCAAGGGTGTCAATAAGGGGAATAAGAAGGGGCCGAGTTCTCTGCTGGCACTATATAGAAGTGAAATCATACCCGGTGAGTACGGGTCCTGCAAACATTTGTTTTCAAACCGTGATAAGGTTGGAGTGTCACCTGGTAAAAGCACATTTGGAATGATGACATTTTTTATTTGGAAGTAAAAATTCGAACATTGGGAAAGATTTTACCCCATTTCTATTCATTAAATGATACATTTGAGTACCACCTTGTTGGAACAATTCTTTGAGGATAGCATGGGTTTCCATTCCCTGGGTGGGAATGCTTTCCATACCTGGAAGGAACAACATAAAAGATTTGTGCGAGGAAAGAAGATTGCCTCTAAATTTTATGATGTCCAATACTCTAATGCCCTGTACACACGAGCAGAATTTCCGTCGGAAAAAAGTTGGATGGTTTTTCCGACGGAATTCCGCTCAAGCTTGGCTTGCATACACATGGTCACACAAAAGTTCTCTGAACTTTCGAGCGCTAGGAACGCGGTGACGTTACAACACTACGACGAGGCAAGAAAAAGAAGTTCAATGCTTCCGAGCATGCGTCTAATTGTTTCAGAGCCTGCGTGTTTTTTTTCCCGTCGGAATTGCATACAGATACAGACGATAGGAACTTTTTCCGTTGGAAAAATAGAGAACCTGCTCTCAATCTTTTGCTGGCAGAAATTCCGACAGAAAATGATGGAGCATACACACGGTCGGAATTTCCGACCAAAAGCTCACATCGGACTTTTGCTGGCAGAAATTCCGCTCATGTGTATGGAGCATAAGAGAATGTGTAGTCATCGGAAAGAAGAAACAGCTGGCAACTCCGTAACCTCAAATTGCTTTGAACGGGGCTTATCGCCGATATGCGTCTGTTTTTATTTATACTCACTGGGAAGATTTTACAATAAAGAGATATTGAGGTTACGGAATTGCCAGCTGTTTCTTCTTTCTGATGACTAATTGACTATACTGTCTTTTTGGTGGATGGGAGGACACCTCAGCTTGGATACCCTGCTTCAACTTCCAGCCTAAAGTCTAGGTTCCACTGATCTGAGCCATACATCATTTGTGTAGCACTCTAATGCCTTGTACACACGATCGGAGTCAGGGCCGCCATCAGGAATTTTGGGGCCCCTTACACAGCTTCAGGCATGGGCCCCCTGGAGCAGAGGAGAACCGGGGGGGGGGGGTGGTGCTGCCACCGCAAATTCAGAAGCGGGGGGGCTGCCGCAAATTGAGAAGCGGGGGGGCGCCGCAAATTGTTGAGGTCGGGGGGGCTTTGGGTGCTGACGAACACAAAAAAAACCTAAAGAACATTGCCATCCGGGGCTCTGGGGACCTCCGGGCCTCTGAGGACCTCTGGGCCCCTGACAAAAAAATTATAAAAAAAAAATTATAAAAATAAAAAATAAATAATAATTTTTATTAAAAAAAAAGGGAGGTTGCCATCCGGGGCCCTGGGGACCTCCGGGCCTCTGGGGACCTCTGGGCCCCTTACAAAAAAAATAAAAAATAAAAATAACATAAATAAATAAAAAATTTAATAAAAAAAATTAATAAAAAAAAAAAGATAAAAAATAAATAAAAAAAAGGGGGGTTGGCATTCGGGGCCCTGGGGAACCCCGGGCCCCTGGAGACCTCTGGGCCCCTTACAAAAAATAAAAATAAAAAAAATAAAGGGGGGCCATCCGGGCCCCTGGGGACCTCCAGGCCCCTTACAGGTGTACTGCCTGTACCCCCCTGATGGCGGCCCTGATCGGAGTATCCGATGGTCTAAAATCCAATGGAATTTTTCATCGGAATTCCGTTCAAGCTGTCTTGCATACACACTGTCAATCTAAATTCCTATCGTCCAAAAACGCGGTGATGTAAAACACTCCGACGAGGTGAGAAAAATGAAGTTCAACGCTTCTGAGCATGCATCGACTTGATTCTGAGCATGTGTGGGTTTTTTCTCCGTTGGAGTTCCACACAGACGATCGGAATTTCCTATCGTTTTTTTTTCCATCGGAAAAATTTAAAACATGTTATATTTTTAAACACCGATGAAAAAAAGTCCGATGGGGCCCACACACGATTGGAATTTTCCAAAGAAACAAGTCCATCGGACTTTTTTCATTGGAAATTCCGATCGTGTGTACAAGGCATTAGTGAATGTCCCAGTATTGGATTCCAAATATTTATCCTTTGGGATGAAGTCAGAATATGTTAATAATGCAGATTTCCTAAGAAGCATTGCATTTAGTTAGTTAGTTGAGTGTTGTTGTTTAAGATGCACTCACACGGTTCCAGAAAAACAAGACGCCTGTCGCAGTGTAAAAGAAGCCAGAGTGATCCTATCCATCCACCAAGCTGAATGGCTGCTCCAGGATGTACTTCTGCCTGAAGCCTGGGGCTCTGAGCCAAGGGCTGCTGCGGGAGTCGGGACAGAGACACTCAGTCACTGAAGTGTATGGTGGTGCGGTGAGGAACCCAGGGTGGCTGTGAACGCCGGACCAATGTGCCGATGGGGTCATGGAACACAATCCCCTGTATGCTGTGGATACTGCAACTAGTTGAGGTGTAGCCTTCTTCAGGCAATGCCTGAGTGTCTTCACCCTGCCTCCCACAGCAGCCCTTGGCCTAGACCCCCAGGCTTATCTTTAGGTCAAACACAGACACTGCATCATCCTCAGGGGCCCCTGCAACTGGACTTTGCTGCGAAATTCATCTAGAGGTATCTCTATTGATAACTATACATATACCGTATATACTCGAGTATAAGCCGACCCAAATATAAGCAGAGGCACCTAATTTTACCACAAAAAATGGGAAAACGTATTGACTCGAGTATAAGCCTAGGGTGTCCATCTGCATGCCTCACTGTGCCTCACTTTGCCTTACTGTGTCCATGTGCATGCCTCACTGTGTCCATGCCTCACTGTGCCCATGCCTCACTGTGCCCATGCCTCACTGTGTCCATGACTAGACTGATGTTTAACATAGGAGTCTATGGAAGGAGTGCCCAGGTTTGAAAAATCGGTGCTCCCCGACCCTAGGTCCCCCAGACAACAAACTTTGCACACTTATAGAGGAGAAATTGGGCTACATGTGGGCAAAGTTTTGGGTCTAGGGGACCTAAGACTGGCCAGTACCAGGTCCCCAAAATCACCAGAGAAATTACTGTTTAACATGGGAGTCTATGGAAGGGGTGCCCGGCTTTGAAAAATCGGTGCTCCCCGGCCGTAGGTGCCCCGGACAAAAAACTTTGCACACTTGTAGAGGAAGAGTGGGGCTACATGTGTGCCAAGTTTGGGGTCGAAGAGACCTACGGCCGGCCGGTACCGGGTCCTTGTGTGCCAAGTTTGACCAGTACCGGGTCCCAAAAGTCCGGGAGATCAGGCGCAAAAAGTTGACTCGAGTATAAGCCGAGGGGGCATTTTCAGCACACAAAAAATGTGCTGAAAAACTCGGCTTATACTCGAGTATATACGGTATGTGCACTAGACATGTGCAATTCGTTTTGGCCTGAATACTAATTCAGACAAATTTTCGGTTATTCAGAGACTTGGATGTATCCGAATCTCCGAATGAAATAGTAATGAATTTAGTTGAAATCTGTTAAAATTAATTATTTTATTCATTTTCTAACGAATTCCAACTTTTCAGAACAATTAGAATTCGGATCGGTCAAAAAACGATTGACCGATTAGAATTCTGTGTGACGAAAAAGCTAGTTGTTAAGCAGAGGGGGATTGGGAAGCCCACCGCCCGCATCCTTAAAGAGGAACTGCAGTCTTCTCACATAATTTGTAATAAAAACATATTTGCCATTCTGAAGCTTCCCTCCTACCACTTTTCATAATATTATATATACAGTATACTGTGATTCTGTACTTGCCAAATATGCTGCAGAAATCTCCCTCCACTGAGTCTGGCTGCATTCATTTTAACTGTGGGCAGCTGAAGCTGCTGCCTGTTCACTTTCTCCAGCTCTGCAGCTCTCATTGGCCCTCTTTTGACTCACCCCCTCCCTTCCTGGCAAACTCTCACAAGAGTGAGAGAGAGAACTGTGCGTGATGTCATAAGCCTAGACTTTTTTACAGACAAGAAACAGGAAGTGGGCTATATAAGGTATTTACTGGCAGAAAAAAAATGTTTTACTATCCGAAGTTAAAACAACAAGGGCAGAAGACGTAACTGGATGCAAAGCGCCTTGAGGCGATTTAGTTCGCATTTGTAGCGCTATATAAGTATTCACTCACACTCACAGAAGATTTAATAGATGGAAAGATGAAAAAATTACTGAAATTCCGCTTTAACAACAATGAGTCATCACCTGTCAGCGGGCTTCCCCACTGACAGATGAATGTAAAGAAAACAATGCCAGCAATTGCACGGCAATAGAAAAAAGTAATAAAAAAAGGCATGGGTCACCCCCAAAATCCATACCAGACCCTTATCCAGCCATGAAGCCTGGCAGGTCAGGAAGGGGGGGGGGGGGCGAGCACGCGCCCCCCTCCTGAACCATACAAGGCCACATGCCCTCAACATGGGGGGGTGGGTGCTTTTGGGCAGGAGGGGGCTCTGTCCCCCCACCCCAAAGAACCTTGACCTTATGTAGATGGGTACAAGGCCCTCTTCCCGACAACCCTGGGCTGTGGTTGTCAGGGTCTGTAGGCAGGGGGCTTATTGGAATCTTTAACAAGGGTGCCCCCAGATCTCACCCTCCCCCCCTTGTGAATGAGTATCAGAGAAAATAGTACACCTACCCATTCACCAAAAAAGTGTCAAAAAGTATTATTAAAAAATAAAAAAATAGTGTTCCTCAATGTAAATCCAATGTAAATCCAATGTAAATCCAATGTAAATCCATCGTCAATCGCGCTGCCCGTCAGACCCGAAAAATAACTCTCGCCTCCTTAGGGGCCTCCCACTGTATGCCCGCTCTGTGCTTTGACTTTTCTTATATAAGCAAGGGGCAGGGCCACCTGGCTACGTGACACCCAGTGGCACCGCCCCCTTCTGAGGCCTCCAAGGATCCGAGAATGTTTTTAAAAAAAAATTGGGTCCGGTGGGCGATTGACATTGGATTTACATTGAGGGACATCATTTTTTTATATTTTAAAAAAGAATTTGTCAAAAACTTGTGTCTTGTGTTTATTACTTTTTGACACTTTTTGGTGAATGGGTAGTACTATGTACTCCTACCCATTCACATGTGGGGCCGATAAACCCCCCGCCCGCAGACCCCGACAACCACAGCCCAGGGTTGTCGAAAAGAGGCCCTTGTTGCTATCAACATGGGGACAAGGTGCTTTGGAGCGGGGGGGGGCATGTTGAGGACATGTTGAGGACATGTTGCCTGGTATGGTTCAGGTTGGGCTCACTCGTCCCCCCCATTCCTGACCTCCCCCATGTTGAGGACATGTTGCCTGGTATGGTTCAGGTTGGGCTCACTCGTCCCCCCCATTCCTGACCTGCCAGGCTGCATGCCCAGATAAGAGTCTGCTATGGATTGTGGGGGGGACCCCACACCATTTTCTTTTTACATTTTGGTGTGGGGTTCCCCTTAAAATCCATGCCAGACCCAAAGGGCCTGGTATGGACTGGGACCCCACGCTGTTTTTTTAAACATTTTTGTTGCCGGAAATGGTATTGTATTGTCATCAATTTAAATGTAATTTCAAGCATTTTTTTTCTTTAGAAATTTCATTTTCAATCGCAGCATGTTCTGTACATCCTACTGATATGTCATTTTACAGGCAGACTAAGGGGACCCTCATTTTTATTGTTGCACTTAAAGTGGGAACCCCCACCCGTAATTCATTAACACTGAGAGTTAGAAAGGTACTGGCTGACATTTGTAGGTGAGGAATATGGAGAAAAAAAAAGGGGGCGTATTGAAGAGGCAGGCAAAGGAAAAAGGCCTAACTTGCAGACCTAGCTATTGGATCAGGGTGTTGTTCATGGAAACAGTGGGTTGGGGAGTGGTTGGGGGAGGGTTAAGGAAGGAAGTAAGGGGGTTAATGGGTCAATGATTAAAAGGTGCTGCTCAGACACCTAATGCAGTCTTTTCTTATCTGACCTTGCGGACAATTAGGGTGAGAGGGAGCGTAAAGGAAGGTAGGGTCGCAGTGACCATTTCTTGTTCATACATAATAGGATTTTTAAAAACAGCTTACCTGTAAAATCCTTTTCTTGAGAGTACATCACGGGACACAGAGACTTAGATAATTACTTAGTGAGTTAGATAGTCACCATGAGGTGATTGGACACTGGCAAACCTAATTACAAGGCGAGTTCCTCCCCTATATAACCCCTCCCATATGGAGAGCACCTCAGTTTATTCGCCAGTGTCTAAGGTGGTTGGTCATGTTGAACATATGCTAAGAAGAAAGCTCTGTTTGATGGTCTCTGCGGAGGCCTAGGAGCTATACAACCGGATCCATACTAGGGGAAATGCCCAGGGCCAAGCCCAAGGGCAGAAAAGATCTTGGGGTTCAAGATCTACTAAGCAGAACCCCAAAACTTCCCTATGAAGGGGCACCCCACTCGGCCAAGTGGGGGGAAGGCTGCTGCGGTTTGCAGACGCCTGGTGGGAAGAGGTTCAGGAGAAATGGGTCATCTTGACGGTATCTCTAGGCTACAAGCTAGAGTTCCAGGAACTTCCGCCATCCCGTTTTCTGAGATCAAGAATCTCTAAGAATCCAGAAAAGAGGAGGCATTCACTTTTGGCCCTGGAGCGCCTGTTTTCCCAAGGGGTAATCATAGAAGTAGCCCCAGAGGAGCAAGGCTCAGGGTTCTACTCAAACCTCTTTACGGTCCCAAAACCAAACGGGCATGTCAGACCAATTCTGGATCTAAAAGACCTGAATCAGTTTCTGAACATTCCCTCTTTCTGCATGGAGTCTGTCCGTTCAGTGGTCTCCACCCTTCAGGAAGGAGAATTCCTGGCATCAATAGACATCAGAGATGCATATCTACGTGTGCCAATATTCCCCGCTCACCAAAAATTTCTAAGGTTTGCGGTGGATCAGTGCCACTTTCAGTTCGTGGCCCTACCGTTCGGTCTGGCTACCGCACCTCGAGTGTTCACAAAGGTGTTAGCCCTGCCCCTGGCGAAGCTAAGAGAGAACCAAAAACCCATGTAAAGTGAATTATAATGATGTTTATTAAGATAGGTGATATATAAGTAAATACAAACAGTGCAAAACCAACCAAACAACCCACAAACAACAAATAGTATATAGAGCAAAGGGCAGTACCAGAATCTTGAACGTAAGCCAGGCCAGGGTCATACACAGCAGATCAGGAGATGGACAAAGGGGTGTTCCAGAAGCATAAACGTAGCTGGCACCCTGGGCTGGAACACTGGCACCTCGGGCTGGAATACGGGCTGGAACACTGGCACTTCGGGCTAGAACACTGGCACTTCGGGCTGGAACACTGGCACTTCAGGCTGGAACACGGGCTGGAACACTGGCACTTCGGGCTGGAACACTGGCACTTCAGGCTGGAACACTGGCACTTCGGGCTGGAACACTGGCACTTCGGGCTGGAACACTGGCACTTCGGGCTAGAACAGAATGGTGGGTGTGGAGGCAGGTTGGGTTAATGGCAGGATTGTTTTGGTTGG
Source organism: Rana muscosa (assembly GCA_029206835.1). NCBI lineage: Eukaryota > Metazoa > Chordata > Amphibia > Anura > Ranidae > Rana > Rana muscosa. The sequence continues at coordinate 353,493,233 of CM055118.1, forward strand.
AAAAAACATTTGCTTCTTTTTTGGCTTAGCCACTGCAGATTTATAAATAACTGGAGGAATGTAAGAAAAGAAAGTAATTGGGCAAAAAGAAGGGCTGGAATGCGGTGGAGACATGGGGGCAGAGACTGGAGGAGATTTTTGTGGAATTGTTACAGGAGGAAGGGAAGAGGCAGGTGGATTGAAGGCAGGATAAGTGCAGCAAGTAGAGACTGGGTAATAGTACTTGGTGGGAAGCTGAGTATACTGGGCACTGCACAAACACAATCTTTTAACAACTGTTTGGAACAGGCCGAATAGTGCTCAAAAAAGGATGCAGAGTCATCCTCCAACAGCCATACTAGGACTCCACCTGATTAACACTGAAAGGGGGAGTGTAATCATCACGGCCCTTTGGAACACAGGACAGGGCTAGCTCAGTACACATTTGAATCAAGGGCTGAACTTCCCCAAATGGCATAAAGCCCTGATCAACCAGGGAGTGAATTAGACGAATACTACTAGCATCTGATCCCTGGTCCACTCTTTCAATGCCTGGCGGCAGTATTCAGTTTTATCTGTTTCTCTGTGCATCCACTTCTGGTCAGGGATTGGCCTTGGTATTCTGTCAGGGAATTAGTTGACCAGACTGTGTGGACTGCACAGAGTGAATAAAATACCCATGTAAAGGGAATTATAATGATGTTTATTAAGATAGTTGATATATAAGTAAATACAAATAGTGCAAAACCAACCAAACAACCCACAAACAACAAATAGTATATACAGCAAAGGTCAGTACCAGAATCTTGAACGTAAGCCAGGCCAGGGTCATACACAGAAGATCAGGAGATGGACAAAGGGGTGTACCAGAAGCATAAACGTAGCCAGGCGAAGGTCATACACGGGGAGTCAGCAGATGAGAACAGGGAACAAACAAGACAGGGAGAGGGCGGAGGGATAGGCTGCAGGGCAGGGATCCAAGGTAATCAGGTATGCAAGGTAATCAGGGAGGACAGGTCCAGGATAGACTCAGGATGGGGATCAGATCAGGTCAGGTGAGGTACAGGCTCAAGGTCAGAATACAGGCAGGTACAAGGCTCAAGGAGAGAGATACCAAGGCAAAGTATGTGATGGCTTTCCTGGGTATTCATGAGACTGCAGTAATTGTCCTATGTAACTACTGAGCGGAAGAGGTGCTGCCTGCCCCACACTGCCGAAATACACCCGCTGGTGGACACCGGTACTACGGCCCATGGATCAGACAGTCCCACCAGCAGGTGAGATCCTTTATCATAGATACTGGCTGCAAGAAGGCACCTGCTGGTGGACACTAGTACTGCAATCCATAGAACCAACAGCGCCACCAACGGGTGAACCCTTTCCTAACGTCAACAGAGCCTCAATTGGTGGTTGTTCCCTCAGAATCTGCTAAAGGAAAAATCCTTTATTCCGGTTACTTGGAAAATTGTAACCACAGACGCTAGCCTTATAGGCTGGGGGGCAGTTCTGGAAGAAGCTTCTGCCCAGGGAAAATGGTCCAGAGCCAAAGAGCTCTTGCCCATCAACATTCTGGAGATTCGGGCAATTCATCTTGCCCTCAGGGTCTGGACTTACAGGTTGCAGGGTTGTCCTGTCTGGATACAATCCGACAATGCCACAGCAGTGGCTTATATCAATCACCAAGGGGGCAAAAGGAGTCTGGATGCCCAAAAAGAGGTGAATCACATTTTTTCTTGGACAGAAGGGCATGCTCCGGGTCTGTCTGCGGTCTTCATTTCAGGGGTAGAAAATTGGCAGGCAGATTTTCTAAGCCAGTCCAGGAGAATGGTCTCTACACCCCAAAAATTTTCAGGCTATATGTCGGAAATAGGGTACCCCAGATGTAGACCTGTTGGCCTCCAGGTTCAACACAAAGCTGGACAACTTTGTGTCAAGGGCAAGAGATCCGCATGTACAAGGGTCGGATGCCTTAACAATTCCATGGGATCAGTATTCTTTGATTTATGCGTTTCCTCCAGTTCCGCTTCTCCCACGATTCCTCCGGAGAGTCAAGAAAGAAGGAAAGCCGGTGATTCTGGTAGCCCCGGCTTGGCCCAGGCGATCCTGGTATGCGGAGATCATGAAGATGGCAGAGGGGAACCCTTGGGTTCTTCCACTCCACTTAGACCTACTCTCACAGGGACCAATATTCCATCCTGCCTTACAAAGTCTGAATTTGACGGTTTGGCTGTTGAGACCCACATTCTGAAGAGTCGTGGGCTCTCAGGCCCAGTTTGGTTAACGCTAGGAATCCGGCCTCCAGGCTCATCTACTACAGAATCTGGAAGGCATATGTTTCCTGGTGTAAATCCAAGAGGTGGCATCCTAGAAGATATGCCATTAGCAGGATTCTTACCTTTCTTCAATTAGGTGTTGATATGAAGCTGGCCTTGAGCACTATCAACGGCCAGATCTCGGCCTTGTCAGTATTCTTTTAAAGACCGCTTGCCTCTCATTCCCTGATCCGGGCCTTTGTCCAAGAAGCGCTGCGCTTGAATCTGCCGGTTAAGCCTCCTGTGTGCCCATGGGACTTAAAATTCGTTTTATCTGTTTTACAGAAACAACCTTTTAAACCATTGCACCATGCTTCTTTAGTTCTTTTGACAAATAAACATTTTTTTCTTGTAGCCATATCCTCAGCAAGGAGGGTATCGGAGTTGGCAGCTCTTTCTTGTAAAGAGACATATTTGATCATTCATGAAGACATGGTGGTGTTGCGTCCTCACCCAGTCTTTTTACCTAAAGTTGTTTCAGGATTCCATCTGAATCAAGATGTAGTCCTACCGTCCTTTTTCCAGATCCGCAGTCCGCGGAAGAAGAGAAGCTACACTCTTTAGATGTTGTAAGAGCGGTAAAAATGTATCTGCAAGCTACGGCTCAGATACGAAAGACTGATTGTCTATTTATTCTGCCAGAGGGCCGAGGAAGGGCCAGGCAGTGTCGAAGTCCACTATTTCAAGGTGGACTCGACAAGTCCTTATTCAGGCCCATGGTTTGGAAAATAAGATTCCTCCTTTTCAGGTTAAAGCGCACTCGACTAGAGCAGTTAGTGCTTTATGGGCAGTGCATCACCAGGCCTCCATGGCTCAGATCTGCAAGGCTGCTACTTGGTCTTCGGTCCATACATTCACTAGATTTTACCAAGTAGATGTGAGAGGGCATGAGGATGCCGCCTTCGGGCGCAGTGTACTGCAGGCAGCAGTGTAGGTCCTCTTGTCCGATGGGGGTCTGTGTTTTCTGATCTGTGTCTCCCTTCCCTCAATTTGGGCATTGCTATGGGACATCCCACTAAGTAATTATCTAAGTCTCTGTGTCCCGTGATGTATGAACAAGAAAATAGGATTTTTTAAAACAGCTTACCTGTAAAATCCTTTTCTTGAGAGTACATCACGGGACACAGAGCTCCCGCCCCTCTTCGGGATTATACGTTGGGACACTTATTGCTTTGCTACAAAACTGAGGTGCTCTCCATATAGGAGGGGTTATATAGGGCAGGAACTCACCTTGTAATTAGGGTTGTCAGTGTCCAATCACCTGATGGTGACTTTCTAACCCACTAAGTAATTATCTAAGTCTCTGTGTCCCGTGATGTACTCTCAAGAAAAGGATTTTACAGGTAAGCTGTTTTTAAAAATCCTATTTTTTCAAGCACAGATACCAAAACATTGTATTTTTTGATTGTCAGTAGTGACTTTTTCCTCCTGGGTTATATAATGAAATGTGGTAGCTCCCTTTTTAAAGCAAGTTTCAAAAAAGTAAAAAAAATGGTGTGGGGTCCCCCCAGTCCATACCAGTCCTTTCAGGTCTGGAATGGATTTTAAGGGGAACTCCATGCCCAAATAAAAAAAAACAACGCGGGGTCCCCCCCAAAATCCATCCCAGACCCTTATCCAGGCATTCAGCCTGGCAGGCCAGGAAAGGGGAGATGAGCGAGCGCCCCCTCCTGAATCATACCAGGCCACATGCCCTCAACATAAGGGGTGGGTGCTTTGGGGCAGGGGGATGCTCTGCCTCCCCACCCCAAAGCACCTTGATGGGAACAAGGGCCTATTCCCGACAACACTGGGCTGTGGTTGTCAGGGTCTGCGGGCGGGGGGGGGGGTGGGCTTACCAGAATCTTATCGGAATATAATAAAATGTGGTCGCTCCCCTTTTAAAGCAAGTTTCATAAACTGGGGAACATTTATCAAACAAAAAAAGCAATGCAATTACATGCAAATCAGACTGCCTTTTGTTTATCCAATGTTTTTTCTTCATATTTGTAACCCCTGCACCTGTATTCCTGGGCAGCCAGCTGTGACAGATTTGTAAAGGTCTGAGACAGATTTTTCAATGAAGAAGAGACACATTTTTATTTTAAAATTAATAAGGAATTAAGGTCAGGTTTCATTCTGCCTTAGGACTAGGGCAGCCGAGGGAGGAATTTATAAATCAAGCTGCCTCCTTGTAGTAATTCTGTAGCTTAATCTGTCTCACTGCTCCTATATAGCATTGCTTTGCTATGAATAAGAAGCATAATAATGAGCTCTTACAGATAGACAATGTAACATTGCAATCTAGCATCATGTTTTATACTTGAATCGAGATCTCTCATCCACCCTCATCTTTTTCCTGCAATCTAGTAAAATGTTAAACCCTTTCACTTCCACTGACATAAAGACTACAGCAGAACAGAACTGCCTGCGGTTGGCCTGTATGCTTTATGATCCTATAACTCCTGATGCTCCACTGGCTTCTTCACCAACCACAGTGGCTGGGGAAAGAGACAACCGAACCCAGAAGTGATGTAATTCATGTTGCTTCCAGACTCCTACTAGGTAGAGAAGTCTCCCTCCCCTCTACCCGGTGGCACTGACTATTCCCAGGCCCACAGGTGAAAGTAAGGAGCCTGGAAAACATGGCATGGGTGTGCATTGGGGCAAATGTTCAGGGAGTGTGTGGAAGTGATCCATCTGGCAGCCAACAGTTGGCTCAGATCTACAAACATTATAGGCTTCTGTAGAAGCTGAGAGTGTGTGTAACTACTCCCCCCCCCATGACATATGGCATCGGGTTGTTGGGTCTTTCCCTGTCTATTCACCATCGCAACTCAGTGGATTTTTTGCTGAAGCTCTGAATGAAGCTCTGAATGATATTAATATTCATTTCCATGTATTTGTTTTCATTTTTTACAGGCTTTGATTTATATCTGTTGGCCTTAATAGGACTTACACATATACACCATATTACCAAAAGTATTGGGACGCCTGCCTTTACATGCACATAAAATTAAATGGCATCACAGTCTTAGTCCGTAGGGTTCAATGTTGAGTTGGCCCACCCTTTGCAGCTATAACAACTTTAACTCTTCTGGGAAGGCTGTCCACAAGGTTTAGGAGTGTGTCTATGGAAATGTTTGACCATTCTTCCAGAAGCGCATTTGTGAGGTCAGGCACTGATGTTGAATGAGAAAGCCTGGATCGCTTCCAGTCTAAACTCTAATTCATCCCAAAGGTGTTCTATCGGGTTGAGGTCAGGACTCTGCAGACCATTCAAGTTTCTCCACCCCAAACTCACTCATCTATGTCTTTATGGACCTTGCTTTGTGCACTAGTCCAAATCATTTGGTGGAGGGGGGATTATGTTTTGGGGTTGTTTTTCAGGTGTTGGGCTTGGCCCAGAAAACGTCAGCATACCAAGACATTTTGGACAATTTCATGCTCCCAACTTTGTGGGAACAGTTTGGGGATGGCCCCTTCCTGTTCCAACATGACTGCGCACCAGTGCACAATGCAAGGTTCATAAAGACATGAATGAGCAAGTTTGGGGTGGAGGAACTTGACTGGTCTGACCTCAACTCGATGGAACACCTTTGGGATGAATTAGAGTTGAGACTGGAAGCCAGGCCTTGTGCCTGGCCTCACAAATGCGCTTCTGGAAGAATGGTCAAACACTCCCATAGACAAACTCCTGAACCTTGTGGACAGCCTTCTGAAAAAAAGTTAAAACTGTTATAGCTGCAAAGGGTGGGCCAACTCAATCTTGAACGCTACGGACTAAGACTGGGATGCCATTGAAGTTCATGTGCGTGTAAAATCAGGCGCCCCAATACTTTTGGTAATATAGTGTATGTTGAACTAATTTCCATATTTTTGTATTTGGGTAAAAAAAATTACATTTGGGAACATTACATTTTTTATGTTCATTTTATATTATTTACTATAGCTCTGCACTTTTTGCAAGGGAAAGAATTTCTGTATCTTCTGGTACAGTAATTTTATTGAAAATAAAAGGACATACAATGCAAGGGTCACCTACGCGGGGGGGGGATGTATGATAACAAATGAGATTCACTTACACCTTCAAACAGTAATTATCAAGAAAAGGGTGGATGCATGTATGATAGTATAATGAACAATGTTTTAAAGATTGCACAATACAAGCATAGGCAAGGGCCGTTTGGCAGAACAACTGGCTGGGTCAAGAGACCCCGGCATAAGAGCATATGAGGATACTGTTAGGAAGGAGCCATGAAGGGAGATAGAAGAGAGAGAGATCAGAGTAAGAAAAGGAGAAAGAAGATGAATGAAAAAAAATGGGGGGGGGGCGGAGATCCCACAGGCAATGGAATTAGTCCGCTAGTGGGTTACAAGGTGCCATAATTGGCTGGGTTTAGATAGCCAGGGTTCCCAGGATTTCCATATGTCCAATGTTGTATTAAAAGCCACATGACATGAAGAGGCCCTCTCCCTGCTGTACATGCTTTCCATGATGGGTCCCAGATTCTCATGGCCACTAAATTTGCTAGAACTTACCAACAAAATCCACCTCCTTTTAGACTTCAAAGGGTTCTCTGCTAAATTCTAGTTTCGTAGAATTCATACAAGACTTTCCAAACTCTTGGTGAACCAAACCCAAGCAGATTGGCTCATCTCTATTGCTAAACCATTTTACTTTGAAAAATGCATTTACCAGTAGTTTATTGAGATTTTCATGGACATGGGTGGACTCAAAATATATTAGTGTTCATCAACACATGTCACCTGTGTTCTTTGGAAGCATCTCCAATTAAGATAAATACATAAATAACTAAATAAGAGACACACAGATGCAGTACCATTGGGATTCCTCCTTAGCTTATAAACAACCTCCCTACCCAATTAGAATTCTATTTAATTACGTGGGACAGATCTATAAATATGAGCAGAGCTAATGACATAGCATTTGTATCTCATTGCGGTATTGTAAGATTCATGCATTGTCTGCAATTTACTACATTGTTACCGGAAGGTGAGTTATCTTTGGTCAATAAGTGATGTAGACATGGAGAAGACCTTTTAAAATGCATCTTCCTACCTGGTCCAAATACTTTCCTTCAGATCTTCCCTTTTCTTAAACCCCTCATATACAAGCAACATGGACATTTGTAAAGTAATATTACATTTTATTTATCTTTGTAAATGGGAGAAAAAGCAATTGACAGAGCAAGGTATTAACCTATAAATATGTTAAATATCTCTATCAATCTCTCTTCATCTCCCATTGAATTTGCAATTCATCAGATAGCAGGATGTTGATGGTAGGCACCTTCATGTGCGTGTGATGTGCCTCTTATACATTTGTTTTTGAGGATGATATTTGCTTATAATAATGTATTATTAACCAGTTGAGGAAGGACAGTGGATGTGCTACACATGCCCCCCCAAACATCAACATACAACGTTTTTGTGTAGCACATCAAGTCCTTCTGCCCTTCTCCCCCACCACCACCGCAACCATCACCACCACAACAATCACCACAACCATCACCATCACCACAACCATCACAACCACCACCACCACCACTACCACCACCACCACAACCATTACCACCACAACCATTACCACCACAAGCATCACCATCACAACCATCACCACAACCATCACCACCAAAACCACCACCACAACCATCACCACCACCACCACAACCATTACCACCACAACAACCATCACCACAACCATCACCACTGTGGTATTGGGGGATGCCTAGCTCAGTGATAGATGCGTTTTAAGTGAGTTTACCGCCAACAGGAACTAAGGTTTAAGGGCGTGGTAGCCCACTTTTATTGAAAGTAACAAAAGAAAAGTTCACACATGTATTTGGTTGCCCACACAGGGGTTCTTCTCCCAAAATACAACAACTGAAAAATGCCAATCCACCTGGCTCTTAAGGCTCACTCAGCCTTGGGCGCAGTTCCTTGCTGCACAGGCCCACTCCTGGCCTCTAGGAAGGGGCTCTCCTGACACTCCAGGCTTCCACACTCCTCCAAGACTCACGGTTCCCTCTGGTCCCCAAAACTCTCTCAGCTGGCCCAACTCTCTCAGTCCACTGACCTGGAACCTCTCACCACATGAAGTACCGTCTCAAGGGTGTTGCCTGAGTTCTTAATCAGTAGCACACCTCTCTCCTGTCTGCAACAACTGCCCCAACACCCACTCCTTTCCAACACACACTGAGCTATGTTCAGCTTTGTCTTATAATGAGTGTGTGCATCTGGACACACACACAACCTGCAGAGTTTCTGGAAAACCCGGACACATGACTGAAGACTCCATCCCAATCCATACTTACAAAATCCAGAGAAAACTTAAAGCATAGTTTTCTCTGCTCACCAATCTTTTGCTGGAACTTCTCAAATTGCTTCTTTGAGAGTCCTGTGTCAATTTTAACCCCATTTTCACTGGGACAGAGCCTAGTTCTGCCACACCACCAAAACCACCACCACCACTACCACCACAACCATCACCACCACTACCACCACAACCATCACCACCACAACCATCACCACCACAAACATCACCACAACCATCACCACCAAAACCATCACCACCGCAACCACTACCACCACAACCACCACAACTATCACCGCCACAACCATCACCACCACAACCACCACAACTATCACCACCACAACCATCACCACAACCATCACCACCAAAGCCATCACCACCGCAACCACCACCACCACAACCATCACCACCATAACCACCACAACTATCACCGCCACAACCATCACCACAACCATCACCACCAAAACCATCACCACCACAACCATCACCACCAAAACCATCACCACCACAACCATCACCACAACCATCACCACCACAACCACCACAACTATAACCACCACAACCACCACCATCACAACCATCACCACCACAACCATCACCACAACCACCACCACTTGCCGGCACAACTGTGCTCACTGAAATGAAGTGGGGAGTTGCTGTGTACATACAGCAGCTCTAGGAGCTGCAAGCTATCAAATAAAGAACAGTTTTTTTACTTTTTTTATTTGTTTTGTTTGTTCATTGTTTTGTGTCACATCTAAAAAAGTGCAGAAAATAAATAAATAATTTTATATGTAAATAACTTTGCAATGCTATGTACCACAATTATAATGGTGGTAATCTCTATCCATTTCATCTGTCCACACTCCCTTCAACGATTGCTTACCTGCTGGTTTTTTTTTTATCTCTATTTTATTAACTATTAATATCGAAAAAAAAACATTTTTATTTTATTTGTTTTGTTTTGTTTTGTTTTGCTTATTTTTTTGTCACATCTAAAAATGCGCAAAATTAAAAACAAAAAACACCTTTATTTAATTTGTAAATAACTTTGCAATGGTTTGTACCAGAGTCATTTTAAACAGGATACATTCTACAAGAAAGTATATACTTTTATTCTACAGTAACACTATTTTTTTTAAATGAACAATGGTCAAAAAAGAAAAACATTTTTTTTTTTTATACCTTTTTTTGTTTAAGGATTTCATAAAAAAGTCAATTTTTGCAGGACAATATTACGAACGGGGAAACCTTGTTTGTATTACTTTGTTATTTTAAGAAATGGCAAAGTTATTGCGGAATAAACAGGTCTATAGTAAAAATTTTGAAACTGCTCAGGTCCATAGAAGGGTGTACAGGGATGAGAGGGGAAGTAGTTATAACCAAAAGTGCTTCATTATGTCATTGCACAATGTGCCTCTTTGATTTTGTATTTATTTCATTATTTATTAAAATTCCTTATAGTGCGGTCAATTTACTCTTTACATAAAAAAAAAAAAAAAAAAATATTTAAAGAGTATACACGCTCAACTTTAATTTGGTACAGTATTCGTTTATCGCAGCCCCTGTACAACAGAGCTCAGAATATAAGAGGGATGAACATTTCCATTTCACATATGTTCTGTTATAGGGATTGACTTTAAGAAATACACTATATAGCCAAAGTATTGGGACGCCTGCCTTTACACGCACATGAACTTTAATGACATCCCAGTCTTATGTATGCCGCGTACACACGATCGTTTTTTCTGATGAAAAAAGACAGATGGACTTTTTTAATCGGAAAAAACGATCGTGTGTGGGCCCCATCGGTCTTTTTTCCATCGGTGTAAAAAAATAGAACATGTTTTAAATTTTAAACGATAGCAAATTCCGATCGTCTGTGGTGAACTCCATCGGAGAAAAACCCACGCATGCTCAGAATCAAGTCGACGCATGCTCAGAAGCATTTTTCTCGGCTCGTCGGAGTGTTTTACGTCACCGCGTTTTGTACGGTAGGAATTTTGTCTGATGGTGTATAGGGAAGACTGATGAAAGTCAGCTTCATCGGAATTCCGATGGAAAAATCCATCGGATTTTATTCCATCGGAAATCGTGTGTACAGGGCATTAGTCCATAGGGTTTAATATTGAGTTGGCCCACCCTTTGCAGCTATAACAGCTTCAACTCTTCTGGGAAGGCTGTCCACAAGGTTTAGGAGTGTGTCTATGGGAATGTTTGACCATTCTTCCAGAAGCACATTTGTGAGGTCAAGCGCTGATGTTGGACGAGAAGGCCTGGCTCGCAGTCTCCACTCTAATTCATCCCAAAGTTGTTCTATCGGGTTGAGGTCAGGACTCTGTGCAAGCCAGTCAAGTTCCTCCACCTCAAACTCGCTCACCCATGTCTTTATAGACCTTGCTTTGGGCCCTGGTGTGCAGTCATGATGGAACAGGAAGGGGCCATCCCCAAACTGTTTCCACAAAGTTGGAAGCATGAAATTGTCCAAAATGTCTTGGTATGCTGGTGCCTTAAGAGTTCCCTTCACTGGAATGAAGGGCCAAGCCCAACCCCCGAAAAACAGCCCCACACCATAATCCCCCCTCCACCAAATGATTTGGACCAGTGCACAAAGCAAGGTCCATAAAGACAAGGTTTAGGAGGGTGTCTATGGGAATGTTTGACTATTCTTTCAGAAGCGCATTTGTGAGGTAAGGCCCTGATGTTGGAATAGAAGGCCTGGATTGCAGTCTCCACTCTAATTCATCCCAAAGGTGTTCTATCAGGTTGAAGTCAGGACCCTGTGCAGTTCAGTCAAGTTCCTGGCCAGGCCAGTCAATTAAAGCAGAGGTCCGCCAATTTATTTTTTTAAAGTCAGCAGCTACAAATACTGCAGCTGCTGACTTTTAAAATAAGGACACTTACCTGTCCAGCGCGCCTGCGATGTCAGCACCTGAGGCCGACCCGGCCCTCGGTCCTCGGATGCCGCCGCCGCCATCTTCGGTAAGGGTATCCGGAAGTGAAGCCTTACGGCTTCACTTTCTGGTTCCCTACTGCGCATGTGCGACTCGCGCTGCGCAATGCCACTGGTCCCTGCCGTCTTCTTGGACCTGTGTGTCTCCCAGAAGTCAGCGGGGGGGGGGGGCGCCGGACATGGCGTCGACTCCCGCAGATAATGCAGTGTTCTATGCCCGGAAGTGGGTGCAAATACCTGTCTTAGAATGGAATCTGCTCCCCCCTTCCCCCTGAAAGGTGCCAAACGTGACACCGGAGGGGGGGAGGAACCCGGACAGTGGAGGTTCCATTTTTGTGTGGACCTCCGCTTTAGTGAATTTGTCAAAATTTGTTAAAAAAAACGAATTCATAACGAAACAAATTGCACATGTCTAACAAACACTTTAATATTGTGTCAAAAATAAAAGTGCTATTAGAAAATATACTGCATGTGAGTCATTTTCTTTGATTTTCTGTGAATTCCTACTTCGCAAAGTGCCACAGGGCTTCAGCCAGTAACAAATAAAGTCTCCAGTGCTCACTCCCCGGTGGACGGTGGTTTGTGGGACACACCAGAGACAAAAGACCTGCTAGTAAAAGAAAGGTCTATTGGCGCATTAGGGAGAGTATTTTCAAGCCAGGAGAGAAACCTTCACAACCCTATTCAGTTGATTACTGCCATAAATGTCAGGACCATGTAAGTGCAATTGTTTTACATGTTTATTTTAATAAATATACTTTATGGTCTTACGCAACAAGGCCCCTCCCTTGTGATTGTGTACAGTATATCCTTACAAGGATGTATACCCCTACGGCACATTCCAAGCACATTGATTGATACAGAGATTTGACTGTTTCTGATATTACACTTTCATTTATCATTTTCTTTTGATATATGTTGGTATATTTAAACACTGTCAATTTACTCTTTTAATTTGATTTTATACAGTCAGGTCCATAAATATTGGGACATCGACACAATTCTAATCTTTTTGGCTCTATACACCACCACAATGGATTTGAAATGAAACCAACAAGATGTTCTTTACCTTCAGACTTTCAGCTTTAATTTGAGGGTATTTACATTCAAATCAGGTGAACGGTGTAGGAATTACAACAGTTTGTATTTGTGCCTCCCACTTTTTAAGGGACCAAAAGTAATGGGACAATTGGCTGCTCAGCTGTTCCATGGCCAGGTGTGTGTTATTCCCTCATTATCCCATTTACAAGGAGCAGATAAAAGGTCCAGAGTTCATTTCAAGTGTGCTATTTGCATTTGGAATCTGTTGCTGTCAGCTCTCAATATGAGATCCAAAAGCCTCGTACACACGGCCGAGATTCTCGTAAAAAAAAAACATGTCGTTTTTTTCGACGAGATTCTTGGACAAGAAACTTGTCCCGGCCGAGTGTACACACGCTCGATTCAAAGAACCCGCGGTTCTTTGAATGGAGCGTACGCGGTGAAGTCATCGACTACGACGAGCATGCGCTCGTCACATTTGATGCCGTCGCCGCCATCTTGGTATACCCTACGTATGCCTAGGAAGCTACCGCGCATGCGTCAAATTCATTTCGAACATGCGCAGGCTTCCCGGAGGACAGGTAAGTGTACACACACTCACTTTTCTCGTCGAGAAACAGGCTGACGAGAATCTCGACGAGAAAATAGAGAGTAGGTTCTCTATTTTCTCGTCGAGATTCTTGTCGCTTTTCTTGACGAGAAACCATACACACGAACAAATTTCTCGGCAAGAAATCTCTGCCAGCAAGTTTCTTGCTGGTTTTTGCTGAGAAACTCGTTCGTGTATACGAGGCCAAAGAGCTGTCACTATCAGTGAAGCAAGCCATCATTAGGCTGAAAAAAACAAAACAAACCCATCAGAGAGATAGCAAAGACATTAGGTGTGGCCAAATCAACTGTTTGGAACATCCTTAAAAAGAGAGAATGCACCGGTGAGCTCAGCAACACCAAAAGACCCGGAAGACCACGGAAAACAACTGTGGTGGATGACCGAAGAATTCTTTCCCTGGTGAAGGAAACACCCTTCACAACAGTTGGCCAGATGAAGAACACTCTCCAGGAGGTAGGTGTATGTGTGTCAAAGTCAACAATCAAGAGAAGACTTCACCAGAGTGAATACAGAGGGTTCAATACAAGATGTAAACCATTGGTGAGCCTCAAAAACAGGAAGACCAGATTAGAGTTTGCCAAACAACATCTAAAAAAGCCTTCATAGTTCTGGAACAACATCCTATGGACAGATGAGACCAAGATCAACTTGTACCAGAGTGATGGGAAGAGAAGAGTATGGAGAAGGAAAGGAACTGCTCATGATCCAAAGCATACCACCTCATCAGTGAAGCATGGTGGTGGTAGTGTCATGGCGTGGGCATGTATGGCTGCCAATGGAACTGGTTCTCTTGTATTTATTGATGATGTGACTGCTGACAAAAGCAGCAGGATGAATTCTGAAGTGTTTCGGGCAATATTATTATCTGCTCATATTCAGCCAAATGCTTCAGAACTCATTGGACGGCGCTTCACAGTGCAGATGGACAATGACCCGAAGCATACTGCGAAAGCAACCAAAGAGTTTTTTAAGGGAAAGAAGTGGAATGTTATGCAATGGCCAAGTCAATCACCTGACCTGAATCCGATTGAGCATGCATTTCACTTGCTGAAGACAAAACTGAAGGGAAAATGCCCCAAGAACAAGCAGGAACTAAAGACAGTTGCAGTAGAGGCCTGGCAGAGCATCACCAGGGATGAAACCCAGCGTCTGGTGATGTCTATGCATTCCAGACTTCAGACTGTAATTAACTGCAAAGGATTTGCAACCAAGTATTAAAAAGTGAAAGTTTGATTGATGATTGTTAATCTGTCCCATTACTTTTGGTCCCTTAAAAGTGGGAGGCACATATACAAACTGTTGTAATTCCTACACCGTTCACCTGATTTGGATGTAAATCCCCTTAAATTAAAGCTGAAAGTCTGCAGTTAAAGCACATCTTGTTTGTTTCATTTCAAATCCATTGTGGTGGTGTATAGAGCCAAAATGATTAGAATTGTGTCGATGTCCCAATATTTATGGACCTGACTGTATATTGTCCCTGTGTGGTCCCTAAAATCACTGTTTAATTTCTCCTTAAATTTTTTTTTTATATTAAATATTTAATATAAATAGTGTGACAAGGAGAGCTCCTCATCACGCTTCCCAGAGCAGTCCAACTTTCTAATGAACTGTACACGAGAGGCAGTGCAATAAAATTGTGCAAGTGCAAAGATTTCAGCTTTTGTAAAAAAGTGGAACTTACTGAACATAACCAATGATCATTTTCTGTCCAGTTCTCACGTAACTGCGGGAGTTGGAAGGTGAAGCACACCACGATATTTAGGGGCCTTTCAGAAGCAAGCTGCTGTTTCCTAGAGGAGAATAATACTATTATCAAGCCCTTACAGCAGGCAGCAGTTGCGGCTGGTGCTCCATCGGTCAGGGTAGCACACGGACCTAACCACGGACCCCACACCACCCCCCCGTCACTCCAGCCCACACCATACCTTTTACCCAGCTCGATGCTGCCATCAGTCAGGCTCGTCCTTCCATCCCCGTGTCCGTCGCCCTGTCACATCATCCCTCCCAGAGCGGCGTTCATAGGACGGTCTTTGATAGAGGAGGAGGAGGTGGTGGGGCTGGGAGCCGCGTGTTCCCAGGGAGCGCCGACACCCTCCTCCTCCTTTCCAGGCCAATGGGAATGCTTCTCTTTTCGGCCAATCGGGAAACGATCTCAGGACCCGCTTCCTGATTGGCTGGGAGGAGAAATCAGCGTGACAATAGTGAATATTCATTCGCTATTGTCACACAACTGGTTGGGCTCCCTTTTTTGAAGCCTATTAAAGCCTCTGGCTCTAATCACGTTCTTACCGGGCCTCCTGTCCCACCGTTGCCATTTTATTCTCTAGATTCTCTGCTAAAAAAATATGTATAATGTTTGGGGGTTCTAATGCCTCGTACACACGACCGTTTTTCATGACTAGAAAACTGCCATTTTTTAGATTGGTCCTGAAAACCGGTCGTGTGTATGCTCCATAGCAGTTTTCTCGACGAGAAAACTACCCGCAAAAAAATTAGAACCTGCTCTATTTTTTCTCATCGTTTTTCCCGTTGTTCTTTTTCTCGTCGCGAAAACCGCTCGTGTGTATGCTTTTCCGAGGGAAAAAAGAATGCGCATGCCCAGAATCAAGTATGAGACAGGAGCGCTCGTTCTGGTAAAACTAGCGTTTGTAATGGAGATAGCACATTCGTCACGCTGTAACTGACTGAAAAGCACGAGGCTGAAAAGCGCGAATCGTCTTTCACCAAACTTTACTAACACGAGATCAGCAAAAGCAGCCCAAAGGGTGGCGCCATCCGGATGGAACTTCCCACTTATAGTGCCGTCGTACGTGTTGTATGTCACCGCGCTTTGCTCGAGCGTTTTTTTTCTCTGAACGTGTGTATGCAAGGCAGGCTTGAGAGGAATCACGACGAATCACGTCGAGAAAAACTTCGTTTTTTTGCATGACAGGAAAAACGGTCGTGTGTACGTGGCATAAGAAATTTTCTAGCAAAAAATACGGATTTTAACTTGTAAACACCAAATGTCAGAAATAGGCTTAGTCATGAAAGGGTTAAGGCCGGATGCATGGATAGTGGGGCGGTGCCCCTGCGCCCCTAATGGATGGGCCACCACTGGTAGGCAGCCTGTTTGCCCTTAGAAGCGCGGTGGTGACACAGAAGCACTATGTTTACAGTTGTTTTCAGCACAAGAGCACTTTCCTTTGCACTTGGATAGACTTTATTTGGATGTTCATCCTTTATCGTTTATGTATGAATCCTTGACTCCTTTCTTTTGCACTTGGATGGATTTTTTCACTTTTTATTTATGAATTATTATTTTTTACAGATGTTTGTACTTTGCACTTTATAGGAAAGGTGCACTGCATGTATTTTTTGTATGTTAATTGCATTGTGTTGTATGGAGCTTCAGCACATTATTTGCTCCTTCAACAACATTTGTATTTTTTTATAGCTTTGGCTAATTGACACTGCAGGTTGTTAATGAGTATGAGGTGATTTATTTATTCACATTTTGTTTTTTGAGATAGCGCACCATTAAAGTGGTTGTAAACCCTCTGGGGGAAGTTACACCTACAGGTAAGCCTAGATTAAGGCTTACCTGTAGGTGCTTGCAATAGCTCCGCGACCTACACGGTCTCTGAGATATTTGCAAAAAAAGGCTGTAATGATGTCTATGGTGCATGCGCACCGTAGACAACGGCGCAGGCGCACTGAGCGTGCCGTTTTTATGAATGGGGTCTTGACGTGAAAAGCAGCTCCCACGCGCGGGAGTGATGTCACGCGGCATCACGCGACTCCGGACAGTCACAGAGCCGGAGTTCGCGGACACTGGAAGAAGAGGGGTGAAGATGGACGCTCGCTACTAGCGAGGAAATTGGGGACATGGCGGGCTTCTCCTGCAGGTAAGTGACACATAATGGGCTACTATTTGATGCATAGTAGCCCATTATGCTTTACCTTTGCAGGGAAACAAAGAGGAAGTAAACCCATCAGGGTTTATTTCCTCTTTAATATTTCTATAGAATTTGTGTGGTCCAGTATTCAGGTACTTTTTGGTGCAGCTTTAGTTGAGACCAAGCGCAAGCCTTAGGGATTTTTTAAATAAATATTTATGCAACAATTTATTTTTTATTTTTTACAGAATCCTCTGAGGAACCCCAAACTTCCAATAATATCCCAACAGACAGCTCTGTATAACCATATTTAATATAGAATGTTTGGTAACAAGACCATCACAGAAATTTCTCTACTTGGTTTTAGGAGTTGTGGTCCTTGTAATCCCATATTTTTTGCTTTGTTTCTGATGGCATATTTAATAACTTTAACCGGTGATTTCCTCATTATTACACTTGTCTCTACAAGCCAACGGCTACAATACCCCATGTTTTACTTTCTCAAACATCTTTCCATCTCTGAAATTTTGTTTACTACTAATATTACCCCAAACATGCTTCATGTTTTATTGAGAAACGGTAGCGTCATGTCTCTTGCAGGATGCATTATTCAGTTCTATGTCTATATTGCCTCGGGCAGTGTAGAGTCTGTTCTTCTTACAATAATGTCTTATGATCGGTACATGGCCATCTGTAACCCTTTGAGATATGCAGATATAATGAACCTCCAGTTATGCAGAACTCTTGTTTCTGTCACCTGGTTTCTTTGTTTTACAGTTGTCTTAACAACAGTAATTCTTCTATGTCAGCTGGAATTTTGTGGGTCCAACACCATTGACCATTTCTTTTGTGACTTTGATCCTCTAGTGGACCTTTCTTGTTCAGACACCTTCGTGGTGAGAACAGAAGTTGTAATTCTCTCTGTTCCTGTGGTGGCCTCCTCATTTTCGTTCATCATCTGGACATACATATATATTTTTATCACCATCTTCAGGATCTCCTCTTCTGCTGGGAGGCAAAAGGCCTTCTCCACTTGTAGCTCACACTTGGCTTCAGTATGTTCATATTATGGTCCTCTGATTGTAATATATATGGTACCTTACCAAAGAAACTCTATTAATACCAACAAGTTCTTATCAATTCTTTATACTGTACTGACCCCATTGTTTAATCCATTAATTTACAGCTTAAGAAATGAAGAACTTCGTCTTGTTTTATGGAAATGTTTGAGACTGAGCACAACAGTTTAGGTGTATAGCAGTGCAAAACTAAGGTCATAGGCTTTACATTAGACATGTGCGCCATCAATAAATTTGTTTTGTTTCGTTCCGTTCCATTTCGTATTAGACGAAAATTCGTATTTCCTAATTTGTGTCCGAAATTCAATTTGGATTTGTTTCGTTCGAAATACGAATTTTCGTTAGGTTCGTTACCTTTTCGTAACAATTACGAACATTCCTTATGATGAATTAAAAAAGCAAAAAAAATACCTTTCTCAATATGGCAGTCGTCCACTCATTATGCTCATTATGAGGGGCTCCCACCATCCCTGTGCTGTGCTGACTTCCTCCTGTGGCTGTACCCCTCCTGTGCTCAATATGAGGGGCTCCCATTATCCCTGTGCTGTGCTGACTTCCTAGATTTATAGTAGCCCGTTAATTCATATTTCGTGTCCGAAATTCAATTTGGATTCGTACGAAATACGAAAATTCATTAACATTTTGGAACAATTACGAACATTAGTTATGAGGGGCTCCCACCATCCCTGTGCTGTGCTGACTTCCTCCTGGGGCTGTACCACTCCTGCGCTCATTATGAGGGGCTCCCACCATCCCTGTGCTGTGCTGACTTCCTCTGTACCCCTGCTGTGCTCATTATGAGGGGCTCCCACCATCCCTGTGCTTTGCTGACTTCCTCCTGGGGCTGTACCCCTCCTGTGCTCATTATGAGGGGCTCCCATTATCCCTGTGCTGTGCTGACTTCCTAGGTTTATAGTAGCCTGTTAATTCGTATTTCATGTCCGAAATTCAATTTGGATTCGTACGAAATACGAAAGTTTGTTAACTTTTCGGAACAATTACGAACATTTGTTATGAGAGACTCCCACCATCCCTGTGCTGTGCTGACTTCCTCTGTACCCCTGCTGTGCTCATTATGAGGGGCTCCCACCATCCCTGTGCTGTGCTGACTTCCTACTGGGGCTGTACCCCTGCTGTGCTCATTATGAGGGGCTCCCACCATCCCTGTGCTGTGCTGACTTCCTACTGGGGCTGTACCCCTGCTGTGCTCATTATGAGGGGCTCCCATCATCCCTGTGCTGTGCTGACTTCCTGAGTTTTTAACTTCATCATAACGAATAATCGTAATTATTATGACAATAATAAAACGATATTAACAAACATTTTTATTTTGTCCAATTCTGAATCTCCCATCGACTACCACTACCAGTCTGAGCAGTCTCCCACTCCCGAAACGAAATTTGTCAACGAAATTTCAAATTTCGTTTAAAATTCGTAAGAATAGAAATTCGTACTTTGGATGCTTCCGAATGTACGATTTTTTTTCGGAAATTCGTACAAATTTTCGATTCGTACGAAACGAATCGCACATGTCTACTTTACATACTAAGAAAAAAGAGAGCAGAGGTTTTGAGGCAACTTTAGACTTTCATGGCACGATAAAGACTCAATAAATTTATATTTTTGTATATATCGCTTATGTAAGAGAAAACACAGAATTAGAAGTGGTCCTTTAGAGCGAGGATACATAATACATAATTTTATATCTCTGAAAATAGGAACTGTAAACACAGACGTGAAACCATCCGTGTAGAGGGGGATCAGATGTTCGTCCCTTGACAGTTCCGCCTCTACATGTTTTGCAGTATGACCGCTTCTTCAGGAGTATATTTTCAAAGTTTATATGTATGGATATCTCTAAAATAGATAAACATATAAATATAAATAAATGCACCTAGACACAATGGAAAAAGAGCAAAAATATACATGCATCATAGTTAGAAAGATTTCAGACAAGGTATGGAACCAAGATCTGTCTGCCACAGGTCTGGACCAAATCAGAAAATCAATCAAGTAGCATAAAATCCATCATAGAGATCCCCCCATATACATGTCAACCCTGGACAATTTGGATGAATGAAACTTACCCGCAGAGAACCAACCCTGAGCAATAGGATCTCACAAGCTTTACATACTAATTGAACAAATAAATTTTTATGCTAGATGCCTATTTTAGGGAGTTTCTTCCTGTTGTGCTTTCACAGGCCAAAGACCAACTGGTAGGCTAAGTAGTTTCTGCATGCATTGACCCAAGAGCTCTTGTGCTCAACCTTGGCCCTGGGAGCCCCATTTAGTTCTTTGGTGTTTATTGTGCAGTCCTCAGGTACATCTTCAGGTACTGGGAGTGGAACCAGTAATACAGTATGTAAAGTGATCGTAATAGTGGTGATCTCTAGCAATTTCATGTAACTGTCCACAGTCTCGGTCTCTTTTTTTTTTGTAGTATGTCCACAGTCTCTGACAACTTTCTGTATATTATATGCAGCACACTGGTAATGTCAAGAGCCACAGACTTTTTTTTAAAGTTTTGGCTAGCATTGAGAGGGATTAGAACACCTGTCAGGTTTTTATTGCTGTCTATGCCCCCTATTTGTCCTGTTTACCATTATCACCATTGTAACGGGAGGGCCCGTGGAACCCAAAAGTTCTTAGAAAGTATGAGCCAGGAAATAATGGACATTGAGAATATGTCTTGGATTGCTTTAAAATGGGTCTGTAATATTAATCCACCATATTCCCCAGGATATCTGTAAATAACTATTTACTGTTTGTTGATCCTGAACTAAACAGGTTAACTGAAAGGGCTGATGTGTTCAACTTCAATCACAGACAGTCTGGGGAACATAAAGGTCATGCATAGTCATTTAAGCTGAAAAGGTATTAGCTAATGAACTCACCTGTTGTCTGCTAAGAGATGTCAGAATATGTGTATTGGGGGCTCAATTTGTGACCATTGTGTGATGTTGTGGGCGGAGTTGTTCATTTGGACTACAGTATACATTTAGTGTATATAAAAGCCGGTTCTTTTCTCAATAAAGTGTCAGACCAGTTGGAAACCTCATACAGAGCGTTTGTCTCGTATTTCTGGAAGAATTATTCCTATGGGTCTCGGTCGCCTGACTGTGGAGTGTCGGTAGCTAAAGCGTGTTCGGAGAGGGAATATCCTAAACGGCGTTAACCCCTTTCATACTTGGGGTGTCGTTACAACCATCTACTGTATGCACTGTGATGTCCGATGCACCCCTGGTTGAGAATACAAGTGGCTGCACTGACAAACATTCTGGAGGCGTAATCTGCTCACTCAGTGGCAAATAAGTGGTTTTGGTCAAACTTTACATTGGGAGAGGCTTAAGGTGCATGGTTATACAAAACACAGGTTTGGATATGTGCTGGGGGGATTGGGGGATTGAATATGTGTAGAGGAGTGCTCTGGGAGGGGTGAGAACTTGTGCTAGAAGGTGGATTGGGGGGTGGGGTCGAGTATGTTCTGGGGTGTGCTTTGGGAGGGGAGAAGACTTGTGCTAGAAAGTGAGGTAGGGGAGCTGCTATGTACTGGGGGCGCTTTGGGATGTGAAATTACTTGTAACAGAAGGTGGGTTGGAGGGAGGAGTCGGATATATGCTCGGAGATGCTCTGGGAGTAGAGAGGACTTGTGCTAGAAGGTGGGGTGGGGTGATTTAAAATTCACTCTCCTTTATAGTATAAGTCCTCTCCCCACCCAAAGCACCCCCTAGTTAATATCCTCTTACCCTCGACCCCTCAAATCACTCCTCCACGTGTACACCATTTTTTACCTGCCCCCTCCACCCCCTTTCCGGTCACTTTCCCTCTCCCCTGCAGCTCTCCATTCATAGTAAACTCACTGCAGTCCTCAGATCAGCACAGCTCATATCGTGGTGTTCCTCCTTCCCAGCTCCTCCTCCTGTCTGTGTACAATGTCCGAACCAGGTGGAGGCATTTCTCGGTAGTCTGTACAGGCAGCCGGACCGGCCGGAAGAGATGTTGGCTGCCACAGAGGAGCCAATAACAGCATGTGAAACCCCGGACACTGATGCTAAGCAAGTGACCCCAGCGCCACACTAGCGCGCCCCTGCTAGACCAGCATGGCCTTTGTATGGGGCATCGCCACCCTGCCCCCTGGTCCAGTCTGCCCCTGATGTCACCCCTCTGGCGGGTGTCACCCGGGTGCGGTCCACACCCCTCGCACCCCCATAGCGACGCCACTGAATTTGTATATGATCCACTTGTCCTGGTCCCAAAAGAGCTTACTTTTCGGGCAAGGCCAAAATATGTGGAGCGTCAAGCCCAAACAAAATCTCATGTAAAGACGAGACCTTATACCTACCTGCTATGCAGACTGTTCTAAAGGAATCTTCACATCATACACATCCAACACACCCTGAAATGTGGCAGATCTGAAGATTCTTCAGGTGCCATCAGACCAGGGAAATAAAAAAAAAATCATTTACACAGCATTTTTTTTTTTTTTTTCAGAGACCTACAGTGCCTTGAAAAAGTATTCATACCCCTTTTCCACATTTTGTCATGTTACAACCAAAAACGTAAATGTATATTATTGGGATTTTTTGTGATAGACCAACACAAAGAGGGTTATTTACTAAAGGCAAATCCACTGTGCACTACAAGTGCACTTGGAAGTGCAGTTGTTGTAGATCTGAGGGGAAGATCTGAAATGAGGGGAAGCTCTGCTGATTTTATCATCCAATCATGTGCGAGCTAAAATGCGTTTTTTATTTTCCTTGCATGTTCACCTCAGATCTACAGCGACTGCACTTCCAAGTGCACTTGTAGTGCACAGTAGATTTGCCTTTAGTAAATCAACCCCAAAGTGTCACATAATTGTGAAAGGAAAGGAAAATGATAAATGGTTTTCATTTATTTTTACAAATAATTATGTGAAAAGTGTGGAGTGCATTTGTATTCAGCCCCCCTGATTAAATACTTTGTAGAACTTCCTTTCTCTGCAATTACAGCTGCAAGACTTTTTGGGGATGTCTCTACCAGCTTTGCACATCTAGAGGGGGACATTTTTGTCCATTCTTCTTTGCAAAATAGCTCAAGCTCTGTCAGATTGGATGGAGAGCGTCTGTGAACAGCAATTTTCAAGTCTTGCCACAGAGTCTCAATTGGATTTAGGTCTGGACTTTGACTGGGTCATTCTAAAGCCTCGTACACACGGTCGGACTTCAAACAAACTTTTCTGTGGATTTTTGTCCGAAGGGAGTTGGCCGGGCACACCCATAGCATACACACGCTCTGACTTTTCTGCAAACTTTCCCAAAACTTTTCCAACATCACATGGTTTTTCTGCTCTTTTCTGCTCTTTACCGCCACCCTTTGGTCAACTTCTGCTATTGTTGGTTGATTTTAACATTGGTTCTGGGTATGCTTATTTGTCCATCGGACAAAAGTCCGATGGATTTCTGTACACACGGTCGGACTTTGCTCCATCGGACTTTTGTTGGCGAAAAGTTTGTCCGTTTGCAGACTGAACATTTGTCAGATGAAAACCAAAAAACTTTGTCCGATGGAGCGTACACACGGTCAGATTTTTTGTCAAACTTGCTCATTTTGAAGTTTGTAGGCAAAAAGTCAGACCGTGTGTACGAGGCTTAACACATGAATATGCTTTGATCTAAAACCATTCCATTGTAGCTCTGGCTGTATGTTTAGGGTTGTTATCCTTCTGGAAGGTGAACCTCCACCCCAGCCTCAAGTCTTTTGCAGACTCTTAACAGGTTTTCTTCAAAGATTGTATAAAAAAAGACAGTATAGGCGGAGGTGGGAGTTACCGGGAGACCGGGCTTTTGTTTTGCTCTGTACACTGACTGTATCCAGGATTTTTACCCTTGCTGGCTGTTGTCACACGCGGAGCTGGCGAGAGAGACAATACCTGTGTGATTTTGCACACCGATTTTTCTTTCCCATGCAGACGAATGAGGGAGAAATACTTGAAGAAAGCTGTCCCAAGTGTGTCTACTCCCAGTTCTGGTCAGGTGTTCAATCAACGTCTCTGGAGACTCTCCCATTGTGGATGAAGCGTTCCTGCAGAATCATCCTGCCTTCCATGGAGTAGAACATCACTCTACTGAGCCTGTTTTGACCCCCCTGAGAAGGGTGGTCGCAGGCTGTCTGTGTGGCTGGTGGAGATTGCAGCGACCAGGTCGGATGTGGACTATTGGTTCATGCCTTTTTGAACCTTACCTCTGGTAAGTGCATCCCCTTAAGGGGAATTTAAATTTCCCCCCACGTGGTGAACAACTGGAGATAAAGGAATAATCTGGCACAATCAATATTATTGCAGTCACATCTTTAACCATCTGCACCATTGTCACTACCTATACTTGAACTTTTATAGAGGACTTTCAGAAATTGATTTTGAAAGAAGCGCTGCTACAGTATCATTTAGGACTCTGTGTATTTATTTAGAGTTTTTTCTATACTGTCTTTTTTTATACATCATAACTTTTTAAGCAGCTGCTACTTGGAGTATTCATTGTTTATCTATTTCACTGTTATCTCACTGATTGTATCTTAAGCGCTGAGCGGTGTTTTTATTAGGAGGGCCGTTTTTTAAAATACCATTTGGTGCACATTTCTTCAAAGATTGCCCTGTATTTGGCTTCATCCATCTTCCCATTAACTCTGACCAGCTTCCCTGTCCCTGCTGAAGAAAAGCATCCCCACAACATGATGCGATACACCAGCATGTTTCACGGTGGGGATTGTGTGTTCAGGGTGATGTGCAGTGTTAGTTTTCCATCACACATAGCGTTTTGCTTTTAGGCCGAAAAGTAAAATTTTGGTCTCATCTGACCAGAGCACCTTCTTCCACATGTTTGCTGTGTCCCCCACATGGCTTCTCGCAAACAGCCAATGGGACTTCTTATGGGTTTCTTTTAAAAATGGCTTTCTTCTTGCCACTCTTCCAGATTTGTGGAGAGCACGACTAATAGTTGTCCTGTGGACAGATTCTCCCACCTGATCTGTGGATCTCTGCAGCTCCTCCGGAGTTACCATGGGCCCTTTGGCTGCTTCTCTGATGAATGTTCTCCTTGCCCGGCCTGTCAGTTTAGGTGGATGGCCATGTCTTGGTAGGTTTGCAGTTGTGTCATACTCTTTCCGTTTTCAGATGATGGATTGAACAGTCCTCTGTGAGATGTTCAAAGCTTGGGATATTTTTTTTCCTGGTGCCTTCCATGGCAGCATACTAATGGTTGATGGCTCCGCCCCCGGTCAACCCCCAGGACCACGTAACTCTATAAAAGAAAGAGTTACTCCCCCCTTCAGACATTCTTTTTCCTGTCCTCAATCCCTACAGGATCACTAATCAGCCTTACCTCACCGTCTCATGGTGCTACCGTTGCAGGTTCATGCTCTCCTGCAGTACGGAGTCCCGCATCTTGGGCTGCTAAATGCGCCATATAAGTGTGGGAGCCCCTTTTTCTGTGGATCTTTTTTGGGCATGAAGGGCACACAGGAGCATATTTTCTCCTCAGCGGCAGTTACAATCCTCGGGTCACACATTGCTTTACCCGGGTAATGATCTCTATAAGCAGCTTAGCACTGCTGCATTTAAATGTCTGCTTTCTGCAATGCCTATGGCTAGTGTGGACGCTTCGCGCGCCCCACACAGCCTAGCTTTACTCGTCCGGGGGGCGGAGTCACGGCATGACGCAATCGCGCATGCGCAATAGCCGGAGGAAGTCGCGCGGGGGCCATCTTGGTACACCCAAGCAAAAAATCCTATTTAAACAGCCTGGGACCACAATAAAATGGCAGATTGTCAGAAAATACACCTTGCTGTGAGTATTAACTATTCTACATGCCAGATGGAACCCAGCCAAGGTAATTACCTGTGTGTTAATGCTAAAATGTTATTTTGCAGCGTAATGATGTTAAACATATAAATGTACATTCGCTGACATTGCACGGTGCTGTATTGACTAGCCAAAAAATTTTACACAGCTGCCCCAGTATTGCCGCACCAAAAAGATCCTCAACATACCACTAGGTAAGGGCTGCAACGTTAGGTAAGTTGTTTCCATTCAAAGAGCACTACTACTTTAGAGGATATATAGAAACACCAGTTGTTTTGTTTCTTTATAGCCCACGCCGTGAAGCAGCCCGCACTTCTTCTCATCGAAGTTCTCGTGACGGACGTTCGGGGGGACATAGAAGCTCGGGTCGCTCACCCTCAACCCATGCTTCCCGTAGTGACCGAAGGTCACCCCGCCACTCCTCAAGTAGACACGACTCCCAGCGCAAGTCTTTGCAACCAGGGAGGAAGGATTGCTGGGTATGCGGCAAGCAAGCCTTACCAGACAAGCTAGCCTGTGGCCAGTGTTTTTTGGAGGCTACGGTCGACAGACAAGGGTCCATAGGCTCAATCAAAGAATTAGTCAAGGACACCATCAGGGAATTGGCCTCATCCCAGGATCAATCCACCCCACTTGTTGAACAAAGGGTAGCGGAGACAGCTAGTCTCCAGCCTGATTCTGAGCTCAATTCGGAAGATGACGGAAATATACCAGAAGAGGGCACATCGACCTTCGACTTTGGGTTAATTGAACCCTTTATTGGCGCAGTTAAGGATGCAATTCAGTGGGAGGAAGATCCTGAACCTCCACATAAAGCAGGAAAATACTTCCCACATTTGACCAGGAAGAAATCAGCCTTTCCCCTAATAGAGGAGATTAAGGGGGTGGTATTGGAGGAGTGGAAGAAGGTAGATAAACGACCCTTTGCCTTCAACCGCTTTTCCAAACTCTACCCACTCACGGAAGGAGATGCTCAGATTTTTGATGCCGTCCCGTCAGTAGATGCATCTGTCATGCGACTGGCTAGGAGTACAACACTACCTTTAGAAGACGCAGTCTCCTTTAGAGACGTCCTAGACCGCAGAATAGACGCCGATCTGAAAAAAGTATACCAAGCATCGGGGGGAGCCTGCAAACCGGCGGTGGCCCTATCCTCAATCTCCAAAGCCACCAGGGTGTGGACAGATAATATTGAAATGGCCCTCAGACGTGGCCTAGATACTGAAGAAATCATTAAAGCTCTAGATGAATTGAAGCTGACCTCTGATTTCATGGCGGAAGCAGCCATAGACGTTCTAAGATGCTCCTCCAGAGCAATGCTTTACTCTATCACAGCCAGGAGAGCGTTATGGCTTAAGCCATGGTCAGCAGACCCGTCGTCAAAACAGTCATGGTGTCGCATCCCGTATGACGGGAAGTCCTTATTTGGAGATAAAATGGATACGGCAATATCCAGAGTCACAGGCGGGAAAAGCGGTCTTATTCCCCAGGATAGGAGCAGAAGGAGGAAGTTTACTCCGCAGGCAAATTTCCAACAGAGATCAAGAGACTCCAGGGCTTATCGCCCGGGTAAACAATACAGAAGGGACTGGAAAGGCTCACAGGCCTCTTTCCTCAAACTAAAATCAAAGGCCCCTACACTGGCGATAGAAAACCAGAAGTCCTTTTGACACGCCCTCCACCCAAGCCGGGCCAGTGGGAGCAAGACTCAGATCCTTTGCCCGGGTTTGGGTGGAAAATTGTACAGACCAGTGGGCGGTATCCACAGTCCTTCAGGGACATTTCTGAAAATTCAGATGCCGCCCTCCATCCTTCTCCTACCAATCAACCAAGATACCAGCCGGAAAACAAAAGAGGGAAACACTTGTCCAATACGTGCAAATACTTCTATCTCAACGGGCAATCCTACCGGTTCCGGAATCGGAAAAGCACTTAGGGTTCTATTCCCCAGTCTTCTTGGTCCCCAAAAAAACGGGGGGCTGGAGACCGGTTTTAGACCTGAAAAGGCTAAACAGGTACCTTTATGTAGAACACTTCAAGATGGAGTCTCTGAACACGGTAATCCTTTCAGTACAGCCAGGGGACTGGATGGTGTCTGTAGACCTCCAGGACGCATATCTTCACATCCCCATCCACTACAACTTTCAACATTTTCTACGGTTTCAAATAGGCAACCTACATTTTCAGTTCCAGTGTCTCCCCTTTGGGATTTCATCAGCACCCAGAACCTTCACCAAAGTTCTGGTAGCCATCTTAGCCCCCCTTCGGGAGAAGGGCATACGAGTCCTACACTATCTGGACGACATATTAATTCTGTCTCAGCACAGAGAAGTTCTACAGTCGCACCTGCAGATGGTCTTGAACACCTTGACACAATTCGGATGGCTAATCAACCACTCGAAGAGTCAGTTTGTACCTACACAAAAGATGATATACCTAGGTGCCTTATTCAACACACCGAGGAAGTCAGTGTCCTTTCCACCAGCCAAAATTCCGGTGTTGGTGCAAAAGGTGAAGCATACATTGGGGAGTCACTCTATGCCAGCGTCAGATTGCCTGAGCCTTCTAGGGTCCCTCTCGGCCTGCATACCGATGGTAAAATGGGCCAGAAGCCACTTACGGGGTTTTCAACAAGGTTTTCTGAAGCAGTGGAGGAGAAAGCGTCTCGGTCAGAGGATAGCTATCACTCCCTCGATGAAGTCCAGCCTCTGGTGGTGGACAAGGTCTCCGAATCTACTAGCTGCTTGTCCTCTCGGCCCAATCTCATGGACCATTATCACATCAGACGCAAGCCAGCTGGGTTGGGGGGCACACCTCCAAGATCAGCTGGTTCAGGGCAGATGGAGTTTCAATGCGGAAGGGATGGTATCCAACATCCTGGAACTAAGGGCAGCATGGATGGCAATCCTGCATTTGGCTCCTCTCCTCAAGGGAAAATCCGTGCTACTACAAATGGACAACAGAGCGGCAGTAGCCTATGTCCAAAATCAAGGGGGAACACACAGCAATACACTAGCCAGCGAAGCAGCCCCAATTATTGCATGGGCCGAGAAGAATTTATTAGATCTCCAGGCTACCTACATTCCAGCCCCCGAGAATCAGCTGGCAGATCATCTCTCGAGATCCTTCACATCCAACAACGAATGGTCGTTGGATCCACAGGTTTTCAGCTGGATATGCCAACAGTTGGGGCATCCCCAGATAGATCTCTTTGCGTCTCCGCACAACGCGAAAGCACCTCTCTTCTTCACGAGGTCACCATCTCCGATGTCGGCAGGGGCGGATGCTCTAGTCCAACCATGGGAATTCCAGATAGGCTACGCCTTCCCTCCGACACCCTTAATCCTCAGGTTTCTCCAGCGACTGACTCTAGAGAGGGTCACCATCCTGGCGGTTGTTCCTTACTGGCCGAGAAGACCGTGGTTTCCGCTCTTAGTAGAGATGGCCCTGGGCAACCCATTACCCCTCCCACCCACGAGCAAGCTGCTATCTCAAGGCGCTTTTCTACACCCGCATCCAGAGATCCTAGACTTGAGGGCCTGGAAGTTGAAAGGAGGAGGTTGGGCGACCTAGGTTGCTCTCGGGACGTTGTACAAACGTTATTACAGGCAAGAAAGGCATCCACTAATGCCACCTACTGCAGAATATGGAAAAAATTCTCTACACTGGCCGAAACGAATCATTTCAACCCTCTGAATCCTGGGGTCCAAGATATCCTACTTTTCCTGCAAAATGGCCTGGACCTAGGCTTAGGTCTCAGCACGCTAAAAGTGCATATTTCAGCCCTGTCAGCCTTTACAGACACACGCTGGGCACTAAACCCCTTGGTGGAACGTTTCTTGAAGGCGGTGTTAAGATTACGTCCTCCCAGGAAAACGCTGTATCCCAAATGGGACCTAACGGTTGTTCTTAACGTCTTAGCAAGCTCTCCCTTTACACCCACAGAGGAGTGCTCCTTGGAAGATATCACCGGCAAAACGGTTTTCCTGATCGCTGTCACCTCGGGTCGAAGAGTATCAGAGATACAAGCCCTAGGGGCAGAGGAGCCCTACGTCACTTTTTTTCCGGACAGGGTAGTCCTACAGCCTATCCATCAATTTGTCCCCAAAGTGCCTTCAGTCTACCATTCCAACCAGGAGTGGGTACTCCCAGCTTTCGGAGAGGATCCATCCTCCTCAAAACTACATGAACTGGACGTGGCCAGATCTCTAAAGCGTTATTTGGAGCTGACACAGCAGTTCAGAAGGGATCAACGACTCTTTGTTATCCCCAAAGGCACCAGAAGAGGCCTGGCAGCTTCTAAAACAACATTAGCCAGTTGGATCGTGAAGATAATTCAAAAGGCATACCGGGCTAGTGGTCTTCCAGTTCCAAACGCGGTGAATGCACATTCAACAAGAGGAATCGCATCATCCTGGGCGGCTATGGCTAGGGTCTCCCCGGAGACAATTTGTAGAGCGGCTAGCTGGTCATCGTTCAATACCTTTATGTCGCATTATAGCTTGGATCCTGCGGTCCTTACCTCCCGAGACTTTGGGAAAAGGACTCTGGAACTATCACTTTCAAAAAGCCATTAAAAATTTTATTATCGCAGTTCCCTCCCTATGAGCGAGTTATTTACCATTAGTATGCTGCCATGGAAGGCACCAGGAAAACGGAAAATTGAATACTCACCTTTCCGTAATTTTCCTTTCCTGGTGCCGACCCATGGCAGCATGCACCCTCCCTGCTATAATCCTTAAAGTTCTGAAGTCTAGTTACAAAGAATGTCTGAAGGGGGGAGTAACTCTTTCTTTTATAGAGTTACGTGGTCCTGGGGGTTGACCGGGGGCGGAGCCATCAACCATTAATATGCTGCCATGGGTC
Organism: Rana muscosa; assembly: GCA_029206835.1. Lineage (NCBI taxonomy): Eukaryota > Metazoa > Chordata > Amphibia > Anura > Ranidae > Rana > Rana muscosa. The sequence goes on from CM055118.1 coordinate 353,524,111, forward strand.
GGCACCAGGAAAGGAAAATTACGGAAAGGTGAGTATTCAATTTTCCGTTTTATAACCTAACCCTGCTTTAAACTTCTCCACAACTTTATCTCTGACCTGTCTGGTGTGTTCCTTGGCCTCCATGATGCTGTTTGTTCACTAAGGTTCTCTAACAAACCTCTGAGGGCTTCACAGAACAGCTGTATTTATACTGAGATTAAATTACACACAGGTGGACTCTATTTACTAGTTAAGTGACTTCTGAAGGCAATTGTTTCCACTAGAATTTAGTTAGGGGTATTGTCAAGTAATTTTGGACCAACTCTCGTTACAAGTCAAGATATTTTATTGCATATGCAAGAGAAATGGTTAAATGTATATTTTCTGCTTCAGAGATCTATTTCTGCCTGTCATAAGTTTACATGCTGCTTTTATCACCCTTAAACCTTCCCCCTTCCTGTTCGTAACGTCCTGATCACGTGTATAATTTCAACTTTTATTCTGACGTTTTAGCAGGAAGATGAGAATATCCTTTTTCAGCCAACACCTTATGACAGGAAATTTCATACAATGGACACATAAATTATTCCATGGTTCGCAGCCCATATTTGACAGATGTAAGAGTCAGCACATCTTTGCACAATAGAATATGGTCATATGACTTATTCCAGTAATTAGGGCTATTAGAGCTTATTCAGCATATTTAAGTATTAATAGAGTTATATAAAGCAAACATTTTAACTTTAGAAGATATAGTCATATTAATATGCATATTCATAGTTGACATTAACAGCTGCTCCCTTTTATACTTATAATGTCAATAATTCAAATATCCAGGTTCTTTATTTTACCAGGTATTATCATTTAGACAAATAAGTCTTTTGAAAGGACTGTAAGTTCATCTTCATCAGGTTCTGGGTATAGTTCAGTGTTGTTCTGAAAAAACATAGTCTTTGTTAGTGATGTGTCAATCAGTCTTTGAAGAATTCCTCTAATACAAGGAATGCAGCAACATCCACACAGCGTAAGGACCGCGGCTGCCATAACAACAGAGATGAGCAAACTTTTTGCAAGATCACCCCATTTATCAAACCATTTTTCAAAGAGTCCTGTTAAGGGGTTCTCTACACCAGAGTTCTCAGTTAGTTCCTGGGATAACATTTGTAGGCCTTGCAAAGCCTTGGTGATACTTCCATCAGGTGCCGTATTATTTGGAATAAAAGTGCAGCAGAAGGTGCCGAACATTTCGCATACCCCGCCCCTTTCTGCCAGCAACATATCCAATGCTATACGGTTCTGCCACGCTGTCAAAGAGGTGGCGTCCAATTGTGCTGCTATACCTTTGATAGCATCTCTGGTGTAATTCACAAACCTCTGCTGGTTGTAGTAGATGTAGTAGATGTAGTTTATCCAGTCGACGTTCTTGTTGGCCTGTACCCATAGGAAGAGTGAGGTGAGTCCTGCTGTTACTTGATTCTGTGCTTTAAATTCATCCGGAAACTCCTCGTGGAACACCTATTGAGTTTATATATACCTGGTTGTCAAAATGATTCTGGACACTTAAGTCTCTTAAAAATAGTGTTTACCTGGTAGTCTCATCAATTTATTAGTCATAGGAACAATATAAAAGGGAAGCAACAGGAGAGTAAGGGCACAACTACCCTCCCATCTAGGTGGCAGTCTGAGCCTTAGTTTCTTGTCCCCACACAGCCACCAAACATCAGCTAGTTGCCATTTCTGTTCCTGAAACCATTTTAGTTGATACTTAATGTCTGTAGTTGATGTTGTGGTCGCACAGTATTCAGGAGATAGAGTGCCAACCTTTGTACCATCCTTATCTTTGTTAGAGAAACTAGAAAAATTTCCTGGTAATGCTTGTAGTGAAGGGGGTGTACTTTGCATTTTAGTTTTAGGGTATCTCTTTTTCTCATTTGCACATTCAGACCCAGTAATATTTTCTGAAAACAGTCTTATTATGCAAGCTAAATCTGTTTCCTCTTCAGGGAGAGGAATGGTAGCTAGTTGTGGTCTTGGGTTTGCACAAGAAATACAATCACTTAACCCCTTAGATTGAGTTGTGTATCTGACCCATTCTATCCACTCATTTTTGTCTCCAAATCCTGTTTCTATACTTAATTGTTCCTTGTAAGTAAAATCTGTTTTAAACAAAGAGGTATTAAGTTGAAACTGAGTTGGCTCGGGGGCTGGGGTGTTCTGACCAGGGGTTACAACCTAAATAGTGATTCTCCCTAGTAGGTCAGATATTGTACCATATACCAATTAGTTGTATTGTTTAGTTTACAAAATTGGAGCCATTGTTACTGTAAATCAGCGCGGGGATCCCTTGTCGTGGAATCACCTCTTTGATTAGTACTTTGGCTACTGACTGTCCATCCGTGTGCGTCATAGGAAAAGTTTCCACCCACTTTATAAACCTGTACACAATAACCAGACAGTACTTATTCTCACATTTGTTCAATTCAATAAAATCCATGCATATTGTGTGAAAGGGATAAGGGGGTTGTGGGAAATGACCCCTTAAGGCTCTTAGGGCACCTTGTGCATGGTATCTGTTACAAATCGGATATGTGAGACAAAATTTTCAGAGTAGTTTTGTAAACCCATATGTTGTGTACACCCAGTACCATCCCTCCTTTTGAGGTATGGGCCTACCCATGACTCAATAACACAGCATACGTGAATAGTGATGTAGATAAGTTAGGTTTACCTTCTGTACATGTGTATATACCATTGACCAGTGTTGACCCTGTATATAACCACTTTGATTTTCACCTGCCGGTGATGTTTTCTGCATTTCTGATAACCATGTTTCATCAATAGCTCTCTGTACCTCATCATTTACTTGGGAAACTGTATATGTTTGTCATTGCTGTCCTTCAGAAGCTTCCTTTGCTGTCTTGTCTGCTAGTGCATTCCCTAGGGTAATTGGATCTGTTCCCTTTCTATGTGCCGCACATTTACAAATAGCCACTTGTGCTGGTTTTTGTACATATTCTAGAAGGGCAAGAATGAGATCTCTGTGTGATCGGTTTCCCATGGCAACGTAATCATACCCCTTTTTTCCATTGCTGGGCAAATATGTGTAGAGAAAGCGTATTGGCTGTCAGTATAAATATCTATTTATTTTTCCCTTCCCCTAGACTGCAGGCCCTTGACAGGGCTATAATGTCAGCTTGTTGTGCAGAATAGGAACTGGGAAAGGGTCTAGCTTCAATGACCTGGTCATGTGTTACTATAGCATAAGCTGTTTGATTTATCGTTTTTTCTACACGACCCATCAACAAAAAAGGTAATGTCAGCATCTAGAAAGGGAACATCAGTGAGATCCTTCCTAGGGAGTACCCGTTCATCAATTTTGAGCTGCACAATCATGTGGATCCCCATCACCAGGTGTTGGCATTAGTGTAGCAGGATTCAATGTAGTACACTTCTTGATTGTAACGTGTGGTTGTCCCAGAAGTGTAGTCATACATGATAAATGCCTGACTGGAGATAAATAGGAGATTCTGTCTTATAGTAAGATCACCTAAATAACATGTGAGACCTTTAAGTACCAGGGGTGGAACAATACTATCAATGCAGATGACCGTATGGCCAATGAGGCTGCTACTACAGCTTGTACACAGTGGGGCAAATTAGTTAAGTAAAATGCAACTAGTTTGTGTTCGTTCTCATAAACCTGAGTGAGAGCAGAAGTCATGTACCCCTCTTTACAATCTACAGTCTGCTAAAGGGTTTCTACTGTAATTGGGTAGGCTAAGCACAGTAGAACCCACAATGAGGTGCTTCACCTTTGTAAATGCATCCTCTGCTTGCACATTCCACTGGATGGAACCTTTTGCAGACATTTGTGTACCATAGATGAGATCAGAAAGAGGCACCACCTCCGTAGCATAATTAGCTATCCATGCTCTACAAAAATTTGCCATGCCAAGAAATTACATCATTTCTTTATTTTTACGTGGTTTGGGGGCTTGAAGGATGGCCTCTTTTCGGATCTCATCTGGATGTCTGCCTTTTTGAGATATAATGTAACCCTGGTATTTCACCTTGTTTTTCAAAAGTTGTATTTTATTTTGCTAACCTTGTGACCTTGTTCTGCGAGGAAATGCATCAGAGCCAAGGTGTCAATTTTACATTGTCGCTCCAGAGGAGCCGCTACCAGAATGTCATCCACATACAAGAGAATTTGACTCCCACTGGGAGGTACAACTCGAGACAAAGCATTGAACATTTCTTGTGAGTTTTCCCTTGTACATAAGTGCAAACCAGAACTGACTGTCTGTCTTAATTAGCCCTACGTCTGTCTTTCCTTTTGATCACAAGAAATCGGGGACGTCTTTTAAGGCATCCCCTTCCCCTTTGGTCAAAAAGTGTCAGTCACTGTCTTTTGTCAAAACTTCAATCACGCAAGTTCTGGTTGTACATTCAACAAACCACGCTAATCTGTACCTCTGATTCCCTCTGGATTTCAGTTCCTCATCTGTTAATTTGACCCAGTCTGTGATAAGTTCTCCTAGCTCATGCCATGATACCTCGGAGTTCCGCGTGACCGAAACATGAGGTACAGTATCCTGCCTGTATATTTGCAGAATAGGCTGTGGTAGGAGACAAGTAGCCATGTTATTTCCTTCCTTATCACAGTACAGGTATCTTAAGAGCACTTCAGTGTTAGTGCAACTCATTAACTGTTTCTCATAGGACCTATCAGGCCCAGTGGTCCTTTTGTAGTAGATAGTGCAATAGAGGTTCGTCTGGACCTTGTACCTTTCCTCACAGGCTCTTCAATTATTTCTGTCAGGGTTTTGGGCATCTTTAATTCCTCAGTTTGTAAATCCAAGCTGTACCAGTATCAGGGCTCATTATCCACAGCTGTGATTTGTTTTTCACACAGCCGATGGGCTTTGAGGCCCCCCTCCACTGGTACGACAGAAATATCAAGAGCATGCAACATGTCTCTACCCAACGAATTAACAGGACATTTAGTTGACATTACAATTTTACACTGAGCCTTTTTACCTGTCTGTGGATTTTCCACAGTAAGGCCTTCAGACACGGCCTCCTGGTGCATCAACCCATTTGCAGATTTTACATATACTAAACCTTTTCCCTGTACCCCTGGTGGCATATCCAGCGGGTGTATCAGGGTCCTACAAGCCCCAGTGTCACAGAGAAATGTTACCCAACTACTCTTTGCAACCCAGGTTATTTCTGGCTTGGCTTCAGCATGCAAACAAGTTTCAACATTACACATGTAGCGGGGTCCTCAAATTGATGGGATACACCTGGGCAATAGTGTGACCCAGGTGTATAATTGTGTTAGGATTCAGACCCCTTTTTGTTTCGTGGAGGATTGGAGGATGTAATATTCTCCTTTGCCTGTGGGTGGCGTAGTACCCACGGGCTTCAGGTAGAATCATCCCCTGCAGTGCTCCCTGTTTGGTCTCTTCCCGGAGATGGTATGGCTGGGGCGGGGAACCCGCCGGGCCGTTGAAGGGAGGAGATAAAAGGGGGAGACGCCCTGACCACGAGGTCGTCGTCTTGCGGAGAAGGAGGTCCTCGGAGGAGGAGGGTTGCGGTCCGCACCCAGGGCCCTTAGGCCTGGGTGCGGGAGATCCAGGAGTCTGGTCCCGGTGCCCATGGCCTGGTCCGGAGTCATGTTGGCGTCCATCCCAGGCACCTTTAGCCTGGGGTGAGGTACTATCGAGGAGGCCTGGGGCCCAGTACCTTCGACTGGGTCCCGCTAGGGTGGACTGTCCGAGGGTCCCTGAGCGGAGGGACTCGTACCTGAGGTGAGGAGGCCGGGGAGGTTACCCACTGGAGGCCCAGAGCAGCACCAACCCGGTGACAGTGGGCCTCTGGGAACTCTCTTGGGAGGACACATCCCCCTGATAGGGGCCACAGCGCATCGAAGAGGGCTACATTGCTGTTCATAGGGGTTGCTGGAAGAGACCCCATCCTTCCTGTTCTGTAACAGCCGGATTGGCTTAGGCGCCGCTGGTCATCGTACAGTGGCATAGAACTGAAACGTTAGGAAGTGCCTTGATCTGCTCGCCCCACCGTTGGCAAGGTTATAGGTCCCAACCAGTTTGCTGCAAAAGAACTGTTTATTGTGCTTTGCGTATTGGAGTGTCAAATAAACAAGTGTTGGACCTTTCTCCGGTGTGTGAACTCCAGTTACTGGAAGCAAAGGGGAGGCTGGTGAGCTTGCAATTACAGACTCAGTGCATTCACAGAACACACCGGCCCGAGGAAACATCAGTAAGTGGCCTTCACCTCCCTACTACAATGGGGAGGACATGGGCCGTGGCGCATCTCACTCTCACAACCCAGGAACCCCTAGACATGAGTTGGTGTGTAACCGATGAAGAAGTTGGAGAGAGGGTGAGGCCGCTACACGTGGGGGCTCGTGAGTCCGGGATAGAGTGTGTTCTAAAGATGGACTTGAGAATGTCTACATTTGAACTTTGCTGCCCAGAGGAGTTCCGAGCAGATCGGCCAAATTACTGGCCAAAGTGCGTCCCTGCTCGGAGTTGTGGAAATGACCCTAACACGGGAAAGGCCCATGCGGAGGAGCGGAAAAAGGGAGAGATCCAGCCGTGTGACGTACTGCACGTGGGGACTGTTAACGCACTGCGCCACGAGGCACCCCATGGCGACATCGTTCGTGGGCGGAGTCAAGAGGAAGCCCGCGAAAATGTACAGCTCATGGGAGGAGTCTGGCCAAGTGTGGGGATACACGTGGAGACTCCGGCGCGGGGTCAGTGCATGATGGAGCAGCAAACAGTCGGGATGACCTCAAGTGCCCCGTGGATTATGGTTCCTCACCCCACGAGAATGACTTCCTTTGCTGCCCCCATCACAGACACGGGGATAAGACTTAGGCCCCGAGGGCGGTTGGCTCTGTACACCTGCAGAGACACGGAGGCCCTCGGTGTGATCTGTCCCGGCTGCTCGGGACTGGTGGTCACCCTGAAGCCATTCGGGCGATGTGAGGAGTGCAGAGAATTCCTTTTTGAGGTCGAGTCGTCCACAGCAAGGCCCCGGGCCCTTCGCCTCAATCACCTCACGGGTACTGCTACTCCGGAAGGGGAGATCAAGGCCTTTGTCGAGGTTCCTGTGCGCGCTGACCAGGGCGATGGACTGCCCAACAGAGAAAAATCCGAAGATGCTGCTTCGGTCGCCACAAGTTCTTTGCTTCCACCACCGAAGAGGAAAGTTGGCCTAGTACAGGCATCCTATGGACGTGGTCGAGCTTCACCCCGCTGCTTGCCTGGCCTGGATGGCGCCGGTCGAGATGGAAGTCCCGGACATCCCAGTCTTCTACAAGGGTCAGGTGAGCCAGGGGCTGGGACTGTGGTGGTGGTTGGAGGTGTCGGGGGCCCATTGGAGGTGGAACCCCCCAGGGAAGATGATTCTGTGTCCACGGGTAGATATCTGCCTGCGGAGATGTATGACACCTCCGACCTAGAGTCGCTGTCTGATTGCGGAGATGATGGCGAGATAGACGAACTGTTCAGCCGCAAGGGCTGGGATAGAGTGCCACTTCTTGCTTCCCGTGCGGTACGGGATTCACCTATGTACACAGGAGACAGCACGCCTCGGGTGGAAGACCCGCAGCTTACGAGGGAACCTACCCTTCCACCTGTGTCCTCATCTACTGTCACCCCACCTACTTTGGTTGTGGGGATACCCCGCGCTTCTGTGAGAGCGCCGAAAGTCAGTTCCAGGGAGCTGGTAAAGGCACCTCGGCATCCAGAAGCTATTGTGCTGCCCGGAACTGGAGAGAAAGCCACTATGCCACCTTTGGCCCGCTTGCAGAGACTGTTTTGCCACAAAGTAGCTCGGGAATATGGGTGGGAGTACCCGTATCTACCCCGGGACTTGCTGTATGAGGTGGAAGTCTGGAGAACAAGATGGTATGACGAGTTTGTGTGGGACAAGTTGAAGGTGCCCCATGCTCGCAGGTACCTGGAATGTGTGCCGGCAGTGTCTAAGAGGTTTGAGGACTGCAAAGCTGAATGGAAATTGGGGCGCCATATCCATGCTGACAAGATAGTCATTTGCAGAAGAGAAGGAGAAGATGTCGAGTATTCGATAGAGGCATTTGACAAACACCTGAAACCCCTGTACCTGCCGGATCCAAAGTTTTACTTATAGGAGAAAAGAACTCCTGTTTATTTCTTTTGTGCACTTGAACTTTCTGGAAGAGCCATTCCCAGACACGCAGGACTGTGCCCTGTTTTTGTTTTTGTTTGGGCTTTTCTTTTTCTCGTTGGAGACTTGGGGACTGTTGTGTTTTCGTGTTTCCCCTTTTCTTCATGTGCCAAAGGCAAGGACATTTGGGAATAGTGGCAGAGTAGGAAAAGCTGGAAGAACGAAGATTCGTTGAGCGTCATGACCGCGGCGTTGTCACCAGGTGGCAGTGTTGCGCAACAAATGTTTGAAAATATTTCACCCACACATCACCTTGCTTGTTGGAGTGAGTGGGTCTCTCGGCTGACGGGCCCACTCATCCCAAATGACACGAAATTATGTTAGGATGTTGTTTTTCTTTCCCCTGCAGGAGAATCGTCAGTCAAGATCATTGAGAGTGGGTGGCTCTTAGACAGTGTGGGAGAGGGGCTGTGACTAGGCAGATGTTTAAAGTGTTTTATGACATAAGTTGTTTTATATGTTCCCCATTCCCTGAGCAGGTCTTGGCACTTGGGAAAATTTAGAGGAATTGCTTCAGGGGTTTCACTCCATGCCACCACTTTATGGGAGGCATGGGTGTGCACCTGACGCTGGGGACCAGCGTCAAATTACAGGGGGGAGTGTGTAGCGGGGTCCTCAAATTGATGGGATACACCTGGGCAATAGTGTGACCCAGGTGTATAATTGTGTTAGGATTCAGACCCCTTTTTGTTTCGTGGAGGATTGGAGGATGTAATATTCTCCTTTGCCTGTGGGTGGCGTAGTACCCACGGGCTTCAGGTAGAATCATCCCCTGCAGTGCTCCCTGTTTGGTCTCTTCCCGGAGATGGTATGGCTGGGGCGGGGAACCCGCCGGGCCGTTGAAGGGAGGAGATAAAAGGGGGAGACGCCCTGACCACGAGGTCGTCGTCTTGCGGAGAAGGAGGTCCTCGGAGGAGGAGGGTTGCGGTCCGCACCCAGGGCCCTTAGGCCTGGGTGCGGGAGATCCAGGAGTCTGGTCCCGGTGCCCATGGCCTGGTCCGGAGTCATGTTGGCGTCCATCCCAGGCACCTTTAGCCTGGGGTGAGGTACTATCGAGGAGGCCTGGGGCCCAGTACCTTCGACTGGGTCCCGCTAGGGTGGACTGTCCGAGGGTCCCTGAGCGGAGGGACTCGTACCTGAGGTGAGGAGGCCGGGGAGGTTACCCACTGGAGACCCGGAGCAGCACCAACCCGGTGACAGTGGGCCTCTGGGAACTCTCTTGGGAGGACACATCCCCCTGATAGGGGCCACAGCGCATCGAAGAGGGCTCCATTGCTGTTCATAGGGGTTGCTGGAAGAGACCCCATCCTTCCTGTTCTGTAACAGCCGGATTGGCTTAGGCGCCGCTGGTCATCGTACAGTGGCATAGAACTGAAACGTTAGGAAGTGCCTTGATCTGCTCGCCCCACCGTTGGCAAGGTTATAGGTCCCAACCAGTTTGCTGCAAAAGAACTGTTTATTGTGCTTTGCGTATTGGAGTGTCAAATAAACAAGTGTTGGACCTTTCTCCGGTGTGTGAACTCCAGTTACTGGAAGCAAAGGGGAGGCTGGTGAGCTTGCAATTACAGACTCAGTGCATTCACAGAACACACCGGCCCGAGGAAACATCAGTAAGTGGCCTTCACCTCCCTACTACAATGGGGAGGACATGGGCCGTGGCGCATCTCACTCTCACAACCCAGGAACCCCTAGACATGAGTTGGTGTGTAACCGATGAAGAAGTTGGAGAGAGGGTGAGGCCGCTACACACACATCCAAAATATCAGATTCTTTCCCATCCTTCTGCTTCTCTCTCTGCAGACACACTTTTACCATACAGGAAACACTCCCCCCTCATCCTTTTCTTTACTTTCTTTTTTGGTTGGAAGTGCCCCTCAGCATGCCTCGCATACTTGATTAGCTCCTAGAGTCTGCAGATCCTATGGTTAATCATGTGTTCGTTAACAAAACTTGATATAAGGACTAGCAGCCCCTTCAGGATTGCATTCTTTAGCTGTTGTTCATATGGGCTATCGTTCACTTGATCTACTGGGATTTCTATCCCAGAGTGGTTATTAAAATTCTTCTTTATCCTAACAATGAAATTATCCACTGTTTCCTCTTCTCCCCATATACACTGATTTATAATGGACCAGTCGGCTTGACGTATCCATCTATCCTCTCTCTATCTTTGCTATAAGAGCATTTCTTCTGTTTTTGAGTGCTGCATCATCCTGAGGCAACACCCCTCCCTGGTTGTTTAATCCACTCCAATCTCCCACTACATGATGCCAGTCAGGTCCCAGTACCTGTCTGGTGACCTGCTCTATTTCCCTCACATTGAGATGATAGCTAGCAACCATTCCCATGATACCATCCCTGAATTGAGCTATGTGGACCTTGGGATTGCTGTAAGGAGGGTCAATTCAGGGATGGTATCATGGGAATGGTTGCTAGCTATCATCTCAATGTGAGGGAAATAGAGCAGGTCACCAGACAGGTACTGGGACCTGACTGGCATCATGTAGTGGGAGATTGGAGTGGATTAAACAACCAGGGAGGGGTGTTGCCTCAGGATGATGCAGCACTCAAAAACAGAAGAAATGCTCTTATAGCAAAGATAGAGAGAGGATAGATGGATACGTCAAGCCGACTGGTCCATTATAAATCAGTGGCCAATCACAGCTAGCAACACAATTGGGCACAATGGATGGCTTTAAAGGAAGCCAGACATTGTTTACAACTGTGATTGGTTACAGCGGTCACATGGCACTGGAAGCAGGTGGTACAGTGATCAATCATCAGTGAGTTGAGCTTTTTTGTATATATACAACAGCACTGAAGAAATGACACTTAGCTACAATGTAAAGTAGTGAGTGTACAGCTTGTATAACGGTGTAAATTTGCTGTCCCCTCAAAATAACTCAACACACAGCCATTAATGTCTAAACCGCTGGCAACAAAAGTGAGTACACCCCTAAGTGAAAATGTCCAAATTGGGCCCAATTAGCCATTTTCCCTCCCCGATGTCATGTGACTTGTTAGTGTTACAAGGTCTCAGGTGTGAATGGGGAGCAGGTGTGTTAAATTTGGTGTTATCGCTCTCACTCTCTCATACTGGTCAATGGAAGTTCAACATGGCACCTCATGGCAAAGAACTCTCGGAGGATCTGAAAAAAAGAACTGTTGCTCTACATAAAGATGGCCTAGGCCAGGGATGGCGAACCTTGGCACCCCAGACGGTTTGGAACTACATTTCCCATGATGCTCAACTACACTGCAGAATGCATGAGCATCATGGGAAATGTAGTTCCAAAACATCTGGGGTGCCAAGGTTCGCCATCACTGGCCTAGGTTATAATAAGATTGCCAAGACCCTGAAACTGAGCTGCAGCATGGTGGCCAAGACCATACAGCGGGTTAACAGGACAGGTTCCACTCAGAACAGGCCTCACCATGGTCGACCAAAGAAGTTGGATGCACCTACCCAGCGTCATATCCAGAGGTTGTCTTTGGGAAATAGACATATGAGTGCTGCCAGCATTGCTGCAGAGGTTGAAGAGGTGGGGGGTCAGCCTGTCAGTGCTCAGACCATACGCCGCACACTGCATCAAATTGGTCTGCATGGCTCTCGTCCCAGAAGGTAGCCTCTTCTAAAGATGATGCACAAGAAAACCCGCAAACAGTTTGCTGAAGACAAGCGGGCTAAGAAAATGGATTACTGGAACCATGTCCTGTGGTCTGATGAGGCCAAAATAAAAACGTATTTGGTTCAGAAGTGTGAAAAGCGTGTGTGACGGGAACAAGGTGAGGAGTACAAAGACAAGTGTGTCTTGCCTACAGTCAAGCATGGTGGTGGGAGTGTCATGGTCTGGGGCTGCATAAGTGCTGCCAGCAATTTGGACATTTTCACTTAGGGGTGTACTCACTTTTGTTGCCAGCGGTTTAGACATTAATGGCTGTGTGTTGAGTTATTTCGAGGGGACAGGAAATTTACACTGTTATACAAGCTGTACACTCACTACTTTACATTGTAGCAAAGTGTAATTTCTTCAGTGTTGTCACATGAAAAGATAGAATACAATATTTACAAAAATGTGAGGGGTGTACTCACTTTTGTGATATATATATATATATATATATATATATATATATATATATATATTACAGTATCTCTCTCTCTCTCTCTATATATATATACAGTCAGGTCCATAAATATTGGGACATCGACACAATTCTAATCTTTTTGGCTCTATACAACACCACAATGGATTTGAAATGAAACAAACAAGATGTGCTTTAACTGCAGACTTTCAGCTTTAATTTGAGGGTATTTACATCCAAATAAGGTGAACGGTGAAGGAATTACAACAGTTTGTATATGTGCCTCCCACTTTTTAAGGGACCAAAAGTAATGGGACAGATTAACAATCATCAATCAAAATTTCACTTTTTAATACTTGGTTGCAAATCCCTTGCAGTCAATTACAGCCTGAAGTCTGGAAGCATAGACATCACCAGACGCTGGGTTTCATCCCTGGTGAAGCTCTACTGCAACTGTCTTCAGTTCCTGCTTGTTCTTGGGGCATTTTCCCTTCAGTTTTGTCTTCAGCAAGTGAAATGCATGCTCAATCGGATTCAGGTCAGGTGATTGACTTGGCCATTGCATAACATTCCACTTCTTTCCCTTAAAAAACTCTTTGGTTGCTTTCGCAGTATGCTTCAGGTCATTGTCCATCTGCACTGTGAAGCGCCGTCCAATGAGTTCTGAAGCATTTGGCTGAATATGAGCCGATAATAATATTGCCCGAAACACTTCAGAATTCATCCTTCTGCTTTTGTCAGCAGTCACATCATCAATAAATACAAGAGAACCAGTTCCATTGGCAGCCATACATGCCCACGCCATGACACTACCACCACCATGCTTCACTGATGAGGTGGTATGCTTTGGATCATGAGAAGTTCCTTTCCTTCTCCATACTCTTCTCTTCCCATCACTCTGGTACAAGTTGATCTTGGTCTCATCTGTCCATAGGATGTTGTTCCAGAACTGTGAAGGCTTTTTTAGATGTTGTTTGGCAAACTCTAATCTGGCCTTCCTGTTTTTGAGGCTCACCAATGGTTTACATCTTGTGGTGAACCCTCTGTATTCACTCTGGTGAAGACTTATCTTTATTGGTGACTTTGACACACGTACACCTACCTCCTGGAGAGTGTTCTTCATCTGACACACATACACCTACCTCCTGGAGAGTGTTCTTCATCTGACACACATACACCTACCTCCTGGAGAGTGTTCTTCATCTGGCCAACTGTTGTGAAGGGTGTTTTCTTCACCAGGGAAAGAATTCTTCGGTCATCCACCACAGTTGTTTTCCGTAGTCTTTCAGGTATTTTTGTGTTGCTGAGCTCACCGGTGCGTTCTTTCTTTTTAAGGCTGTTCCAAACAGTTGATTTGGCCACACCTAATGTTTTTGCTATCTCTCTGATGGGTTTGTTTTCTCTTTTCAGCCTAATGATGGCTTGCTTCACTGATAGTGACAGCTCTTTGGATCTCATATTGAGAGTTGACAGCAACAGATTCCAAATGCAAATAGCACACTTGAAATGAACTCTGGACCTTTTATCTGCTCCTTGTAAATGGGATAATGAGGGAATAACACACACCTGGCCATGGAACAGCTGAGCAGCCAACTGTCCCATTACTTTTGGTCCCTTAAAAAGTGGGAGGCACATATACAAAATGTTGTAATTCTTACACCGTTCACCTGATTTGGATGTAAATACCCTCAAATGAAAGCTGCAAGTCTGCAGTTAAAGTACATCATGTTTGTTTCATTTCAAATCCATTGTGGTGGTGTATAGAGCCAAAAAGATTAGAATTGTGTTGATGTCCCAATATTTATGGACCTGACTGTATATATATATATATATATATATACACACACACATTATGTTGTCAAAAGTATTGGGACACCTGCCTTTACACAAACTTGAACTTTAATGGCATCCCAGTCTTAGTCCGTGGGCTTCAATATTGAGTTGCCCCCCCCCCTGCAGCTATAACAGCTTCTACTCTCCTGGGAAGGCTTTCCACAAGGTTTGGGAGTGTCTCTATTGGAATGTTTGACCATTCTTCCAGAAGCGCATTTGTGAGATCAGGCACTGATGTTGGATGAGAAGGCCTAACTCGCAGTCTTGGCTCTAATTTATCCCAGAGGTGTTCTATCAGGTTGAGCTCAGGACTCTGTGCAGGCCAGTCAAGTTCCTCCACCCCAAACTCGTTCATCCATGTCTTTATGGACCTTCCTTTGTGCACTGGTCCAAATCATTTGGTGGAGGGGGGATTATGGTGTGGGGTTGTTTTTTAGAGGTTGGGTTTGGCCCCTTAGTTCCCGTGAGGAGAACTAGGTGTCAGCAACTTTGTGGGAACAGTGTGGGGATGGCCCCTTCCTGTTCCAACACGACTGCACACCAGAGCTCCGTGAGATGTTCAAAGCTTTGGATATATTTTTATACTCTAACCTGCTTTAAACTTCTCCACAACTTTATCCCTGACCTGTCTGGTGTGTTTCTTGGCCTCCATGATGCTGTTTGTTCACTAAGGTTCTCTAACAAACCTCTGAGGATTTTACAGAACAGCTGTATTTATACTGAGATTCAATTACACACAGGTGGACTCTATTTACTAATTAGGGGACTTCGGAAGGCAATTGGTTCCACTAGATTTTAGTTAGGGGTATCAGAGTAAAGGGGCTGAATACAAATGCACACCACACTTTTCACATATTTAATTGTAAAAAATTTGGAAAAATATTTATAATTTTCCTTCCACTTCACAATTATGTGCCACTTTGTGTTGATCTATCACATAAAATCCCAATAAATTATATTTAAGTTTTTGGTTGTAACATGACAAAATGTGGAAAATTTCAAGGGGTATGAATACTTTTTCAAGCCACTGTACCTTACCAAGCTCCAGAATCCAGCCACTTGTAACACAATCCTCGCTCTGCTCCTTTAATAGTATCCCCACTCATCCTCAAGGATGTTAACCAAGATGTCCATACAAGAGATTAACTGCTTGCCGACCGCTGCACGAGGATATACGTCGATAGAATGGCACGGCTGCGCAAATGGGTGTATATATATGTCCCCTTTAATTTGCGGGCGGTGTGGTCGCGCGCGCGCGCCGCTGGCGGTGAGCGCTCGCGACCCTGTCGATGTCCGCCGGTGTCCCGCGATCGGGTCACAGAGCTGAAGAACGGGGAGATGTTAGTGTAAACACAACATCTTCCCATTCTGCCTAGTGACATGTCACTGATCGTCTGTTCCCTGTCATCGGGAACAGCGATCAGTGATGTGTCACGGCAAGCCACGTCCCCTAACAGTTAGAAGCACTTCCTAGTTCACACTTAACCCATTCAGCCCCCCTACAAGTTAACCCATTCACTGCCAGTGTCATTTTTACAGTAATCAGTGCATTCTTATAGCACTGATCACTGTAAAAATGACAATGGTCCCAAAATGGTGTCAAAAGTGTCCGATGTGTCTGCCATAATGTCACAGTCACGACAAAAATCGCTGATCGCCGCCATTACTAGTAAAAAAAAAGTATTAATAAAAATGCCATAAAATTATCCCCTATTTTGTAGACGCTATAACTTTTGCACAAACCAATCAATAAGCGCTTATTGCGATTTATTTTACCAAAACTATGTGGAAGAATACGTATCGGCCTAAACTGAGGAAAAACATTTTTTTTTTCTATATTTTTTGGGGATATTTATTATAGCAAAAAGTAAACAATATTGCGTTTTTTTCAAAATTGTTGCTCTATTTTTGTTTATAGCGCAAAAAATAAAAGCCGCAGAGGTGATCAAATACCACCAAATAAAAGCTCTATTTGTGGGGAAAAAAGGACGTCAATTTTGTTTGGGAGCCACGTCGCACGACCGCGCAATTGTCAGTTAAAGCGACGCAGTGCCGAATCGGAAAAAGTGGCCTGGTCTTTGGCCGGCCAAATGGTCTGGGGTTAAGTGGTTAATAAATGCCCATAGTGCAGTATGTTCATATAAATAGGACATTTATTTTTTCCCCATACACTTACAAACAAACAAAGGTAAATAAAAACACATGCAAACCAACATCGAAGATGGCTGCCATGGCACTTCCTGTGCACATTTGATGTTAATTATAGATGCACATTTTGTCCTCCTTCAAAGGAATCGGTTACCAAGTGAATGGAATTCTGTCAGGGCTGGGCTCAGCCCTTCCTTCTCAGAGCTCTTTGCTCAGCCGCCAGTTAATTGCCAGCACTCTTCATTCCACAGTGACTCACCTGGTCTCCATTTCCTGCTCGTCAGCTAGCCCTGCTGGCTATTTAAACTGCCTAGATCAGATCTCCTGTGCCTTTGCCTGGTCAACATATCTGGACTCTCTCTGCTGTGTTTTCCTGTTAAAAGACTTTTGCCTGGCTGACTTTCCTTCTGGTTCCTGATCCTGTTTACTGCCTCTACTATGCTGATCTCTGGATTCCTGCTTCACTGGCTTCTCCCGACTACCCGCTCTGGTTACTGAACCCTGACTGTTTTTTTTACTACGTTTGCTCTGTTTGTACCATTTTACCATTTTATTAAAAAGTGTGATTTTTACTGCACTTCTGTCTCAGTCTTAATCATGGCTCCTGACAAATTCTCACAAAGGCTATAAGTACATAGATGTGTTAGAATTCTTATAGCAGGGTCTCCGACCTGGATAATCAATATGGAAGATCACACAACACAATGCAACGCGTTTCAAGGGATATACCCTCTTCCTCAGAGCTGACTTGCCTGCTGTATTACTTGTCATTTAACCACTTCCCGCCCGGTCAATAGCAAATTGATGTCCGGGAAGTGGTTCTGTTATCCTGACTGGACGTCTATTGACGTCCAGCAGGATAACATGCCGACGCGCACCCACCAGGGGAGCGCATCGCGGCGATCGCGAGTGCGGCATGTCAGTCAGACACGCCGCATCTCCGATCGTGATAAGAAGCTGGTAAATTAAATTTCTCGGTTCACGCTGACAGGGAGAGCCGATCGTTGCCGCCTGTCAGTGTCCATCAGTGCCACCTATCAGTGCCGGCTATCAGTGCCCATCAGTGCTGAATATAAGTGCCCCCTATTGGTGCCCATCAGTGCTGCATATCAGTGCCGCCTATCAGTGCCAATCAATTCTACATATCAGTGCCTCCTCATCAGTGCCCATCAGTGCCACTTTATCAGTGCCAATCAGTGCCGCCTCATCAGTGCCCATCAGTGCTGCCTCATCAGTGCCCTTCAGTGAAGGGACATTATTTTTTTTATGACAGAAACTAAAAAAAATTTGGTCTTTTTTTGTTTGTTTAGCAAAAATAAAAACCGCAGAGGTGCTCAAATACCACCAAAAGAAAGCTCTATTTGTGGGAAGAAAATGATAAAAAATTAGTTTGGGTACAGTGTTGCATGACCGCGCAATTGTCATTCAAAGTGTGACAGCGCTGAAAGCTGAAAATTGTCCTGGGCAGGAAGGGGCATAAGTGCCTGGTTCTGAAGTAGGGTGACCACATTTCCAAACTACCATTCAGGGAACCCTCCCTTCCCAAAAATCAGCTTGTGCTGTAACGAATCACAGCACAGTGATTGGACACAAGAGGCGGGATTTATGATTTCTCCAATCACAAGCAGGGGCAGGATTGTGCTCCTCCAGACATTCCCGGCCAGGACAAGTACTGTCAGTGAGTAAAGCGGTGATGTGGCGGCCTTTTTTGGAGGCATCAGATTGGCCCGGGGGGTGGCTGTGTCAGTTTAATTCCGGGACTCTGTATTGTCCTGGAATGAATGTGCCCGGGACAGACCTGCAAAATGCGGGACTGTCCCGGGCAATCCGGGACACGTGGTCACCCTAGTATTGAAGTGGTTAATGTTCTCAACTCATGTCTGTGCTTGAACTGTGGTAAGTTCTCCAGGATGCTTGGGGGAACTTACCATGTAAGTACCTTCAGAAACTGCATGCAAATATAGAGGGATTTTGCTTTTTAGATAAAAGGTAGTCACGCCAAATCATGATTTTGTTTTAGTTGGTAGGTAGACCCCTGCATTGGTCGTGCCACCATAGCTCACTGTACTTTTCCTTAAAACCTTCAATAAACGGATATTTAAAAAAATATAATTTTATATATTTTTTTACATTTATTTACAGATTTTTCTATTTAGAAAACCATTAAATATAAACTATCCATGGCATTCTTTATGAAAACATTGCTGCATTTGAACACTTTTTCATGAAGGGTAAAAAAAAGTCTTTAAAGCAGTTCTGAATATTTTATTACATCTTTGAAACCAAAGGAAATATTAGGTTTCCATTGTAGCAGGGTGTTGCTTTAAGTAGCCCAAAAAGACTACCTTACCCAGTGTGCAACAGGATACCCACAGTTCCTTTGGGCCCGGCGCAAGGTCTGCTGGGGTGGGACTATATAAGGAGGGGCGGAGCAGCACGGGGTCCTCTTTGGACATCGCCCGCCTAGCAAGTGGACTCTGTGCTGGGTCTGTTGTTCCGGACTAGGCCCGAGAGCTGGGCCATGTGGATCCAAAGAGCCTTCTACTCTTCACGGAAGAACCCCAGAGACGTCTCGTGTATCTACCTTCCAAGGCCTGTCGGGAGGATCGGAGACTCCGGGTATCGTGAGACTGTGTGTGGGACACACAGTGGTGGAAGTCGGACTGGTTCGGTTGGGTGAGAGAGCACTTGCTCGAAGATTCTTTAGTTAATCTTTAGGCCCAGTGTCTTCTGCTCAGGGCCCATTGTTACCAAGTTGAGCCGCACACCAGAGGGACAGTGTGCTGTGCAGCCCTAGTTGAATCCCTTGTCGCACATTCAGCAGCCAATTGTTTTACACCCTGTGGATTACAAATAACCTACAAAGTGCACCACCATTGCTAGCGAAGATCCTTCTCTACAGAAGCATTGTGAACTAAGTAGTCAGGCCTGACTATATAGAGTAGAGACATTGCTGGGCGCCATCTTGCCCACGAGGGGGAAGCTTGCAAGTGGGGTCTATTGATTGATGTGCATAGGATTGAGGGGATTGTATACCTGTTTTATATACTGACTAGATCTTATTGCAGGGCTCTGCATGAATAGATGTACTACTGTTTAAGCTGATCTTTTATTTTACTCAGTAAACGCATTAGTGATTAAGCAGACACTTTGTGTGGTGTGATTACTGTGCAGAAGAGACGGTTAGTTCAGCAAGTAAATATTACTGTGTACGTTATCTGCCGTATTGTGATATCCATAGCCCACGGGTCTCACAATCCTCTACCTACCGCTAGCTGTGCCAGGGGAGGGTAGAGCCAGTTACTGGGGGTTGACAGCGGTGTGTTACAGGCCCGAAAATAATACCAGCAGCCCTCTTAGCTGTTACACCATTTTTTATGATTAACCACTTTTCGCCCGTCATACGACTAATGACGGCCGCAAAGTGGTTGTACAATGCCGGGAGGCCGTCTTTATACGGCCTCCGCTCCTTCGGCCACTGGGGGGCGCGCGAGCCCGGCGCATCACTGAGATGCCGATGCGCGTGCCTGGCGGCCGCGATGTCCGCCAAGCACCCGCGATCGGCGGTTACACAGACAAGGACATGGATCTCTGTGTGTAAACACAGAGATCCATGTCCTGTCAGGGAGAGAGGAGACTGATGGTGTGTCCCTTGTACATAGGGACACAGATCGGTCTCCTCCCCCAGTCAGTCCCCTCCCCCCACACTAGCAATCACACATTAGGAACATATTTAACCCCTTCCTCGCCCCCTAGTGTTAACCCCTTCCCTGCCAGTCACATTTATACAGTAATCAGTGCAGTTTTATAGCACTAATCGCTGTATAAATGTGAATGGTCCCAAAAATGTGTCAAAAGTTTCCGATGTGTCCGCCGCAATATCGCAGTCCTGACAAAAATCGCAGATCGCCGCCATTACTAGTAAAAAAAAAAAAAAAAATGTCAGAATTCTTTCCCCTATTTTGTAGACGCTATAACTTTTCCGCAAACCAATCACTATACGCTTATTGGGATTTTTTTAACCAAAAATATGTAGAAGAATACGTATCGGCCTAAACTGAGGGAAAAATAGTTTTTTTTTTTTTTAAAAATGGGATATTTATTATAGCAAAAATCCACAAATATTGTGGTTTTTTTTTTAAATTGTCGCACTTTTTTGGTTTATAGCGCAAAAAATAAAAAACCGCAGAGGTGATCAGATACCACCAAAAGAAATCTCTATTTGTGGGGAAAAAAGGACGTCAATTTTGTTTGCGAGCCACGTCGCACGACCGCGCAATTGTCATTCAAAGCGACGCAGTGCCAAAATCTGAAATTTCGCCTGGGCAGGAAGGGGGTTTATATGCCCAGTAAGCAAGGGGTTAAAACATTTTTCTAATTATTTATTTTCCTTAAATAAATAAATAAAATTTGGTTGAGTTATTTTTTTATTTTTTTTCTGCGAGTTTAAAAATGATTTGTGCTATATTATTATTCACAAGAGTGCTTTTCAATTGGGAAAATGTAAGCCTATCAACATTTAAACCTCAAAGCCTCTGAAAGTCACAATAATTACAACCGGTGGGAGGGAAAAAAACCCAAGACATTTAATTGTTTTTATCGAATTCTATGTATGTATCAGGACTGTATAAATATAGGAGTAGTAAAACTGGAACGTAGACGCACACTCTGCTTCTCTCTACATTTTACTCTAGGAAGATTTTTTATGGGACTATTTAGATGTATTATAATAACATTGTGGTTGAGTTCCCTGTCTCTTGGCTTGTGTTAAATTTGGATCTAGTGTGAGATATATTTTTCTTATCGCATGCAGGCTAACAAACGTCTAACACTTTCTGGTATGTATTCTTATCACAGGACTCTCCCGGACAATGCCTTCATTTTCTTTTCTTTCCAGAAGGATGGCACCATCTATGTTCAGGTATCACCCAGGGTCACCATCTACTTCTTAGACTGAGATCCCACCTCAGAGATGACCCAATCATGTCAATCCTGATGCGTTGTCCAGTTTTTGGCTGTGTTCAGATATATCTGACACAGATCAGCCCCCTATTGCAGCCCCTGACCTTGTGATCTGCTAAAAAGTTACAATACTTTAAATCAGTGGTCTCCAAAACTGTGGCCTGCAGGCCGGGTGACTTGTTCTCGAAAATGTCTCATTTTCCTCTGACTGACGCCAATGATAAGGCACCATTCCTTTCACTGACACCAACAATGGAGCATTCATTCCTTGCACTGACACCAACAGTGAGGCAGTATTACTCCCACTGACACCAACAATGGAACATTAATTACTCCCACTGACACCAACAATGGAGCATTAATTCCTTGCACTGACACCAACAATGGAGCATTAATTCCTTGCACTGACACCAACAATGGAGCATTAATTCCTTGCACTGACACCAACAATGAATCATTCATTCCTTGCACTGACACCAACAATGGAGCATTAATTCCTTGCACTGACACCAACAATGGAGCATTAATTCCTTGCACTGACACCAACAATGGAGCATTCATTCCTTGCACTGACACCAACAATGAATCATTAATTCCTTGCACTGACACCAACAATGGAGCATTCATTCCTTGCACTGACACCAACAATGAATCATTAATTCCTTGCACTGACACCAACAATGGATCATTAATTCCTTGCACTGACACCAACAATGGAGCATTAATTCCTTGCACTGACACCAACAATGGAGCATTCATTCCTTGCACTGACACCAACAATGGAGCATTAATTTCTTGCACTGACACCAACAATGGAGCATTAATTCCTTGCACTGACACCAACAATGGAGCATTCATTCCTTGCACTGACACCAACAATGGAGCATTAATTTCTTGCACTGACACCAACAATGGAGCATTAATTTCTTGCACTGACACCAACAATGGAGCATTAATTCCTTGCACTGACACCAACAATGAGGCACTAATTCCTTGCACTGACACCAACAATGAATCATTAATTCCTTGCACTGACACCAACAATGGATCATTAATTCCTTGCACTGACACCAACAATGAATCATTAATTCCTTGCACTGACACCAACAATGGATCATTAATTCCTTGCACTGACACCAACAATGGAGCATTAATTCCTTGCACTGACACCAACAATGGAGCATTAATTCCTTGCACTGACACCAACAATGGAGCATTAATTCCTTGCACTGACACCAACAATGGATCATTAATTCCTTGCACTGACACCAACAATGGAGCATTAATTCCTTGCACTGACACCAACAATGGAGCATTCATTCCTTGCACTGACACCAACAATGGAGCATTAATTTCTTGCACTGACACCAACAATGGAGCATTAATTCCTTGCACTGACACCAACAATGGAGCATTCATTCCTTGCACTGACACCAACAATGAGGCACTTATTCCTTGCACTGACACCAACAATGGAGCATTCATTCCTTGGACTGACACCAACAATGGATCATGAATTCCTTGCACTGACACCAACAATGAGGCACTATTCCTTCTACTGTCACCAATGATGGGGCATAATTCCTCCCACTGATATAAATGATTGTGGACTTTTTTTCCTTCCACTGACACCAACAGTGGGGCATCTTCTACTGACACCATCAACGGGGCACTTTTCCTCCCACCAAGATAAACATTTGGGCACTATTCTTTCCACTGAAACCAACAACAGGATACCATTCCTCCCACTAATACCAATGCTGGGTCACTATTCCTCCTCCTAATAACTAGACATGTGCGGTTAGTTTCTTTCACAATTAAAATTCGGACAATTTTATTTTTTTAGGAAATTCGGATGTTTCCGAATTTCCAAATCACAATAGTACCGAATTTAAACGAATCCGAAATAACGAAAAAAAATATTGGTTTTCGAATTCTATTAGTTGTAGAATTCAAATCGTTTTCGAATTTCCGGAGAATAAAATAGAATAGAAAATAAAGGAATAGAATAGAATAGAAAAAAAAATAATAGAAAAGAATATAACAGAAAATAAAAGCATATAATATAATAGAGTAAAACAGACCAAATTAGAATAGAAAATAAAAGAACAGAATAGACTAGAATATAATAGAAACAAATAGAATAAAATAACATAGAAAGAATATAACCATCTTTTGAAATTCGAATTTCAAATAAAATACATTTTAATTTGAATACAGAAGAAAAGAATAGAATAGAAAATAATAGAATAATAAAAAAAAAGAATAGAATAGACTAATAGAATAGAAAATAATTAAAGTGATTGTAAATGATCGTTTTTTTTTTTTTTTAATAACAAACATGTCATACTTACTTACCTCCACTGTGCAGCTCGTTTTGCACAGAGTAGACCCGATAACCGACTTCTGGGGTTCCTCGGCCGGCTCTCTCAGCTCCTCCCTGCTTCAGATAACCCCCTAGGAGAAGCTCTCTCCCAGGGGGGTTACCTTGCGGGCGCGTCCATAGCCACCGAATGTATAACTCGGACCCGCCCCCCCCGGCACCCGCGTCATTGGATTTGATTGACAGCAGCGGGAGCCAATGGCTGCGCTGCTATCAATCTTTCCAATCAAGAGCTGAGACCCCGTGGAGAGAGGGACGACGTGTTCCCGCTGTGGGAAATTTGGGGCTCAGGTAAGTAAAATTGGGGGGCTAGGGGGCCGGTCACTGCAAGGCGTTTTCTCACCTTAATGCATAGGATGCATTAAGGTGAAAAAACACAAAGGTTTACAACCCCTTTAAATAAAACAATAGCATAGAATAGAATAGAAAGAATATAACCATTTCCCAAAATTCA
The DNA here is from genome assembly GCA_029206835.1 of Rana muscosa. Taxonomy (NCBI): domain Eukaryota; kingdom Metazoa; phylum Chordata; class Amphibia; order Anura; family Ranidae; genus Rana; species Rana muscosa. Next base: position 353,548,191 of record CM055118.1, read on the forward strand.
AATAGAATCAATTCGAATTTGAATAGAATAGAAAATAATAGATTAGAATAGAATAGTAAATAACAGAACAGTGTAGAAAAAAACAACAGAGTACAATAGAATAGAAATAATATAACCATATTCCGAAATTCTAATTTAGAATAGAATAAATTTGAAGAGAAAAAAATAGAATAGAATAGAAAATCAAATAATAGAATAGAATAAAAATAAATAAAAAGAATACAATTAAAAAAACAATAGCATAGAATAGAAAAAAATAACCATTTCCCAAAATTCAAATAGAATCAATTCACATTTAAATATAATAGAAAAGAATAGATTAGAATATAAAAAAAATAATAGAATAGAATAAACAAATATAAAAAGAATACAATTAAAAAAAAAATAGGATAGAATAGAATAGAAATAATATAACCATTTCCCCAAATTCTAATAGAATCAATTTGAATTTAAATAGAATAGAAAAGAATAGATTAGAATAGGAATATGGTTATGCTATTCTGCTCTATTCTGTTGTTTTTTTCTATACTATTGTGTTATTTACTATTCTATTCTACTCTATTCTTTTCTATTCTATTCAAATTGATTCTATCTGAATTTTGGAAAATGGTTATAATATTTTTATTCTATTCTATTTTTTTAATTCTATTCTTTTCTGTTCTATTCGAATTTCAGAAGATGGTTATAATCTTTCTATTTGATTATATTATTTTTTTCTATTTTATTCTATTCCTTTCTATTCTATTCCATTATATTCTGTTCTTTTATTTTCTATCCTATTTTGTTCTGTTTTACTCTATTATATTCTATTCTTTTATTTCTGTTATATTCTTTTCTATTTTCTCTATTCTATTCTTTTATTTTCTATTCTATTTTATTATTTTTGGAAATTGGAAAACGATTCGAATTCAAAAACTATTCAAAATTGATTCGAAAACTTTTCGAATGGATCCGAATTCAAATTCGGAAATTTGAATCGGTTCGAATACAAATAAACAAAACAAATTACGAAAACAAATTAAACAAATTAAACGGATCAAACAAATTTAAGTAAACAAATTTATGTAAATAACGAATCGAAACAAAACAAAATTTTTCGTTCTGCACATGTCTACTAATAACCACAGGTTATTTTTTTCCTCCCACTGATGCTGGGGAATTTTCTCCTCCGACTGGTGACAGTCCAGCCCTCCTAGAGTCTGAAGAACAGTAAACTGGCCCTTTGTTTGGAAAGTTTGCTGACCTCTGCTTTAATTCACCCTCTGGGGGAGAGGAGACTAAGGAAATGCTTTCTCATTCCTGCAGCAGACTGGCATAGTCAACTGTCTATAGCTTTTCAACAAATAAATATTGAGTTGTTTGCTATTTTTTTCGTATACTGTGATATGTGAGGACTTCGTGAATTGCTTAAAGCGTGTTCCGCCCCCCAAAAAAAATGTAGTATTAAAAACCAGAAGCTAAGGGGCGTGGTCTGCCAGCGCTGGAGATGGCTGCTTAGACTCAGTGCTCGTCAGCTAAGGGAGAGACAAGAAGCGATTAAGGCCCAATCTCACAGTCAATCCACGGCCATCCTGCCTCCTGACACATCGGAGATTATAGCCAGCCATGTCTAGAAAGAAGATGACGGAACATCAGCCGAAAAAACTGACAGCCTTCTTCTCCATATACTCCAGCAAGGTTAGTCAGCCCCAAAATGGCGCCGGCGCGGCTGCGATACCGGAGGCCTACACGGATCTACCCGACGATATTCCGGGAGATCAGGACTCACCTCGCCCTCCCCAGTCCCCTACCCTCAGAGCAGGAGACAACCCTGTCACAGGCAGCCCAGCGAAAACGCGGTTGCGGTTAGAGTCACCGCCGCTGCCGCAGACATCTCAAATTGAGGCCCCGGCTTTCAACCACTTCCAGGCCAACCAGGCCCTACAATCATCCATGGCCTCATTCCCCACAACGGGCCAACCAGTGATGGATACTACATTAAAGGAAATGCTACTTTCTCTCCAGTCCTCACTGATGACTGACCTTTCATCACTGTTCACTAAAATATCTACAGATATGCATCTTATGGACAATAGAGTGACGCACTTAGAAAACAGCATGGAGGAATGCACTGAAACGGTGAACGACTTAGTCGACTCATATGCCGACATTAGAGAAGAACAATCCTGGGTGAGAGCAAAGCTGGCAGACCTAGAGGATAGGTCCAGAAGAAATAATGTAAAAATCAGAGGTGTCCCTGAAACCATCCTACCTCTGGACCTCCCTAGGTATGCCAAGGAGCTTATGCACTTAATCCTGCCCGACGCTTCACCCAGAGACTTGATTGTGGATCGAATCCACAGAATTGCAAAACCCTCTCACCTAGCTGCATCAGTCCCTAGAGATGTCCTAATGAGGGTGCATTTTTTCCCTGTAAAGGAGCGGCTGCTCATGACACTGAGAAATAACCCTTCATTGCCTGAACCATACGCAGGGGTGCAACTATTTCCTGACCTCTCAAAATACACCCTGCAAATGAGGAGACAGCTTAACCCGATCACCAAAAGCCTCCACAACCACGAGATCCAATTTAAATGGAGATACCCTGCAACCTTGATCATTACAAGGAATGACGATTCGCATGTGATCCACACCCTCCAAAAGGGGATGCATCTACTCCAGTCCTGGGGAATCATTCCTGACGCACTGCAGGATTCAACCCCTCCGAAGGAGCAACAACCGCGCGACATGCCGCTCCTCACTGGGTCGCGGCACTTGATCAAATCAGCTTATTTTTTTTCTTTTCCTTCAACCAGCATTTGGGCCTGATTACATCTACAAGTATGATGCTCTCCCTGGCTTCCAGCCTTTCGATTTGTTAGTAAGTTGAACAGTGACAGTTGTTACCCCCTCTTAGTGGTTTAGCTGAATGCGTACATTCTCTACTCCACCTAACGTTCTATCCGGTGGTCACCCCATCGAAAAAGAATACTCTTCAAGTTCCAGTTTTATCTGGTTTAGTTCTATAGTTAACCTTTATTGTTTTACAGCAGCATCGCCGCAAGTTTGGCAAATACAACACCCCTAGAGGGTCTATCAGGACGTATACTTATAGACAGATCTGTCCTCCGAACCCAGGGAACCAACACACCCTCGACGTACCGTAAGTGCTTAAACCATATCTGTTTTTCTGTGCCTACACACAACACCTGCAATGCCGACTACAGTACTATCCATAAATGCGAATGGACTCATCCACCCAGCAAAGAGGCATTCGCTCTGGAAAACGGCTGTGGACCTAAGGTGCGAAGTACTGTGTGTCCAGGAGACGCATTTTCTTTCCACAGCTCCACCTAAATGCACGAACAGACATTTTTCCCAGATTTTTTCCGCCCCCTTTACCTCTAAAAAAAGAGGGGTGATGATAGCGATACGTAACTCGGTATCATTCCAATTGCACAATGTTACCCTAGACCCAGAGGGTCGTTACATCATTCTTGTATGTACCGTTAATAACAATAAGTATACTTTGGTGAATATTTACGCTCCTAATGTCAAACAAGCTCGCTTTCTTCGCAAAATTATGCGTATTATACAACCTCTGAGACATGGCAACTTAATCTTGTGCGGTGATTTCAACCTAGTACCTGAAATCCACATGGATTCTACATCCGCTTTAAAACGCAGGGAATCTCCCTTGAAAAAATTAATTGTTGAGCATGACTTGTTTGACGTCTGGAGATGTTTGAATGGAGAGGAGAGAGATTATACATATTTCTCTCCTTTACATAAAACGTACTCCCGTATTGATAATTTTCTCACTGACAAATGGCTCCTCCAGAACATTAGCGCAGCTGTAATTCACACCGCATCCTGGTCGGATCATGCCCCAATTACCATTACTGTGTCTGATTCATCGCGACAAAACAACACATTCATATGGAGGGCGAACAACTATATCCTGCAGCATCCAAATTACTCTCCAGAAATAACAGCCCAATTAAACTAATATTTCGAAAAAAATTCAGGCTCTGTGTCCGACCAGAGTGTGCTGTGGAACGCGCACAAAGCGTTTATCAGAGGAATGTTAATCAAGCTTAGCTCCCGCCACAAAAAGAATAGAACAATGCAGATAGACTCCCTTCTGACCCAAATTGAAAAATTAGAACAACAAAATAAATCCAAACCCAATCCAACATACTCAGCACAAATCCTAATATATAGACGAGAACTACGTATCCTCCTCCTCCAATCGTACGAACGAATCCAGAGAAGACTAAAAGCCACTTCGTACTCCACATCCAACAAAGCAGGTAAAACCCTTGCACAACGTATAAAGGGCAGGCGTATAAAAAATAAAATAGACCACATACTACATCGCCACACAAAGGAAAACCACAGAAACCCACAAGAGATAGCGGATGCTTTCAGCACGTACTACAGCGATCTATATAATCTACAGCGAGACCCCGACACACACCAACCCACCCTAGACGAAATCACAGACTTTCTCTCACATGTCAGTCTTCCGTCATTAACGTTAGAGCAACTCTCCCGCCTCAATGACCCTTTCACAGTACAAGAAATAGTAGAGACTATCAACACTCTCCCCTTAGGGAAATCACCAGGTCCCGACGGGCTAACGGGAGAATACTATAAACAATTTGCGCATCACCTAGCTCCGCACCTTGCGAACATGTACAATGACGCGGCCTCCTCTGCTACATTTCCTCGGGAATCCTTACACGCATTAATTATTACCCTCCCCAAGCCAGGGAAAGACCCGGTAACACCTCAGAACTTCCGTCCAATATCTCTATTAAACCTAGACTTAAAAATTTATGCCAAGTTGATCGCCACACGACTGAATCATATCATGCCCAACCTGATCCACAAGGATCAATCGGGCTTCACAGCGGGAAGACAAGCGTCAGATGCTACAAGGAGACTAATCAATATTATACATTATGCCGAGCATAGTGGAACGCCTTCCCTGCTCCTTTCTTTGGACGCGGAGAAGGCGTTCGACAGGATCAACTGGAAGTACTTACATCAAGTTCTCCAGAAGTTTGGTTTCACAGGTCTAATACTTAACGCTATCCTAGCACTATACACCTCCCCTTCGGCCCGGGTATTCTCTGCAGACATGATATCCCAACCATTTATCATTACCAATGGCACTAGACAAGGCTGCCCATTGTCGCCACTGATCTTCAACCTACTAATGGAACCCCTGGCAGAACACATTAGACAGAACCCAAATATCTCTGGTCTCAAGATAGGACACCAAACACACAAGGTTAGTCTGTTCGCAGACGATGTCATTCTTATGACTACAAACCCGATATCATCCCTACCAGAAATACAAAATACCCTTCAGTGGTTCAGTAAAATTTCCTACTATAAGGTTAACGCTTCCAAGTCATACATATTAGACCTAGGAATAGATGCAACTTCCAGGAACCTACTCCAAACACAATTTCCCTTCACATGGGCGGAACACGACATAACATACCTAGGGATCCAACTGCCAAGATCGACAAAAAATCTCTTTAAGTGCAACTTTATCCCGTTTCTTACCAAACTACAAACTGAGGCCCATAAATTAGCAAAACAGGAATTATCATGGTCGGGCAGACTCGCTGCATTCAAAATGTTACTTTTACCACAGCTGATATACTTATACAGGACCATCCCCATCCCTATCCCGTCGTCTTACTTTAAATCTCTCCAAACAACTCTGAACAAATTTCTATGGAAAGGCAAACCACCTAGATGCGCAAAACATACACTTATAAAACATAAATTAGCGGGAGGAGCAGGTTTGATTGACTTTGAAGATTACTATTGGGCATCCCTACTGACACAAATACAGGAATGGTTTCACAACCCTCCTAGCAAACTCTGGAGCATTACCGAAGCTGCAATGATTAAACATCATACATTGCAAAACTGGTTGCTGAGTACCCCTCTTGGAGCCCCCATTTCCAATGCCCTTCCTCCTACGATAAGAGCCTCTGCACAAGCTTGGAAAAAACTAATTAACCTAACTCCAACAATGGCAAACTCATTCTCTCCCCCGTTACCGTTAGAAATACTCTATCATTTCACTACAGATCTATATCTAGCACACTGGACACGTAAAGGTATTAACCACATACAAGATCTACTCCAAGGGAACACAATAATGTCGTTCCAAACACTTCAACAGAAATTCGCCCTTTCCAATTCGGATCTATTTACATATCTACGAATCAAACATTGTCTATCTCACCTAGCTCAGCCACTCTACACACTTCCACTTAGAGCGTGGGCATACTTGACAAATCCCTCGAAGATAAAAGGAATTTCCCTTTTCTATCATATTCTACATCAGAAAATGGAAATTACTAAAACTAAATCACACATGCACTGGGACACAGACCTTGGAAAAACCTTTACTGAATCTCAGTGGAAAACAGCATTACGCTCCATATACAAGGCAACCCTAAATTTAACATTCTGGGAAATCACTCAAAAAATTTCTCTGCGGTGGTATCTTACACCAACTAAATTAGCATCTTTTAACAACACCGCCTCAGACGTATGTTGGAGATGCAACTCAGGGAGAGGTGACCTGTTTCACATCCTCTGGGCGTGCCCTTCAATACAAACATATTGGATAAACATCTTCCTCATCCTGTCGGATATCGCACAGGAACAAATGCCACCTTCTCCGGCATTGGCATTGCTCAACTTGACAATTGAGTCGGTGCCAGGCCCATTGAGATTGGTTTTAACCAACGTCCTTCTTGCTGCTCGGCTGAGTTTGACCAAATTATGGAAAAACACCCAACCTCCTACGACTGAATATACCATTGATCTCGTTAACCTACACTTCACATATGAGATTACACTGGCCTCCAGTAGAGGTCAACTTAACAAAACAAAAAATGCATGGCTCCCCTGGACTAGGTGGTCCGGAGCAGAACGGTTCATACAACCCAAAGAAGCTGATAGTACCCCAGGACCGCGATAACTGAGACATCTGTCTGGATACGATAGCTATGATAATGTCGCGTTAATATGTTTTGAAGTTACACTTTAGTGACGTATGTTATTTTTTTTGATTGCACTGTAAAGAACTACAGGTCCTTCTCAAAAAATTAGCATATTGTGATAAAATTCATTATTTTCTGTAATGTACTGATAAACATTAGACTTTCATATATTTTAGATTCATTACACACAACTGAAGTAGTTCAAGCCTTTTCTTGTTTTAATATTGATGATTTTGGCATACAGCTCATGAAAACCCCAAAATCCTATCTCAAAAAATTAGCATATTTCATCCGACCAATAAAAGAAAAGTGTTTTTAATACAAAAAAAGTCAACCTTCAAATAATTATGTTCAGTTATGCACTCAATACTTGGTCGGGAATCCTTTTGCAGAAATGACTGCTTCAATGCGGCGTGGCATGGAGGCAACCAGCCTGTGGCACTGCTGAGGTGTTATGGAGGCCCAGGATGCTTCGATAGTGGCCTTAAGCTCATCCAGAGTGTTGGGTCTTGCGTCTCTCAACTTTCTCTTCCCAATATCCCACAGATTCTCTATGGGGTTCAGGTCAGGAGAGTTGGCAGGCCAATTGAGCACAGTAATACCATGGTCAGTAAACCATTTACCAGTGGTTTTGGCACTGTGAGCAGGTGCCAGGTCGTGCTGAAAAATGAAATCTTCATCTCCATAAAGCTTTTCAGCAGATGGAAGCATGAAGTGCTCCAAAATCTCCTGATAGCTAGCTGCATTGACCCTGCCCTTGATAAAACACAGTGGACCAACACCAGCAGCTGACATGGCACCCCAGACCATCACTGACTGTGGGTACTTGACACTGGACTTCAGGCATTTTGGCATTTCCCTCTCCCCAGTCTTCCTCCAGACTCTGGCACCTTGATTTCCGAATGTACTTTGGACCACTGAGCAACAGTCCAGTGCTGCTTCTCTGTAGCCCAGGTCAGGCGCTTCTGTCGCTGTTTCTGGTTCAAAAGTGGCTTGACCTGGGGAATGCGGCACCTGTAGCCCATTTCCTGCACACGCCTGTTCACGGTGGCTCTGGATGTTTCTACTCCAGACTCAGTCCACTGCTTCCGCAGGTCCTCCAAGGTCTGGAATCGGTCCTTCTCCACAATCTTCTTCAGGGTCCGGTCACCTCTTCTCGTTGTGCAGCGTTTTCTGCCACACTTTTTCCTTCCCAAAGACTTCCCACTGAGGTGCCTTGATACAGCACTCTGGGAACAGCCTATTCGTTCAGAAATTTCTTTCTGTGTCTTACCCTCTTGCTTGAGGGTGTCAATGATGGCCTTCTGGACAGCAGTCAGGTCGGCAGTCTTACCCATGATTGCGGTTTTGAGTAATGAACCAGGCTGGGAGTTTTTAAAAGCCTCAGGAATCTTTTGCAGGTGTTTAGAGTTAATTAGTTGATTCAGATGATTAGGTTAATAGGTCGTTTAGAGAACCTTTTCATGATATGCTAATTTTTTGAGATAGGATTTTTGGGTTTTCATGAGCTGTATGCCAAAATCATCAATATTAAAACAAGAAAAGGCTTGAACTACTTAAGTTGTGTGTAATGAATCTAAAATATATGAAAGTCTAATGTTTATCAGTACATTACAGAAAATAATGAACTTTATCACAATATGCTAATTTTTTGAGAAGGACCTGTATATGATATCTCCTGAAACAAAAATTTGGAACGCAAATTGTTTGCACTTTCATGTACTACACTTGAAAAAACGTAATAAAAAACTATTGAAGTAAAAAAAAAAAACAGAAGCTACACATACTGCAGCTGCTGGGTTTTAATAATAGAACACTTACCTGTCCTGGATTCCAGCGATGTCGGCACCTGCAGCTGATGGGTGCTGCCACTGCCATTGCGGGTAAAGGTACCCGACAGTGTAGCCTTTCGGCTTCACGCCGGGAACCTTACCGCGCATGCGCGAGGCCCGCTCCTCTCTCCTACTGGCCCGGCGTCCCTTTAAATTGCCGCCCAGTGGGCACGCGCGCACGCCCACCACGTGCCTCGCGAGTGCGGCCACGGATCCAGGGAAATCGATGTTCCCGGGAGGCCCGCGATTGCGGTCGGCAAGGGCAGAACAGGGGAATGCCTTTGAAAAAAATGCATTCCCCTATTCTGCCTAGTGACACTATCACTGGTGACCGTTCCCCGTGATCGGAAACGGTCATCAGTGACGTGTCACGTGTAGCCACACCCCCTAACAGTAAGAATCACTCCCTAGCACTGACTTAACCCCTACAGCGCCACCTAGTGGTTAACCCCTTCACCGCCAGTGTCATTTTCACAGTAATCTGTGCATTTTTATAGCACTGATCGCTGTAAAATGACAATGGTTCCAAAATGGTGTCAAAAGTGTCCGATGTGTCCGCCATAATGTCGCAGTCACAATAAAAATCGTTGATCGCCGCCATTACTAGTAAAAAAATACAATTATTAATAAAAATGCCATAAAACAGTCCCCTATTTTGTAGAAGCTATAACTTTTGCGCAAACCAATCAATAAACGCAGATTGCGATTTTTTTTTTACCAAAAATATGTGGAAGAATACGTATCGGCCTAAAATGAGGAAAAAAAATGTTTTTTTATATATTTTTTGGGGATATTTATTATAGCAAAAAGTTAAAATATTGCATTTTTTTCAAAATTGTCGCTCTATTTTTGTTCATAGCGCAAAAAATAAAAACCGCAGAGGTGATCAAATACCACCAAAAGAAAGCTCTATTTGTGGGAAAAAAAGGACGCCATTTTGTTTGGAAGCCACGTCGCACGACCACGCAATTGTCAGTTAAAGCGACGCAGTGGCGAATTGCAAAAAGGGGCCTGGTCTTTATGCTGCATAATGGTCCGATCCTTAAGTGGTTAACAGGCTCTAAAGACCGAAGACATCTACTGGTGCCAAAAGAAATGCTAGGGGGTGGGACAGCTTCAGATTGAAGATGAGCAATGCAGCAAAAGTGTCATAAATTTTTTGGGCTGGAGTTCCACTTTAACCACTTGCTGACCACCGTATGTAGATAAAAGTCCTGTCAGCAAGTGGTTATACTAAGCTCATGGCTGCAGGTGCAGAGAAGAACTTGGTGTTATTTCTTACAGCCGATGAGTGGCTGTTTTAGTAAATGTGACCTGGGCAGCTCTACAGTTGCTGGAGAAAGAATTGGCTGCACACCATGACTGATCCTGAGTCCTTTTGTTGCAACATCCCAAAGTGACACACACAGGACAATGACAGGCTACAGATTGTTGACGCGTTTCACACAAGGAAGCTGTGCTTCATCATAAGTTAATCATTGGTTCACGTCATATGACGTCGGGGACCTAAAGTGGCGATATCTGAATGACGGGTGCAGCTGCAGGTATCATCCAAATATATTTTTTTTTTCTTTTTTATATATATTTTAATTATGCCACGGGAGGCAGTTCCAAGGCATTACATCAATAATGTATAATCAACAATACATTCAAATAAATTGCATGTGACATCTCTAACCATGAAGTCAAAGCAAGATACACATAACACCATCAGAATGCGGACGGTGGGTCCTATTCGGAGATGCGACTTTATGTCGGACGGTAGAGTCTCATAACACCAGGGAGCCCCCTTCAATGCTACATCCGTTTGGGCCTGTTCTATTTGCTCCCAGAGCTTGACGGCATAATGACGGCACCAGTCTATAAGTCTACCTAGGTGTACTGCCTGATAATATTTCAGAACGTCAGGAAGTACTATTCCCCCAAATTGTTTAGGCAAGGAAAGTTGGCTCCGGGGAACACAAGGTCGTCTATGCGCCCAGATGAATTCGATGAACAAGGCATGCACCTGCCTAAAGTAATGAGATGCAACAAAGGTTTTTTTGGGGGGACTTTGAGTGAGACACATGATAACAGGCATCTCCATCCCTATTCAGGTACAGAAGGAAGAAGCAATGAGATGGTATCCTTATTGATAGGGCATGTAAGAGATAGAGATATTTAAGCAGGATGCACATTTTGAAAAGGTTGTACCTGCCAAACCATGAGTGTAAACCTCGGTGCCAAGTTTCCAGAAGAGTACGAGTTTTGGTCAAAAGAGGGGGAAAGTTAAGTTCAAAGGTAGGAGATAATTTAGATGGGATATATGTTCCCAGGTATTTCAAAGCCAAATCCGTCCATTTGAATCTGAAACTCAACCTCAGGGTCTGAAGAAGGACAGATGGAACTCCAACTCCCATAGCCTCCGATTTACTGAAATACTATTTTAAGTTCGACAGCTTGCCAAAAGTCTTGAATTCACAGAGGAGATTTGGAAGAGATAGCTGGATTTGTTAAGGAAAAGAGCAAGTCATCCGCATAGGCAGATATTTTATGTTGCATTTCCCCAACCCTCACTCCTGTAATGTCCGGGTTTAGGCAAACCCTACAGAGAAAAGGCTCTAGGGACAGAGGGGAGAGTGGGCATCTCTTTCTTGTCCTGTTCACAATAGAGAAGGGTTCTGAAAAAATTCTGTTGGCTTTGACTTGAGCCGTCGGATTAGAATATATCTTGGTGATCCAATTCAACATATGTTCTCCCATACCCAGTAGTGTATTTAGGTTTTGTGCTGCCCTAGGCCTGACTAAACTCATGCACCCCCTAATTTAAATATGACCCACCCCTTCCTGACAAGGCCACACCCCTTTCTGTGTAAGACCCGCCCTGAAATTTTCGAGTGGGGACACTAGTTCTGAGGGCCAGGAAGGGGGGGAATGGATTCCCTTAATTTGCATAGATTTCCTCTCACTTCCTGTTTGGTTATGGGGCAGGAAGTGAAGGGAAATCTCTGCAATGGGACAGGGATGGTAAAAATTAAACTGACTGGGGCTATAACCCTCCCTTACTCTATCCAAAATGAAAAAAAAAGTGCTGCTTATAATTCTACTTTAAGCACAAATTTCTGATAATTTTATGGAGAGGACTAAGAAGATATAACCATGCCAATGGTGCAGCAGAAAACATATAGCACAGTGAGGAAGGTTTGTGGTCCAGGATGATAGGACAGTCAAAATTAGAAGCAGCGCCGCCCCCCCCCTACAGTTGCGGAATGCCGGCGGCCCGCATACCGGAAGCAGTGTGGCCACTTTATGGGGGCGCTAGACTAATTTGCCTCTCAGCTCAGTCTGCCCCATAAGGTTGGCGCTACACTAACAGTGTAGCGCAAGCCGGCGGGGACTCTTTCCGTGCTGCCCTAGGCCTGGGCCTTGTTGGCCTAGGTCAGGATACAGCGTTGCCCATACCATTAAGGCGTAAGACCGAAAACATAAAACTCCAGCTTTCTCGGCATCTGTGCCTACCAATACACACAGAGTTTATGTCTCCTGTGCGGGATGTATGAGATTCAACACTTTAAGAGTGTTATCATGAGCCTCCCTAGATGGGATAAATCCCACCTGATCAAGGTGGACCAATTGTTGTAGATGCTGTGCAATCCAAGAGGCTATAATCTTAGTGAACAGTTTAAGGTCACAGTTCAAAAGAGAAATAGGCCTATAGCTGCCACAACAAGTCGGGTCTTTACCCACTTTTGGTATAACGGTGACATGAGCTTTTAAAGTTTCTCTAGGAAAAGTTGTCTCAGACCCAAGTTTGTTGAATAGTCTCATCATATAGGGGCCTAACGTGGGGAGAAAAAGTTTATAATACCGGAGTGGAAAACCGTCCGGACCCGGAGCCTGGTTTTGAAAGACTAATTGCCCGTTAAAGTTCCTCCATAGTCATTGGAGTTTCCAGTTCCTCCCTGACCTCGACTTAGCTAGCATTCTCCCGCATTTATCACCCGATTCATAGCTAAATCTACAGCACATTTGTAAAGCTGCTTTGGCTTTAGAGCCTAACAAGTCTGTTACTTGCCTGCGAAGAGACGTAAGATCTCGCTCAAGCTCTTGAGTTGGAGCATTCTTATGCTGTGACTCAACGTTATGAATTTCTGCTAGGACAGATATCATTCTTTTAAGCCGTCAATTCCCGGCACCGTAAGAACAATCATAGCGGCTGTTTTACTGCTTGACTGTTTTTACAGGCAGCGGGAGCGTGCGAATGGCGAGCCGGAAGAAAGAATCTGCAGACGGCGGAAGTTTACCATAGAGCTGACCGAGGACCAGATTTTTTTTTCTCCTTAAATACTTTCATCTCTATGACTCCCAGAGGCTGGGCGCGATGTTATGACATCACGTCCGGCCAAGGCAGTTGTAAACACTGCCGTGTATTCGGCTGGGAAGCCAAGATTGTTTTTTTTTTTAATCTCAGGCTTTCCAGCCTAGAGGAGAGATGTGGGACCCCACATCTCTCCGTAAAGATGACCTGTCATGCCCTATTCTTATTACAAGGGATGTTTATATTCCTTGTAATAGCAATAAAAGTGATCAAAAAGTAAAAAATTAAAGGGAAAGTGTAAAAATAAAAAATAAAAAATAAATAAAAAATAAGCGCCCCCATCCCCGCGTGCTCGCACACAGAAGCAAACGCATATACGTTAGTCACAGCATATGTAGACGACATTCAAACCACACATGTGAGGTATCGTCACGAACGTTAGAATGAGAGCAATATTATTAGTACTAGATCTCCTCTGTAAACTCTAAACTTCTATAAAAAAAATTAAATCGTTGCCTATGGAGATTTTTAAGTACCGAAGTTTGGCGCCATTCCACAAACATGCGCAATTTTAAAGCATGACATGCTAGGTATCTATTTACTCAGCGTAGCATCATCTTTCACATTATACAAAAAAAAAAATAGGCTAAATTGTGTGTTTTGGTTTTCTTTTATTCATGAAAGTGTTTTGTCTTTTTCCTCCCAAAAAACGCGTTTGAAAAATTGCTGTGCAAATGCTGTGTGACATAAAAAGTTGCAACAAATGCAATTTTATTCCCTAGGGTCTCTGCTATAAAAAAAGTACTAGCTTGGGAGGCAAGTGGCTAAGCACAGCTTCCTTGTGTGAAACGCGTCAACCATCAGTCCTGACCTCAAGCCAATAGAACACCTTTAAGATGAATTAGAGCGAAGTCTTTGAGCCAGACCTTCTCTAACAACATCAGTGTCTGACCTCACAAATGCGCTTCTGGAAGAATGGTCAAACATTCCTATAGACACACTCCTAAACCTCTTGTGGAAAGCCTTCCCAGAAGAGTTGAAGCTGCTATAACTGCAAAGGGTGGGCCAACTCAATATTGAACCCTACGGACTGAGACTGGGATGTCATTAAAGTTCATGTGCGTGTAAAAGCAGGTGTCCCAATACTTTTGACAATATTATATATATATATATATATATTGTGACAGCAGGAAGGTAAAGTCACCTGGTTGCATCCAGGGGAGTAAATATATTTCGCCCAGATTCAGGCTTTACGCCGACTTATACAACTAGGTGGAGAGTTGTATAAGGCTAGTGGGCTCATGGATGACTCATACCTCTAGGGAGAGGGCTGGGCGTCGTGCAGACAGGGAGTTGATGAGACCAGCTGAAGCTTGTCAGCTCATTTAGGCCTCTATAAGAACTCCCAGCTTCATTAGATGTTAGCTCATGCCTGGAACCAGACCTGTGTGGACTGTCTAGGGAGAGTGAACCCCTGTGCGGTGAGAAAAAGCCTGTGTGGCTATTTGCTTGGACATTTAAAACCAGGGACTTAGGGACTAGGACAGCACTAGGCTGATCCCAGTTGTTAGTTAGGAAACCTGTATGTTTAGTCAGAGGTCAACTTGACCAGGATTTATTTTGGTTATGTTTCTTTTGCTTTGCTGTGTTTTGTCACTGTAAATAGAAAATAAACCACACCTTTTTTTTGATTTTGAAAACCACAACCTCCGTTTGCTGGGCCTGTTTTGTGTGGGGAGCCCATCCCGGGGGTCACACACACCCGCTGCCGAGCTAACCCCCTCACAGTTGGTGGAGAATACAGGCAGTTTTTTTTAAGCCAGCATGGAGGAGATACTGAAACAGCTGGCTCTAGCAAATGCCAATCAACAGCAGACAAATGAAGGTTTGCAAAGGAGCCTTGCAGCCCAGCAGCAAGCTCATCAACAAGCCCAGCAGCAATCTGAGGCCCGCTTCATAGACCTGTTACAGAAGCAAGAGCAGAGACTACAACAAATGGAAGCAGTAATGCAGCAACGTCCGCAGACCAGTGAGGAAAGCCGTCCCACTAATACCGCATCCTTTGGGGTGAGTCGTTTATTGACAAAAATGACTGGAGAGGATGATCCAGAGGTATTTTTGACCACATTTGAAAGGACTGCTGAAAGAGAAAAGTGGCCTGAGGAGCAGTGGGCTGGACTGGTGGCTCCTCTGTTAACTGGTGAATCGCAGAAGGCTTACTATGACCTAGAGCCTGACCAAGCAAAAGACTATGTGATGCTAAAAGCTGAAATATTGGCAAGGCTGGGTGTCACCCAGGCTGTCCGGGCTCAGCGTGTGCATAACTGGACTTTCCAGCTTAGAAAACCCCCCAGGTCTCAAATGTATGATCTCATTCACCTGAGCAGAAAGTGGCTACAGCCAGAGACTTTGTCCGCACCAAAGATTGTGGAACGTGTTGTAATGGATCGGTTTTTGAGAGCTCTTCCTACTGCCATCCAAAAGTGGGTAAGCCATGGAGACCCAGAGACGGCCGATGGTCTTGTGGATCGTGTGGAGAAATACTTGGCTACAGAGAACCTGACGGCCTCTTCCAGAGACACTCGGACTTTCCACCCTAAGACCAGACCATCCCCAGGGGCGGATAAGAGGATTCCAAGGGGTAAGGGTGGAGAGAGTGAGAGGGTGGGAGCTCTACCCCAAGTTTGGCGAGAACAGCCTGGGAAATCAGCGGCTCAAGAGGCGGCAAGAAGGATCGTTTGCTACCGCTGCCGGCAAGCGGGACATATTGCAGCCAATTACCCGGTTGTGGAGGAAACCATGCAATGTGACTTTCTGACGGACAGACGTCAGTCGCTGTGTGCGACAGTCGCATGCACTGCCATTCGAGGAACTGAGAAACATTTATGCAAAATGTGTGTTAATGGTAGAAATGTTGTGGTATTGCTGGATTCAGGTAGCCTTGTGACCCTGATAAAGGCTGAGTTAGTTAAAACAGAGGTCTCTGGGAATAGCAAGGTAGCTGTTATTTGTGTGCATGGGGACACCCGAGAGTATCCAGTGACTACAGTGTGTTTCGAGACCCCCAAAGGTACCCTCTCTCATCCAGTGGGCTTAGTATCTCAGTTACCGTATGACGCCATTGTGGGAAGGGATTTTCCGAAGTTCTGGGAACTGTGGGATGATCCTGAGCCCCTCACTGGTGCCCCTATGTACCAGGAATGTGATAGCCAGAACTCCCCTGAGAGTGGTGAGGACTCTCCGGAATTTCCCTTATCCGTATTGGCAGGGGAGACTCAAGAAACTGGAGAGGAGCCCACCTCCTCAGACGAAAACCTACCGTCTGTGGAGTTTTCTGATCTTGAGGTTCACAGGGAAAACTTTGCCACAGAACAGTTGAAAGACCCCGCCCTAATAAAGGCACGGGAAAACGTAGTGAAAATAGATGGCGAGTTAGTGAACCCAGATAATACCTGCACTTACCCATACTTCAGCGTAGAGAAGGACCTACTGTATCGGGTGGCAAAAAGGGCAGAAGAAACCGTTGAGCAGCTTGTGGTGCCCAAACCTTACAGGAAGTTGGTGTTGGAGTTGGCCCATGGGCACATTCTTGGAGGTCATCTGGGGACAGAGAAAACCCGAGAGAGGGTATTACAGAGATTCTATTGGCCGGGGGTGATGAAGGACGTAGAAAATTATTGTTCCTCCTGCCCTGTGTGTCAGAGGTTGGCCCCGATGCCACATTTCCATAGCCCGCTGGTCCCTCTACCCATCATTGAGGTCCCGTTTGAGAGGATCGCCATGGATTTGGTAGGTCCTATAATCAAGTCCGCTAGGGGGCACCAGTACATATTAGTTATAATGGACTATGCCACCCGTTATCCAGAAGCGATCCCTCTCCGAAATACCTCGGCCAAAACCATAGCCAAAGAGCTATCTCTTGTTTTTAGCCGGGTGGGTATTTGTAAAGAACTGCTTACGGACCAAGGTACACCCTTTATGTCCCGGGTTATGAAAGAGCTGTGTAAATTGTTCAAAGTGACGCAATTGCGTACGTCTGTGTATCACCCCCAAACCGATGGGCTGGTTGAAAGATTCAACAAAACCCTAAAACAAATGTTGAAGAAAGTGGTGGATAGAGATGGAAAGGATTGGGACTGTTTACTTCCTTATTTGATGTTTGCTATTAGGGAGGTGCCCCAATCCTCTACGGGATTCTCCCCCTTTGAGTTACTGTATGGGAGACACCCAAGAGGGCTGTTGGATATTGCCAAGGAAACTTGGGAAAGTGAGAGTTCTCCCCACAGGAGTGTGATTGAGCATGTCGCCCTGATGCAAGATCGAATTGCACAGGTAATGCCCATCGTGAAGGAACATTTGGCCCAAGCGCAGTTGGCACAGCAGAGAGTGTACAACCGTGGAGCCAAGACCCGTACCTTTTCCCCGGGGGATAGGATATTGGTACTTGTCCCTACGGTTGAAAGTAAATTCCTTGCCAAATGGCAAGGCCCCTACGAGATAATGGAAAAAGTGAGCGAAGTGAATTACAAGGTCAGACAACCAGGAAGGCGAAAGCCCGAACAGATCTATCACGTTAATCTGTTGAAAGCCTGGAGGGATAGAGAGTCCCTAGTCGCAGACACTTGGTCACCAGCTCAAACTGGTTGCGTGATTCCTGAGGTTGGAATAGCAGCCACCTTGTCACAACCCCAACAACAGGAGGTTAAGGAGTTTGTGCTTCGCAACAAGGAGGTATTCTCTGAGCTGCCGGGACAAACATCTGGGGTAGAGCATGACATCATTACCCCGCCCGGTGAAAGGGTGAAGTTAAAACCCTATCGGATCCCAGAGGCTCGACGGGAGGCAATACGGGAGGAAGTACAGAAAATGCTGAACTTAGGGGTGATAGAGGAGTCCCAAAGTGATTGGTCTAGTCCCATCGTGTTGGTGCCTAAACCGGATGGGAGCTGGCGATTTTGTAACGATTTTCGTCAGTTGAACAAAGTTACAAAATTTGACACCTACCCCATGCCACGTATAGATGAGTTGATCGACCGGCTGGGAACAGCCCGATACATGACGACTCTTGACCTCACAAAAGGGTATTGGCAAATCCCCCTGGCCAAGTCGGCCAAAGAGAAAACCGCATTTGTAACCCCAGACGGGGCGTTCCAATATAAAAGAATGCCGTTCGGGTTACAGAATGCGCCGGCCACATTCCAGCGGAAAATGGACCAGATGCTGAGGCCCCATCGGAAGTATGCTGCGGCTTACCTGGATGACGTAATTGTCCATAGCACAGATTGGGCCTCACATCTGCCAAAAGTGCAAGCAGTCCTGGACTCTGTTCGGGAAGCGGGGTTTACGGCTAACCCCAAGAAGTGTACCATTGGGCAGGAGGAGGCCAAATATCTTGGGTACACCATTGGGAGGGGAGTAATAAAACCCCAACTCAACAAAGTCGAGGCCATCCAGAGTTGGCCACGTCCCAACAGCAAGAAGCAGGTACGAGCCTTTCTGGGAATCGCTGGATATTATTGGCGATTCATTCCCCACTTTGCTTCTAAGGCTGTGCCCCTAACCAACCTGACGAAGGGGAAAGGGTCGGTCATGATTAAATGGACCCCCGAGGCTGAGGCAGCATTCCAATTCTTGAAACAAGCCTTATGTAGCCAGCCAGTGTTGTACTCACCCGACTTCTCTAAAGACTTTGTCGTACAAAGTGATGCGTCAGATGTGGGGTTAGGAGCAGTATTGTCCCAGGTCTGGAACGGGGAAGAGCACCCAGTCATTTACCTCAGCAGGAAGTTGAAGTCCCATGAGGTAAATTACGCCACCGTTGAAAAGGAGTGTTTAGCGGTGAAGTGGGCTCTAGATTCCCTTCGGTACTACCTGCTAGGTAGGCACTTTGACATGGTTACGGATCACGCTCCGTTAAAGTGGATGGCTCAAAACAAGGAAACAAATAGAAGAGTGAATAGGTGGTTCCTGGCCCTCCAGGAATTCAACTTCACAGTAAAGCATCGCCCTGGCGTTCAAATGGGGAATGTGGATGCTTTGTCTCGAGTACATGAATGCCTGATTGCTGGTGTTCCAACCCCGAGGTTAAAACAAGAGGGGGGGGTATGTGACAGCAGGAAGGTAAAGTCACCTGGTTGCATCCAGGGGGGTAGATATATTTCGCCCAGATTCAGGCTTTACGCCGACTTATACAACTAGGTGGAGAGTTGTATAAGGCTAGTGGGCTCATGGATGACTCATACCTCTAGGGAGAGGGCTGGGCGTCGTGCAGACAGGGAGTTGATGAGACCAGCTGAAGCTTGTCAGCTCATTTAGGCCTCTATAAGAACTCCCAGCTTCATTAGATGTTAGCTCATGCCTGGAACCAGACCTGTGTGGACTGTCTAGGGAGAGTGAACCCCTGTGCGGTGAGAAAAAGCCTGTGTGGCTATTTGCTTGGACATTTAAAACCAGGGACTTAGGGACTAGGACAGCACTAGGCTGATCCCAGTTGTTAGTTAGGAAACCTGTATGTTTAGTCAGAGGTCAACTTGACCAGGATTTATTTTGGTTATGTTTCTTTTGCTTTGCTGTGTTTTGTCACTGTAAATAGAAAATAAACCGCACCTTTTTTTTGATTTTGAAAACCACAACCTCCGTTTGCTGGGCCTGTTTTGTGTGGGGAGCCCATCCCGGGGGTCACACACACCCGCTGCCGAGCTAACCCCCTCACAATATATATATATATATATATATATATATATATACTGTATATGTATTTACCGTATATACTCGAGTATAAACCATGTTTTTCAGCACATTTTTTTGTGCTGAAAATGCCCCCCTCGGCTTATACTCGAGTCACTTTTTGCACCCAATCTCCCGGAATTTGGGGACCCGGTACCGGCCAAACTTGGCACACATGTAGCCCCACTCTTCCTCTACAAGTGTGCAAAGTTTGTTATCCGGGGGACCTACAGCCGGGGAGCACCGATTTTTCAAAGCCGGGAACCCCTTCCATAGACTCCCATGTTAAACCGTAATTTCTCCAGTGACTTTGGGGACCCGGTACCGGCCGGCCGTAGGTCCCCTGAACCCCAACTTGGCACACATGTAGACCCACTCTTCCTCTATAAGTGTAAAAAGATTTTTTGTCTGGGGGTCTTACGGCCGGGGAGCACTGATTTATCAAAGCCGGGCACCCCTTCTATAGACTCCCATGTTAAACGTCAGTCTAGTCATGGACACAGTGAGGCATGGGCACAGTGAGGCATGGGCACAGTGAGGCATGGGCACAGTGAGGCATGGGCACAGTAAGGCATGGACACAGTGAGGCATGCACATGAACACAGTCAGGCAAAGTGAGGCACAGTGAGGCACGCAGATGGACACCCTAGGCTTATACTCGAGTCAATACGTTTTCCCAGTTTTTTGTGGTAAAATTAGGTGCCTCGGTTTACATTCGGGTCGGCTTATAATCGAGTATATACGGTACATGTATTTGTTTTTAACACGTTATTTAGGATTATTATGATGACCTCTCTGAATCTGTCTGATGCTGCGACACTCTGCCCAATTGGAGGGTGGAGCTGTAGGGTACCTGGTGCATTTATTAGGAGGCAAACATTAGTTGGCTTGAGCTCTGAGGAAGGGGATGCATCCCCGAAATGCATCAGCTTGCCAACATCGCCATAATCTGGTCATTCATTGTCACACTGGTTTACCATGGAAGTCTGCTGTTATGCATGTTACTTCTGTCCTTTGTGAGTATTTTATTGGCCATTTGGTTTCCTTGAGAAAATCTTGGGTAATGCACTAGGCGTTTGCTCTCCCTGTGTGTCCTTTTGCAGTATATGGCTGGATTCCCCCGTCTGAGGAGGGTTGCACCATTGAAGCATTGCTTTGGAGGAACACAGACCCTACACACTATCTTTGTAAAAAATGCTGTTTTTAATATATGTTCGAAAATTTTTAAAAATTGCCCTGGACAGCAAGTGGTTACTAATGTAAAATTACAGTATATCATTTTTTTTTTTCAGAAAACTAAACATGATGGAAAAAAAAGAAACAGTAGCAAAGAACCTTTTCCTCCTGGGATTCCAAAGCGTTGGTGAATTTAACACTGTTCTATTTATTTTTATACTTGCGTCTTATACCATGACAATTATCCTTGATGCTTTTATAATCCAACTAGTGTCAACTAGAAAATGTTTTAGCTCCCCCATGTACTTTTTCCTGAAAAACTTCTTATATTCAGAAATTTTGGTTGTGACCCTCATTGTCCCCAACATGTTACGGGTCATATGACTAAATGGGGCCACCATTCCTATCTCTGATTGCATTGCTCAGAGTTATCTCTATTGTGCCTCCGCTAGTACAGAGTGCTATCTCCTTGCAGCGATGGCCTATGACCGGTACTTGGCCATATGTAAGCCTTTGCTCTATAACAGAATTATGGGCCAGAATTTTCAGCATAATCTGACTGTCTTCTGCTGGGTGTTTGGGTATTTATCGCAGTTGATCACATTGTATCTTCTGAGCAAACTTGAATTCTGTGGACCCAACACCATCAACCATTACTTCTGTGATCTTGCACCACTTGTGGATCTTGCTTGCTCAGACACTTCGGTTCTTCAGAGAGAAATAGTAATCCTAGCCATCCCTATAATAGTGACTCCTTTTATTTCAGTTGTAACGAGCTACATCTATGTTTTGATAGCTATTCTTAGTATGTCGTCTATTACTAGTAGAAAAAAGGCCTTCTCAACATGCAGCTCGCACCTCTCTGTGGTAGGTATGTTTTATGGAACCCTAGTGATGATTTATGTGGTCCCATCAAAAGGACACTTAAAATCTGTTAACAAGGTCATGTCAATTATGTATACCGTGGTAACACCCTTGTTCAATCCCTTCATATACAGTATAAGAAATAAGGAAATTCGAGGTGCCATAAGTATGCTAAGAATTATAAATTGGATACAAAACAAGAACTAGAAAAACTAAAAATTCACGAACAAACACATATGCCGCGTTTTTAATGTCATTGAAAAAAACAGCGTTTTTCTCGACGTGATTCTTCTCAAGCCTGCCTTGCCTACACACTATCATGAAAAAAAATGCTTGACCAAAGACGAACATCAACATTTGTCTGGGGCTCCAAAAAACCCTGTGTATCGCTTCATACACTACACTTACCAAAACTCAAAGGAGGCTTTGGGTTTCCGAACTTCGCTAACTATTATAGAGCCGCTCACATTGCTAGCCTCACTAAATATCATGCTACATATGAAATACCCCTATGGGTAATGATAGAAGTGGCAGAATGTGACCCTCTTTCTATTTCCAATCTATTATGGCTCCTACCAAAGGAACGGAAGACCCTACGTAACCCCATTACTAAATACTTTTTATCTATATGGGACAAACTTAGAGTTAAACATCAGTTACAATCTTCTCACAATCCTCTCTTGTCATTCCTGAAAAACCCTGCTTTCTACCCAGCATGGGTCTCTCCTAAATCATTTAAGGTCTGGAATTCATTAAATATTACTCTGCTTAGTAACTTAACTTCTCCTTCATCCTTCCATACATTTCCTATACTCTGACACCTACAACCTACCGAACTCTGAACTTTTCAGATACCTCCAAATTAAAAACTTTTACGCACCTTTGCTAAATACAGATGTCTCCTTAACCCAACTTACGATTTTTTAATCTACATGCATGAAAGATCCTCACTTAAGAGGCATTATATCTTCTATATACTCCCACATTTTCACTTATCCCGGTTTAGATAAACCACCTTATGCACGTAAATGGGAGGAGGACCTGAAGAGAACATTCAATATGAATGATTGGTCCAAAATATGGTCTGTAACAAAATCTTCTTCACCAAATATCCTGTCGGTTGAAACCAATTACAAAGTTTTGTCTCGTTGGTACCTCGTTCCCTCCAGATTGGTCAAATTCACACCAAGCCAAACAGGCCTATGCTTTCAGGGTTGCCCAGATCCGGGCACCCACTTACACATTTGGTGGTCCTGCCCGTTGGTGCAATTATTTTGGGAACGGATATTTGAAACTGCCTCCAAGATATTTGGTTTCACTGTGCAACCATACCCAGCCACAGCCTTGCTCAATCTAAAACCTG
Source organism: Rana muscosa (assembly GCA_029206835.1). Lineage (NCBI taxonomy): Eukaryota > Metazoa > Chordata > Amphibia > Anura > Ranidae > Rana > Rana muscosa. The sequence goes on from CM055118.1 coordinate 353,571,468, forward strand.
ATCTCATTACACAAAAACAATTCAAACTCCTCATTCAATTTCTTACAGCAGCAAAGCAAACAATAGCAAAGACATGGAGGACCCCTAAATTGGAGATATCTGAGACCATAAATAGAGTAAATGACTTCATGTCTCACGCCAAAATGTTAGCTATAGAAAGAAATCAAATTCCAATCTTTGAAAAGATCTGGGATCCTTGGATTAAATTTCACCTACCTTCTATTAGTGACAACTCGATTCTCATGCCATGGTAGCCGGAGGACTCAATCGGTTAAACTAACTACTAAACCAAATTTCTGAAGCTTGGGAGCTACCCTGCTCAATATAGTGAACACTGTGTTTTACTTAAACCCTCAAGCCGCGGACCGATTCATTCATGCCATTCAGGTGGACTCCTACACCCCCCCCCTCTGGTTTCCTACTATTCTATCCCATCTATTTTATGTTATATTATCTATCTAATTTTATTTTACCCTATTTTATTTTGATATCTTTACTTCTTTTTCTCTTTTATTTTCTCTATTATTCTTACTTCATAACGCACCTTATTGAAGCTACAACAAAGTATTACTCTACATTACTTTTTTCGAAGATACAGATCAATTTATAATTAATATGTTAAATATTTCTTTCAACTACAGTCTTGAATATATTAGTACAAGGATTTATTTACTTTCTATCTCATTTAAGTCCTTATAATTTAGATTAGGATATATTCTGTAGACCCTATTATTTGTTATTTTTCTATATTTGTAATAATTGGACAAATATCAACAACATGTATTACATATGATTTGTATGTGACTAATATATATGTCCAATAAAATACTTTGACAAGGAAAAAAATTGCTTGAGCAAAGCGTGGTGATGTACGAAATGTACGACGGCACTATAAAGGGGAAGTTCCATTAAGATGGCGCCACCCTTTGGCTGCTTTTGCTGATCCTCGTGTTAGTAAAAGTTTGGTGAGAGACGATTCACGCTTTTCAGCCTCGTGCTCTTCAGTCCGTTACAGCATGACGAATGTGCTATCTCCATTACGAACGCTAGTTTTACCAGAACGAGTGCTCCCGTCTCATCACTTGCTTCTGAGAATGCACGTTTTTTCACGTCGTTAAAGCCTACACACGGCCGTTTTTCATGACGAGAAAAACGACGATGTGAAAAACGACGAGAAAAATTAGAGCATGTTCCAAATTTTTAATGCCCATTTTTCACGTCGTGAAAAATGCTCTGGAGCCCACGATCGCTTTTAATGACCAAATAAAAAAAAATTGCATTTTTCTCGTCATGAAAAGCGGTCGTGTGTACGCGGCAATACACTATAGTAAAGTTTCTGCTGCCTCTGTTAAGTCACCTGTACCTTTACCTTCTTCTTTCTTTTCCTTTTTTTTTAATCACTTCAGCCCTGGAAGAATTTACCCCCTTCCTGACCAGAGCACTTTTTGCGATATGGCACTGCTTTGCTTTAACTGACAATTGCGCGGTCGTGCGATGATGCATCCAAACAAAATCGACGTCCTTTTTTTGCTACAAATAGAGCTTTCTTTTGGGGGTATTTGATCACCTCTGCGGTTTTTATTTTTTGCGCTATAAACAAAAAAAAGAGTGACACTTTTATAAATATTTTTTTTCATTTTTTTTTCTATAATAAATATCCCCCAAAAATATACAAAAAAACTATTTTTTTCCTCAGTGTATACCGATATGTATTTTTCTACATATTTTTGGTAAAAAAAAAAAATCGCAATAAGCGTATATTGATTGGTTTGCACAAATGTTATAGCTTCTACAAAATAGGGGATAGATTTATAGCATTTTTTTTAGCAATTTATTTTTGTTAGTAATGGCGGCGATCAGCGATTTTTATTGTGACTGTGACATTATGGCGGACACTTTTGACGCTATTTTTCCAACGATAAGATCCTTCCCGGCTTTCTTTCTTTTCTTTTTCTTTTTTTATCTTCCTGCCTATCCCTCACCTGCTGTTCATACCAGTCTTTCACAAGACAAGGGGGGCTGCTCACCATAGTAAATGCTGGGATATACGTTTATTGAAAGATCTGAAGCATAGTTACACCACCATAGGGCTACACAATCTATAATGAATTTCGCCTAAGAGAGCCTTATGACCCTATGAATAATTTCCTTGTGGGAGCGAAACATGTAGCCCTATGGTAGTGATGCATTAGCGTTGTATAGCTCTATGGTGGAGTAACTATTTTTCAGATCTTTCCAGAAAACTTATGCCGTGTACACACGACTGTTTTTAATGATGAGAAAATATATATTTTTTTAAATGGTCATTAAAAATGATCGTGTGTGGGCTTCAGAGCATTTTTCACGACGTGAAAAACGGCCATGAAAAAATTGGCACATGCTCTAATTTTTTCACGTCGTTTTTTATATCGTTGTTTTTCTCGTCATGAAAAACATCCGTGTGTGGGCTTTAACGACGTGAAAAAAAAAAGTATGAGACGGGAGCGCTCGTTCTGGTAAAACTAGCATTCGTAATGGAGATAGCACATTTGTCACGCTGTAACGGACTGAAAAGCACGAGGCTGAAAAGCGCGAATCGTCGCTCAACAAACTTTACTAACATGAAGGGTGGCACCATCCGAATGGAACTTCTCCTTTATAGTGCCGTCGTACGTGTTGTATGTCACCGCGCTTTATGCAAACATTTTTTTCCACGATAGTGTGTAGGCAAGGCAGGCTTGAGAGGAAACATGAAAAATCACGTCGAGAAAAATGCCGTTTTTTTCAATGACATTAAAAACGGTCGTGTGTACGCGCCATCACATTCTCATCATTTTTCCTCCCCCACATGCCCCTTCCCCTGATCTCTCTGTCAAGATCGATGACACAACTATCAGCCCATTCCTGCATGCCAAGGTTCTAAGTGTAATACTGGACTCTACATGGGGATCCTCGAGGATGCTTTTTCTATGGAGTTGAGGTTATGCGGAAGAGTTAGCAATCTTTTTTATGTAAATTTTTTTAAAAAACACTGCGCTACTCAATAAATTAAGAAAAGCTGAAAGCACTACAATCAGACAAATTGAGTGGATAATAAGTATATTTAAGTGTGGCGCTAATCCATATTAATATGTGTAAACTGAAAAAAATTGTGCAAATATGCAAACAGTATACATAACACCTTGATTGTGCAAATAAATCATCCGAATTATAAAGTGCTATATGCAAAAAACAATGAATTAATCTACATACAATTCATAAATGTGAAAACACAAAATAGTCTATAAATGGGAATAACATTTTGAATTAGAGAGGGAAAAAGCAAAAAAATAGTCCAACAAAGTGAAATTAGATCACAGAAGACTGAATAAATTCCAATGATAAAATTGAAGGTATAGTCAACATCTGAAGGATTTGACCACTATCCAATAAGAAATCACTGTAGATTGTGCATCCACCACGGATAAGAAAGATTGGGTACTCTTACCAGACTATGTGGACCCAATGCCAGTGGCACGGAGTCAAACAGGCATGAAACTGGGAATGTGGTCACTCTCAGGAAACAGCATATGAGGTCAGCTTTCGTTCCACCTTGTCACCAGACAAAATCCTGGACTCCACCATTCTTGAAAGAAAAAGGCCGCCACATAGTGTAAAACCATAAACTATGGGTTTAAACATAAGATATGTGGTGACAGGTATATCCAAAAAGCGCAGTAACGTGGAGCTAGTTCAGTCTACCCGACCAATTTTGTTCAACAGAACATCATCTGGGGCGTGAGCCAGCCCCACACACACTGCACATATATATAAACTTACAAACATCTTCCAATTAGTAAAATTATTTAAAGCTGGTCACATGCGGCATCAAGATCAGTACTAGCATCCATCGTGCGTACCAAGCCTCGATATGAAAGTAGGTGTGCAATGAAAAACCAGCAAAATGGAGCCAGTCATGTGATTCAAGCCTCGATTTGGCCGAGGTCCATGTGACATACCGCGGAAAACTCACAATATTACGACTGCATATAGACCAACTTTATAAACTATACATCAACATGACAGAATCACCAAAATGCCAACAAGATTTATACTGCCCCAATTGGTAGATCATCTCTAGCAGCATCCAGATTGTCTGATAATAAAACAATAAATCAAACACAAATAATACATATTATAAAATAAACAATATGTGCAGAAAGAATATAAGAAAAATTATATAAAAATCATATAAAACTGCACATAAAAACATGAACACCCTAACTGTAAGCTAAAAAAAATCAGGCTTTATTAATGAAGGCAATAAAGCGGAGGTCCGCCCACAACTGCAAAAATTATACGCCAGCAGCTGCACATACTGCAGCTGCTGACTTTTAATACTTATCTGTCTGTTTCCATCAGCTGTCGGGTGCATGCCGCCTCCATTGCGAGTAAGGGAACCTGGCAGTGTAGCCTTTTGGCTTCATGCCGACAACCCTACTGCACATGCACAAGGCTCTGCTCCTCTCTCCTACTGGCCCAGCGACAGGGGGAGGAGGAGGGAGAAGGAGGGAGGAGGAGGAGCCTGAGCCGTGACGTCAATACCCGCGGCTGAGGCTCCCGGAAGTGGGGAAAGCATACCCATGAAAGACAGGTATGCTGTCCCCCCTCCCCCCGAAAGGTGCCAAATGTGGCACTGGAGGGGGGAGGAGTACAATGAGCGGAAGTTCCACTTTTGGGTAAAACTTTGCTTTAATGTCCAAATCAACATTCATGCCAAATGGCCAATACGATTTTAACTCATATATCCAAAATGTTTCTAAATGTGATACACCCCTGATACTAGAATCTCCCCTCCAATGGGGTATGAACTTATCTATAATTAGAAACTGAGTGCCTGTCGGATCTTTATTATGATACCGAAGGTAATGTTTAGGGACACTATGGTTGGCCTTATTCTTCTTGATGTTCGCTATGTGCTCATTCACCCTTACAGAAAACGGACGTATAGTATGCCTCACATATTGCTTATTACAAGGGCAAGTAAGCAAATAGACTATATACCGAGTGGCACAAGTAGTGAAATGTTTCATCTGATAAATAATAGTATTTTCACCATAACAGAACACTGTAGTTCTGCATCCCTGTGCGTAGAAAGAAAGAATTACCCCCTGATTGAGACTTTAAATGGCAACAACACTACAAGAGTGGGGTAAAATACAAATATTTATTGAAAAATGGCTAAAAAATCAATCACACATGACACGTGATGATTAGTATAAAACACATGAACAAAACAATCGCATACAATTTCTTGCAATCATAGATATATATAATTCATGTAGGTCTGAGTGATTATCTCCAATATCCGAGAACAATATTCGGTACCCAAAGGGTATCACCTTGTTTCTTTCTGTCAGTGTATAAGGTACAACCAAACAGCTTACATTCACAGTCTGCAGGAGTCCTGCGTTGCACCCGCGATCTGCTGATCATGGGGTGCAATACTTTGCAGGCTCCTAGTTAAAAATAAAATAAAAAAAATGCAATTTTTTTTTCACAAAGGTGAAATTATAATTTAAAGAGACAGAAGACTCAGCAGTAGTTGGCACTATAAATTCAGTCTTCCAAGTTACAATACCAACTGAACCCATCAGATATATTCTGGGCATCCTGGATGATCTTCCACTTACTGATCTTCAAAAAACTGCTGTTAACAGAGCCCTGTTTCAGGCCCGTAAGCTCCTTCTAGTGCAGTGGAAAAGTGATAGGGCCCCCACTCATAAAGAATGAGTTTCAAGTATGGGACCAGGGCCGGCCCTACCATGGGACCCGATGGTACCACGGTCCCAGGCGGCACTTTCAGGGGAGCGGCAAATCAGTGTTCAAACTGCTGCCTAAAAATCTCTCTGCGTTTTGAGCCAAGCTCAGCAAGGGGCAGCGGCGGGTGTCCTGTGATTGGCCGAGCAGGTTATGTGGGAGGGACGGACAGCAGACGTGAGGCTTGTGATTCGCCTGGAGGAGCGGAGGAGCTGGACTGTGGGTAATCGCGCCAGCCCTGCATGCTCCTGGAGTCCTAACTAGCGCTGTGTGTCACAGGAGACCTGAGGTCTGTCTCTCTCATCTCCCTGTCAGCTGCCCGCGGCCCCCCCTCTCTCTATCAGCCGCCCCCCCCCTCCTTAGGTCTGTCTCTCTCATCTCCCTGTCAGCTGCCCGCGGCCCCCCCTCTCTCTATCAGCCGCCCCCCCCCCCCTTAGGTCTGTCTCTCTCATCTCCCTGTCAGCTGCCCGCGGCCCCCCCTCTCTCTATCAGCCGCCCCCCCCCCCCTCCTTAGGTCTGTCTCTCATCTCCCTGTCAGCTGCCCACGGCCCCCCCTCTCTCTATCAGCCTCCCCCCCTCCTTAGGTCTGTCTCTCTCATCTCCCTGTCAGCTGCCCGCGGCCCCCCCTCTCTCTATCAGCCCCCCCCCCCCTCCTTAGGTCTGTCTCTCTCATCTCCCTGTCAGCTGCCCGCGGCCCCCCCTCTCTCTATTAGCCGCCCCCCCCCCTCCTTAGGTCTGTCTCTCTCATCTCCCTGTCAGCTGCCCGCGGCCCCCCCTCTCTCTATCAGCCGCCCCCCCCCTCCTTAGGTCTGTCTCTCATCTCCCTGTCAGCTGCCCGCGGCCCCCCCTCTCTCTATCAGCTGCCCCCCCCTCCTTAGGTCTGTCTCTCTCATCTCCCTGTCAGCTGCCCGCGGCCCCCCCTCTCTCTATCAGCCCCCCCCCCTCCTGAGGTCTGTCTCTCTCATCTCCCTGTCAGCTGCCCGCGGCCCCCCCTCTCTCTATCAGCCGCCCCCCCCCTCCTGAGGTCTGTCTCTCTCATCTCCCTGTCAGCTGCCCGCGGCCACCCCTCTCTCTATCAGCCGCCCCCCCCTCCTGAGGTCTGTCTCTCTCATCTCCCTGTCAGCTGCCCGCGGCCCCCCCCTCTCTCTATCAGCCGCCCCCCCCTCCTTAGGTCTGTCTCTCATCTCCCTGTCAGCTGCCCGCGGCCCCCCTCTCTCTATAAGCCGCCCCCCCTCCTTAGGTCTGTCTCTCATCTCCCTGTCAGCTGCCCGCGGCCCCCCCTCTCTATCAGCCGCCCCCCCTCCTTAGGTCTGTTTCTCTCATCTCCCTGTCAGCTGCCCACGGCCCCCCCTCTCTCTATCAGCCGCCCCCCCTCCTGAGGTCTGTCTCTCATCTCCCTGTCAGCTGCCCGCGGCCCCCCCTCTCTCTATCAGCCGCCCCCCCCTTTTGAGGTCTGTCTCTCTCATCTCCCTGTCAGCCGCCCACTGCCCCCCCTCCTCTCTATCAGCCGCCCCCCCTCCTTAGGTCTGTCTCTCTCATCTCCCTGTCAGCTGCCCATGGCCCCCCCTCCTCTCTATCAGCCACCCCCCCTCCTGAGGTCTGTCTCTCTCATCTCCCTGTCAGCTGCCCGCGGCCCCCCCTCTCTCTATCAGCCGCCCCCCCTTTTGAGGTCTGTCTCTCTCATCTCCCTGTCAGCCGCCCACTGCCCCCCTCCTCTCTATCAGCCGCCCCCCCTCCTTAGGTATGTCTCTCTCATCTCCCTGTCAGCTGCCCATGGCCCCCCCTCCTCTCTATCAGCCACCCCCTCTTCTGAGGTCCGTCTCTCTCATCTGCTCTGTCAGCCGCCCCCCCTTCCTCTCTATCAGCCCCCCTTCCTCTCTATCAGCCACCCCCCCTCCTCTCTATCAGCCGCCCCCTCCTGAGGTCCGTCTCTCTCATCTGCCCTGTCAGCCACCCGCGGCCCCCCTCCTCTCTATCAGCCACCCCCCTCCTCGCCCCCCCCTTCTGAGGTCCGTCTCTCTCATCTGCTCTGTCAGCTGCCCCCCCTCCTCTCTATCAGCCCCCTTTCCTCTCTATCAGCCGCCCCCCTCTTCCTCTCTATCAGCCGCCCCCCTCTTCCTCTCTATCAGCCACCCCCCTCCTCCTCTCTGTCAGACCCCCCTCCTCCTCTCTGTCAGACCCCCCTCCTCCTCTCTGTCAGACCCCCCTCCTCCTCTCTGTCAGACGTGTGGCAGGTGATGTCATGGCAAGGGACAATCCGCTACGTGTGGCAGGTGATGTTGTGGCAAGTGACATTCTGCAATGTGTGGCATCGTGGCAAGTGACCAGCCGCAATTTGTGGCAGATGGCATTGTGGCAAGTGATAATTCGCAACAAGTGACAATCTGCATCTGGTGGCAGGTGACGCGGCAAGTGACACACTCGGGGCTCCTACTTATTCGGCATTATGGTGAGTTGAACTATTTTATTTTATATAACAATAGAAATAATGCACTTCAATCATTTTTTGCGATTCGGCACGGCATCGATTTAACTGACAATTGCGTGGTCGTGTGACGTTGTACCTAAACAAATAGAGCTTTCTTTTGGTGGTATTTGATAACTTCTGCGGTTTTTATTTTTTGTGCTATAAACAAAAATAGCGACAACTTTGAAAATTGTTTTTTATTTTAACTTTTGCTATAATAAACATCCAAAAAAAAAAAAATTTCTTCATCAGTTTAGGTCGATATGTATTCTTCTACATATGTTTGGTAAAAAAAAAACGCAATAAGTGTATATTGATTAGTTTGCACAAAAGTTATTGCGTCTACCAAATAGAGGATAGATTTATGGCATTTTTATTATTATTATATTTTTTTTTACTAGTAATGGCGGTGATCTGCGATTTTTAGCGAAACTGTGACATTGCGGTGGACAGATTGGACACTTGACACTTTTTTGGGACCAGTGACATTTATACAGCGATCTGTGCTATAAAAATGCACTGATTACTGTGTAAATGTCACTGTCAGGAAAGGGGTTAAATGTGTTCCCTGGGAGGTGTTTCTAACTGGGGGGATGGGGACTGACTGGAGGAGGAGAGAGATCTCTGTTCCTAATCACTAGGAACAGCAGATCTGTCTCTCCTCCCCTGTCAGAATGGGGATCTGTCTGTTTACATTGACAGATCCCCGTTCTGGCTCTATGGAGCGATCGCGGGTGGCCAGCTGACATCTCGGCCAACGGCCACGCACAGGTCCTTTTATACTCCTATATACATGTATAGAGCCATGACAGGTCCATTTTGGTTATCATGATATAAAATAATGAATATGGTGGCATTTTGGTGGGCGTGATTTTTCTTTTGGGGGGGGGGCAGCATTTCATTCTTGGTACCAGGCAGCACAATGTCTTGGGCCGGCACTGTATGGGACACACCCTTAAGCCCTGTACACACAGTGAATAAAATGCTTAGTGGTTTCAACGGTTAAAAAGGGGCATAATTTGGAGATGTTGAGGAGATGAAGTCTATAAAGCCCTGTACACACGATCGGATTTCCTATGGATTTTAAAACAATGGATTTTTCCATTGGAAATCCGATGAAGCTGACTTCCATCAGTCTTGCCTACACATCATCAGTCAAAAAACCGATCGTCCCAAACACTGTGACGTAAAACACTCCAACAAGCCAAGAAAAATAAAGTTCTATGCTTCTGAGCATGCGTCGACTTGATTCTGAGCATGCGTGGGTTTTTTATCTGATGGAGTTCCCCACAGACGATAGTAAGTTGCTATCGTTTTTTTTTCCATCAGATAAATTTAAAACATGTTCTATTTTTTAACACCGATGGAAAAAAGACTGATGGGACCCATACACGATCGGTTTGTCCAATGAAAAAAGTCCATCGGACTGTTTTCATCGGTAAAACCGATCATGTGTACAGGGCTTTAGGCTTGAAAAGTTTGTATTCCAGCATCATGGATGTACAGGTTTGACAGGCTTTGGGATGACTGGCTGGCGGTACCTGGGCTTGCACCTGTGGACTTAGTATTAAATAGAATGTTGGGTTGAACTTTGCAATATAGCGATTAAAGATACTGATGGAATTACTCTCCCATATCTCATGCTGAATGTGGGAGGACTCCGATATGTTTGCTATCAGGTCATATGGCTTTGTAATGCTCTTCTTTCATGTATGTTGTACAAGTACCCACTGTCCCTTTCATTGTAATATGCTGTATATAACATGTCTGCATTGTGATTCCACTAATGTCATATACAGTTGTGCTCATAAGTTTACATACCCTGGCAGAATTTACGATTTCTTGGCCATTTTTCAGAGAATATGAATGATAACACAAAAAGTAGGATTTTTAATAACAGCTTACCTGTAAAATCCTTTTCTTGGAGTACACCACGGGACACAGATCCTTTAATCATTACATAGTGGGTTGTATAGTTCACCAGAGGTGATTGGACACTGGCACACCCAATGAACATAAGTTCCCCTCAATATAACCCATCCCATAAGGGAAGTACCTCAGTTTTGTAGCAAAGCAGTAAGGATCTCATAGAAGGGGGGACCTCTGTGTCCCGTGGTGTACTCCAAGAAAAGGATTTTACAGGTAAGCTGTTATTAAAAATCCTATTTTCTTTATCGTACACCACGGGACACAGAGCCTTTAATCATTACATAGTGGGACGTCCCAGAGCAATGCTCTATATGAAGGGAGGGAGACACAGATCAAGCAGACCACCATCGGACGTGAGCCTTATACCGCTGCCTGCAGCACACTACGCCCGAAGGCAGAATCCTCATGCCCTCTTACATCTATTTGATAGAATTTGGTAAATGTATGGACTGAAGACCAAGTTGCAGCTTTACAGATCTGAGCCATAGAAGCCTGATGATGCATTGCCCATGAAGCACTTATTGCCCTGGTCGAGGAGGAATTTTGTTCTTTAAGCCATAAGCTTGAACTATCACTTGTCAAATACTCCTAGAAATGGTTGATTTCGAGGCAGAATAAACAAAACATCTGTTTTACGTATCTGAGCAGTTGCTTGCAGATAAACTTTTATTGCTCTCACTACATCCAGAGAGTGAAAAATATTTTCCCGTGCTGGCTGTGGCTGTGGGAAAAAAGGAAGGTAAAACAATATCTTGATTTAAATGAAACGTTGACACCACCTTAGGAAGAAAAGTAGGATGGGGACGTAACACAATTTTGTCTTTGTGACAAACTAAATAAGGCTCTTTACAAGAAAGAGCTGCTAATTCAGAAACTCTCCTAGCAGAGGAGATAGCAACCAAAAAGGCCAATTTCCTACTCAAAAGGATTAATGGAATATTGCGAATAGGTTCAAAGGACTGCTTTTGTAAGACCGACAGAACTAGATTCAAATCCTAGGGGCACAAGGGAGGTTTGACTGGTGGATTTACCCGCAGTACCCCCTGAATGAATGCCCGGACTAGGGAATGAGATGCCAGCGGTCTCTGAAAGAAAATTGATAAAGCCGAGATTTGACCCTTAATGGTACTCAGGGCTAATTTCATATCTACGCCCAATTGACAAAAGGCCAGAATCCTACTAATGACATATTTTCGCGGATTCCACCCTCTGGATTCACACCAGGAAACATATGCCTTCCAGATTCTATAATAGATGAGCCTGGAGGCCGGCTTTCTAGTATTAATGAGAGTGGAGAGAACTGGACCCGAGAGCCAACGTTTCTTCAATATGTAGGTTTCAACAGCCAAACCGTCAAATTTAGCTTTCGCAAGGAAGGATGGAACACTGGACCCTGCGATAGCAGGTCTTGGCGAAGTGGAAGAATCCAAGGTTTCCCCACTGCCATCCTTATGATTTCGGTGTACCAGGACCTTCTGGGCCAATTTGGAGCCACCAGGAGTACTGGTTTACCCTCTTTTTTGATTTTGCAAAGCAGTCTCTGTAAAAGCGGAACCGGAGGGAATGCATAGATCAGTGAAAACTGACCCCAGGGAATCATTAGTGCATCCGTTCCGAAGGCTAGAGGATCTCTTATCCTTTGACACAAAGGTGTCCAACTTCCTGTTGAACCTGGAAGCTAGTTAGTCTACATCCGGGGTCCCCCATTTCTGACATATAGTCTAAGAAAATGTCGGGGTGGAGGGACCACTCTCCTGACAGCAACTACTGGCGGCTCAGGTAGTCCGCTTGCCAATTCTCCACACCTGGAATGAAGATTGCAGAAAGACAAGGAACATGAGTCTCTGCCCATACCAATATCTGGTTCACTTCTCTCTGAGCATCCCGGCTCTGGGTGCCCCCTTGATGATTGATATAAGCTACCGCAGTAGCATTGTCAGATTGAATCCGAACAGGGTAACCCTGTAACCTGCGTGTCCAGGTTCTGAGGGCTAGGTACACTGCCTGAATCTCCAATATGTTGATGGGCAGGCTCCTTTCGAACTTGGATCAAGTTCATTGGGCCGAGGCCTCTTCCAAGACTGCCCCCCAGCCGGAAAGGCTGGCATCCGTAGATACCAACTTCCAGGTGACCGGGAGGAAGGATTTTCCGGTTCACAATTGAAGCTTCGGCGCACCATTGAAGACAGGTGCATTGGTAAATTTAGAGCTTGGATTCTCCTGTTCCAGGCAGCCAGGAAACTGTTTTGAAGCAGTCTCAAATGAAACTGGGCATAAGGAACAGCCTCGAAGGAGGCCAGCATCTTCCCCAATAACTTCATGCAAAGGCGAATGGATGGTCCCTTCTTTGCCTTGACCATGCGAACCAGTTCATTTAAAGATTTGATCTTTCGCTCTGGAAGGAATACTCTGCTTTGGGCCGTGTCTATGACCATGCCCAAATACTCTACCCTTCTTAGGGGCTGCAGAGAGGATTTCTGAAGGCTTAGGATCCACCCTAAATCCTCGAGGTATTTTACCGTACTGAGAACACTGTGATTTAATCGTGCTACTGACTCTTCTACCAGGAGTAGGTCGTCTAGATAAGCCATCACCACTATGCCCTGCACCCTTAGATTTGCCAAAAGAGGGGCCAGAACTTTTGTAAACACCCGGGGTGCAATAGCCAAGCCAAAAGGCAAAGCCGCAAACTGGTAGTGGCGGTGTTCTACTGCAAACCTTAGGAACTTCTGGTGAGCGGGATGGATAGGCACGTGTAAGTATGCGTCTTTGATGTCTATTGACGCCAAGAATTCTCCACCTTGTAGGGTGGAGACCACTGATCGAATAGTCTCCATTCAGAAATGGCGAATGTTCAGAAACTGATTCAGAGCTTTTAGATCCAGAATAGGTCTGACGTCTCCATTTGGTTTTGGAACCACAAAGAGGTTTGAATAAAACCCCAAACCTTGCTGTTTTCCATGATTACCCCCTGAGACAGCAAGTGGTCCAATGCTTGGAAGAAGGGTTTTCTCTTTAATGGATCTTTGGAGATGTTTGAGTTCTGGAACCAATAAGGTGGGATTTCTCGGAATTCCAGTTTGTACCCTAGGGATACTGTGGAAACTACCCACTTGTCCTGGATCTCTGTCTGCCAAGTCTCTGAAAACTGCCGAAGCTGTCCCCCCACTCGGCTGAGTGGGGGCGTCCCTTCACAAGGGAGCTTTGGGGTTTTGCTTACTAGACTTTTGACCGCACGACTTTTTGTGAGCTTGGGCTTGATTCTGGGCTTTTGTTCTGGCGGCTGGCTGAGAATGCCGTCGCCACTGCTTAGAAGTAGAGGTTACCGGGAACCGGGGAGAGAGAACGTTTAAAACAAGGACGTTTATTTTTCTTCTTATCTGGTAGCAGAGTAGTTTTACCACTTGAAATCTTCTGGATATACTTATCCAGATCATCCTCAAAGAGTCGTTCCCCATGAAAGGGAAACCCAGCCAAAAGTTTTTTACATGGGGCTTCAGCTGACCAATGCTTTAACCAAAGAATTCTGCGCATATGCACCAGCTGGAGCGTGAGGCGGGATGCCTGTTGAATAGAATATCTAATGGCATCCACTGTAAAGCATAAGGCCTTAGGCAGGTTCTCCCATAATTTGACATGATCCGGCGGAAGACACTTGAGCCCTTGCTTTACCTGTTCCTTTAGGACCTGACACATACCAACCGCTGCCACAGAAGGTTGGGCTAAAGCGCCAGCCATAAGAAAGGAAGATTTAAGTAAAGATTCCAACTTCTTTTCAGAAGGATCTTTAAATACCTGAGCATTGTCTACCGGACAAGTTAGGTTTTTATTTACACAAGTAATGGCCGCAACTACTGTAGGCAGCTTGCACTTCTTGATAAATTTTTCCTCCATAGGATAAAGAACATCAAATTTCCTGGGAGGAGAAAAACGCCTGTATGGATGTAGCCAGTCTGCGTAAACAAGATTCTCTAATAGAGGATGAACCGGAAAGGAACAGGCAGCTTGTGGAGATTTCAATGAACCCAGGGAGGAAACAGGTGAGTCAGTTAATTTCGAAGAGGGCAATTTAAATGTTGAATGCACCGCTTCAGCATAACATTGCACCTGCAGCTTAAGGACCTGGGAAGCAGAAAAAGGTTCATCTGAAACCCCCGATCCGTCCGACTGCTCCTCATCCCTATCCCCTAATGGAGATACATCCTCATCCTCCTCATCAGATTTTTCAGAAAGAGTATCTAAAACAACAGAAGGGGACCTGCTCCATTTTTTATCCCTTTGTGAGGATGCTGCAATTAAGGTAGCGATTCTCCCTTCTAAATTGTTTAACGCTGCTGTCAAAGTGTCAGTGACATATGCAGGAGCTGGCACAACAGGAGAGGCTGCTATGCCAGACAAAGGCAATGGCTCATCCTGTGCAGGTGCCACTGGTCTTACAGGAGAGGCTGGGACAAGGCTAGAATGGCTAAAACCCTCCGATTCAGGCGGTGATGCCTTATTGCCTTTCTTTGATAAACCTGAACCCCTCCTATAGGAAGACATAGTCCTGTGCCAAAGCAGAGGTACTGCGCTAGTTTAGCAATAAACATAGAACATGCAACTAATTGCACAGCCTGATGCTGAGTAGGCGTCTAGGGTGCCTGTGTCCAACACACATAGAGAAGCTTACGTGACCCGATATGCTGTGTCCACCTTTACAGAGTGCAACGGCATCTGTGGTCTTTTTCAAGCCTCCCGCTTGCGCCGTAGAGTCCGTGCTCGTTCCCGTGACCGTGCTCGCCTCCCTCCCAGCCGAAGATTTTCAAAAACGCGCCCCCTCTCATGCGCGCGTAGGAAGATGGCGGCCGCCGACGCAGGAGGAGAGTGAAGAAGGAGCGCCCCAACAAGATCCACAACATGGGACATCCTCCCTGGTTATAGCAGAGCTTTATAGGCGAAGAAGCGTGCTCTCTGAGGAGCTGACTGACACTTAGCTTTCGTTTTCCTGGTAAGAACATTAGCTCTTTACACCCTCTAGTGGTGGACACAGGTAAGACATGCACTACTCCAAAAGAAAGTCCTTAAAGTTTTATAACTTAGGATCTTTCTGGCTTACCTTAGCCCCGCCGCAGGACTGCTGAATACCAGAAGGTACCAATCTTCACCCATCACGGCGGGTATGTTGTGCCAACCTTCAGGGATATGGGTTCCTACTTAAAGGAGACCTCTTCCCTGGGCCTTGTAAAAGACTCTGCCAGAAACGTTTGCACATTTTTATGTAGAGCGAAAGTACTGGACCCCAGAGCCCAGTCCTCCAAAGAGAGACATTACAGGCAAAAACCTTGGTCTTCTGCGAGTTCCGGGTACCATCCATTTTAGGCGTATAAAATAAGCGTTTTGGATTGATCCGATTGCGCAGCTCTTTGACCCCCAGAGGGATTTTTAGTAGAGCTTCGTCTTAGCACATCCTTAGTCGCGACCAACACCTTAGACACTGGCGAAAAAACTGAGGTACTCCCCTTATGGGAGGGGTTATATAGAGGGGAACTCGTCTTCATTGGGTGTGCCAGTGTCCAATCACCTCTGGTGAACTATACAACCCACTATGTGATGATTATAGGCTCTGGGTCCCGTGGTGTACGATAAAGAAACTTTTCTTTCACTCATGGTTAGTGTTTGGCTGAAGCCATTTATTATCAATCAACTGTGTTTACTCTTTTTAAATCATAATCACAACAGAAACTACCCAAATTACCCTGATCAAAAGTTGACATACCCTGGGGATTTTGACATGATAACATGCACACAAGTTGACACAAAGGGGTTTGAATGGCTATTAAAGGTAACCATCCTCACCTGTGATCTGTTTTCTTGTAATTAGTGTGTGTGTATAAAAGGTCAATGAGTTTCTGGACTCCTGACCAACCCTTGCATCTTTCATCCAGTGATGCACTGACGTTTCTGGATTCTGAGTCATGGGGAAAGCAAAAGAATTGTCAGAGGATCTGCAGGAAAAGGTAGTTGAACTGTATAAAACAGGAATGGGATATAAAAAGATATCTAAGGAATTGAGAATGCCAATCAGCAGTGTTCAAACTCTAATCAAGAAGTGGAAAATGAGGGGTTCTGTTGAATCCAAACCACAGTCAGGTAGACGAACTAAAATTTCAGCCACAACTGCCAGGAAAATTGTTCGGGATGCAAAGAAAAACCCACAAATAACTTCAGATGAAATACAGAACTCTCTGAAAACATGTGGTGTGGCTGTTTCAAGATGCACAATAAGGAGGCACTTGAAGAAAGATGGCTGCATGGTCGGATCTCCAGAAGAAAGCCATTACTATGCAAATGCCACAAAGTATCCTGCTTACAATACGCCAAACAGCACAGAGACAAGCCTCAAACCTTCTGGCACAAAGTCATTTGACATGATGAGACCAAAATTGAGCTTTTTGTTTGAGCTTTTTGAGCTACAAAGGTACAGGAAATTTGGTCAAAATTGATGGCAAGATGAAATACTGGAGGAACATTTGCATTCATCAGCCAGGAAGCTGGGCATGGGACGTACGTGGACATTCCAACATGACAATGATCCAAAACACAAGGCCAAGTGGACCTGTCATTGGCTACAGCAGAATAAAGTGAAGGTTCTGGAGTGACCATCTCAGTCTCCTGACCTCAATATCATTAAGCCCCTCTGGGGAGATCTCAAACGTGCAGTTCATGCAAGACAGCCCAAGAATTTACAGGAATTGGAGGCTTTTTGCCAAGAGGAATGGGCAGCTTTACCATCTGAGAAGATAAAGAGCCTCATCCACAAATGCCACAAAAGACATCAAGCTGTCATTGATGTTAAAGGGGGCAATACACGGTGTTAAAGCGGAGTTCCACCCAAAAATGGAACTTTCGCTTTTCGGAACACTCCCCCCCTCCTTTGTCACATTTGGCACCTTTCAGGGGGGAGGGGGGAGCAGATACCTGTCTAATACAGGTATTTACACCCACTTCTGGGCATAGATAGTCGCAATATCTGCGGGTATCTACGCCACTTCCCCCCCGCTGTCTTCTGGGAGACACATTCGGATAGCGCAGCACGACTTGCGCATGCGCAGTAGGGAACCAGGAAGTGAAGCCGCAAGATGGTGGTGGCAGCATCCGAGGGCCGAGGGACGGGTCTGCTTCGGGTGCCGACATCGCGGGCGCCCTGGACAGGTAAGTGTCCTTATTTTAAAAGTCAGCAGCTGCAGTATTTGTAGCTGCTGACTTTTATGAAAATTAAAATTGGGTGGACCTCCGCTTTAAGAACTGGGGTATGTAAACTTTTGATCAGGGTCATTTGGGTAGTTTCTGTTGTGATTATGATTTGAAAAGAGTAAACACAGTTGATTGATAATAAATGGCTTCAGCCAAACACTAACCGTGAGTGAAAGAAAAGTTTTTGTGTTATCATTCATATTCTCTGAAAAATGGCCAAGAAATCATAAATTCTGCCAGGGTATATAAACTTATGAGCACAACTGTATTTTGGCTGTGAACGTTATGCTAGCTTATTAAAGCCTAATAAACTTTATTCCTGATTTAAAAAAAGAGACGGAAGACTGGTATTGCACCAATAAGTGAGTGTTTTACGGCAAAGCTTTATGTCTTACTAGTAAATATTATGATATACAGTGCATATATATATATATATATATATATATATATATATATATATATTAATCTGTTTCTTGATTTGAAAAAAAAAAAAAAAACTTTTTTATAATAAAAGCTAAATTACCAAAATAAAATATATGACATATCAGTTTTATTACTCTACAGACTATTAAAAATTTAAATAAAAATTGACCAACACCATTAAAACATCTCATTAATCTCCTTCATAAAGTAACAAAAAGAACACTCTTCTGATAAAAATTAAAATACTTAAGTCTCTCATGACCACAGAACTCATACACAGTGGGAATTTAAGTCACCTTTGTTTTTTTTATTCCCCCGTACATATAAAGACTAAATAAATACAGTATATGTGATTCAGTAATGCCAGATCTCTAGATAGCAATGAACAAATTGTGCTGTCCTGATCTGTGTTTTAATTCAAGTATTCAAGGATTAGAAATATGTTCTTATACAATATTACTTATTATTATTAATATTAATATTATTTATTCAGCTATAGAAATGTATATTCTGGAAAGTTATCTTTTTTGTCAGTTATTTTTATTTGTTTAGCTTTTAGTTGTTTAGCTTTGTTTTTAAAATGTAAGCATTTTCACGGAGAACAAGGACTATAGGTGGCTGGAGATCAACTAGAAATTGTTCAACTAGAAATTAGTAACATTAAAACCTATAAGAAGCTCAACACAGGTAAGCTACACTATTTGGCAAAAATACATGGACATCCAAATGTTAAAGGATAACTCCACTTTTGTGAAAAAAATAAATAAAATATAGGAATAAATGATATAACTTATACAGTACAATCGCTACGCAAGCCGTAATGTTATTACCACTTTGATCCTAGGCCAATTCTGACACTTCCCTCCTGCATGTAAACATCATCATTTTTTTCTAGAAAATTACTCAGAACCCCCAAATATTGTATCTGGGTTTTTTTTCTTGCAGAGACCCTAGGGAATAAAATAGTGGTCGTTGCAATTTTTTATGTCGCACGGTATTTGCGCAGCAATTTTTCAAACAGGGTTTTTTCTTTTGGGGGGAAAAAATGTCATGAATTAAAAAAAAATACACTAAAGTTAGCCCGATTTTGTAAAGGATGATGTTGCACCGAGTAAATAGATACCTAACATGTCATGCTTTAAAATTGTACACACTCGTGGAATGGCAGCAAACTTAGGTACTTAAAACTCCCTATAGGCGACATTTTAAAAATGTCTACAGGTTACCAGTTTAGAGTTAAGCCTCGTACACACGACCGGTTTTCTCGGCAAGAAAACTGCTGGGAGAGCTTTTTGCAGAGAAAACCGTTCGTGTGTATGGTTTCTCAGCAGGAAAACTGCCGAGAATCTCAACGAGAAAAATAGAGAACCTGCTCTCTATTTTTCTCGTCGTGATTCTCGGCAGAGTGTTTCCTGACGAGAAACCCGGTCGTCTGTATGCTTACCTGTCCGAGGTAAACCCACGCATGCTCGAAAAGACTTTGACGCATGCGCTAGGTTAGTGTAGGGTGTAGCAAGATGGCGGCGAAGGCATCGAATGTGACAAGCGCTGGCTCGTCATAGTCAATGACATCACCGCGTTCTTGCCATTCAAAAGAACGGTGGTTCTTTTGAAAGGTTGTGTGTGTACACAGGGCTTGGCAAGAGAAGCTTGCCAGGAATCCCGTGGAGAAAACCGAAGTTTTATTTTTGGACGGGATTCCCGCCCGTGTGTACAGGGCTTTAGAGGAAGTCTAGTGCTAGAATTATTGCTCTTGCTATAACGTTTGTGGCGATACCTCACATGTGAACGCTGTTTACATATGCGGGTGCGACATATGTATGCGTTTGCTTCTGCGTGCGAGTAATGGGGGCTCTTTAAATTTTTGTATTGTTTATTTTACTTTTCTTTTTTTTTTTTTACACTTTCCCTTTATTTTTTTGATTACTTTTATTCCTATTACAAGGAATGTAAACATCCCTTGCAATAGAAATAGGGCATGACAGGTCCTCTTTATGGAGAGATGTGGGGTCTATAAGTCCTCACATCTCACCTCTATGCTGGAAAGACTGAGATCAAAAAGAAGCAATCTCAGGCTCTCCAGGTAAAAATATGGCAGTGTTTACATCTGCCAAAGGCCGGACGTGGCGTCATAATGTCATGCCCGGCCTCCGAAGGTCATAGAGAGGACTGGGGATCATCTGGTCCATCGGTCAGCTTTATGGTAAACGGCCACCACCGGCCAATTCATTCTTCGGCTTCCCGATCGCACAGGGGAGCTGGTAGAAGCACCGGACGGCGGCAGGAGGGGGTGGACGTCCCCTCCTCCCGCTGCTATGATTGTTTTTACTGTGCAGGCAATCGCCAGCAGAAAAAATATATATCCCCACTCAAGGTCCAGGAAGTCATATGATGGCTTACGGGTGGGAAGTGTTTAAAATTACCCTTCCTTTTCAATCTGCAGCTGCTGCAATTTTCTGTAAAATGCAATATGGCAACCTGGAGGCATTCTGGATATGGCACACCCCCAAGAATATTATTTCCTGCTTCTGCGATTGGCTCACTGATTTTCCAAGAAGGTTGCACTAAGGTTTAATTCCGATTTTTGGCATCTCCAGCAATAGAAGTGTCATTTTTGGTGGGACTTCTAAAGGAATGCAGCTTTTACCATCAGAACGCTGAGAGTGCACTAGGTGATTATAATGAACCAGACCCTACCATTCGGAAACAGTCTGCAAAGGACATGGTCAGACAAACTGCTTGTCAGACATCTCTCCATCTTTTTCTTCAGTGCAGAATCAGGTAGCAATCTGCAACAAAGTTTGTTAAAATCATTGCAATGTACATTGATCGCCCAGAGGGGGATTGTTTTTTTTCTCAACAAAAGTGTTATACTTTAGGGTTTTTCCAGGAAAGGATACTAACCTTAACCCTAACCCCAAGCATGCAAAGAAAATGTTTGCCAAATAGGCACACTACAAAATCTTGAGGAAGTCCTGCCTAAAGGAGTGGAGGCTGTTATAGTAACAAGGAAGAAAGAAGGCGCAACCCTATAATAATGACCAGGGTTTTGGAATGGCATGGTGTAACACATTTATGGTCATGTAGTGCATGTGTACCTAATGCAGGATATCCAGCAGCACAGTGGGGGTTATTTACTAAAATTGGAGAGTGCAAAATCTGGTGCAACTTTGCATAGAAACCAATTAGCTTCCAGGTTTCATTGTCAGAGCTTAATTGAACAAGCCAAAGTTAGAAGCTGATTGGTTACCATGCACAGCTGCACCAGATTCTGAGTGCACCAATTTTAGTAAATTTACTGCAGTGTGTACAATTTTATGTTTCCAATCTCTTCTTTTTTAATTCCTTAGACTTTTTCTGCTCATATACGCTATAGATAGTTGCATAGTTGGTAAGGTTATTATTATTATTATTATACAGGATTTATATAGTGCCAACAGTTTGCGCAGCCCTTTACAATATAAGGGGAGACAATACAGCAACAATGCAATTCAATACAAGAGGGTTAGGAGGGCCCTGCTAGTGCAAGCTTACAATCTAATAGGGAGGGGCTGGTGGAAAAAAAAGGTAATAACTGTGATGGATGAGCTGATGGGAGAGATAGGTTGTTACCCGAAGGCAGGATAGGCTTCCCTGAAGAGATGAGTTTTTAGGGATTGCCTAAAAGTAGAAAGAGTAGGGGATAGCCTGACAGATTGGGGTAGGGAGTTCCAGAGGATGGGAGAGCTCTGGAGAAGTCCCAGAGATGAGCATGGGAGGAGGAGACAAGGGAGCTGGAGCAGGAGATCTTGGGAGGAGCAGAGAAGACAGTTTGTGTGATATTTGCAGATAAGATTGGTGATGTAGCTCGAGGCAGAGTTGTTAATAGTTTTGTATGTTATTGTAAGTCTTTTAAATTATATTTAGTTGGGCAATGGGAAGCCAGGGATTGGCAGAGAGGAGTGGCGGACACTGAACGGTTGGTAAGGTGTAGGGATGAGCCGAACACCCCCGGGTTCGGTTCGCACCAGAACCCGCGAACGGACCGAAAGTTCGCACGAACGTTAGAACCCTATTAAATACAATGGATGCGAACGTTCGAAATCTAAAGTGCTAATTATAACGACTATTATGCATGTTATTGTCCTAAAAAGGGTTTGGGAACCCGGGTTCTACACCAGGGGACATGTATCAATGCAAAAATAAGTTTTAAAAACTGCCGTTTTTCGGGAGCAGTCATTTTAATGATGCATAAAGTGAAAAAAAAAAGTCAAATATTCCTTTAAATATCGTACCTGGGGGGTGTCTAAAGTATGCCTGTGAAGTGCCATGTGTTTCCCGTGTTTAGAACTGTCCCTGCACAAAATGACATTTCTAAAGGAAAAAAAAAGCCATTTAAAACTGCTTGCGGCTTTAATGTAATGTCTGGTCCCGGTAATATGGATGAAAATCTTTAAGAAAAATGGCATAGCTACCCCATCACCCCCCCTCCCCCTACCCCAGCCCATTACCAGCCCCTTTGGGTCTTGTATGGATATTAAGGGGAACCCCGCACACAAAATAAAAAAGGCCCTATATACTCTGAACAGCTGTATACAGGTGGTGCATACAAGACAGGGACTGTAGGTTTGTTCTTATGTAGAATCTGTTTGTAATTTTTAACAGGTACATTGTTTAAGTGTAGCTCCAGCCAAAAAATCAATTTTTAAGCTTTTTGGAAAACATAGGGAAGAGTTATCACCCCTGTAATATTTGTTTTGCTGTCTGCGCCCCTGTTCAGAACATTTCTCCTCACTTTCCGTCCCAATGACAAATGTTTTTGAAAAGTGGGGTTTTTATTGAAACAAGGATTGGTGATAAAGCATCAGTAGAGAGGAGACACCTTTTTCCCATATTAACTCTTACAGGAGAGAATTTCCCTTCCTAGGGGTAGATTTCCTCTCACTTCCTGTTGTATCCTTCCGTTTGCAAGGAGGAGTCGTTTGTAAGTTGGATGTTTGAAAGTAGGGGCCTGCCCTATATACTCTGCTGAAATTTGCCCCTTACATGTTGGTGTTGCCACAACACTGTAAGCCCTCACAGTTACTCTTGGTGGGCGCATGAATGGGCCCTGCTGTGAATTATTAGATCAAGAATTGTAATTGCATGCCCCTGTTGAACAGGGGCTGAAAAATTGGGCCTTTGGTGGTGGTGGTGGTGGTGTTGACACAACACTATTAGCCCTCACAGTTACTCTTGGTGGACGCATGAATGGGCCCTGCTGTGAATTATTAGATCAAGAATTGTAATTACATGCCCCTGTTAAACAGGGGCAGAAAAATTGGGCCTTAGGCACTGGTGCCACAACATTGCAACCCCTCACAGATACTGTACTTGGAGCACAGCAATGAGCCCTGTTGCAAAGTATTGCATCAAAAATTGTAATTACACGCCCCTGTTAAACAGGGGCTGAAAAATTGGGCCTTAGGCACTGGTGCTGGTCCCACAACACTGCAACCTCTCCCAGATACTCTAGTTGGAGTGCAGGAATGAGCCCTGCTGCAAAGCATTGCATAAAAATTGTAATTACATGCCCCTGTTAAACAGGGGCTGAAAAATTGGGCCTTAGGCACTGGTGCTGGTGCCACGACACTGCAACCTCTCCCAGATACTCTAGTTGGAGTGCAGGAATGAGCCCTGCTGCAAAGCATTATATAAAAAAATTGTAATTACATGCCCCTGTTAAACAGGGGCTGAAAAATTGGGCCTTAGGCACTGGTGGCGGCACCCAGAAACAAAAATGTTCTTCCAAGCTATCATCATCAATCGGAACATTGAGGAGGAGGAGGATAGTCAGTCAACATAACAGGACAGTCACTCAGCATCAGCATCAGTCTTGAAGGGATGTGACATTTGAAAATAAATTTGTCTGTTATATCAGCATCAGGTGTGTGGTAGCTGGTGGTGATCCAAGACTGGTTCATCTTTATGAAAGTCAGTCGATCAACCGAGTCGGTGGACAGGCGCACCCTGTGATCCATGACAAATCCTCCAGCAGCACTGAATGTGCATTCTGAAAGAATGCTGGATGCAGGACAGGCCAGTAGCTCAATTGCATACTGTGCAAGCTCTGTGCCACGATCAGGCGTCAGGCTTGAAGACCAATTGCAATAGCAGTGGCAGGACAGGTATAAAGGCAGTCACTTGTGGCAGATGACACAGGCTCACCTGAGGTGCGGAGTCTAAGTACTAGCTGGTTTTCCCCAGAGCTCCGGGTGGTGGAGTTGTATTTAGCTACAAGCTAGTACCAGGTCGCGGTCCTCAAGTTTGCCCCACCAGGGTGTGAGCAAGCCGGGGTCCAATAGCGGATAAACAGACAAGGATAAAACAGCAGCGTGGTCAAAGAACAGGCCGAGGGTCAAACACGGGTAGTTGCAGATTGGGATCAGGCAGTAGAGAAGTCCAGGAACAAGCCAAAGGTCAATCACGAGTGGTTGTAGGTACAGATGGCAACAGGAAATCCAACAGCAAGGCACTGGCAGGGAAGGCACAATAACCTGGCAAAGAGGAAGTGCTGAGACAAGGCTTATATAGAAAGTTCACGGGAGGAGCAAGGAGTTCAAGGTTCATCGGTAATCCAGACTCAAGGCAGGGTTGTCCATTGGATCAGATAGGTTTGTCCAGCAGATCAGGTAGGGAGCTGTCCAGCATCCCAGATAGCTCAGTGGGAAGAGTAAACGCCAAACACCGACGAGGTCCCAGGTTCAAGCCCAGGTCCTGACACTCTGGCCAGTGATCCATCCTCAAGACCCAGTAAGCCAGAGGATTTTCGGTGGGGAAGATGTCCAAGTCTGACCTTGCCCCTAGGTATACCTGCACCATGTATATCAGACGCTGGCGATGGTTGCTGGAACCGATCATACCTTGGGGCTGCAGACTAAAGAATTGTCTGAACGCATCGGTCAGACGGCCACCTTCCCCACCGCTCCTTCTTTGACTGACCGAAGCCGCAGCAACTCGTTGTCCAGGACCAGGAGTTTGTAACCTCCCAGTCTCTGGGAACGCGTTGCACAGACCTTTCTGCAAGGCCTCCTGGAGTCGTCTCATCCTCTGCGACGGTAAGATAAGGTCTGCAACCTTACCCTTTTACCGTGGATCAAGGAGAGTGGCCAGCCAGTATTGGTCCCTCTCCTTGATCCGAAGAATACGAGGATCCTTCCGCAGACTTTGCAGGATCAGGGAGGCCATGCAGCGTAGGTTAGCTGAGGCATTCGGTCCGGAGTCCTCTGGGTCACTAAGGACGACATGATCCGCAGCCACCTCCTCCCAGCCACGTACAAGTCCATGGGTTTCTTGGGACTGTAAATCATCCCTAAAAGACTGCTGCTGATGATGCTGAGTGCCAGGCTCCACCTCCATGCTGACACAACCCTCCTCCTCCTCCTCCTCTTCCTGTGCGATGAGTGGGACAGAAGGAACACTGTCTGGGTAAAGGGGGCCTTGAGAGGCAAGGAAGTCCTCCTCTTCCTGCCTCTGTTCTGCCTCAAATGCCCTGTCCATTATTCCACGCAGCGTATGTTCCAACAGGTGGACAAGAGGTACAGTGTCACTGATGCATGCACTGTCACTGCTCACCATCCTTGTGGCCTCCTCAAATGGTGCCAGGACAGTGCATGCATCCCTGATCATGCCCCACTGGCGTGGTGAAAAAAACCTGAGCTCCCCTGACCCTGTCCTGGTGCCGTAGTCGCACAGGTACTCATTGATGGCCCTCTGCTGCGTGTGCAGCCGCTGCAGCATGGCCAACGTTGAGTTCCACCTGGTGGGCATGTCACATATAAGGCGCTTCTTGGGCAGGTTCAACTCCTTTTGCAGCTCAGCCAGGCGAGCACTGGCATTATAAGATCTGCGGAAATGCACACAGACTTTCCTGGCCTGCCTCAGGACATCCTGTAAGCCCGGGTACCTGCCTGTGGCCAATTATGGCTCTCCTAGCTGCCGGCGCTGTGATTGGCCAAGCATGCGGGGTCACAGTGCATGCTTGGCCAATCACAGCGCCGGGATTGCACTGCGATGGCGCAGTGTATTGTGGGCCGTTCGAGTCACTCGAATTTGGCGCGAATGGCCCAAATCGTTCGATGTTCGCCGAACGATCGAACAGCCGATGTTCAAGTCGAACGCCAAACACCGAGCTCATTCCTAGTAAGGTGGATGAGTCTGGTAGCAGCATTCATGATAGACTGAAGAGGGTATAGCCTGAGGAGAAGTAGGCCAACGCGGAGGGCGAGAGATAACAAGGGAGTGAATAAAATGCTTAGTAGTTTCAACGGTTAAAAAGGGGCGTAATTTGGAGATGTTGAGGAGATGAAGTCTATAAGAGTTGGAGAGTGATTAAATTTGAGGCTGAAAAGACAGGTCAGAGCCAAGGATTACACCTAGTACCCTGACATGAGCGGAGGGCCTGATAGTTGTATTATTGATCTTGATGGAGAAGTCAGGGGAGGGGGCACAGGCCAGAGAAAATATTATGAGCTCAGTTTTAGAAGGATTGAGTTTGAGGAAGCGGTGTGACATCCATTTAAACAAAAAAATAAGGTCTGGCACCAGGGGACCGGGACATGAATGTCTCTGGGAACAGTATATGGTATCCTACGTGTAGCGCCCTCCCCAAAAGGTTGGGACGCTATTTGAAATTTAGAGGGATGTCTGAGCCAGTAGTTGGCTCAGACGGTTGAATCACATTGAAATTTACCTCTGTTCTAGCTGTGGTTTGCCCAATAGCATTTTCCCTTTTTGCCTGTACGTGGCGTTACCACCTCAGGCACTTGTTGGAACATGGGCAAACCATGGTACATTGAGTGGCCCTTCTTGGCAGCGGTACGGTGAGAGTGGTCACCCCGCTGTGCCTGCTAGGAGGGGATACTTAAGGGGCAGACGCCATTGATCAGGGTTAGTTTTTGCCTCGTGGCCCTCCGGGCTTGAGGTGTGTGTGTGTGATCCTGGTCTCGGGGCCACGTTGGCCCGATCCTGCAACGCTATCTAGTAGGCCCAGCTAGTCTGGCTGGGGCCCAAATGCGGAGAGGAGATCCCAAGCTGTCCATCCAAATGGGGAGGAAGCTATCTTAATGAAGGAGACCAGGGGAGGACCTGCCCTGGATGAGACCGGCCATTGCGGCCAAGTGCTGCTGTCTCGGGTGAGGCCTGGCAACTTTATTAAGGAGGGATCCACTACACTACAAGCCCTGCAGTTCGCCGGATTGGCTTAAAGGCTTTTTTACTGCACGGCTGGAAGTTTGGGACTTTGAAATCCTGTGGCAGAGTATTCCTGGACTATCCATTCGCTCAACTTTAAAAGGTCTGTGGCAGAGACTTTGTTCACTTTAAAAAGTCTGTGGCAGAGACCCCATTCACCTAGGGCAGTCTGTGGCAGAGACTGTCCCGTTGCTGATTCGTGTGTCATCCCGGCTGCTAGGCCATGTGAGAGGGGACTATCCGGGTGACCAATACCCACTCTAACATTGAGAGTAGTGAGTAACTTTGAACTAACACCTGTGTATTTTTGTGGCGAGTGCCTGAACCTTTCCCTACTCTTCTCTACCTTCTACTTTCTCAACGTTTACTGCATAAGAAAGTAAAGCCTGGCTGTTTAAGGTTTTACATCTGTGTGGACATTGCATTACTACAGACTTTCCTACCCGGACAACGAAGCTGAAGCGGTAACGTGCAAAACCCAAAACTAACCAGCAGCTCCTACGCGGGTAGTGCTACATACGGAAGACCAAGGAGCAGCTGTGTGGATGGACACATCGGGAGTGGTGTGAAACAAATTGCAAACATTCAAAAAAGACCACAACTAGAAGCGCTGATTGGAATCATCCCCTATGGACAAATTCTTACATGAAGTCAGTGAAATCAAATCATATGACAATTTATTAAATAAATAGAATAAATTGATAGATAAATTGTCATATGATTCGATTTCACTGACTTCATGTAAGAATTTGTCCATAGGGGATTTTTTCAATCAGAGCTTCTAGTTGTGGTCTTTTCTGAAGGTGTGACATCCTTTCTGATATGTCAGTTAGTAAGTTAGTAATGCGAGAAGAGACTTAAGGCACCAGGTGAGGAGTAGAGAGATAGATTTGTATGTCATCAGCATAGAGATGGTATTGGAAGCCACGGAGTTTATCAAGTGACCAAGGGAGGAGGTGTGGATGGAGAAGAGGAAAGGTCCGAGGACAAAACCTTGGGGGGCCCCCTACAGAAAGAGGAAGTGGAGAGTTGGAGACAGTTATAGGTAACACTGAAGGTGCGCTGTGATAGGTAGGAGGAGAACCAGGAGAGAGCAAAGTCTTGACCAAGGGAGTGGAGGTTTTTGAGGTGATGGGGAAGGTCAACAGTATCAAAGGCTGCAGGGAGGTCTAGTAGTATGAGTATGGAGTAGTAGCCATTGGTTTTAGCAGTTAGTAAATCATTAGTGATTTTTAGTAGGACAGTTTCAGTGTAGTGTAGTAATCAGACGGTTGTAGACTAATGCTGTGTACACACGATCGGAATTTCCGACAACAAAACCGTGGATTTTTTTCCGACGGATGTTCGCTCAAACTTGTCTTGCATACACACGGTCACACAAATGTTGCTTGGAAATTCCGATCGCCAAGAACGCGGTGACGTACAACACTACAACCAGCCAAGAACATTTAAGTTCAATGATTCCGAGCATGCGTAAGATTTTTGTGCATCGGAATTGGATACACACGATCGGAATTTCCGACAAGAACTTTTGTCGTCAGAAAAATTGAGAACCAGCTCTCAAACATTTGTTGTCAGAAATTCCGACAGCAAATGTCCGATGGAGCCTACACACGGTCGGAATATCCGACCAAAAGCTCACATCGAACATTTGTTTGTCGGAAATTCCGATCGTGTGTACGCGGCATAAGCATTCTGAAAGTTTAGAGGTAAACGGGAGCAAGGAGATGGGTCTTAAGTTGTTCAGCCTGGTGGGGTCCAGTGAAGGCTTTTTACTTATGGGGTGATCAGTGTGTGTCTTAGAGGGGAGGGGAAGGTGCCAGTAGAGAGGGAGAGATTGAAGATGTGAATGAGGGAGCATAGGAGAGAAAAAATTAGTGACCGTAGTAGCTGTGAGGGAACAAGGTCCAGGGAACAGGTGGTAAGGCGGGCTTTCTGAGAAAACTTTAGCGAAGTCTTCGGAAGTAGCAAGATCATAAGATAAAAGTGTTGAGGGTGGTTTTGTACAGGGTATGCTAAGTGGTATAGATGGCTGTGTAGTGGAGATGCCCGCACGAATTGCATTAATTTTGTTTTTGAAGTGATTGGCAATCTCATGAGCAGTGAGCGAGTTACTGGGTGGAGGTGGTGATGGAGAATGTAGAGAGTTGAAAAATTGAATAAGATTGAAAGGTTGAATAAAGACAGCGGTACATCAAAGAACACCATACCTACTGTGAAGCATGGGGGTGGCAACATCATGCTTTGGGGCTGTTTCTCTGCAAAGGGAACAGGACAACTGATCCGTGTACATGAAAGAATGAATGGGGCCATGTATCGTGAGATTTTGAGTGCAAACCCCCTCCCATCAGCAAGGGCATTGAAGTTGAAATGTGGCTGGGTCTTTCAGCATGACAATGATCCCAAACACACCGCCCGGGCAACGAAGGAGTGGCTTCGTAAGAAGCATTTCAAGGTCCTGGAGTGGCCTAGCCAGTCTCCAGATCTCAACCCCATAGAAAACATTTGGAGGGAGTTGAAAGTCCGTGTTGCCCAGCGACAGCCCCAAAACATCACTGCTCTAGAGGAGATCTGCATGGAGGAATGGGCCAACATACAGTACCAGCAACAGTGTGTGACAACCTTGTGAAGACTTACAGAAAACGTTTGACCTCTGTCATTGCCAACAAAGGATATATAACAAAGTATTGAGATGAACTTTTGATATTGACCAAATACTTATTTCCCACCATAATTTGCAAATAAATTCTTTCAAAATCAGACAATGTGATTGTCTGGATTTGTTTCCACATTTTGTCTCTCATAGTTGAGGTTTACCTATGATGACAATTACAGGCCTCTCATCTTTTTAAGTGGGAGAACTTGCACAATTGGTGTCTGACTAAATACTTTTTTGCCCCACTGTAAGTATGAGATGCTAATACTGTAGATATAATACTGTTTTGCTTTGCACTTTGAAAAAATTGGGTTGGTTTACTAAAGGCAAATAGGCAAGGGCATTTTCCATTGGCTTAGGCCTGGTTCACACCTATGCACGTTGAGGTTTGCATATTCCAGACAGATGCATTTTGCGTTTTTCAATACATGTTTTTGATCCATTGAAGTCTATGGAACCAAAAAAACGAAAAAAGTCCCTGGCCCTTCCCAATAAAATGAAAACATGTGAACTACATCCATAGGAAACCATGTTAAATGGACTGTAGTGTGTTTCTTCAAAACTGAAAACTCGCCAAAAAATGCATAGTGTGAACCAGGTTTTATTGAAGGGGTGAAATTTTGATAACTTCCATCATCCAATCATGTGCAAGCAAAATACAATTTTCTTTATTTTCGTCGCATATGATTAGGTATTCTTTGCAAAGTGAATTTTCCCCACGTTCACTAAGCTAAGGGAAAATTCCTATGTTAAGTGAAAATTAATTAGCAAAATGAAAATTATTTGTGCCTTTTAATAAATCAACCCTAATAGGCAGTGTGCTGTAGAAAATTAAACTTAAAGTGATTGTAAAGGTTTGAAAATATTTTTTTTTTCTAAATAACAAACATGTTATACTTACCTCTGGTGTGCAGCTCGTTTTGCACAAAGTGGCCCCGAACCTGGTCTTCTGGGGTCCCTCGGCGGCTGTCTCGGCTCCTCCCCGCATCAGATAACCCCCTCTAGGAAGCGCTTTCCCAAGGGGGTTACCTTGCGGGCACGCTCCCGAGTCCAGCATTTGCGTCCATAGACACGAATGCCGGACTCGGCCCCACCCCCCGGCGCCCACATCATTGGATTTGATTGACAGCAGTGGGAGCCAATGGCCAGTAAGTATCGGATGTTTTTTCACCTTAATGCATAGGATGCATTAAGGTGAAAAAACAGGAAGGTTTACAACCCCTTTAAAGCTAAACTCTGGATGCTCAGAAACTTCTTTCCCTCCACCTCCAACTAATTGAGTTAAAAAAAATTAATAGTGCCAAAACATACCCACCTAAATCACGCGGCTTGGCTCCTCGAGTTCTTTCCTGCAAAAAATGAGGGGGTTTTTAATTGGGTGTCCATATCACAGCCTTGGTGACATGGACACCTCCTATTGGCTATTAGGTAGGGTCCTCAGCAGAGAGATGATGCCTGGAACAGCCAACCTATCTAATGCAGCAGTGAAGCCATCAATGGGAACTCAACAGCAATAAATGGTGAATTTTATAAATCAAAACATCGAAAGGGATTTATTTAAGAAAATTCTGCTAAATAGATTTGAGGGGGCGGGAAGAATGAAACAGGTGATTGGCGTTTCTGAAGATGGGCTTTAATGCTATCATATCATTTCTTTTTGTGCAGATACAGAATATTGATCATGAAGGAGAAAAATGGCACAGCAATTATACATTTTTTTCTTTTGGGATTTCCAGACATTGGTGGATTCAAGATTGTTCTCTTTATTTTTATTCTCATAGCTTATACTACTGCACTTTTTGTTGATGGATTGATTATCGTAGCAGTCTCAAACAGAAAATTTGCTGCCTCCCCCATGTACCTTTTTCTCAAGAACTTCTTGTGTTCAGAAATTTTGTTAGTGACCCTTGTTGTTCCCAACATGTTACGGGTCATATGGCTGAACGGAGCCACCATCTCTATCCCTTGCTGCATTGCTCAGAGTTACCTCTATTGTGCCTCAGGTAGCACCGAAAGCTATCTTCTTTCAGCGATGGCCTATGACCGGTACTTGGCCATATGTAAGCCTTTGCTCTATAACAAAATTATGAGCCAGAATCTTCAACATTCTCTGGTAATCTTTTGCTGGATGCTTGGTTTCATGTCCACATTGATAACAATGGGTTTTGTGACCCAACTAAAATTCTGTGGACCCAACATCATTGACCATTACTTCTGTGATCTGGCTCCCTTTGTTGACCTTGCTTGCTCAGACACTTCATCTTTTGAGATGGAAATATTAATCCTCTCATTTCCTATCATGGTCATACCATTTATATTGGTTTTGGTGAGCTACAGTTGTGTTGTAATTACCATTCTAGGTATGTCTTCTATCACTGGGAGGAAGAAAGCTTTCTCAACCTGTAGCTCTCACCTCTCCGTAGTGACCATTTA
The DNA here is from genome assembly GCA_029206835.1 of Rana muscosa. Classification (NCBI taxonomy): domain Eukaryota; kingdom Metazoa; phylum Chordata; class Amphibia; order Anura; family Ranidae; genus Rana; species Rana muscosa. The sequence goes on from CM055118.1 coordinate 353,603,597, forward strand.
TTTTGGGTCCCTAATAATAATTTATCTGATTCCATCAAGCTCACAAACTTTTAACAAGATGGTATCAGTTCTTTACACAGTGGTAACACCCTTGTTTAATCCCTTCATATATAGTATAAGAAATAAGGAAATCCGAGCTGTTATACGTACGTGGAATAATTACCTCACAGCAGATACCTAACAAGAGTTAAATAAAAAGAAAGACTGATAACACTGCCTGTTTTGGACTTTTTAACCAGTGACTATTTAAGTCTAAAATAATTTTGGCTTAGAGTCAGAAAGATAATATAATTTTCTATTCCATTGACGTTGAGTTTTTTAAATGTGTATTAAAATTTTAACATGTAAATTTTAAATGTATGTATGTGTTTTCTTTTTATTTAGGAATCATACTTACTTAGATGGATGCAGCATCGGCCCAATGCTGCATCTGTCCCCTGGCTCCTCTGAAAAGCCACTGATCACTCGGTTCTCACAGCTCCCTGAGCAGAGAGATGGTGACTGTCAGTCACTGACTGTCTGCTCTGCCCCCCCCACGCTCACTGGAGTGCTGGGCTGTGGAGGGGGTGGGAGCGGCCAGCTCAGGCTCTCAATGGCAAGCTGAGAGCCTGAGTCGGGTGTCGGCCCAGGCATGTGGGTGGATCCCAACCATATGGTCACGATACTTTCTGAGCCTGGACCGGCTCTGTGACATCAGCAGACTGTGGGCTTCATAGACTTAGATCATTTCAAAATATACAAGAGATCATTGCATCAATGCATTATGGCAGCCTCACCAGTGCCAATCAAATGCAGCCTCATCATTGTCCATCAAATGCAGCCTACCAGTGCCCATAAGCCTACCAGTGCCCATCAATACAGCCTCATCAGTGCCCATCAAATACAGCCTACCAGTGACCACGAAATGCAGCTACATAGTGCCGACCAATGAAGCCTACCAGTGCCCAGCAATGCAGCTTCAGGTGCCCATCACTGCAGCCTACCAGTGCCCACCAATGCAGCCTACAAATGCCTATCAATGCAGCTTACCAGTGCCTACTAGGGATGAGCTTCGAGTTCGAGTCGAACTCATGTTCGACTCGAACATTGCCTGTTCGCCCGTTCGCCGAACAGCGAACAAATTGGGGTGTTCGCGGCAAATTAGAAAAATCTATGGGAGAAATCTAAAGTGCTAATTATAAAGGCTTATATGCAAGTTATTGTCCTAAAAAGTGTTTGGGGACCGGGGTCCTGCCCCAGGGGACATGTATCAATGCAAAAATAAGTTTTAAAAACGGCCGTTTTTTCGGGAGCAGTGATTTTAATAATGCTTAAAATGAAAAAATAAAAGTGAAATATTCCTTTAAATTTCGTACCTGAGGGGTGTGTATGATATGCATGTAAAGTGGCGCATGTTTCCCGTGCTTAGAACTGTCCCTGCACAAAATGTCATTTTTGAAAGAAAAAAAGGCTTTTAAAACTGACTCGCGGCTATTAATGAATTGTCGGCTCCCGGCAATACATACAAAAGTCATTGATAAAAAAAAAAAAAAAGCGTGGGGGTTCCCCAGAATTCAATTACCAGGCCCTTCAGGTCTGGAATGGTTATTAAGGGGAACCCCGCCGCGAATTAAAAAAAATTTTGACGTGGGGTTCCCCCAAATATCCATTCCAGGCCCTTCAGATCTGGCATGGATTTTAAGGGGAACTCCACCCCAAATTTTAAAAAAATGGCGTGGAGTCCCCCTAAAAATCCATACCAGACCCCTTATCCGAGCACGCAACCTGGCCGGCCGCAGGGGAAAAGGGGGGGACGAGAGAGTGGCCCCCCCTCCCTCCTGAACCGTACCAAGCCACATGCCCTCAACATGGGGAGGATGTCCCCATGTTGATGGGGACAAGGGCCTCATCCCCACAACCCTTGCCCGGTGGTTGTGGGGGTCTGCGGGCGGGGGGCTTATCGGAATCTGGAAGACCCCTTTAACAAAGGGGACCCCCAGATCCCGGCCCCCCCTATGTGAATTGGTAAGGGGTACATTGTACCCCTACCATTTCACGAAGAAAGCGTAAAAAAATGTTTAAAAAAAACACACAAACACCTTGAAAAAGTCCTTTATTTAAAATAATAATAAAAAAAAAAAAACATTCCAGCGCTGAAATCCAGTGTCCCGCGGCGATCCCGATGTCCAGCGCTGTCCTTCATTGATTGTGCCTGAGCGGACCTGATGGGGAACTCCCTCTCAGTATTTTAAATGTATAGACCCGCCCCTTCTAAAGTTCCCCATCAGGTCCGCTCCCTCGGTATGTCGGACCCGCCTACGTCATTGGCTTGAGCGGGGAACTTCCTTCACTGTGTAATTTAAATTTACATAGTGAAGGAAGTTCCCCGCTCAAGCCAATGACGTAGGCGGGTCCGACATACCGAGGGGGCGGACCTGATGGGGAACTGCTCTCACTTTGGCAATACATGTATAGACCCGCCCCTTCTCATGTTCCGCATCTGATCCGCTGAGCGGACCTGATGGGGAACTTTAGAAGGGGCGGGTCTATACATTTAAAATACTGAGAGGGAGTTCCCCATCAGGTCCGCTCAGGCACAACCAATAAAGGACAGCGCTGGACATCAGGATCGCCGCGGGACACTGGATTTCACTGCTGGAATGTTTTTTTTTTTGAAATAAAGGACTTTTTCAAGGTGTTTGTGTGTTTTTTTTAAACATTTTTTTACGCTTTCTTCGTGAAATGGTAGGGGTACAATGTACCCCTTACCAATTCACATAGGGGGGGCGGGATCTGGGGGTCCCCTTTGTTAAAGGGGTCTTCCAGATTCCGATAAGCCCCCCGCCCGCAGACCCCCACAACCACCGGGCAAGGGTTGTGGGGATGAGGCCCTTGTCCCCATCAACATGGGGACATCCTCCCCATGTTGAGGGCATGTGGCTTGGTACGGTTCAGGAGGGAGGGGGGCCGCTCTCTCTTCCCCTCCCTTTTCCCCTGCGGCCGGCCAGGTTGCATGCTCGGATAAGGGGTCTGGTATGGATTTTTAGGGGGACTCCACGCCATTTTTTTTTTACATTTGGGGTGGAGTTCCCCTTAAAATCCATGCCAGATCTGAAGGGCCTGGAATGGATATGTGGGGGAACCCCACGTCAATTCTTTTTTAAATTTGCGGCAGGGTTCCCCTTAATATCCATTCCAGACCTGAAGGGCCTGGTAATTGAATTCTGGGGAACCCCCACGCTTTTTTTTTTTTTTTTTATCAATGACTTTTGAATGTATTGCCGGGAGCCGACAATTCATTAATAGCCGCAAGTCAGTTTTAAATGACTTTTTTTCTTTCAAAAATGAAATTTTTTGCAGGGACAGTTTTAAGCACGGGAAACATGCGCCACTTCACATGCATATCATACACACCCCCCAGGTACGAAATTTAAAGGAATATTTCACTTTTATTTTTTCATTTTAAGCATTATTAAAATCACTGCTCCCGAAAAAACGGCCGTTTTTAAAACTTCTTTTTGCATTGATACATGTCCCCTGGGACAGGACCCGGGTCCCCAAACACTTTTTAGGACAATAACTTGCATATCAGCCTTTATAATTAACACTTTAGATTTCGAACGTTCGAGTCCATTGTATTTAATAGGGTTCTAAAGTTTACATGAACATTTTGTCTGTTCGCAGGTTCTGGTGCGAACCGAACAGGGGGGTGTTCGGCTCATCCCTGGTGCCTACCAATGCAGCCTACCAGTGCCCACCAATACGGTCATTTATGTATTGACCTTTTATGTATCAGACATTCCAGGGGAAAATCTCTCCTGAGCACTTTGCATCTGTACCTCATTCCTCACCACCCTCCTCTCCAAGGCCACAATAATAGTGTCATTGTTTTTTCATCTGGACAGAAGATATCTCAAACATTGTATGGGATTTTTAAGGTACCCAACTTAACACAATATGATAAAAACTTTAACGTTTATTTATACAAAAAGATTAAAAACAGAGACAATTTATACAATACAACATAGTTCTAAAATTAGACCTTAAAATTATGGTTATAATAAATAGGTGTCCTATATATTGGAGGAGCAGGGGGTTCTCTTTTCTCCAGGTCAGATGGGTGGCTTTTTCCACACCTTTTCCGCTCATCCAGTCTTCATCTTATGCGTGTTGGGCCTTCCTCCGACGCCTCTGCGGTGCTAGAGGCTTTGGTCTCCAATATCCTGCAGCGACAGCTGTATGTGCAGACCTGGAACTCTGATTGGTCAGCAACATTCACATGACAGCTGTATTCCCTCTATATAAATTGCCCTGGCGATGCTAGCATTTACACCGTGGATTATTCAGCAGACCTGCTGTTGGAGGAACACTGGTAAGCTGGTTGCTACATGAGATTTTAGCAATACCATTGTAGCGCTACCCCCATAGGAGCTGCTGGTGAATATGGGTATCTCCCACCCTGCACAACCAGACACACAAATTTTTCACACACTCTGGAGACAGGAATCAGTCCTTGCAGGTTAGTTTTTTTATATTTTTTTTAGGGGGATTGAACTTGGATTGGTAGAAGGTTACTATGGGATGCCCACTTGATCAACAAGGAATTCTTCACAGGGACACAACTTCTCCTCTTCTACCTCCTGCACACTCTTGCTTGTAGAACTACATCTCCCAGGACCAGCTAGCACTGACAAGATGATCTAACACAGACTCAGTCAGATCCAGTGAATGCCCTTTACAGGCAGGGACCGTGGGCCCCTTTGGCAGTGTAGCAGAAAAGAGGTCTTAGTGCTTAGCTTTCATATTCCTGCGGCTACTGGTCCCAATACCACATATTCAGGTACTGCCAGCCTGCCTGGCTGCAGCTGTCCATTTCACTATCCCCCCTGGCTACTTCTCCACAGTCCTCCCAGACTGACTCTGTTGCGATCCTAGACTGCTTGCACCAAGTTTCTTCAGGCATGCTTCTCAGTACTCTGACTGTAACACTCTCCAGCCCTCTTGACTGTCTTCCTCCCTGGAGATTTTCCCGGCAGTGTTCTGCTGCTGTCCTTTCCATGCTCCCGTGCCTCCTGGTCAGGATCTCTCTGTGTGTCATGAGAAGGGTCCCTTCTGCACCTGAGCCCAGGCCTGAGTTCACCCCCCCAGACTAGAGGGCTACTCTCAAAGGCCCCAACAGCCTAATGCCCTGTACACACGATCAGATTTTCAGTCGGAAAAACCTTGGATGGTTTTTCCGACAGAATTCTGCTCAAGCTTGGCTTACATACACACTACACACGGTCACACAGTTGTTGTCTGAACTTTTGACCGTCAGGAACGCGGTGACGTACAACACTACGATGAGCCGAGAAAATTAAGTTCAATGCTTCCGAGCATGCGTCAAATTGTTTCCAAGCATGCGTCGGAATTTTGCGCGTCAGAATTGCTACAGACGATTGGACTTTCCGATAGGAATCTTTTCTGTCAGAAAAATAGAGAACCTGCTCTTAATCTTTTGCTGGCGGAAATTCCGACCAAAAGCTCACATCGGACATTTGCTGGCGGAATTTCCGACTGTGTGTACGCGGCATAACACTACATCTCCATCTTCCACTGGAACTCCACACTGTCCAGCTGGGCTGACCCTGAGTATTTGAGGGGCCCTGCCCCCTGCCAAAACATCCATTGAAGATTGACCAGGTGTAAGGTACCTGTGATTGGTAGTGTCCGAAGTGGAACTTGTGTGCTGAGGATTAAGGCAAAAACTTAAATCAGGCAGATTAGGTTGGCAACAGATCAGGCAAAACGGTACAAGATCGAAATCCAGAGAGTGGTCAGGCAGCCAAAGGTCATACACGAGCTGGCGGTGAAGTAAAAAATCAGCAGGCTAGAGAGTACTCAGGAATTCAGGCAGAAGTTCAACACGATAATCAAGATCAAAAAACAGTCACAACACCCAGGGAGATATTCCACACAAACGACCGGTGAGAAATAGCATAATTTCCTATTTATGGGCTGATTTGATTGAAAATTGTCCACAGCTGGCAGCAGGTGGGGCTAGTGAGTCCAAGGTAATGCTTAATACTGAGAGGACATTTCTATAAGTCCAGATCTCCTCCGCAGCACAACAGGTAAGGCTGCAGCTGTGGGACCAGGAAGATCCCGGTTCAAATACACTCAGGTACATGACAGGGTCCCCTCCCCAGTGGACCCCTCCGGGGGCCTACGGGGCTTAGTGGGAAAGGAGGCATGTAAGTCTCGAATAAGAGAAGGGGCATGCAGATCTTTGGCGGGAACCCTTGAACAGTCTGTGATGGGATATCCCTTCAAATGAACCAGATACTCGAAGGCCACAACCCTGTCTTCTAGAATCAAGAATCTTGGAGACTTCAAACTCATTTTGTCCATCAACAAGAACAGGAGGAGGTAGCTGTTGCGTTCTGGAGTAGCGATTGAAAATAGCTTTTTTGAGGAGGGAAACGTGGAACACGGGATGAATCCGGAGAGAGGAGGGTAATTTCAACCAATAGGAGACTGGCCCGACTCGAGCAATAATTCTGTAAGGACCAATTAATTGAGTGCCCAATTTGGTAGAAGGTTGTTTCAGTCTCACATATTTGGTTGATAGCCAAACTCTGTCCCCCACTACATATGGAGGTATATGGCGTCTTCGTTTGTTGGAAAAAAGTACATACTTGCCTGCTGACTTCCGTAGTAATAAGCAAACCTTTTTCCAATGTAGCAGAATATTTTTCACCCGCTGCTCTGCTGCTGGTACACCAGAAGAAGGCTGAAGTAGGGGGAAAGTCTGAGGGTGATAGCCTAGAGCTGTGTAGAATGGTGTGGTATGAAGAGCACTGTGCCAACGGGAATTAAGGGTGAACTCAGCTAAAGGCAAATACTCAGTTGGAGTGTAAGGCATTGACATAGTTACATAGTTACATAGTTAGTCAGGTTGAAAAAAGACACAAGTCCATCCAGTTCAACCATAAAAAAATAAAATAATATCATACATATATCATCATATCATCATAATATATACCCAATTCTATACCCACAGTTGATCCAGAGAAAGGCGAAAAACCCCAGCAGAGCATGATCCAATTTGCTACAGCATGGGAAAAAATTCCTTCCTGATCTCCCGAGAGGCAATCGGATTTTCCCCGGATCAACTTTACCTATAAATGTTAGTACCCAGTTATAATATGTACATTTAGGAAAGAATCCAGGCCTTTCTTAAAGCAATCTACTGAGCTGGCCAGAACCACCTCTGCAGGGAGTCCATTCCACATTTTCACAGCTCTTACTGTGAAGAAACCTTTCCATATTTGGAGATGAAATCTCTTTTCCGTAAAGAGTGCCCCCTTGTCCTCAGTGTTGACCGTAAAGTGAATAACTCAACACCAAGTTCACTAAATGGACCCCTTATATATTTGTACATGTTGATCATATCCCCCTTAATCAGTTCCTCTAATCTTTCCTCATAGCTGAGCTCCTCCATGCCTCTTATCAGTTTGGTTGCCCTTCTCTGCACTTTCTCCAGTTCCCCGATATCCTTTTTGATAACTGGTGCCCAAAACTGAACTGCATATTCCAGATAAGGTCTTACTAATGATTTGTACAGGGGCAAAATTATATCTCTCTCTCTGGAGTCCATACCTCTCTTATACAAGAAAGGACTTTGCTCAATTTGGAAACCGCAGCTTGGCATTGCATGCCATTATTGAGCTTATGATCTACCAAAACCCCAGATCCTTCTCCACTACGGATCCCCCCAGTTGTACTCCCCCTAGTATGTATGATGCATGCCTATTCTTAGCCCCTAAGTGCATAACTTTACATTTATCAACATTAAACCTCATCTGCCACATAGTTGCCCAATTAGTGCATTGAGGTCGGCTTGTAAATTGGAGACATCCTGTAAGAACGTTATTCCACTGCATAGCTTGGTGTCATCTGCAAAGACAGAAATTTTACTTTTGATCCCAGACCCAATATCATTTATAAAGATATTAAAAAGTAAGGGTCCCAGCACTGAACCTTGGGGTACACCACTGATAACCTTAGATTATTCAGAGTAAGAATTATTAACCACTACTCTCTGAATTCTGTCTTTTAGCCAGTTTTCTATCCATTTACAAACTGATATTTCCAAGCCTGTAGACTTTACCTTACACATGAGCCGTGTGTGGGGAACTGTATCGAACTCTTTTGCAAAATCCAAGTATACCACGTCCACAGCCACCCCTCTGTCCAAGGTTTTACTTACCTTTTCATAAAAAGAAATCAGGTTTGTCTGACAACTTCTGTCTTTCATGAATCCATGCTGTCTGTTGCTTAAAATATTTTTTTCCAGCAAGAACTCGTCTATGTGGTCTTTTATTAATCTCTCCAGTATCTTTCCAACTATAGAAGTTAAACTAACAGGTCTATAGTTACTTGGTAAAGACTTTGTTCCCCTTTTAAATGTAGGCACCACATTGGCCCTGCGCCAATCCAGTGGTACTATTCCTGTCATTAATGGGTCCCTAAAAATTAGATACAATGGCTTTGAAATTACAGAGCTCAATTCTTTTAGGATCCGTGGGTTATTCTGTCTAAATATTTCTGGACCATATCACTTTTGAGCCATTGTGGATTTGGGGCTGTGTCACTACCACCCCCATTATGGACATGAGCTCCCCCATGATCCTTTGTATACACAGAGCTGAAGAAAATATTTAATAAATTAGCCTTCTCTTTGTCCCCAGTCACCCACTCTAGATTATTTTGTAAAGAGCCTACATGCTCAGACCTGACCTTTTTACTATTAATATATTTGAAGAATTTTTTGGGGTTTGTCCTACTATCTTTTGCAATCTGTCGTTCGTTTGGAATTTTTGCATCCTTGATTTCCTTTTTACATATTCTGTTATATTCTTTGTAACATTTAAATGACACTAGTGTTCCTTCATTTTTATATTTTTTAAAAGCTCTTTTCTTATAGTTAATAGCTTTTTTAACTTTGGCTGTGAGCCACTTAGGTTTCATTTTTAGCCTTTTAAACTTATTGCCCATGGGAACAGTCTTTTTGAAGAATTCCCATTTCTGTTCCGTGCCCATTGATGCCAATATTCTCTCCCAGTCTAAGTCCTGGAGAGCAGCCCTCATCCTTGGAAAATTTGCTCTCTTGAAATTAAGTGTTTTTATCTTTCCCGTATGTGATTTTTGCTTACAGCTAACATCAAATGAAATCATGTTATGGTCACTGCTACCCAGGTGTTCCTTTATCTGAACATTAGTAATACGCTCTGCATGTTTTGAGACTACCAGGTCCAACAGAGCATCATTCCTAGTTGGGGCCTCAATAAACTGGATCATAAAATTGTCCTGTAATAGGTTTATACATTTTTGCCCTTTAACTGTCCCAGCAGTGCCATTACTCCAGTAAATTTCTGGGTAGTTAAAATCCCCCATTATTATCACCGTCCCAGCCCTTGCAGCCCTTTCTATCTGTGCAAGGAGCTGAGTCTCCAACTCCTCATTAACATTGGGTGGTCTATAACAAACTCCAATCATTAACTTTGAACTACGCACAAAGTGACAACATAATGTCGAAGATAGGTTTCTAGGGTCTGGTTCATGCGTTCGGTTTGACCATCTGTTTGAGGGTGATGTGAGGTAGAGAGTGAGAGCGTTACTCCCAGTTTCTTGCAGAACACTCTCCAGAATCAGGAAACAAACTGGGATCCGCGGTCTGAGGCGACATTGGTAGGTATGCCATCATATCTCACAATATGGCAAAGGGAGAGAGTAGACAGTGCTTCTGCTGTAGGTAAATCCGGGAGCGGCACAAAATGAGACATTTTGGAAAAGCGATCCACTATGACCCATATAGCAGTCATGCCCTTGGACTTGGGTAAGTCTGTAATGAAGTCCATAGTTAAATGGGTCCAAGGCCGGAAGTGGTTGTAACAGTCCAGTAGGCAATGTACGGGGTACTTTATTAGCAGCACAAGTTGGACAGGCAGCCACATCAGTCAGTAACATCCCTTTTCTGAGGCTAGGGGCTAAGAACAGGCAACCTGGTGGTATCTTCAAGCCTTGGGAATCATGATTCTGTTTCTTGTAACTGTTGGGATAGAGCCGTAGAGATCTGTGCGCCAATTTTGTGAGGTGGAATTATATATTGCTCGGTAGGTTGGTCTTCTTCAGAGGTAGCTAACTGTCTGGAAAGAGCATCGGCTTTCTTGTTTTTATGCCCAGGAACATAAGAAAGAACAAAATTAAAACGGGAGAAAAACAGAGCCCATCGAGCCTGACGTGAGTTCAAATGTCTTGCAGTCTGAAGATACAGTAGGTTTTTATGGTCAGTGAGGATAGAAAAAGGCTTGGGAGCCCCTTCCAGAAGATGTCACCATTTAGACAATGCCAATTTGATGGCCAGTAGTTCTCGATTCCCATCGTAATTCATCTCCGCTGGATAAAACTTTCTAGAAAAAAATGCTACTGGATGGATTCTACCGGACTTAGGCTGTCTCTGGGAGAGCACGGCACCTTCTCCTACCTCAGAGGCATCAACCTCAACTATGTACTGGAGATTGGGATTTGGATGCTGAAGATTTGGAGCTTTGCTGAACATGTCTTTTAATTGCTGGAAAGCCGATTCTGCTTCTGAGGACCATACCTTGCAATTTGTACCTTTCTTAGTCATAGCAGTAAGGGGGGCCGCAAAGAAGGAAAAACCTTTGATGAAGCGTCTGTAGTAATTTGCGAACCCTAGAAAGCTTTGGAGCCCTCTTAAAGTGGTCGGTTGGGGCCATTGCAAGACAGCAGAACATTTTTGATGGTCCATTTGAAAACCGACAGCACTTATAATGTATCCAAGGAAAGGAATACGGCTTTGATGGAAACTGTATTTCTCAATCTTCGCGTAAAGATGGTTTTCTCTCAGTTGTTGTAATACCTGCTTTACATGCGAGATGTGCTCTAGATGAGTCTTGGAAAAGATTAAAATGTCGTCCAAGTAGATGATCACAAAACTGTTGCTGAAATCATGAAAAATGTCATTCATGAAACGTTGGAAGACAACAGGAGAGTTACACAACCCAAATGGCATAACCAGATATTCAAAATATCCATTACGAGTGTTGAATGCTGTCTTCTACTTGTCCCCGTCTTTAATTCGAATCATATTATAGGCCCCTCGTAGGTCTAGCTTGGAGAAGATAACAGCCCCCTTAAGTACATCAAACAGGTTAAGAATGAGAGGCAAAGGGTAGGAGTCTTTTACGGTGATTTGATTTAACCCTTGATAATCTATGCATGGTCGAAGACCCCCATCTTTTTTTTTCAACAAAGAAAAAACCTGCCCCTACTGGAGAAGAAGAGGGTCGGATAAAATCTCTTTCCAAGTTGTCTTTTATGTATTCCTCCATGGATTTTTGTTCTGGCAAAGACAGGGGATAGGTCCTTCCTTTGGGAAGAGGTGCTCCAGGAATCAATTTAATTGCAGTCAAAAGAACGATGTGGAGGTAAAACCTCTGCCTTTTGCTTGCAATATACGTCTGCAAACTCATGGTATTCATGAGGCAAGGTAGGTGGGGTGGCCACGGAAGCCAACATACAACCAGAGAGGCTTTTGGGTTGAGACAAACAGTTTGGATGACAGAACGATCCCCAAGAGGTTAGTTCTCCATTTTCCCAATCAAAAGGAGGGTTATGTTGTTGTAATCATGGGTAACCAAGGATAACGGGCAGAAGTGGAGAATCAATAAGAGACAAGACAACTTCCTCTTTGTGGAGTACGCCCAACTGAAGGGTGATTGTCGTAGTCTCAAATTTTACAATGCCATCACCCAAGGGTTGTCCATTCAGGGTGGTAATGTTCAAATACACCCAGGTACATGACACAAGGGCCCTAAGAATACTCCAGGCAGCCCCTTCAAACCCATCATTTTGGAATCTTCTGCTAGTTTCTAGAAATAGGGGGAGGTATTAGAGATGCTGCCTGTGAGTCATACCAGCCTCCCTGAGTCACTCAACCCTGATCCAGAAAAACAACGCAGGCTTAGCTGCCAGCCAAGCCTGATCGATGTACAAAACCAATATCTAGCACTCTAGCAATGCTAGGGGGTGCTACACCTTTATTTTTATTATGTCCTCTTTCCTTTTTTTCTTTTTTCCTTATGTATCCTGTGTTATGTTTTCAGGTTTCTTTTGGCTTTGCCTGTCATTTGCTCTTCTTTTGTGGACTATGTACAGTATATAAGCTTACCAGGAAGTGTTGTTTCCTCCTCCAGCTTCTTTTTACTGCAGCAATGATCATCCTGACCCAGTGCTATTATCTTGCTGTTGCAGACCTTTGCCTTGTACCCAGATTACTATTTTGATTGCCACTTGACCTTGGAGTGTTAATGGGAATATGCTTGCTTACTACCAGCCCTTACCCTCTTTTCAGACTACACTCTCTCGCTACCTGCCCTGACCTTGGACTGTCTCAGGATTCCGCTACCTGCCGCTGTCTACTACCTGACCAGCCTTGGGACTAGAGGTACCTTTTCTTAGCTCAGTTATTCAGTCCTGGTGTCATCTGGCCAGGAAATATAGCACTGTGTTCTAAGACCTGGGGGCTGCTATATGCAGAAAAAACATGAAGCAGCTAAAGTTCCTGACCTGGGCATTGAGCTGTGCATTACATGGGTTCACATTTTCTGTACATTATAAATGGCACCCCTATTCACATCCTTACCACCTGTGTTTTTAGCATACTATATTGCACATATGTGTGCCACCTGAGCCTTGTGATCTGCTGCGTTAACACATTACATTTATGTGAGCCTCACCTGAAATTTCAAACAGAGCTGTCTGCACAAGTCTGCATGGAGAGGAAGAGGGTATTCTGACTCCCAAGACATAATTTACTAAAACAAATGAACAAGGTAGGGGGAGGGGGTGGGAACCTATGTAAAAATGTATATTTATTTTCACGCACATTCATCATCCAAATAATGCTTTTTGTCAATCACAGGCTGTGTGCTGGAGCTCTCCTCCTCACCACTTTTTTTCTCCCGGTGTTGGGGAAAAGCTGTCAGAAGTGGCTCATACACAAAACAGAGGAACCAGACAGCAGAGAGAAATCACACTCAGAGCTTTGGCTGGAGACAAGTACATAGTTACATAGTTACATAGTTAGTCAGGTTGAAAAAAGACTATCCAGTTCAACCATAAAGTAAATAAAATAAAAAATATCATAGTACAGAAGGATGTGCTTTGTTCATATTTTATGTCTGAGGTTTACAACCACTTTGAAGGAATGTGTCAACATTATACATTAAAATAAATGAAAGGACTTTTGAGAAGTTTAAAATCTTATGGTATGTGTGGCTTGACTTCTCCACCTCTGCCACGCTTAAAGATATGTTATGACCAGTCTGTTATCGTACTTTTTCAAAGTCTAACAATTTTCTGTTGCCTTTTTATTGTCCGGTTATGATGGAGCTCAAGCTGTTTCTTCTTCTTCCTTTTCGGGCCTCCCTAGGCCTTTTTCTTTCTTTACTTTCTTTTTTTCTTCCTTACTCCATTCTGCTCCTTGGCATTTTTAGACCTACATGTTTGCTGTTTCTGCAATATGGTATAACGTCTGTGAAATGGTTGTCTATTTTTCTACAATGCTCAACGTGAATTTTTTATTATTTACTTACTTGGACTCCATTATCATGGTTATCACAATAAAATTTACTGTTTGGGTATAACCCTTTGTTATATTGCTCTTTTTGACGAAAACACATATTTTACTAAATGCAACTAGGGCCTCAGATTCTTCAACTTGCTGGTGGTGCAATGGAAAAACAGGTTCCCTTTATCATATTTTATGAAACTGTAAAAATCTACGTAGTTTTTGGAAATTAATCTTGTCATTTATTGCTAATATCACTGGAAATTTACTACCCCTTACTCCCGCAAAGGCCCTACTAGGCATTGATTTGTATCCATACCCTCCAGATCATGGAACAGTAGTGGCAAGCGTATTAATTATGGCTAGATTGATCATAACAAAACTATGGAAATCTAACGATACACCAACATTTTTAGAAGTTATTATATGGCTCAATACGCAAGCCCAATATGGGCTTATGTTAGCATATTAATCTTACAAGATAACCAAGTTTAGAAAACTTTAGCAAATTTTGACTGACCATCCTAGACATCCCAGTGATGGACAGTCATGAGCAGGGCTTTTTTTCAGCTGGAACTTGGTGGAACTCAGTTCCACCACCTCTGGCTCAGGCTCTCTGCTCCCTGCTCACCACTATTACTTGTAAACTTTGAAGTCCGGCTTCTGTGTTTACAAGCAACAGCTTGTCTTTCAATGGCTCCCACAGCTCTGATCTCCTGAGTGGACAAGGAAGATGCAGGTGCAGAGCCAACAGGGTGTTTCAGTTTAATACAGCAACACAAGTAAGACATGTGGAAAATGGTGGAGCTTTTAAGGAGGGAGGAAGAAGATTGGGGCAGTGGAAGGGGGGTTGCATGCAGAGGTCAGAGCTGAAGAGGGGTGAAAGTGAGATGTGGATGGGGGATGCAGAGTTAAGCAGCTGCGGAAGAAGGCTAAACTCTGCACTCTGTGTGTAGTGTACCCCTTAACTTTTGCACTGTGTGTAGTGCACCCCTGAACTCTGCACACTGTATGCAGCACACTCCTGAACTCTGCACTGTGTACATAGCGCAACTTCAAACTCTGCACGTAGCACACCCTGGAACTCTGCACTCTGTGTGTATTGCACCTCTGAACTTGCACTATGTGTAGTGCACCCCTGAACTCTGCACTCTGTATGTAGCACACCCTGGAACTCTTAACTCTGTGTGTAATATCCACCTCCCCCCAAACTCTGTGCTCTGTACGTAATGCACTCCTGGTATTTAATGCCCCTTTAGGACCCTTGCACTGTTAGTGAAATTTGACCACACCCACTATTTGATGCGGTTTGTAGGGTGTGTGTGTGAGGGGAAGGTTGGTTTTGGGGGGGGGGTCGTGGTTGAGTTCCTGCACCTATTTCCTGAGAAAAAAAAACCCTGGTCATGAGTGATGCAGAGAGTGGCATTTATGTCATCACATCGGTGCTACACTCTATTTCATTCCTCTGTAAGTGAACAAGGGTAGGTCCACAACATTCTGATGTCCTTATGCCGCGTACACGCGATCGGATTTTCCGTCGGAAAAACCTTGGATGGTTTTTCCGATGGAATTCCGCTCAAGCTTGGCTTGCATACACACAGTCACACAAAAGTTCTCTGAACTTTCGACCGTCAAGAACGCGGTGACGTACAACACTACGACGAGCCAAGAAAATTAAGTTCAATGCTTCCGAGCATGCGTCAAATTGTTTCCGAGCATGCGTCGGAATTTTGCGCGTCGGAATTGCTACAGATGATCGGAATTTCCGATTGGAATTTTTTTCCGTCTGAAAATTTGAGAACCAGCTCTCAAATTTTTGTTGGCAGAAATTCCGATAGAAAAAGTCTGATGGAGCATACACACGGTCGGAATTTCCGACCAAAAGTTCACATCGGACTTTTCTTGTCGGAATTTCCGATTGTGTGTACGCGGCATAAGTCTTCTGGGATCCAGGTATGTAAACACAAAACACTGTTGTATGTTTATTGACTTGGCAAAAGAAAATAAAGAGAAAGCTGTGGTAAAACCAGTAGGAATACATCCCTAAAGAAATTACACAAATGTAATCCTATTGGAATAAAAATTTCACAGCCTCTAATCAACACAACACTTATGACCGTTGGGAAAATAATTCTTTTTTTTTTTAATCCAGCTTCCATATAAATAGCTGAGATTTCTTGCAGCTAGAAGCTAGAAGTCTTGATACTTATAAGCAATGTTCCGTGTCCAGTTTTATATTTGTAAGGACTTTTTATAGTCACTATTGTCCACTGTATTATGGCAATTTTCCTAATCCTCCTTCTATTGGCCTGTGTTTTCAAATGAAAGGATTTGAGAATTTAAACATTTTTCCCGCACATATGGAATGCATGTGCTATGTCTTTGGAAACCAACTTATTTAAATGTTTATATGATGAAATTAATCTTCCTAAACTTTGTACTAAATTTTTTTCTCAATAACCTGCTATTTCATTATTTTGTATCATTTAGTTGAGATTTAGAGGCTACGTTTTGTACAATTATTCCTTAAATGACTCCCCATCTTATACACACCTGTACAAGATTACCTGGGAAATTTTCTAGTATGAAGCTAAACGGTTCAACGTAGGCTATACAGTATTGATCTGGGAGACTATTGTCCAGGTGAATATACAGTAAAGCCTCCTACACACGACGAGAATCTCGTCGTAAAAAACCCCGTAGTTTTTCTCGACGAGCTTCTTGTCAAGCTTTCCTTGCATACACACTGTCAATTCCAAATCTCGTCGTTGGAAAGCGCGGTCACGTACAACACGTACGACGGCAGTATAAAGGGGAAGTTCGATTTCAATGCCGTAACCCCTGCTTTTGCTGATCTCATGTTACCGCGTGTTAGTAAACGTTTAGGGAGAGACGATTCACGCTTTTCAGTCTTCGTGCTTTCAGTTAGTTTTAGCGTGACGAATGTGCTATCTCCATTACGAACGCTAGTTTGACCAGAAGGAGCGCTCCCGTCTCATACTTGATTCTGAGCATGCGCAATTTTTTAAGACTCGGAAAAGCATACACACGACTGGTTTTCTCGTCGGGAAACAGGTCGACGAGAATCTCGACGAGAAAAACGAGAATCCTGATGAGAAAATAGAGAGCAGGTTCTCAATTTTTCTCGTCGAGATTCCCGTCAGTTTTCTCGACGAGAAACCATACACACAAACGGTTTTCTCAGCAAGAAAGCTCTCCCAACAGGTTTCGTTTTTTGCCGAGAAAATCTGTCGTGTGTATGAGGCTTGAGTATTAGTTAATATTATAGTTATGGAATATTTTAGCAAATTAGAAAAACAACATTGGGAGATCTTTCAAATGCTAAATAAAAAATGTTGCCCCTGTCATGGGATAACACTAACTTTCTAAGCTTTATAAAAATGTTCTATCGAAAAAATTAACATTTACTTTTTAGCCTAAAAAAATGGACATGAAGCATTTGTTTCATGTACTGTGTCACAACCCACTGATCGTTTGGTGCACTGTGAAGAACCTCAACTGGCATACATTGGGGTGGCAATCATAATGAATGACACTGAAACACTTGGCATCATGGCTAGTGCTGGTGTCTTGCAGTAAACCCAGCCTTAAGTTTTTGATCGGAGAAAAAACAAACTACTTGAAATTTAGAGGAGTTTTGGTTAGTTTTTAGCAAGCATACACTATATTGCCAAAAATATTGGGACACTTGCCTTTACATGCACAAGACATTTAATAGTATTGCAGCCTTATGCCGCGTACACACGGCCGTTTTTAATGTCATTGAAAAAAACGATATTTTTCTCTACGTGATTTTTCCTGTTTCCTCTCAAGCCTGCCTTGCCTACACACTATCGTGAAAAAAAAATGCTTGAGCAAAGCGTGGTGACGTACAACACGTACGACGGCACTATAAAGGGGAAGTTCTATTTGGATAGCGCCACCCTTTGGGCTGCTTTTGCTGATCCTCGTATTAGTAAAGTTTGGTGAGAGACGATTCACACTTTTCAGCCTCATGCTCTTCAGTCCGTTACAGCGTGACGAATGTGCTATCTCCATTATGAACGCTAGTTTTACCAGAAGGAGCGCTCCCGTCACATCACTTGATTCTGAGCAGGCCCTTTTTTTTTTCCCCTCGTAAAAGCATGCACACTTTTTTTTTTTCACGACGTTAAAAAGAACGATGTGAAAAATGACATGAAAAAATCGAGCAGGTCCTAATTTTTTTCAGGCTATTTTTCACGTTGTTAAAAATGCTCTGGAGCCTACACACGATCGTTTTTAATGACCAATTTAAAAAATTTCATTTTTCACGCCATGAAAAACGGTCGTGTGTACGCGGCATTAGTCCATAGGGTTGAATATTAAGTTAGCCCACCCTTTGCAGCTATAACAGCTTTAACTCTTCTGGGAAGGCTGCCCACAAGGTTTAGGAGTGTGTTTATGGGAATGTTTGACCATTCTTCCAGAAGCGCATTTGTGAGATCAGGCACTGATGTTAGACGAGAAGGCCTGGCTCGCAGTCTTCGCTCTAATTTATCCCAAAGGTATTCTATCGGGTTAAGGTCAGGACTCTGTGCAGGCCAGTCAAGTTCATCCACCCCAAACACGCTCATCTACTGTATGTCTTTATGGACCTTGCTTTGTTCACTGGTGTGCAGTCATATTGGAACAGGAAGGGGCCATCCCCAAACTGTTCCCACAAAGTTGGGAGCATGAAATTGTCCAAAATATCTTGGTATGCTGACACCTTAAGAGTTCCCTTCATTAGAACTAAGGGGCCAAGCCCAGCCCCTGAAAAACAACCCCACACCATAATCCCCCCTCCACCAAATGATTTGGAGGGTGGCCCAATACGTTTGAGCGATGAGCGAGTTTGTGGTGGAGGAACTTGGCTGACCTGCACAGAGTCCTGACCTCAACCCGATAAAACACCTTTGGGATGAATTAGAACGGAGACTGCGTGCCAGGCCTTCTCCTCCACATTAGTGCCTAACTTAACAAATGTGCTTCTGGAGGAATGGTCAAACATTCCCATAGACACACTCCTAAACCTTGTGGACAGCCTTCCCAGAAGAGTTGAAGCTGTTATAGCTGCAAAGGGTGGGCCAACTCAATATTTAACTCTACAGACTAAGACTGGGATGCTGTGGTATCTGGCACCAAGCCATCAGTAGCAGATCCTTTATGCTGGGTTCACACTATTGCAAATTGAATGCAGGTTTCCCCGCATCCAATTCGCATGTCAGGAGATTGTGACTGGCTTTCTATGGACCCAGTTCACACTTCTGCAGAGCGGCTCCGGAGCGAATTGCATAGGAGTCTTATGCATCTTGTGGTCTGTTTCAGGTCCGAATTCAGCCCAAAATTCGCATTGAAATCTGATCTGAAACGCTAAACAGGGATGCACCCGACCCCTGCCGTGAGCCGCTCCATGCGGCAGTGTGAACCCAGCCTAAAGTCCTGTAAGTTGGGAGGTGGTGCCTCCATGGATTGGATTTGTTTTTCCAGCACATGCCAGAGAATCTTCATTGGATTGAGATCTAGAGAATTTGGAGTCGTTGTTATGTTCCTCACACCATTTTTTGACCATTTTGGGTCCCTGCCATCAGGTAAGATCGTTTCCATGAAGGGGTGTACTTGGTCAGCAACAATGTTTAGGTAGGTAGTATGTATCATGGAGCATTCACATAAATTCATATAAAGACCCAAGGTTTCCAAGCAGAACTTTGCCCAACGCATCATACTGCCAGCTTGCCTTCTTCCCATTTTGCATTCTGATACCATTTCTTTCCAAGGTAAGTGACTCACACACATCCAGCCATCCACATGATGTGATTCATCAGACCACCTTCTTCCATTGTTCCATTGTCACGTTCTGATGCTCACATATCTATTGTAGGCACTTTTGGTTTAGGACAGGTCAGGGTGGGCATCCTGAAGCTATGCAGTCTCATACTGTAGACAACAAATTGCCTATTTTTTGGGCTTTCAAAACATCAACTTCAGGGGCAACATGTTTATTTGCTGCCTAAGATCTCAAATGTAATACAATAATTAATCTGAAGAACAGATCTTAGTGAAGAAATACATGAACCAAAAAAAAAAAAGTTAGCTTTTAACCACTTCCATACCGGGTCATTGTAAAATGACGCCGGCAGGAACCCTCTCTCCCTCCGGGTGGACGTCATATGATGTCCTGGGTTTGAGGAGGGATATCTGAATGATGCCTGCAGCTAGAGGCATAATTCAGATATCCATGTCTTAAGCCGGCGATTCTGTGCACCATAAAATGATCATAGCGGCGGTTCCACCGCTTGATCGCTCTTATAGGCGGCAGGAGGGGACATCCCCCCTCCCGCCGCCATCCAGTGCTTCTCCGGGCTCTCCCGTGCCATCGGGGGCCCGGAGAAAGAATCTCCCGGCGCCGGTGGTCACATGACGAGGAGCATAGAGATGACTGGTGACCAGATGGTCACCAGTCATCTCTATGACCGTCGGAGGCCCGGGCGCGATGTGATGACGTCACGCCCGGGTCCTCAGAAGTAAACAAAGCCGCCATTGCAGCTAGTAAGCATGAGATCGGTGAATTTTTTTTCATGATCTCATGCTTTCCAGCCTGGAGGAGAGATGTGGGGTCTTATTGACCCCGCATCTCTTCATAAAGAGGACCTGTCACACACATTCCTATTACAAGGGATGTTTACATTCCCTGTAATAGGAATAAAAGTGATAAAAAAAAGTGTAAAAAAAAGTGTAAAAAAATAAAATAAAAAATAATATATATATTTTTTTAAATGCCCCTGTCTCCAAAAGCTCGCGCTGAGAAGCGAACGCACGCCTAAGTCCCGCCCACATATGTAAACGCCGTTCAAACCACATATGTGAGGTATCGCCGCGTGCGTTAGAGCGTATGCAACAATTCTAGCACTAGACCTCCTCTGTAACTCTAAACTGGTAACCTTTAAAAAATTTCAAAGCGTCGCCTATGGAGATTTTTAAGTACAGAAGTTTGGCACCATTCCATGAGTGTGCGCAATTTTAAAGTGTGACATGTTAGGTATCTATTTACTCGGCATAACATAAGCTTTCATATTTTACAAAAAAATTGAGCTAACTTTACTGTTTTGTTATTTTTTAATTCATGAAACCATTTTTTCCCCAAAAAAGGCGTTTGAAAAATTATTGCGCAAATACCGTGCAAGATAAAAAGTTGCAACGACCGTCATTTTATTCCCTAGGGTGTCTGCTAAAAAAACATATAAAATGTTTTTGGGTTCTGAGTAATTTTCTAGCAAAAGAATGATGATTTGTAGGAGAGAAGTGCCAGAATAGGCCCGGTATGGAAGTGGTATAAAAAGACCTGTATGGAAAGGGTTAAAGAAGGCAAACATTTTCGCTGCAAATTGTACCTAGCAGACATGTGTTTTTTGGGCCACGTACTGCCCTCTTGTCCCTTTTTTCTGGCCTGCGGTAATTAAAGAATTTAAATTACATAAAGCTCCAGCTGCCCTCCAATTGATAAAATTAAAAAAAAAAATCTGAGATAAAACCTTGTAAGTGGCAATTTTTACTGTAATTTAAATTATCAAATTGTTGTAAGTTTTTTTTTTTTTTATTGGAATTAATTAGGTATAAATCTCTGTAGACATAATCCAGCCCTTTTTAAATGTTATTCTGCTCAGTTTGGCCCACTGATTCATTTGAGCTTGGTCAATAGTTTTTTTTCCAATTTTACTGTAGCAACATTTTTAATAATACAATAAAAAAAATGACAATGTATTCTAAAATGTGATTTCTGAATCTGTAATCACAGAAAGCCAATCATGAGTGAACAGAATGGGACAGAAATAACAGAGTTTCTCCTTTTGGGTTTTCAAGACTTGGGCAGATTAAGGATTGTTATCTTCATTTTTATACTTATAGCTTATACTTCTGCACTTTTTATTGATGTTTTGATTATCGTATTGCTCTCAACCAGAACAATTCTTACCTCCCCCATGTACTTTTTTCTCAGACATTTCTTGTTTTCAGAAATGTTGGTGGGAACTCTTATTGTACCCAATATGTTGAAGATCATATGGCTGAAAGGAGCCTTCATATCCATTCCTGGTTGTATTGCTCAGAGTTATCTCTACTGTGCATCAGGTAGTACGGAATGCTATCTTCTTGCAGCGATGGCCTATGACCGTTACTTGGCCATATGTAAGCCTTTGCTCTATAACAAAATCATGAGCCAAAATCTTCAGTATTCTCTGGTAATCTTTTGCTGGATGCTTGGCTTTACATCAACATTGATAACAATGAGTCTTCTAACTCAGCTTAAATTCTGTGGACCCAACATCATTGACCATTACTTCTGTGATCTCGCTCCCTTTGTTGTCCTTGCTTGTTCAGACACTTCAGTTCTTGAGATGGAAATATTCATCCTCTCATTCCCTATCATGGTCATACCATTTATATTGATTTTAGTGAGCTACAGTTGTGTTGTCATAGCCATTCTACGCATGTCCTCTATTACTGGGAGGAAGAAAGCCTTCTCAACCTGTAGCTCTCACCTCTCCGTAGTGATTATGTTTTATGGGTCCTTAATAATAATTTATCTGGTTCCATCAAGCTCACAAACCCTTAACAAGATGATATCAGTAGTTTACACAGTGGTGACCCCTTTGTTTAATCCCTTTATATATAGTATAAGAAATAAGGATATTCGAGCAGTCATGCACACATTATTTACTCTGCAACCAATACATAACAAGAATTAAAAAACAAAAAGATTGATAACACCGTCTGTTTTGGATTTCCGTTTTTTATTTAGTTTTTTTACCAGTGACTGCCAAGCATAAAATGATTTTGACTTTCGATAAAGTATTCTATTAGCATTGAGTTTATGTTATTCATGTTGATTGTAATACATGGAACTTTTAAAAAACACGAAATTACATCTTTTCTGGGGATTTTTAATAAAAAATTTATCAAAAATGGTGTTTACTTTAAATGTATCTGTTTTATTTTATACACTTTTATGGAATCTTAAACAGACATAGAGAGACCATTTTTGAATTCTTGACAGTGTCCATTCTATGAATTAAAAAAACCTCAACATTAAAGGTCATTTGAACTAACCACTTAATAAGCCATGCCCATATATGTAACATCTGGAATCATTTTTGCAACATCAGAGCCTTACAACACCTTAGACTTTTGAAGTATGCAAATACTGATTATTATTTTAAAATTAAATAATATTTTTATTATCTTAAGCTATTTTGAAACTGTCTTAATTTTTTAGTATTTTATAATGTTCTGTCAATAAAAATAATTTGTATTGTGATATTTAAATGAAATAAATAGTAGCGCTATATTTGTGAATAAATACAAACAAAATCTAAAATCTATAGCACTACGTGAAAAATGAATACCACTAAGTGAATAAATGACATGAAATATTACAAGCACAAAATATTGCTGTGGTGACAGTAAAGAAATAATTCAAAAAGTCCAATAATTGTGTAGATATTTCAAAAAAAGTCCAAATAAATCCAAGTGATTGAATAAATCTTCCTTAAATAAACTTAAACTGTAACCTCCACCCAGGGTTGCCAACTTTCAGTAAATTTACAAACCGTTTGTAAAATCCATAATTGTTGCATCTGTCCATGAATGTCAGTTACGGACATGCAGCCTACATGTCTGTAATAGACATTCATGGACAGATGCAAAAAGTACGGATTTTACGAACCGTTTGTATATTTACTGAAAGTTGGCAACCCTGCCTCCACCACACCATTCGTGATTCCTTTCCCATAAGAAATAAACTCACCAAAAATATATGCCTTGCATTCTCATGCTCGGCAATACAGCTTAGTGAACCCACCAGGGTTAATAGACTTGCTCCAACGGTGCTCGTTCAATCATGAGTTCCACATGTAAAAATGAAAAAGTGCTCCAATAGTGAAGTATGTAAAACCAATTTATTTCTAAAACAACGGCAAACCCTTCAACCATTACACTTACATCACTTCAAAGTAAAAACAGCATTACGAAATCACACACAGGAACATGCACATCAGGTAAAGATATCGCAGCGGTGAATTGCGGTCACGGCGGACCCAAACAAGCTGCTTTCAGATCTCACCCTCCACTCGCTCACTTGCTTCTCTATCCCGTGCAAACTGCAACAGCCGATGATCGGTATTTTTAGTGAGTTTATTTCTTATGGGAAAGGAATCACGAATGGTGTGGTGGAGGTTACAGTTTAGGTTTATTTAAGGAAGATTTATTCAATCACTTGGATTTATTCAACTATTTGGACTTGAATTTTTTTGAAATATCTACACAATTATTGAGCTTTTTGAATTATTTCTTCACTGTCACCACAGCAATATTTTGTGCTTGTAATATTTCATGTCATTTATTCACTGATGCCGCGTACACACGGCCATTTTTCTCGTAGAGGAAAACAACATTTTTTCCTTTCGACGAGAAAAATGTTCGTCTGTGGGCTTTTTGCCGGTTTTTCGATGAGAAAAACGGCATTAAAAACGACGAGAAAAATTAGAACATGTTCTAATTTTTCTCGTCGTTTTTTTCGACATGTTTTCCGCTGCAGTTTTCCCATAGGGAAACTCTGCCGCAGAGCCCACAGACGGTCATTTTTTTTGACAAGAGAAAAAACGACGTGAAAAACAACCGTGTGTGGGGAACAAGCCGTTCCCTCATTTTTAATGTCATTATTCACGGCGGTTTTTTAACCGCCGTGAATAATGATCGTGTGTACGCGGCATGAGTGGTATTAATTTTTCACGTAGTGCTATAGATTTTAGATTTTGCTTGTATTTATTTACAAATATAGCGCTACTATTTATTTCATTTAAATATCACAATACATACTTTGCTTTTTTAAGTAGAAGCTTTAGGCACACACATATTCTTTGTGCGCAGTGGTGGTTTGAGACAGGAATTTTTTTCTTTTTTGGGGGGGCGGAAAGGTTCTTTTCTTTACCTACTGTTAAATAAAAATAATTTAGGAGTTCATTATGTCAGGTCACACTTGATATGGGTATGATGATTTAAAGAGTGATATAGTAACATATAGTTACATAGTAGGTAAGGTTAAATAAAGACACCAGTCCATCCAGTTTAACCTGTGTAGGTGTGCGTGTTCATAATCATTTCCCATATCCCTGTATACTGTGCTCACTAAGATGCACATCCAAGAGGTTTTTTTAAAACTATCAATACATCCTGCTGACACCACCGATTGTGAAAGTGAATTGCACATCCTTTCCGCCCTGACAGTGAAAATCCCCATACATAGTTTAAGGTTAAACAGTTTCTCCTCCAGTTTCATTGAGTGGCCCCATGTCTTCCTACACTCCCTGAGACTGAATAGTTTATTCCCTTTTCCAGAATCACCATTGAGGTATTTTTTATATTGCTATCGTATATCCTCTCAAGCGTCTCTTCTCCGTAGAGAATACATTTAGTGCTTCTAGTCGTTCTTCGTATTTGAGGTCCTCCAGCCTCCTTATTCGGGATGAGCTTCGAGTTCGAGTCGAACCCATGTTCGACTCGAACATCGTCTGTTCGGCCGTTCACCGAATTTTTAACATTATGGGTCGTTCGCGCCAAATTTGAGTGGCGTGCCACGGCCCATAATTCACTG
Organism: Rana muscosa; assembly: GCA_029206835.1. NCBI lineage: Eukaryota > Metazoa > Chordata > Amphibia > Anura > Ranidae > Rana > Rana muscosa. The sequence goes on from CM055118.1 coordinate 353,628,883, forward strand.
CGGCATTGCAGTGCATTGCTGACTGATGATTGGCCAAGCATTTACTATGACCCGCATGCTTTGGCCACTCACAGCGCTGAAAAAACAGAGAGCCATAATTGGCCAAAGCCAGGGTGGCTTTGGCCAATTATGTCTCAGGGGGTTTAGTACACGCCCCACACTATATAAGGCCGCCTGCGTGGCAGCCTTGTGTAGTGTGTTGCGGCGGTGGTTAAAGACAGAGAGAGAGAGAGATAGTGTCATTTAATTTCAGTTAGATCGAGCAGGCATATATATGCATCCTAGGTGTTTATATGCATATATGCATCTTAGGTATATATATTTACACACTGTATTCAGTTTAGCTAGATCCGTTCCTGTTATTCTCTATACTGACAGGCAGGCAGGTGATTGTGCTAGCTGCAGTATTTTCTATTAGTGTACTGTGTCCTTTGCACAGTGTGCACCTAAAGCTTATCTGAATACAATTGCTGGTGTTCTGATACAAATAAAGGCAGGGAGCTGCAGTGTTTTGCTTTAGTGTCCTTTGCACAGTGTGCACCTAAAGCTTACCTCAATACAATTGCTGGTGTTCTGATACAAATACAGCATGGGAGCTGCAGTATTTTGCTTTAGTGTCCTTTGCACAGTGTGCACCTAAAGCTTACCTCAATACAATTGCTACTGTTCTGATAGAAATACAGGCAGGGAGCTGCAGTAATTTGATTTAGTGTCCTTTGCACAGTGTGCACCTAAAGCTTACCTCAATACAACTGCTGGTGTTCTGATACAAATACTGGCAGGGAGCTGCAGTATTTTTGCTTTAGTGTCATTTGCACAGTGTGCACCTTAAACTTACCTCAAGACAATTGCTGGTGTTCTGATACAAATACAGGCAGGGAGGTGCAGTATTTTGCTTTAGCGTCCTTTGCACAGTGTGCACCTTTAAGCTTACCTCAATACAATTGCTGGTGTTCTCATACAAATACAGGCCGGGAGCTGCAGTATTTTTCTTTAGTGTCATTTGCACAGTGTGCACCTAAAGCTTACCTCAATACAATTGCTGCTGTTCTGATAGAAATACAGGCAGGGAGCTGCAGTATTTTGATTTAGTGTCCTTTGCACAGTGTGCACCTAAAGCTTACCTCAATACAACTGCTGGTGTTCTGATACAAATACTGGCAGGGAGCTGCAGTATTTTGCTTTAGTGTCCTTTGCACAGTGTGCACCTAAAGCTTACCTCAATACAATTGCTGGTGTTGTGATACAAATACAGGCAGGGAGCTGCAGTATTTTGCCTTAGTGACCTTTGCACAGTGTGCACCTAAAGCTTACCTCAATACAATTGCTGGTGTTCTGATACAAATACAGGCAGGGAGCTGTAGTATTTTGCTTTAGTGTCCTTTGCACAGTGTGCACCTAAAGCTTACCTCAATACAATTGCTGGTGTTCTGATACAAATACAGGAAGGGAGCTGCAGTATTTTGCCTTAGTGTCCTTTGCACAGTGTGCACCTAAAGCTTACCTCAATACAATTGCTGGTGTTCTCATACAAATACAGGCAGGGAGCTGCAGTATTTTGTTTTAGTGTCCTTTGCACAGTGTGCCCCTAAAGCTTACCTCAATACAATTGCTGGTGTTCTGATAGAAATACAGGCAGGGAGCTGCAGTATTTTGCTTTATTGTCCTTTGCACAGTGTGCACCTAAAGCTTACCTCAATACAATTGCTGGTGTTCTGATACAAATACAGGCAGGGAGCTGCAGTATTTTACTTTAGTGTCCTTTGCACAGTGTGCACCTAAAGCTTACCTGAGTAGAATTGCTGGTCTTCTCCTGATACAAATACAGGCAGGGAGCTGCAGTATTTTGCTTTAGTGTCCTTTGCACAGTGTGCACCTAAATCTTACCTGAATACAATTGTTGGTGTTCTGATACAAATACAGGCAGGGAGCTGCAGTATTTTGCTTTAGTGTCCTTTGCACAATGTGCACCTAAAGCTTACCTCCATACATTTGCTGGTGTTCTGATACAAATACAGACAGGGAGCTGCAGTATTTTGTTTTAGTGACCTTTGCACAGTGTGCACCTAAAGCTTACCTGAATACAATTTCTGGTGTTCTGCTACAAATACAGGCAGGAAGCTGCAATATTTTGCTTTAGTGTCCTTTGCACAGTGTGCACCTAAAGCTTACCTCAATACAATTGCTGGTGTTCTGAAACAAATACAGGCAGGGAGCTGCAGTATTTTGCTTTAGTGTCCTGTGCACAGTGTGCACCTAAAACTTACCTCAATACAATTGCTGGTGTTCTGATACAGATACAGGCAGGGAGCTGCAGTATTTTGCTTTAGTGTCCTTTGCATAGTGTGCACCTAAAGCTTACCTCAATACAATTGCCGATGTTCTCATACAAATACAGGCCGGGAGCTGCAGTATTTTGCTTTAGTGTCCTTTGCACAGTTGTGCACCTAAAGCTTACCTGAATAAAATTTCTGGTGTTCTGATACAAATACAGGCAGGGAGCTGCAGCATTTTGCTTTAGTGTCATTTGCACAGTGTGCACCTAAAGCTTACCTCCATACATTTGCTGGTGTTCTCATACAAATACAGACAGGGGGCTGCAGTATTTTGTTTTAGTGTCCTTTGCACAGTGTGCACCTAAAGCTTACCTCAATACAATTGCTGGTGTTTTGATACAAATACAGGCAGGGAGCTGCAGTATTTTGCTTTAGTGTCCTTTGCACAGTTGTGCACCTAAAGCTTACCTGAATAACATTTCTGGTGTTCTGATACAAATACAGGCAGGGAGCTGCAGCATTTTGCATTAGTGTCCTTTGCACAGTGTGCACCTAAAGATTACCTCAATACAATTGCTGGTGTTCTGAAACAAATACAGGCAGGGAGCTGCAGTATTTTGCTTTAGTGTCCTGTGCACAGTGTGCACCTAAAACTTACCTCAATACAATTGCTGGTGTTCTGATACAGATACAGGCAGGGAGCTGCAGTATTTTGCTTTAGTGTCCTTTGCATAGTGTGCACCTAAAGCTTACCTCAATGGAATTGCTGGTGTTATCATACAAATACAGGCCGGAAGCTGCAGTATTTTGCTTTAGTGTCCTTTTCACAGTGTGCACCTAAAGCTTACCTCAATACAACTGCTGGTGTTCTGATTCAAATACAGGCAGGGAGCTGCAGTATTTTGCTTTAGTGTCCTTTGCACAGTGTGCACCTAAAGCTTACCTGAATACAATTGCTGGTGTTCTGATACAAATACAGGCAGGGAGCTGCAGTATTTTGCTTTAGTGTCCTTTGCACAGTGTGCACCTAAAGCTTACCTCAATACAATTGCTGGTCTCCTGATACAAATACAGGCAGGGAGCTGCAGTATTTTGCTTTAGTGTTCTTTGCACAGTGTGCACCTAAAGCTTACCTCAATACAATTGCTGGTGTTCTGATACAAATACAGGCAGGGAGCTGCAGTATTTTGCTTTAGTGTCCTGTGCACAGTGTGCACCTAAAACTTACCTCAATACAATTGCTGGTGTTCTGATACAGGTACAGGCAGGGAGCTGCAGTATTTTGCTTTAGTGTCCTTTGCATAGTGTGCACCTAAAGCTTACCTCAATACAATTGCTGATGTTCTCATACAAATACAGGCCGGGAGCTGCAGTATTTTGCTTTAGTGTTCTTTGCACAGTGTGCACCTAAAGCTTACCTCCATACAGTTGCTGGTGTTCTCATACAAATACAGGCAGGGAGCTTCAGTATTTTGCTTTAGTGTTCTTTGCACAGTGTGCACCTAAAGCTTACCTCCATACAGTTGCTGGTGTTCTCATACAAATACAGACAGGGGGCTGCAGTATTTTGTTTTAGTGTCCTTTGCACAGTGTGCACCTAAAGCTTACCTCAATACAATTGCTGGTGTTTTGATACAAATACAGGCAGGGAGCTGCAGTATTTTGCTTTAGTGTCCTTTGCACAGTGTGCACCTAAAGCTTACCTCAATACAATTGCTGGTCTTCTGATACAAATACAGGCAGGGAGCTGCAGTATTTTGCTTTAGTGTTCTTTGCACAGTGTGCACCTAAAGCTTACCTCAATACAATTGCTGGTGTTCTGATACAAATACAGGCAGGGAGCTGCAGTATTTTGCTTTAGTGTCCTGTGCACAGTGTGCACCTAAAACTTACCTCAATACAATTGCTGGTGTTCTGATACAGGTACAGGCAGGGAGCTGCAGTATTTTGCTTTAGTGTCCTTTGCACAGTTGTGCACCTAAAGCTTACCTGAATAAAATTTCTGGTGTTCTGATACAAATACAGGCAGGGAGCTGCAGCATTTTGCTTTAGTGTAATTTGCACAGTGTGCACCTAAAGCTCACCTCAATACAATTGCTGGTGTTCTGATACAAATACAGGCAGGGAGCTTCAGTATTTTGCTTTAGTGTTCTTTGCACAGTGTGCACCTAAAGCTTACCTCCATACAGTTGCTGGTGTTCTCATACAAATACAGACAGGGGGCTGCAGTATTTTGTTTTAGTGTCCTTTGCACAGTGTGCACCTAAAGCTTACCTCAATACAATTGCTGGTGTTTTGATACAAATACAGGCAGGGAGCTGCAGTATTTTGCTTTAGTGTCCTTTGCACAGTTGTGCACCTAAAGCTTACCTGAATAAAATTTCTGGTGTTCTGATACAAATACAGGCAGGGAGCTGCAGCATTTTGCATTAGTGTCCTTTGCACAGTGTGCACCTAAAGATTACCTCAATACAATTGCTGGTGTTCTGAAACAAATACAGGCAGGGAGCTGCAGTATTTTGCTTTAGTGTCCTGTGCACAGTGTGCACCTAAAACTTACCTCAATACAATTGCTGGTGTTCTGATACAGATACAGGCAGGGAGCTGCAGTATTTTGCTTTAGTGTCCTTTGCATAGTGTGCACCTAAAGCTTACCTCAATGGAATTGGTGGTGTTATCATACAAATACAGGCCGGAAGCTGCAGTATTTTGCTTTAGTGTCCTTTTCACAGTGTGCACCTAAAGCTTACCTCAATACAACTGCTGGTGTTCTGATTCAAATACAGGCAGGGAGCTGCAGTATTTTGCTTTAGTGTCCTTTGCACAGTGTGCACCTAAAGCTTACCTCAATACAATTGCTGGTCTTCTGATACAAATACAGGCAGGGAGCTGCAGTATTTTGCTTTAGTGTTCTTTGCACAGTGTGCACCTAAAGCTTACCTCAATACAATTGCTGGTGTTCTGATACAAATACAGGCAGGGAGCTGCAGTATTTTGCTTTAGTGTCCTTTGCACAGTGTGCACCTAAAGCTTACCTCAATACAATTGCTGGTGTTCTGATACAAATACAGGCAGGGAGCTGCAGTATTTTGCTTTAGTGTCATTTGCACAGTGTGCACCTAAAGCTTACCTCAACACAATTGCTGGTGTTCTCATACAACTACAGGCAGGGAGCTCCAGTATTTTGCTTTAGTGTCCTTTGCACAGCGTTCACCTAAAGGTACCTCAATACAATTGCTGGTGTTCTCATACAAATACCACAAGCAGAGAGCTGCAGTATTTTTAGTTAGTGTACTGTGTCCTCTGCAAAGTGTGCAACTAAAGCTAACTGAAGACAATTGCTGGTGTTCTCATACTAATAATAGTACAGGCAGGCAGTTGATTCTGCTAGCTGCAGTATAATCAGTATATATATACATCCCAGCTTTGTGCAGCTACATCTCCCTGCAGGCCATTATTATGTCTGGAAGGACAACAAGGAGAGGCAGACTGTCACAATCCAATTAAAGAGGGCAAGCAGGTTCTGTGTCTAGAGGCAACAGTGCTGGTCATGGACACAGTGCATCCTCATCAGCACGTGGCCATGGGACACGCTTGTCCTTTTTTTCGGCAGCTGGCCGTGTTGAGCCGCAACATGCCGAAGACTTGTTAGAGTGGATGACCAAGCTGTCCCCATCCTCCTCATCCTCTCTCACCCAGGCTCAGGGTACTTTGTCTGGCAAATGGAAACACACCCCAGACGATGCAATTTGTTGCGAAACGCATCGGGGGATTCCACTGCTGCCACTATTTGTATTTGACAAGCGCTTGTTTCACCATTTTGATGTAAGTGTATCTACCTACATTAAATTCCATTTTAAGACGGTATTATGCTATGTGCCCTTTTCTTTCCTTCTATACCGCCATTTGTTTTATGTCCTGGTTTACCATCATTGGGCTACCATCTTCCAAGCTTTTATTTACCCTCCCATCATATCTGCTGAGAGTGACATTCCGGTGGATTCATCTGCAGAGGATCGATTCATCAGGGTGTTATACACTCAAAGCTTTTTGCGACCTTCCAGACGTATGTCTGTTTGGGTCCACAGATTCTGGTAAGCCTCCTCTATATCGGTGGTGGTCATCTTCACTTTTTCCAAGATTTTGGGATTATCACATATTTGTCCAGTATTTGTTTTGATTTCACATATCAGAGACTTTTTTATTATCAGAATTTCATATGGACTTTTGTTATTTGATTTTTTGTCTCAGCACTATATATCACTGGGTGTTGTATTCATATATGCATTAGCGCTACATTTTTCAGTTTTTCTTTGTTTGGCAAAGCAGCTGCAAAAAGCGGCCTCTTCCCTCAGCTCAATGGCATCAGTCACTCCTTTCCTAGCCCCACCATGTCCTCCTGAGGAGTCCCCCAAACTGTTTGACCACAGTGTTGGGTACATGCTCCAGGAGGATGCCCAGCGTTTTGAAGGCTCCGATAATGGTACCCAGCTAGAGAAAGGCAGTAACGTGAGCCCAGAGAGAGGGGGTGCCCAAGAAGGACAGCAATCTGGCAGTCATGTTCCCCCAGCTGCAGCATACTGCCAGGTTTGCTACAGTGATGAGGAGGGAGGGGATGATGAGGTCACGGACTCTACGTGGGTGCCTGATAGGAGAGAGGAGGAGGAGGAAGCACATCTCCAATGAGGCAGGATGCCCTCCAGGGGCCAGCTTAAGGGCAGCACACCAACATCATCACACCGCAGAGCTCCGCATGTGCAGGCCGCTGCTGTCTCTGCGCGTTATTCTAAAAGTTCTTTTGTGTGGGCCTTTTTTGAGACGAGTGCATCAGATTGCGGTGCTGCTATTTGCAACATATGTCTCAGGCGTATCTCGCGTGGCCAAAACATCACCCGCTTGGGCACCACATGCTTGATCAGACATATGTCGACCTGCCATGCAGTTTGTTGGCAAGCACACCTAAAAGACCCATACCAAAGAACAAAGCGGACCTCTCCTTGCTCCTCATCAGCTGGGATCTCCAACCACACTATACCTTCAGTCCTCTCTGAAACCTGCACTGAGAGGAATGAAGGTGTAGAATTAGGTGTGTCACAGCCAAGTACTTGCGGGCAATCTGCTATCAGTACACCAACATCAGATTGTACCAGGCAAATTTCCCTGCCCCAGCTGCTGCACCGCCAAAAGAAGTTCGCTCCCAGCCATCCACATGCTCAGCGGTTGAATGCTAGCTTGGCTAAATTGCTAGCACTTTAACTGCTGCCTTTTTAGTTGGCAGACTCTGCACCCTTCCGTGAGTTTGTGGAATGTGCGGTTCCTCAGTGGCAGGTTTCCAAACGCCACTTTTTCTCACGGAAGGCGATTCCAGCTCTCTACCGGCATGTGGAAGGCAATGTCTTGGCCTCGCTGGACAGGGTGGTCAGCGGTAAGGTGAATATTACCGCTGACTCATGGTCCAGCAGGCATGGACAGGGACGTTACCTATCTTTCACGGTGCATTGGGTGACTCTGCTGGCAGCTGGGAAGGATGCAGGACAAGGTGCAGTAGTGTTGGAGGTTGTTCTGCCACCACGCCTCCAAAATGCTACTACTGGTGATTCTGACACACCTCTCTCCTCCACCCCCTCCTCTTCTTCTTCCTCCATGGCCTCTTCCTGTGCTTTGTCCTCGGAACCAGCAGTGCTCCGTAGGCGTTCAAGGGGCTATGCATGTACGCAGGCAAAGAGATGCCATGCGGTGCTTGAGCTGGTGTGCTTGGGGGACAGGAGCCACACTGGGGCAGAGATTCTGTCAGCTCTGCAGGGGCAGGCTCAGAGGTGGTTGACGCCACACCAGCTTAAACCAGGAATGGTGGTTTCCGACAATGGCACCAACCTCCTCTCCGCCCTCCGACAGGGACACCTGACCCATGTGCCCTGTTTGGCTCACGTCCTTAACCTGGTGGTGCAGCGGTTCTTTGGCAGGTACCCGGGCTTACAGGATGTCCTGAGGCAGGCCAGGAAAGTCTGTGTGCATTTATAATGCCAGTGCTTGGCTAGCTGACCTGCAAAAGGAATTTAACCTGCCCAAGAACCGCCTAATCTGTGACATGCCCACCAGGTGAAACTCAACGTTGGCCATGCTGCAGCGGCTGCACACGCAGCAGAGGGCCGTCAATGAGTATCTGTGCCAATATGGCACCAGGACAGGGTCAGGGGAGCTTGTTTTTTTTGCCACGCCAGTGGGTCATGATTAGGGATGCATGCACTGTCCTGGCACTATTTGAGGAGGCCACGAGGATGGTGAGCAGTGACAGTGCATGCATCAGTGACACTGTCCCTCTTGTCCACCTGTTGTAGCACACGCTGCTTGGAATAATGGACAGGGCACTTGAGGCAGAACCGAGGGAGGAAGAAGAGGACTTCCTTACCTCTCAAGGCCCCGTTTATCCAGACAGTGTTCCTGCTGGCCTGCCTATCACACAGGAAGAGGAGGAGGAGGAGGAGGAGGAGGATTTTGTCAGCATGGAGGTGGAGCCGAGCACTCACCATCAGCCGCAGTCTTCTAGGGATTAATTACAGTCTCAAGACACCCATGGACTTGTATGTGGCTGGGAGGAGGTGGCTGCGGATCATGTCGTCCTAAATGACCTAGAGGACTCCGGACCGAATGCCTCAGCAAACCTACGCTGCATGGCCTCCCTGATCCTGCAAAGCCTGCGGAAGGATCCTTGTATTCGTGCAATCAAGGAGGGGGATCATTACTGGCTGGCAACCCTCCTTGATCCACGTTACAAGGGTAAGGTTGCGGACCTTATCTTGCCGTCGCAGAGGGAGCAGAGGATAAAACATCTTCGGGGGGCGTTGCAGAAAGGTCTGTGCAACATGTTCCCAGAGACTGGGAGGTTAAAAATTCCTGGTCCTGGACAACGTGTTGCTGAGGCTTCGGTCAGTCAAAGAAGGAGCGGTGTAAAAGGTGGCCGTCTGACCGATGCGTTCAGACAATTTTTTTAGTCCGCAGACCCAAGGTATGATTGGTTCCAGCAACCATCGCCAGCGTCTGGTTTACATGGTGCAGGAATACCTAGGGGCAAGATCAGACTTGGACACCTTTCCCACCGAAAATCCTCTAGGTTACTGGGTCTTGAGGATGGATCACTAACCAGAGCTTGCACAGCATACAATTGAGCTACTGGCCTGTCCTGCATCCAGCGTTCTTTCAGAACTCACATTCAGTTCTGCTGGAGGCTTTGTAACCAATCACAGGGTGCACCTGTCCACCGACTCGGTCGATCGACTGACCTTCATAAAAATGGATCAGTCTTGGATCACCACCAGCTACCAAGCACCTGATGCTGATGTAACCGAATATTTTTTTTTGAAATGTCAGATCCCTTCAAGACTGCCTATGCTGATGCTGAGTGACTATCCTCTTCCTCCTCAATGATCATACTGATAGCTTGTAAGAACATTTTTGGTTCTGGGCACCTCCACCAGTGGCTAAGACCCAATTTTTCAGCCCCTGTTTAACAGGGGCGTGTAATTACAATTTTTGATGCAATACTTTGCAGCAGGGCTCATTCCTGTGCTCCAACTAGAGTATCTGTGAGGGGTTGCAGTGTTGTGGCACCAGCACCAGTGCTTAAGGCCCAATTTTTCAGCCCCCTGTTTAACAGGGGCGTGTAAATACGATTTTTGATGCAATACTTTGCAGCAGGGCTCATTCCTGCGCTCCAACTAGAGTATCTGTGAGGGATTGCAGTGTTGTGGCACCAGCACCAGTGCCTAAGGCCCAATTTTTCAGCCCCTGTTTAACAGGGGTGTGTAATTACAATTTTTGAAGCAATACTTTGCAGCAGGGCTCATTCCTGTGCTCCAACTAGAGTATCTGTGAGGGGGTTGCAGTGTTGTGGCACCAGTGCCTAAGGCCCAATTTTTATGCCCCTGTTCAACAGGGGCATGTAATTACAATTCTTGATCTAATATTTCACAGCAGGGCCCATTCCTGCGCCCACCAAGAGTAACTGTGAGGGCTTACAGTGTTGTGGCAACACCACCACCACCACCACCACCAAAGGGCCAATTTTTCTGCCCCTGTTCAACAGGGCCGTGGTCTCAGATCTGGGCATTCCTCTTTAGGGGTCCAATCACTGATGGACACCCTCTCCAATCCACATTACTTTTTATCTCTTCCAAACTGTTGAGCAGATCAATACATTCTGCACTCATAGAATAGAGGATTTTTTTTAATGTCATTCCTACAGCCACCTTAAATGATTGCACTGCAGAGAATGTTCTGATCTGCTAAACAGTTTGGAAGAGATAAAAAGTAATCTGGAAAGGAAAGTGTGTGAGGCAGTGATTGGAATGGTCAGATCTGAGACCGGGAGGCTGCAGGATGTGAGCAGCGAATATCTAATCTATGCAAACAGAGATAGTGAAGGGGGAGGGGGGATCAGTGTGATAGGGAAGGTGTACAGACGTGCATTACAGGGAGAGAGGTGAAGTAAAGTTGGAGATTAAAATGCTGCTGTAAGTCACTCAGGACACAGTGATAATAGCCCCTTCTGCCCCTCCCCCTCCAGTCCTGGCATGTAGAAGTGTACCTGGAGATTTCTGTGTGCACTGCTGGATACCGAGTCTGTGTCACAGGGAGATGAATGGAGCTGCCTCTGCACATCGCTCCCTGTCTACCCTGAGCAGTTCTTCTTCTGCTGGTGATTTCCCCCTCACTTACTGAAGGAGACATTCAGCCTGTGAGCCAATGACGATGCAGGTCTGATTAAAGCCCCACCCTATGGACCCAATAAATTACAAGCACTGGAAACCTAATGCTAGAGGTGGAGTTTTCGTGGCTACAAGATTTGCGCCCCGAACACACTCTAAACTACGCCAATAGAGCTTCTTAGCCCCAATCACGTGTTTACACACATGGGTCATGCCTCCAATAGCACCCCGTGTCCGGCGCCCTTAACACACCCACTTAAAGGGACACTTTAAAAAGATTTTTTTTTTTAATAAGTAGCTTTGGGGGGGCGGCGCCCCTGCGCCCCCTATTGATGGGCCTCCACTGCCCTTATCATAAAGAAATGTACTCAACAGAGCATATCTCTTGGAAACACAGGGTCATAGCTATGTTGCTTTTATACCCCATTTACCCAACCTAGCTCCAGTGCAGCAGTCAAGAGTTTGCCCAGTAGCTGGTTTAGAATTAAAATGTTTTCCTTTTTGTTTTATCATTACTTTTTTTTTCAATAGCATTATAAGCAAGACCTTATTACTTAATGGAAGTAAAAGTTTGTTTTGACATATTTGTTTTCACTAAACCAGTCCTTTTGAAAATCCAAATAAAACTTAAAAGGTAGCCTAATGCCTTCACCAAAATATATTCCTTCAAATATTCTTGTCATCATTCCCTGCCTAGCCAGGCAAACATGCTCAGCAAATGTACCCACAAACCCAAGTCAGATTTATGATGTTTTTTTTTTATCAATTGTGCTCCCTTACTAAGCTGTAGTATATAGCTTTAATAAAAGTATACTTCAACCAGGGCTTCTCCTCCTAAATATTACCTCTTAATTTCCTCCAACTAAACACTCCAATATAAAAAAAATGGCATGTGATGTACTAGGTCCCTTCACAATGGGTTTATCTGAGAGACCTGAAGATTTCATGGGGTGGCATGATGACATCATGATGGGAAAATGGCAAAAAGACTGGTTAGTGGCTGCCCAGGATTACAGGGTGGGATCACTAAACTTACCTACCATAGATGGTGCCATGAAGAGTCGTACAATGACCCCAGGTCAAAAACAAATGGGTGGGACTAGGGTAGGTGAGAGGAAATAAAAGGGGGTTATAGTACAAACCTTGATGATGGGCCAACCAGACTAAAATAACTGTATAAAGTTATGAAAATGTGTTTTATGGTTCTATTTGTTCTATAAACCAGCAGTTAGGGTGCTAACAGTTAGACCAGTGTTTCTCAACCTTTTACCGTGGAGGAACCCTCTGTAAAAAGTTTGAGATCTCAGGGAACAGCTCACAGAACATTAAATCTGATCAGCAAGCTATAGATATAACAATTAACAAGGAAATGCAGAGCAGCGCATGGAAGCTGCTGTTGTAACATGCCTTTTCCCCTTGATCCCTACTAGCCCTCCTCTTGTCCATCCCATGTGATATCACATATAAGAGCCTGGAATGGACAGAAAAGGAGGAGCTTTGGGGGCCAGTGCAGTAAATAACAGTATGCTTCCCTGCGCCTCTCTGCAAATCCATAACACAGGGTTTCTTAAATGGGGTTCAACCGCAAATTAATATTATAGTGGATGATTGTCCGCCCAATGTTGTTTTCAATAAGCACTGATAGTGTGCATTGATACCTGATTCTGCCTCTGTAGTTGTGGTTCCTGTAGACTCAGAGGATGGAATCCAGGGAAGTGCAGAGAGTGGGAACAGGCTGGATCAGGAGGTGATATCCTGTGTATGGCAGAGGTGAATGCAGACTGTGGAGGGGGCAGCAGAGAGTGGTAGCACGTGGATGAATGTAGCAGGGGGTGACATCCAGTGTATGGCAGCACTGAATGCAGACTGCCAGGGCACTTGGCTGGATGATACTGAATGTAGCAGGAGGTGAGATCATAATAGCTTTATGTACAGTTATGGCATAACATAAAGCTATTATGGTCTCACCTCCTGCTACATTCAGTCTCACTCAGCTGTGTGCTTCCCCCTCTCTGCAGTCTGTATCACTGCTGCCATACACTGGATGTCACCTCCTGCTTTAGCCATGTGCTTCCTCTCTCTGCTGAATATCTAGTCTGTATTGACTGCTGCCTTACAGACACAGTGCTCTAGCACTCTGCATCGCACCGCTACACAAACTTATTAAGGGATCTCACCTCGTAATCCAGCCATCGGCTTGCGCCCTGTGCTCCCTCCCACAGTGAAGCTATAGGAAGTAACACCTCCCCCTTCAGCTCCTGCTTGTGCACTGCTCCCGGTGCCTCCCTCTGAGTTCACAGGAGCCTGAACTACAGAGGAGCCATCAGGTATCAATGTGTGCTGACAGTACTGACTGTCAGCATGCATTGAGAACATAACTGAAAACAACATTGGGCGGTATACATCCGCCACAATGTTGATTTGCAGTGGAACCCCTGGGGACTTCTTGCGGAACCCTGGTTGAGAAACACTAAGTTAGACATTCCTCTCAATTGTTCAAGCAGTTTTATAGTATGACATACTGGACTTACACATGTTACCAAGTTAGTCTCTTGTTCTAACGCTGTCTTTAAGATTTAAAAAAAAAAAAAAGCTATTGAAAAACCATTACAAATAAAAATTTTGAAAATTTATTTCAGTTGCTGTAATTTTAAAATATGTTGGACTTTTCTCAAGCTTTGAACTATTTAATAGTTATGTAAAACCAGATTAATCAAATGTTACACTTATTCTGATAATAATTGTAAGTATTGTAATCTTTATTTCCTCCAGTAAATGTAACTACATATGATAGCATTCATATCCTGATTCCTCAGGCTGTATATTATAGGATTGAACAATGGCGTCACCACAGTAAATATAACAGATAATATTTTGTTGATGGCCACAGAGTTTTCTCCAACTGGCATCAAATAATCTATTAACACGGCTCCATAAAACATACCCACCACCAAGAGGTGAGTGCTACAGGTAGAGAAAGCTTTTTTCCTGCTGCTGATAGATGACATTCTAAGGATGACTACAAAGATAGATACATAGCTTACAATGATTAAAATAAATGGTACAACAACCATAGGGATGGTTAGTATAAATATACCAATTTGCAGACTAGAAGTATCTGAACACGCAATATCCACGAAAGGAGCAAGATCACAAAAGTAATGGTCAATGATGTTCTGACCACAGAACCTAAGTGTAACCAGCAGACCCAGGGTGATCATTGTCAAAAGAAAACCTAACATCCAACAAAAGGTAACCAGGAAATATTGAAGGGTGTGGTCCATTATTGTGTTATAGTGTAAAGGTTTACATATGGCCAAGTATCGGTCATACGACATTGCGGTGAGGAAATAAATTTCAGAAGTACCTGAAGATACAAACAAGTAGCTCTGAGTGATGCATCCAGTGACAGATATGGTGGCCCCATCCATCCATATGATATGTAGCATATTAGGGACTACTACATTCACAAAGCACACCTCTGACAATAAGAAATTCCTGAGGAACACAAACATGGGGGACTGTAGGCTTTGTCTGGTTGACACTAGCACTATAATCATAACATCAAGGAAAACTGTCACAGTATATGCAGAAAATATAAGAGCGAAGAAAAGAAACCTAAACACACCAAGTCCGGGGAATCCCAGAAGAAAGAATTCAGTTGCTGTTGTCACATTTTCATTATTCGTGATCATTTCAGCGGCTGCATAGACAGACAAAATTGCAAAGAGCTATAATACTTGTACACTGTTTTTCTGTTTCAATATATTTTATTGTGCAAATACCGTATATACTCGAGTATAAGCCGAGATTTTCAGCCCTTTTTTTTGGGCTGAAAGTCCCCCCCCTCGGCTTATACTCGAGTCGGCGAAATTTAACATTGTAAATAGTACCTGAAAAAAAGTTGAGAGGCTGCGGCGTCCATCCTTTAAATCTCGCGGTCTCTTCCTGGTCCCTTCCGTGATAGGCGATTCTCAGCAGACACTCTCCGCCTATCACGAACGTTCTCTAATCCTCAGTTTCCCAGCAGACGTCTGTGATTGGCGGAACACCGAACACAGTGTCTGCTGGGATGGGTGAGGATGAGAGAACGTTTGTGATAGGCGGAGAGGGTCTGCTGAGAATCGCCTATCACGGAAGGGACCAGGAAGAGACCGCGAGATTTAAACGATGGACGCCGCAGCCTCTCAACTTTTTTTCAGGAACTATTTACAATGTTAAATTTAAACAGTGAGCTAGGGAACAGTGAGCTAGGGAACAGTGAGGATAGGAACAGTGAGGATAGGAACAGTGAGGATGGGAACAGTGAGAATAGGAACAATGAGGATAGGAACAGTGAGGATAGGAACAGTGAGGATAGGAACAGTGAGGAACAGTGAGGATGGGAACAGTGTGGAACAGTGAGGATGGGCACAGTAAGGATGGGAACAGTGAGGCATTGTTGACCCTTGGCTTATACTCGAGTCAGTACGTTTCCCAGTTTTTTGTGGTAACATTAGGTACCTCGGCTTATACTCGGGTCGGCTTATACTCGAGTATATACGGTACCAATAATACCAGCATATTCAGTAAAGCAAGATAGTTCGTACAAGCATTTATGAAATGTATTGAAAATAAGGTAGTAAACAAGTACTAGTGAACAATTAGTGTAAGAATTATTATCTTCAACATTGGCCTCATGAGAAATACAATAGGGTTATGCACAAAACCAACATTTTGGTGGCGGTAACATTAGGAGGGGGAGAAGGGGAAGGAAGTGGAGGTTGAAGGAAGGGTAAGGAATGTGGAAAGTGGGATTAAAAGGATATAATTTCTGGGTGTAGACCAGGAGTACCAAAGTTGACTGTCATGATCAGTGTTATTGCCTGGGTCACCTGCTGGTGGCACTATTGCTTTCAGCACCAAAGGGTGTAATTCTGGTGGCCACCAGCGGGTGTCTTCCAGTAGATGGACTTTTCATTGATCAAGCTGCACCTGATGTGAGCTGCTTGGAGTGTATAAGCCCCCCCCCCCCCCCCCGTTCACTGAGGCTCAGGGCTTCAGTATCCTCTCTGCTAGCCTTGTCCCTGCCTGACCTGATCCGTTGCTTGAATGTGTTCCTGATCTGCTTCCTGCCCTGTCCTGGACTTGGTTCCTTGTACCCTGTCCCTGAGTCTTGTCCCCTGATTCCTGCTTCCAGCTCCCCCCTGCTTATTGCTCCCTCCATCTGGTCTCTTGTTCCCCTTGTCTCTCGTCCCTGCCTTGTTTATGTATCTGTGTTCTCTTTCCTTGTATATATATTAGTTAGATAGTTAGATTAGGTGTTTGGGGTTGCTGTGTATATTTGTATTTCTTGCTTGTTCATGGTTTGCTGTGTTTGGTTTTGCACGTGTGTCTTTATCTTTAACCACTTAAGCCCCGGACCATTTTGTAGCTAAAGGACCAGAGCTGTTTTCAGAATTTTGCACTGCGCTGCTTTAACTGTAAATTGTGCAGACATGCAATGTTGTACCGAAACAAAATTTGCGTCCTTTTCTTCCCACAAATAGAGCTTTCTTTTAATGGTATTTGATTGCCTCTGCGATTTTTATTTTTTGCGATATAAACGGAAAAATACCGAAAATTTTGAAAAAAAATGATATTTTCTACTTTTTGTTATAAGAAAAATCAAATAAACTCAATTTTAGTCATACATTTTAGTCATACATTTAGGCCAAAATGTATTCAGCCACATGTCTTTAGTAAAAAAAATGTCAATAAGCGTATATTTATTGGTTTGCGCAAAAGTTATAGCGTCTACAAACTAGGGTACATTTTCTGGAATTTACACAGCTTTTAATTTATGACTGCCTATCTCATTTCTTGAGGTGCTAAAATGGCAGGGCAGTACAAAACCCCCCCAAATGACCCAATTTTGGAAAGTAGACACCCCAAGGAAATTGCTGAGAGGCATGTTGAGCCCATTGAATATTTTTTTTTTTGTCCCAAGTGATTGAATAATGACAAAAAAAAAAAAAAAGAATTACAAAAAGTTGTCACTAAATGATATATTGCTCACACATGCCATGGTTATATGTGGAATTGCACCCCAAAATACATTCTGCTGTTTCTCCTGAGTATGGAGATACCACATGTGTGGGACTTTTTGGGAGCCTAGCCGCGTACGGGTCCCCAAAAACCAAGCACCGCCTTCAGAATTTCTAAGGGCGCAAATTTTTGATTTCACTCCTCACTACCTATTACAGTTTCGAAGGCCATAAAATGCCAAAATAGCACAAAAACCCCCCAAATGGCCCCATTTTAGAAAGTAGACACCCCAAGGAAATTGCTGAGAGGCCTGTTGAGCCCATTGAATATTTTTTTTTGTCCCAAGTGATTGAATAATGACAAAAAATAAATAAAAAATTACAAAAAGTTGTCACTAAATGATATATTGCTCACACATGCCATGGTTATATATGGAATTACACCCCAAAATACATTTTGCTGCTTCTCCTGAGTACGGGGATACCACATGTGTGGGACTTTTTGGGAGCCTAGCCGCGTATGGGACCCGAAAACCAAGCACCGCCTTCAGGATTTCTAGGCACAAATTTTTGATTTCACTCCTCACTACCTATCACAGTTTCGAAGGCCATAAAATGCCAAAATAGCACAAAACCCCCCCAAATGACCCCATTTTGGAAAGTAGACACCCCAAGCTATTTGCTGAGAGGCATGGTGAGTATTTTACAGCTCTCATTTGTTTTTGAAAATTAAGAAAGAAAATATATATATTTTTTTTTTTTCAATTTTCAAAACTTTGTGACAAAAAGCGAGATCTGCAAAATACTCACCATACCTCTCAGCAAATAGCTTGGGGTGTCTACTTTCCAAAATGGGGTCATTTGGGGGGTTTTGTGCCATCTGGGCATTCCATGGCCTCCGAAACTGTGATAGGCAGTGAGAAGTGAAATCAAAAATTTACACCCTTAGAAAGCCTGAAGGCGGTGCTTGGTTTTGGGGTCCCGTACGCGGCTAGGCTCCCAAAAAGTCTCACACATGTGGTATCCCCGTACTCAGGAGAAGCAACAGAATGTATTTTGGGGTGTAATTCCACATATGCCCATGGCATGTTTGAGCAATATATCATTTAGTGACAACTTTGTGCAAAAAAAATAAATAAAAAAAAAATAAATTTTCCGCAACTTGTGTCAACATATAAAATATTCCATGGACTCGACATGCCTCTCAGTATATAGCTTGGGGTGTCTACTTTCCAAAATTGGGTCATTTGGGGGGGTTTTGAACTGTTCTGGCATTTTATACACAACATTAGGAAGCTTACATCCACTCTTCTAACCACTTGAAGACAAAGCCCTTTTTGACACTTTTTGTTTACATGAAGACATATTTTTTTTTTTGCAAAAAAATTATGTTGAACCCCCAAACATTATATATATTTTTAAAGCAAAGGCCCTACAGATTAAAATGGTGGGTGTTGCATTTTTTTTTCTACACAGTATTTGCGCAGCGATTTTTCAAACGCATTTTTTGGGGAAAAAATACACTTTTTTTAATTTTAATGCACTAAAACACACTATATTGCCCAAATGTTTGATGAAATAAAAAAGATGATCTTAGGCCGAGTACATAGATACCAAACACGACAAGCTTTAAAATTTCGCACAAACGCGCATTGGCGACAAACTACATACATTTTTAAAAGCCTTTAAAAGCCTTTACAGGTTACGCCGTTAGATTTACAGAGGAGGTCTACTGCTAAAATTACTGCCCTCGATCTGACCTTCGCGGTGATACCTCACATGCATGGTGCAATTGCTGTTTACATATGACGCCAGACCGACGCTTGCGTTCGCCATTGGGCAAGAGCAGGGCAGGACAGGGGTGCTTTTTTTTTTGTTATTATTAATTTTGCTTTTTTATTTTATTTTTAAACTGTTGCTTCCATATTTTTTTTTTTTATCATTTTTATTGTTATCTCAGGGAATGTAAATATCCCCTATGATAGCAATAGGTAGTGACAGGTACTCTTTTTTTGAAAAAACTGGGGTCTATTGGACCCTAGATCTTTCCTCTGCCCTCAAAGCATCTGACCACACCAAGATCGGTGTGATAAAATGCTTTCCCAATTTCCCAATGGCGCTTTTTATATCCGGGGGGGGGACATTACCTCCCATTGCTTGTAAAAGCAGTCCAGAGGCTAATTAGCCACTAGGATTGCTTTTACATGAAAGCCGGCCGCTGGCTGAAAAGAATTATACCAAGATGATACCTAAACCCACAGGCATCATTCTGGTATAAACATTCAAAGTCCAGCAACATACCAGTACGTTGCTGGTCCTTGTTGGACATGTATTGTAATCTTTTTTTTCATGCAGCCTGTTGGCTGAACGAAAAAAAAAGATTGATCGGTGGGTATGCCCACCATTAGAATACCACCCTTCATCCACCCACTTCTAATGATGGGCATACATGCACCATTTATATATGCCGAAGCATGGGGGCATCATCCCGCAAAAGTTATGCCGCATACACATGGTCAGACTTTTCCACGGGCAAGCCTCCGTCGGAATTTAGACCGTATGTACGCAGCATTAGAAGCAAAATCGCTCCTCCGCCCCTGCTGCCCCAATGCTTCGGCATATATGCTTTTTTTTTTTTAACTGTGGTGGTGAAATCACCTCCTACAGCACTGGATCAGGCCTGTCTCTGCGAACGCTGCAGCTATGTGTGTTGTGTTTTGCAAGTGACAGTGATCGATCGATACTGCACTTGGGTGGCCTGGGCTGGACGGAGGGGCAAAACGCAGGTGCTAGCAGGTATCTGGGCTGATCCCGCTAACACTGCGTTTTTGGGAACCCTAAACTGCTGGGGACGCTAGTATAGATCTGATCAGATCAGATATTGATCTGTTCAGATACTATACCACTAAGGGGGGTGTATGCTACACGCGTGGGTGTTAGCGCTACTGGCACTCACCTGACTCCGCCTGGGGTGTGACGCAGACCCTCTCTGACGCTAAAACCTAATTGATATCACCCGCCGGGCGATCAGGGGGTTAAACCTTTATTGGGTTATATACGGCAGGTGCCCTGACACTATAAAAAGCAAACTAACTAACCAGCGTCACCCGTAACACTTATATGGTGATCACTGGTGAAAGGGTTAACTAGGGGTAATTAGGGGGTTAAAACCTTTATTAGGTAATATATGGGGGTACCCGACGCTATAAAAACCTGACGGCGAACCTAAAAAAAAATTACTGGCTACCTATCGGCATCACCGACACTAAGACAGCGATCAGAAAAACGATCGCTTAGTGACAGTGGTGATAGGGGGTGAAAGGGTTATCTGGGGGGTGATCAGGGGGTTAAACCTTTATTAGGTAATATATGGGGGTACCCGACGCTATAAAAACCTGCGGCGAACCTAAAAAAAATAACTGGCTACCGATCGGCATCACCGATGCTAAGACAGCGATCAGAAAAATGATCGCTTAGCGACGGCGGTGCTAGGGGGTGAAAGGGATATCTGGGGGGTGATCAGGGGGTTAAACCTTTATATGGGGGGGTTAGGGGGCTACACTGGACCTAAAACTAAACTGTAGTGACACTTTTACAGTCACAAATGTCACTGATTGCAGTGATCAGTAAATAAATGTGACACTGTGACTGGGGGCTGGGGGGTGATCTGGGGGGTGATATGGGGTGTCTGGGGGGGCCTGGGGGGGCGATTTATGTGCCTATGTGTCCTGGTGTCAGTGTAGTGTTTTGTGCACTAACCTGCATCTTCTCTTGTGCGGCGCTCAGTATATGTGAGCGCCACAGGAGAGATGACCTCACTTCCTCTGCCTGTGTAAACATTACACAGGCAGGGGAAGGATTCGATTCGTTGGGAGCAATCGAGAGGGGGTGGCCGGAATCGAACGGCTGTCCCCTCATCCCTGATCACTCCCAAACGAATAACGGCCGCTCACTGTAAAGAAGGGGGGTCCGATCGGACCCCCCAACTATACAAAGGCGATCACGTAGATATACGTGATTCTGCCTGTCGGTGCCATTCTGCCGACGTATTTTTACAGTGGGCGGTCGTTAAGTGGTTAATAAATATATATTTTTCACTTACTTGTGCCTGATTCCTGAAGTGCAGCCCACTGATCTGTTTACCCTGTGCTGGATGTCTGTGTTAGGCATCCCTGACAGAATACTGAAGCCATACAAACAGATCGGCTGCACTTAGGAATTGGGTCTGGGCACTTGCCATTGCTAAAAAAAATAATGCATCTGGAAGATATTCTGTATCTTTCGCTCCAGGCAACAGATTACAGAGATTTTTGGCATCAGACATTAAGTGAGTACACTAGAGAGAAGTTATTGGAATGCATCCGTCTAGCTCATGTTTTTGTTGATCAGGGTAGTTTCTGTTTGAGGACGTGCAGCCATTGATTCAGATCTGTACAAAGTTGGCCCTGTCTGATGCCTCTAGTGGAGGTGATGACTATACACCTCTTTTTAGTGCAGCTCAGGTAGAGTCTTTGGTGTGGCTGTGGGAAGATGACTCAGCCTTTTTCTTTGAGCAGTACTCAGCTTGTCCTAAACAGGTGCTTGCAGCATGTATTGATTCAGCGCAGTCTCTGGTCAGACGAGTCGTGTGCAAACCTGATTTTGTGCAACCATTATTACAGGCCTGGTCAAGTTTGTTGTACTCAGCCCCTGTCAGCTCCCAACCATCCATTTCTATGTCTAGACACCAACCTGCTGGGATGTCTTCCTCTCCTTTACCCCCAACTACCACAGTTGCTGACCAATACACCCGGCTACCAATGAAGTACCAGTACCCTGTTTCCTCCTGCTACACTTACCCTGCTTTTAACCCTTCTGCTTCTTCTCGGCTGCCTCCATCAGTTCCACCAAAATCCGTTACCTCTGTTTCACCATCCTTCCGCTCTTCACCTCTATCAGCTGCACCCATTACCCACAGCCCTGTATCCATATACAAATCTTCAGTGGCTAAACCAAAGAAGAAACTGAAGTTTTTTCCAACCCATTCAATCCCGCCACTACCCCAATCTGCCTCCACTCCAGCCAACTTGCTTCAGCCTGTTCCTGTACCAGCGGAGCTGCCCCAGCCTGATTCCTTGTCAGCCAACCTGCTCCGGTCCACCTTCATGCCAGCTGGTCCTGAACCTGATGACCCACCTAATCCTGCCAACTCTCTGCCTGCTTTTCAGCTTGAAGTACTGGTGTCCCAGCCTTAAGTTCCTGTGTCCCAGCCTGATGTTCCTGTGCCCATGTTCCTGTCTGAAGTTCCAGTACCTGCTGTCCAGTCCGATGCACCTGCTGTTGTGCCTGTGTCTGCTACTCAGCCTGTTGGGCCAATGCCTGTGCCCGCTGTACAGTTTGAGGTCCCAGTGCCTGCTGCTCAGTCTGACATCCCGGTGTCCATGCTCCAGTCTGACGCTCCAGTGACTACTGTCCAGTCCGATGTACTTGTTGTTCAGCCTGTTGTGCCAGTACCTGCTGTTCTGCCTGATGTGCCAGTGCCTGGGCCTGCTGCTAAGTCTGAAGTTCCAGTACCTGCTGCCCGGTTTGAAGTTCCAGTACCTGCTGTCCAGTCTGATGCCCCCGCTGTTCGGCCTATTGTGCCAGCACCTGCTGTTCTGCCTGTTGTGCCAGCGCCTGTGCCTGCTGACGTTCCAGTGACTGCTGTCCAGTCTGATGCATCTGCTGTCCAGTCTGAAGTTCCTGTGCCTGTGTCCCCGCTTGAAGTTCCTGTGCCTGTGTCCCCGTTTGAAGTCCCGGTGTCCCAGTCTGAAGTCCCGGTGTCCCAGTCTGAAGTCCCGGTGTCCCAGTCTGAAGATCCGGTGTCCCAGCCTGTTAAGCCGGTGTCCGTCAACCGGCCTGTTAAGCCAGTGCCCGGCGTCCAGCTTGCAGATCCGGGGCCCGTCACCAAGCTCACTGGGCCGGGGCTTGTTACTCAACTTGCTGAGCTGGTGCCTGTTACCCAGCCTGCCGTTACGGTGCTCGCTGCTCGGCCTGATGTTCCAGTGTCTGCTGTTGGGCCAGATGACCCGGAGCCTGCCGCCCAGCTCGATAACCCGGAGCCTTCCTTCCAGTCTGAAGTCCCAGAGCCTGCCTTCCAGTCTGATGTCCCGGAGCCTGGCTTCCAGTCTGATGTCCCGGAGCCTGCCTTCCAGTCTGATGTGCCCACTTTCCAGTCTGATGTGCCTGCCTTCCAGTCTGATGTCCCGGTGCCTGCTTTCCAGTCTGATGTCCTGGTACCTGCCTTCCAGTCTGATGTGCCCGCTTTCCTGTTTGATGTGCCCGATTTCCAGTCTGATTTGCCTGCCTTCCAGTCTGATGTCCCGGTGCCTGCTTTCCCGTCTGATGTCCCGGTACCTGCCTTCCAGTCTGATGTTCCCGCTTTCCAGTCGGATGTGCCCGCTTTCCAGTCTTATGTGCCCGATTTCCAGTCTGATGTGCCGGTGCCTCCCTTCCAGTCTGATGTGTCCGCTTTCCAGTCTGATGTGCCCGCTTTCCAGTCTGATGTGCCTGCCTTCCAGTCTGATGTCCCAATGCCTGCTTTCCGGTCTGATGTGCCCACTTTCCGGTCTGATGTGCCCACTTCCCAGTCTGATGTGCCCGCCTTCCATTCTGATGTCCCGGTGCCTGCCTTCCAGTCTGATGTGCCTGTTTTCCAGTCTGATGTGCCCGCTTTCCAGTCTGATGTGCCCACTTTCCAGTCTCATGTGCCTGCCTTCCAGTCTGATGTGCCCGCTTCCCAGTCTGATGTCCCAGCACCCACTGTCTTGCTTGATGTTTCAATGTCTGATCTGCTTAGTGATCCCGTACCTGGTATCCAGCTTGACGATCCAAATTCTGATGGTCCCATTCCTGATACCCAGCCTGGTGGTTCCTTTACCGTTGCCCAGCCTGATGACCCGGAACCCGCTGCCCAGCCTGATGACCCGGAACACACTGCCCAGCCTGATGACCCGGAGCCCGCTGCCCAGCCTGATGACCTGGATCTCGCTGCCCAGCCTGATGACCCAGAGCCGCTGCCCAGCCTGATGACCCGGCGCTCGCTGCCCAGCCTGATGACCCGGAGCTCGCTGCCCAGCCTGATGACCCAGAGCTCGCTGCCCAGCCTGATGACCCGGAGCTCGCTGCCCAGCCTGTTGACCCAGAGCTCGCTGCCCAGCCTGATGACCCAGAGCTCGCTACCCAGCCTTATTATCCGGTGCCCTTTGCCCAGCCTGCTTCATGGTACCTGCTAAACCAGTTCCCGGTGCTCAGCTTGCCGCTGATTCTCCCCGGTTTGATTTTCAGCCTGACTATGATGCTCTCATGTTGTCTGCCCCCGATAGGTTCATGCACGTTGCCCTGCCTGTTTTCATCTCCAGATCCAAACTTCTAGACCCTGGTGGTGGGGTGCATGTTCCATTTTCGGACTCGGGTGGCACGCCTCCCAATAGACTAAGACTCTGGCCGGAAAAGTGCAAAGAATTCTGCAGTCACAAGGGAGACTTTTTGGGACTTTTCCTCACCCACATGCACTGCCAGGTCAAGGGCAGAATGGAGGCCACTCCTTGGGGGGGAGAACTGTCATGATCAATGTTATTTCCTGGGTCACCTGCTGGTGGCACTATTGCTTTCAGCACCAAAGGGTGTAATTCTGTTGGCCACCAGAGAGCGTCTAAGTAGATGGACTTTTCATTAATCAAGCTGCACCTGATGTGAGCTGCTGGGAGTATATAAGCCTGCCCTTCACTGAGGCTCAGGGCTTCAGTATCCTCTCTGCTAGCCTTGTCCCTGCCTGACCTGATCCATTGCTTGAATTTGTTCCTGATCTGCTTCCTGCCTTGCCCTGGACTCTGTTCCCTGTACCCTGTCCTTGAGTCTTGTCCCCTGATTCCTGCGTCCATCTCCCCCTTGCTTATTGCTCCCTCCATCTGGTCTCTTGTTCCCCTTGTCTCTCGTCCCGGTCTTGTTTATGTATCTTTGTTCTCTTTCCTTGTATATATATATTAGTTAGATAGTTACATTAGGTGTTTGGGGTTGCTGTGTATATTTGTATTTCTTGCTTGTTCATGGTTTGCTGTGTTTGGTTTTGCATGTGTGTCTTTATCTTTAATAAATACATATTTTTCACTTACTTGTGCCTGATTCCTGAAGTGCAGCCCACTGATCTGTTTACCCTGTGCTGGATGTCTGTGTTAGGCATCCCTGACATTGACTCTGCTTAAGATATGAGTGTCTATCTTTTTTTTAAGAGTAGTTTGTGTAGCAGAATCTCTTACCTCTTCCAGTCTAATGAGAACCTTCAAGGCCAAATCTAGCTGACATCCTTCAACATTTAGTGGGTTGTGAGGCATAGTGGGTGCAAGAGTGGTAAAAGTCATTGGGCACCAGACACTTCTTGGATGTAAAAGAGGTTTTATTTATTTAACAGTCCTTTTTATATTTTGCAGGGGAAAGAGGGTTAGGGCCAGGACACCCTTAAGTAGTAGCAATTTCAAATGGCAGACTCTGAGACTTCAATAGGAGAACAGCCATACAGGGAAAGGCCCCAGTAAGGCACCACTTCTGCACATGCGGGATTGCTGTCTCCTTTGGCAACAGTACTTAACAGTTCCTAGTTCAAATGTAACAGTTCTCTCAGCTTTACTACAACTTCTACTTGTAGTTCTTCAGCCCCTTGAGCTCCTGGTCTCTCACTGGACCCTCTGATTCACTGACTCTGAATCCCATGAGCTCCTCAAGGCTTTTGCGGTGGTATCTCCCTCAAGCTTCACCCACACTTCCCTGCTGGGTCCCTAGCTTGGCACTCCAGATACCTTTCAAGCTTCACCCATGCTGAACGGTTCGGTCCCTGGCTTGACACCCAAGGCTGCTCTGCATCTCCCCTGGTTGGGTCCCTGACTTGATCACTGCCTAAAGTTTCCCGATTCTCTACCGTGCCCATTTGGTGAGAATGTTGCTCCGGTACTTGCTTCAGTTACTCACTGTGGTCCCTGGTAAAGGTGGTTGTTCCCTTAGTGGCGACAGCTTTCCTTCTACCTCCGACCGCGACTGGTTCTCCGACCGGCAGAACCATCACTTCTGATTGGACTGCAAGCCACAATCCCAACCCTGCACTGCCCTCTTATTTCTGGATAGGCCCTCACACAGCCTGGCAGCCAAATGCCCCCGGGATAGGCCCAATCCCCGACCTAGCAGCCCGGGGCAGATGACACACATACACCCAGGCGGCAGAGAACATAGATCACCTGACTCCACTCAAATATATAGGCTCTCCCAGCAGGCCAAGGGATTCAAGAAAACCCCTGCCCATTGGCTGAGATACCCCATATACCTATAACCTGACTTTGAGTTGTCTTTCTCATATCTAGTACCACCAAGTTCCTAGCCACCTAGTGGTAGAAGAGAAAAGTACAACAAGGCCAAACTTAGGAAGAAATCAATGGATCTATAACAATTTACCTATGGTAGCTACTCCTGACAAGGAATTTGGTGAGGAGCTCCCTGACTAAACCCCAGGGTGCTACATCTGTAGGTGTGATGAGTTTGAACCACTTTTATGACATCGAAAAGAACTGGGGTTCTGTTTTTTTTTTTTTAGTTTAGTGCAGGGGTCTTGCAGCGAGTAGGTGTGTGTAATCACTTTACAGTGGTATTTTGGTAGGGATTCAATGGATACGTTGAGTAACGCTAAGTCAGGGGAGGGGTATATAGTTAGTTCAGTAACTTGCGATATTGTTCACTGTTTTTCAATAAATGTTGATATTGTTTGAAAGTGTTGAATGGGAAGCATACTTCATGGAATAGATCTACACAAATGCCATATTTTAATTCATATATCGGTGTATTAAATTCAAACATCAGTAATAAAAGCATGATATTTAGGTGTATGGCTTGTTAGTCATTATATAATTTCATGGACTGCAACATGAAAAAAAAGCTAAAAGGATAAGGATTCCTTAGATAAGGTAAGCATTCCATAACAAAAAAATCACAATTCTCAGTTCAAATGATGTTGGCCTTAGTCAAACTGGGTAAATATCACCTAATTCTAAAGCATGATCACTCTTATATGGGTCTGACCTCCACAGAGTGAAGAGATTATGGGTTACTGCACTTAAAGCAGATGTAAACCAATATACGTAAATATTAAAAATGAATGAAGATAAAAAAACAGATGGTCTATCACAGTGAAAACATTTGTTATATACAGTGGAATAAAATGATATACTGTATTGGTTGCTCCTACCATCGCTAAATGGTGATATTCCTAATCAACAACTCATCAAATACACCATACTTTATTCCTAATTACAGATGTGTACATAAAAATATACAGATATAGAAACATAAATGTGATTATATAAACAATTGGTGTATATCACACAGTGATAATAGTCCACATTGATATTTCACAATGCATATATACTATATTATTATTATATTCGATTTATATAGCGCCAATGGTTTACGCAGCATTTTACAATGTAGAGGGGGGACAGCACAATTACAGTACAGTTAAATACAGAAGGTACAGGAGGGCCCTGCTTACTTACAAAAGGTAATAGCTACAGAGAATGATTTGATGGGGTGGATCGGGGACAGTTGTTAGGTGGGTGTGGGATAGGCTTCCCTGAATAAATGAGTTTTCAGGGATCTCCTAAAGGTAGAGAGGGTAGGGGCTGATCGGACATACCGGGGCAGGGAGTTCCAGAGAATGGGAGAGGCACTGGAGAAGTCATGAAGGCGAGCATGGGAGGAGGGAACAAGGGAGCTAGAGAGCAGGAGGTCCTGAGAGGAGCGGAGGGGACGATTTGGGCGATATCTGCAGATGAGGTTGGTGATATAGATGGGGCTGATGTTGTAAATGGCCTTGTATGTTATGGTTAGCATTTTGAATTTTATACGGTGGGGTAGGGGAAGACAGTAAAGGGATTGGCAGAGAGGAGCAGCAGTCACAGATCGGTTAGTGAGGTGTATTAGTCTAGCAGCAGAATTCATAATAGACTGAAGGGGGATAGCCTGCGTAAGGGTAGGCCATTAAGGAGAGAGTTGCAGTAGTCAAGGCGGGAAATAATCAAGGAGTGAATAAGTTGCTTTGTGGTGTCATTAGTCAAGAAGGGTCGAATTCTCGAGATGTTGCGGAGGTTAAGGCGGCAGGATTTAGCCAGTGATTGGATGTGGGGACTGAAGGAGGGGTCAGAGTCAAGGATTAAACCCAACACCCTGGCATGTGTGGAGGGACCAATGGTTGTGTTGTTGATATTAATGGTGAAGTCATGGGGGGGCTGGGAAGGAGGAAATATAACAAGCTCAGTTTTAGAAAGATTGAGTTTGAGAAAGTGGTGTGACATCCATACCGATATGTCATTCAGTAAGTTTGAGATCCGTACTAGTCCACCCTTGTGAATACACCTTTGTGTATCGATTCTTCTTAATTCATCCACCCTTATGTGTATATTCATCTTGTTACATGTACAATGACTCCCACCACCTTTCACTACTGGGCTCACCTCCAACTTCACCTGTTCCCAGGTTCAGACTCACTTTATCCTACTGGGGTATACAATCAGGCTCCTTTCCTGAGCACCTTCTTGTTTCCTCTGTATTTTTCTATGATAAAGCACTGCTTTAGATAAAGTGTGGGTGACCCTTTAAATCCACAAATATTTCTTCTGTTGATAGCCTCATTCAAGGCAAAGAAGCTCCCATGGTGTAGTATAATAAAATCACAAATATATTCATAAAAGTTTGCAGTTACATTTTAAAAGTCATCAAAGTGCTTTGTATTAAAAACCAGTGGGGCCACGGCTTCTGCTTGTCTTGCGATTCTCCGCTCAGCATTACCTGATTCCGCCCAACGCGTGTTGTCATGGTCAGGGGACCCCTGAGGAAGTCACGTGACCGTAACCCAGATTTCCTCAACCAAGATTCCATGGAGATTAAAGGAAGAAGGTTTTTTTTTATCTTAATGCATTATATACATTATTATAAAAAGACTTCTGTGTGCAGCAGCCCCCCTCAGCCCCATAACACTTGCCTGAGCTCCCTCCCTGTCCAGAAATGTCCACAAGTGTCTCAGCCATCCAGATTCTCCTTCATGATTGGCTGAAACACAGCAGTGGCACCATTGGCTCCGCTGCTGTCAATCAAAGTCAGCTAGCCAATCAGGGGAGAGAGGGGTGGGGCTTGGTTGGGGCTCCATGTCTGAATATGCACAGGGAGTTGTGACTCAGCTCTGGGGCCCCCATAGCAAGCTGCTTACTGTGCGGGCACTGAATAGGAGGGAGGGACCAGGATCATCGGAGAGGATCCCGCGAAGAGGAGAGTCGGGGCTGTTCTGTGCAAATCCACTGCAACAGAGCAGGTAAGTATAACATGTTTATTATTTTTATAGGAAAAAAATCAAGACTTTACATTCACGTTAATAAAAAACCCACATGCACAATCCGTACACATGAGTGGAAGCTGCGTTGGGATGAAAATACAGTGGAACCTTGGATTACGAGCATAAAATCTGTTCCGCTCGAATGCTTGTAATCCAAAGCACTCGCATATCAAAGTGAGTTTCCCCATAGAAGTCAATGGAAACAAAGATAATTTGTTCCACATTGACTTCTATTGTATGCAGTACCACATTTGGCCAGAGGAGGGGGGCGCCAGAGAGACTTGGAAATACTCGGAGACCGTTCGGAGCTGCTCGGATGCACTCGGAAACCCTCGGAGAACAGAGTGTTTCCGAGTATTTCTGAGTGTTTCCGAGTGCATCCGAGCGCCTCTGAACGGCTCCGTTGGTCACCGGCGCCCCCGCACCTCTGGCCAAATGCGGTACTGCACACTGCAGAGGCTTGAATCCTGCTCGTTTTGCGATACAACACTCGCAAACCAAGTCAGGTTTTAAAAAAAATAATAGCTCGTATTGTGAAACGCTCGTTAACCGCGTTACTCGCAATCCGAGGTATTACTGTACCTTAATTTTTTTAACCTCCTCCCCACCGCCCCATGCAGATATACTGTGGCAGGGTGGCCACTCTGTGCCAGATCACATATCTAGTACGTGGTATGGCACTTCTGGGTCTGGGGGGTGGTCTGGGTCTGGGCCAACTGCTCCCGCTGTGATTGGACACAGCAGGAGCCGATCAGTGGGTCCGGCAGAGACAGACAGAACGGCGGTCTGCCTATGTAAACAAGGCGGACCGCCATTCTGTGACAAGAGAAGGCAGTGATCTTGTGTTTCTGCTAAGCAGAAACACAGATCTCTGCCATCCCAGAGTACAACCACCCCCCACAAAGTTAAGAAGCACTCAGAGGGAACACTTTGATCGCCCCTGACGTCAACCCCTTCCCTGTCAGTATCATTAGTACAGTGACAGTGCATATTTTTTAGCACTGATCACTATATAAGTTTCACTGGTCCCCAAAAAGTGTCAAAAGTGTCAGTTAGGTGTCCAATTTGTCCGCCGCAATATCACAGTCCTGCTACAAGTCGCCGATCGCCGCCATTACTAGTAAATAAAAAATGAAAAACAATTAAATAAAAATATCCCACAGTTTGTAGACTATAAATTTTGTGCAAACCAATCAATATACGCTTATTGTTTTTTTTGTTTTTTTTTTACCACAAATATGTAGCAGAATACATATTGGCCTAAATTTTTAAAGAAATTCGATTTTTACATTTTTTTATTGGATGTGTTTTATAGCCGAAAGTAAAAAATATTGTTTTTTTTTTTCAAAATTGTTGTATTTATTGTTTATAGCACAAAAACAAACAAACGCAGAGGTGATCAAATACCACCAAAAGAAATCTCTATTTGTAGAATGTGTTCCCTGGGTGTGTTCGAACTGTGTGGAGCCTGGGCTCACTGGGACATCACAGCGATCGCTGTTCCTGATCACTGGGAACAGTAGATCTCCATGATGTCTCCCGTCAGAACGGGAATCCACCTTGTTTACACAGGCAGATAACCGCTCTGCCTCTGTGTACTGCGATCGCGGGTCGCTGGCGGACATCGGCCATGCTCGTGTGCCCGCAATTTAACATGCATGGACCGATCTATGGGTACATCAGTTTGCGCAGGAGAGCTGACTGCCGCCGTATATATACAGTGGCTGGTCAGCAAGTGGTTAATGGTGCCACAGATATACGCAGACATTTTAAATAAAAAAGTTAAATATTTTATTCATTCTAATATTAATAAGAGTGTACAGTGTTAACTATCAAGACAAAAAACACGCATATAACATTATCAAGTCAAAATATTTAACTTTTTTATTTAAAATTTCTGAATATATCTGTGGCACCATTAAAACCCGCCTCTTCAGTTCTTCTTCATAAATGTATAAGCATAAACAAATGCATGTGAAAAACGCACACAAATATTATTAACAAACATTCATGTACATAAAATCCACATACAGTATCTCACAAAAGTAAGTACACCCCTCACATTTTTGTAAATATTTTATTCTATCTTTTCATGTAACAACACTGAAGAAATGACACTTTGCTACAATGTAAAGTAGTGAGTGTACAGCTTGTATAACAGTGTAAATTTGCTGTCCCCTCAAAAAAACGTAACACGCAGCCATTAATGTCTAAACCGCTGGCAACAAAAGTGAGTACACCCCTAGATGAAAATGTCCAAATTGGGCCCAATTATCCATTTTCCCTCATGTGACTCGTTAGTGTTACAAGGTCTCAGGTGTGAATGGGGAGCAGGTTTGTTAAATTTGGTGTTATTGCTCTCACTCTCTCATACTGATCACTGGAAGTTCAACTTGGCACCTCATGGCAAAGAACTCTCTGAGGATCTGAAAAAATGTATTGTTGCTCTACATAAAGATGGCCTAGGCCAGGGATATGCAATTAGCGGACCTCCAGCTGTTGCAGAACTCCAAGTCCCATGAGGCATAGCAAGACTCTGACAGCCATAAACATGACAACCAGAGCCAGAGGCATGATGGGACTTGTAGTTTTGCAACAGCTGGAGGTCCGCTAATTGCATATCCCTGGCCAAGTCTATAAGAAGATTGCCAAGACCTTGAAACTGAGCTGCAGCATGGTGGCCAAGACCATACAGTGGTTTAACAGGACATGTTCCATTCAGAACAGGCCTCGCCATGGTCAACCAAAGAAGTTGAGTGCATGTGCTCAGCTTCAGATCCAGAGGTTGTCTTTGGGAAATAGACATATGAGTGCTGCCAGCATTGCTGCAGAGGTTGAAGGGGTGGGGGTCAGCCTGTCATTGCTCAGACCATATGCCGCACACTGCATCAAATTGGACTGCATGGCTGTCATCCCAGAAGGAAGCCTCTGGTAAAGATGCACAAGAAAACCTGCAAACAGTTTGCTGAAGACAAGCAGACTAAGGACATGGATTACTGGAACCATGTCCTGTGGTCTGATGAGACTAAGATAAACTTTTTTGGTCCAGATGTTGTCAAGTGTGTGTGGCGGCAACCAGGTGAGGAGTACAAAGACAAGTGTGTCTTGCCTACAGTCAATAATGGCGGTGGGAGTGTCATAGTCTGGTGCTAAATGAGTGATGCCGGCACTGGGAGCTACAGTTCATTGAGGGAACCATGAATGCCAACATGTACTGTGACATACTCCCTTCGGAGACTGGGCCGCAGGGCAGTATTCCAACATGATACCGACACCAAACACACCTCCAAGACTACCACTGCCTTGCTAAAGAAGCTGAGGGTAAAGGTGATGGACCGGCCAAGCATGTCTCCAGATCTAAACCATATTGAGTATCTGTGGGGCATCCTCAAACGGAACGTGGAGGAGCGCAAGGTCTCTAACATCCACCAGCTCCGTGATGTCATCATGGAGGAGGGGAAGAGGACTCCAGTGGCAAACTGTGAATCTCTGGTGAACTCCATGCCCAAGTGGGTTAAGGCAGTGCTGGAAAATAATGGTGGCCACACAAAATATTGACACTTTGGGCCCATTTTGGAAATTTTCACTTAGGGGTGTACTCACTTTTTTTGCCAGCGGTTTAGACATTAATGGCTGTGTGTTGAGTTATTTTGAGGGAACAGCAACTTTACACTGTTATACAAGCTGTACACTCACTACTTTACATTGTAGCAAAGTGTAATTTCTTCAGTGTTGTCACATGAAAAGATACAATAAAATATTAACAAAAATGTGAGGGGTGTACTCACTTTTGTGAGATACTGTATATTTAGTGTAAATTATAGTGCTTTCAATGAAACAGTTCCATATTTAGTGTCCATGCAATTACAAGCACTCTCTACCCTCATAAAGTGCCATATCCTATGTTTACAAAATTGAACTGTGATCCCTGCTGTAAAATTTACACTCCACACTCACCAGATACCTGGACCCTGAGAGCTATGGGTCAACATGCGCTCAATTTAAAAAATGCCACTTAGTGGGAAATGGCACTCCTCCTGGCTCCACAACACCTGGCGGAATAGCTGTAGCCCCTCTACATGCTCAGAACCACAGAACCTTTTATTGTGCACCACATCTACTTTTGTTTTAATTCAATAAAAACCCCAGCAAGCAAACTCATATTTAAAAGTGCCACCCAACTGGTACTGGATAATACAGCATCAATATATTAGTCAGCACGGCTGCCCTGCTATCTGTGGAGCTAGCCTGTATTCATAGGGAAAGGAAATAAAAAACAGATATGAGTTTTTTACTAGACTAAATGTGACATCTTCCAGAGATTTCTAGGGGTTGCTTGAGCTGTGACATATTGGGGTTTATTTAGGCCCCTTTCACACTTGTACGACTTGTCCTATGACTTGGGATTGCAAAGTCGTACGACAAGTTGTTCCCCATGATTTCCAATGACAACCATTCATATTAGTGCCGACTTCAAAGTAGTCCCTGCACTACTTTGGTCCGACTTTTTATCCTACTTCAGGCCATTGAATATCACTAAAGTCGGATCGCCGTCTTAATTGATCCAACTTTGGCATGCGACTTGTGCTCTGATGATCTTAAAGGGGAACTCCACGCACAATGAAAAAAAACAAAAAACGGCATGGGTTCCCCCTCCAAGAGCATACCAGGCCCTTCAGTCTGGTTTGGATTTTAAGAGGAACACCCACGCCGGAAAAACGGCGTGGGGGTCCCCCCCAAAATCTATACTAGACCCTTATCTGAGCCCACAGCCTGGCAGGTCGGGAAAGGGAGTGGGGATGAGCGAGCACCAAGGGTAAGGGGTACACCGAGTGCTGTCACTGCTCTGTCCCTCCCCCGCATAGTTACTGTCCCTGGCAGACGCGTTTGGCCGGTACTGTGCTAACAAAGGGGAAGCAGTCTGCCCAGTGTGTGTAGTGGGCAGTGTCAGGCCGGTGGCAGCTGCCTGTCAATGTACTGGAGCCAATAGTCGCGGTGTGCTGCCTGGAAAAGGTTTTCACAGACAGGGGGACTGACTGGTGTCAGTGGGAGGCTCCATGTTCTCCCGGCTCCTCCCCCTCTCCAGCGCACCTAGCATTCCATGAATGCCTGCCATGTTTGAAGAAGATGACTGCTGTGGCTCCCTGATCGCCACTCCACTCTGCAATCTACATAGCCAGCTACTGCAGACATGACAAAAAGGTGAGTCCTGCCTGCTCAGGAACTACACATGCCAGCATGCCCAGCCAACAGTGCCCGCTTATCAGTGCTTCCTATCAATTCCCCCCTATCAGTGCCGCCTATCAGTGCCCCCCTATCAGTGCAGCCTATCAGTGCCCCCCTATCAGTACCAAATATTAGTGCAGCCTCAGTGCCACATATCAGTGCAGCCTATCAGTGTAGCCTATCAGTGCCAGCCATCAGTGCCTCCTATCAGTGCCGGCCATCAGAGCCACCTATCAGTGCAGCCATCAGTGCCTCTGTGGTGGCGCGCATCGAGGCAATCGGTGGTGCGGTGTGTCAGTCTGACACACCACTACACCGATCTCGGTAAAGAGCCTCCGGCAGAGGCTCTTTACCACGTGATCAGCCGTGTCCAATCACGGCTGATCACAATGTAAACAGGAAGAGCCACTGATCGGCTTTTCCTCACTCGCGTCTGAGAGACGCGAGTAGAGGTGAGCCGATCGGCTGCTCTCCTGACAGGGGGGGTATGTGCTGATAGTTTATCAGTGCAGCCCCCCCTCGGATCACCGCACATGACCACCAGCATGCCGCCCAGGACCCCCAGGGATGGGCATCCACACTGGACCAACAGGTATGCCCCTAGATCACCAGGGAATGCCAATCTGTGCCAAGGCAGCTGCCAATCAATGCCCATGCAGCTGCCAACCAGTGCCCACTCAAAATCCCTGCCAGTGCCACCAGGGATACCCATCAGTGCTGAATATTAGTGCCGCATGTCAGTGCCCATTAGTGCCCATCAGTGCCATGTCTCAATGCCCATTAGAGCCCAGCAGTGCCGCCTATCAGTGCCCATCAGTGGCCAGCAGTGTCGCCTATCAATGTCACCCATAAGTACCCACCATTGCAGCCTTTCAGTGCCCATCAGTGTCGCCTATCAGTGCCAATCAGTGCCCACCAGTGCCACCCATGAGTGCCCATCAGTGCCGCTTATCAATGCCCATCAGTGCTGCATATCAGTGCCACCCAACAGTGCCGCCTACCAGTGCACATCAGTGCCGAATATCAATGCCCATGGTCAGTGCCCCGTCAGTGCCATCTCATTGGTGCTGCCTCATCGGTGCTGCCTTATCAGTGCCTGTCAGTGCCGCCTTATCAGTGCCCATGAGTGAAGGAGAAAACTTACTTATTTACAACATTTTATAACAGAAAAAAAAGAAAAACTTTTTTTTTTTTTTTTTTTTAATTTGTATAGCAAAAATTAAAAACCGCAGAGGCGATCAAATACCACCAAAAGAAAGCTCTATTTGTGGGAACAAAATGATAAAAATACTGTTTGGGTGCAGTGTAGCATGACCGTGCAATTGTCATTTAAACACCGACAGCGCAGAAAGTTGAAAATTGGCTTGGGCAGGAGGGGCGTAAGTGCATGGTATTGAAGTGGTTAAAAATATTTCATGGGTATCTCCAGTGTAAAAAAGTTGAGAAAGACTCCGTTATCCTAATACTCTGCTTTACAGGTAGATAGGAGTTATTCCTTGATAAATAAATGGTAGAAACTTCACATTACAGTACAGAAAAAATAATATGTGCAAATGTTAAATTAAATAAATTAAAGTCGCCCCCCTTAAAGTGCAATTTAGTGTTGAAATGGTATGTGATAGGGGGCGCTAGTATGAGTACTATACAAAAAACTCTAAAATTCACGATATACAATTTGTGATTAGACAAACATAATAAAGTGTATCGTGCTATAATAAACACTTGACAATATTGGTGATGAATTCATTAATCTGATAATCAATCAAAAATAAAGTCCATATAAATTCTTATTGTTGTGATTCTTATCCATACACCGTCACCAAGGCAGATCTTTGTGAATATCACCCGATGAGTGTGAGTAAATTTCTTACTCACCAAATGGACATGACCTCTTTAACTAAAAAGAAGGTCACAACAGGCAGTTTGGATTAACCAGTGGGCTTACTGGTAACCAATGGAGTTATTTTTCAATAAGATCCTCCTCTCCACCACAGGTAAACCATTGAAATGAACAAAAAACGGACCATAGTGTAATGCAGTTTAACGTATATACCCGAGTATAAGCCGACCCGAATATAAGCCGAGGCACCTAATTTTACCACAAAAAACTGGGAAAACGTATTGACTTGAGTATAAGCCTAGGGTGTCCATCTGCGTGCCTCACTGTGCCTTACTTTGCCTCACTGTGTCCATGTGCATGCCTCACTGTGCCCATGCTTCACTGCGCCCATGCTTCACTGTGTCCATGCCTCACTGTGCCCATGTTTCACTGTGTCCATGACCTGACTGATGTTTAACATTGGAGTCTATGTAAGGGGTGCCCGGGTTTGAAAAATCTGTGCTCCCCGACCGTGGGTCGCCCAGACAACAAACTTTGCACACTTATAGAGAAGAAATGGGGCTACATTTTCTCCAAGTTTCGGGTCCAGGGGACCTACGACCGGCCAGTACCGGGTCCCCAAAATCAACAGAGAAATGACCGTTTAACATGAGAGTCTATGGAAGGGATGCCCGGGTTTGAAAAATCGGTGCTCCCCGGCCGTAGGTCCCCTAAACAACAAACTTTTCACATTTGTAGAGAGGAAGAGTTGGGCTACATGTGTGCCAGTTTTGGAATCCAGGGGTCCTACGGCTAGCCAGTACCGGGTCCCCAAAATCTGGGAGATCAGGCACAAAAAGGTGACTCGAGTATAAGCCGAGGGGGGCATTTTCAGCACAAAAAAATGTGCTGAAAAACTCGGCTTATACTCGAGTATATACGTATATTAAAAATATATAAAAAATCACACAATCTATGATACATGCTAAAACTGAAGCTATACTACTAGATAAAGTTTCTAATTTTGAATCCTTATGGAGACCTTGGATCAAACACTATTTACCCCCTGGTTTGGATTGTTCACTAATTTCTCCCTGAGAGATTATAATATCCACCCCGCTACTATGATTACCGTCACCTGATTCTCTAACCATTGGTCCCCCTGGACATTTCTTTCTCTCTTCCCTCTGTGCCCTATCCCCTCTACTATGTTTATTCTTGTTATTTATCTGATATACCACTGTAATAGAAGAATTGAATGGTTGGAATTTTTGACCTTCGCACCAGATAAAGCCAAGCCAACTTGGCCCTGGTTTAGCCTAATTTATTCCCCCAGTTATTCTACAACACATTAACTTTATATTTCTTTATAGGTTCATTGTATTCTATTCTCTTCATAGATGACATTATTATATTATATTATTTCAATCAACTTCATTTCTCAATTACTTGTCGTCAAATAGCTGCCATGAAGCTATGATTATGACACTTCGTGTTACATAATCTTATCCTACAATCCGCTAGGTTATCTATTTTCATCTACATTTATAAGAGTTACTTTCCTGAATGATTACACCTTTTTCTACTATACTATACTATTGTACATGTTCTGTTAATGGAATATCTATTTCTATTATATTATTGTACATGCTCTGTTAATGGAACTTTGTTGATAATTATAAAATTCAATAAAATATTTGAGACAGAAAAATATATAAAACAAGTAACAAATTGGCTGCTTACATTTTAAGGTGCCTTTTCCCAGCACTGAGGATAGCAGCATGTAAATACCATGTGAAGCGCTTCCTGATGACATTGTAAAACGAAACGTACGTCAAGGCGCATCTCGGTCACATCACTTCCGGTAACCCACTTCCAGTTTACCAACACCATGGCGGTGGAACGCATGCCAGATACCAAGCAGAGGCTGGGAGGCTGCGGACCCACACATAGTGTTTAAATGCTGTTATCCTCACACAAAAATTTATATGGAATTTATTTTTGATTGATTATCAGATTAATGAATTAATCAACAATATTATCAATGTAGCACTATGCACTTTATTATGTTTGTCTAATCACAAATTGTATATCGTGAATTTTTTGTATAGTACTCATACTAGTGCCCCCATATCACAGGAGTTATTCCTTACCTGACTTGTAGTCAGAAAGAGAAGCCTGCATTAAGGATAAAATCTTTTACAATCAGAAGAAATGGTTGGAAGTCAAGCAAGCCTCACTGCTCTTATCATAAAGCCAAACAATATAGACAATGGCATTGTATTTTAGAAAATAAAAATGCTCAGTTGATAGGACAATGCTCAATCCCTGCTGATTTCATAGATGGTTTTTCGTTTTCATTTAAGACTCCATCCTGAGAATACTGTGCAGTAAATACAATTCATTTAACTAAACAGATATCAGATAAACAGATATCAGCCAAAGAATTGTAGTACATATTAATATGTCTGTAAAACAAACACATCTCAATCATCAATTCTGAACAGAGGGGATCAAACATGTATGAAGTACAATTATAAAAATTGCTGTGGACCTTGATAAAAGCAGTGGACCTTGATTTTAAAAAAATAGGTAAATTAAGCAATTAAAAACATTAAGCTTTAGCTATGTTATTAATGCCCATAATTCTGAAAATAGCAATGCTCACTGAGCTTTTATACTTTTACTGTGTCATTATCATTAATGAATACATATCCTGTGCGTACAATTACTATACTTTTGGGATTTTGTAATTTTACTACATTAGTAAATACTTGGAATTTTTTAATTGGTTTATTTTTTAACACTTAGCTATAGCCCTGATTACCTGTAACACTCAACATTCAGTGTATTTGCACAATTCATAGGGCGTAGAAATTCAAAAAGGCATTTTCTAATCTACTCTAAAGATCTTAGGTTGGATCAGGGAAAAGAAGACTAGATGGCAGTGGATATTCAGACCCAACACTGAAATTGAGATAGGCTTTCACTGTAGACTTTGAGGAATTGAATTTCTAAAGTCAAATAAGCCCCGCACACATGAGCCGAATGTCGGGAAACATCGGCCGGCTCAACAAAAAAAACGTCAGACATTCAGGACGTGTGTAGGTCATCCAGCTGAGCTCTTCACCTAGTTATTACAGCGTCTCCAACCGCAGCAGTCAGTTTTTATTATTACTATTCACTTGTAGTGTATACCAGGCAATAGATTGTTCACCTTGCAAGTAAAGATGCACTTTTCAAGGGAGTATTCAAGAGCGAGAGGTCCCACAGAATAATCCATGGTGAAAAATCTAGGGACAGAGGAGACAGGGGAGCCCTTATAGTGTAATAAGTATATATATATATATATATATATATATATATATATATAGTATATTTGTTCACAGATTGCAAAAAAAAGTAAGACAACGTACATCTGACAAGGTTGCGGTAACCCATCCCTGTAGAATACATAACCTTTTGTGGATGTGAGTGGAGAATATTCAGAGTAAAGTTGGTCACTCTCAATGCCCTGGATTCAGGATGGTAAGAAGAGGTAAAATCCAAGGTAATGTTGAGGGATTTGCCAAGGGCTCTCCAAAAGAGAAGTAAACTGAACACCCCTATCCGAAACAACATGGAAAGGGACTCCATGAAGGCAGAAAATCTCTCGAACAAAAATGGGAACCAAGGCAGAACTGCCTGTAATAATTAGTGAACCCAAGGAAGCGCTGTGTGGCCTTGAGGCTTGCAGGAAGAGGCCAGTTGGTAATGGCCGAGACCTTTCCAGGATCCATACGAAGACCCAAGTTAGAGACAAAGCATCCCAAAAACAGAACCACGGGTACATTCAGAAGGACATTTCTCCAGCTTGGCATACAGATTGTTTTATCTAAGGCAGTGGTCATCAACCCTGTCCTCAGGGCCCACTAACAGGCCAGATTTGATGTATTACCTTGGGGAGATGCAGACTAGAATACTGCAATCACTGAGCAGCAAATGATATCACCTGTGATGTATTTCAATTATCTTGCAAACCTGGCCTGTTAATGGGCCCTGAGGACAGGGTTGATGGCCACTGCTCTAAGGTCTAAGTACAATCCCGACATGGTTTCTGTGAACAAGCAGATTTTCCAAAAAGATGAGAATGTCATCCAGATAGATGACAACAAACTGATAAAGCAGATCCCTGAAGAGCTTGTTGACAAATTTTTGGGACACAGCTGGGGCGTTACACAGACCAAAGGGCATAACCAAATATTCACATTGCCCATCTCTAAATGCCGTTTTCCATTCATCACCCCTCTGTATCCGGATCAGATTGTATGCACCCCTGAGATCCAACTTAGTGAAAATGGAGGCCCCTTTCAATCTGTCGAACAGTTCCGGTATTAAGAGTAAGGGGTATCAGTTTTTGGAATCCAGGTAGGCCGTGACCGCATGAGAGGAAGCATTGACATAGAAGAACACAGAAAGAAGGAGACGGGATGATGAAGGTGATTTTCCTGGCTCCAATATGCCACCTTCCAGATGTATTAGACCCACGTTTCCCCGGACAGAGAGAGCAGGTGTCCCAAAAATGACCTTTGCCTCCACAGTAGAAACACAAGCCCAGAGTTCTGCGCCTAACCCGCTCTTCAGGAGGAAACCTAGTCCAGTCCAGCTGCATAGGTTCCACGGCTGGCGAGGGATGCCCCACGCATCGAGGAGAGGGGAGCTCGGGATGGCTAAGGACCATGGAGTACTGACGCCTCTTCTCTAGGGTCCTCTCCTGGAATCCAATATCGATCTGATTGCAGAGGAAGATGACATCATCCAGACCTGAGGGAATAGTTCTTCCTGCCAACTCATCCTTCACTCTGTCAGAGAGGCCTTGTAAAAAGGTTGCAACTAACACCTCATTATTCCAGCTCAGCTCAGCAGTTAATATGCAAAAGTGAAGGGCATACTGTCCCACCGAAGAAGACTCTTGGCAGAGAAGTAAAATGGCACTGGCCGCGGAAGAGACACGGCCTGGTTCCTCGAAATTATTCCTTGAAGAGTTTCAGGAAGTTAGGAAACCACTGGATCATTCCTCTCCCACAGAGGGGCAGCCCAGGAAAAACCTTGTTGGTCAGGAGGGAGATAATATTGGCTACACTTGCTCGATCAGAAGAAAAGTTTTGAGGCTGGAGCTCAAAATGGATGGCGCACTGACTAAGGAACCCCATGCAGGCCTTGGAGTCACCAGAGAAACGAGAAACAGCTGGTAGATGCAACAGATTTGTGGTAGGGGCCGTAAGCGGAGTAGGTACAACTGCCGGCTGCGAATGAGGTTGTTGAACCTGGGATCCAAATTTAGCGGGGTGTTAAATTTAGGGGAAGTGTCTGAGTGGTAATTAGGCTCAGACACATTGATTGTTAGGGTTTATGGACCATTTCTGTCAATGGGAGATAGTGTTGGTGCACAGTTCCCTGTGGCCTACAGGTGGCGCTGTTGCCATAGGCCAGGGTTGAACCACCAATCCAGGGCTGCGCCTTTTGTGTCCCCTCTCGGCAGTAGTACGGCGGGGCGAGGAACCTGCTGTGCCTATCGGGAGAGGGTATAAAAGGGGGCGGACATCTTCCATTGTGGTTCGTTTTCGTCCGCGCCCAGGCACCTTCGGCCTGGGCGTGAGGAGGGTCGTCTCCGGGGTCCTTAGGCCTGAAGGCCTGGTTCCTGTTCCATCCCAGACACCTTCAGTCAGGGGTGAGGTACTATTTTGAGGGCCCGGGGCCCAGCAACCTTCGGCTGGGGTCCGCAAGGGATCGAGAGCTCCCAGGGTGCCGCCTTGCGAGGGGACCCGTATCTGAGATGAGGAAGCCAGGGAGGTAACCCCTTCCGAAGACTCAGCGCAGAGTCGAGGTGACGGTGAGGGCCTCTGGTAACTCTCCGGAGGGATGGTTTTCTCCTTTACATTGGCCCAGCACTTCAAGAAGGTAGTTCATCAAGTCAGTGGCAGTGACTTCATAGGGCAAGGCCCTATTCATCAGGTCAGTGGCAGTGACCAGTTCACCAGGTCAGTGGCAGTGACCAGTTCACCAAGTCAGTGGCAGTGACTTCTATTCACCAGGTCTGTGGCAGAGACCGTGCGCCAAAACTGTTTGTGAAACCTGAACAGTCTGAGGAAATCATTAGAGTTTGTGCCTGGACCTCCTCCCACCTAAGCTGTCCTGTGTCTTGTTCCAACCTGTCTGCTGTTAAAGAGA
Organism: Rana muscosa; assembly: GCA_029206835.1. Classification (NCBI taxonomy): domain Eukaryota; kingdom Metazoa; phylum Chordata; class Amphibia; order Anura; family Ranidae; genus Rana; species Rana muscosa. The sequence continues at coordinate 353,671,509 of CM055118.1, forward strand.
CTATTTGTTATCCAGTGTGAAATAAATATAGAAGTTGGACTTTCAGTTGGTGTGGACAGTTACATTACTGGGGAAAAATAAGGACTTACATCTATTCAAGATAGAGGTGAGAATCATTCTCGGGAGGATTCAACTCCAGCTGCAGGCAGGCCCGAAACTAACACCGCTCAACCTGCTCACACAGGAGGGTACGGGCTTGTGGTGCGGTGTGCCTCTCTCTGCCTGCGAGGAGCCAAATAAAATGCAGGTAAAGACAGAGGGGTCTGTGCGCTACACAAAGAAGGCCTAAAGCTGTTCAAAGTGGGAGGCCAAACCTTGCAGGAATTGCATCACTTGGGTCTGATAAGATTCATGTGTCTCAAGTCTGGGAACTACACCATGCAGCTGATCAATGGCAGGTAGCAGCACATCAGCCGGTCCATGGTCCGAGCAAACTGTTAGGCCACCTGAGGCCAGGTGACAGATGCACACTGTTGGGGTCAGAACTGCACCACTAAGGTAGTGGACCCTATGGCTGAAACTCTAGGTGGTTCAGGAAAGCAGGTCCACTGGAGCACCAACACGGATCCCACTGGGAGCTAGAGAATAAGATTCCCCAGGGCGTGGAGTTTAAGAGCCAGAAGGTGTTCACCAGAGCCTCTAGTGGTGAGGATGGACTGCACTGCAACCGGCTCCAGGTCGTGGTCCCCAGGGTCTCCCAGCTCACACTTACGGTAGGCTACTGGAGGATAGAGAGTAGGCAGCAGTCCAGGACAACAAGGGATAGTCAGGAAGTAAGCCAAAGGTCAGGGCAACTAGCAGACAAGGATAGACAAGGAACACGCCAAAGGTCAGGGTAACAAGCAGGCAGGGATACTGACAGAACAAGCCAAGATTGGTAAACAGAAACAGATGTAGAGCACACGGCAAGAAGCACACAGATGCCAACACCCAATATTGCTCGGGCAAGGCAGGCTTGGACAGCACAGTGTTAAATAGTGTATCCTGTAGAGGCTAGGGTGGAGTCACGCTGAGGGAAGATTACTTAACCATGCAGGTGTGAGAGTGCAGCCCCTAAGGCTTATACACAGACCAGAGGTAAACAGACAGACAGGGCATGAATGTATTATTACAGATTCATGACACCTGTGGACCCCAGAATGAACAGGGTCATACTCAAATAATGAATGACAGCCTCCGCCAGCCTTCCTCCAAAAACATATCAGCTTCATTGAATCCACTCCAATCTCCAGATCCAAAGGTCTTCAATAGTATATGCAAGGGAACCACAACAAATTCATTTTCATTTTCATCCAAACCTTATTAAAATTAATTGTCCCCTTTAAAACTTATCTCTCACATACATGCACTCACATGTATTTGTGCCTTAAATCAGCACTCAGTATTTCCAGCACACAGATTTGTAAGGAGCACCGGTGTTCCGGTCCCCCGAAACCAGCATGCATTCCACTAATTGGAAGTGACACCACTGGATGTGACGTCAGCATCCACATACCAGCCTCAATGCGTTTCACCCAATGAGGCGTATTCAGGAAGTTGAGGAGTTGCAAACTTTCCAGAGGTTATATACAATGCACAGTTAACCCCTTGGTAACAGGCCGATTGATATACTGCTGTCGGAAATACTGTTGCAAACAATTGGCCGGTTACCATTGATAGTTGTCGTAATACTGTTATTATACATGATATTTGTATTACTCAGTCCACCCTAGTAAAGCCCCTCAAGCTGCTTTCTGAAAATAATAATATACATAGTTCTTAACTACAATCACCAAAGAAATAGATTGCAGCATTAGCAGTGAGACTAAAGATAACAGGAAGCGATTAATGACCTCCAATATTGCAGCTTGATTGTAAAGATCACTATGAAGATCACTATGAAAAGACCGCCACCCAGTAATGCAGGGCACAGGGGCGCCGCCCCCTATCAATGCATCCAGCCCCCTAATTGACTTGCGGGATGCATGGATTACAATGTTTTTTTTGGAAGCACGTGATTAGAGCCAGAGGATCTAATAGGCTTCCAAAAAGGGTGGGCTCGGGGCGCAGAGAACTGCGCCTGAGCCCACTCAGTTGTGTGACAATAGTGAATGTATATTCGCTATTGTCACACTGATTCTCCTCCCGGCCAATCAGGAAGTGGGTCCCGAGACCCATTTCTCGATTGCCCGAAAGGAGAAGTGATCCTATTGGCATAGGAGGAGGAGGGAGGAGATGCACGGCCGCCATGATGCTAAGGAGGAGATGCAGGGCAAGCTGACGCCCGTCGCCCAGACGGAAACGCTGCCTGCGCCATGGATGGGGTAAGGGAGGGGCTGGTAACCGAACAACCAACTGGGGGGGGTGGTGCGGGTGACCCAACCAACTGGGGGAGTGGCTGTAGGTGCATTGTTTGCCGCACCCCTAAAAAAATACCACCAGCTGCCACTGCAGCCACCTACACCTTAGGGTGAAAACTCACCAGATTAAAGGACCTCGATCCATAAAAGAGGTCAATAAGCATTTATATGATTTGAGTGGCTAGGTTCCAAAATCTCTTCCCTCTCAAACAGCACACCTAGTCCAAAACGATTCGAACTGTGGAAAATGCCTCTCCTTTCTGTAGTCATGCAAGATACAGCGAGATTGCAGTAACATAAAATCAGTGAAACACAGAGGTGTCCGTTTATTATACACACACAATATATATATATATATATATATATATATATATATATATATATATATATATATATATATATATATATTGTAACATTGGGGGATGTTTAGCTCAGTGATAGATGCGTTTTAAGTGAGTTCACAGCCAACAGGAACTAAGGTTTAAGGGCGTGGTAGCCCACTTTTATTGAAAGAAACAAAAAGGAAAGTTCATACATGCATTTGGTTTCCCACACAGGGGTTCTTCTCCCAAAAATAACAACAAATGAAAATGCCAATCCACCTGGCTCTTAAGGCTCACTCAGCCTTGGGCGCAGTTCCTTGCTGCACAGGCCCACTCCTTGCCTCTAGGAAGGGCTCTCCTGACACTCCAGGCTTCCACACTCCTCCAAGACTTACAGTTCCCTCTGGTCCCCAAGACTCTCTCTTCCAGTTGTCTCAGCTATAGTCTCCCCGACTCTCTCAGCTGGCCCAACTCTCTCAGTCCACTGATTTGGAAGCTCTCCCACATGGAGAACCGTCTCAAGGATGTTGTCTGAGTTCTTTATCAGTAGCACACTTCCCTCCAGCAACTGCTGGCACACCAACTCCTTTCCCACACACACTGAGCTATGTTCAGCTCTGCCTTATAACGAGTGTGTGCACCTGGACACACACACAACCTGCAGAGCTCCTGGAAAACCCGGACACATGACTGAAGACTCCATCCCTCCCAATGCTCTTTGAAGTCTTCAAGTTTCCAGCCCCAATCCAGACTTACAAAATCCAGAGAAAACGTAAAGCATAGTTTTCTCTGCTCACTAATCTTTTGCTGGAACTTCTCAAATTGCTTCTTTGAGAGTCCTGTGTCTATTTTACACACATTTTCACTAAGACAAGGGCTCTCACTCTCACAATATATGTATATATATATATATATATATATATATATATATATATGTAGCGGACCCCCCTAATTTGGGGTCGCTATACTCTAAATTTAGGGGCAGCCTGAGCAATAGTTTGGTTCAGGCTTTCTAATTTGCTAGTATGGACTCTGCTATGGTGTTGCTTGGTGTATAGTTCCCCTTGTCCTGTGGTGGCGCTGTTGCCCAGGTCTCGGGTTGAACCACAGGTGGCATTGTGGTGTGATTGGGTGTCCTCTCTCGGCTACCGTGCGGTGCGCGGGTTTTGCCTGCTGTGCATGCCGGGAGAGGGTACATAAAGGGCGGACGCCATGATCTGGGGTGGTGTGTCGGGGGGATTCCAAGGAGGACCCCTGTTGGCGAAGTCACGCCCGTTGGCCCTGCTGGCCTGGGGTGCGTGAACTGGTCGAGGAGTCTCGGGCACCTTTAGCCCGAGGCTACAGAGTTCCTGGTAGGCCCAGTACCTTCAACTGGGTCTACAACCAACCCACTGGAGTCCCAGGAAACCCGAGGGAGAGTGGCCCGTTCTGAAAGAGAGGAAACCAGGGGAGGACCTGTCAGATGGATCGGTGAAGGAAGCCACGGTCTCAGGGAGGCCTGGTTGCCTATCAGGGGGAAGGATTCGTGAGTTGCAAGATAGCTCCTGTAGTGTGCCCCACTGGCACCTATGATCTTTAATAATCTACAGGGGTTTCAAAGTTCTAATTCAGTAACCAAAGGATTCTGTTGCAGAGGATCTCCTGAACTTGTCTGTGAAGGGGACTAAATTCAAAGTAACTGTTTGTGCTTCACTCCGGCCGCTAGAACTGTGAGAGGGATCTATCCAGGTGAACAAAACCCACTCAGGCTTGAGTGGAGAATAGGGTAACTGGGTGCCACGTGCCTGAACCTATCTCCCTACCCAATTATATTGCTGTCTTCAACCTTATCCCTAGTTTGTTCCAAGCAAGAGAAAATAAACTCATCTGTTGGAGTTTAAACATTGTCTGGACATTGGCCTTCTTTTGGGGGAGAGAATAGACTTTTCCATACATTCTAGGGACGAGAACCAATGGAAGGAGGTAACTCGCTGCAGGACCCAAAATTGCAAGAATATCACTCAACCTCTTATACCAGGAGGATACGGGCATGTGGCATGGTGTGCCTTTACCCTGCAAAGTGAAGGTAAGCAGGAAAAAAGGTCCATGTGCTACATATATATGTAGCGGGCATGTACTATTTAGGGGAAGCATCTGGGTGGTAGCATGACCCAGATGCACTAATTGGAAGAATAGGGCTGTATTCTGTTCGGGTGAGGACATCAGTGGTGCACAGTTCCCTGTGGCTCAGTGGGTGGCGCTGTCGCTCTGAGCCGGGGTTGAACCACTACTGCAGTGCCATACCCTTTGTGACCTCTCGCGACAGCTGTACTGCGGGGCGGGGAAACCGCTGTGCTTGCTGGGAGAGGGTATAAAGGGGGCGGACATCTTCGCCACAAGGTCCGAGTCCCAGGCACCTTCAGCCTGAGGGCTGCTGTCCGTGTTCGGTGTTCAGGCGCCCTCGGCCTGTACACAAGAAGTTTGTGTTCCATCCCAGGCACCTTCAGTCTGGGGTGAGGTACTCAGCCGGAGGCCTGGGGCCCAGTATCTTCCGCTGGGTCCCACGAGGGAGGGATCGTCCTTAGGCTTGTGCAATTCGTTTCGTAACGAATTGAAATTCGTCCGAATTTAGCAACTTTCGGACATTCGGAAGCATTCGAATTTCCGAACAAAGCAATTACGAATAAGACCGAATCCGAAATAAATTATACCGCAAATAGCGAATGCCCGAATGTCTTCGGCATAATTAGTTATGAAAAAGTTACGAATGTACGAATCCATACGAAGCACAATAACACTCACTCTGCTCTGCTCTCTGCTTCTCCCACACCGTGCTGAACTCCCTCTCAAAATGGTGTACAGGGGCGGAGGTTATAGCCGCATGTAAAAAACGAAAGTAAAATACGAGATTTCGAATCCATTCGAAGCACAATAACACTCTGCTCTGCTCTCTGCTTCTCCCTCACCGTGCTGAACCCTCTCAAAATGGTGTACAGGGGCAGAGGCTATAGCCGCATGTAAAAAACGAAAGTAAAATACGAGATTTCGAATCGTTACAAATAACCGCAATGTATTTAGAAAAGTACAAATCCATTCGAAGCACATTAGGCATAATAGGCAGCGTCGTTGTGAGAGAGACACGGAAAATTACGAATCAACGAACCCAAAAAAAGTTACGAAAGTAGGAGTTGTGTCCAGAATCAACGAAAAACAACGTACTCTACCGAAAGTACGAACCCAAAAAAAGTTACGAAAGTAGGAGTTGTGTCCAGAATCAACGAAAAACAACGTACTCTACCGAAAGTACGAATTATAAAGCAACAAAAAATTCAACGAAAAATGTCGCTTGCAAAAATACGAATGAGTCCGAACACGAAAAATCCCGTCTAGCAAAATTACGAATGATTACGAATCAACAGGACCGGAAAGAAACAAACCGAAACGGAACGAATTTTTCCGTTGTGCACAAGTCTAATCGTCCTAAGGTGCCCCGGGTGTTGGGCGTCTGAATCCAGAGCATAAGGGACCGGAGAGGGGTCCCTTCGTTAAGCTGGTGCAGCATATTGCCAGTGTCGGGTGGACCTCTGGAGACCGCTCGGATGGATGTCTTTCTTCAACAAGAGCCTATTCATAAAGGAAGGTAATTCATGTTCTGTGACTGGTGGCAGCGGTACATCTAGTCAATTCAGGTCGGTGGCAGAGACCTGCTTTTAGGCCTGTGGCAGGGGCCTCAACAGTTCACCCGGTCGGTGGCAGCGACCAAACTCACGGTCGGTGGCAGCGACTGTGCGCCAGGCCTATTCGCTAAGAGGGAATAGGAGAATTCATTGTGCCTGGGCCTACTCGTATCCACACCCTGTTTGTTCGTTTGAAGTTCAACTGATACTGTTCATATGTGAAGAAGAATAAAGGAGTGTTGGACTTTTTATGGTGTGGGGCTCTATTACTGACAGTCAAGCTTGCCCTCTGCAGGAGGGCCAGAGGCTCCATCCAGAACACAGGACTCAGGGGTAAAATAGTGTTGGCCTTCACCTCTACACCTTAGAGGACATGGGCCGTAGTGAACCTCACCCTCTTCCCGCATACCCCTAGACAAGCAAGCCATTTTATTCACTAAAAAGGGGACGGAGGGTGAGGCCGCTACATATATATATATGTGTATATAAATATATATACAGTATTTCACAAAAGTGAGTACACCCCTCACATTTATGTAAACATTTTATTATATATTTTCATGTGACAAGTAGTGAGTGTACAGCTTGTATAACAGTGTAAACACACACAGCCATTAATGTCTAAACCGCTGGCAACAAAAGTGAGTACACCCCTAAGTGAAAATGTTCAAATTGGGCCCAAAGTGTCAATATTTTGTGTGGCCACCATTATTTTCCAGCACTGCCTTAACCTTCTTGGGCATGAAGTTCACCAGAGCTTCACAGGTTGCCACTGGAGTCCTCTTCCACTCCTCCATGATGATATCAAGGATCTGGTGGATATTAGAGACCTTGCACTTCTCCACCTTCCGTTTAAGGATGCGCCACAGATGCTCAATAGGGTTTAGGTCTGGAGACATGCTTGGCCAGTCCATCACCTTTACCCTCAGCTTCTTTAGCAAGGCAGTGGTCATCTTGGAGGTGTGTTTGGGTTCGTTATCATGTCGGAATACTGCCCTGCGGCCCAGTCTCCGAAGGGAGGTAATAATGCTCTGCTTCAATATGTCACAGTACATGTTGGCATTCATGGTTCCCTCAATGAATTGTAGCTCCCCAGTGCTGGCAGAACTCATGCAGCCCATGACCATGACACTCCCACCACCATGCTTGACTGTAGGCAAGACACACTTGTCTTTGTACCCCTCGCCTGGTTGCCGCCACACACGCTTGACACCATCTGAACCAAATAAGTTTGTCTTGGTCTCATCAGACCACAGAACATGGTTCCAGTAATCCATGTCCTTAGTCTGCTTGTCTTCAGCAAACTGCGGGCTTTCTTGTGCATCATCTTTTGGGACGACAGCCATGCAGACCAATTTTATGCAGTGTGCAGTGTATGGTCTGAGCACTGACAGGCTGACCCCCACCCCTTCAACCTCTGCAGCAATGCTGCCAGCACTCATACATCTATTTCCCAAAGACAACCTCTGGATATGACGCTGAGCACGTGCACTCACCTTCTTTTGGTCGACCATGGTGAGGTCTGTTTTGAGTGGAACCTGTCCTGTTAAACCGCTGTATGGTCTTGGCCACTGTGCCGCAGCTGAGTTTCAGGGTCTTGGCAATCTTCTTATAGCCTAGGCCGTTTTTATATAGAGCAACAATTCTTTTTTCAGATCCTCAGAGAGTTCTTTGCCATGAGGTGCCATGTTGAACTTCCAGTGACCAGTATGAGAGAGTGAGAGCGATAACACCAAATTTAACACACCTGCTCCCAATTCACACCCAAGACCTTGTAACACTAATGAGTCACATAACATTGGGGAGGAAAAATGGCTAATCGGCCCAATTTGGACATTTTCACTTAGGGGTGTACTCACTTTTGTTGCCAGTGGTTTAGACATTAATGGCTGTGTGTTGAGTTATTTTGAGGGAACAGCAAATTTACACTGTTATACAAGCTGTACACTCACTACTTTACATTGTAGCAAAGTGTCATTTCTTCAGTGTTGTCACATGAAAAGATAGAATACAATATTTACAAAAATGTGAGGGGTGTACTCACTTTTGTGAGATACTGTATATATATTTATATACACACATATATATATATATATATATATATATATATATATATATATATATATTGGGCATGAAGTTCACCAGAGATTCACAGGTTGCCACTGGAGTCCTCTTCCTCTCCTCCATGATGACATCACAGAGCTGGTGGATGTTAGAGACCTTGCGCTCCTCCACCTTCCGTTTGAGGATGTCCCACAGATGCTCAATAGGGTTTAGGTCTGGAGACATGCTTGGCCAGTCCATCACCTTTACCCTCAGCTTCTTTAGCAAGGCAGTGGTCATCTTGGAGGTGGGGTTGGGGTTGTTATAAAGTTGGAATACTGCACTGCGGCCCAGTCTCCGAAGGGAGGGGATCATACTCAGCTTCAGTATGAAACAGTACATGTTGGCATTCATGGTTCCCTCAATGATCTGTAGCTCCCTAGTGCTGGCAGCACTCATGCAGCCCCAGACCATGACACTCCCACCACCATGCTTGACTGTAGGCAAGACACACTTGTCTTTGTACTCCACCTGGTTGCCGCCACACACGCCTGACACCATCTGAACCAAATAAGTTTATCTTGGTCTCATCAGACCACAGGACATGGTTCCAGTAATCCATGTCCTTAGTCTGCTTGTCTTCAGCAAACTGTTTGCAGGCTTTCTTGTGAATCATCTTAAGAAGAGGCTTCTTTCTGGGACGACAGCTATGCAGACCAATTTCATGCAGTGTGCAGCGTATGGTCTGAGCACTGACAGGCTGACCCCACCACCCCTTAAACCTCTGCAGCAATGCTGGCAGCGCCCATACATCTATTTCCCAAAGACAACCTCTGGATATGACGCTGAGCATGTGCACTCAAGTTCTTTGGTCGACCATGGTGAGGTCTGTTCTGAGTGGAACCTGTCCTGTTAAACAGCTATATGGTCTTGGCCACCGTGCTGCAGCTCAGTTTCAGGGTCTTGGCAATCTTCTAATAGCCTAGGCCATCTTTATGTAGAGCAACGATTCTTTATTTCAGATCCTCAGAGAGTTCTTTGCCATGAGGTGTCATGTTGAACTTCTAGTGACCAGTATGAGAGAGTGAGTGCGATAACACCAAATTTAACACACCTGCTCCCAATTCACACCTGAGAACCTGTAACACTAACGAGTCACATGATACCGGGGATGGAAAATGGCTAATTGGGTCCAATTTGGACATTTTCACTTAGGGGTGTACTCACTTTTGTTGCCAGTGGTTTAGACATTAATGGCTGTGTGTTGAGTTATTTTGAGGGGACAGCAAATTTACACTGTTATACAAGCTGTACACTCACTACTTTACATTGTAGCAAAGTGTCATTTCTTCAGTGTTGTCACATGAAAAGATATAATGAAATAGTTACAAAAATGTGAGGGGTGTACTCACTTTTGTGAGATACTGTAAATATACATACAGGGGTTGGACACAATTATGGAAACACATATTATAAAAGATATTATAAAACAAAATCATTATCTAATATGGTGTTGGACCACCGTTGGCATTAGTCAATTGACCATGTCGACCGTGCTTATGCCACGTACACACGATCGGAATTTCCGACAAGAAAACCGTGTTTTTTTTCTGACGGAATGTTGGCTCAAACTTGTCTTGCATACACACGATCTCACAAATCTTGTCTGAAATTCCGACCGTCAAGAACGCGGTGACGTACAAGACGTACGACGAGCCAAGATCAATGAAGTTCAATAGGCAGTTCAGCTCTTCTGCTTGATTCTGATCATGCGTGTTTTTTTGCATGTCGGAATTGCATACAGACGAGCGGAATTTCCGTCAAGAACTTTTTCCGTCGGAAAAATAAAGAACCAGCTCTCAATCTTTTGCTGGTGGAAATTCAGACAGAAAAAGTTGGATGGAGCATACACACGGTCAGAATATTCGACCAAAAGCTCCCATCACACTTTTGTTGACGGAAATTCCAACCGTGTGTATGCAGCATTATGCTTATTAGACAACGTTTTCCAGGAAACTGTATAAGCTGTCATTACCTTTGATACGTTGTGACACCGCAAATAAATCGGCAACTTTAGTTACAGAAGCACCAGCTAAGCGGGCACCAACAATTTGCCCTCTTTGAAACACACTAAGTTCTGACATGACTAGCAGCACACTCAGTGAATGATGAAAGTGAGTCTTTCCATCTGTTAGCTAGGTGTCTCATCACACAGCGGAAGCAAAAACATGGGAGGAAAGGGGGGATAGCCTCTTTTAAGGCCCCCCCTTTCCCTCATGGTATGGTGGCGGTAGCAGTTTCAAGCCCCCCATTGATTGATTTCAATGAGTGGTTTATGATAGGTCAAAAAAAGTCAACTGATTGGGAATGTTTTGGAAGTTTTGGGGGGTCCTCCAGGATTTAAATATCCTGACCCCCCCCCCCCCCAGCACTCTCCAGAAATTCCCAGGACCCCTATTTAGGCAGGTGACTGAGGTATGTCTTTGCCAGTCGCCAGATGTTTGAAGAGCACCCCATTGATTTTGGCTGATTTTGTTTACAGTTGTAAAATATTTATTGATTAAAAGAGTTATGGTAAATTGTTCATTGTTTATATTTTTTGAAAAACAATAAATAAAGCCGCTGCCATTATTAAATCCAGTTTGGTGTGCCTAGTGTTCTGTGCATGTTTGGAGTTTATGCCGCCTACTGTCCCATGTTACATCACTTCCTCTTTTAACGCAAAACATGTCGTCGCTTTCACACCTGCAAATCATGTAGTGTTTCCATATTTTTTCCAATATATATATATATATATATATATATATATATGTATATATATGTAGCGCTACCCCCAACTAAGAGGGCCGCTGGTTTGATTTGTTTCGGGCCCTGTAACACTCACTGTCAACCCCCAGCAATTGGCTCTACCCTTCCCTGGCATAGCCAGTAGGGGATGATGGGATTGTGTAACCTGTGATTCTTGGCAGCACAATCCCACAACAAAGGCACACAACAGTATGGTGTAACTATCACTAACCGTTTCTCCTGCACAGTAAATGACACCAACAACTGATATACTTAACCCTGGTACTTTACTGAAAATAATGGTTAAGCAGGCAAACAGTATACATAGACATGTGCAGAGCACTGCAATGAAAGAGTGTTTTAGCACACAGACAGATATACAATTTTATAACAAGAATCTAGCGAACCCCGCTGCAGCTCCTCTCCCTCATGGGTAAGATGGCGCCCAGCAATGTCACTACTACTACTAAGTCAGGCCTGACTGTACTATGTGAAAGTTCTGCAGAGAAAGATCTTCGCTAGCAAACGGTGGTGCACTTCGGGAACAATTTGTAATCCACAAGAATAAAGGAAAGTGATAACTTGGTGACCCAGAACAAATCTACTAGTGTTATTCGATGCACTGTCCCTCCGGTGTGCAACTGCGAACACTAACGTTAGTTCCGAACAACAGTTACTGGGTCTAGAGATCCTATATTATCCTCATGAGCAAGTGCTCTCTCACCCAACCGGAACAGTCTGTGTCCGTATCTTCCGTTGCTGTGTCTTGGTACACAGATTCCACGACACCCGGGTTTCGGTCCTCCTGGTGATAGCAGAACAGCAGCAGGATGCGACATCCCTCAGCCTCCTCAGTCGATACGGAAGGCTCTTTGGAATAATACAGGCCTAGGCTTAGGGCCCTGTATTATCAGCAGACTCAACACAGAGGTCCACTTGCTGGGTGTCCAAAGAGAGCGTCCTCAGGCCCGCCCTCCGGTTAAATACCCCGCCCCAGCAGTCCTTGCGCTGGGAAATGCATCTTGGGTATGGTAGTCTCTGGGCCTTAAAGCAAACACCCGCTATATATATATATATATATATATATATAGTGTTTCTATCCTGCTCTACCTGTTTTGTGAAAGGAAGGGGGGCTTTTTAGTGTCTGGGGGTCTGATCGAGGTAGAAGGACCTTCCATACTCCGTTCTCCAGGGATTCTCTTTTCTCTCTCTGATTCTCCACCTCTGGGATGGACTATTCTGGGAAGGAGAATTCTTTCAAAAATCGTCAATGAGGTGCTGTCTGTTTCTGTTTCTGTGACAGATTCTCTGTGTGCTGAGATAAACAGTGGACAATATGTTCTCCCCTGATTATCTAATGATTTGAGATGAGCTGTGATCATCAGGATCACAGCTATTCTCGGTTTAATAAACAGACAACATAGCTTGTTTGAATCTTCTAATTTGGATTCCTATACTACCATGGCTGCATCAAGGGCCATCGTTGTGGTACACTGGATGGTTGACCTTATGTGGGTTTCTAACATCACCCTCCGTTGAATCATGGGAGTTAGAATTGCAATAATTATACTTATCAACTATGAGGGGCCATCAACAAGCATTCAATATTATGGTTCTGATGGATAGCTTTTCAATCCAATCTAGTGGCACAGATTTTTTTAGGGGTCCAAGTTGGTACTCAGGAAGGGTGAGCAGTAAAATATGAGGATCCCCTTATGCCATAGACCCCCTAGCTTCTTTCTAGCATGTTGCACATATTTATGAATCTTCTTGTTCTAGGAACTGGCAATCCCATGAAAATGTATATTCGGGAACTCTGTCAACGTCCTTTACCGATGAGTAAAAGATGTTGCGCTATTGCATAATATTTCTCTATCTGAACTGTACTGGACTCTATGTCTGTATCCGAATATACCTTATTTCTAATTTGCAATAATCGATTTTGTTGAATAGTGATTGCTATTCTCTCATGCATTCAATGTGTTGGCTTTAAGATCTACTGTCATTTACCTGCAGATCAAAGGGATGAACTTCAATCTGCATGTGATGTTAGAATATGTTAGAAAAACATGAAGTATAGTATAACGGATAAAATAAAACCCTAAACAAAAAAATATGTTTTTTTTAATTTGAGATTCCAAAAAACTTTATAACAAAATGTTAATGATTTACAAAAAATATAAAGGTGGCTATTGCCGACCTCCCACTGAAAATAATATTCAAATTTAAACCAGTTTCAAAATCCCAGAGTTAATTACAAAAAATGATAAACAATTTCAGCAATCAAGATTATTGTATCTGAGGAGTATATAAATTGTACGCCAGGGATAACTAGTCATTAATTCCAAGGACACAAGAATATATATATATATATATATATATATATATATATATATATATATATATATGTATATATATATATATAAGCTCACTGAGCATTATTATTATTATTATTATTGAATTATAGAAACCAACACAGCAAATTTTACCCAGAGCTCATTCTCACACACATTTGGATTGTATTATTTCAGGATCATTTTATCAACAGCTCTTGATATTTTCTCGGCTTTACACCCTTTGTTCACGATTTGCAATAAAAAAAAAATCATTAGGAATTGTTTATTTGTACACATTTTTATAGCTACTATAATTCTAAAACAAAATTACCAGCCTTTGAAATTATAATAATTGTCAAGGTACTGATTGACTAATGAGTAGGCATCCTGATTTTTTTAAATACAAAAATGAAAGAAACAATCTTTCTGATGACGGCAATGATGTTTTCTTATCCGCAGTCAAACTATGTCAAGTCTTAAAATTGATTGCACCTGTGATATTAAAAAAAAGCCATGGTACCTAAAATTCTTCATAGGCAACACTTTAAAGGCCTTTACAGCTCATCAGTTTAGAGTCAACCATGAAATATACCCCAATAAAAATCACTCTGACCCATCCTGGAAGCCCTGCAGAAATACAGGGAGAAAAGAAGGAATTTCATGTTTCCTCTGCAGCTCATCATTCATGGAGATAACTATAGCAGGTACTGGAGGGGTGGAGAGAGAGTGCGAGTTCACATTTTTATTTATTGTTTTTCTGAAAAAGTGAAGGTACACTTTAAGGGAATAATATATGCATGCCGATTTCTATGATCTATAGAGAAAATTGGATTTACAAAAAATATTTACATGGTATTTTGAACTAGACTTGTGCACGGTAGAAAATGTTGTTTCGTTTCATTTTCATTTGTAAAATACATAATTTAGTTCTGTTATATTCGTTATGTTACGTTAATTTGTTTCCGGATAATTTGTTATTTCTGTAGAGTATAGATATTCGTTATAACGATTCGATTTGTTTTATTTTTTATTGTTTCGTTTGCAGATGATTCGTTATTTCTGTATATATATATATTTGTGATAAATCGTAATTTGTAAAGTTGTTTGTTTATTGAAACTATTAACACACACAATGACAATGTCTCTTCTGCTGCTTCTCAAAACTCATCTCCTCTCCTCAAATGCAGTACAACACCCTTCTCAGGAATGCACTTTGCCAGTGGTTGTGCTATATTACTGCTGCTGGTACCAGGAGGGACCTGATGTTTAGAGCTTGAATCCATTAACACACACACACACACACACACACACACACACACACACACAGTATCTCTTCTGCTACTTCTCAAAACTTATCACCTCTACCCAAATACAACACCCTTCTCATTCAGTTCTCAGGAATGCACTTTGCATTTAATCCAACCTCCAGCACAAAATTAATCAGCTGATTGGGCTGTAAGATTTACTCCGAGTTGACCTGTTGTTTCATTAGACTTTAACAAATTAATGAATCGTGCCAAATTAGTTTGTTAATTTCGTTATAACTTCTTCAGTATTTGTTGAATTTTTTTTTTTCTTCTGACATTCTGATGCAACATTTGGCCAAATTTCGATTTGTTTTGATTCGTTACGAAACAAATTGCACATGTCTATTTTGAACTGCATGATTCATCACAGATCAGATCAACTCTTTAAAGTAACTCTTTTAACACTTTTAAATGCAGGGAGGAATCTAGTAATGGCGCTGGAGGCTGCCTGAGCATGTAGATGGAAGTCTTTGATCTCGTACCTCGTACGATGAAAGTAAGTGCATTGCCCGCACCGCCCGCCTGACCGGCCTCCGGTCCCTCCGTCCCCTTTTTCGCCCCCGCTCTCCCTGGTCTCCAGGGCTATCAACCGGAGATAGCTCGGTGGCGGATGTGTCAGCATCTGTGTCTGCGGTGGATAAGCGGCGGTGAGAGCCCCCCCCTCAGAAGGAGGTGAGCGTGATACGAGAAGCCGCGTGGCCATCTACCATAGCTCTACCGTGGTCAGTGCTCTGGAGCGCCCTCTATGCACCCCAGCGGGGAAAGTTAAGGGAGAAGCTTCCTCTGTGATTCAGGCTACTGAGCTGAGCCACTCTGTGTAGGATGGGGAACCCGGAGACAGCGGAAGATATCCCTGAGCCAGCCACCGAAGTAAGGATAACATAGCAAAAAATTACGGGAGCTCCCCTCTGTTTTTTTTGCCTTCGGCCTCTATCAACTTCACTCGCCGTAACCTGCCTCCACTGACCTCCCCTCCCCTCCTTCAAACGTGGTATCGGTGAGTACGGTAAAAGCACCGAAAGATTCCATTAATACTGAACCTTATTTTTTTTTAAATGTGAGGACTTGGATCGGTGAGAGAACAATCAATGATAAATCAATGATAAATATTAAAAAACATTGCAAAACTGATTAATATTGTCCGTATATGGCCCCTTGTGATGTATTGAACTGAACTGAACTGAGCTGAAGCTATACCGGTTAATTGCCATTGACTGTGCCTGTCTATGCTAAGAGGAAGGGGTACCATTTGCCGGCAGTGAATACCACAAAAACGTAGACAATAGGTCACTTTTACTTGCTTCCACCTTTCCATACAGCTTTGAAAAGGAATTGTGTGCTACTGTGTGCTACTGAGTAATATAAAAGTATAAAAAACTTGCTATTACAATTGCTTTTTCCGCTTGACTCTATATTTTCGTGCTGAATCAGAACTGTATACTAACAGGGAATATTAAAGGGAACTCCATAAAGTTATCTACTCCCTACCAGTCTATTTTTTCCCTGTACTCGGCCGGCCTGAAACGGTGGATTAGTGTCAGCACAGCACAGTGCCCAGGACTGCCATAATTAGGCTCATAGAAAAGAGGCATAGCAGCAATTGTTTTGTATTTTTGTTTTTTTGACCTAAGGAAAAGAGAGGTCAGTGGACTTAAAGGGCAAGGGGAGGCAGGAAGAGCAGACAAAGAAGAAAAAGGGGGGAGCAGGGTGACCACCCAACAGAAAGGATGATGAGGGGAAGGTCGGGAAGAGGGGGAGCAACCCCAAAATCACCCCGTCTAAGTCTCCCACCGATCCCGAGCCCGGGGCCAATGAACAAATACGTTACACATGGTGGAAACGGGGAGAAACAGGCAAATGAAAAACATTAAGGGCCGAAGGCTAGTCAAACGGAGAGTAAGGAGAAGAAAAAAAGGGTCAGAATAAAAGTTCAGAGACGGTTACGGTACTAGAGTCCAGAATAGAGCTAGATCTGGATGATGGTCATGAACAGAGAAAAGCAGAGGAATCTCTAAATCCAGAATCTCCTCCAACAAAAACGGAGATGCAACTGATGTTAGCGGCTCTGGAAAAATTGCTCAAAGCCGACATTACAATAATTCACAGAAACTTTGGCCACATGCTGGAGCGAGTAGAGGAAGTGGAAAAATCAACGGATCGCAATCTGATGAAAATAAAAAACTAGAAGGTGAAATTCAAAGTATAAAAAGAGACCAACAGGAACAGGCATATAAAATAGAAGATCAAGAGAATAGGGACAGAAGGAAAAATCTAAGAATCCGTGGTGTACCCGAAGTCCCTCAAAATGAAGATCTCACAGAAGTAATAAAGAAGATATTTAACCCTGTAATTGACAAAGAAATTACAAATCCAATTAAAATTGAGAGGGCACATAGATTAAGAAGGCCAAGAGAAGTATCGCAGGAGAAACCGAGAGACATTATTGTGCGATTTGAAATTTGGGAAATAGGGCAGATCTGTAAATTTTCGTCTACAAATGAAAATGTGGAACTAAGAAAAAGTGAGGTCTGCATACTGTAGTATAAGAATTTGTCTGTTAAATTAAGTAAGTTAAAATAAATCAAAATCAATGACGGAAGTTAAGGTTATGACATACAATGTAAGAGGTCTGAATACTCCGAAAAATAGACATATGGTGCTAAGGGAACAGGAAAAGTACGAAGCGCAGATAGTTTTTTTTACAGGAAACTTATTTATCCCTTGACTCAAACATAAGATTGTACTCACGGGCAATCCAAACCTGGTACTATGGGGATTCCCCAAATAAAAAGGCAAAAGGAGTAGCTATTGGTATAGGGAAAAATTTAAGCTTTGTGTTAGAAGGCAGAAGTGTAGACCCAGATGGCCGTTTCCTGTTCCTGAAAGGGACCCTACAGGGAATTAGGTTTACGTTAGCAAATGTTTATTGCCCTAATAAGCACCCTAAAAAAATATTTAAAAAGGATTCTCGATGCCTTAGGGGAGTTTAAACAAGGTTATCTGATTGTGGCAGGAGATTTTAACTTTTCAATGGATCATGGTCTCGATAGTACGTCAAGTGCACTGATGAGAGAGAGTAAACAACTGAAACTGATTAAAAAAAAATGCATACCCATCAGTTGCTGGACATATGGCAAATAATGCATTCCAGCAAGAGAGATTTTAACAACAATCTCGGACCATGCCCCGGTAGCAATGAAAATTTGATTTAAGGACAGGGAAAACAGGAAAGGGACATGGAAGTTAAATGAAGATCTTATAGAGGATGAAGAAGTGGCTAAAAAAATTAATAACCAAAATTTAACAATTTTTCTGTATAAATGATACATCAGATTTCACAAGGGCCACAATATGGGAAGCCCATGAGGCGTATATTGGAGGAAAGATAATCTCAATAGGAGTAGCGGAAAAAAAGAAAGGGAAAAAAAAATGAAACGGATAATAGGGGAACTACATGAACTGGAACATCAACACAAAACACATTTGGATAGGGTAATATATCATAGAGTAGTGATAAAAAGAGAACAACTAAGGGAACTGCTGGAGGAAGAAACTAGAAAAGTATTTAGTAATGTAGCAAAGGAAAGATACAGAGGGGGAAATAAGCCCGGTAGATATTTAGCAAAAATCTCAAAGGGAAAAAAAACTTTAAACTATATAGAAAAGATAAAAAATTTAAAAGGGAAATTGAATTACAAAACAATGGATATTGCAAAGATTTTTGAGAAATATTATAGTTCACTATACGCAATTAGAAATAAAGAAACACGACAGGAGGAGCACTATAGGAAACTTAAAATACAACAATATCTAGCAGAAGTAAATCTACCAAAAATAACAGCAGAGAATGTAGAACTCCTAGAGAGGCCCATAACAGAAGAAGAAATTAACAATGTTCTAAAAAAAATACCAGGGGGGAAAAGTCCAGGCCTGGATGGTTTCACGATAAATTATTATAAAAAAAATGTAAGAAACAACTGGTACCAGGCCAGCTCTTTGCACCTACTTCAATAAAATAGGGGAAACCGAGGAAATCAGAAGAGAATCTTTGTTAGCGGACATCACAATTATACCCAAGTTAGGTAAAGATAAATCCATATGCTCTAGCTTTCGTCCTATTGCATTATTAAACGCCGATATAAAATTATATGCAAAAGTCTTAGCGGCAAGGTTAAAAAACTTGATGCCAGATTTAATAAATGTGGATCAGGTAGGCTTTGTCCTAGGAAGGGAGGGTAGGGAGTGGGACAATAGCATAAGAACTATGTTGTTAATGCATAGGACACAGAAGAAAAAAAACCCAGTCTTTCTCATGTCAATTGATGCTGAGAAAGCATTTGACAGAGTAGACTAGGGGTTTATGATGGAGACAATACGCAGTATAGGAATGGGCCCAAAATTTATGAGGTGGATCGAAAATCTATATAAGCATCCGACGGCCAGGGTGAAGGTAAATGGAAGTATGTCGTCCGCTTTTGAGATGTTCAGTGGAACAAGACAAGGCTGCCCGCTCTCACCACTCCTGTATGTAATCGCATTAGAGCCATTGTTGGAAAAAATAAGGAAAAATGTGGATATAGGAGTTAGAGTGGGAGAGGAAGAACATAAGGTTGCGGCCTATGCGGACGGCATACAGTCCCTGACAAAAGTCTTGTCGCTTCTCTAATTTGTAGAAACTCCTGCTATTAACCTGACTTTTAATTAATCAATTGGTGTTAGAAATAGCTCCTATGAAAAGCTAAAGCCCTCCCAAATGATGTTTAATGCACTGAAATAAATTAGTTTCACTGAAAAAAGATTTATCATTTAATCAAGACAGACAGGTCAAATTTTGACAAGACAAAAGTTTTGTCGCCTATACAGAAATTGAACAACTTTACTGAAAATCCAAAAATATGTCAGCAAATTAAGTAGTGGTGCTGTGAGATCCAAATGTAATATCTTGTATGACTTCCATGAGCTTGAAGGACAGCATCCATGCGGTTTGGCAAGGATTCATACAATTTATTGATGAAGTCATCAGGAATAGCAAAGAAAACAGTCTTGCATGCCTCCCAGAGTTCATCAATATTCTTTGGTTTCGTCTTCCATGCTTCATCTTTCATCCTACACCACATATGCTCAATGATGTTCATGTCTGGTGACTGGGCTGGCCAATCCTGGAGCATCTTGATCTTCTTTGCCTTAAGGAACTTTGATGTGGAGATGGAAGTATGCGATGGAGCACCATATTTTTTTTATCCTCTGAACTTGACGCTGAGACACATTGAAGGTGTCTGCCACATCAGCAGTGGATCTGGTCTTCAGCCTCTTGATAATCAACACTTTAGTCTCCGGGTGAATCTTAGGCATGTTTGCAGAGGTCTAGTTGCCGTTGAGAAGGTCTAGTGTACTGGTGTTCTTTTTATATACACCTGAGACCTAATTGATCCATTATTAGTCACAGGTGAAGCTCATATAACAAGGCGACAACACTTATGTCTTGGTAAAAATTGACTCAATGGGCTTTACCAAGCTGTGAATATTAGAATACTTTTTGTCAGTTTCGTTTTGCACTAAAACATTATTACAAAAGCTGTTGGGATTAAAATGACCCATTTCTTGTAACAAAATCTTGATTAGAAATATATTTTAGCAGCACTTCAGGTCAATTTGTACACAAGCGACAAGACTTTTGTCAGGGACTATACTTCTATACATAACCAAACCAAGAGTGTCTCTACCGAACTTGATAAGAGAATTAAAAGATTATGGCGAGCTTACGAACTTTAAGATAAACCCTATAAAAACTGTAATATTAAATTTGGGAATAGAGAAGAAAGAGGCAATAGCGCTGCAACAGGAATTTCCGTTTTCCTGGGAGACAGAAGCACTGACTTATTTGGGAATAAAACTAACCCCTACTTTGGAAAAAATATATGGTGCTAATTATGTTTAATTATTAAACAAAGTAAAAATGGATATTAAAACCTATCGAGGAGACCTATCTCCTCGATAGGAAGGATAAATTTACTAAAAATTGGTTATTCTACCAAAAATCTTATACAAATTTCAAATGCTCCCGATAGAAATACCGCAATGTTTTTTTAAAGTTATGAGAACAATTATTCTGAAGTATATCTGGCAGAACAAAAAAGCCAGAGTAAGTTATGTGCTCCTGTCTAGGAAGAAAAACAAAGGTGGATTGGCGGCCCCTGATATTAAAAGATATTATACGGCGGTAATAATGGCAAGGTTATCAGAATTGGCAAATATAAACACAAATAGGAGATGGGTAAAAATGGAAAACACCTTGTACACGACATCACTAGGGAAAGGTATTTGGATTCCACCGAAATATAGATTGCAACAGTGCGGAAACACATGACTTGACAAAAATTGTATTTAAAGTTTGGGATAGAATATATCGACAGGAAAAGTAGGAATACAACTCCCCATTAATTCCGTTAACAGGAACGAGTTTTTTTTACCTCAGGTAATGGGACACGGATGGGGAAGCACTTAGGGGAAGCGCAATTAAAAGATATAATGACACAAAGAAAAATAAGGTCAAGAGTTGAATTAATCACAAAGTATGGGTGGCAGGCGGTAAATGAATGGGAATACACACAACTTAAACATTTCGTTAGCACAATTCCTCAACCAGTCAGAGAAGAGAAAACACTGAACCCAATCGAAAAACTTTGCAACATCAAAACGCCTATGAAACATGGAGTGTTGCAAATGTACGATATATTTACTGAACTAGAAGGAAATGGGGCCCTACCTTTTATAGGAAAATGGGAACAAGACCTGGTAATAAAGTTAGATGAAAAACAAATGATAGGAACAGTATATGATTACGCAACAGATATTACAACAATAGAAGCTAATACAAGTGTTTGGTAAGGTGGCCCCTTACACCGGAGAGAATTAATCAATTCCAGCCAAATAGATCTTCCCAATGTTGGAGGGACTGTGGTCAAAAGGGAACAACAATAAATATTTGCTGGGAGTGTCAAAAAATAAAAGAGTACTGGCATAGTATTCTAGATTACATTGAGGAAATAACCGGTGAAAGGATCCCCTTAAACGGAATGTGATGTTCCACGGGTCAAATAAAACCAAAAAACAATATAAAGAAACGTTAGTCCCTCCCCTGCTCAATACTGCAAAGGCTATGATCCCAAAAAAATGGATCCAAGCAGATAAGCCATCCATAAAAGAATGGATGCAGAGAGTAGATTATGTAAGTGAAATGGAGTACTTGTGCAGCAGGGAACGGAGTACAGACATAGAGCAACCTGGAAGAAATGGAGTGACTTTAAGCGAACAGAGAAATACACAGTAGCTATGTTAGAAGGGGAAGGGCCTGAGATAATTTAAGATTATTTAAGATGGCGAAATTGCAGATCTAGGGGGGGGGGGAGATAGGTGGGTGGGAATGAGCTAGGTTAATTTAAATATAGGAGGTATGTAAGATTTTATGTTTATGTATTTTTCTATGTATGCCGAAATATTTCCAAAAAGAAAATAAAGTTTAAATTAATTAACTCTTTTAAATTACTCTTTAAATAAAAACTCTTTAAAGCACACATTAAGGTAGTCAAAACCTTGCCAAATTTAAAAACAAATTTGGTCACTTCTGATTATGATATAAAAAGTTACAAAAGTTGAATGCACAATGTAGATGTATGTATTGGTTGACTGCAAGAAAAAGCTTTAACACTATTGTGAAAAATGTCCCATTGTTGCCAGGGGCTGAAATTCTTGGCAGTATGCTATTATAAATATGTAAATTTGATGTGTAAAATTACATAAAATCTAAAATATTAATAGTTCAATGTTCCTGTCACATGTCTTCATTATATATATATATATATATATATATATATATATATATATATATGTACACCCCTCACATTTTGTAAATATTTTATTCTATATTTTCATGTGACACACTGAAGAAATGACACTTTGCTACAATGTAAAGTAGTGAGTGTACAGCTTGTATAACAGTGTAACTCAACACACAGCTATTAATGTCTATTAATGTCTAAAACGCTGGCAACAAAAGTGAGTGCACCCCTAAGAGAAAATGTCCGAATTGGGCCCAAAGTGTCAATATTTTGAGTGGCCACTATTATTTTCTAGCACTGCCTTAACCCTCTTGGGCATGGAGTTCACCAGAGCTTCACAGGTTGCCACTGTAGTCCTCTTTCACTCCTCCATGATGACATCACGGAGCTGGTGGATGTTAGAGACCTTGCGCTTCTCCACCTTCCGTGTGAGGATGCCCCACAGATTCTCAATAGGGTTTAGATCTGGAGACATGCTTGGCCAGTCCATCACCTTTACCGTCAGCTTCTTTAGCAAGGCAGTGGTCATCTTGGAGATGTGTTTGGGGTCGTTATCATGTTGGAATACTGGCCTGCGGCCCAGTCTCTGAAGGGAGGGGATCATGCTCTGCTTCAGTATGTCACAGTACATGTTGACCTTCATGGTTTCCTCAATGAACTGTAGCTCCCCAGTGCTGGCAGCATTCATGCAGCCCCTGACCATGACACTCCCACCACCATGCTTGACTGTAGGCAACACACACTTGTCTTTGTACCACTTTAAACAACTGGAAGCAGGTGAGAGTGTGAACATCCCTCACTGTTAAAATATTCTATGAGTCTGTGTGGATTCAAAGTCCTAGATAGGAAGTTATCCAGGCCATCGTTGCCTCATCTGTGATCAGCATGTATGCTCATTGACCTTTCGGGTCTGGTGGGCGGCCATTTTATTACTTGTGCACAGTGGATGGACTATTGAACTATTGAACGATACAATACCAGCACATATCTACAGTTTTTTCTTGGGACTGTGTTTTTTCATTCATTTTTTACTTTCTTATATTTTATGCAAATTCTTAATATTAATTTTCTTTTAGGACTGTGCGCTCTAATGTTTATGTACTAAAATATATTGTTGTTATATCATACCTGATTGCTATGGGTATGGATCACTGTTAATGTGTCACTTATGCTATGGCAAGGTTGGTTGTTATTCACATTTGTATCTCTGAAATGTATTTTGTGTTATTTTGTGGTACGTTATATTGTACGGGCGGTAGTCCCTTTTATGGGTACACATAGCTCTTTTTCATATTTTTTACAACTTTCTATTATCATTACAGATAGTATGTTAGTGTGATATACCGGGACAGTGCACTTTAACCACTTGCTGAACAGCCGCCATCATTATATATGGCTGCAGGACGACAAGTTCCCGCAAATCGCTATAGGTGTACCTTGGCACCTTTAAGAGTGATAGGAGGCACGCGGTGGGGGACCCGATGCGCATAGCTGGTGGCCGCAATGTCTGCCGCGATGTCTGCCGGCCACCCACGATCGCGGGAACGAGAGCCAGAACGGGGATCTGTCAATGTAAACAGACAGATGTCCGTTCTGACAGGGGAGGAGAGACAGATCTGCTGTTCCTAGTGATTAGGAACAGCAATCTGTCTCCTACTCTAGTCAGTCCTATCTCCCCACAGTTAGACACACCTCCCAGGGAACATGTTTAAGCCCTTGATCGCCCCTAGTGTTAACCCCTTCCCTGCCAGTGACATTTATACAGTAATCAGTGCATTTTTATAGCACTGTAAGCTGTATAAATGTCAATGGTCCCAAAAAAGTGTCAAAAGTATCCGATCTGTCCGCCTCAATGCCCTCTCCCGCCGCCGATAACAGTGATCTCACAGAAAATCCCCTGCAGAGACCAACATTATCAGAAACCGGACCGCCGGCTGAAGAAGGGGATATCTGGGTTATGGCAGCTAGCTACTGCCATAACAGAGATATCTCTCTTCAAAGTGCCGACGTATATAGTCGTGCGGTGGTACGGAAGTGGTTAAGCGTAGGTGCGGCCAGCTCCAGAAAAGATTTCTGCTTGGAGGATGTACCCAATGAAGGAGGCTGCCACTATCACAGAGAGGTAAATAAGCACCTGGTTCTGGCATCCTAACTTGGATTAGGTAAGCGTTTAGAGAAAGTGGCCTGAGTGTTTTTTTTTTTTTCTGTTGTTAACTTGTATGTTATATTTCATGTCTGTTATTTGGTGTTTTTTTTTACCTCTAGTATAAAAAGAGGTTTATATATAAAGTTTTATTGTATACTTTGTGTTCAATGTCAAATAATGTCATCATTAATAGAAAATGAAGAACAAGCAATGTAGACCTTAAAATATTTTCTGTCTATGCAGCCATGAAAATTACCATGAATTCTGGAAATGCAACAGCAGCGGTTGAGTTGTTTTTTCTTGGATTCCCTGGACTCAGTGAGTTTAGGTTTCTTCTCTTCACACTTACATTTTCAGCATACATTATGACGGTTCTCCTCGATATTATGATAATCATACTAGGGTCAACCAAAACATCTCTGCATTCCCCAATGTACATGTTCCTAACAAATTTCTTACTTTCAGAAATGTGTTTAGTGACTGTTATTGTCCCCAATATGTTACGTATCATATGGATGGATGGAGCCACGATGTCTGTCACTGGATGCATCACTCAGAGCTATTTGTTTGTATCTTCAGGTACCTCTGAGTGTTATTTGCTCACAGTAATGTCCTATGACCGATACTTGGCCATATGTAAACCTTTACACTATAACACAATAATGGGCCACAACCTTCAATATTTCTTGATTATTTATTGTTGGATGCTAGGTTTTATTTTGGGATTGATCCCAATGAGCCTCCTAGTAATGCTTAAGTTCTGTGGTCGAAATAACATTGACCATTACTTCTGTGATCTTGCTCCTTTTGTAACTATTGCTTGTTCAGATACTTCCGGTCTGGAAATCGAAATAGTTGTTCTAACCATCCCCATGGTTGCTGTTCCATTTATTTTAATCATTGCAAGCTATGTGCGTATTTCTGTAGTCATCCTTAGAATGCCGTCTATTGGTAGCAGGCAGAAAGCTTTTTCTACCTGTAGCACTCACCTCTTGGTGGTGGGTATATTTTATGGAGCCATGTTCATAAATTATTTTATTCCAGTGAGAGGACATTCATTGGACCTAAACAAAATGTTATCAGTTGTATTTACTGTAGTAACGCCATTGTTCAATCCCATAATATACAGCCTGAGGAACAAGGATATGCATGCTGTCATATGCCGTTATATACACTGGAAGACATAAAGACTGCAACATTTACAAATGTAGTGACAGCTGACTACAATTACCAGTTATGCGGACTACCTCCCATCATTCTCCATCTTTTCCAATGTCCCTCTAATGCTGGGCCTCAGTAACTGTCACCATATCTGTGAGCCAAACAAGGAGGATTGTGGGACTAGTAGTCTTTTGATCAGCCATTCGGATGTTAAGATATTACCCTGGACTACACATCCCAGATACACCTGCACAACACGAGGGGACCTCTGGGAAAAACTATAAAAGGGTTAGCGACCCACCACGCAGTGATCTAGTAACTCCAACCCAGCCCCGGAGGGCCAAACTCTGCTTGCTGTTTGTCAGACATCCACGCGGCATCAACTCATCAGATGGACCCAGCGACGGCCTGTATCTTGCAGCTGGTGGATCATCGCTGTTCATCGTTCCGAAGGACATCCAATCCAGGGTCGCTGTTCCTGAGGCTTCTATCTGGTCCTGTCGTTAGTGAGAGGGCAGTGGCCCAGCTGTTGCAATCCTAATCTGGTTATCTTGCTTAAACACTGTGTACAGACACCTTGCCCATGGAAACACTTTACTGCATTACATGAGACACTGCACATGGACATCCTTACCCTAAACTACTTAATGGAATATCACTAGCCTGTTTAAGCTGTCTTGCTTGTCATCAAATCACTGTGCCATATTGGATATAATTTAATAAGCTCCAACTGCCAGTGAAGAGTATTGCAGGCCTGCTTTCTGGACATTGCTGTTGTTATTGGTTAGAGGGCTCCATATCCTGCTCCTATTCTATCTGGTCTCACACTTGGATATAAAGGTTTAATAGGCCATTCTGGGATTCCCCTTTAGTGTGGTAACATAGTGCATTAAATAGTGGATTCTTATATATATATATATATATATATATATATATATATATATATAATTTTGATATATATTGTGCTTTTGTACTGTTGAACTGTAATTAAGCCGTTTTCTTTAAGGGGATTCCTTTACTGAGTTTGGCTGTTATCTAGAACTCAGTTGATCAATTGCCCTCTGTTGTATATAGAGTTGTGCTCATAAGTTTACATACCCTGGCAGAATTTATGATTTATTGCCCATTTTTCAGAGAATTTGAATGATAACACAAAAACTTTTCTTTCACTTATGGTTAGTGTTTGGCTGAAGCCTATTATTATAAATCAACTGTGTTTACTCTTTTTAAATCATATTGACAACAGAAACTACCCAAATGACCCTGATCAAAAGTTTACATACCCCAGTTCTTAATACCGTGTATTGCCCCCTTTAACATCAATGACAGCTTGAAGTCTTTTGTAGTATTTGTGAATAAGGCTCTTTATCTTTTTCAGATGGTAAAGCTGCCCATTCCTCTTGGCAAAAAGCCTCCAATTCCTGTAAATTCTTGGGCTGTCTTGCATGAACTGCATGTTTGAGATCTCCCCAGAGTGGCTCAATGATATTGAGGTCAGGAGACTGAGATGGCCACTCCAGAACCTTCACTTTATTCTGCTGTAGCCAATGACAGGTCGACTTGTGTTTTGGATCATTGTCATGTTGGAAGGTCCAAGTACGTCCCATGCGCAGCTTCCTGGCTGATGAATGTAAATGTTCCTCCAGTATTTTTTGATAACATACTGCATTCATCTTGCCATCAATTTTGACCAAATTTCCTGTGCCTTTGTATCTCACACATCCCCAAAACATCAGCGATCCGCTTCCGTGTTTCACAGTAGGAATGGTGTACATTTCATCATAGGCCTTGTTGACTCCTCTCCAAATGTAGCGTTTATGGTTGTGGCCAAAACGCTACATTTTGGTTCCATCACTCCAAAATTCTTTTTGCCAGAAGGTTTGAGGCTTGTCTCTGCGCTGTTTGGCATTAGGGATGAGCTTCGAGTTCGACTCGAACATTGCCTGTTTGCCTGTTCGCCGAACAGCGAACAATTTGGGGTGTTCGCTGCAAATTCGAAAAGTCTAAGGGAGAAATCTAAAGTGCTAATTTTAAAGGTTTATATGCAAGTTATTGTCATTGAAAGTGTTTGGGGACCTGGGTCCTGCCCCAGGGGACATGTATCAATGCAAAAAAAAGTTTTAAAAACGGCCGTTTTTTCGGGAGCAGTGATTTTAATAATGCTTAAAGTGAAACAATAAAGCCCCGTACACACGATCGGTTTGACTGATGAAAACCGTCCGATGGATGGTTTTCATCAGACCAACCGATCGTGTATGGTACCCATCGGTCTTTTTTCCATCGGTTGTAAAAAATAGAACTTGTTTTAAAATTTTCCGATGGATAAAAAACCGATGGGAATTTCCGATCGTCTATGGGCAAGTCCATTGGTTAAAAAACCCACGCATGCTTAGAATCAAGTCGACGCATGCTCAGAAGCATTAAACTTCATTTTTCTCGGCTCATCTGAGTGTTTTACGTCACCGCGTTTGGAACGGTCGGTTTTTTGACTAATGGTGTGTGGCCAAGACTGATGAAAAACAGTTTCATCGGATTTCCGATGGACAAATCCATCGGACGAAAATCCATAGGTTATCCGATCGTGTGTACGGGGCTTAAAAGTGAAATATTCCTTTAAATTTCATACCTAGGGTGTGTGTATAGTATGCCTGTAAAGTCACGCTTGTTTCCCGTGCTTAGAACTGTCCCTGCACAAAGTGTCATTTCTGAAGGAAAAAAAGTCATTTAAAACACACTCACGGCTATAATGAATTGTCGGCTATTGCAATACATAGAAAAGTCATTGATATAAAAAAAAAAAATGCGTGGGGGTCCCTCAAATTCAATTACCAGGCCCTTCATGTCTGGTATGGATATTAAGGGGAACCCTGCCACGAATTAAAAAAAAAAATGCGTGCGGTTCCCCCCAAATATCCATACCAGCCCCTTCAGGTCTGGTATGGATTTTAAGGGGAACTCCACCCCAAATAAAAAAAAAAGACCCTGGCAACCTGGCAGGCCGCAGGAAAAGAGGGGGGACGAGAGCGCCCTCCCCCTCCTAAACCATACCAAGCCACACGCCCTCAACATGGGGAGGATGTTCCCATGTTGATGGGGTCAAGGGCCTCATCCCCACAACCCTTCGATCGGCGCCAAATTTAAAAAAAGTAAAAACACAATACACATACAGTACACTGTAATCTTACAGATTACAGTACTGTATAACAAAATTACACATCCCCTTTGTCCCTAGTGGTCTGCCCAGTGTCCTGCATGCACTTTTATATTATAAAAACTGTTCTTTCTGCCTGGAAACTGGAGATTGTCCATAGCAACCAAAAAGTGTCCCTTTATGTCAAAAGTGGTTTTAGACCAGCTAGAAAACAGCGATAATAAATTAGAATCACTTGCAGAATTGAGCGATAGTGATTTGTGGGGAAATTCGTCATCAAACACTAAATCTAATGACAGCGACAATTCTGCAACTGAGCAAATTTCAGTTTTTTTGATTTAAATACATTATTGAATAATTTTTATTATTATTATATTATTATTTGTTATAATAATTTATAGTTATTTATTATATTATAATGAATGATTTCATGTTTCAAACTTTATCATACCCGGGATGTCTACTAGTCTCTGGTTTGGACAGATTTAGGTGAGTTATTCATAAGAATTACAGGCCTACAATATAAAACGCCAAAATTCCATGCAAAATAATTGTACCGCTTTCAGCACTTAAAATCTGACATTATTATACCACCAGGGAGGTTAAAAATGTATAGGCTAATTATATTTTGTGTGTATGATATGAAAATGATATTAAAATATTACTAAATACAAGCATTACAGGTGTTTGTCCAAATTTAAAGCACGTAAAGCAGGGCATAATTAACTTTAAATAGCTTTTTGTTCAAAGATACACAGAGCAGCTGGGCAGAAAGGATGGGCATAGTCAGACTGCATTAATGAGAGACTGGGGTATATTTACTAAAGCTGGAAAATGCTAAATCAGACTTACTTCTGCATAGAAACCAATCCGCTTCCAGGTTTTATTGCCAAAGTTTAGTTGAACAAGCTGAGGTTAGGAGCTGATTGGTTTCTATGCAGAAGCGAGTCTGATTTTGCATTTTCCAGCTTTAGTAAATAAACCCCAATGTGACAACCCCTAGTTGCATTAACCCCTAACGCACTGGAAGATTATAATGGCGGGGGGTGGGCATGGACATAGGAGAATTAATTAAATGTTTGCTTAAAATATTTTTTCTTCCACATCCAAGGACTGACAAGCTACAAAAAATAACATTGTTTTTTGTGTTTTGTTATGTTTAAGTTTTATTATAGTAGAAAGGCAAAAAAATAAATAAATAAAGGTGGCTATAAATAATAGCATTGGCTAGTAACTTGCAAGCAATAGGGCTACTGGTAGGTATTTTAATTATAAGATGTTACTGCATATTAAAAAATGGTCTCTTTTATCTTGGTAAAATGGCCAATGTGCACTACATGCCAAAAGAAAATATTTTAGATTGGGCCTTTGTTTCTGGTGTATGCAGTATTAACTGTAAAAACATCACAACATATTTAAAAACAAATAAATCAAGGAGCCTCGTGTTGGATGGGGGGCGCCACTTTACACCATATGGGCTGTATACACACTGGGGTTGGTTTACTAAAGGCAAATAGACTGTGCACTTTGCAAAGTGCACTTGCCCTCTGCTAGTGCAGTTGCTCCAGGGCATAGTAAATGAGGTAAGGCTACACTTTGCAAAGAGTACCCAATCATGACCAAGGAAAATTTAAAAAAAATGCATTTTTGCTTGCACATGATTGGATGGTGGAAGTCAGCAGAGTTTCTGCTAATTTACTAAGCTTTGGAGCAACTACACTTGCAGAGTGCAATTGCATTTTGCAAAGTGCACAGTTTTTTTCCCTTTAGTATGTAGCGGAGCCTCACTCTCCCTCTCATTTGATTGGCTTGTGTCTAGGGGTACCTGGGAGAGGAGAGTGCAGGAACACTATGCCAAACTCTCCCCTCGTATGTGTATGAGGGTTGAGCAGAGTTACTTGAATTACCTCCGGGTCTGTTCATTGCATACGAAGCCTCAGTTGTTCCATGGAGATGTGTCTGCCAATAACATAGAGCCCCACACCAATCAAAAGTCCAACACTCCTTTATTTCTCTACTTTTAGGGTGAACACAATCAGTTGAACTTTCAGTAACAGACAAACAGGGGTGTGGATACGAGTAGGCCCAGGCACAACTGAACTCTCCTATTCCTTTGCTAGCGAATAGGCTTGGCGCACGGTCTCTGCCACCGACCGTGAGCTTTGGTTGCTGCCACTGACCGGATGAACCATTGAGGCCCCTTCCACAGGCCTAATAGCAGGCCTCTGCCACTGACCTGAGTTGAATAGCTGGACCGCTGCCACCGGTCATTGGACATGAACCACCTTCCTCTCTGAACTTGGCCCCTGTTCGAGAAGGATATCCCTCCGGGCGGTCTCCAGAGGTTCACCCGGCACTGGCAATCTGCTGCACCAGGTCTTCGGATGAGTCCCTCCTCCGGTCCCTTACGCCTCTGGACTTGGGTGTCCCACTCCTGGGGCCCCCTAGGACAATCCCTCCCTCGTGGGACCCAGCGGAAGGTACTGGGCCCCAGGCCTCTGGCTGAGTACCTCACCCCAGACTGAAGGTGTCTGGGATGGAACACGAAATCCAGGTGTCCAGGCCTAGGCTGCCTGGACCCCGACCGCGAACAGCAGCCCTCAAGCTGAAGGTGCCTGGGACTTGAACCCCGCGGCGAAGATGTCCGCCCCCCTTATACCCTCTCCCAGCATGCACGGCGGGTTCCCTGCCCTGCCGTACAACCGCTGCGAGAGGTCACAAAGGGTACGGCACTGCACCGATGGTTCAATCCCGGCCGAAAGTGACAGCGCCACCTGCTGGGCCGCAGGGAACTATGCATCACTGGTGTCTTCACCAGTTTTAAAAGTATATACCCACTACAAGTAAATCAACCCTATGGAGTTGTGTCCTTCTACAGACAATGGGGTTAATTTACTAAAGGGAAATCCACTCTGCACTACAAGTGCACTTGGAAGTGCAGTCGCTGTAGATCTGAGGAGAAGATCTGAAATGAGGGGAAGCTCTGCTGATTTTATCATCCAATCAGCTCAAATACAGTTTATTTCTTCCTTGCATGTCACCCTTGGATCTACAGTGACTGCACTTCCAAGTGCACTTGCAGTGCAAAGTGGATTTGCCTTTAGTAAATAAACCCCAATGAGTTCTACCGGATGGCTTGATGATGGTCAAGAGGAAAGTATTGTATGAGCTGACAGAGAACATAGTGCCAAATATTCTCATTAGATATTGGTTGTAAAATGTATTTTAAACATTTTTTTTTAAACAAACAACATTTTGAGACATTTGGGGAATTTTACTAAAACGCGTGCACTCAAAATCGAGTGCAGCTGTGCATGGTAGCCAATCAGCTTCTAACTTCCGTTTGTTCAGTTAAGGTTTGGCAATAAAACCTGGAAGCTGATTGGTTCCTACTTTATGTAGAGTTGCACCAGATTTTGCGCTCTCCAGTTTTAGTAAATAATCCACATTGAGACCTAAAGGTGAGATATAGAAAACATGGAAACCACACTTTGGTCCTGAGAAAGTAGACCAGTTATGCAAAACGGATAGAAATCTGTGTTGTAACAAATCTTTACACATGGTTCAGTAATGCATTTATTTATTGTATAAAGTGCAGCTAGTCTCATGTAAACCAATCTGATTCAGTCACTTGATTTTAATGACATTTATTGTTTTTAGTGGGTGTATTTAATAAAATTATTCATTTTTTGTAACTGTGTTGTAATATTTGTAAAGTTAATAATGCATTCACCAGGAATCAGGAGTTTAAATCTAAAATATTTTTTTCTGTCTAAACCCAATGGAAGTGCCAGTACGTACCCTTGTTAAATTTGAAAAGTGGAAAGCCATTCAGTGAGTACAGTTTCCTTTACCATCAAAACACACTTGGACAGGAACAGACCAAAAACTACAGCAGAGTTAGAAGTCATTTTTCTGAGAATTATCAACTTGTGTGATAGACAACTCACAGCAGCACAGCTTAGGGGAAGTCAAGTTCCACTTACAACTGTGAAGAGAAGACTTCTATCTGCCTTGGCTAAAATAGCAAAGTAAGAAAAAGAGGGTTGCCTAAACCACAGAACACTGCCAGTGGACTACAGAAGGTCTTATAGTTTATTAAACAAAAATGTTAAATCTTTTTCTACACAGTTGAGTAGATGAAAGGATGGTTCTTCAGGGTGTGACATTTGTGATCTGCAAACCTGGAGGAGGAAGAATAATGCTCTGAGGTGCTTTTACTGGACCAATAGCCAGCAACTTGCACACAGTGACTGGCAACCAGAACTAAAAGACCTTTGTAGCGCCCTGCTTCTGTTGGGTAGGCGCTATATGTAAATTTAAGTTATCTGAGCTGTAGTTTGGCTCAGAATGATTTTGCTAAATTGCTGGTTTCTGTTCCAGTCCAGCTGTGTTGGGAATTTTCCACTTGACTGTGGGTGTTGCTGTCGGACAATGTCGTTTATTTCAACACCACCCTGGATAAACAAGGAAAGCCGGTGACCTTGCCTGACCCCCGGTTTTGCTGGTGATCGTTTGCAGTGACTGTCCTGGTTTTCAATTTGCCGAAAGAGGAAGATTTTCTCTTATCATCCATGGACTGACACGGTGTCTCTTTACACTTTACACGTGGGTTATGTCCCTGCTTGCAGGAGAAGACCTAGGCAGAATGTGAGATGTTATACATACATTCTAAAAGCCAGAGCTGAACAGCCCCACCCAGGGGGCGGTCCCTCCGGACATAACCCTCCCACTACAGTCAGCAGACTTAAGTTTTTTTCTGCCTAGCAGAAGGAGAAGACGTGGCTCTCTCAGGAGACAGTCTCCTGACCTATTTTTATTCCTTTTCTGGAATTCTTTTTTATTTTATTTTTGAGAATCTTCTATCAACTGTCGGCTGGGCAACAGGTTGGGTACAAGATATCCTCGTAGTCTTCCCTGTCCGACCATCGAGCGTGCTGATCCTCGCCTTGTGTGCGTGAGACTCAGTTCACGACAGGCCCCATGACTCCAGGGGTGGCTGGGTTTGCTTTCATGCTCCCACGGTCCTCTCAAGACTGAACAGTTCCTGACTGACTGTATCTTTCGCGGTGGACTTTTTATCTGAGGAGTCTCAGAGGGGGGCAATATGGAGTCTCTGTCACCAGCTTCCCCTAAATGTCAGTGGACAACAGGCAGTGCTTCAGCACCTGAGGTCCCTAGGGACCAGTTGTGGGCAGTCCTGGAATCATTTCTGACCAGGATGGGAGCTGTGTGCAAGCGCAAGGGAGCAAAAAAGCGCCCTCTCCCCACTTTACTACATGAGGGCAGTGCGCTGATTCAGATCAGGGATGAGCCGAACACCCCCCTGTTCGGTTCGCACCAGAACCTGCGAACAGACAAAATGTTCGTGTAAACTTTAGAACCCTATTAAATACAATGGACTCGAACGTTCGAAATCTAAAGTGTTAATTATAAAGGCTAATATGCAAGTTATTGTCCTAAAAAGTGTTTGGGGACCCGGGTCCTGCCCCAGGGGACATGTATCAATGCAAAAATAATTTTTAAAAACGGCCGTTTTTTCGGGAGCAGTGATTTTAATAATGCTTAAAATGAAAAAATAAAAGTGAAATATTCCTTTAAATTTCGTACCTGGGGGGTGTGTATGATATGCATGTGAAGTGGCGCATGTTTCCCGTGCTTAGAACTGTCCCTGCAAAAAATGTCATTTTTGAAAGAAAAAAATGCATTTAAAACTGACTCACGGCTATTAATGAATTGTCGGCTCCTGGCAATACATACAAAAGTCATTGATAAAAAAAAAAAAAGCGTGGGTGTTCCCCAGAATTCAATTACCAGGCCCTTCAGGTCTGGAATGGATATTAAGGGGAACCCTGCCGCAAATTAAAAAAAAAATTGACGTGGGGTTCCCCCAAATATCCATTCCAGGCCCTTCAGATCTGGCATGGATTTTAAGGGGAACTCCACCCCAAATTTAAAAAAAAAATGGCGTGGAGTCCCCCTAAAAATCCATACCAGACCCCTTATCCGAGCACGCAACCTGGCCGACCGCAGGGGAAAAGGGGGGGACGAGAGAGCGGCCCCCCCTCCCTCCTGAACTGTACCAGGCCACATGCCCTCAACATGGGGAGGATGTCCCCATGTTGATGGGGACAAGGGCCTCATCCCCACAACCCTTGCCCGGTGGTTGTGGGGGTCTGCGGGCGGGGGGCTTATCGGAATCTGGAAGACCCCTTTAACAAAGGGGACCCCCAGATCCCGCCCCCCCCCTATGTGAATTGGTAAGGGGTACATTGTACTCCTACCATTTCACGAAGAAAGCGTAAAAAAATGTTTAAAAAAAACACACAAACACCTTGAAAAAGTCCTTTATTTAAAAAAAAAAAAAAAACATTCCAGCGGTGAAATCCAGTGTCCCGCGGCGATCCCGATGTCCAGCGCTGTCCTTCATTGGTTGTGCCTGAGCGGACCTGATGGGGAACTCCCTCTCAGTATTTTAAATGTATAGACCCGCCCCTTCTAAAGTTCCCCATCAGGTCCGCTCAGCGGACCAGATGCGGAACATGAGAAGGGGCGGGTCTATACATGTATTACCAAAGTGAGAGCAGTCCCCCATCAGGTCCGCCCCCTCGGTATGTCAGACCCGCCTACGTCATTGGCTTGAGCGGGGAACTTCCTTCACTATGTAAATTTAAATTACACAGTGAAGGAAGTTCCCCGCTCAAGCCAATGACGTAGGCGGGTCCGACATACCGAGGGAGCGGACCTGATGGGGAACTTTAGAAGGGGCGGGTCTATACATTTAAAATACTGAGAGGGAGTTCCCCATCAGGTCCGCTCAGGCACAACCAATGAAGGACAGCGCTGGACATCGGGATCGCCGCGGGACACTGGATTTCACCGCTGGAATGTTTTGTTTTTTTTGTTTTTTTTTTTAATAAAGGACTTTTTCAAGGTGTTTGTGTGTTTTTTTAAACATTTTTTTACGCTTTCTTCGTGAAATGGTAGGGGTACAACGTACCCCTTACCAATTCACATAGGGGGGGGGCCGGGATCTGGGGGTCCCCTTTGTTAAAGGGGTCTTCCAGATTCCGATAAGCCCCCCGCCCGCAGACCCCCACAACCACCGGGCAAGGGTTGTGGGGATGAGGCCCTTGTCCCCATCAACATGGGGACATCCTCCCCATGTTGAGGGCATGTGGCTTGGTACGGTTCAGGAGGGAGGGGGGCCGCTCTCTCGTCCCCCCCTTTTCCCCTGCGGCCGGCCAGGTTGCGTGCTCGGATAAGGGGTCTGGTATGGATTTTTAGGGGGACTCCACGCCATTTTTTTTTTAAATTTGGGGTGGAGTTCCCCTTAAAATCCATGCCAGATCTGAAGGGCCTGGAATGGATATTTGGGGGAACCCCACGTCAATTTTTTTTTTAATTTGCGGCGGGGTTCCCCTTAATATCCATTCCAGACCTGAAGGGCCTGGTAATTGAATTCTGGGGAACCCCCACGCTTTTTTTTTTTTTTTTATCAATGACTTTTGTATGTATTGCCGGGAGCCGACAATTCATTAATAGCCGCGAGTGAGTTTTAAAAGACTTTTTTTCTTTCAAAAATGACATTTTTTGCAGGGACAGTTCTAAGCACGGGAAACATGCGCCACTTCACATGCATATCATACACACCCCCCAGGTACGAAATTTAAAGGAATATTTCACTTTTATTTTTTCATTTTAAGCATTATTAAAATCACTGCTCCCGAAAAAACGGCCGTTTTTAAAACTTCTTTTTGCATTGATACATGTCCCCTGGGGCAGGACCCCGGTCCCCAAACACTTTTTAGGACAATAACTTGCATATTAGCCTTTATAATTAACACTTTAGATTTCTCCCATAGATTTTTCGAATTTGCCGCGAACACCCCAATTTGTTCGCTGTTCGGCGAACGGGCGAACAGGCAATGTTCGAGTCGAACATGAGTTCGACTCGAACTCCAAGCTCATCCCTAATTCAGATATGGGCCTAGCCACTACCGCTCAGGACCCTAGTTCTGAATGTATTGGATGGTTTTGAACAGGACATTCCTTATGAGGAAAACTCCAGTTCTGGGTCAGTAAATGACAGGGCGCTTGTTAGTGTACTCATGACTGCGGTGAGGGACACTCTCAAGCTAAAATGCTGCGGATGCAGAACCTCAGGCGGATACAGTCTCCTTTGGTTCTTTTAAGGCCAGGCCTTCTAAAGAGGTTTTTCCATATGTACTTTCTTTGACCAGCTCATTGATAAGGTCTGGGAAAAGCCGCAGAAGAATTTTTTTCTGGTCCCGCGGCGTTTGTCTATCAGATACCCCTTGAAGATGCCCTACTTAAAAAGTGGGCTTCTCCCCCAGTGGTCGACCCTCCAGTCGCCCGTTTGAACAAGGCCATCACTCTCCCGATGGAGGGGACTCCTGCATTTGAGGACCCCACTGACAGGAGGTCAGAAGTGGTGAGCAGAGCCATGTTTGCCTTGTTGGGATCCGCCCTACGGCCTGTGGTAGCGGCGACCCTTGTGTCTTAAACACTTACAGGTTGGGCAAAAATGTTGCACCTAGCTGTACAGGAGCATAATCTTCCTCCAGACACAGTTGCTCTGGCCCACCAACTGGTTCAGGGCCTGGTTTATGTGTGCGACACCACGTTGGACGCGGCCCCTTTAATATCCAGGGCCTCTGTCTCGGCGGTGGTATTGCGTCGCCTTATCTGGTTGAAATGCTGGTCTGCTGACCTAGCCTTAGGAAGCTCCTGACGGATCTACCATTTAAAGGTGGTAGACCTTTCGGTGCTGCTCTGGATGACATCGTCATGGATGTCACGGGAGGTATAAGCGCTCTTCTTCCTTAGACTAGCAAGGGTGAGGAGGCCCGCCGCAAACAGGGGCCTTCCTTTCCAGAAAAACAGGGTTTTTTCGTCAGTCAGAGTCCACGGGTAGGCCCTCTCAGACTGACGGCAGTGCGGCTGGTGGGCACAAGTGCCCCTGGGTGCGTAAGCCAAACAAGCGGCTCCCAAGCCCGCCTCCGCGTGAAGTCTTGCCTCCGCCCGACTCTGGGGTGGGGGGACGACTTCGCAGGTCACGAATCAGTGGACCTCCCGTATCTCCG
This sequence comes from Rana muscosa, assembly GCA_029206835.1. NCBI lineage: Eukaryota > Metazoa > Chordata > Amphibia > Anura > Ranidae > Rana > Rana muscosa. Next base: position 353,709,703 of record CM055118.1, read on the forward strand.
ACTGGTGGGTGTGCGAGGTGGTCACCTCAGGATACAGGATAGTATTCCGATCCTGGCCCCCAGACAGATTCTTTCCCTCGAATCTTCCTCTCCTTCCTACCTGTCGGGCAGCCCTCTTGGGGGCTGTACAGGATTTGATCAGGTCCGGAGTGATTGTGCCGGTTCCGTCACAGGAGAGTTTTCAGGGATTCTACTCGAATCTGTTTGTCGTCCCAAAAATAGGACGTGGTTTGACCTATCCTGGACCTCAAGGCCCTGAATGCCTTCGAGAAGGTGCAGAAAATTCTGCATGGAATCCATTCGCACGGTGATCGTTACACTCCACCAAAGGGATTTTCTTCTGGCGTCCTTGGACTTCAAGGACGCCTACTTGCATGTTCCGATCTGCGCAAGTCACCAGACGTTTCTGCGCTTGCGATCAGCGAAGTCCACTATCGATTGTGGCTCTTCCTTTCGGCCTAGCCTCGGCACCAAGGTGCTTGCTCCGGTTCTAGCCTTCTGTTACAGCGAGGTATTGCTGTCGTGGGCTATCTGGACGATCTTCTGCTAAGAGCAGAAAGTGGCTCAGACTTAGAGGAAAGGTGACTATCGTCAATTAGACCCTCAGGGACTTCCGGTGGTTCCTGAACATTCAGGAGTCAGTCCTGGTCCCGACTCAGTGTCTGGAGTATCTAGTTCTGATTCTGGACTCCTTGGAGGCAAAGGTATCCTACCTCTGGAGAAGTTGCTGACACTTCAGTCTGCGGTGCGGCTGCTGACATCCCGAAAATAGTTGTCAATCCGTTTTTTGCATGAGAGTCCCGGGACTCGTGGTGGCCTCCTTCGCGGCCGTTCCGTATGCCCAATCACACACCAGGGCATTGCAGGAGGAGATCTTGTTTACCTGGGACAAATCCCCGTTGTCCTTGGATCTTCAGATCCAGGTGATTCACCTGGTCAGGGCGTCCCTGACATGGTGGTTGAGATCCTGGGCTCTTCGGTCCGGAAAGTCGTTCCCCTCCCATCCAATGGACGGTACTCACGACGGACACCAGCCTGATGGGCTGGGGTGGAGTCTGGGGAGTCCTGTCGGCTCAAGGCCTTGGACTCCGGACGAGCCCGTTTACCAATCACTGTTCTGGAAATACGGGACATCAGACTGTGTCTCTCCTCAGGTCGGAGAGAGTACGGGGTCGCTCCATCAGGAGCCAGTCGGACAACGCCACGGCGGTGGCGTATGTAAACCATCAAGGGGGGACTCGGAGCTCAGCTGTGGCTTCCGAGGTAGTCCGTATCCTGAAGTGGGCCGGAAGAAATGTGCCGGCTCTGTAGGCCATTTACATTCTGGGCATAGACAATGGGCAGGCGGACTATCTGAGTCGCCAATCGCCAGACGCCGGACCAAGAAGAGTGGTCCTTGCATATTTCAACTTCTTTGCCGACGGTGGGGCACGCCGGGTGTGGACCTGATGGCCTCTCGACTCAATCGCAAGGGTTGAGGTTGTGGCCAGATCCAGGGATCCTTGGGCGATGCCTCGGATGCGTTGGTGGCCCCATAGGGTTCTTATCGCCTGATATAAACTCCGGTGATCCTAATTGTTTCAGATTGGCCTCAGCGTCACTGGTACGCTGATCTGGTACGTCTCGTTGCGGACGTTCCCTGGCGGTTGCCGATGAGGGAGGACCTTCAGTCTCAAGGTCCTATGTTTCATCCGGCTTACAGTCTCTGGCTTTAACGGCAGGGCTGTTGAAAGCCAGGTGTTGAGGGACCGAGGTCTCTCGGACTCGGTCATTTTGACCATGTTAAGGACACGGAAGTCTTCCTCCAGGCAGATCTATCACTGTGCCTGGAAAGCTTATATCGCCATATGCGAAGCGCTGGCCTGGTGTCCTCGGACGTATTCCGTCCCCAGAATCCTGCGTCCTCTGCAGTGTGGAGTGACCCAAAAGCTTGCTTTGAGTACCATCAAGGATCAGATTTCGGCCTTGTCTGTCTTCTTTCAGCGACCTCTAGCGGGTCATTTCTTGGTTAGCACCTTGTGTTGGGGGTTCGCCATGTGCTCCCTCCTGTCAAGCCTCCTCTCCCACCGTGGGATCTGAATTTGGTGCTCTCGGTCCTCCAGGAACCTCCTTTTGGGAATATCCGGGATATTCCCCTCTTGTCTTGTCTCAGAAGGTGGCCTTTTAGTGGCAATCACTTCTGTTTGACGGGTGTCTGAGTTGGCGGCTTGTCCTGCAAGTCGCCATATTTAGTCATCCATAAGGATAAGGCGGTGTTGTATCCGCGATCTTCCTTTTTGCCAAAGGTGGTGTCGACCTTTCACCTACATGAGGACATTGTCCTCCCGTCCTTGTGTCCTCATCCATCGCATCCCAGAGAGTTTGCGCTGCACATATTGGATGTGGTACGAGCCTTACGGGTGTACCTGTCTGCTACTGCTTCTATTCGGAAGTCCGACTCACTGTTTGTGACTGTCTCTGGTCCATAACAGGGCCAAGCGGTTTCGTCTGCCATCATTTCTAGGGGAATCAGACAAACCGTCATTCAAGCCTATGCTCTCAAAGGGCGAGCGCCTCCCTTTCTGGTTACGGCGCATTCCACCAGGGCAATTGGTGCTTCCTGGGTTTTCCGACATCAAGCGTCGGTTGCACAAGTGTGCAAGGCGGCGACCTGGTCTTCTGTTCATGCCTTTTAAGTTTTATAAGGTTAATGTGGCTGCATCTTCGGATGCTTCCTTCGGCCGCAGGGTGCTGCAGGCCGCTGTTTAAAGTTGCGACTCCTTCGTTGAGGAGCTCTGCCTTCTTGGAGTAAAGTTTTTGGTTTTTCCATTTATACTGCTCCCATCCCTCTTGACACTGCTTTGGGACATCCCACGTGTAAAGTGTAAAGAGACACCGTGTCAGTCCATGGATGATAAGAGAAAATAGGATTTTTTGTACTCACCGTAAAATCCTTTTCTCTGACATCCATGGACTGACACGGCACCCACCCTTCCTTTTAAGTTTGTACTGCTTTGTTACGAACTGAAGTCTGCTGACTGTAGTGGGAGGGTTATGTCCGGAGGGACCGCCCCCTGGGTGGGGCTGTTCAGCTCTGGCTTTTAGAATGTATGTATAACATCTCACATTCTGCCTAGGTTTTCTCCTGCAAGCAGGGACATAACCCACATGTAAAGTGTAAAGAGACACCGTGTCAGTCCATGGATGTCAGAGAAAAGGATTTTACGGTGAGTACAAAAAATCCTATTTTTTCTTTTTCCTGAAGGACTGTGGGGTATATAGCTAGGTAGTGTTAGGTTACCGGAAACTTTGGAGTCAAGATTCCTCTACCTGTTCCAGTACTTGCGTTCAAGGACTTTGTCATGTTGTTCTTTTGCCACTAGGTGGTGGAAGTTTGCCCAGCAAAACTGGACTCTTTTACACTTAGCTACCCACACATATAAAAAAAATAATAATAATATATATGGAGGAAAGAAAGGCTCATCCCTCAGGAAGTGAGGCTTTGCTTCCTGTTGCATAGTGATACGTTCTATATTGTTGCCTGTGTGTTTTTGTTTTTCAGGTACACTGGATCTTCTGTCAAAACTGATGGAGAATGGGTGGTTTACATAGAGAGAGAGAGATGTTGTAATGTACATTGGTGTAACTCTACTGTATGTTTATGTCAAATTTGCATTTCTTTTACTACCTCACCCTTTCCCTTCCCCATCTAAGTTTTTTTTGGGATTCCGGTATCGACTCTTAGGCCTCGTACACACGGCCGAGATTCTCATCGGAAAAAACATGTCGTTTTTTTCAACGAGATTCTTGGACAAGAAACTTGTCCCGGCCGAGTGTACACACGCTCGATTCAAAGAACCCGCGGTTCTTTGAATGGAGCGTACGCAGTGACGTCATCGACTACGACGAGCATGCGCTCGTCACATTCGATGCCGTCGCCGCCATCTTGGTATACCCTACCTTTGCCTAGGAAGCTACCGCGCATGCGTCAAATTCATTTCGAACATGCGCGGGCTTCCCGGAGGACAGGTAAGTGTACACACACTCACTTTTCTCGTCGAGAAACATGCCGATGAGAATCTCGACGAGAAAATAGAGAGCAGGTTCTCTATTTTCTCGTCGAGATTACTTGTCGGTTTTGTTGACGAGAAACCATACACACAAACGAATTTCTCGGCAAGACATCTCTGCCAGCAAGTTTCTTGCTGGCTCTTGCCGAGAAACTCAGTCGTGTGTACGAGGCCTCAGGAGTGAGAGTAATTTTTCCTAGATGATGAGGACATCGTCTGTTGTGGTGGGGGAAGTGTGTAGCGCCCTGCTCCTGTTGGGTAGGCGCTATATGTAAATTTAAGTTATCTGAGCTGTAGTTTGGCTCAGAATGATTTTGCTAAATTGCTGGTTTCTGTTGCAATCCAGCTGTGTTGGGAATTTTCCACTTGACTGTGGGTGTCGCTGTCGCCACAGGTCAAGGTTGGAAATGCATCAGGCTGGGTGTATTGGGTACCTCTTTACCCAGAAACAGCTCAGTAGGAGTGGTTCACCCGCTGTGCATTCTGGGAGAGGGTACTTAAGGGACAGACGCCGTTTTCCGGGTCTCTCTGACCTGATGGCCCTCCTGGCCTAAGGTGTGTCAAAGCAGCTGTTCTGCCTCGGGGCCTGCTGGCCCGAGGATCCGTTACTGATAGTAGGCCCAGGAGTTTCTGGGGCCTACTGGTCCAGGGATGGTCCTGTGCTATCTTGCCTGCGGGGAGAAGCCGAGAAATTGGAGAAACCAGGGGAGGACTTTCCTCAGAGAAGACAGAGCAAAAAGGGCTGGTATCTCAGGAAGAGCCTGGAGACTCAATTGGAGGACACATACCGGCCTATCTACCTCACAGTGTTGCCGGCTTGGCTGAAAGAAACTGGTACGGTGTGACTGTACTTTGACTTTGCAAAAGTTCTTGATTATACAATCCTGTGGCAGAGGATTGTGCAGAGACTATGTGTATTATTCAAGTCTGTGGCAGAGACTATGTGTATTCTTCAAGTCTGTGGCAGAGACTATGACCGAGCACCGCACCGGCTGCTAGGTCAGTGAGAGAGGCCTATCAGGGGGTTGCTAGATCCAGTGTGGAAATTGTTTGTCCTCTGGATAAAAGAAGTATCCGTAATCCGCAAAGCAAGGTACCTGAATCTCCCCTAACCCTCTATCCCTCTAACTGACTTTGTTTAATAAAACCATTGGAAAAGAGACTATGTGTTGGTGCTGACATCTGTGAACAACTCTTCAATGGGACCCCTATGACGGACGCAGTGGAACAGTTAGGTAACGGCAAAGGCCTAAAACCAGCAGCTCCTACGGGGGTAGTGCTACATGTGGGGGCTCGTCTGGGATTTGCCGTTACCGGTCGCAACTCAAATAAACTGTTCACCGGGAGCCTATGCTACAAAGAGGGCTCTGGACTGTGTTATTTTCTGAAAAAAAAGGTGGTTAATTTGAAGAAAGGGGCCTGGTAACTTTCTGGAGGGATTCATCTATCCACCAAGGGCCTGCTGCTGGCTCCTGCCCTTATATACCAAAATCTGAGAGGTTCGGGGTCTAATAGATTCTGTGGCAGAGAGTCTCCCAATCGTATCTAGGAAAAGAACCTGATTAAACTTCCGAGCATCACTTCGGCTGCTAGGATCCACTTTACAGGAGACTATCCGGGTGAGCTAAACCTTCTCTAGGATAGAGTAGCGATTGTAATATCTACTTGTGCCTGGACTAACCTCCCAAAGCCTTGCTGTCCTGTCTCTCATCCACCCTTTCCTATCTGCTGAACATTGAGAAAATAAACTCAACGTTGGAGTTTAGAGTGGTGTGGATATTGGAATTACTTGGGGGGAAAACAGAGACATGTCCCTATATCCTAGGAGATGAGAACCAACTGACGGAAGAACCTAGCTGTGGGACCCAAATACATAACACCGCTTAACCTCCTCAACCAGGAGGGTACGGGCATATAGTACGGTGTGCCTTTTTCCTGCAAGTGAGCCAAAGCTAGGGAAAAGGGTCCGTGTGCTACAGTAAAAACAGATAAAGCGTTCATAGCATGCCTAAAGAAGGAACCACAGTGGAACTAGGGCAAATCACACAGTATAGCACTCACTTTAAATAAAGGAGCGCAGGCATCAATCCACGAACGCCGAGTTCGTACACCCCTAAGTGTGTTGGCCCTGGTCCACTCCTGTTTCCGGAGGTTCAACGAATATGGACTCGATGGATGGTGCAATAAATGAAAGAGAAGGCACTCATAGCATAAACCCGTATACAAAGGGCATTTAATTAAAAATGGAAAGAATAAAACTCACATTTAGCAGTGATATAAGATACAGACATCCACGAGCACCAAGTTTGTACTCCTGCCATCAAAATATATGTGTACCTATTGCTCCAATCCCAAAATTGGAGCACTAGAGATTGGGAATGGAGCAGTAGGTACACATCACACTCCCTATGCATTACGTCACGACACGTGACTCCCCTGATAAAGTCACGTGTCGTGGCGTAATGCATAATAGGGAGTGGCCGGATACCAAACGAACTGGAAGTGAAGTAAGAGGTGTCTGCAATGCCGTATTTTGTACTTCTCTGCAGTTTTTTTAACTTTTTCCTTGTAAGTGCCCATTTGACCATTTAAACAAACCTATTTTATTATACGTTTTGCATTATGGGAGATTTTTCTTTATCCCCTTTATATGCCTGACTCCTGCGAATAAATGACGCTGGGGAGTTTGGAAGCCATCATCCTTATTTGGAACACATAACCTGGAGAGACACCACCGTCCATTACTGGATTCAAAGACCAGGAGATTTACCCTCGTTCCCTCAGTTAAGGAAATCATCCAGGCTATATATACTCCTTACTGAGGTAAGAGTCCAGAGAGCATTGAGTGGTAGTCACGAAGATTTCCTATAGAAGACACTGTTTTTGACACTACGTTCATCACAGTCACTTCAGCACTTTATTTATTTGTTTACGTAAGATATTGTGGACGTTATTTCAGTACTTTACTTATAAGGCTACATGCCCACGGACGTTTTAAAAAACGGGCTATAAAGCTAGTACAGACGCCAGGAAAAAAGCAGCGTTTTTAACGCAATTTCTTCCATGTTTTGCATTGAATTCAATGCACGTTTCGCCGCGCTAGCTTTCAGCCCGTTTTTCTTTCTCTATTCAAAATCAATGGTTCCCTATGGGAGCCCATTGATTTGAATAGAGGTCGCACCAGAAGTCGGATCCCCCCACATCAAAAAATAATGGCGTGGGGGTTCCCCAAGGATCCATACCAGACCCTTATCCGAGCACGCAGCCCGGCAGGTCAGGGAAGGGAGGGCGAGCGAGCGCCCCCCCCCTCCTAGACCATACCAAGCCACATGCCCTCAACATGGGGGGGTTGGTGCATTGGGGCAGGGGGCACTGCACCCCATCCCAAAGCACCTTGTCCCCATGTTGATGAGGACAAGGGCCTCTTCCCGACAACCCTGGTTGTTGGTTGTCGGGGTCTGCGGTCGGGGGGCTTATCGTAATCTGGGAGCCCTCTTTAATAAGGGGGCCCCCAGATCCCGGCTCCCCACCCTATGTGAATGAGTACGGGGTACATCGTACCCCTACCCACTCACCTGGAGGAAAAAAGTTTCAATAAAAAAACACACTAGACAGGTTTTTAAAGTAATTTATTAGGCAGCCCAGGGGGTCTTCCGACTCCGGGGGTCTTCTTCCGACTTCGGTGGTCTCTTCTGACTTCTGCGCTCTCTCCGGCATCTTCTCCCGCTCTCCGGTGCCTTCTGCCTTCTGCCAGGCTTCTCCGCTATCTTCTTTCAGCTCTTTTACTAGCGTTGGCTCAGTCTTCTCCGTCGTCTTTTCCCTCTTCTCTTGTTCCGATGTTGACTCAACGCTCTCCCCCGCTGTAATGCCGTGTGCGCGGTGCGCAGCGATTTATATAGGCACGGGGCGTGATCACCAGGTGACCCCGCCCCCTTATGACATCACAGTCCCATCATGCCTCGGGACTGTGACGACCATAAGGGGCGGGGTCACCGGGTGACTGGTTGCTGGGTAGTATACAGTATGTATAAGGATCTTCCAATAATTTAGTCATACCCTTGTGATATTGGTCAGTCGTTTGGATGAGGATCCCACCTCCTTTATCTGAAGGCCTAATGACCAGGTCTTTCCGTGTAATAGGTTGTTTAATTCCAGCTTTGATTGCTCTTGGTTCCTCTATCTTCTTCACTGTTAAATTCTTTATTTCTTCAGTAACCATGTGTTTGAAAACCTCTATATGCTTGTTATCCTTGGGTTTAGGGTTAAAATTAGATTTGTTCCTCAAGTTGCTGTGTACCACTAAATCATCACCTCGTATTCTGGCATTATTCAGATTTTCAGTTAGATATTTTTTAATATTTAACTTCCTTGTATGATTTTGTATACTGATGTACGTTTGGAATTTATCAAAATTCTTGATAGGCGCATATTTCAGGCCTTTATCCAGTACCAGTAGTTCCTCTTGGGTGAGTGGTACATCAGTGAGGTTGAAAATCCTGTCTCCTAATATTCCTTTTTTCCCCTGTTTCCCCTTTCCTGCTCTGCACCCTCTTTTCTTATAGGGCTTTCTCTTCCTTATCTCTTCTGTTCTTCTCGGGGGATGGTACTCCATCCCTCTCTCTAAAAAAAATTTGTTGTATCCTTGCTCATAACGGTACTCCTGTGGTTGTCTTTGGTCTCTGTTTGTATCACGCAGGTCTCTCAATGGAGCATAATAATTGTAAATATGAACAGGACTTCTTTCACGTGGTCTCGGAGGTACAGGTGGTGGACCCGTCCATCTCTTGGACCGTAATGGTAGTAGGGGCCAGGGCTCATTTCTTGTGGCCTATATTCTTCATAATGACCATTTCTATTATCTCTTATGCCGCGTACACACGATTGATTTTTTAGACGGTGAAAACACCGTCGAGAAAATCGACGTTAAAAACGAGGAACAGCTTGTTCCCCCCACACACGGCCGTTTTAAATGTCATTTTTTTTTGGTCGAAAAAAACGACCGTGTGTGGGCTCCACGGCAGTGTTTCCCTATGAGAAACACTGCCGCGGAAAACATGTCGAAAAAAACGACGAGAAAAATTAGAACATGTTCTAATTTTTCTCGTCATTTTTAATGACGTTTTTCTCGTAGAAAAAAACGGCAGAAAGCCCACAGACGATCGTTTTTCTCATCGAAAGGAAAAAAAATGGTTTTTCTCGACGGGAAAAACGGCCGTGTGTACGCGGCATCATTCTGTGATTTATATTGGGATAAGCGGGGCTTCTCTCTTGTCTATATGGCTCATTGGGCGGGCCTCTTGTATCCCTTGGATCGTGATTTGGCCTGGCCCAGTTATTGCTATAATACTCCAGGTTTCAAATGACCAAGGAAATCCTTGGTCATTTGAAACCTGGAGTATTATAGCAATGTGTTTTATCCATGTATTTTGCCCTTTATAGGCTATTAAAATTTGTAGTTATAAAAAGAAAAATTCGCTCTAGGTGCAAAGTAATTATTAAGTATAATAAATGAATAAATCCCAAAAGGAAGACCTGCTGCTAAGCACCAAAAAAAACCTTGATATAAGGTACAACAGAAATAAATATACAAAAAGGTGTAGTGCTGGAAAAATACACTATATATGACCATATAGTGAAATAATTAACTAGAAGAAAAAGTATAAAAAACTGTGTGAATACTAAAAACACATCATAGTTCATATGTGTCTGTGAAAAAAATGAATACCGTATTTATCGGCGTATAACACGCACTTTTTTCCCCTTAAAATCAGGGGAAAATCGTGGATGCGTGTTATACGCCGATACCCACTGATCCCGGCGATCTCCGCTGACTGAGCGGAGCGCAGTGATCGCCGCCGAGATACACATAGCCGAGTGTACTCGGCTATACTCGGCTTTTCTCGGCTCTGCTCACAGTCACGCCCAGTCCCGCCATTGGACCTGTGATATGTCCATCATAGGGCGGGACTCGGCGTGACTGTGAGCGGAGCCGAGAAAAGCCGAGTATACCCGAGTACACTCGGCTAGGTGTATCTCGGCGGCGGCTCCGCCCAGTCCCTGCGCTCTGCGTCCCTGCGTTCTCGGCGGCGTTCGCTCCGCTCCGCCTAGTCTCTGCGGCGATCTCGGCGGCGCCAATTTTGAAAACTGGGGCAAGGCTGCACTTAGCAAAGGCTGCACTGGACACTGGGCAAAGCTACACTGGGCAAAGGCTGCACTGGACAAAGCTGCACTGGACACTGGGCAAAGGCTGCACTGGGCAAAGGCTGCACTGGACACTGGGCAAAGCTGCACTGGACACTGGGCAAAGGCTGCACTGGACAAAGCTGCACTGGACACTGAGCAAAGCTGCACTGGACACTGGGCAAAGGCTGCAATGGACACTGCTGACAAGGCTGCAACGGACACTGCTGACAAGGCTGCATTTAAATGTAAGTTTTTTTTTTTTCCTTAAACTTCCCTCCTAAAAGTTTTTTTCCCTAAAATTCCCTCCTAAACTTGGGGTGCGTGTTATACGCCGGTGCGTGTTATACGCCGATAAATACGGTAAATCTTCTCCTCTATTCAAAAATGGTAAAGAGTTCTACAGAGTGCAGGTATCCGATGTTGAACATGGGGATAACCATCCAATGCTTAGAAAAAGATTCCACCACCAAGGTGTAGAGTAAAGGCTTACCGGACAGCCTGCGACCGCCCTTCTCAGGGGGGTCAAAACAGGCTCAGTAGAGTGATGTTTCTCAGTAGAAAGCAGAGAGATTCAGCAGGGAGGCTTTATCCGCGGTGGAAGGATCTCCAGAGACGTTGATTGGACACCTGACCGAAACTGGAAGTGGTCACGCTCTTTCCGGATCAGAGCGGCTGCTCCTCAATGTATGGGGTGAGACCCAGAAGAAAAAGAAAAACTTCCCATAGTGTAGCGTTCATCCAAAAAAAGGTTTATTTTTACAGTGGTGTGTAATACAGAACCTCAATGACAAGTCCTCAAAATAAAATAAAATATTTAAAAATTCCTGATAAAAAGCGCTCCTTGCAAGGAATGAAAAGCTCCGTGTTCTGTCAATCGATAACGACCGTTCACGCGAGCGCAATGCGTGCACGTGTCGCCCTACGCCGTTTCGTCAAATCTGACGTCATCAGGGGCACGCCCACGCAAGCGCGCACACGCTATTTATAACCAAAGGGCCCACACAGGGTTCTCTCATTGGTTAGGCCTCAGATTGACAAGCCGAGCGGATGGACCCCTACGATGAATTCTCACAGCAAGGGTCCATATGTAAACAACATTTACATCCTGACACCCAGTGGAACCTCCGGATATTGCACCCATCCGGAGCTAATCCACATAGCGCCATATTGTGGGTCATGGTGTAACTATTTATAATCAAAGGGGATTTGTAAAGTCCCAATTAAGAACATCTAATATACATTACATATATATATAAAAAAACACCATGTTTAATAAAAAACTTTCCATTACATATACTGATCAATAAAAATTTCCAGAAATAGTAAATTTAACCTATAGGGCCAAAGCCCAAAATAGAGATACACAAAACACAAAATAAAAAATGGATACAATTATTGGAAGAGACATCAAAAATTATATTATCACCCATTATTAATGAAGCAATTTATGTCCCATTCCACGTTTAGACCTCCCAGTGTGTGACAGCCTAATTTGTGTATCCAGCTGGTTTTTGATCTGGATATACTTATTTTGCCATTTCCACCTCTCCAGTGGGGCACATATTTCTCCAGACCCATAAAGATAGTACCTTTAGGGTCCCTGTTGTGTACAAGATCGTAGTGTTTTGACACATTATGTTTGTCAAAACCACTTTTGATATTAGTAATATGCTCCCCCAATCTTATATTGAGTTTCCTAATGGTCCGTCCGACATATTCCAACCCCAAGGGCACCACAAAATGTACACCACGCATTTGGTGGTACACGTTATAAGGGACCTAATGGGGTATGTGGCTCCTGTTCCAGATGAAGTGAAATCAGTGATCCTTCTACCTTGGAGAGCGTTTACCCTACAAACCTTACATCTCCTACAGGGATAAAATCTGAGTGAAATCAGTGATCCTTCTACATTGGAGAGCGTTTACCCTACAAACCTTACATCTCCTACAGGGAAAAAATCCATTAAAATTTGTAGTGTAACTCATTTTGGCGTGTGGAGGTCTCTTTGTTTTTTTGTTTTCTGGTTCCTTTGATACAGATATATATTTTTTTGACCACACCCCCGATTTTTATCGGTGAGCACTACTGTTTATATAAATAGGTAGGATTCCCACTCCTGTTCTTTTTGTATACTGGCCCAGTTATTATTGTGAGGTTTTTCATTCTTGTTTTTATTCTTCCAATGGTTAAGTTTTTTCCACCCTTGTTGCGGAGTACGTTCCGGATAGGGGGGTTTTCTCCATACATTATTGGGGGCATTGCTGTTAAGACCTATCGGTTTTACTTTATTTCTATCATTCCTTGGGGAGTCATCCCTTGGTGTAAAGTCTCCTAGATCTCTATGTTGGACATCCTGCCTAGGTGACCTATGTATGGGCGATACCTCCAAATGATGTGGCCTAGACTCAGACATTTTTTCTGGTGTTGAGAAGGCAGAAATAGGGTCACTCTACCCTATATTATTCTGCCATCTGAACACCAGATAATTTTTGAATTCGTTGATGTCCCTAGTATATTTTTTACTTTTTCTTTTTTGGACGTCCATGTCCTTCTTAATAAGATCTTTATTAAGTTGCGCAGTCAAGCGCTTAAAATCAGCTGTGTTTTTATGGGCCTCTAGTACTTTCAGTTCAGCTATCGTTTGATCTATTTTACAAATTTTCTTTTGTTTCCTTTTGAGTAACAGATGTAGTAGTTCTATTCCCTTTTCATTGAAAAATGTGAACCACTCATCTACAGACTCTTGGTCTATTAGTCTATGACGCCATCATTGAGAGGTACATCCCACCTCAAACGCCTTGGTACAATATTAGCTTTTATGTATCTGTCAAAAGTGGTGACATCCCACCACAAGCTAATTTTCTTTAAATAGCCGATGTACAATGACAGCGATTCGCGCAGCCATGCCAACCTGCCGCAGTACAACTGCGGCGGCTGGTCGGCAAGAAGTTAATAAAAGCTTCACATAAATGGTGTTAAAAAAACTTTTAAAATGAAAAAAAAAATTGTCAAAGGGCATCACTCCACTCTAAGTGCTAAACTACCAGTGATAATATAAAATTAACAAATAAACCAAGAAAAGGTTGCTGTTTACACTGCCATGTGTATTCCCACACCCTCCAAAATGTCATATAGAAAAAGTGTTACGCAACACAAAAATGAATCAATAATCTATTTGGTTGAAATTAGGTCAGATTCCCCTTTAAGGGGTTCGCTCCAAGGCACCACTACTCTCCCACGGTCCTCCTAATTGTTTCTTGGAAAATAACTCTCCAACTCCACACCAACCTCCAGGACTCCTCCGCTCAAAAAAGAAAGGCTTGGATAGTGTAATACTGTAAAAACACTATAAACTTTATTAAAAGCAAAATAATATAATCCACTCACACGTATAGTGAACTCAGAAAGTAGTGCATCACCTTAAAAAACATTTTGTAGATATAAGTGCTGTGTCCCCTTAAGGCTCCCAGCTCACATAAACTAGCATGGATTCAGCCTCACTTCCTGGTGGTGGTGCAGAAGTAACTAGGCCCTGCCCTGATGCTTTTCGTCACACTCATGTGACTTTTTCAAAGGGTATTTTTTAGGGTGGTGCACTAATTTCTGAGTGCTCTATACTTGTTAGTGTGATATATTCTTTTGCTTTCGATAAAATGTATAGTGTTTTTATGGTATTACACTATCCAGACATTTCTTTTTTGAGTGGAGGAGTCCTGGAGGTTAGTGTGGAGTTGGAGAATGATTATCCAAGAAACATTGAGGAGAACTGTGGGGGATCAGTGGTGCCTTGGAGTGAAACCTTTAAAGGGGAATGTGCATCTGACCTATTTTCAACCAAATAGGTCCAAACACTAAGGTGAGAGTGGAGTGTGAATGGTGGTGGGAACCTGTGCACATAATCATTATAAGGGATGTTTGAAAACTGCACAAAGCACAGCATCTAGTTGTTCACACGTTTAAGGGACTGCATCATTGGACATTTTTTCTTTTGTTTAATAGTAACATACACTATATTACCAAAACTATTGGGATGCCTGCCTTTACACGCACATGAACTTCTTTAGTGGCATCCCAGTCTTAGTCCGTAGGGTTTAATATTGAGTTGGCCCACCCTTTGCAACAGCTTTACAGCTTCAACTCTTCTGGAAAAGCTGTCCACAAGGTTTGGGAGTGTGTCTATGGGAATGTTTGAACATTCTTCCAGAAGTGCATTTGTGAGGTCAGGTACTAATGTGGACAAGAAGGCCTGGCTCACAGTGTCCACTCTAATTTATCCCAAAGGTGTTCTATCGTGTTGAGGTCAGCACTCTGTGCAGGCCAGTCAAGTTCCCCCACCCGAAACTCACTCATCCATGTCTTTGTGGACCTTGCTTTGTGCACTGGTGCGTAGCCATGTTGGAACAGGAAGGGGCCATCCCCAAACTGTTCCCACAAAGCTGGGAGCATGATATTGTCCAAAATGTCTTGGTATGCTGACGCCTTAAGAGTTCCCTTCACTGGAACTAAGGGGCCAAGTCCAACTCCTGAAAATCAACCTCACACCATAATCTACCCTCTTCCAAATTATTTGGACCAGTGCACAAAGCAAGTCAAGAACCCTACGGACTAAGACTGGAATGCCAATAAAGTTAATGTGTGTGTAAAGGCAGGTGTCCCAATACTTTTGGTGATATAGTGTATATGACTTCTCGCTCATCTTATGGTTTGGATGTTTATCTATGTTGTGATGGTTCATTTACCTGTATATACTGATAATATATTAAGAATGCTAGCACTTTATTTTTCTCTATCGATATAGATTTGTCATATTATTTTTTGCACTTTAACGTATGAATGCTTACATGCGTTGTTGATATTTGATATACTATTGTGTTGTGCGACAATTTTCTATCTGACAGCTTTTAAAATGCCATTTTTCCATGGTTAAAAAAAATAAAACGTTTTTTTATACCTATTTTGTGAGGAATATGGGAAAATTTGTAAAGCAATATTCGGGCGTGTCATTTACCACTGTATATACGCCTACACATGTGACTCTATAGTCATGTGGGATGCACAGATATGAAAAAGGAGGAAATGAAGAGCTTAAAAGGGAACGGAAATATGAGCATGCCAGTAGAGGACACCAGCTTTACCACAAAGTGCACAGTCTATATGCCTTTGGTAAATCAATCCCATTGTCTACCTTATGAAAATAAATATTATTTGCATACACTTATTCCAAAAAAGTATTATAGTAACTAAGACTTGGTTACTTGAATATTGTAAAATTGGTGATTGTGGATGAGCTCCCCGCCTCGTCTGGACACATGTTAAGACCAAGCATTGCTTGTTTAGGCGGTCATCCAAAAGCTTGGCTTTTAGTCCATTCAACCATGGTCATATTTGATCAAATAAATCACTGGGTATACCCCTCCCCTTTGTTTACTTTACGGGTGGCAGCTCTCGAAGCTGTCATTTGCGATGTGTGAGAGACTGGATCAGACGTGTCGGCTGGTCAGCTGGTATTTTTCTTTCAGTGAGTTTGTGGGCATTATTCATCATGATTGATGAAGATCGACATTGCTGGACAACATGATTGATGATAGATTTACTTTGTGGTATTTTTTTTTGAGATTTTTGTTTTTGATAAAACAGTGTGGTGTTTTTATTTACCAATTACATTTTGTTTGGGAATGAATAGGGGTGTTATGAATTCATTTATGCATTCCATGGGGGCAATATCCAGTGGCCCTCTTGTTTTTAAAGGGGGCTTCCAGATTCCAATAAGTCCCCTGCCCATAGACCCCCATGACTAATGGACCAGGGTTGTGAGGAAGAGGCCCTTGCGCCCTCTGGTAATGCCCTCTGGAATGGTTAGGAAGAGTTAGTAGATACCTCTGACCTAGTAGTCTGCATGCTTGAGAAAGGGTGTGGTATATATATTGGGGAACCCACACTTTAAAACATTTTTTTCTTGCTTTGGTACATATTCCCCAGGGCAGGGGCCCCTCATGCTATTTGTTTGACAATCCCCTGCCATTTAGCCTAGAAATGACTTATAAAATTCTGCCCCAAATTTTCTTCAATAGGGTTTGGATTTGGCAGCAGAACTTCAGTATTATTTGGCCAACCCCCCCTGAACTGAACTTTGGTATGTTTGGCTTATTCCTATTGGTGATTAACATTCTTTCTTTTTCTGCAGCCATGAAACAAATAGGACATTAGTATCTGATTATGAACAACAAGACTTCAGAGTTATTTTTTCTTGGGTTCTACGAGCTTGGAAGGTTCAAGAGCTTTTTCTTTCTTCTGATTCTTACAGCTTATACTTTGACTGTGGCTTTCAACATTTTTTTTTTTTTTGGAAAATCTTTTTATTGAAGTTTTTATAGACACACACATTTTGCTTACACATAGGCACAACATCTGCCCACGTAGGGGCCGTTACCCTGTGTCGGCAACATACCGACACAGGGCCACAAATAACACATACACTTTAACTTAACTTACACTGTAACCCCAGACTGGGGGAGAGGGTCCATTCAAGATAAGTCATGCTCAAAGTGATATCAATAGAGGATGGTAGCCTGAAAAAATTGTTTGGGTTAAGAAAATCATTACCTAGTGATACGTTACAAGTTTAGGCATTGGTCACTATTCACTTGCCGTGTTTCTGTCCTCTAGCCAACAACTCCACACTTTTTCAAATTTGTGCGGACAACCTCTGGACGAGTAAGTGGCTTTATATAGGGGCAAACTGGCATTAACTAATCTTTTCCAGAATTTAACAGAGGGGGGAGACGGTTGTTTCCAGTTCATCGTAATGGCTTTGCGCGCATAGTATAGTAGCAGGGATATGAGTGTTTTCCTGGCTCTGATCATTGGCAGTTGATCAACTAGTCCTAGCAAACAGTATATAGGTTCATATGGGACGCAAGTCCCAGTGGCCTTAGTGATCACCCGTAGCACTTCATTCCAATAGTGTACGATTGCTGGGCAAGCCCAGAAAATGTGGAAGAAACCCCCTGGTTGGTAGGAGCAACGCCAGCACTCCGGAGAATGCTCCGGCGACATCTGGTGAAGCCTGTGAGGTGTGTAGTGAGCTCTGTGTACAATTTTATATTGGACTAATTTATCCCTCGCTGAGACCAGTGGGGAGAAGGGAAAATCCCAAACCTCCCGCCAGTCGTCGTCGTCCAGCCCCGGTATGTCCTCCACCCATTTCCTGCGAAGGGAAGACAGCTCGGGGATTGCAGCAACCAGCAGGGATCCATAGATCTGAGATGTAGGCCTCTCCAGGTCTTTCACCCGGATGGTAGATTCTAGCTCGGAGTATGCCAGTTCAACTGGCCTGCTCAAAAATTGGCACCTGTAGGCATGTGCAATTTGGAGATATCTAAAGTGGGCTCGTTCCGGCACGTTAAATTTGGCGCATAAAGTGTGAAAGGGGGTGAGATCTCCGTTGGTGATGATATGTTTGAGGGTCAGTATTTTGTATTTGGCCCAGGCCTGCGAATCTGGGATAGTGTGGAATTGCGATAGGTTAGGATTCAGCCACAAGGGGGTGTGAGGAGACCAAGAGTTTGGCTGGGGTGTCCTCAGCGCCTCACCCGCCTTCCATGCCCGCATAGTGGTACGCATCGAAGGGGTGAGATTGTGAGGCGTTTTAGGCCCCCTGAACAGCAGCCCCTCCAGTGCCTCCAAGGACCCCACTATGGCTGCCTCCAGCACCGTTGCAGAGTTGGTCAGGTCCGGTCGTAACCACCAATGGGCAGTCACAAGCTGAGTGGCTAAATAATACTTGTAACAATCAGGGAGGGCCAGGCCTCCACTGTCCACAGGCCTGGTCAAGGTGGAATATTTGAATCTAGGCGGCCTGGACCCCCAAATAAAGGAGAGGAAGAGTTGCCTGAGGGAATTAAAGAAAACTTTAGTCAGCCAGTGAGGGGAGTTCCGAAAAATGTATGTGAGTTTAGGGAGGACTTTCATCTTGAGCAAGTTAATACGCCCAATGAGCGAAAGGGGGAGATTACTCCACGCCTTAAGTTTGGCTTTAATGGCTACCAAGACAGGGTCAAGATTGAGCCGCACAAAGTCCCCACTCTCTCTTGAGACAACAATTCCCAAATAGGTGAACTGCTCAACCCATTGAAGCGGGAGAGAGGAGGGTGAGGAGGACCTGGCCCCCGCATCCACTGGAAACAACTGCGACTTGTGCCAGTTCACTCTCAGCCCCGTGAAGGCGGCGAAGGCATCCATGATACTAAGTGCGCCCCGCAGAGAGTCACCAGCGTCATTCAAGAACAGGAGCATATCGTCCGCGTAGAGAGCCACTCTCTCCTCCAGCCAGCCCACCCTAAGACCACGGACCTCGGCCGAGCTCCTAAGGGCTTCAGCAATAGGCTCCACGGCCAGGGCGAACAGAGCCGGGGAGAGAGGGCATCCCTGTCTGGTGCCCCTCTGCAGGGGGAATGGAGGAGACAGGGAGCCATTCAGCTTAATGCATGCCGTGGGACCAGTGTAAAGTGTGCGTGGCTTTCAACATTTTAATTATCACACTGGTGTCAACCAGACAATGTCTTAATTTCCCAATGTACTTCTTCCTCAAACATTTCTTAGGTTCAGAACTGTTTTCGGTGACTCTTGTTATTCCCAACATGTTACATATTTTATGGCTTGGAGGTGCCCCCATGTCCATCCCTGGCTGCATTGCTCAGAGTTATTTCTGTGGTGTGTCAGGAAGTACAGAATGCTATCTGCTGGCAGCAACGGTCTATGACCGATACTTAGCCATATGTAAGCCTTTACATTATAACATAATTATGAATCTAAGACTCCAGTATCTTCTGGTAATATTTTGTTGGACAATTCGTTTTCTATTGACATTAATCACAATCAGTTTTTTGGTTAAACTCAAGTTCTGTGGTCCTTACGTCGTTGATCATTATAAAGCCTCGTACACACGGTCGGACTTCCATCGGACATTTCTGTGGTTTTTTGTCCGAACGGAGTTGGTTGGGAACACCCATAGCATACACATGCTCGGAGTTTTCTGCAAACTTTCTTAAAACTTCTTACATCACGTGTTTTTTCTGCTCTTTTCTGATCTTTACTGCCACACTTTGGTCAACTTCTGCTATTGTTGGTTGATTTTAACATTAGTTGTTTTGTCCATCGGACTAAAGTCCGATGGTTATCTGTACACACAGTCGGACTTTGCTCCATCGGACTTTTGTTGGGCAAAAGTTTGTCCGTTTGCAGACCCAACTTTTGTCCGATGAAATCCAAAACCAAACGAAAAAAGTTTGTCCGATGGAGCGTACACACGGTTGGTCCAACTTGCTTAAAACTAAGTTTGTTGGGCAAAAGTCCGACCGTGTGTACGGGGCTTTACTGTGACCTTTCTCCCTTAATAGATCTTGCTTGCTCAGACATTTCTGCTTTCCAAATAGAAATATTAGTTCTCTCTATTCCCGTAATTGTCATGCCTTTTTTATTTGTCCTACTGAGCTATACATATGTTTTTGTAACTATCCTTGGCATGTCATCTAGTACCGGAAGGAAGAAAGCCTTCTCCACTTGCAGCTCTCACATCTCAGTAGTTGGAATGTTTTATGGATTCTTAATAATCAGTTATGCAGTTCCAATAAAGGGACATCCAATGGTCAATAACAAGGCAATATTACTTATATTCACAGTTGGAACCCCATTTCTAAGTCCCATTATATACAGCATGAGAAACCAGGACGTGAGGAATGTTATCAATACATTATTTAACTTTCATAGGGTTACAATCTATCTCTGATTGAAAATAACAATTATTTACATCTGGTGTATACTTTTATTGAAATATTCAAGCTGCTAGGTTCTACACAAACAAAAACCTGTGTTTATAGTTAAAAGCTTGTTTTTTTGTATTTATTGTATTAACACAACCTCAAATGAGCCACCATGGCTCAACACTGATATGATCTAGAAACACTTATGCCGCGTACACACGATTGGAATTTCCAACCACAAATGTTTGAGAGCAGGATGTACATTTTTCCAACAAGAAAAGTAGGATTTTTAAAACAGCTTACCTGTAAAATCCTTTTCTTGGAGTACATCACGGGACACAGAGCAGCATAGTCATTACTATGTGGGTTATATAGAATTACCTTCAGGTGCTGGCACTGGCAACTTCCAAAACAGGAAGCACCCTCCCCTATATAAGCCCCTCCCATCCAGGAGTACCTCAGTTTTGTAGCAAAGCAATACGTGTCCCCAAAAGAGGGGTGGGAGCTCTGTGTCCCGTGATGTACTCCAAGAAAAGGATTTTACAGGTAAGCTGTTTTAAAAATCCTACTTTCTTGTTCATACATCACGGGACACAGAGCAGCATAGTCATTACTATGTGGGACGTCCCAAAGCAATGCCACATGAGGGGGGGGGATACACCATACATAAGCTGGGCGCCATCAGGCATGAGGATCTTTTGCGGCCTGCAACACACTGCGCCCAAAGGCGACATCCTCCTGACTTCTAACGTCCACCTGGTAGAACCTAGTAAACGTGTGTACTGAAGACCATGTTGCGGCCTTACAAATTTGCGCCAGGGAGGCCTGGTGATGCACTGCCCATGAAGTTCCAACTGCTCTCGTGGAGTGCGCCCTAACTTTGAACGGAGGCGGTCTACTTCTCAAGCCATAGGCTTGTATTATGACCTGTCGAATCCACTTGGCTAAAGTAGATTTTGATGCTGCCTGACCCTTTCTGGGGCCTTCCGGCAGAACAAACAAAGAATCCGTTCTACGAATCTGAGCAGTGGCTTTTAGATAAGCTTTAACTGCTCTTACTACATCCAAAGAATGCAATAACTTTTCCTCTACCGAGCTTGGTTTGGGGAAAAAAGAAGGAAGAACCACATCCTGGTTCAAGTGAAACCTCGATACCACCTTAGGAAGAAAGGCTGGGTGAGGACGTAATACTACTCTGTCCTTATGGATAACCAGATATGGCTCTTTACAGGACATGGCGGCTAATTCCGACACTCTTCTAGCCGAGCATATGGCTACTAAAAACATCAATTTCCTGGTGAGTAGAACCAAGGAAATGTGCCGCAAAGGTTCAAATGGCTGCTTCTGCAGAACCGACAGAACCAAATTTAGATCCCATGGGCATATGGGAGCCTTAATCGGTGGAATAATACGAGTCACACCTTGCATAAAGGATTTGACAAGTGAATGCATAGCCAGGGGCCTTTGAAATAGTATTGATAAGGCCGAAACCTGGCCCTTGATAGTACTTAAGGCAAACTTCCTGTCTACAGCCCACTGCAGGAAGTCCAGAATTCTGCCTATAACGTACTTACGTGGATGCCATTTTCTGGCCTTGCACCAAGTGATGTACGCCTTCCAAACTCTATAGTAGATCTGCCTGGATACAGGCTTCCTGGCATTGATTATAGTTGGTACCACAGAGGTAGAGAGACCTCTCTTCTTTAGGATGTGGGATTCAATAGCCAGGCCGTTAAATTTAGAGTTAGTAAGGAAGGGTGGTATATCGGTCCTTGCGAAAGCAGGTCCGGACGACGTGGAAGGGTCCAAGGACTCCCCACAGACATTTTGATGATCTCCGCGTACCAGGCCCTTCGGGGCCACGCTGGAGCCACCAGGATCACCGGCTTCTTCTCCAACCTGACTCTGCGAAGGAGTCGAGGCAACAATTGTAGCGGAGGGAATGCATATATCAGTCTGAACTGATCCCAAGGGAACACCAGAGCATCCGAGCCGCAAGCGAGGGGATCCCTTGTCCGGGAGACAAATCTGTCCACCTTTGCGTTGAATCTGGATGCTAGCAGATCTACATCCGGTGTTCCCCACCGCTGACATATTGCTCGGAAGACCTCGGGATGAAGGGACCATTCCCCTGGGCATAACTGTTGGCGACTCAGAAAGTCCGCCTTCCAATTCTCCACCCCTGGAATGAAGACAGCTGATATACATGGGACATGCTTTTCTGCCCATTCCAGGATGTGACTTACTTCCCTCTGGGCTGCACGATTCCTGGTGCCTCCCTGATGATTGATATATGCCACTGCTGTGGCATTGTCTGATTGAATTCTGACAGGGGACCCTTGGAGTCTGGATGTCCAGGCTACTGGGGCATACCGGGCTGCTCGTATCTCTAAGAGATTGATGGGCAGGGTTTTTACTACATTTGACCATCTGCCCTGGAGAGACCATTGCTCCAGTACTGCCCCCCAGCCTATAAGGCTGGCATCTGTAGTGACCACCTTCCAAGATATCGGGCTGAAGGGTTTTCCCTTCTGGAGATTCTGGGGGATCAACCACCAGCAGAGACTCTTCCGAACGGAAGGGGACAAAGCCATCGGGAAGTCTAGAGCCTGAACTTTTCCGTTCCAGGCTGACAATATGGCCCTTTGTAAATTCCTTGAGTGGAATTGGGCGTATGGCACAGCATCGAATGATGCTACCATCTTTCCTAGCAGCCTCATGCACAGGCGTATGGACGGCTGTCTTTTTGCACAAAGCAGACGGACCAAGCCCCTCAAAGAGGATAACTTGTCTAGAGGTAAGAAAATCTTCCTCTGGTCTGAATCCAGCCGTAGCCCTAGATATACCAGGTTTTTCACTGGCTGTAGGGCTGACTTGTCCAGGTTGATGACCCAACCGTGAGATTCTAGATACTTGATTGTATCGACAATTACCACTTCTAGCTTGGCAACTGAGTGGTCCATCAACAACAGGTCGTCTAGGTATGCCATTATCGTTACACCCCGTGTTCTTAGATCGGCCAACAGTGGGGCCAGAATTTTTGTGAACACTTGTGGTGCTGTGGCCAGACCGAATGGTAAGGCTCTGAACTGAAAATGGCGCCCTTCTACTGCAAAGCGTAGGAATTTTTGATGACCTGGAAAGATGGGAACATGCAAGTAAGCATCTTTGATGTCGATCAAGGCTAACCATTCCTCCCCTTGTAGGGCAGCGGTGACCGATCGGATCGACTCCATCCGGAAAGACCGGACGTTTAGAAATTTGTTTAGACTCTTTAGGTCCAATATGGGTCTTATGTCCCCGTTTGGCTTCGGGACTGTGAAAAGGTTTGAGTAGAAACCCAACCCCCACTCTTCCATAGGAACCTCCATAATTACTCCTTGGAGCAATAGTTGTTCTAACGCCAATAGGAGAGACCCTCTTTTCAGAGGGTCTCTTGGCATGCCTGACCACATAAAATGGGACGGAGGAGACTCTTTTAACTCCAACTTGTATCCCAGAGTTACTGCGGAGAGCACCCATCTGTCTTTGATCGTCTCCCGCCAGGTCTCTGCGAACAACTGAAGTCTTCCCCCCACCCGTTTGAGTGGGGGCAGCCCTTCATAGGCTTGACTTGGAGGCTGGTTTAGTACCTCTTCGGATCCAGGGCTTTTTATTACCCTGTGGCTGTCCCTGATTTTTACCTCCTGAGTTTGACCGAGGAGGCCGTCGGAACTGCTTAGTAGCAGACGTCGCAGGGATAGGAGAGGTAGTCCTCTTAAAAGATGGACCCCTAGACCTCTTCTTACTCGGTAAGAGAGTACTTTTACCACTGGAAATCTTCTGGATATACTTATCCAGGTCTTCGCCAAAAAGGCGTTCCCCATGAAATGGGAAGCTAACTAAGAGCTTCTTACAGGGAGCTTCAGCAGACCAGTTTTTGAGCCACAGAAGCCTACGCATATGTACCAAAGACAGCGTGAGGCGGGAGGCCTGATGGATAGAATCCTTGATGGCGTCAACCGCAAAGCATAATGCTCTAGGCAGATCAGCCAGAGCCTGGGCCTGCTGGTCTGGCAAATCCCTCAGGACCATTTTCATTTGATCCTTTAAAGCTTGGCAGACCCCAATAGCTGCCACTGCTGGCTGTGTAACAGCCCCTGCTGTGGAAAAAGCAGATTTTAATAAAGATTCCAATTTTTTATCCACTGGATCTTTGAACATTTGAACATTATCTACTGGACATGTCAGTGATTTGTTCACAGAAGAGATGGCTGCATCCACCGTAGGAACATTCCATCTCTGGGTGAACTTTTCCTCCATGGGATAGATCACCGGAAACCTTTTAGGCGGAACAAATAGTTTATCAGGATGTTCCCAGTCCTGGTATATAAGTCCTTCCAATAATGGATGTATTGGAAAGGAGCAATTAACCTGGGGAGCTTTTAGCGACCCCAATGAGGAGACAGCAGTAGTTGATGGTTCAACAAGAGGCATTTTAAATGCAGATCGAACCATGTCAGTTAGGGTCTGGACCCACAATCTTTCAGTCTGTGATGCTGAAAATGGTTCATCTACTGTCGATTCCTCAAAAACAGAGCTAACCTCCTCCTGATCCCCTTCAGGTAGGTCGGTCCCTTCCTGGGACTGTTGCTCTGCCAACAGGCACTCTAATGGAGGTGATGGAGATCTGGCGCGCTTTCTTTCCTGTAGAGAAGAAGCGATCAATGCAGCCAATCTCTGCTCCAATCCCTCCAGAGTTGAGGAAAAAACCTCCTCTGTTATATATGCAGGAGCAGGTGGACTGAGGACAGCCGCAGTACCTGGCACTCCCGGGGGTTCCTTATGGGTATTAACCTCTGATTTCTCAGGGGAGGAGGGTGCAGATGACTGCTCCAGATCCTCAGAGCCCGATGGAGACCCCCTACACTTCCTGAGAGGTATATCTCAGAGTTTTTTAGGCGGCATATTCCTTAGTTCAAAGCTGAGGTATTCCAGCCGCAATACACCCCTTACTGAAATAGTCTAATGCAATTTGCTGCTATGTACATCAGTGGGTGTCTACTAATGCGCCTTTCTGGGGATGCCTGTATCAACCGCCCGCTGTAAGCCCCTATACCATGCTACCAGCTCCTTTTCATGCTCTGTGTCCATAGCAAGCAGCGTGGACTGAGTCCTTTTATCTTGCTGGGACGCCCGCACATGCGCAGAAGCGCTGGGCGCACAGAGCGCGTCATCCGCCAGGCTCCGCCCCCTTTTTTGAAGCTAAACCTTATAAAAAGAAAGCATGTGTGCGCGCGCGCGCGCGTGCACGTGTGCGCTCTTGGCGCCATGTAGGGAGAGGAGCCAGGGTCCCTGTTTCACCAGGACTCGGGGATGGAAGGAAACTACTTGGCAGCATGACAGAGGAATGCAGCTTCCCTGATAGAGAGCTCACTCATCTGCCTGGACTTTCACCATGGAAGGAATAGTCCCAAGAAAAAAGACGTTCCACAGCGGCCTCTAGTGGACAAACACAGGTACCGCACTTTTGTCTTTTTTTTTTTTTTTTTTAAAACCTCCTTTATGAAAAACATTTCCAGGTTTACAGTTTTTTTAAAACTTCCCTTATGAAAAAACATTTCTAGGATTTCTTAGGCATATACAGCTATTAGCGGGAATACCTTTTAGGTAACAGGCAGAAAGACATATTAGGCTTGGGGGTCCCCTCAATAGAACCAAGTTCCTGAGGGGCCCCCACTTACCTTTTCCCCGCCGCAGGACTTTGTTTGGTCCACAGAAGCCCAAACTTCACCTCTCACGGCAGGCATTGTACTAGACCTTCAGGGACCGGGTTCCCAAGGATTCCACTCCCCTGGACCTGTATAGCACCCTGCACAGATAGCCTCTTGGTTTTGGGTATGACCAGAGCTCTGGATCCCAGGGTCCAGCCCTCCTAAGAGAGGCATTACAGGCAAAACCCTGCTCTTCTCTGCAAGGCCCGGGTACCGACCGTTTAGCTATGAAGCTTTTTTGGTCGGATCCGGAATAGCTTGCTAAGGCCCAGAGAACCTGTACACAAGCCCAGATGAATACATGTTAACCTTGGCCAACACCTTAGACACTGGCAAAAAACTGAGGTACTCCCGGATGGGAGGGGCTTATATAGGGGAGGGTACTTCCTGTTTTGGAAGTTGCCAGTGCCAGCACCTGAAGGTAATTCTATATAACCCACATAGTAATGACTATGCTGCTCTGTGTCCCGTGATGTATGAACAAGAAAGTTGTGTAGCCATTTCCGATGCACAAATGTGCTGCGCATGCTCGGAATCAATTTGACGCATGCTTGGAATCATTGTACTTCATTTTTCTCGGCTCGTCATAGTGTTGTACGTCTCTGCGTTCTTGACCATCGGCATTTCCGAGCAACATTCGTGCGACCGTGTGTGTGCAAAACAAGTTTGAGCCAACATCCGATGGAAAAAAACACGGTTTTGTTGTCGAAATGTCCGAACGTGTG
Source organism: Rana muscosa (assembly GCA_029206835.1). Classification (NCBI taxonomy): domain Eukaryota; kingdom Metazoa; phylum Chordata; class Amphibia; order Anura; family Ranidae; genus Rana; species Rana muscosa. The sequence goes on from CM055118.1 coordinate 353,736,175, forward strand.
TACGCGGCATAAGACATATTATATGTGAATAAAGCACCTATACCAAGTGGCTTACACCCACATGCCCCCGAAGAATTGAGCTTAGTTATTTTGAAGCCAATATTTTTATAGACTCCTTATTGACTGGTTGGTACCAATAGACTGGTCAGGGTGGTGCCTGTTTCTAGTGCTGCAACGGATCGGCGGTGATCCGTAATCCGAACGGGTCACCCTGTTCGGATCGGATCACCACGCGATCCGCGGAGCGACCCGCGGCCTCAGCCTTAGGAAAGGCCGCGGCTTTGGCCTAGCTCCGGAGCCGCGGCCATCTTGGTACACCCGGCGGTGGCGGCTGCCTTGTGCGCGCTGACGTCATCACCCCTCACCCTCGCTGCTTGTGGATCTGAACTGGCCGGTGGGAGAGATTAAAGTAAGTGGGGGAGATGCCCATTACAGTGGGGAGATTGTGGATATTACAGTGGGGAGATTGTGGATATTACAGTGGGGAGATTGTGAATATTACAGGGAGAGATTGTGGATATTACAGTGGGAGAGATTGTGGATATTACAGTGGGGGAGATTGTGAATATTACAGGGGGAGATTGTGGATATAACAGTGGGGGAGATTGTGGATATAACAGTGGGGGAGATTGTGGATATTACAGTGGGGAGATTGTGGATATTACAGTGGGGGGGATGACGTGGTTATTACAGTGGGGGAGATTGTGAATATTACAGGGGGAGATTGTGGATATTACAGTGGGGGAGATTGTGAATATTACAGTGGGGGAGATTGTGGATATAACAGTGGGGGAGATTGTGGATATAACAGTGGGGGAGATTGTGGATATTACAGTGGGGGAGATTGTGGATATTACAGTGGGGAGATTGTGGATATTACAGTGGGGGGGATGACGTGGATATTACAGTGGGGGAGAATGTGGATATTAGTAATTTTTTTTTTTTGCCGATCCGAAAATGATCCGATCCGTGGCTCTGATCCAAGGATCGATCCGATCCGTGAGTTTTTTGATCCGTTGCACCCCTACCTGTTTCTATAAAAAAAAAGGGGGATCAAAGTCTTCTCCCAGTAATAACAGACCTGTAGTTTAAAAGCTTATAATATATATTGGATATAAAGGATATTTCAGGATTTGATAAAGGTCCACATATAAGATTATCTGCTAGGAAATAATATTATAAGCATGCATTTCTGAAAGTTAGTAGTTGTCATACAAATCAATTTACACTTTATGAGGAAGTAAGCAAAACCTTGGACAAAGCAGAATGTGGATGTAGTATAGTAAACTTTTTGAGAAACATAAACATAGAAATACTGAATACATTGAATCCTCCGTTGGGACTTTAAGGGCAGCCCAAAAAATTTATTTAAAAAATCTTTACTATATTATGTCCAAATTTAAAATTTACTACAAATAGCTATAAAACCATGAGATATGACAGGATTCAGGACATACATGGCTGAACAATATGAACATTTGTGTGTGGTAATCCTACTCTATCCCAGTTTTGACCTGTAGCATATAGCCACTATATTTATAATCCTCGAAAAGTAAATTTACTAGATATTCCAAATTGTTTCAAATATAATTTTTTTTATTCTTCCTCAGGGGTGAGGGCATACCACTCTGAAGCCCTGTACACACGATCGGATATCCTATGGATTCTAATCCGATGTTTTTTTCAATCGGAAATCTGATGAAACTGTCTTCCATCAGTCTTGCCTACACACTATCAGTCAAAAAACGGACCGTTTCAAACGCTGTGACGTAAAACACTCAGATGAGCCGAGAAAAATTAAGTTCAATGCTTCTGAGCATGCGTCGACTTGATTCTGAGCATGCGTGGGTTTTTTATCCGATGGATTTCCACACAGACGATCGGATTTTGCTATCGTTTTTTTCCCATCGGATAAATGTAAAACATGTTCTATTTTTTCACACCGATGGAAAAAAGACCGATGGGGCCCACACATGATCGGTTCGTCCGATGAAAACAGTCCATCGGACTGTTTTCATCGGTAAAACCGATCGTGTGTACACGGCTTAAAATTAAAGAAAAACTATTTAAAAATCTAATATCATACCTTGCACTAGAGCTTCCAGGATTGTCCCCCATGCAGCACTTACATTGTATACATATTAAATTCTGGCAGCCATAATATACGAGATACAAGATGTCCTCTCCTTAGACCGCAGAAAACTCTGCAACTCCATTTAGCCACATCTTGGTCACTAGTGATGAGCCGAACACCCCCGGGTTCGGTTCGCACCAGAACCCGCGAACGGACCGAAAGTTCGTACGAACATTAGAACCCTATTAAATACAATGGATGCGAACGTTCGAATTCTAAAGTGCTAATTATAACAACTATTATGCATGTTATTGTCCTAAAAAGGGTTTGGGAACCCGGGTTCTGCACCAGGGGACATGTATCAATGCAAAAAGAAGTTTTAAAAACGGTCGTTTTTCGGGAGCAGTCATTTTAATGATGCATAAAGTGAAAAAAAAAAAAGTCAAATATTCCTTTAAATATCGTACCTGGGGGGTGTCTAAAGTATGCCTGTGAAGTGCCACGTGTTTCCCGTGTTTAGAACTGTCCCTGCACAAAATGACACTTCTAAAGGAAAAAAAAGCCATTTAAAACTGCCTGCGGCTTTAATGTAATGTCTGGTCCCGGTAATATGGATGAAAATCTTTAAGAAAAATGGCATAGCTACCCCATGACCCCCCCCCCCTACCCCAGCCCATTACCAGCCCCTTTGGGTCTTGTATGGATATTAAGGGGAACACCGCACACAAAATAAAAAAGGCCCTATATACTCTGAACAGCCGTATACAGGCGGTGCATACAAGACAGGGACTGTAGGTTTGTTCTTATGTAGAATCTGTTTGTAATTTTGAACAGGTACATTGTTTAAGTGTAGCTCCAGCCCAAAAATCTATTTTTAAACTTTTTGGAAAACATAGGGAAGGGTTATCACCCCTGTAACATTTGTTTTGCTGTCTGTGCCCCTGTTCAGAACATTTCACCTCACTTTCCGTCCCAATGACAACTGTTTTTGAAATGTGGTGTTTTTATTGAAACAAGGATTGGTGATAAAGCATCAGTACAGAGGAGACACCTTTCTCCCATATTAATTCTTACAGGAGAGAATTTTCCTTCCTAGGGGTAGATTTCCTCTCACTTCCTGTTGTCTTCTTGCGTTTGCAAGTAGGAGTCGTTTGTAAGTTGGATGTTTGAAAGTAGGGACCTGCCGTATATACTCTGCAGAAATAGGCCCCTTAGTTGTTGGTGTTGGCACAACACTGTAAGCACTCACAGTTACTCTTGGTGGGTGCAGGAATGGGCCCTGCTGTGAATTATTAGATCAAGAATTGTAATTACATGCCCCTTTTGAACAGGGGCTGAAAAATTGGGCCTTTCGTGGTGGTGGTGGTGGTGGCGTTGCCACAACACTGTAAGCCCTCAGAGTTACTCTTGGTGGGTGCAGCAATGGGCCCTGCTGTGAATTATTAGATCAAGAATTGTAATTACATGCCCCTTTTGAACAGGGGCTGAAAAATTGGGCCTTTCGTGGTGGTGGTGGTGGTGGCGTTGCCACAACACTGTAAGCCCTCAGAGTTACTCTTGGTGGGTGCAGCAATGGGCCCTGCTGTGAATTATTAGATCAAGAATTGTAATTACATGCCCCTTTTGAACAGGGGCTGAAAAATTGGGCCTTTCGTGGTGGTGGTGGTGGTGGCGTTGCCACAACACTGTAAGCCCTCAGAGTTACTCTTGGTGGGTGCAGCAATGGGCCCTGCTGTGAATTATTAGATCAAGAATTGTAATTACATGCCCCTTTTGAACAGGGGCTGAAAAATTGGGCCTTTCGTGGTGGTGGTGGTGGTGGCGTTGCCACAACACTGTAAGCCCTCAGAGTTACTCTTGGTGGGTGCAGCAATGGGCCCTGCTGTGAATTATTACATCAAGAATTGTAATTGCATGCCCCTGTTGAACAGGGGCTGAAAAATTGGGCCTTAGGCACTGGTGGCACAACACTACAACCCCTCACAGATACTGTACTTGGAGCACAGCAATGAGCCCTATGGCAAATTATTGCTAAAAAAATTGTAATTACACGCCCCTGTAAAACAGGGGCTGAAAAATTTGGCCTTAGCCACTGGTGGCGGCACTCATAAACAAAAATGATCTTCCAAGCTATCATCATCAATCGTATCATTGAGGACTCGGAGGAGGAGGATAGCCAGTCAACATAACAGCACAGGCACTCAGCATCAGCATCAGTCTTGAAGGGATGTGACATGTTAAAATCAATTAGTCTGTTATATCAGCATCAGGTGTGTGGTAGCTGGTGGTGATCCAAGACTGGTTCATCTTGATGAAAGTCAGTCGATCAACCGAGTCGGTGGACAGGCGCACCCTGTGATCCGTGACAAATCCTCCAGCAGCACTGAATGTGCGTTCCGAAAGAACGCTGGATGCAGGACAGGCCAGTAGCTCAATTGCATACTGTGCAAGCTCTGGCCAGTGATCCATCCTCAAGACCCAGTAAGCCAGAGGATTTTTGGTGGGGAAGGTGTCCAAGTCTGACCTTGCCCCTAGATATTCCTGCACCATGTTTATCAGACGCTGGCGATGGTTGCTGGAACCGATCATACTTTGGGGCTGCGGACTAAAGAATTGTCTGAACGCATCGGTCAGACGGCCACCTTCCCCACCGCTCCTTCTTTGACTGGCCGAAGCCTCAGCAACTCGTTGTCCAGGACCAGGAGTTTGTAACCTCCCAGTCTCTGGGAACGCGTTGCACAGACCTTTCTGCAAGGCCTCCCGGAGTTGTCTCATCCTCTGCTCCCTCTGCGACGGTAACATAAGGTCCGCAACCTTACCCTTGTACCGTGGATCAAGGAGAGTGGCCAGCCAGTAATGGTCCCTCTCCTTGATCCGAAGAATACGAGGATCCTTCCGCAGACTTTGCAGGATCAGGGAGGCCATGCAGCGTAGGTTTGCTGAGGCATTCGCTCCGGAGTCCTCTGGGTCACTAAGGACGACATGATCCGCAGCCACCTCCTCCCAGCCACGTACAAGTCCACTGGTTTCTTGGGACTGTAAATCATCCCTAAAAGACTGCTGCTGATGATGCTGAGTGCCAGCCTCCACCTCCATGCTGACACAATCCTCCTCCTCCTCCTCCTCTTCCTGTGCGATGGGTGGGACAGAAGGAACACTGTCTGGGTAAAGGGGGCCTTGAGAGGCAAGGAAGTCCTCCTCTTCCTGCCTCTGTTCTGCCTCAAGTGCCCTGTCCATTATTCCACGCAGCGTGTGCTCCAACAGGTGGACAAGAGGTACAGTGTCACTGATGCATGCACTGTCACTGCTCACCATCCTCGTGGCCTCCTCAAATGGTGCCAGGACAGTGCATGCATCCCTGATCATGCCCCACTGGCGTGGAGAAAAAAAACCAAGCTCCCCTGACCCTGTCCTGGTGCCGTAGTCGCACAGGTACTCATTGATGGCCCTCTGCTGCGTGTGCAGCCGCTGCAGCATGGCCAACGTTGAGTTCCACCTGGTGGGCATGTCACATATAAGGCGGTTCTTGGGCAGGTTCAACTCCTTTTGCAGCTCAGCCAGGCGAGCACTGGCATTATAAGATCTGCGGAAATGCACACAGACTTTCCTGGCAGGACATCTCAGGACATCCTGTAAGCCCGGGTACCTGCCCAAGAAGCGCTGCACCACCAGGTTAAGGACGTGAGCCACACAGGGCACATGGGTCAGTTGTCCCTGTCGGAGGGCGGAGAGGAGGTTGGTGCCATTGTCGCAAACCACCATTCCTGGCTTAAGCTGGCGTGGCGTCAACCACCTCTCGGCCTGGCCCTGCAGAGCAGACAGGACCTCTGCCCCAGTGTGGCTTCTGTCCCCCAAACACACCAGCGCAAGCACGGCATGGCATCTTTTTGCCTGCGTACTTGCGTAGCCCCGTGAACGGCTACGGAGCACCGCTGGTTCATAGGACAAACCACAGGAAGAGGCCATGGAGGAAGAAGAAGAGGAGGGGGTGGAGGAGAGAGGTGTGTCACAACCAGTAGTAGCATTTTGGAGGCGTGGCGGTGGAACAACCTCCAACACTACTGCACCTTGTCCTGCATCCTTCCCAGCTGCCAAAAGAGTGACCCAATGGGCCGTGAAAGAAAGGTAACGTCCCTGTCCATGCCTGCTGGACCATGAGTCAGCGGTAATATGCACCTTACCGCTGACCGCCCTGTCCAGCGAGGCCAAGACATTGCCTTCCACATGCCGGTAGAGAGCCGGAATAGCCTTCCGTGAGAAAAAGTGGCGTTTGGGAACCTGCCACTGAGGAACCGCACATTGCACAAACTCACGGAAGGGGGCCGAGTCTACCAACTGAAAAGGCAGCAGTTGAAGCGCTAGCAATTTAGCCAAGCTAGCATTCAACCGCTGGGCATGTGGATGGCTGGGAGTGAACTTCTTTCGACGGTCCAGCAGCTGGGGCAGGGAAATTTGCCTGCTAGAATCGGACGTCGGTGTACTGCTAGCAGAGTGGCCGCAAGTACTTGGCTGTGACACACCTAATTCTACACCTTCATTCCTCTCAGTGCATGTTTCAGAGAGGACTGAAGTTATAGTGGGGTTGGAGATCCCAGCTGATGCGGTGCAAGGAGAGGTCCGCTTTGTTCTTTGGTGTGGGTCTTTGAGGTAGGCTTGCCAACGAGCTGCATGGCAGGTCAACATATGTCTGGTCAGGCATGTGGTACCCAAGCGGCTGATGTTTTGGCCACGCGATATACGCTTGAGACATATGTTGCAAACAGCAGCTGTGCGATCTGATGCACTAGCCTCAAAAAAGGCCCACACCAAGGAACTTTTTGCATGACGGGCAGAGGCAGCGCCCTGCACAGGCGGAGCTCTGCTGTGTGATTCCGTCAGTGTACTGCCCTTACGCTGGCCACCAAAGGGCATCCTGCCTCGTTGGAGATGTGCCTCCTCCTCATCCTCCTCCTCCTCCTCTCTCCTATTAGGCACCCACGTGGAGTCAGTGACCTCATCATCCCCTCCCTCCTCATCACTGGAGCCAATCTGGCAGTATGCTGCAGCTGCTGGAACATGACTGCCAGATTGGTGTCCTTCTTGAGCATCCCCTCTGTCTGCTCTCACCCTACTGCCTTCCTGTAGCTGGGTTTCATCATCAGACCCTTCGAAACGCTGGGCATCCTCCTGGAACATGTACCCAACACTGTGCTCAAACAGTTCGGGGGACTCCTCAGGAGGAGGACATGGTGGGTCTAGGGAAGGAGTGACTGATGATGAGTCTGACATTGATACCAGGGAAGAGGACGCTTTGGCAGCTGCTTTGCCAGTACCCTGAGCCTGGGTGAGAGAGGATGAGGAGGAGGAGGAGGGCTTGGTCATCCACTCTACCAAGTCTTCGGCATGATGTGGCTCAACATGTCCAGCTGCCGAAAAGAAGGACAAGCGTGTCCCATGGCCATGTGCTGATGACAATGCACCGCGTCCACGACCAGCACTGTTGCCCCCAGACACAGAGCCTGCTTGCCCTCTTTTATTGCCACCTGACTGTCTGCCTCTCCTTGTTTGCCTTCCAGACATTCTAATAGATGGCCTGCAGGGAGATGGGAAAAAAGCAATAAGGGCTACCTTCAGGTGTCCTTCTCTGTCCCTTTACTTGAGGATTTCTAAATATGGTTGAGGATGATTGCTTTTGCACAGAATAGCACAACGACAATTTCCCTGACTGTCCAAAAAACAAGGATTTCAAAGATGGTTGATGAGGAATGCTTTAGCACACTATAGCACAAGGAGAATTCCCCTCACTTTCCTTCTTTGTCCCTAGAAACAAGGACTCGCACAGTGAAAGAAACTGACACTCTCCCTACCTAGAGTTTTCTGTCCCTAGAAAAAATGTTTTTTTAAAGCACACTATAGCACAAGGAGAATTCACTAACTGTCCTTCCCTGTCCCTAGAAACAAGGATTCGCACAGTGAAATAAACTGACACTCTCCCTACCTAGAGTTTTCTGTCCCTAGAAAAAATGTTTTTTTAAAGCACACTATAGCACAAGGAGAATTCCCCTCACTTTCCTTCTTTGTCCCTAGAAACAAGGACTCGCACAGTGAAAGAAACTGACACTCTCCCTACCTAGAGTTTTCTGTCCCTAGAAAAAATGTTTTTTTAAAGCACACTATAGCACAAGGAGAATTCCCCTCACTTTCCTTCTTTGTCCCTAGAAACAAGGACTCGCACAGTGAAAGAAACTGACACTCTCCCTACCTAGAGTTTTCTGTCCCTAGAAAAAATGTTTTTTTAAAGCACACTATAGCACAAGGACAATTCCCCTCACTTTCCTTCTTTGTCCCTAGAAACAAGGACTCGCACAGTGAAAGAAACTGACACTCTCCCTACCTAGAGTTTTCTGTCCCTAGAAAAAATGTTTTTTTAAAGCACACTATAGCACAAGGACAATTCCCCTCACTTTCCTTCTTTGTCCCTAGAAACAAGGACTCGCACAGTAAAAGACACTGACACTCTCCCTACCTAGAGTTTTCTGTCCCTAGAAAAAATGTTTTTTTAAAGCACACTATAGCACAAGGAGAATTGCCCTCACTTTCCTTCTTTGTCCCTAGAAACAAGGACTCGCACAGTGAAAGAAACTGACACTCTCCCTACCTAGAGTTTTCTGTCCCTAGAAAAAATGTTTTTTTAAAGCACACTATAGCACAAGGACAATTCCCCTCACTTTCCTTCTTTGTCCCTAGAAACAAGGACTCGCACAGTGAAAGAAACTGACACTCTCCCTACCTAGAGTTTTCTGTCCCTAGAAAAAATGTTTTTTTAAAGCACACTATAGCACAAGGACAATTCCCCTCACTTTCCTTCTTTGTCCCTAGAAACAAGGACTCGCACAGTGAAAGAAACTGACACTCTCCCTACCTAGAGTTTTCTGTCCCTAGAAAAAATGTTTTTTTAAAGCACACTATAGCACAAGGAGAATTCCCCTCACTTTCCTTCTTTGTCCCTAGAAACAAGGACTCGCACAGTGAAAGAAACTGACACTCTCCCTACCTAGAGTTTTCTGTCCCTAGAAAAAATGTTTTTTTAAAGCACACTATAGCACAAGGACAATTCCCCTCACTTTCCTTCTTTGTCCCTAGAAACAAGGACTCGCACAGTGAAAGAAACTGACACTCTCCCTACCTAGAGTTTTCTGTCCCTAGAAAAAATGTTTTTTTAAAGCACACTATAGCACAAGGAGAATTCCCCTCACTTTCCTTCTTTGTCCCTAGAAACAAGGACTCGCACAGTGAAAGAAACTGACACTCTCCCTACCTAGAGTTTTCTGTCCCTAGAAAAAATGTTTTTTTAAAGCACACTATAGCACAAGGACAATTCCCCTCACTTTCCTTCTTTGTCCCTAGAAACAAGGACTCGCACAGTGAAAGAAACTGACACTCTCCCTACCTAGAGTTTTCTGTCCCCAGAAAAAATGTTTTTTTTAAAGCACACTATAGCACAAGGAGAATTCCCCTCACTTTCCTTCTTTGTCCCTAGAAACAAGGACTCGCACAGTGAAAGAAACTGACACTCTCCCTACCTAGAGTTTTCTGTCCCTAGAAAAAATGTTTTTTTAAAGCACACTATAGCACAAGGACAATTCCCCTCACTTTCCTTCTTTGTCCCTAGAAACAAGGACTCGCACAGTGAAAGAAACTGACACTCTCCCTACCTAGAGTTTTCTGTCCCTAGAAAAAATGTTTTTTTAAAGCACACTATAGCACAAGGACAATTCCCCTCACTTTCCTTCTTTGTCCCTAGAAACAAGGACTCGCACAGTGATAGAAACTGACACTCTCCCTACCTAGAGTTTTCTGTCCCTAGAAAAAATGTTTTTTTAAAGCACACTATAGCACAAGGAGAATTCCCCTCACTTTCCTTCTTTGTCCCTAGAAACAAGGACTCGCACAGTGAAAGAAACTGACACTCTCCCTACCTAGAGTTTTCTGTCCCTAGAAAAAATGTTTTTTTAAAGCACACTATAGCACAAGGAGAATTCCCCTCACTTTCCTTCTTTGTCCCTAGAAACAAGGACCCGCACAGTGAAAGAAACTGACACTCTCCCTACCTAGAGTTTTCTGTCCCTAGAAAAAATGTTTTTTTAAAGCACACTATAGCACAAGGACAATTCCCCTCACTTTCCTTCTTTGTCCCTAGAAACAAGGACTCACACAGTGAAAGAAACTGACACTCTCCCTACCTAGAGTTTTCTGTCCTTAGAAAAAATGTTTTTTTAAAGCACACTATAGCACAAGGACAATTCCCCTCACTTTCCTTCTTTGTCCCTAGAAACAAGGACTCGCACAGTGAAAGAAACTGACACTCTCCCTACCTAGAGTTTTCTGTCCCCAGAAAAAATGTTTTTTTAAAGCACACTATAGCACAAGGAGAATTCCCCTCACTTTCCTTCTTTGTCCCTAGAAACAAGGACTCGCACAGTGAAAGAAACTGACACTCTCCCTACCTAGAGTTTTCTGTCCCTAGAAAAAATGTTTTTTTTAAAGCACACTATAGCACAAGGACAATTCCCCTCACTTTCCTTCTTTGTCCCTAGAAACAAGGACTCGCACAGTGAAAGAAACTGACACTCTCCCTACCTAGAGTTTTCTGTCCCTAGAAAAAATGTTTTTTTAAAGCACACTATAGCACAAGGACAATTCCCCTCACTTTCCTTCTTTGTCCCTAGAAACAAGGACTCGCACAGTGAAAGAAACTGACACTCTCCCTACCTAGAGTTTTCTGTCCCTAGAAAAAATGTTTTTTTAAAGCACACTATAGCACAAGGAGAATTCCCCTCACTTTCCTTCTTTGTCCCTAGAAACAAGGACTCGCACAGTGAAAGAAACTGACATTCTCCCTACCTAGAGTTTTCTGTCCCTAGAAAAAATGTTTTTTTAAAGCACACTATAGCACAAGGAGAATTCCCCTCACTTTCCTTCTTTGTCCCTAGAAACAAGGACTCGCACAGTGAAAGAAACTGACACTCTCCCTACCTAGAGTTTTCTGTCCCTAGAAAAAATGTTTTTTTAAAGCACACTATAGCACAAGGACAATTCCCCTCACTTTCCTTCTTTGTCCCTAGAAACAAGGACTCGCACAGTGAAAGAAACTGACACTCTCCCTACCTAGAGTTTTCTGTCCCTAGAAAAAATGTTTTTTTAAAGCACACTATAGCACAAGGACAATTCCCCTCACTTTCCTTCTTTGTCCCTAGAAACAAGGACTCGCACAGTGAAAGAAACTGACACTCTCCCTACCTAGAGTTTTCTGTCCCTAGAAAAAATGTTTTTTTAAAGCACACTATAGCACAAGGACAATTCCCCTCACTTTCCTTCTTTGTCCCTAGAAACAAGGACTCGCACAGTAAAAGACACTGACACTCTCCCTACCTAGAGTTTTCTGTCCCTAGAAAAAATGTTTTTTTAAAGCACACTATAGCACAAGGAGAATTCCCCTCACTTTCCTTCTTTGTCCCTAGAAACAAGGACTCGCACAGTGAAAGAAACTGACACTCTCCCTACCTAGAGTTTTCTGTCCCTAGAAAAAATGTTTTTTTAAAGCACACTATAGCACAAGGAGAATTCCCCTCACTTTCCTTCTTTGTCCCTAGAAACAAGGACTCGCACAGTGAAAGAAACTGACACTCTCCCTACCTAGAGTTTTCTGTCCCTAGAAAAAATGTTTTTTTAAAGCACACTATAGCACAAGGACAATTCCCCTCACTTTCCTTCTTTGTCCCTAGAAACAAGGACTCGCACAGTGAAAGAAACTGACACTCTCCCTACCTAGAGTTTTCTGTCCCTAGAAAAAATGTTTTTTTAAAGCACACTATAGCACAAGGACAATTCCCCTCACTTTCCTTCTTTGTCCCTAGAAACAAGGACTCGCACAGTAAAAGACACTGACACTCTCCCTACCTAGAGTTTTCTGTCCCTAGAAAAAATGTTTTTTTAAAGCACACTATAGCACAAGGAGAATTCCCCTCACTTTCCTTCTTTGTCCCTAGAAACAAGGATTCACACAGTAAAACACACTGACACTCTCCCTACCTATCCTTCTCTTTCCCTAAACTAAAGGAATCCAGGTTAAGCAAGAAAGAAATAAATGTCACTGTCCCTGCCTATGCTTCTCTTTCCCTGCTCCGGAACACACTACACTAGGCCGCCGTGCTGGCGGCCTTTTATAGTGTGGGGCGTGTACTAAACACCCTCAGCAATAATTGGCCACAGGCATCCTGCCTGTGGCCAATCATTGCTCTCCTCGCTGCCGGCGCTGTGATTGGCCAAGCATGCGGGGTCACAGTGCATGCTTGGCCAATCACAGCGCCTGGATGACACTGCGATGGCGTAGTGCATTGTGGGCCGTTCGCGTCACTCGAATTTGGCGCGAACGGCCCAAATCGTTCGATCTTCGTCGAACGATCGAACAGCCGATGTTCGAGTCGAACGTATGTTCGACTCGAACACGAAGCTCATCCCTATTGGTCACACAAGGACCACACTCGCCTCCAACCAACCCTGGGAACAACAAAGAGGACATCTGGTATCTATGTATTTAACACTTTGGGATACCCAGTATATGGCCTTTTTGAGGATTTTATATGCTACAGGTCTAAACTGGGAAAGAGTGAAATTACCACTCACATTAATGTTCATATTGTTTAGCAAATTATGTCCTGAAGCTTGTCATATTTGTGATTTTGGTTCAATCTCATTTTATTCAAGTTTTCCATCAAGAATATCAAGTAATACAGAAATAAAACGGAACCCCAAAGTAAACATATCTTCCAACCATGTTGAAATGTAATCACAAAGGGCATCATAATAAAACACGGTTGACAAGTTAGGAAAACAAGAGTACCATATATACTCGAGTATAAGCCGACCCGAATATAAGCAGAGGCACCTCATTTTACCACAAAAAACTGGGAAAACGTATTGACTCGAGTATAAGCCTAGGGTGTCCATCTGCATGCCTTACTGTGCCTCACTTTGCCTCACTGTGTCCATGTGCATGCCTCACAGTGTCCATGCCTCATTGTGACCATGCCTCACTGTGCCCATGCCTCACTGTGTCCATGCCTCACTGTGCCCATGCCTCACTGTGTCCATGACTAGACTGACGTTTAACATGGGAGTATATGGAAGGGGTGCCCAGCTTTTAAAAATCGGTGCTCCCCGGCCGTAGGTCCCCCAGACAACAAACTTTGCACACTTATAGAGGAGAATATGGGCTACATGTGTGCCAAGCTTCGGGTCCAGGGGACCTACAACCGGCTGGTACCGGGTCCCCAAATTCACCAGAGGAATTACCGTTTAACATGGGAGTCTATGGAAGGGGTGCCCGGGTTTGAAAAATTGGTGCTCCCTGATCGTAGGTTCCCCGGACAACAAGCTTTGTACAATTGTAGAGGAAGAGTGGGGCTACATGTGTGCCAAGTTTGGGATCCAGGAGACCTAGGGCCGGCCGGTACTAGGTCCCCAAGTTCCAGGAGATCAGGCGCAAAAAGGTGACTCGAGTATAAGCCGAGGGGGGCATTTTCAGGACAAAAAAATGTGCTGAAAAACTCGGCTTATACTTGAGTATATACGGTATCTAATTTCTTGAGACCCAAAAACGACAGGACAGTACAAATATCCACCAAATTACCCCTTTTTTGGAAAGTAGACATTCCAAGCTATTTAGTAGGAGCCATGTTTTTTTTTTAAGTTGTAATTTGTTGTCACAATTATTTAGAAAAGGAAGAAATAAAAATAAAATAAAATATGAAAACTTTTTTTATTTTTATACCAGTGCAGTACAACATTATGTGATCAGGGACACTGATGAGAGTATGTAAAATAAATAAATAAATAAACAATATGTATATATATATATATATATATATATATATTTATTTTTTTATTATTTTTGTATGATTTTTTTTTTCTAACACACTGTGACCAGAGTGATACAGTGTTACCATAGTAACACTATACAACTCTGGGAAAGTAATCAGGATTTTTTTTAATTTTACACATTATGATTGAATTTCACTGGTATAAGCAACCATTTTTACTGTGATTAGCTATAATTGACCAAAGCTAATGACATGGTACAAATGGGCTCTGATTGGCCCTGTCTGTACCATGTGATCACTGTGACCAATCACAACTAGCAACACGATTTTACAGAATGGATGGCATGAAAGGAAGCCATCCATTGTTTACAACTGTCGTATGATCTGCTGAGATTGGTCACAGTGATCACATGACATGACACTGGCAGTGGGCCGGTACACTGACTGGTTGCCCCGAGATGACGTGACCTATCATGAAACGCGTATGGCAGATACGAGCGGCGTGCTGACTGCTCGAATCTCCACACAGACGGGTTTGTCTGTTGTGTCCGGCCGGCACTTAAGACTCAAGGCTGTTCTTATTCATCAAAAATGTGAGTTTTTTACTTGTATGTCAAGTTTTATTAAACCCAAATATTTTACACTATCGAGGCATCCTGATTCTTTTGCACGTCCTACTAACGCCCAACCATTATCTAACGCTGTGGAATGTGCTGACTGATGAGGCTGTGAATACAGTGGCTATTACTATCTAGCAGGGATTGTTTACATGCAGTCGTTGGTCCTCCGTCATAAGGAACCAATTGGTTCTGGTAAGCAGTTTACTTACTCAAGGTGGTGGATTTCACTCCGGTCTTCAGTCTTCAAAGTGGAGATTTGGACCTCGTTGCTTGCACGAGTGTTCACTATACAGATGCTACATGGACTTATGTTTTGCACTTTATGAACTTATGCCTATGTGGTCATATCTTTGATGAAATATTTTTGCACTTTTTGCACTTTATGTACTTACCACTAGCATTTATGGTATATGTTTAGATGCATAATTTAGGTTTGTCCTCACCCATATGACAGTCCATGGTGTCTTTTTCGGACTCATGTATTGTGCATTGGAGGTGGAGACATATTAGGATAGTTTATTGACAATTCACTATCATTCAGTTGTTTATGTTTGTTCTAAGGTTAAGCGCTACTATATTTTTTTTTTCACTGTGTGACAGATCACACTTCTGCACTGCCGCAAGAGCGGCATGGTCTCAGACAACGTCATATGACCATCCCAGAACAACAGTGCTCCCGCCCGGCCATCATTTTACTATACGCCGGATGGGAAGGTGTTAAAGTCAGAGGTTCAATGTCTGGAGTATTAATATTGTAGGGATGGTGGCAACCTCTGTGCACATCAGAAACTGTCTCCTTACATAGATTTAGAAATGTCTGTAAATTGATTAAAAAACTGTCTTAAAGGTTCACCTTTTTTTTTTTTATATATAAATTCCAGCTCCCCTATGTACCAATATAGAATTAATGTACTACTTTTTAAAACATAAAAAAAGCTTTCCATTATTCCACACATGATTACCTCACTGTCCTCATTGTTGTTTGAAAACATTTCTCCATTACATACTTCCTGGATGGACTTTAGGTCATGCCACAGGAAGGAGTTGACCAGCTGAGGGTATATGGTGCAGGTGTTCCGTCAAATTCCATAAGGGAAGTGACGCCGCCATCTTGGTACACCCCGCACTCGCCCGCACTAGGCCGACAATCTGAGGTCGCCAAGCGGACATCTTTTTACACCCACCCAAATCTTGCATTTCACACTTATTTTTACCACTAAACTGAGCTTCTATCATGAAATACAGTATTTATTAGTCCGTGACACTGTTTTGATGTTCAATTTTAAAAGCAGCGGGAAGGCTGCCTAACTCACACGTCTGCTTTTAAAATGAAACATCAAAACAGTGTCACGGACTTCTAAATACTGTATTTCACGATATAAGCTCAGTGGTAAAAATAAGTGTGAAATGCAAGATTTCGGTGGGTGTAAAAAGATGTTCTCTTGGCGACTTCAGACTGTAGGCTTACTGTGGCTGAGTGGGGGTGTACCAAGATGGCCGTGACAGAAGGTCACTTCCACTACACAATTTTCACAGGTCGCCTAATATGATGGAACACAGAGTGTGTGCTAATGAAATCAGTGGGTCAACTCCTTCCTGCGTCATGACCTAAAGTCTTACCAGGAAGTAAGGCAGAAGTAATGGAGCAGTGTTTTCAAACAGTAAAATGATTCATACTTTAAATGGTCTAAGGCTGTTAGTGGTCTAGTGAAGTCCTTACAAGATGTCTCTACCTTACAATCAGATCTGAATACACTGATCAATTGAGCAACTGTATGACAAATGAGGTTTGTTAAAGTTTATTGTTGATTGATGTACATTTGACGGCTAAAATTGTGTTTGTTCTGGTTTTTGCACTTTAAATACTTTGTGAGTCTCTTAGTCTTTAATTAGGATCTAATTTGGTCCTAACTGCACTTTAACATGTTTTTTTGCCCATTGGAGACATTACTCTCTTTACTATAAAATGCAATGCACCAAGCTCGATGTTAACCCCTTCCCAGCCAGTGTCATTAGTACAATGACAGTGTATAGTATTATCACTGATCACTGTATTAGTGTCACTAGTGATGTCAGTAGCAGTTACTGCCCCCCCCCCACATCATCAGTTAGTGTCAGATTGTTCACCGCACTAGCGCAGTCCCAAGTCGTTGATCACTGACATTAGTAGTATATAAAAAAATAAAATTCCAGTATACAGTATATACCATAGTATGTAGGCATTATAACTTTCACGGAAACCAATCAATATACACTTATCCTGATTTTTTTTTATACCAAAGACATGTAGCAGAATACATTTTGGCATTTATAGGATATGTTTTATAGTATAAAGCAAAAAAGGTTTTTATTTAAAAAATGTTGGTCTTTTTTCATTTATAGCGCAAAGAATAAAAAAATCCCAGTGATGAGCAAATACCAGCAAAAGAAAGCTGTAAAAAAAATGTATATAAATGTTGTTTGCGTACAGCATTGTATGACCACATTCCAGTTAAACTAATGTAGTGGCGAACTGCGAAAATGGTCTGGTCACAAAGGGGGAAAAATCTTCTGGAGCTCAAGTGGTTAACCACTTCAGGACCGCCCACTGCCTACATACTGGAACAGGGCAGCCCGGCTGCGCAAAATCACGTACTGTACCTGTACCCGATTTTGTGCATGTGACCCACTCTTGCTGTGATTGGAAACAGTTGGAGGCAATCAGCAGGTCCGGCAGCCGCGTTGGCCACCAGGACCCGCTGATCGTTCCGGGAAAGGGCAGAACAGAGCTCTGCCTATGTAAACAAGGCAGATCGCCATTCTGTGAGGGAGGAAAAGGGAGGTCTTCTGTTTCTGCTAAGCAGGAACACAGATGTCTCTCTTCCTCCAGTGCATCCACTCCCCCCACAGTTCGAAAGCACTCCCTAGGAGCACACTTAACCCTTTGATTGCCCCTGATGTTAACCCCTTCCCTGCCCGTGTCATTTATACAGTGACAGCGCATTTCTTTAGCATGGATCACAGTGTTGCTGTCACTGGTCCCTAAAAAGTGTCACTTAGTGTCAGATTTGTCCGCCGCAATATTGCAGTCCCACTAAAAATCGCTGATCGTTGCCATTACTAGTATAAAAAAAAAAACATTCAACAAATCTATCCCATAGTTTGCAGACGCGATAACATTTGCGTAAACCAATCAACATATGCTTGTTGGGATTTTTTTACCAAAAATATGTAGCAGAATACATATTAGCCTTAATTTATGAAGAAATTCGATTTTTTTTATTTTTTTATTGGGAATTTTTTAGAGCAGAAAGTAAAAAATATATATATATATTTTTTAAATTGTTGGTCTTTTTTTGTTTATAGCGCAAAAAATGAAAACCACAGAGGTGTTCAAATACCACCAAAAGAAAGCTCTATTTGTGGGAAAAAGAGGACATCAATTTTATTTTGGTACAGCGCCGCACGACCGCACAATTGTCAGTTAAAGTGACGCAGTGTTGTATCGCAAAAAATGGCCTGATCAGGAAGGGGGGTAAAACCTTCCCGGAGCTGAAGTGGTTAAAGTCCACCTGCAATCACTCTAAGGACATTACATTATATGAATCTTCTTAACAAGCACTAAATATCTTTAAACCATTTTCTTATTTACCTATGTATCTTATTATGTTGTGAAATAATTAATTCTCACACACCGGGACCTTATTTCTACTGGCAGCAGCTGTAATCCACAAACATTAATTTCTATTCCCTTGCTTCCAAGAAAAAAATCCTCAATGTGCCCCTTGGAATGCCCACTCAGTCTGTAATAAGCCCACCTCTGTCCTTGACTGCTTTATCTCCAACGCTGTTAATCTACTTGCCATTTTTAAAAACCTTGACTAAGGAATCTGACTCTGTCTCTCCAGCTATCCTCCACCACAATCACCCACCTACACCCAGTGAATGGGAGGCAGAGTTGGAATCCTTTCCAATTCCTTCATATGTCTCCTGTATAAGGAGTAGAATTCCTACTCACAGGGGGATTTTTCATGTGCCTAACAATGAGGAATATGGAAAAAAAAAAACGTAATAAAAGACTATATATTTATTATTTCATCTGAATAAAAAGAGAGCCATCTCTCATTAAAAAAATCTGGTTGCATCATACAGTTGTCATAAATTACAGCAATATATAACAAGCAGGGATGAGCCGAACACCCCCCTGTTCGGTTCGCACCAGAACCTGCGAACAGACAAAATGTTCGTGTAAACTTTAGAACCCTATTAAATACAATGGACTCGAACGTTCGAAATCTAAAGTGTTAATTATAAAGGCTAATATGCAAGTTATTGTCCTAAAAAGTGTTTGGGGACCTTGGTCCTGCCCCAGGGGACATGTATCAATGCAAAAAGAAGTTTTAAAAACGGCCGTTTTTTCGGGAGCAGTGATTTTAATAATGCTTAAAATGAAAAAATAAAAGTGAAATATTCCTTTAAATTTCGTACCTGGGGGGTGTGTATAATATGCATGTGAAGTGGCGCATGTTTACCGTGCTTAGAACTGTCCCTGCAAAAAATTTCATTTTTGAAAGAAAAAAATGCATTTAAAACTCACTTGCGGCTATTAATGAATTGTCGGCTCCCGGCAATACATACAAAAGTCATTGATAAAAAATAAAAAAAAAGCGTGGGGGTTCCCCAGAATTCAATTACCAGGCCCTTCAGGTCTGGAATGGATATTAAGGGGAACCCCGCCGCAAATTTAAAAAAAAATTGACGTGGGGTTCCCCCAAATATCCATTCCAGGCCCTTCAGATCTGGCATGGATTTTAAGGGGAACTCCACCCCAAATTAAAAAAAAAAATGGCGTGGAGTCCCCCTAAAAATCCATACCAGACCCCTTATCCGAGCACGCAACCTGGCCGGCCGCAGGGGAAAAGGGGGGGACGAGAGAGCGGCCCCCCTCCCTCCTGAACCGTACCAAGCCACATGCCCTCAACACGGGGAGGATGTCCCCATGTTGATGGGGACAAGGGCCTCATCCCCACAACCCTTGCCCGGTGGTTGTGGGGGTCTGCGGGCGGGGGGCTTATCGGAATCTGGAAGACCCCTTTAACAAAGGGGACCCCCAGATCCCGCCCCCCTATGTGAATTGGTAAGGGGTACATTGTACCCCTACCATTTCACGAAGAAAGCGTAAAAAAATGTTTAAAAAAAACACACAAACACCTTGAAAAAGTCCTTTATTTAAAAAAAAAAAAAACATTCCAGCGGTGAAATCCAGTGTCCCGCGGCGATCCCGATGTCCAGCGCTGTCCTTCATTGGTTGTGCCTGAGCGGACCTGATGGGGAACTCCCTCTCAGTATTTTAAATGTATAGACCCGCCCCTTCTGAAGTTCCCCATCAGGTCCGCTCAGCGGACCAGATGCGGAACATGAGAAGGGGCGGGTCTATACATGTATTACCAAAGTGAGAGCAGTTCCCCATCAGGTCCGCCCCCTCGGTATGTCGGACACGCCTACGTCATTGGCTTGAGCGGGGAACTTCCTTCACTGTGTAATTTAAATTTACATAGTGAAGGAAGTTCCCCGCTCAAGCCAATGACGTAGGCGGGTCCGACATACCGAGGGGGCGGACCTGATGGGGAACTTCTCTCACTGTGTAATACATGTATAGACCCGCCCCTTTTCATGTTCGGCATCTGGTCCGCTGAGCGGACCTGATGGGGAACTTCAGAAGGGGCGGGTCTATACATTTAAAATACTGAGAGGGAGTTCCCCATCAGGTCCGCTCAGGCACAACCAATGAAGGACAGCGCTGGACATCGGGATCGCTGCGGGACACTGGATTTCACCGCTGGAATGTTTTTTTTTTTTTTTTAAATAAAGGACTTTTTCAAGGTGTTTCTGTGTTTTTTTTAAACATTTTTTCTTTCTCGTACATCACGGGACACAGAGCGACATAGTCATTACTAATGGGTTATATAGTTACCGTCAGGTGCTGGCACTGGCAACTTCCAAAACCGGAAGTACCCTCCCCTATATAAGCCCCTCCCATCCGGGAGCACCTCAGTTTTTTGCCAGTGTCTAAGGTGTTGGCCAAGAAGAAACATGTGTTTTTCACTGAGCTTGCGTACAGGTTCTTTTGGGCCTCAGTAAGCTATTCCGGATCCGACCAAAAAAGCTTCATAGCTAAACGGTCGGTACCCGGGCCTTGCAGAGAAGAGCAAGGTTCTGCCTGTAATGCTTCTCTTAGGAGAGCTGGACCCTGGGATCCAGAGCTCTGGTCATACCCACGACCAAGATGTTTTCTGTGCAGGGTGCTATACAGGTCCAGGGGAGTGGAATCCTTGGGAACCCGGTCCCTGAAGGTTTGATTACAATGCCTGCCGTGATAGGTGAAGTTTGGGCTTTTGTGGACCAAACAAAGTCCTGCGGCGGGGAACAGGTAAGTGGGGGCCCCCAGGAACTTGGTTCTATTGGGGGACCCCCAAGCCTAATTTGTCTTTCTGTCTGTTACCTAACGGTATTCCCGCTAATATCTGTGCATGCCTGTAACTACTAAAAAAAAAAAAATGTAATAATTTTTAATGGTGGTCAAAAAAAAAAAAAAAAAAGAATGTTTTTTTATATATGTTTAGTATATTAAACTGCGGTACCTGTGTTTGTCCACTAGAGGCCGCTGTGGAATGTTTTTCTTGTCATATGGACTAGTTTCTTCTCAGAGAGCAAAGTCCAGGCAGCTGGTGAGTTCTCCTACAGGAAACTGTTTCCTCTGCCATGTTGCAGTGTTCGTCTATCCCCCGGCCTGCGGCAAAGGGGGCCCTGGCTCCTGTCCCTGGTTTCCATGTTTGAAAATTAGCGCCGAGGCGCACGTGGCCGCGCGCGTGCGCGTGCACGCGCCTCTATATATAGAGGTGGCCGGAAAAAGGGGCGGGGCCTGGGGGATGACGCTCTGTGCGCGCCGCAGCGCTTCTGCGCATGTGCGGGCGTCCCAGCAGGTTTTTAAAAAGCCACATTATTGCAGTAAGCTGGCTATGAAGTACAGAGACAGAGCTGGCAACATTTAAAGGCATACAGCAAGCGGTTGATACAGGCATCCCCTAGAAAGGCACATTAGTAGACACCAACTGTGATATAGCAGCAATTGTGCTAGACTATTCTCAGTAAAAGTGGTGTATTACGGCTGGAATACCTCAGCTTTAGGCTTAGGAATATGCCGTCCAGTAGCTCCGGAACTGAATCTTCCAGGAAGCGAAGGGGGTCTCATCGGGCTCTGAGGATCTTGGGCATACTCCTGCTGCACCAGTCTCCCCTGAAGTTCAGAGGTAAGTGACCGTAGAGACCCCGCAGGGGTACTTGGTACTGTGGCTGTCCTCAGTCACCTGCTCCTGTGTATGTAACAGAGGAGGTTTTTTCCTCAGCTCTGGGAGGATTAGAGAGAGATTGTCAAAATTTATCGCTGCCTCCCTGTCAGGGAAAGCACGCCCGATCTCCGTCTCCTCCTTCAGAGTGCCTGTTAGCAGAGCAACAGTCCCATACAGGGATCGACCTGCCTGAAGGGGATCAGGATAAGGTTGATTCTGTTATAGAGGAATCAACAGTGGGGGAACCTTTTCTCAGCATCTCAAGCTGAAAGATTATGGGTTCAGTCTCTGACTAACATGGTCCGATCAGCATTTAAAAATGCACCTTGCGGAACCATCAACCACTACTGTATCCTCGTTGGGGTCGCTAGAAGCCCCCAAACTGTTTGTTCTTTTCCACTTCACCCTTTACTGAAAGGGCTCATTTACCAGGATTGGGAACGTCCTGAGAAAATATTTATTCCCCCAAGAGATTTCCGGTGGTCTATCCCATGGAGGATAAGTTCATCAAAAAAAAAAAAATGGAAGGTCCCTACAGTGGACGCAGCCATCTCTTGTATGTATAAATCACTGACATGTCCAGTGGATAATGTCCAAATGTTCAAGAACCCAATAGATAAAAGATTGGAGTCCTTATGAAAATCTGCTTGGTGATATAACCAGCAGTAGCAGCTATTGGGGTCTGCTAAGCAGTGAAGGATCAGTTGAAACAGGTCTTGAGGGACTTGACAGATCAGCAGGCTTTGCCCTAGCTGATCTACCTAGAGCCTTAGGCTTTGCGGTTGACGCCATAGAGGATTCAGTCCATCAGGCCTCCCGCCTTACGCTGTCTATAGTACATATGCGTAGGCTCCTATGGCTCAGAAACTGGTCTGCTGAAGCTCCCTGTAAAGAATGGCTGGTTAGCGTCCCATTTCATGGTGAACGCTTATTCAGGGAAAACCTGGACAAATATATCCAGAAAATTTCCAGCGGTAAAAATACGCTCTTGCCGGTTAAAAGCAGAGTTAGAGGTCCCTCTTTAAGGGGCCTGCTTCTCCAGTCCCTGGGGCATCGGCTGTGTAACAGTTCCGACGGCCTCCTCGGTCAAATCCCGGGGGTAAAAAACAGGGACAGTAGCAGGGTAATGAGAAACCCTGGGTCAGGGGAGGTACAAAACCTCCCCCAAAGTTAAATTCATTGAAGCCCCCACTCAGTCGGGTGGGGGGAGGACTCCAGTTGTTCGCAAAGAGACCTGGCGGGACACGATCAAGACAGATAGGTGCTCTCCGCAGTAGGTTTGGGATACAGTTTGGAGTTAAAAGACTCTCCTCCTTCCCATTTTTGAGGTCAAACGTGCCAAGGGATCCCCGGAAGAGAGAGTCCCTCCTGTTGGCACTAGAACAACTATTGCTCCAAGGAGTAATTATGGAGGTTCCCCTGGAAGAATGAGGGTTCGGGTTTTACTCAAACCTCTTTACAGTCCCGAAGCAAACGCGGACGGGAGGCCCATATTAATTCAAAAAGGGCTATACAAATTCCTGTATATCAGGACTTTCCGATGGAGTCGATCCGATCGGTGGCCACTGCCCTACAAGGGGAGGATTGGTTAGCCACGATCGACATCAAAGATGCTTATTTGCACATTCCCATCTTTCCAGTCCACCAAAAATTTCTACGCTTTGCAGTAGAAGGGCGCCATTTTCAGTTCAGAGCCTTACCCTTCGGTCTGGCCACAGCACCAAGAGTGTTCACAAAAATTCTGGCCCCATTATTGGCCAATCTAAGAACACGAGGTGTAACGATAATGGCATATCTAGACGACTTGTTGCTGATAGACCACTCAGTGGAAAAACTAGAAGTGGTTGTTCACGAGACAATCAAGTATCTGGAATATCACGGTTGGATTATCAACCGAGACAAGTCAGCCCTAAAACCAGTCAAAAGTCTGGAATACTTGGGGCTAAGGCTGGATTCAGACCAGAGAAAAATTTTCTTGTCTCGAGAAAAGGGGTCGTCTTTGAGAGATTTGATCCACTTAGTGGGTTCAAAAAGACAGCCATCCATACGCCTGTGCATGAGGCTGCTGGGAAAAATGGTGGCATCATTCGAAGCAGTACCCTACGGTCAATTCCATTCAAGGAAGTTGCAAAGGGCCATACTGTCAGCCTGGAACAAAAAAGTTCAGGCTCTGGACGTACCAATGTCCTTGTCCCCTTCCGTTCGCAGAAGCCTCCGTTGGTGGTTGGTTCCCCGGAATCTGGAAAGAGGGAAATCCTTCAGTCCGATTTCTTGGAAGGTGGTCACTACAGATGCCAGCCTTTTAGGCTGGGGAGCAGTACTGGAGCAATGGTCTCTCCAGGGCAGATGGTCGGATGCGGAAAAGGCCCTGCCCATCAATCTCTTAGAGATACGAGCAGCCCGGTATGCCCTAGTAGCATGGACATCCAAACTCCAAGGGTCCCCTGTCAGAGTTCAGTCAGACAATGCCACAGCAGTGGCATATATCAATCGTCAGGGGGGCACCAGGAGTCGTGCAGCCCAAAGGGAAGTAAATTACATCCTGAGATGGGCAGAAAGATATGTCCCAGCCATATCTGCGGTATTCATTCCAGGGGTGGAGAATTGGAAGGCGGACTTTCTAAGTCGCCAACAATTATGCCCAGGGGAATGGTCCCTTCATCCCGAGGTTTTCCGGACAATATGTCAGCGGTGGGGAACACCGGATGTAGATCTGCTAGCATCCAGGTTCAACACGAAAGTGGACAGGTTTGTCTCTTGGACAAGGGATCCCCTAGCGTGCGGCTCGGATGCCCTAGTGTTCCCTTGGGATCAGTTCAAGCTGATATATGCATTCCCACCGCCACAATTGTTACCTCGATTACTCCGCAGAATCAGGGTAGAAAAGAAACCAGTGATTCTGGTGGCTCCAGCGTGGCCCCGAAGAGCATGGTACGCGGAGATTGTAAAAATGTCTGTGGGGAGTCCTTGGACTCTCCCACATCGTCCGGACCTGCTTTCGCAGGGACCGATATACCACCCTTCCTTACCAGCCCTAGGTTTGACGGCCTGGCTATTGAAGCCCACATTCTAAAAAGGAGAGGGCTCTCTAATGCTGTGGTGTCTACCATGATCAATGCCAGGAAACCGGTATCGGGGCAGATCTACTATAGAATCTGGAAGGCGTACATCGCCTGGTGTGAGGCCAGGAAATGGCATCCACGTAAATACGTAATAGGTAGAATTCCTGGACTTCCTACAATGGGCTGTAGATAGGAAGCTTGCCTTGAGTACTATCAAAGGTCAGATTTCGGCCTTGTCAATATTTTTTCAAAGGCCCTTGGCTTCGCATTCACTAGTCAAAGCCTTTATACAAGGAGTGATGCGTATTAGTCCTCCGGTTAATATTCCCATATGTCCATGGGATCTAAACTTGGTTCTGTCGGTTCTACAGAAACAACCATTTGAACCATTACAGCATATTTCCTTAGTGCTTCTCACCAGGAAATTGTTTTTTCTAGTAGCCATTTGTTCGGCTAAAAGAGTATCGGAATTAGCAGCTATGTCCTGTAAGGAGCCATATCTGGTTATCCATAAGGACAGAGTAGTGTTACGTCCTCATCCAGCCTTTCTTCCTAAGGTGGTATCGAGTTTTCATTTGAACCAAGATGTGGTTCTTCCTTCTTTTTTCCCCAAGCCTACTTCGGTAGAGGAAAAGTTATTGCATTCTTTGGATGTAGTAAGAGCAGTTAAAGCTTATCTAAAAGCCACTGCTCAGATTCGCAGAACGGCTACTTTGTTTATTCTGCCGGAAGGCCCCAGAAAGGGTCAGGCAGCGTCAAAATCTACTTTAGCCAAGTGGATTCGACAGGTCATAATACAAGCCTATAGCTTGAGAAGTAGACCGCCTCCGTTCAAAGTTAGGGCGCACTCCACGAGAGCAGTTGGAACTTCATGGGCAGTGCATCACCAGGCCTCCCTGGCTCAAGTCTGTAAGGCCGCAACATGGTCTTCAGTACACACGTTTACTAGGTTCTACCAGGTGGACGTTAGAAGTCAGGAGGATGTTGCCTTTGGGCGCAGTGTGTTGCAGGCCGCAAAAGATCCTCATGTCTGATAGCGCTCAGCTTATATATGGTGTATCCCCCCCTCATTTGGCATTGCTTTAGGACATCCCATTAGTAATGACTATGTCGCTCTGTGTCCCGTGATGTACGAGAAAGAAAATAGGATTTTTATAACAGCTTACCTGTAAAATCCTTTTCTTGGAGTACATCACGGGACACAGAGCTCCCGCCCCTCTTTGGGGACACTTATTGCTTTGCTACAAAACTGAGGTGCTCCCGGATGGGAGGGGCTTATATAGGGGAGGGTACTTCCGGTTTTGGAAGTTGCCAGTGCCAGCACCTGACGGTAACTATATAACCCATTAGTAATGACTATGTCGCTCTGTGTCCCGTGATGTACTCCAAGAAAAGGATTTTACAGGTAAGCTGTTATAAAAATCCTATTTTTACGCTTTCTTCGTGAAATGGTAGGGGTACAATGTACCCCTTACCAATTCACATAGGGGGAGGGGGATCTGGGGGTCCCCTTTGTTAAAGGGGTCTTCCAGATTCCGATAAGCCCCCCGCCTGCAGACCCCCACAACCACCGGGCAAGGGTTGTGGGGATGAGGCCCTTGTCCCCATCAACATGGGGACATCCTCCCCATGTTGAGGGCATGTGGCCTGGTACGGTTCAGGAGGGAGGGGGGCCGCTCTCTCGTCCCCCCCTTTTCCCCTGCGGCCGGCCAGGTTGCGTGCTCGGATAAGGGGTCTGGTATGGATTTTTAGGGGGACTCCGCACCATTTTTTTTTTAATTTGGGGTGGAGTTCCCCTTAAAATCCATGCCAGATCTGAAGGGCCTGGAATGGATATTTGGGGGAACCCCACGTCAATTTTTTTTTTACGAGGTACGAAATTTAAAGGAATATTTCACTTTTATTTTTTCATTTTAAGCATTATTAAAATCACTGCTCCCGAAAAAACGGCCGTTTTGAAAACTTCTTTTTGCATTGATACATGTCCCCTGGGGCAGGACCCGGGTCCCCAAACACTTTTTAGGACAATAACTTGCATATAAGCCTTTATAATTAGCACTTTAGATTTCTCCCATAGATTTTTCGAATTTGCCGCGAACACCCCAATTTGTTCGCTGTTCCGCGAACGGGCGAACAGGCAATGTTCGAGTCGAACATGAGTTTGACTCGAACTCGAAGCTCATCCCTAATAACAAGCATGTAGAATCAACGTGTTTCGCAACATTTGCTTCCTCAGGATCCGTGGTTGGAGATGGATGGCCAAAATAAACAAAAAACACTAAGCAACAAAGAAAATATATCCATATACACAAATATTAAGAATAGCGCAAATTAACTATTTTCTACTCTAATAGGTGTGCCAAACAATATGTAGCCTCAGTTACATAGAGTACACAGCCTTGTGTGTTTCAACAATGGGACAAGAACTTTCCATCTTACACCTTTACCAAAACTGAGTGAGACTGTGCAGCACTTGGCCAATCATAGGCAGCTTTGTATTCTCTGAATGAATACAAAACTTCCTCTGATTGGCTTAGGCAGAGATCATGTGGCCATCTGCAGCCTCTCCTCCTCAGCCAATCAGAGGAAACTTTGTATTTATTAAAATAATACACAGCTGCCTATGAATAGCTGGGCACCACTCAGCCCAACTCAGTTTTCTTCCTGTTGTGAGACAGGAAGTTCACTGTCAGAAACACAAGACTGTATGCTATGTGTACCTGAGGCCGCATACAGTCTATACAGCATGCCCAGTAGGCACACTTGTTAGTGTAGAAAATAGTTTGTTTGGACCAGCTTGGTCTAAATAACCTAGTCAATGGAAAGTAATGGACTTGTCAATAGGAAGTAAACCTGGAGATCAGCTTTAAAGTAATTCTAAAAGCATTTTTTAACTGGTTCTTTACATTTACTGTGGCAAGGCAGCCTAGCTGCGCGAAACAACATACCTGTACATCGCCACTGCGGGGCGCGTGCGTACCGCCGGAGGCGCGATCGCATGCTGATTGCATAGAGGGGGAGCCAATCAGCAGGTTCGGCAGACCTGTTGTCCGCTGGCCACCCGTGATCGTTCCCGGGAGGAACACCGATCTCTGTCTTCATCCAGTCAGAGCATCACCCCCCACAGTTAGCAAGCACCCCTAGGGACACACTTAATCCTTTGATTGCCCCTAATGTTAACCCCTTCCCCACCAGGGTCATTAGTATAGTGGCAGTTCATATTATTAGCACTGATCACTGTATTAGTGTCACTGGTCCCCAAAAAGAACCAAAAGTGCCAGTTAGGTGTCTGATTTGAATGTTGCAGTCCCACTAAAAATCGCTGATCGCCGCCATTACTAGTAATAAAAAAAAATTCTATAAAAATATTCCATCATTTGTTGATGCTATAAATTTTGCGCAGACTGATCGCTATACACTTATTGGGATTTTTTTTACCAGAAATATGTAGCTGAATACATATTGGTCTAAATTGATGAAGAAATTTGATTTTCTACATTGTTTTATTGG
Organism: Rana muscosa; assembly: GCA_029206835.1. Taxonomy (NCBI): domain Eukaryota; kingdom Metazoa; phylum Chordata; class Amphibia; order Anura; family Ranidae; genus Rana; species Rana muscosa. Next base: position 353,764,630 of record CM055118.1, read on the forward strand.
ATATGCTTTAAAGCAGAAAGTAAAAAATATTGTTTATTTTTCAAAACTGACGCTCTTTTTTTGTTTATAGCGCAAATAATAAAAAAACGCAGAGGTGATCAATAACCACCAAAAGAAAGCCCTATTTGTGGGAAAAAAGGACATCAATTTTATTTGGGTACATCATCGTGCGCAATTGTCAGTTTAAGTAGCACAGTGCCGTATCACAAAAAATGGCCTGGTCATTAAGGGGGTAAAACCTTTCAGAGCTGAAGTGTTTAAAAAAACAAACACGTTATACTTACCTGCTCTCTGCAATCGTTTTTCACAGACCAGCCTCGATCCTTCTCTTCTCGGGTCCCTTGCTGGCTCTCCTGGCTCCTTCCCCTTGCCGAGTGCCCCTATACCAAAGCCTCTTGCTCAGGGGCACTTGTGTGTTCTCGCTCTCGAGCCGCCTCTGTGTGTCCATTGACACACAGTGCAGTTCAGCACCGCTCCCCTCCTCTTCCTCCTTATTGGCTGTGATTGACAGCATCAGGAGCAAATGGCTCCCACTGCTGCCTCTCTGCCTAGTGAGAAGGGAGAGAGCCAAGAGAGCCATTGCTCCCACGCACATCAATGGATCCAGATCGGGCTCAGGGAAGTATAAGGAAGGATCTGCATTCAGAAGTTTTTTTTTTTAACTTGCATAGAATGCATTAAGGTGAAAAAAAAAACTTGCACCTTTGGGACCACTTTAAATGTTATTTGCACATGTCAATGTCCTTTTGTCCTTTTTATTGTGACTTCTGTATGTTTTTAGTAACAAAGAATACATTAAAGTGTTCAAAATCTAAAATAGTTTCAGAATCCCACAGAAATTAAAAAATATATTCAACTTATTCAGTCAAATAAAAATTGTAGGATCTCCATAGTATATTAATTGCACTCAAAGGATATGAAGCCATCATTGCTATTAAGGAAGCAAGAACATATAAAAATGTTGTGAACATTATAATAGAAAATCAAATGATTCTTGGAGCTTACACTTACACATATTTTTTGAGGTCATCAATCCTTATAACCAGACTTTTTTTTAATTACGTTTTATATCCTTTCTTCAGGTTTTGTAATCAGAGACAATTAATTAAGATGTTTTTTTTTTCTGTTCCTTTTACAGATATTCCTCTAATTCTACTTCTTGTTATTGTTGTTTTCATGCACTGCACAGTATATTCATGGGAAGAAAAATAGGAATAGTTATATGGAATGGTACTGATTGTGCACTGAATATAAAACGTATTAAAGATGCATCCTGATTTTCTGAAGTTATGGCACAATAAGGTCTTTTTGTGTTTGCTTGGTTTAGGTTGACAGCAGTGAGATTTATCACAATCCATTCATACTAATAGTATCAGAGTCAACCTAAATGTGGCTGGCATTCTATCTTTGGCCTCAAGTCAGGTAAAATTATAACTTTTTTCTTAACAAAAGATTGGGTGGTTTGTTAACAAGGTCCCTTTGAAGAACCATTCCTCCAGACCACTTTGCAAGTGGCTGAAGGTAAGCCTGGAACAGTCTCCACAGTGTCCTTTGCTCCGATCAACTTGTAGATAATTTTTGGCGTCCACAAGTCGGGCTTAACTCCATGCAGCCCCTGCTCCTTGATAAACTTAAAAGTGTCCAGGTAATACCAAGGAGCGTCCCAGTTGTAGGGGATGGAACTGGTCCATTTGTCCCATCCAAGGGACCTCCAAAGAGGCAGGAGGAAAAAATGGGACATGGAGTTAACACCAGAGTCCAAAGTTCTGTCCACCAAAGTCCTGTGGATGCAGTTGCAAGCAAAGAACACCTTTAGTAGTGTAGTGATGCATGCCCTTACCGCCCTTACCTCGCTTACCGCCCTTACCGCCCTTGAGGGGTTCTATAAACATGACTGCCCACTTCACTCTGTCCATTTTGGAGCCCTAGATGAAGTGAAACACCTCCCTGTTGATGGCCGTGCAGGTGATGACCGGGTGGGGGGGGGGGCCTGGGCGAGGTACTGCAACACAGGGATAATCTGGTTAACGAGGTGATCTTTGTAAAAATACTATACTGTTCAGTTGTTACTGGTACGAGTATCTCCATTGGAAACGTTTCCCACATCTCTTGTTTTTACGCAGATTTTGGATTTCCCATCACTTTTAGTCTGGGTGACAGAAGTCAACAGGACAAACAGAGAAAGTGAACCTCCACAAAGAACACACTGGGAACAATAAAATAATCCAGTTTTCTTATTTCTCTGACACTAAATGGGTATGAGACATGAATGTAAGTGAGGGTAAAATAATTCCTTCAATATATTACTATTCCTATTGCATCATGGGAACAACAGACTAAAAAGTTACAGAAAATAAAGGGGATCTACATTTATCAAAAATGCGCATGCCAAAATAAGTTCTAGTCTTATGCCGTGTACACATGATCAGAATTTCTGTCAACAAACCGTGTTTTTTTTCCCGTCGGATGTTGGCTCAAACTTGTCTTGCACACACAAGGTCGGTCAAATGTTGCTTGAAATTTCCGATGGTCAAGAAAGCGGAGACGTACAACACTACGACGAGCCGAGAAAAATTAAGTACAATGATTCCGAGCATGCGTCAAATTGATTCCAAGCATGCGCAGCACTTTTGTGCGTAGGAAATGGCTACACACGATCGGAATTTCCAACAAGAACTTTTGCCTTTGGAAAAATAGACAACCAGCTCTCAATCATTTGTTGTCGGCAATTCCGACAGCAAATGTCTGATGGAGCCTACACACGGTCGGAATATCCGACCAAAATCTCACAGCGAACGTTTGTTGTCAGAAATTCCGATCAAGTGTATGTGGTATTAGGCTCCGTTCACACCTGAGCGATCTGGATCCCGGATGGAATCGATGCAAATCGCAGAATGCGTTGGCAATGCCATTATTTCCTAATGTCACCCCAAACGTGGTGTGATTTTGCCAAGAACGCTCCAAAGAAGCTCATGTACCAAATCTGGGCACAGAGCCAGGAGCATTTGTGGCTCTGATTTTTCCCCTGATTGTAGCGAGTTTTGTTGCTTGAAAATCAAATGCTCCTGGCTCTGTGCCAAGATTTGGTAGATGAGCTTCTTTGGAGCATTTTTTTGGGCAGAGGAAGGCAAATTCAAATGAGTGCTGCTCCAAATCCGATCTACTAAAAAACAAAAAAAAGCTTAAAAAATGCGCTGCAGCAACTGTCGCTGCGAGGTGTGAATGGAGCCTTAAAGAGTTCAATTAGATGTGTTAATCTTATTCGTACTTTCTGCATTTTAGTAATCCATAGCCATTAATCAGAATACACTCTGCTGAAATCAAACCTTATTTAAATGCAATAAATGGGATGGCATTATTGGTAAAAACAATACCAACATTTCTTTTTAATTCTTCTTTTTAATTACAGACATTTTATTTTAATATCCCCCTGTATTGAAGGCTGATAATGGTGGCACACACCCATCCATACATCATGATGTTGACTGCCAGTAACATTATACCATGTACTGTATAATAAAATTTTCCAGACCACTGCCCTACCAGTGCAGTGCAGTTTGCATTTTTTTTTTTTCGTGGAATTTTATCCATACTATACATCCATTCTGAGATTGTAGTCCTATAACCACACATGGGTAAATGGCAAGAAGAAAAAAGATAAATGATAAATGTCACTTTGGCCTTGCTGCCTTCACGGATAGGGGTATCCTAGCAGTGAATGGCAAGAAGAAAAAAGAACCAGCCTCGTGCATTATCCTTGGGTGAATTTATTTAAAAGAGATAAAAGAATCCTACTTACAAACATACATAAAAACATGCGTTGAAAGAGTCCACAAAGTCGCAGCAATGCGTCCGAACCGAACACACTCCAATAGGTCACGGAGGGATTGACAGGGGTCACTGCCGGCTTACGCGTTTCGAAGACACGTCTTCTTCTTCAGAGCTCAGCCAGCAGTGGCCCCTGTCAATCCCTCTGTGACCTATTAGAGTGGGTTCAGTTCGGACGCACTGCTGCGACTTTGTGGACTCTTTCAACGCATGTTTTTATGTATGTTTGTAAGTAGGATTCTTTTATCTCTTTTAAATAAATTCACCCAAGGATAATGCACGAGGCTGGTTCTTTTTTCTTCTTGTCATTCACTGCTAGGATACCCCTATCCATGAAGGCAGCAAGGCCAAAGTGACATTTATCATTCCACTTACAGACTGTCTGGTATTCCACTTGTGCGCAGGAGTTTTTTCCTTTTCTGTTATTCAAACCACACAAGGGTGTCTTATGCAGAGTCATACTTTCTCCTTCAGCTCCGATCATTGGTAGGCCATTGGGTCCATGATTGTCAAGTGATGTTAGGGTTGACCAGTGAATTTGGGTAGAAGTGTGGTAGCACTAGACAGTTCATCTGGGGCCTGGAAGTATACATTCGTCCCTGCCTAGAGCATACTTAGCATTCAAAAGCTCAACAACAGCAATATATAGTGAAAACAAGTGGTTTTCTTTTGTTTTGTAGCCAAATAATGAGAATATGACTAATGAAAACGTGACACCAGTGAAGGAATTCTTTTTTCTGGGATTCCCTGGACTTGGTGGGTTTAGATTTTGTCTCTTCATTCTCATATTGTCTGCATTTACCGTGACAGTTTTCCTTGATACCATTATTATTATATTAACGTCAACCAGAAAAAGTCTACATTCCCCTATGTACTTGTTCCTCAAGAATTTTTTATTTTCAGAAATGTTTTTACTGACTTTAATTGTCCCCAATATGTTACGTATCATATGGATGGATGGAGCCACCATTTCTGTTACTGCATGCATTACTCAGAGCTACTTGTTTGTGGCTTCAGGTGCTTCTGAATGTTACCTTCTCACTGCAATGTCCTATGACCGATATTTGGCCATATGTAAACCTTTACACTATAACACAATAATGGATGACACCCTTCAATATTTCTTGGTTATCTTTTGCTGGATATCAACTTTCCTTTTGACATTGATCCCATTGAGTCTTCTAGTAATGCTCAAGTTCTGTGGTCAGAACATCATTGACCATTACTTTTGTGATCTTGCTCCTTTTGTGACTATCGCTTGTTCAGATACTTCTGCCCTGGAAATAGATATTTTTGTTCTAACCATCCCAATGGTTGCTCTTCCATGTGTTTTAATCATTGTAAGTTATGTGTGTATTTGTGTAGTCATCCTGAGGATGTCGTCTATCGGCAGCAGGAAAAAAGCCTTCTCTACCTGTAGCACTCACCTCTTGGTGGTCTGTATGTTTTATGGGGCTGTGTTAATAAATTATTTTACTCCAGTAAAAGGACATTCTGTAGCCATCAACAAAATGTTATCAGTTGTATTTACTGTAGTAACACCATTGTTCAATCCCATAATTTACAGCCTAAGGAACCAGGATATTCATGCTGTCATTTGTAGTTATATACAACGGCGGAAATGAAGATCACAACACTAAGAAATATTATTAAAATTATTGCATTATTTCACTCATTAAGTATTATAATTCTCCTTTATGGTTTGAGAGGTTATGCTTATTGTAGTAAAACTATTTATTTTCACCTTGTACACTTTCATTAAGAATAAAAGCATCCCAATAGCCTAATGTGCACCACTCTATGGACATTACATTGGTTGCATCTTAACAAGCATTAAACAGCTTTATAGTCAATCGGTTTCAGCTGTTGATCAGTGTATTCAGTGTATAAGTGTATTCTTTTTTTTTTTTTTTTCAATATTCTTTGTTGATAATTTTCAAAATTAAACATAGTATAAAGTACAGAGGGTATTTTGATATACACAAGCAACTGATATACATCCTTAAAAGCCTTCTTTTTTTTTGCAATAAATCTTAATAAACAGATAAAATCATTTCAGCGAAGCAACCTAACATTTTGGCAAGATTATTTGGGCCATATAGACCAACATTTGTCGAAAAGTTTACAGTTCATAGAGTTAAATGCTATGAGATGTTCGAATGTGTAGTTTCTGTGCACAGCTTTAGTGATGTCTGATATATTTATGGCTGTGGTGGTTTTCCAGTTGCGCAGGATCAGTAAGCGTGTCTCTACGAGTATGTGAGTTATGACTGGTCTGAAGTTGGTCTGAAATGTATCTATGTTTAAGTGGAGAATTGCCAGAGCTGGGTCGGGAGCTGTGATTACTCCTGTTATGCCTAGTACACACGATCGGTTTTCTCGGCGGTAAAAAGTCAGCCGGGAAAACCAAGGGGAAAATGGAGAACCTGCTCGGTAGCTTTTTCCCCCTACACACGGCCGGTTTTCCTGGCAGAAAAACTGCCATGAGAGCTTTGGTCGGGAAACCCGACCGTGTGTATGCTCCACCGCAGGCTTTCCCCATAGAAAAACTGCCGGCTTAAAAACTGCCGGGAATCCCGGCGGAAAAAAAAGAAAACATGTTCTAATTTTTCCCGCCGGGATACCCGGTTGTTTTCCTGACAGGAAAACTGCGATGGAGCATACACACGGCCGGGATTCCCGACCAAAAGCTCTCATGGCAGTCTTCCTGCCAGGAAAACCGGTCATGTGTATGAGGCATCAGAGAGGAAATTAACTTGAATAACTGGTTCCATAGGCTTTTTATGTTAGGACATTTCTAAAACATGTGCAATAGGTTTCCTGTTTGTCCACATTCTCTCCAACATTTTGGCGATGCTCCTGGAAAGTAAGCTATTCTATATGGGGTGTAGTGCCATCTGTTTGCCATTTTTATTAGTAGTTACCAATGTTTAACACAATGAGAAGCTTTATGTGTTTTTTTGAAGGTGTGTTGCCATTGCTCATCTGAGAAGGTGGTACCCAAGTCTGCCTCCCATTTTCTCATTGCTGTAGTTTGTAAATGTTAATTTGTCCCGGGTTGAGTTGTAAAAGAAAGCTATTCCTTTCGTATCTTGTTTGGCTGTGGAGTAGAATTGCCATACTTTGCCCAGAAGGGTTATAGTTGGGTGTGTTTGTGATTTGAGGAAATGTGTAATTATCAGGCAGTTGAACAGTTTGTCGTTCGTTAGGTGGTATTGTGTCATAATTTGTTCCGCAGATTTGTGTTGTGTTCCCACATAAAGGTCTAATATGTGTGTAATGCCCAGTGTATAAGTGTATTCTGACAGCATTTGAAGCCGCTGTCAGAATATAATGTCCCATCGGGATTCCTCCATCTACCCTGCTTGTGTGGAATGTAGAATCTGTAAAAACAAACCCTATATGTCCAGATTTAATCCTAGCGCTCTGCTAGCTAACTTTTACCCCCATACCCAGTACCCTATCTCCACTGGCAGCAGCTATAATCCACAAATTCTAAGTTCTCTTCCCCAGCTTCTAAGAACCAGGACCTCAATCGGATGCACCCCTTGGAATGTCCACTCTGACTGTAAACAAGCTTATCTCTGTCCTTGACCTCTGTATCTCCAACCCTGTTAACCTACTTACTTACTTGCCTGGCTTCCCTACTTCCTCTCCTCTGAAATACCGACTACCATTCTTGGTGTTTTTAACATTCCTTTAGACCAACAAAGATACTCTCATAATTACTCTGATGGCAACAATCTTAAAGTGGAACTATACTCACCTCAAATCCAGCAATGCAACATCCTAGGACTCCCCACCTGACTGCTGGAATCTTCGGTTGGCCGGCTTCTGAGTCTTGATCGCTGGCCACTTTCATTGGTCGGGTGGGGATGACTTCACTCCAGAGCATATACGGGAGTTCAGTCAATTTTGGCATTGACGCATTTGTACAGTAAGCTGGGCCTGCATGGCTCACTGTACAGAGGTGGAAGGCAGGTAGGTAACTTTAATGCAGAAGAGACAAAGCATGTTTCCTCTGCATTAAAATTCCTGCTTGTTCGCCCTTTTTAGATTTTTTACCTAAAGTTCCACTTTAACTATGTATTCTTCCACCTTTGCACTTCATGAAATCGCTCCGACACCCACTTTCCTTTATATGATCACAACCAGGGATGGGATTTATATTTGTGTCCACCCAAGATTTGTAAAAGTTTCAGGTGTTCATTGTTTGAGTGAATGAACTAAAAAAATGCTCACCCACTGAATTGAAGCTCCAGTTTCATTCAGAAATCATTCCTTGCCTATCTTCTAGCCATTGAGGATTCTGTGCAGGTTGGCCACTGTATCTTAGAATGCCAATCGATGCATGGTCATTGGCTGTTATAGTGCAGTATGACACCCAATGATGCTATTGAAAGAAAAAAACAGATGTGGGGTCTCCCCCAAAATTTATACTAGACCCTTATACTAGAGAGATGTCTGGTGTAGATTTTGAAGGGGATTGAAGGGGGACCCCATGTAAAAGAAAAAAAAAGGCATAGTTTTTCCTCACAAAGTACATACCAAACCCTTCAGTAGTTGCACAGTTATTGGTTGTTATGGAGTACTATAACAACCAATGAGGCTGTTCCAAAAAAAAAGACATGGACATTATTGCAAAATCCCAGATTAGGCATTTTATGGGTTTTAAGGGGGGGTCACACACAGAGAAAAAAACAGGATAAAAAAGCTTGGGGTCTACCCAAATTCCACATTGGACCCTTATCTGAGCATATGCGTCCTCCCCTATTGATCCCTACTAGGCTAGGTCTTCAGGGTAAACATTCATTGTGATTAAGGGGAATCTACATTACTAGGTGACACGATTGACCATACATTTACACATTGGGACCTTCTTTGAGGGGTTAACAAAGGATTATTGCTTGGTGTATTTATGCACTACTTATTTTTTGGGGATAATGAAAAAACAGGGGTACTATATACCCCTTACTCATGAATGTAGGAGGAGCTGGTTAATGTAGCCCCATTATTTTAAAGGGGGCTACCAGATTTTGATATGTCCCTTCACAGCCCCCCACTCCCACCTGGATAGGAATGTGGAAATAAAGGCCCTTTATCTCATCAACATGGGGACAAGGAGCTTTTGTGGGGGTCTACCCAGCAAACATCCTCCCGATTTTGAGGGTAAGTGGCCAAGTATGGTTGAGGAGGGGGGTGCATACTCAGATAAGAGTCTAGTGTGAATTGAGGGGGAACCCATACATTTTTGTTTTACATGAGTTTCTTCCCGCTATGAAATCGGTGTGTGGGGGTGTAAACACTTTTTTATGGGGCCCCCTTGAATTCCATACCAGACCTTTATCATGTATAAGGGTCTGTTATGAGATTTTAGGAGGAACCATATGCTATTTTAATTCCATAGCCAACCCTTGTCTAGGATAAGGGTCTGGTATGGATAAGGAAGGAAATCACAAAATAAAGCAATTGGGAAATGTAATTAATGTTTTTCTTCAGGTGAGCCACTTCACAGACAGGTTAAAGTATGTTACTTGAGGAATATTTTATTTTTCAATATTAACAAGCTGCTCCCACTTGAATGGCATTATTTATTTATTTCATTTTGCATTGGTACCATTTATTAAACCACTTTCTGCCCGGCCTATAGCAAAATGACGGCCGGGCGGTGGTTCAGTTATCCTGACTGGGCATTATATGACGTCCAGCAGGATAACATGCCCATGGGGGGTGGAGGGGCGCGCAGCGTGGCGATCAGTGGTGCTGACACACTGCATCTCCGAACGTAGTAAGGAACCTCAGATGGAGGCTACTTACCATGTGATCAGCTGTGACCAATCAGCTGTGAACCAGGAAGATCAGGTAAATGGCTTTCCTTGGTTCACGCTGACAGGGAGAGCCGATTGGTGGCTCTCCCTGTCAGAGAGGGGGGGTCTTTGCTGGTAATCAGCACATTGATTCTCAGCACAGCCCCATCAGATGTGCCACCAACAGTGCCCATCAGAAACACCTGTCAGTGCCCACAACAGTGCCCACAACAGTGCCAATGAGTGCCGTCTATCAGTGCCCATCAGTTCCACTTATCAGTGCCCGTCAGTGCCGCCTATCAGTGCCCATCAGTGCTGCATATCAGTGCCGCCTATCGGTGCCCATCAGTGCTGCATATCAGTGCCAATCTACTGTACATATCAGTGCCTCCTCATCAGTGCCACCTTATCAGTGCCAACTCATCAGTGCCAACTCATCAGTGCCCATCTGTGCCACCTCATCAGTGCCGTCTCATCAGTGCCCATCAATGAAGGATAAAAGAACATTTTATAATAGAAACAAAACCTTTTTTTTCCTAAAATTTCTGTCTTTTTTAGTTTGTTTAGCAAAAATAAAAAACCCAGAGGTCATCAAATACCACCAAAAGAAAGCTCTATTTGTGGCAAGAAAATGATAGAAATTTAGTTTGGGTACAGTGTTACATAGTTACATAGTAGGTGAGGTTGAAAAAAGACAAGTCCATCAAGTCCAACCTATGTGTGTGATTGTATGTCAATATTATCTTGTATATCCCTGTATGTTGTGGTCGTTCAGGTGCTTATCTAATAGTTTCTTGAAACCATCGATGCTCCCCGCTGAGACCACCGCCTGTGGAAGGGATCCTTGTGGATCTTACAGTAAAGAACCCTCTACGTAGTTTAAGGTTAAACCTCTTTTCTTCTAATTTTTATGAGTGGCCAAGTGTCTTGTTAAACTGCTTTCCGGCAAAAAAAAAATTCCCTATTGTGGTGTCACCAGTACGGTATTTGTAAAGCCGCGTACACACGATCGGTTTTACCGATGAAAACAGTCCAATGGATTTTTTTTCATTGGACAAACTGATCGTGTATGGGCCCCATCGGTCTTTTTTCCATTGGTGTCAAAAAATAGAACATGTTTTAAATTTTTCCGATGGATAAAAAACCGATAGCAAATTCCGATCGTCTATGGGCAAGTCCATCAGTTAAAAAACCCACGCATGCTCAGAATCAAGTCGACGCATGCTCAGAAGCATTGAACTTCATTTTTATCGGCTCATAGGAGTGTTTTACGTCACCGCGTTTGGAACAGCTGTTTTTTTGACTGATGGTGTGTAGGCAAGACTGATGGAAGTCAGCTTCATCGGTTTTCCGATGGAAAAATCCATTTGTTTAAAAACCATAGGAAATCCGATCGTGTGTACAGGGCTTTAATTGAAATCATATCTGTCTCTTCTCCAGAGAGAATAGGTTCCCACAACCTTTCCTCATAACTAATATCCTCCAGACCCTTTATTATCTTTGTTGCCCTTCTTTGTACTCTCTCCATTTCCATTACATCCTTCCTGAGGACTGGTGCCCAGAACTGGACAGCATACTCAAGGTGCAGCCGGACCAGAGTCTTGTAGAGCGGAAGAATTATTGTTTTATCTCTGGAGTTAATCCCCTTTTTAATGCATGCCAATATTCTGTTTGCTTTGTTAGCAGCAGCTTGGCATTGCATGCTATTGCTGAGCCTATCATCTACTAGGACCCCCAGGTCCTTTTCCATCCTAGATTCCTCCAGAGGTTCTCCCCCTAGTGTATGAATGGCATTCATATTTTTGCCACCCAAATGCATTATTTTACAATTTTTTACATTGAACCTCATTTGCCATGTAGTTGCCCACCCCATTAATTTGTTCAGATCTTTTTGCAAGATTTCCACACCCTGCAGAGAAGTTATTGCCCTGCTTAGCTTAGTATTGTCAGCAAATACAGAGATTGCACTGCTTACCCCATCCTCCAGGTCGTTTATGAACCACATAAACAGGATTGGTCCCAGCACAGAACCCTGGGGGACCCCACTGAAATCATTGTAATAATATATATGAATTATCAGGACTCCATTTTGTTCAGAGCGCAAATATCTGCCTGTTTGGACTGTATATTTTCTCTGAGCAGATAATCTTGTATTGAATCTGTATGGTATTTAGGAATGTTTGTATAACAACACAACCCCCATTCAATGCCTGGAATCCGGCTTTTTAACCTTAGGCAATCTTTATGACCAGTTATCAATATTCTGTTAAGTGATGAACAGAACCTGTTTTGTTTCGTAGTCATGTAATTATAAATCAGCCCCTCCCCTCTCTATTGTTCTGTAAACCAATAAATACTGTATGAATCGCTCAGTAAGTTTGAATACCACATGAATGCATAACCTGTCTCGTGTATCATGATTTTCCCAGATCTGAAAGAGCGCTGTTGGTAGACCTATTAAGGATGGTTCATCCAGAATAACTAATATTCCTTTTCAAATGGGGGCTCGTTTTTCGGGATAAGATAATTATCCATGGTGGGTAGTCCTTTTGTCTATTTTTGACAAATTCTTCCTTACCCTGGCTCTGATAAAATCTTAACCTTTTAAATTTAAAAAGAAAGGAAGGATGGACCATGCCTTAATAGACACACTCGTGGGAGTATAACATTGTAGGGTCTGTGGGAGACCCGAGTCTTTATTTAAGACTCCATATGTTAGAAACTGCAGTTCAGTATCCTTTTTGGAAGGGTATTTAGGTAACCAACAGTGCCCGCTAAATCTTTGCTTTTCTTTCTGTCGCATAGAAGTAATAAGATAATTTGTTGTCTGGATACACTGACTGTAAAGTAGGACAGTCAAATTGGTCTACAAAATTTTGAAATTTTGTAGCAGCTTGGGGTTTCTATAATGTTAGACCCAGGTTGGCCTTTTGGTAACGCAGTAGAAGCGTTTTGGTAACGCAGTAGAGGCGTTTTGGGAACGCTGTAGAAAAGTGTACACGCCCATTGAAAGCTTGGTGCTCCTGAAAAAAAAAGAAAAGAGATGATCGATCAGGAATTTTAGTCAGAAATAGGGGAAAAGTAATTCGAAATCTCCCTTGCTTATATCAAAATATCATGAGAGTGGTAAGTACTTTTGTATGCATGTTTATAAATGTTGTTGCTGTGGTGCAGATGGGATAAAGGGGTGTTAGCTACGCTATACAAGTTGTTGTTGGTATAGGGAATTATCCTCCATCTGCTCAGAGAAATCCTTACATTATGTGTTTTTTGTTTGTTGTTGTCTTGGAATTCAAATTTAGAGTATAAGTTGTTTTTTCTTCTGAATGCAAATGGATTGTTGAGTAATTGATATATGTCCTATGATCCTGCCAAGTAGGAGAGCATTGCTAAAGTGGGCACGTGAGAGGGACAGAGTAGGGTACTCATCTGTGTGTGGTGCTTTAAGAGGATTGAATCGCAGATTTAGACAAGGACAAGTTACTATTTGAGTGATTCCTCGTACACAGAGGTACATATCCGCTTGCATAAATCTGCTATTTTGCTTCAAGTGAAAAAGGGGATCAAACCACCAACCATACCTTTGCCACCGCTTTTTCGCAAAGCATACTGCTATATTTGCATTCCATATTCAGCGAGTCTGAGAGACTTGCTGAGGTGGAGAGTGAATGTTAAAAAAGGATTTAATTCAGAAAAGTTATCTATATACCGTATATACTTGAGTATAAGCCGACCCGAATATAAGCCGAGGCACCTAATTTTACCACAAAAAACTGGGAAAACTTATTGACTCGAGTATAAGCCTAGGGTGTCCATCTGCATGTCTCACTGTGCCTCACTGTGTCCATGTGCATGCCTCACTGTGCTCATGCCTCACTGTGTCCATGCCTAACTGTGCCCATGCCTCACTGTGCCCATGCCTCACTGTGTCCATTACTAGACTGACGTTTAACATGGGAGTCTATGGAAGGGATGCCCGGGTTTAAAAAATCGGTGCTCCCCGGCCGTAGGTCCCCCAGACAACAAACTTTGCACACTTGTAGAGCAGAACTGGGGCTACATGTGTGGACCTACGACCGGCCGGTACCGGGTCCCCAAAGTCACCAGAGAAATGACGGTTTAACATGGGAGTCTATGGAAGGGGTGCCCGGGTTTGAAAAATCGGTGCTCCCCGGCCGTAGGTCCCCCGGACAAAAAACTTTGCACAATTGTAGAGGAAGAGTGGGGCTACATGTTTCTCAAGTCTGGGGTCCAGGGGACCTACGGAGTGCCGGTACCGGGTCCCCAAATTCCGGGAGATCAGGCGCAAAAAGGTGACTCGAGTATAAGCCTAAGGGGGCATTTTCAACACAAAAAATGTGCTTGAAAACTCGGCTTATGCTCGATTATATACGGTAGATTAAAAATACATGTTTATTGTTAAAATGTTGCAACTTTTGTCAGTCTATTTATGAAATGTGTTGGGCACATATTAAGCCCATGCCCAATACATAGTTAATTGGAAACATTAAAAGGGGAATGTGACGTCACTGATAAATTACATGTATGCGCTGGTACCAAATGTTTTTTTTTGAGGAATCTGATCAGATACAAATTTAGTAGCGTTTCAATTTATACATGGGGTATTTTGATTATTTCAGTTAGAATCTGACTTCAAGGACTGCTTTAATTGTGTAATTGCCTATTCTTGCGTTATTGAAGTTGAAAGTTTTTTTTTTATCAATATCAACAAATGTGCTATAGTTCAGATTGATATAATTGCCCTAGGCTCCGAGGTGTTCAGTAAATGGCAATATAGTTAGGGTTGAGCAAACCCGAACTGTATAGTTCGGGTTCGTAGAGGACTTTTGGGTTTTTGGTACCCGGACCCGAACCCGAACAATTTACTGTATGTTCGGGTTCGGTGTTCGGCAATGTGATTGCGCATTTTAAAAAGCTGCAGGGCAGCCAATCAACATTCGTTTAACTTGTGTGCCCTTAGAAGCCATCACAGCCATGCCTACTAATGGCATGGCTGTGATTGGCCAGTGCAGCATGTGACCCAGCCTCTATATAAGCTAGAGGCACATCACTCTGCTTTAGATAGTGTAGGGAATGGTTGCTGCTGCTGCTGCTTTGAGGGAGAGAATTAGATAGGAGTCCTGATTCAGAAATCAAATTACTCAACGATCTACCTTGCTTTTGTTGTGTGGGTGCAGTGCAGGACAGGGATATCACATTCTGTGTAGTCTATGTCCCAAATGTCAGGCAGACTGGATTCCTAAATAGGGCTCTAGCTCGCCTCTTCCTCTCGGATCATGGGGTATTAGTGGTGGGGGGGGACTTTAACCTAACCCAATCGGAGCTAGTGGACCGACAGGGGGTGGGCCCCAGGGCTCCCTCAGCTCGAGCACTTAGAGACGCGAAGCTCTTCCGACAAATTACCAGAAGATATGCCCTCTTTGACGCCTGGCGGGCTCTCCACCCTGGCGGCCGACAGTACACCTTTTATTCAGCCCCCCCATCGTACGCACTACCCCAAGGCACCCACCCCTTCCTCATGTTTAGGGCATGTGGTCTGGTACAGTTCAGGAATGAGGGCGCTCGCTCGCCCCCCCCCTTCCTGATCTGCCAGGCTGCATGCTAAGGGTCTGGATTTTGGGGGGGAGTCCACACCATTTTTTTATTTTTTAGATTTTGTCTTGGGCTTCCCTGCTGACAGTTGAAATAAAAATAAAATGATTGCTGGCAATAAAAATAGAAAAATGATGTGGACTCTCCCCCCCAGTCCATACCAGGCTCTTTTCCCCGCTGACAGCTGATGAATTATTTGTTGTTAAGGATGCAGTGCCTGGCCTCGCTCCTTAACAACATATTCACTGGGTGAACATCCCGCCAAACGCACAGAAAACGGCCGATGTTCAGGCCAAACTTTTGCTCAGCCCGAACAGTTTGCCCAACAATAGCTAGGCACTGTTTTGTACCATATTTATAAATTTAGTATAGTAACCACTTAAGGACCAAAAGGATTTGCCCCCTTAATGACCAGGCCATTTTTTGCGATATGGCACTGCGTCACTTTAACTGACAATTGCGAGGTCGTGCGAGGCTGTACCCAAACAAGATTTATGTCATTTTTTCCCACAAATAGCGCTTTCTTTTGGTGGTATTTTTTTTCTGCGCTATAAACAAAAAAAGAGCGACAATTTTGAAAATAAAAACAATATTTTTTACTTTTTGCTATAATAAATATCCCCCAAAAAATAAAAATTAAAAATATTTCTTCATCAGTTTAGGCCAATGTATATTCTTCTACATATTTTTGGTAAACAAAAATCGCAATAAGCAAATATTGATTGGTTTGCGCAAAAGTTGTAGTGTCTTCAAATAGGGGATAGATTTATGCCATTTTAGTATTAATTTTTTTTTACTTGTAAAGGCGGTGATCAGTGATTTTTAGTGGGACTGCGACATTGCGGCGGACAGATTGGACACTCTTGACACTTTTTTGGGACCAGTGATATTTATACAGCGATCAGTGATAAAAATAGCCACTGATTACTGTATAAATGTCACTGCCAGGGAAGGGGTTAACACTAGGGGGCAATCAAGGGGTTAAGTGTTCCCTAGGGAGATGTCTCCAACTGTGGGGGGAGTGTGCTGACTGGAGGAGGAGAGAGATTGCTGTTCCTGATCACTAGGAACAGCATATCCGTCTCTCCTCCCCTGACAGAACGGGGATCTGTCTGTTTACTATTCTGTCTCTCTGAAGAGCGATCTCGGTTGGCCGGCGGACATCGCGGCCCCCTAGTGTTCTTAAAGCGGGAGACATACAATCACGTCGATTCGCCCAGGAGAGCCAACCTGCCACTGTACAACTGCGGCGGCTGGTCCTTAAGTGGTTAAAACAGGACAAATTATAAAATGTATACTTTTTTCCAAGATACATTTTTTATTGAAAAAAATAATGTTTCCTTCTATACAAGGGTAACAGACAACAATAGAAAACATCTAGTTACAATAAATGGACTGATATACTGTAGGTTAATGCAGCGGACCTGTCTCAGGTTGTCCGTTGAACCTGGACCACAAAGGGCCCAGTGAATCATGAAAATAGAAACAAGACAAGACAACAAAAAAGAATCCATGAATCCAATAATCTCCCGATCTAGCATAATGAAGAGGAAAAGAGGGCACCCACTTAAGCTAGGGCAAGCTGTGTCTGAAAACCACACCATAGGCTCATACAGTGGAATGAGCATACAAGCAATATTGTTCCACAGCAAGGGATGCAAGGCAATCCCTCTCTGATTAGATCCCTGAGCCAGGAATTGCCAGTTTGGGTTTTGGGATAAAAAAAATATTTACTGTTTTTATTGGCGTATAACACTCACTTTTTTACCCTGAAAATAGAGGGTAAACTGTGCCTGCGTGTTATACGCAGGGGGCTGTGGAAAGTTTTTTTTCCCTGAAACTTCACTCTTAAAGTTAGGGTGCGTGTTATACGCCTGTGCATGTTATACGCCGATAAATACGGTAATTTAAAAAAATTAAAAAAGAGGGGGTGGTAAAAGGAAAGGGAACATAAAATGCAAAGAGGGTCAGGCCTCTTTCCCCCATACCCCCAATAGAGATTCATGCAATGAAAGGCAGGGATTGCTGTACATATGTCGAGATACCATTGGCACCGCACCAGTAGTTCTCCCCGCGGCAATGCACCTGTCTGCACCCATCAGAACCCTCAGAGGGAACTCCGAGTTTGGATGATTACATCTGGGACATAAGATTTTTATATTCATCCATGGATTTAAAGTGCAACCAACATGCCCACATTTTTATGAAAGTTGCATATGATGCAACAAATATTGAGGTTGGGGGAACTCAACAGCACAGCTTGTGACTCTTGACATGATATTGTGTACTGTGGACAAAAATTAAACAATAAGTGGGCAGTATCTCCACACATGGAGAAATGTGCCCTCCACTGCCATGCAGCGCCAACAGCGATCAGAAACTGAAGGAAAGATCTTATGAAGCAGGGAAGGAAACTGAGTCCATAGGGTACCATATTAACTGGATCTTATTATCATTCTCTTGTGTATGCACATTGAGTGAGCCCTTGTGAATAAGCACATTAATCTGTTCTCGCTCTTTCTCCAAAATTGAGGTCCAGGTCTTTCTCCCATGCCTCACATGCTTTATCTTAGTTGGGTTCCTGTGACGTGAAGAATATAGAATATAGATCAGAAACAAACTGTCAGGGGCCCAGGAATCAAGGAGAACTGATGGGACGTGCAGGCCAACCAAACGTTTTGCAAAGTGGCTGAAATCAAAGGGTGAGTAATGCTCTATAGCAAGCAATGTTCCAGCTGTAGCTGTGAAACTGAGGCCAGTGGGGTCTCTATGAAGGCTTGTCCCAACCAGACCCAATCTTTATGGGCAGCGTGGTTGGCCCAGTCCACCACTCTGGTCAAATGGCCTGCCCAATAATATTTTTTTTGAGGTCAGGGAAGCCAATACCTTTCTTGGCCTTAGGCCAGGATAAAAAGGATAGGCTAATTCTAGCCAGTTTGCCGTTCCACAAGAACATCCAAAACATGCGTCAGACTGTCTGGAAAAATTTTCAAGGCCGCTGCACACTCAGACCACAAGAGCAGTATAAGATCCCAAGTTTTTAAATCTTCCTGAATACATTGCACTAACGGAGTATAGCTGCCAGTAACAAAGTTAATTGATATCTGCAGAAAGTTTGATCCCCAAAAAGGTGATCGCCTCCTCTTTGTAGGTGAAGGGGAAGATATTTTCTTCCTGTGGAAGAAGGCCCAGATAAGGCACTAAAGATTTTGTGTAGTTAATGTGTAGATTAGACAAGATGGTAAAAATGCTCTATAGCCTCCTTCAAATTCAAGAGGGACGTGTGTGGCTTTGTAAGGAACAGCAACATGCCATCCGCATGTGGAAGTTTGTATTCTCTGCCAGCTATGTGAAAACCTTTGAGATACGGATGTGCCTCTAAGGGCTCATTTACACTTTCTTCAGCTTCAACACACATTAACAGCTAATTTAAACTTGCTTCAAAACAAGGCTTCAGACAGGCTTTGTTAAAGAAAAAATTGGGCATAATATAGCCCAAAGGTCGGACTTTAGAGGCATAATGGACAGTAATAGATAAAATTATATATTTTATTTATAACAATACGTGGTACAAAAAGCAAAAAAGGTAAATAGTTAAAAACATATACACAATACATGATAAAAATTAACATGCATTTTATACATAATATTGAGCCCCTGTGCATCAACCCGTTTCGCTGTCTAGCTTCGTCAGGACACACTCAGGGATTGTTGGAGAAAAACAGGTCTCACTATCTTGCAAAGGAGTCCATGAAAGACAGTTTCACTCATCAGGCTTCAAGTATTCTCATATATAGTATTTCAAGTACTTCGGTATTCATAACAGAAGGCCAATAATTCAGAGTGCCATGTGGCACCTATATTATCAATATTGGCAAATGGAATAACAAAACCAGATGAGAGAAGAAAGGGGGGGGGTGGTATGGACTTGGACACTGAGAGCCAAAAGCCCTAGTAATATGAGCATATATTTAAAGCCAGTTCCATATACATGAATACTAGAACAAAAAGCCGCAATCAACAAAACAGAAGCCAAAATAAATCAGGTTCAACAGTCCCTCAGGGCCATCGTGGCTACAGGTCCGTTCAGCATACCCCCCAGAGACCCGCATGTACATCACCTTGTTAAAGCTCTCTGAACACTAGTCAAAGCTCCTGTCACTAAATAAAATGGTTACAGTCCTGTTTACCCCTGCTTTTGCTTGGCTTTGCTTCTGCTTTGCTTCAAAAATTATACCCCATGTAGCCTTAGTGGTGCTTCAAAGTGTCTTCAAAGCCTCCATAGAAGTCTATGGCAAAGCTCGCTTGAAGCCCCACCGAAGCCTCATCGAAGCCCCACGAAGCCTCACCGAAGCCTCATCGAAGCCCCATCGAAGCTCCACCAAAGCCTCATCAAAGCCCCATCGAAGCCTCATAGAAGCCTCATCAAAGCCCCATCGAAGCCTCATAGAAGCCTCATCAAAGCCCCATCGAAGCACCAAGCAAAAGCAGGTGTAAACAGGACTGTAAGTAAGCTAAACATTTTATTTAGTGACAGTACCTTTGACTGGCGTTCAGAGAGCTTTAACAAAGCATGTCTAAAGCCTTGTTTTGAAGCAAGTGTAAACTAGTTCTTAGAAGCAAAAGAATGTCAGAATGTAGAATAATTGTGACAGTGAGCATCCCTGCCTCGTGCCATTGTGGATCATAAGTTCTACTAACAGAAAACCATTCACTGGTGGGTTGGAGTACAGAACTAAGATATGTTTGCAGAACCAAGGTTTCAAGCTCACTGACTGTAAAGCCTCGTACACACGGACAAACTTCAAACAAACTTTTCCGTGGATTTTTGTCCGAAGGGAGTTGGCCACTCTGCCATAAAGCCCCGACTAGTCAAAGGCTGCAGTGATGGTTGACTTTCTATGTCTTTCTCCCATCTCCCGACTGCATCTCTGGAGCTCAGCCACAGTGATCTATGGGTTCTTCTTTACCTCTCTCACCAAGGCTCTTCTCCCCCGATAGCTCAGTTTGGCCGGATGGCCAGCTCTAGCAAGGGTTCTGGTTGTCCCAAACGTCTTCCATTTAAGGATTATGGAGGCCACTGTGCTCTTAGAAACCTTAAGTGCAGCATATTTTTTTTTGTAACCATGGCCAGATCTGTGCCTTGCCACAATTCTGTCTCTGAGCTCTTCAGGCAGTTCCTTTGACCTCATGATTCTCATTTGCTCTGACATGCACTGTGAGCTGTAAGGTCTTATATAGACAGGTGTTTGGCTTTCCTAATCAAGTCCAATCAGTATAATCAAACATAGCTGGACTCAAATGAAGGTGTAGAACCATCTCAAGGATGATCAGAAGAAATTAACAGCACCTGAGTTAAATATATGAGTGTCACAGCAAAGGGTCTGAATACTTAGGACCATGAGATATTTCAGTTTTTCTTTTTTAATAAATCTGCAAAAATGTCAACAATTCTGTGTTTTTCTGTCAATAAGGGGTGCTGTGTGTACATTAATGAGGAAAAAAATGAACTTAAATGATTTTAGCAAATGGCTGCAATATAACAAAGAGTGAAAAATTTAAGGGGGTCTGAATACTTTCCGTAACCACTGTATATAAAGGTATCCCTAATAGAAAGGAAGTAGGGATATATCAAATAAATAAGATAAAAATAATTAATTAACCACTTCAGCCCCGGACCATTTTGCTGGTCAAAGACCAGGCCACTTTTTGCGATTCGGCACTGCGTCGCTTTAACTGACAATTGCGCGGTCGTGCGATGTGGCTTCCAAAAAAATTGACGTCCTTTCTTTCCCACAAATAGAGCTTTCTTTTGGTGGTATTTGATCACCTCTGCGGTTTTTATTTTTTGCGCTATAAACAATTTTTTAAAAATAAACATAAACAATTTTGAAAAAAATGCAATATTTTTTTACATTTTGCTATAATAAATATCCCCAAAAAATTTATAATTTTTTTTTCCTCAGTTTAGGGCGATACATATTCTTCTACATATTTTTGGTAAAAAAATCGCAATAAGCATCTATTGATTGGTTTGCGCAAAAGCTATAGCGTCTACAAAATAGGGGATAGTTTTATGGCATTTTTATTAATCATTTTTTTTTTTGCTAGTAATGGCGGCGATCTGCGATTTTTATCGGTACTGCGACATTATGGCGGACACATCGGACACTTTTGACACATTTTTGGGACCATTGGCATTTTTACAGCGATCAGTGCTATAAAAATGCACTGATTACTGTAAAAATGTCACTGGCAGGGAAGGGGTTAACACTATGGGGCGATCAAGGGGTTAATTATGTTCCCTAAAGTGTGTTCTAACTGAAGGGGGGATAGGACTGACTAGAGGAAATGACAGATCACTGTTCATACTTTGTATGAACATACGATCAGTCATTTCTCCCCCTGAAAGAACCGGGAGCTGTGTGTTTACACACACAGCTCCCGGTTCTCGCTCTGTCACAGGCGTTTGCGGGTGCCCGGCGGTCATTGCGCCCGCCGGGCACTCGCATCGGCACCGCTCCCCTAGTGGCCACAATGCGAGATCACGTTATATTACGTGATTTTGCGCAGCTGAGCCAACCTGCCACAGTAAAACTGTGGCGGGCGGTCAGCAAGTGGTTAAGACATATAATTAATATTTAACAATAATACTAATGTTATAATAAGTAATATTGTAAGGAATTATAAAAAAATAAAATAAAGAATATTTTAAGGATGTACACGTTAAAAAGAAATATATAGAAGAGAAAAAAAGGAATGTTGGAAAGATAAGGTAATTTAGGCGTTACAATTATGAACCGTTAGCGTGTAAAGAAGAGTAATCTAGCCAAGGTTGCCATGTATTTCCAAATGTAATTAGATGTTTATTCAAAATACAAGTCAATTTATCGTTGACCATAATCCAGTTTAACTTTTGTATAACATATTTAAATGTTATGTTAGGTTGATTCCAACAACGTGCAATGGAATTTTCTAGCAGCCAAGATCATATAAGAAATTAAGCGTTTGGTGTGTTTAGGTAAACTTATATCAAATTTTTGAAAAAGAGCAATGTTAGGGGACCTAATAATATTTATCTTGGTAACTTCATAAATGAATTCAAATATTTTTATCCAAAATTTACCTACCCTGGGACATCGCCACCAGATGTGTATCATAGAGCCTTCTTGATCCCAATTTCTAAAGCATTTAGAAGAGACTTGTCGATTAATTCTAGCCATTCTTAAAGAAACCATGTACCATCTCAATGGAGTTTTGTAATTCGACTCCACTATAGATGAATTTATTGAGATTTTAGAGATATTATTGATTGTGTTATACCATTCTGAGATATCCCAGGAAAAATTCAGTTCCTTTTCTCATTGTGTCATATATGGAAGCTTGGTTCAATTAAAATATTATATAAGATAGCTATATGACCTGTTGTGGAATTTATACTAGCACAAGATTGTTCAAATAAGGATAATGTTGATGGGTGACTAATTCCATAAAAAAAAAATATTTGGAATTTTATAAAAAATAAAATCATGTTTGCAAAACAATATCAATGAGAGAACGCCTTGTTTGTCCTGAAAAACTGATATACCGTATATACTTGAGTATAAGCCAACCCGAATATAAGCCGAGGCACCTAATTTTACCACAAAAAACTGGGAAAACGTATTGACTCGAGTATAAGCCTAGGGTGTCCATATGCATGCCTCACTGTGCCTCACTTTGCCTCACTGTGTCCATGTGCATGTCTCACTGTGTCCATTCCTCACTGTGCCCAAGCCTCACTGTGTCCATGACTAGACTGACGTTTAACATGGGAGACGGTACCGGGTCCCCAAAATCACCAGAGAAATGACTGTTTAACATGGGAGTCTATGGAAGGGATGCCCGGGTTTGAAAAATCGGTGCTCCCCGGCTGTAGGTCTCCCGTACTAAAAACTTTCCACATTTGTAGAGGAAGAGTGGGGCTACATGTGTGCCAAGCTTGGGGTCCAGGAGACCTATGACCGGCCGGAACCAGGTCCCCAAAATTCCAAGAGATCAGGCGCAAAAAGGTGACTCGAGTATAAGCCGAGGGGGGCATTTTCAGCACAAAAAAAATGTGCTGAAAAACTCGGCTTATACTGGAGTATATACGGTATGTGTTACTTTGTTATTTTAAGTAATGACCGAACACTCAGGCCCATATCAGAATATTAAAAATTGTTCTGGTCCTTATGGGATATGGAGGTGTGAGAGCTTAAGTGGTTAAACATATTCAGGTAAATTAAAATGGTTGAATCTCCAAGGTACATTAATTGCACTCAAGGGATATGCAGGGATTAAAAGCCAGTCTGCTATTATTAAACAAGGAACATATATTATAAAAGCTCTGTGAACATTAATGTTTTAGAACATTGACAAATATTAGATAAAAAAAATGCTTGGAGCTTAGTCTTATACATACAGTTTTAATTTTCTATTTTTTTTACCCAGAATTTTTTTCACGTTGGTCCCAGGTCAACAGTTTTTATAGCCTTTCTTTGCAATCCTATTTTATCCCCTTCATTCAGGTTTTGAGATCACTGACAATGCATAATGATTTTATTTTTATTTTTTTAATTTACAGACATTCCATAAGCTACTATAATTCTACCTCTTGCTCAGTATTGTCGATTAATTGAAAATTAATTGTATGCATTGCACGGTGTTTGTGGGGAAAAAAAAGCTTAAGATAAAACAGTCTATGAATTTGTAAAAATTGTTATAAATAATGGTACTGATTGTGCACTGAATATAAATCCTATTAAAGATGCATCCTGATTTTCTGAAATTATGGGAGAGGGGCTTTTTTTCTTTTTTTCTTTTATGTTGACAGGAGTGAGGTTTATCACTAGGATAATAAATACTGATACACAGACGTTTATATTCAACCCTCCCTATAGCATGATTTCTATTAGGAATTATTTTAACATTTAACATTTGTTAAAAAACAGAGAAAAAGTAGTGTAGATCTTTATTTTTTATTTTTTTTCTGCCACAAAGATGAATATGAATAATGAAAATGTGACAAGAGTAAACACATTCTTCTTTTTGGGGTTCTCTGGACTTGGTGGATTCAGATTTCTCCTCTTTATTCTCATATTGTCTGCATATACCGTGACAGTGTTCCTTGATATTATGATTATATTATTAGTGTCAACCAGAAAAAGTCTACAGTCACCCATGTACTTGTACCTTCGAAATTTCTTATTTTCAGAAATGTGTTTAGTGACTGTTATTGTCCCCAATATGTTACGTATCATATGGATGGATGGAGCCACCATGTCTGTCACTGGATGCATCACTCAGAATTACTTGTTTGTGTCTTCAGGTTCATCTGAATGTTATCTGCTCACAGTAATGTCCTATGACCGATACTTGGCCATATGTAAACCTTTACACTATAATACAATAATGGACCACACCCTTCAATATTTTTTAGTTATCTTTTGTTGGATGTTAGGTTTCCTTTTGACATTGACCACACTGAGTTTTGTGGCTTTGCTCAAGTTCTGTGATCGTTATATTATTGACCATTACTTCTGTGATATTGCTCCTTTTGTGGATATAACTTGTTCAGATACTACTGGTCTGCAACTCGAGATATTTGTTCTATCTGTTCCTATGGTTGCTATGCCATTTCTATTAACTGTTGTAAGTTATGTGTGTATTTCTCTAGTCATCCTTAGAATGCCGTCTATCGGCAGCAGGAAAAAAGCTTTCTCTACCTGTAGCACTCACCTCTTGGTAGTAAGTGTGTTTTTTGGAGCCGGGTTAATAAATTATTTTACTCCAGTGAGAAGACATTCTGTAGCCATCAACAAAATGCTATCAGTTATATTTACCGTAGTAACACCTTTATTCAATCCCATAATATACAGCCTGAGGAACCAGGACATGCATGCTGTCATCTTCAGTTATATAAAGTCTCGGAAATGAAGATCATAACACTTAGAAATATAATTAGGATTTCCATAATACATGGCTCTCAAAGTATAACATTTCCAACTTGGATCAAACTTTGAAAGGTAATGCTCAATGTATTTTTGAATTAAAACTATTTATGTTTACGGTAATTTGTACATTTTCAGTTACAATAGAAGCATCTCAAAAGCTTTACCAAGACCAAGACTATGTACAATAAATCACAACTAAACCTTATCAATTACTACTAACTATTTTTGATCCTTAAGCTGCAAATACTGTAGATAGGAAGGTAAAATAATACAAACTTTTTTTTTACATTTCTTCAGCTTCTTCCTGGTTCCCAGCCTAGATCAAAATCATACACCCCATGAGTCTTCACGGGAATATTTTTCTTTTATCTGAAGGAGGGAAGGGGGGGCTTTCTCAGCTAAGCACACCCTCTGCATGCATGCCTGAGCTAAGGAGAAATTATTTCCAGGGAGGAACAGCTTCATGAATATCTGCCCTTTCTCAAGATGGCCACGGCCAGAAATGCTAGGAGGGTGTTTTTCAAAGTGATTTCTCACCAAGAGGAAAGCATTGAGACATGAATGTATGGGTGAGCTTACTTTTAATATATATATATATATATATATATATATATATATATTTAAATTAACAATATAAGGATTCTAGCTTGTGGTGCTCTGATTTAAATTATATACATATTCTTAACAAACATTAAAGAGCTTTGAAGCATATCCTTTGTAAATTCTTGAAGTAATTTATTCTGAAAAATCACTACAAAACTCTATTACTGAGTTTTGTAAAGTTTAGAAACTGTCACTCCTACCCCTAACATTGATGACAACACACTGTAGCTGGCTCTGTGTTCTTCACCTATAGAAGCCCCCTTTTCCCATAAGGCAAGCAGGCCTACTGGTACTCGGTTGCCCCAGGTCTTATACACATTGCTATAGTGTCTGGCTACCACGCCGGGGCAGGCGGAAACTAAGCACAGCAAACAGATAATTCTGGTCGGCAGACAGGCAGAGTGGTCCGATGCCAAAGTTGCCAAGGCTAGCAGGCATGCTGAACCTAGAAAGAATTAAAAGGTATGCAAGGATACAATGTGTGTGTGTACAAAGTTTAAATGCATATACACAAATGCTAGAAGTATGGTTAATAAAATGGTAGAACTTCTGATACATGAGGAGGATTTTTTTGTCTTTCCAAGGGTATTCCTTGTACAGGAGACACAGGATAGATAGAAAACAGAGAAGGATGTATTTTTATGGGAAGAGTGACTTGATAGGGACTGGGAGTATGAGGTAGTGAGTATAGTGAGTATACTGCTAATGGGGCTGGTGAGGCGGAGTCTTTGTGGCTGGAGCTTCAAAGGGGCAAAACAAATAGTAACATATTTGTGGATAAATGCTATAGGCCTAACATTAAGACGGAAGAGTAGACCCATCTACTTTCACAGTTATTAGAGATGGTGGGGAGGCAGTGAAATGTTATAATCATGGGTGACATGGGAGCTACATATCCTGATATTGATTGGGCAGATGGAACTACTCACTCAATTAAGGGACATCATTTATTGAATGTAATGCAGAACAATACCTTGAGTCAAATGGTTAAATGGTTGAAGCTCCAACTAGAGATAATATTTTGCTGAACCTACTAATTACAAATAACACAGAGCTGATTGCAGATGTGAAAGTAAGGGATAATTTAGGTATCTATGATCACAGAGTAATTACATTTTCCATAATTTATAGTAAAAGGACACACAAGGGTAGGACAAGGATACAACATTTTAAAAGAACCAGCTTTGCTTCCACAAAATACCTCATTGAGTTTAAACATATACAAAAATACTGTATTTCCAGCAGCAAAACAGTAGAATGTAGAAGTAGTAATTAGAAAACAAATGTGGGGCAAACTTAAGGATACCCATCTTTGACACATATCTGCAGAGAGGACAAACACACAGTGCATCATATTGTAGTCAGGTAGAAAAGTGGGTAACAGTGAAACGGGGCATGTGCCATAGAATCATAATATCCTTTTACATGATTCTGGATGGTGTGTTAAGAACTGGACTTCTAGTGTTGTATGAGGATAGTGGACTTTGAGATCCGGGAGTAGACTGCTAGATGAAGTTGTAGTAGAGGGAACAACAGTAAGATTGGTAGATCCTCTAAGGAAAGTACTAAGGAAAGTACTGCCAAGATGGTGCAGAAATTGGGGAAAAGGCTTATGAAAAAGTGATAGGGAAGGGGAGGTGGAAAAAAAAAGAGTGTGGGTAGGGAGGAGAGGGGTGGAGTAGGAGGAAGGAAGGGAATAGAGGGGTAGGAAAGGGGAAAGGGCAGGGGAAAGGGCGGGAAAATGGGGCAAGGGGGGAGACAGGGAGGTAGAGGACGAGGACCAAGGGAGAGGAGTACATTTAGAGAGGGGTCGGACAGGGGGTGTGTTTAGCAGGGTCACAAGTCGGCACCCCCTCAAGTATCACCCCCTCAACCTGGTACAAAGTAGGGTGTCTATTAAGATCCAAATTCCCTTAGGGTGACAAAAGGGAACAGAAGCCCAGGTTGGTGAGTGGGTTGGTAGCTTAGCAGGATCTCCAATTAATTGTGTATATTTCCCAGTCATTTAGAAATTAAGTGAGCAGTACCAGGTATATGTGAATTTTGAGAATTTATCATGTGCTATACCATCAATTATTCCATTTCTACTTTTTTTTGTTGTCGGTTGAGCCAATCCCGAATAGTTGTGGTATGGGTTGTGCCCCAGTGTACCAGAGCACAAAGCTTAGCTGCATTTACCATATGCATTGCCAGTGATCTAAAATATGTTTTTCTAGGGAGAGATGAGTGGTGTAAAAGGAACTGGGCTGAGGTAAAATCCAGGGTGTAGGTGGTGACCAAGGATATGATACAGTGGACATTGGACCAGAGAGATTGGAGAATCGGTCAGGTCCGCAATATGTGTAATAGTATACCTTGTACTGCACCACATCTCCAGCATGTGTTGGATGTGGTAGTGGAAAATGTATGTATCAGTGCTGGGGTTCTTTACCATCTTTATTTTTATCCTGTAGCTATTTTCCTGAATTGCCACATTTGCAGAGCCTTTGTGAATGTTCGCTTGGATGTGTTCCCATACCTTAGCAGACAAGTTCAAGACCAGGTCTTCTTCTCCACACTGGATGGTTGATTGAAAAATATGAGAGAATATATAGTAGAGATCAGATGTTGCTGTGGCATGTTTCTGGAGCAGATAGTCTTAAATGGGATGAGAGGTTGGGACCAGAAAGAGGTATGATCTGGACATCAGAAAAAGTGTTGCAGTTGAATGTAGGTCCACTCCGGAAGAGAAATGATTGTCCTTGCATTTAAGAGGACAAGGATTCATAGCTTAGCCTCTTACCTCTGTGAAAAAAAAATAGTTTAGACAGGACCTATGGTAGGGCCAAATTCTGGAAAGGAACCCTTGGAGCATTTCAGGGGGGAAGTCAGGGTTGAACTTACTGTAAGTGTTGTTAAGGGGCCTGGGGAAGCAATGTATGGTAGGGCTCAGTGGCGACCCGTCCATACAGGGTGCAGGGGTGCCACCCCCCTAATCAATGCGTCCGGCCCCTAATTTACATGGAGGGCGCCGGACGCATGGATTCCAATGGGTTTATTTTTTTTTTTAGAAGCACATGATTAGAGCCTGAGGATCTAATTGGCTTTAAAAAAGAGTGGGCTTGGGGTGAAAAGCACTGCGCCCCGAGCCCACCCACTTGTATGACAATAGCAAATTAATATTCGCTATTGTCTTTCTGATTCTACTCACCGGCCAATCAGGAAACAGGTTCTGAGATCCGTCACCCAATTGGCAGAGAGGATAAGCAATCCTATTGGCTGCCTAGGAGGAGGAGGGAGGAGACGCACAATGGAAGCTTCTGTGATGCCGAGGAGTAGGAGACACAGGGGAAGCTGCCTGGAGAAAGCTCTGCCCACGACCTAGATGGGGTAAGTGCGGGGCTGGTGATCAACCTGGGGGTGGCTGTGGGTGCATTGTTTGCCGCCACCCCCAAAAAATATACCACCAGCCCCCACTGGTAGGGCTTATAAGGTGATGTTCCAGCCAGACAGAGGAGACAGGTTGGGGGGTGAACTACGGCACCGACCCAAGAGGTGTGTAGGCAATGATATTTTCAAACTAACCCAATCCTTCCCCCGGGGTTTGGATATTTCAGTTGATTATTCTAGTAAGGTGGCATGCCCGATAGCATTTGTGGATGTCAGGGAGCGCTATCCCTCCATTCAGGTTGGGTAGAACCTGGTGGTTGAAACAGATCCTAGGATTCTTATTGTACCACACAAAATCAAAGTAAAGTATTTTTTGTATGTGGAAAAGAAAGCTGGAGGCAATCAAATGGGATCCGCCTGCATAATGTATAGGAATCTCAGCTATACATTCATCTTCAAGAAGTCAGCTCTGCCAATCGTAAAAAAGAGGTTTGTCCCATTTTTGAAGAACATGTCCTATGCTTTGCAAGGCAGGTAGATTGTTTCCAGAATTTAGCTCAAAGAGTTGTGCAGGAAGTTGCATGCCAAGAGAGACATTGTGTGATTAAAGTGGTTGTAAACCCAATAAAAAAAAAAGAATCACCTGCAAGAGAAAGGCATAATGAGCTAGTATGACTAGCATACTAGCTAATTATGCAGTACTTACCTTAGATCGAAGCCCCTGAAGCCATCCTCGTCTCCCTCTCCGGCCGCAGACATCACTCCGGAAGGTTACTTACGGGTATAGCCGCTCCGGCGCTCCGATTGGCCTGAGCGGCGATGACGTCACCGCGCATGCGCGCGGGAGCCGTCAAAGCCGGCATTATCCATTGTTAAAACCGGCGTTGACAGTGCGGCAGTGCCATTGTCTATGGCGCGCATGTGCCGTAGACAACGGTGCATTCTTTTTTGGAAAATATCTCCTAAACCGTGTAGGTTTAGAAGATATTGCAAACACCTACAGGTAAGCCTTAATCTAGGCTTGCCTGTAGGTGCAAGTTGCATAAGTGGGTTTACAACCATTTTAAGTGTTTATAATTATGTGTAGTTATTCTTTAGGTTAGACAAAGTGTTTGAAAGAGGGCTAATTTCCCTAGCAGGTTCAGGAGCATAATATGGAGTTCTGTAAAGAAGAGAAGTATGTCATCTGTGAATGCAGCAAGTTTGAAGGTACGGCCATGAACTGATAAGCCCTTAATATCCACATTAGCCCTGAGATGGTAAAGAAATGGTTTGATAGTTAGAACTAAAAGTATCAGTGAGAGGGGGAAGCCCTGCCTAGTTCCATTTTGGATGGTGAAGGCATTCAAGAAAAGACAGTTGACCCGAACTTTTGGGTTGAAGTATAAGCACATGTAGTTGAGGACGTGTTCTTAACCACTTAAGCCCCGGACCAATACGGGCCATTATGACCAGGCCCCTTTTTGCGATTCGGCACTGCGCCGCTTTAACTGACAATTGCGCGGTCGTGCGTCGTGGTTTGCCAAACAAAATTGGCGTCCTTTTTTTCCCACAAATAGAGCTTTCTTTTGGTGGTATTTGATCACCTCTGCGGTTTTAATTTTTTGCGCTATAAACAAAAATAGAGCGAAAATTTAGAAAAAAATTACATATTTTTTACTTTTTTCTATGATAAATATCCCCAAAAAATATATAAAAAAACATTTTTTTCCTCAGTTTAGGCCAATACGTATTCTTCTACATATTTTTGGTAAATCTGCGTTTATTGATTGGTTTGCGCAAAAATTATAGCGTTTACAAAATAGGGTATAGTTTTAAGGCATTTTTATAATTTTTTTTTTTACTAGTAATGGCGGCATTCAGCGATTTTTTTCATGACTGCGACATTATGGCGGATACATCGGACACTTTTGACACATTTTTGGGACCATTGTCATTGGCAATAAAAATGCACTGGTTACTGTGAAAATGACACTGGCAGTGAAGGGGTTAACCACTATGGGCGCTAAAGGGGTTAAGTGTGCCTAGGGGCGTGTTACTAACTGAGGGGGGGGCGTGGCTACGACTGACACATCACCGATCTCTGCTCTGATTACACAGAGCGGAGATCGCTGACAGTGTCAGTAGAGGAGCGGGGAGATGCTGTGTTTACACACACATCTCCCCGCTCCGAGCCTCCGTGAGATGATCGCGGGGATCCCTGTGGCGATCGAGTCCGCGGGACCCACGGTCCCACTCACGGGGAAGGCAGGGGGTCGCGAGCGCGCCGCCGGTGGCGCGCGCGCGACCCTGACGTCGGCAGTTAAAGGGCCACGTACAGGTACGTGATTGTGCCTGTACGAGCCATTCTGCCGACGTATATATGCCGTGAGCGGTCGACAAGTGGTTAAAGGTCACAGAACAGCTGCTACATAATCTCAGGCTACTGATGAATGCCTTTTCCACATCCAGCGATAGAAAAAAACTCATGTGACGCGGTCACCCGGTAGTGCAGGTTCAATGCTTTGATGGTATTGTCCTTGGATGCCCCACCAGGGATGAACCCAACTTGATCTTTGGCAACGAAAGAAGGGAGTAGTAGGAGCAAACGGTTAGCCAATATGTTGGCATAGATTTTGGTATCAAAGTTTAAGAGAGATATAGGCTGGTTGTTGTCCACTGAGGTTAGGTTTTTCCATGTTTTGGAATATCTGCGATGTGCGCTTACAGAATGTGTTGGTGGCTCGGTGGATGACAGTGAATTGAAAGCTGTCAGAAAAGGTGATGCCAGGATAAAGGAGTTATAACATGCAGTTGTAAACCAATAGTCAACGAATATGCTGTATGGAACCCATACAGCATATTCCAGAGAGCTTGTCTTTGATGTCTAAAGCTAAAACATAGAGGTCACTCAGGATCCGGGGCTGACCGGAATAAGAGCCGGTAGTCAGGTATGGTGAGTACTGGGCACAAGTGGGACTCCTGCTGAGATATGCGTGTTGAGGCCTTTGAGGGAGCCACAACATCTTTGGGCTGTGACCAGAATAATTTTGGTATATTGCAGCTAAGCTGGGTGCCTGCATTGTGGGGAGAGCGGACAGTTTTCCCCATGATAAGCTGAGAAATGTCTTTGGTTAGGCTGAATTAGAGACCTCTATCTGGGAGCTCCTGTACTAAGCAGCCACCCTCCCCCAGCCAACTTTAATAAGCTGCACCAGGCCCAGATGGCTTATACCCAAGATATCTCAGCAAACATAGCCATGTTATAGCCAGACATTTGAATCTAGTTTTTAAGGACAGCTTACTGACTGGAATGGTACCAGCTGATTGGTGAAAAGAAAACGCTGCACCTATATTCAAAAAAAGGGCCGAGATATAAACCTGGAAACTACAAACCAGTCAGCCCAACATCAATAGTATATAAGATATTGGATTGAATCATATCCAAGAATTTTCTGATGAAAATATTATCATTACTAGTAACCAACATGGATTTATGAAGAACTGTTCTTAGCGGATCTACCTTTTAACGTTCTGTTAGATGGTGAGGTTTAATTTGGATATAGGAAGGCCTGTGGAAGTAGTGTATCTAGATTTTGCTAAGGCATTAGATACAGTACCCCACAAATGATTAATCTACAAATTAAGATATTTTGACATTGATGACATGGTATGTACCTGGATAGAAAACTGGTTACAGAAGCTGGTCTAGGAGGTGGTGATAAAAGGCATATTCTCTGAATGGTCTAGAGCTGTGAGCGGCATGCCCTAGGAATCTGTCCTGGGACCAATTCTGTTTAACCTGTTCATAAATTATATAGAGGTCGCAATAAATAGTTCAATTTTAGTCTTTGCTGATAATACAAAGCTAAGAAGGACAATAACTCCACAACAGTATATATCAACTTTACAAGAAAATGCTAGTTAAAAAATAGGTGTGGACTATATGGAAAAAGAGGTTCAATGTAGGGAAATGTAAAATGTTGCATTTGGGAGCTAAAAATGTGCATGAAAGTTACTGGCTAGGGGATAACCTCTTGGGGAACTGAAGATGGGAAAGGGTACTAGTGAAAGACAGACTTAGCAACAGCATGCAATGCTAAGCTGCACTAAGCAAGGCCAGCGGACTATTATTATGACTAAAAAGGGTATTTAGTCAATAGAAAAAACTTTAATTCTACAACTCTACAAAATTCTGGTTTGGCAAAATCTTGAGTAGGCCATCCAGTTCTGGTCATCAATGCTCAGAAAGGATGTGCTTGAGCTTGAGTGAGTCCAGAGAAGGACAACAAAGCTAATAGGGGGGCTGGAAGACATCATTTATGAGGAACGACTACAAACATTAAACTTATTCTCCATGGAGAAGAGGCACTTAAAATGGTATATGATAGTGCTATATAAATCCTTGAATGGTGACTCTAGCATTGGGAGGAAACTTTTCATCTTATGTCTCTAAAGAAGACCTACACAATGAAGTTGGACGAGAAAAAGTTCAATCTTAAATTTCATAAAGGGTTCTGTACTGTTAGAGGAGTGAGGATGTGGAACTCCCTTCCACAGTTGGTGGTGTCAGCTCAGAGTGTAGGTAAGTTCAAAAAAATGTAGATGTGTTTCTTAGTGAGTACCTAGAGTACCGTGGGAAGTTCATAAGGCTACCATATAGGGTAAATGCATTGCATTAGGTACCGGTAAAAAAGAAAAAAAAACACTTTTTGATGAACTATCCCAAAAAAGAGAGGAATTGAAAAACCTGCTTAACCACAAGACTGAGCCTGCCATCCACCTGGTCTCCAGCAACATATTAATAGGGAAATAAGCCCAGGAAAACCTTTGCTTGTGCCTTGCATGCTAAAATAACTGCCTCATATATTTCTAAAAGCAAAACACCCACAGATATCCTTGTTCACGCCACAACATTTCTA
Organism: Rana muscosa; assembly: GCA_029206835.1. NCBI lineage: Eukaryota > Metazoa > Chordata > Amphibia > Anura > Ranidae > Rana > Rana muscosa. Next base: position 353,798,725 of record CM055118.1, read on the forward strand.
TATTTAAACATTTCTACCAACAACTTTACAATGTCAAGAAGATAGAAACCAAAATCTTGTTTTTTGACCATGCGCAATATTTTTTTTTATACTTGTAAAGGTGGTGTTCAGCGATTTTTAGTGGGACTGCGACATTGAGGCAGACAGATCGGATACTTTTGACACTTTTTCGGACCAGTGACATTTATACAGCGATCAGAGATAAAAATAGCCACTGATTACTGTATGAATGTCAATGGCAGGGAAGGGGTTAACACTATGGGGTGATCAAGGGGTTAAGTGTTCCCTAGGAAGATGTTTCTAACTGTGGGGGGGGGTATACTGACTGGAGGAGGAGACAGATCATTGTTCCTGATCACTAGGAACAACAGATCTGTCTCTCCTCCCCTGATCTGTCTGTTTACATTGACAGATCACCGTTCTGTCTCTCTTAGGAGCAATCGTGGGTGGCTGGGGGACATTGCGGCCCCCTAGTGGTCTTAAAGCAGCTGATATACAATGACAGCTATTTGCCCAGGAGAGCCAACCTGCCACAGTACAACTGCGGCGGCTGGTCCTTAAGTGGTTAAAACAGGACACATTTTTAAAAAAATGTATACTTTTTTCCATAATACATTTTTTATTGAAAAAAAAATAAAACCTTTATATACAAGGGTAACAGGCAACAATAGAAAACATCTAGTCACAATAAATTGACTGATATACTGTAGGTTAATGCAGCAAAACTGTCTCAGGTTGTCCATTGAACCTGGACCACAAAGAGCCCGGTGAATCATGAAAATAGAAACAAGACAAGACAAAAAAAATCCAAGAATCCAATAATCTCCCGATCTAGCAGAGGAGTCGGGTCTTGGAAAAGAGGACACCCACTTAAGCTAGGGCAAGCCGTGTCTGAAAACCACACCATAGGCTCATACAGTAGAATAAGCATACAAGCAATATGGTTCCACAGCAAAAGATGCAAGGCAAGCCCTCTCTGATTAGATCCCTGAGCCAGGAATTGCCAGTTTGGGTTTTGGGATAAAAAATTAATTAAAAATAAAATAAATTTAAAAAGGGGGGGGGAGTGGTAAAAGGAAAGGGAATAGAAAATGCAAAGAGGGTCAGGCTTCTTTTCCCCCATACCCCGAATAGAGGTTTGTGCAATGAAAAGGCAGGGATTGCTGTACATATGTCAAGATACAATTGGCACCCCACCGGTAGTTCTCACTGCGGCAGTGCACCTGTCTGCGCCCATCAGAACCCTCAGAGGGAACTCCGAGTTTGGATAATTACCGTCTGGGGCATAAGATTTTTATATCCATCCATGGATTTAAAGTGCAACCATTTTTATGAAAGTTGCATATGATGCAACAAATATTGAGGCCCTCCACTGCCATGCAGCGCCACCAGCGATCAGAAACTGAAGGAAAGATCTTATGAAGCAGGGAAAGAAACTTCATAGGGTACCATATTAACTGGATCTTATTACCATTCTTTTGCGTATGCACATTGAGTGAGCCCTTGTGAACAAGCACATTTATCTGTTCTCATTCTTTCTCTTCCAAATGGAGGTCCAAGTCTTTCTCCCATGCCTCACATGCTTTATCTTAGTTGGGTTCATGTGCCATGAAGAATTTAGAATATAGATCAGAGACAAAATGTCTCTGAACATGTGTCTGCCCTCAGTCCCATTCAGAAAGTAGTGGAGATGTATGCACATCCAAAAGGGATTAGCTGACTGGGACAACTGACTTTCCAGGGATTCCCAGTCTATGAACTCACCACGATTAAAGAATTCATAGGTCTGAGGATGCATGTGCCGCCAGGTGGTAGTTAAAAAGGTCTGGCACACACCTAGAGCAAAATCTGTGTCAGGGGCCCAGGAATCGAGGAGAACTGATGGGACGTGCAGTTCAACCGAAAGTTTTGCCAAGTGGCGGAAATCAAAGGTTGAGTAATGCTCTATAGCAGGGGTCCCCAAACTGCGGCCCGAGGGCACTATTCATCCTACTGATATGAGACACTCTTCCTCCCACTGACACTAACCATGGGACACTATTTGTTCTACAATACCAATGATGGGATACTATTTATCTTACTAATAGGGACAGTACTCCTACTCTTATTTACCACCAACCCTAAGGCCATATTTTTTCTCACTCATGCCGGGCCCGTGACATTTTCTGCCCCTGTTGGCCACAATCCGGCCCTCCTTAAGTCTGAAGGACAATAAACTGGCCCTTTATTTGAAAAGTTTGGAGACCCCTGCTCTATAGCATGCAATGTTCCCGCTGTAGCTGTGAAACTGAGGCCAGCGGGGTCTCTATGAAGGCTTGTCCCAACCAGACCCAATATTTATGAGCAGCGTGGTTGGGCCAGTCCACCACTTTGGTCAAATGGCCTGCCCAATAATATTTTTGGAGTTTAGGGAAGCCAATACCTTTCTTGGCCTTTGGCCAGGATATAAAGGATAAGCTATATCTAGCCAGTTTGCCATTCCACAAGAACATTCAAAACATGCATCAGACTGTCTGGAAAAATGTCTTAGATGGCAAGAGTGTTACTGCCTGCATCACATAAAGAAACTGGGGAGGACGTTAATTTTTAAGGCCGCTACACCCTCTGACCACAAGAGCAGTAAAAGATCCCAAGTTTTTAAATCTTTCTGAATACGTTGCACTAACGGAGTATAGCTGCGAGAATAAAGTTAATTCACATCTGCAGAAAGTTTGATCCCCAAATAGGTGATCGCCTCCTCTTTCCAGGTGAAGGGGAAGATATTTTTCCTCCTGTGGAAGAAGGCCCAGATTAAGCACCAATGTTTTGTGTAGTTAATGTGGACATTAGACAAGATGGAAAAATGCTCTATAGCCTCCTTCAAATTCAGGAGGGACGTGTGCGACTTTGTAAGGAACAGCAACATGTGGAAGTTTGTATTCTCTGCCAGCTATGTAAAAACCTTTGAGATACGGATGTGCCTCTAAGGGCTCATTTACACTAGCTTTGACTTCAACACACATTAACGGCTAGTTTACACTTGCTTCAAAACAAGGCTTCAGACAGGCTTTGTTAAAGCTCTCTGAACGCCAGTCAAAGCTCCTGTCACTAAATAAAATGGTTAGCTTACGGTCCTGTTTACACCTTGCTTTTGCTTTGCTTTGCTTCGGCTTTGCTTCCAAAATTATACCCCATGTAGCTTTAGTGGTTCTTCAAAGTGTCTTCAAAGCCTTCTTAGAAGTCTTTGGCAAAGCTCACTTGAAGCCCCACTGAAGCCCCAACAAAGCCTCATTGAAGCCCCACCAAAGCCTCATTGAAGCCCCACAAAGCCTCATCAAAGCCCCATCGAAGCTCCACCAAAGCCTTATCAAAGCCCCACTGAAGCTTCATTGTTGCCTCATCAAATCCCCATCGAAGCACAAAGCAAAAGCAAGTGTAACAATTTTTTTTAGTGACAGAAGCTTTGACTGGTGTTCATAGAGCTTTTACAAAGCGTGTCCAAAGCCTTGTTTTGAAGCAAGTGTAAACTAGTCCTTAGAATCAAAAGAATGTCAGAATTTAGATTGATGGTGACAGTGAGCATCCCTGCCTTGTGCCATTGTGGTATCAGAAGTTCTACTAACAGAAAACCCTTCACTTTAACTTTCACTGATGGGTTGGAGTACAGAGCTAAGATACGTTTGCAGAACTAAGGTTTCAAACTCACTGACTGTAATGCCGCGTACACATGTTCGGAAATTCCGACAACAAAACCGTGGATTTTTTTTAACGACGGAATTTTGGCTCAAACTTGTGTTGCATACACACGGTCACACAAATGTTGTTGGAAATTCTGATGGTCAAGAACGCGGTGACGTACAACACGTACGACGAGCCGTGATCAATGAAGTTCAATAGGCAATTCGGCTCTTCTGCTTGATTCTGAGCAGGCGTGTTTTTTTTGAGCGTTGGAATTGCATACAGACGAGCAGAATTTCTGACAAGAACTTTTCCTGTCCGAAAATTTGAGAACCAGCTCTCAAATTTTTGTTGTCTGAAATTCCGACAGAAAAAGTCAGATGAAGCCTACACACGGTCGGAATTTCCGACCAAAAGCTCACATCGGAGATTTCTTGTCGGAAATTCCGACCGTGTGTACGCGGCATTAGACTGCAGCAAGATAGTCCCATGAAAATTTATACTTTTTATGTACAGTAACATTTTTTTTTTTAATTTTTCTTTTTTTCTTTTTCTTCTCCCCCCCCCCCAAAAAAAAAAAGAACAAAAAAAACAAACAAAAAAAAAAAAACTTTTTTTTTAACTAAAACTGATCAATGAATTGTTTTTTTTTTTCCTTTTTTTTTCTTTTTTAAGATTGTATAAAAATTAAAATCATGTTTGCAAGACAATATCAATGAAAGAATGCCTTGTTTGTCCTGAAAAACTAATATATGTGTTACTTTGTTATTTTAAGTAATGACCAAACAAGCAGGCCCATATCAGGATATTAAAAATTGTTCCGGTCCTTTTGGGATGTGCAGGTGTGAGAGCAAGTGGCTAGACATATTCAGGTAAATTAAAATTGTTGAATCTCCCAGGTACATTAACTTCACTCAAGGGATATGCAGGGACTAAAAAACAGTCTGCTATTATTAAACAAGGAACATATAGTATAAAAGCTGTGTGAACATTAATGTTTTAGAACAATAATAAATATTAGATAAAAAATGCTTGGAGCTTAGTCTTATAAATACAGTTTTATTTTTCTATTTTTTTACCCATTTTTTTTTTCACATTGGTCCCAGGTCAACAGTTTTTATAGCCTTTCTTTGCAATCCTATTTTATTCCCTTCATTCCGGTTTTGAGATCATTGACAATGCATAATGATTTTTATTTTTTATTTTTATTTTTTTAAATTTACAGACATTCCATAAGCTACTATAATTCTACATCTTTCTATTGTCAGTATTGTCGATTAATTGAAAATTAATTGTATGCATTGCACAGTGTTTATGTAAAAAAAAGCTTAAGATAAAACAGTCTATGAATTTGTAAAAATTGTTATAAAAAATGGTACTGATTGTGCACTGAATATAAATCCTATTAAAGATGCATCCTGATTTTCTGAAATTATGGGAGAGGGGCTTTTTTTATTCTTTTATTTTATGTTGACAGGAGTGAGGTTTATCACTAGGATAATAAATACTGATACACAGACGTTTATATTCAACCCTCCCTATAGCATGCTTTCTATTAGGAATTTGTTGAAAACAGAGAGAAAGTCGTGTAGATCTTTATTTTTTCTCTTTTCTGCCACAAAGAAGAATATGAATAATGAAAATGTGACAACAGTAAATGAATTCTTCTTTCTGGGGTTCTCTGGACTTGGTGGATTCAGATTCCTCCTCTTTATTCTCATATTGTCTGCATATACCATGACAATGTTCCTTAATATTATGATTATAATATTAGTGTCAACCAGAAAAAGTCTACAGTCACCCATGTACATGTACCTTCGAAATTTCTTATTTTCAGAAATGTGTTTAGTGACTGTTATTGTCCCCAATATGTTACGTATCATATGGATGGATGGAGCCACCATGTCTGTCACTGGATGCATCACTCAGATTTACTTGTTTGTGTCTTCAGGTTCATCTGAATGTTATCTGCTCACAGTAATGTCCTATGACCGATACTTGGCCATATGTAAACCTTTACACTATAATACAATAATGGACCACACCCGTCAGTATTTTTTAGTTATCTTTTGTTGGATGTTAGGTTTCCTTTTGACATTGACCACGCTGAGTTTTGTGGCTTTGCTCAAGTTCTGTGATCGTTATATTATTGACCATTACTTCTGTGATATTGCTCCTTTTGTGCATATAGCTTGTTCGGATACTACTGGTCTGCAACTCGAGATATTTGTTCTATCTGTTCCTGTTCTTGCTATGCCATTTCTATTAACTGTTGTAAGTTATGTGTGTATTTCTGTAGCCATCCTTAGAATGCCTTCTATCGGCAGCAGGAAGAAAGCTTTCTCTACCTGTAGCACTCACCTCTTGGTAGTAAGTGTGTTTTTTGGAGCCGGGTTAATAAATAATTTTACTCCAGTGAGAAGATTTTCTGTAGCCATCAACAAAATGCTATCAGTTATATTTACCGTAGTAACACCTTTATTCAATCCCATAATATACAGCCTGAGGAACCAGGACATGCATGCTGTCATCTTCAGTTATATAAAGTCTCGGAAATGAAGATCCCAACACTTAGAAATACAATTAGGATTTCCATAATACATGGCTCTCAAAGTATAACATTTCCAACTTGGATCAAACTTTGAAAGGTAATGCTCAATGTATTTTTGAATTAAAACTATTTATGTTTAATTTGTACATTTTCAGTTACAATAGAAGCATCCCAAAAGCTTTACCAAGACCAAGACTATGTACAATAAATCACAACTAAACCTTCATAATTACTTCTAACTATTTTTGATCCTTACGCTGCTAGTATTAGCAAATACTGTAGATAGGAAGGTAAAATAATACAAACTTTTTTTTACATTTCTTCAGCTTCTCCCTGGTTCCCAGCCTAGATCATAATCATACACCCCATGAATCTTCATGGGAATATTTTTCTTTTATCTGAAGGAGGGAAGGAGGGGCTTTCTCAGCTAAGCACACCCTCTGCATGCATGCCTGAGATAAGGACAAATGATTTCCAGGGAGGAACAGCTTCATGAATCATTTGCCCTTTCTCAAGATGGCCACGGGCAGAAATACCAGGAGGGTGTTTTTCAAAGTGATTTCTCACCAAGAGAAAGCATACAGACATGAATGTATGGGTGAGTTTGCTTTGAATTTATATATATATATATATATATATATATATATATATATATATATATTTAAATTAACTATATAGGGTTTCTAGCTTGTGGTGCTCTGATTTAAATTATATACATATTCTTAACAAACATTAAAGAGCTTTGAAACATATCCTTCGTAAATGCTTGAAGTAATTCATTCTAAAAAATCACTACAAAACTCTATTACTGAGTTTTGTATAGCTTAGAAACTGTCACTCCTACCCCTAACATTGATGACCACACACTATAGCTGGCTCTGTGTTCTTCACCTATAGAAGCCCCCTTTTCCAGGCCTACTGGTACTCGGTTGCCCCAGGTCTTATACACATTGCTATAGTGTCTGGCTACCACGCTGGGGCAGGTTCAAACTAAGCACAGCAAACAGGTAATTCTGGTCGACAGACAGGCAGAGTGGTCCGATGCCAAAGTTGCCAAGGCTAGCAGGCATGCTGAACCTAGAAGAAATTAAAAGGTATGCAAGGATACAATGTGTGTGTACAAAGTTTAAATGCATATACACAAATGCTAGAAGTATGGTTAATAAAATGGTAGAACTTCTGATACATGAGGAGGATTTTTTTGTCTTTTCAGGGGTATTCCCTGTACAGGAGAGACAGGATAGGTAGAAAACGGAGAAGGGTGTATTTTTATGGGAAGAGTGACTTGATAGTGAGTATGAGGTAGTGAGTATAGTGAGTATACTGCTAATGGGGCTGGTGAGGCGGAGTCTTTGTGGCTGGAGCTTCAAAGGGGCAAAACAAATAGTAAATTATTTGTGGATAAATGCTATAGGCCTAACATTAAGACGGAAGAGTAGACCCATCTACTTTCACAGTTATTAGAGATGGCGGGGAGGCAGGGCAATGTTATAATCATGGGGGACATGGGTGCTACCTATCCTGATATTGATTGGGCAGATGGAACTACTCACTCAATTAAGGGACATAATTTATTGAATGTAATGCAGAACAATACCTTGAGTCAAATGGTTGAAGCTCCAACTAGAGATAATATTTTAAGGCATGCATTAGCAAAACAATATAAAGGAACAGTAATGATTTGGAGTAAGATCCCTCTTTTAAAGGAAATAGTTAACACCAAAACATCTAAATATGCAATATCAAAGATTTACCAATTTTTGCATGAGGGGAGCCAAAGGGTAACCCAAGGTCAGGCATATAGGAAGAAATGGGAAAAAGACATAGGTAATTTATCTAATGAACAGTGGGGTAGAATTTTGGAACTCGCTCCGACGGTCTCACTGTCTCCCTCTCAGAGGATGTCCCACCTCTTCTTGTTAAATCGAGCATATTACACCCCGTATAAACTTTTTCGTTTGGGCGCAGAGCAGACGATAGCTGTCCTATTCTGTCCTGTTCTGTGGAAGAGAAGGGGGGGACATACATACATATGTTTTGGCCATGTCCGAAGTTACATTGGTATTGGAGGGAGGTAGTGAGAACGATAGAGCAGACTTTTGAAATACAGATGGAGCTGGAACCCCTACAATGTGTACTGGGCTGGCTGGAGGGGGAGGGGACAAATGACAATACCAAGTTAGCAATAACAAGATGCCTATTCCAAGCTAGGAAGCTGATAGCGCAGAAATGGCAATTAGCCTCTCCACCGTCTAGCAATGACTGGGAGCAAAATATGAACCTAACAATACTAAAAGAAAGGACGACATATATTAGACAAGGAGCTCTAAAAAGATTTGAAAAAATTTGGAAACCTTGGCAGGAGAAAAAAAATAGTAATTCAATAAAAGTAAAGATTTCAAAGATAGGGATGGATGAGTGGGAGGAGGTAAGGATGGAACGAGTGAGAGTGGGGGAGTTTGAAGGGGTGGGGGATGGAGTATGAAAGGAGCGGATGGAGGTTTAGGGGAAGGGGAAGACGGGTTGGTTGGTTCTAAGAAGATACTATTTATTATCTGTTTTGTATGGGAATTTGGGAGGGGAAGGGAAAGGGGATTGAATGTACTGTAAATTGGAAAACGGTTTAATAAAGATAAATAAAAAAATAAAAAAAGAGATAATATTTTGCTGAACCTACTAATGTTCTCTATTTTCCTGCCGGGATTCCCGGCGGTTTTCCTACCGGGAAAACTGAGATTTAGCATACACACGCCCGTTTTTCCTGGGCGAAAAACTGTCATGGCAGTTTTCCTGCCGGGAAAACCGGTCGTGTGTACGAGGCAACAGAGTGATATATTTCAAACATTTATTTCTTTTATGATTATGGCTTACAGCTAGTGAAAACCCAAAGTTCAGTATCTCAGAAAATTTGAATATTACGTAAGACCAATAAAAAAATGATTTTTAATAGAGAAATGTTGGCTTACTGAAAAGTATGTCCATGTACAGTATAGTATGCACTCAATACTTGGCCAGGGCTCCTTTTGCATGAACTAGTAGACATGTGCATTCGTTTTCGTCCGAATGCATTTTCGTCCGAATTTCAGCTATTTTCGTTATCGTTTTAACAAACGAAAACGAAAGCACAGAATCCGAAAACCGAAAGATTCGACATAAACAAATGCTTTATTTTCGTTTTCGTTGCTACAACAGTTCGATATAGATAGGAGATTCGACGTGACGCTGACAATAACAATCTGTGTCTATCGAACCTGTGGTCGAATGTGCCTAACCTTAACTCTATTAGTCCAAGATTATTTTACATAGGAGAGAAAAGATTCGACATTATAGAGAGAAAAGATTCGACATAGGAGAGAAAGATTCGACATAGGAGAGGAAAGATTCGACATAGGAGAGGAAAGATTCGACATAGGAGAGAAAAGATTCGACATAGGAGAGAAAAGATTCGACATAGGAGAGGAAAGATTCGACATAGGAGAGAAAAGATTCGACATAGGAGAGGAAAGATTCGACATAGGAGAGGAAAGATTCGACATAGGAGAGGAAAGATTCGACATAGGAGAGGAAAGATTCGACATAGGAGAGAAAAGATTCGACATAGGAGAGAAAAGATTCGACATAGGAGAGAAAAGATTCGACACAGGAGAGGAAAGATTCGACATAGGAGAGGAAAGATTCGACATAGGAGAGAAAAGATTTGACATAGGAGAGGAAAGATTCGACATAGGAGAGGAAAGATTCGACATAGGAGAGAAAAGATTCGACATAGGAGAGAAAAGATTCGACATAGGAGAGAAAAGATTCGACACAGGAGAGGAAAGATTCGACATAGGAGAGGAAAGATTCGACATAGGAGAGAAAAGATTCGACATAGGAGAGAAAAGATTCGACATAGGAGAGGAAAGATTCGACATAGGAGAGGAAAGATTCGACATAGGAGAGGAAAGATTCGACATAGGAGAGAAAAGATTTGACATTATAGAGAGAAAAGATTCGACATAGGAGAGAAAAGATTTGACATTATAGAGAGAAAAGATTCGACATAGGAGAGAAAAGATTCGACATTATAGAGAGAAAAGATTCGACATAGAAAGAAAAGATCACTGCTTGTAGGCAGAACATTTGACCGGAAATGTATGATTGCAGAGTCGTACAGTTTCGCTGCTCCGTCGAATCTTCTTTGAACATTCGACAGACACCATAAGCCTTCAATGACAGATTCGACCTTAATTAATTCAGATTTTTGGACGAATGCTATTTTTAACGAAAAACGAAATAAATAAAAACGAATTTCGGGAGTAACTAAATAAATTTATTTTTTGGACGAAAACGAAATTCCGAAACGAAATATTTCAGTGTGCACATGTCTATGAACTAGTGCATCAATGCGGCGTGGCATGGAGGCGATTAGCCTGTTGCACTGCTGAGGTGTTATGGAAGCCCAGGTTGCTTTGATAGCAGTCTATATCTCATCTGTATTGTTGGGTCTGGTGTCTCTCATCTTCCTCTTGACAATACCCCACAGATGCTCTATGGGGTTTAGGTCAGGCGAGTTTGCTGGCCAATCAAGCACATTGACATCATGATCATTAAACCAGGTATTGGTACTTTTGGCAGTGTGGGCAGGTGCCAAGTCCTGCTGGAAAATGAAATCAGCATCCCCATAAAGCTGGTCAGCCGAGGGAAGCATGAAGTGCTCTAGAATTTCTTGGTAGACGGCTGTGTTGACCCTGGACTTGATAAAACACAATAGACCAACACCAGAAGATGACAGGGCTCCCCAAATCATAATGGACTGTGGAAAATGTTGCATTTAATTTGGAAATAAAAGTCCCAGAGTCTGGAGTAAGAGTTGAGAGGCACAGAATGCAAGATGCATGAGGTCCAGTGTAAAGTTTCCACAGTCAGTGATGATTTGGGGAGCCATGTCATCTGCTGGTGTTCGTCCACTGTGTTTTATCAAGTCCAAAGTCAGCACAACAGCGACAAATTTTACTATCTATAGGCAATACTTTAAAAGCCATTGCAGGTTACTGGAAAAAATCAATAGTTGGTGTTGCGCTCCCAAATATAGTAAACAATAGTATGAATAAAATACATATGATGTGTTTAAATTCAAAAGATCACTATCAATCAATCACTAGGTATAAAAAACACAATCAATCAAATAAAGTGCAGGTTGGCATAAATACACAATAAAAAACAATAAAGTGCATAAGTGCTGTAACAAGTGACTTATAGTGAATAAAGTATATAACTTTCCAATATTGATGAGTGGATATGCGCAGTATATATTAGATTCAGAGGGAGTCCATATAAAATAAACAAGGGTGCAAATAGTGCTGATGAATTTCAGAAAGAAAAAACTCTTTTTGCACCCTTGTTTGTTTTATATGGACTCCCTTTGAATCTAATATATACTGTGCATATCCACTCGTCAATCTTGGAAAGTTATATACTTTATTCAATATAAGTCACTTGTTACAGCACGTATGCACTTTATTGTTTTTTATTGTGTATTTATGCCAACCTGCACTTTATTGGATTGATTGTGTTTTTTATACCTAGTAATTGATTGATGGTAATCTTTTGAAGTTAAACAAATCATATATATTTTATTCATACTATTGTTTACTATATTGGGGAGCGCAACACCAACTATTGATTTTTTCCTACTTCGCCATTTTTTCGCCAACTGCAAAACACAAGGCGTAGTGTATTTATTGGTTTGCCAATGTGGAGTGTTCTATGTGGGCAAAACGTGACAGAAGTTAGGCCAACGTGTAAGTAAACATCTGGCAAGCATTAAAATGTGCAATCTCTATACCTACCCTTGGGTAGGCATGTGGCCAAATGTCATGGTTATAGAATGCCAACAGTAAATGTTACCGTTCTAGATCGGGTACACATCCCCCGACGGAGGGGGTGACTGGAATAAGACACTATTACAACAGGAAATGAGGTGGATCAAATACCTGGAGGCTACTATCCCTCCAGGGTTAAATGAGGCAGAAAGTTATCGACCTTTTTTGGAGGGTTTCAGTTCGGGTAAAACTGACTGATACCATATATATTTTGCCTATGTTCCATCTTGCTATGTGATGTCTGGGCTGTCTTCCTCTCCTCTTTTGATCTCCTTCTTTTGCTCTATGTGATTTAGATATGTATATAGGGACATTTTATTGAGAAACGGTAGAGGTGGCTTATTTATTTAGTAAGTTTCATTATTTGGTATATATGTGTTTGTTGTAATATTTTTGGTTGTGTGTCCGGCTGTGTGGGCCCTTGTGTTGTGGCGGCAATGTCTTCCGCTCTCCGCGTGGGCATCACACACATGGACATACTTTTCCTTTTCTTTTTGAGCATATGTGCATCCTTTTTGTGGGGGTTGGCTTGTCCTCCCTCCTTTTTCCTTCTCGGACAGGGGTCCATCACCATTGCGGCATGCCTGGTGGGGCTGTGCATGATTACTTCCGGTACAATGTGGTTGCCGGTATTTTGTCATGCTAGTTTCGGTGTCAGGGGTCTTTTTTCATCCTTAGCAAGGTGGGGTTTTGTTTTTAGGATATCTAGGATACTCTGTACTTTTGTGCAGGGACGTGAGCTTGTCCATTGGTCCTGCCCACTTGCCTATTCCTTTTGGAATTTCGCCCTCACCTACTTCCCTTGGCTGCAGGATCTCTGGGATTTAGCCTCTGCCCTTTGTCCCAGTCTCCTGGTCATCTCAACAGCCCCTTTTTCCCTAGGTGCTTTGTCTGTGGTTCTCTCAGACACTTCACCTATCCCTCTGCCGCTCTATCGATTCGCGTCTGATCACATCCGGTTCTATGCTTTGCATTTCCGGATGTGTGATGATGCCTTTCCGGCCTCCTTGATGTCTGACCGCTTCCGGTTTTTCGGCAGTTCCGGACGCATGTCGGCTTCATTTCCGGTTGGAGCCGGTCGTGGTCGGCTCAGGGATCCTCAGCGCAGATGTACCTGTTTGTTTATGGCAGTACTCATGCCCGCCCATGGCGCCTGGGCTCCGCCTATGGACGCCGCTTTTTGGCGCGCATTTTTGGGCTATTTAGGATGATGCCAGGAGTCCTTCACTGCCAGTCTCCTCTGGACACCGAGGTGGAAGGTAGCATTGATGGAGCTGTATTTCTATGCCTAAGGTCCGTGTGACCCTTGGTCAATTTGTGCCTGTTGGGGATCCTGAGGATTTATGTGAGTACCCTGGATATATATAGAGAGAGATAGCCTTGTATCCCTTACCCTTCTCAGTGTTTTGAGGGGGTTATTCTGGTGGTGTTTATCTCTATCCCTCTCTTTTTTCCAGGTCTCTCTCGCCCTTTCCTCTTTTGAGGTTTTTGTGGATTCTTCTGGATCCGTCTATTGTTTTACCATCTCACGGGCACTCTTGTTCCTCCACGCTTTTGGCTTGTTGTGTTTGTTGAGGTTCTCAAGGACCAGGGTAAGTATCTTGGAATCTAATATAGGCAGATTTTTTATCAAAAAACCCTCCCCCCTCCTCCCTCTAATGAAAGTTTTTGAGGGATTTTTTGAGGGGGTCTTTTGATTATACAGATATTTATTCCGGTATTCTCTTCCTTCATAGGTTTTGTCACTCTCTCCCTCCCCTTTTATTTGATTGAGGAGTTTGTATGGATTCTTTTTGTTTGGCAGTGTAAGTTAACCTTTTGGTTCTTGGGCTCCTTCATGCTGCAATAGAATTGGTGGACCACTCTGTGGGAGTCTGGAATACTTGGGGGACTGGTTTGTTCCCTCTTTAAAGATGCACATATATGTAAGTTTTTGTTTTTTGTTTTTGGTTTTCTGTTTTTGGTTTTTGCTTTGGTCATTTATTATGTATATTAAATGTCTTGCAATGATCTGTCATGCCATATATTGCACTTATGATGTATTTTGCAATATTAGAGAAACTCCTACCCTGAAGAAGAATTTATATACTCACATATTTCGAAGCGCGTCGCATTTAGCAGTCTCACCATCACCAGGATTCCATTTTTGGGGTTCTATACAGTCATCATTCTCTGTGATTTATATGGCTATGTAATATCTATGTAAACTTGTTTTTAAGTGGTTATCATTTTACGGTGATCTATGTTGTTGATGGATTTGTAATAAAATAAAATTTTCTATATTTTTTCTATATATTTTTTATATGTATTTTCATTGCCCTTAAAATCCCAATTTTTTAGGTGAAACTCTTTTGTTCATTCATTGGGGATGGTGGCAATGTACATGACATTTAATGGAAGTCAAACCTTTTTGTACAATTTATCGGGTGGATAATACACCCAAATCCTCATCAGACTCCCATTTTCTGTCATGGACTCCCTCTTTTTGCCATAACTGAATTTTTGCAATATGGAGACACTGATCTTCCTCATGTTCTTTTTTCACTGAGGATCTTCCTTGTCTCTGAATCTAGGACATAGTATTTTCTGTGTTTTTGGAATTGAAAAGTTCTTTCTTTTTTCGTTGTTTCTCTTATTTTTTGTTGTGTTATACATTGTCTGATACCATGGGTGATCTATTGGGGAGCAATTGGGAGGATCTCATGTCCAGTATTCAGACTAGCTACCAGACAACTGAACAGGTCATTTCTGATCTTAGTTCTTTATTCTCAAGCCTCACACGAGTCTTTGAGAAAAAATCTGTGCTGCATTGGCATATACAATCCCTGGAGCGGTATATTCAGGAGAATATTAATCCTATTGGACTCAGAATCCAAATTTTCCCTATTCTTGATCACTTTTCTTCTGATCTTAAGAAAAATTGTGAATTACATCTGAATGAATGTTCCAAAAACCTCATGATGCTCTTGCAAAATGAATATAAATTACAACTGAGTACCTTAGAAGGAGAGATCGATATTTTATATTCTCGATTAACTCCATTAAAAACACATAAAAACGACAGTACTCTTGAATTAAAATTGAAAGATCATCTTAAAGAGTTTGGTAAAAATATTCTCCAGAAAAAAGAAAATAAATACTGGAGGGATAAAAATGCCTTTACAGAGAATAGGGCATATAAATGGCAGCAAAATAAAAAAACTTTTCCCAAGAATAAAAAGTCATCTCAATTTGAGGATCAAAACAATGCCAATTCTGACACTTTTTCTGATGCTTCCTCTTCAGCTTCCTCACAGGTGATTCATCGTTTTAGGAAAAGGAAGGGACCTTTTTCCAAACAACAAGGAACAAATGGTGATGTTCAACAGACCGCCAAGAAAATGACTTCTGACATACATCTACCCCATACTGCTCTGGGTGGTAAGATCGATAGTGCCTCGAGAATTTCAAGGCAATATTGACCCTAGCAAAAGCGCTAATGTATGTAAAAGTTGTAATACTAAGATGTTTAAAGACGCTGGTGCTATTCCAAAGACTCAAACACAGCTTGACGATTTTTTAGACAAGCGTATTCTGACACAACCACAGACTCCTCTGAAAACACAGGAAACCACCTTTCCACCGGTGGGGACCAATTAAATATCATAAATTTATCCTCTCACATACTTACACCTGTGGAGAGTCGTGTACTCTCCTTAGGATTATCTTTTTGTCCCAATAGAATGTTTGATGACTTTGAGACTATAAAGGATATTCACCTTTTTGCAAGGAAGCTGATCTTCAGGAGCATGTTTTCGAAACAATCTACAAAGGAGGAACCTGTGGCCCCAGGTCTCAAGGCCGCAGATTTCAGAGCTTTGCGTGACTTAACCACTTCAATACCATGCACTTATACAGCTTCCTGCCCAAGCCAATTTTGAGCTTTCAGCGCTGTCGCAATTTGAATGACAATTGCGCGGTCATGCTACACTGTACCCAAACAAATTTTTTATCATTTTGTTCCCACAAATAGAGCTTTCTTTCGGTGGTATTTGATTGCCTCTGCGATTTTTATTTTTTGCACAACAAATAAAAAAAGAGCGAAAATTTTGAAAAAAACTATGTTTTTCTTTGTTTCTGTTAATTTTTTTGTAAATAAGTACCTTTTCTACTTCAATGATGGGCACTGATAAGGCGGCACTGACGGGCACTGATAAGGCGACACTGATGGGCACCGATGAGGTGGCACCAATGAGGTGGCACTGATGGGCACTGATGATGGGCACTGATAGGCGGCACTGATGGGCACTGATATGTGGCACTGGTATGCGGCACTGATTGGCACTCATAGGCGGCACTGATTGGCACTTATAGGCGGCACTGATGGGCACTTATAGGCGGCACTGATAGGTGGCATGGACGGGCACTGATAGGTGGGCACTTATGGGCACAGATGGGCACGGATGGGCACTGATAGGTGGCGCTGATGGACACTAGTAGGTGGCACTGATGGACACTGATGCCCAGCAATGCCAGCCACCACACATTGAGGTGGTGCCATCATAGTGCCAGTCAGTGCCCATTTGTGGGCACTGATTGGCATTTTTTATTTTATTTTTTTATTTTACTACATGTGGATGGCCATGGGGGCCATCCACATGCTTGGGGTTCCCTGGTGGTCCTGGGGGGCTTCCCTGGTGGTCCAGTGTGGGTATCCGAGGGGGGGCTGCGCTGATAAACAATCAGTGCGAACCCCCCCTGTCAGGAGAGCCGCCAATCGGCTCTCCTCTACTCGCGTCTGTCAGACGCGAGTGAGGAAGAGCCGATCAACGGCTCTTCCTGTTTACATTGTGATCAGCCGTGATTGGACACGGCTGATCACGTGGTAAAAAGCCTCCGCCGGAGGCTTTTTACCGAGATCAGTGTAGCGGTGGGTCAGACTGACCCACCGCTCCACCGATCGCCGCGATGCTCGCCCCCCCGGGCGCGCGGCGGCTGTTATCCCGCAGGACGTCATATGACGTCCAGTGTGGATAACAGAACCACTTCCCGGATGTCAATCTGCTATTGACGGGGCGGGAAGTGGTTAAACATATTGTTACAGGAAAGTGCATCCTGTATGGATATATGGGAAGAGGAATTTGACAGTGAGGACGAGGAGGAGGAATTACCATCGAAAAAGTTGCCCAATACGTTCAAAAGGAAATCTAATAAATTTCAACCTTTACAACAAAATCCAGCATTAGCCTTGTTTGTTAAACAAGCAACAAAGGAAATTAAACTAATTAATAAAGATAAAACTGTTAGAAATCTTAGTCAGGAAGAAAAGTTGGCATTAAAGTCCTTAAAAGAAAATGCCAAGATCACCATCAAGGGTTCAGATAAGGGGGGAAATATTGTGCTGATGGACAATTCCATGTACGAAGCAATGTGTCTTAAAATATTGAATAATCGCAAGTGCTATCATCCTATCTCTGCATCCTTGGTTGATAAATTCAATCAAGAGTTCTATGAGTTAGTAGATGAAGCCCATAGATTGGGTGCCATTGATATTGATATGTAGAACTTTATACGTACTCAGTATCCCCGTATCCCCACCATGTATGCACTGCCCAAAGTGCACAAAGACACAAAAAATCCCCCAGGGAGGCCTATCATTTCGAGCAATGGGAGTATCTCTGAGGGGAATAGTCAGGTCATTGATCGCCACCTCAGGCCACATGTTTTAGAACTTGCCTCCTACATTAAGGACACTATTCACCTATTGCAGACTTTGGATAATATGGAAATTCCAAAGTCTGCGTTTTTGGTCACGATCGATGTTGAATCTTTATACAACAGTATACCTCATGATCGAGGAATTGCTGTCATTGGTCGTGTCCTCCAAAAGAAGGCCACCACAGAATGGAAATTCAATAACTTCGTACTATGTATGCTTGAGTTTATTCTCAAGCATAATGTCTTCCTTTTTGGGAACTCCCACTACCTCCAGGTACAGGGGGTGGCTATGGGGACGTGCTGCGCACCCTCATATACCAACCTGTACCTGGGGGAGTGGGAGAAGTCTTTTTTGTCCAATGATGATCTTACAGCATTTACACAGCACATCGTGTTGTGGCAACGCTACATTGACGATGTGCTGGTTATATGGAATTGTCCTGAAGAAACTCTTAAAGAATGTCTAAAAGTCATGAATCAGAATGATTTTAATCTTTTTTTCACCATGTCATTTGACCCTAATAAGATTAATTTTCTGGATATTTGCATTACCAAGGAACAATTTGTTAAACTTGGTAGCAAACTATACAGAAAGGAGACTGCCGGCAATACCATTCTACATGCCGGCAGCTTCCATTCAGAACCCCTGAAGAAATCCATAAAGTTTAGCCAACTGCTGCGGCTTAAACGTAACTGTACGACAGCAGAATACTTTCAGTCGGAAGCTGATGAACTTACTTGAAGATTACTTATGAGGGGCTATACTAAATCCTCTTTAAAAAAAGCTTTCAATAGGGTCAAAGCTTTGGACAGACATGATCTAAAATTTAACCACTTCAATACTGTGCACTTAAACTCCATTCTTACCCAGACCAATTTTCAGCTTTCGGTGCTCTCACACTTTGAATGACAATTACTCAGTCATGCAACACTGTACCCAAATAAAATTTGCGTCATTTTTTTCACACAAATAGAGCTTTCTTTTGGTGGTATTTAATCACTAGTGGGTTTTTTATTTTTTGTGCTATAAATAAAAAAAGACCGTAAATTTTGTGAAAATTTGCCTTTTTCTTAGTTTCTGTCATAAAACCTAGCAAATTTGTAATTTTTCTTCATAAATTTTGGTCAAAATTTATACTGCTACATATCTTTGGTAAAAATAATCCAAATTAGTGTATATTATTTGGACTTTGTGAAAGTTATAGAGTCTACTAACTATGGTGCCAATCCCTGAAAATTGATCAATCTGATCACACCTGAAGTACTGACGGCCTATCTCATTTCTTGAGATACTAACAAGTCATAAAAGTACAAATACCCCCCAAATTACCCCTTTTTAGAAAGTAGACATTCCAAGGTATTAAGTAAGTAGCATGGTGAGTGTTTTTAAGTTGTATTTTTTTCCCACAATTCTTTGCAAAATGAAGAATTAATTTATTTTATTTTTTTTACAAAATTGTCATATTAACTGTTTATTTCTCTCACAGAGCATATGCATACAACAAATTACACCCCAAAATACATTCTGCTACTCCTCCTGAGTATGGGGATACCACATGTGTGGGACTTTTACACAGCCTGGCAACATACAAAGGCCCAACATTGAAGTAGCAGCATCAGGCGATCTACGAGCATAAATTGCACATCTCATTTCTCAACCACCTATTACACTTTTAAAGGCCCTGGAGCACCAGGACAATGGAAACTCCCACAAAGTGACCCCATTTTGGAAAGCTAACACCCCAACGTATAATCTATGAGGCATAATGAGTCTTTTGAACGGTTATTTTTTTTCCAGAAGTTTTTGGAAAATGTGGAAAAAAAATGAAAACGCATTTTATTTACACAAAGTTGTCCATTTATAAGATATTTCCAACACATAGCAAATACATAGCAAAAATGACACCCAAAAATACATTCTACTACTACTCCTGAGTATGGGGATACCACATGTGTGGGACTTTTACACAGCCTGGTCACATACAAAGGCCCAACATTGAAGTAGCACCATCAGGCGATCTACGAGCATAAATTGCACAGCTCATTTCTCAACCACCTATTACACTTTTGAGGGCCCTGGAGCACCAGGACAATGGAAACTCCCACAAAGTGACCCCATTTTGGAAAGCTAACACCCCAACCTATAATCTATGAGGCATAATGAGTCTTTTGAATGGTTATTTTTTTTCCAGAAGTTTTTGGAATATGTGGAAAAAAAATGAAAACGCATTTTATTTACACAAAGTTGTCCATTTATAAGATATTTCCAACACATAGCAAATACATAGCAAAAATGACACCCCAAAATACATTCTACTACTACTCCTGAGTATGGGGATACCACATGTGTGGGACTTTTACACAGCCTGGTCACATACAAAGGCCCAACATTGAAGTAGCACCATCAGGCGATCTACGAGCATAAATTGCACAGCTCATTTCTCAACCACCTATTACACTTTTGAGGGCCCTGGAGCACCAGGACAATGGAAACTCCCACAAAGTGACCCCATTTTGGAAAGCTAACACCCCAACCTATAATCTATGAGGCATAATGAGTCTTTTGAATGGTTATTTTTTTTCCAGAAGTTTTTGGAATATGTGGAAAAAAAATGAAAACGCATTTTATTTACACAAAGTTGTCCATTTATAAGATATTTCCAACACATAGCAAATACATAGCAAAAATGACACCCCAAAATACATTCTACTACTACTCCTGAGTATGGGGATACCACATGTGTGGGACTTTTACACAGCTTGGCCCAACATTGAAGTAGCACCATCAGGCGTTCTAGGAGCATACATTACATATATAATTTCCTGGCAACCTATTATTTTTGAAGGCCCTTCATATTTCTAACACATAGCATGTACATACCAAGAATTACAATCCAAAATAAATTCTATTGCGGAAAGGGTAAAAAAAAAGTATTACCTGTGCTTTTAGTAGTGTCCACAGAAGAGAGCACTGGTCCAGGCAGCAGTCGGGGATGTGCTTAGCGACAGCAATAGTAATTATCCATGCAGCAGGCAGGAATATTGTCTATGGTCAGCACAAGGATATTGTCAGCACAGCCAAAGCATTTGTCCATAGAAATTGTCCAGGCAGAGACAGCCAGCACAGCCATATTATTGGTCCTGGTTCACCGTTACCTGCAGACACTCATTATTGTACCGCTCTCCAGCCCTTCATAAACATACTGCCTCTTGCCACAGCTAATTATTTGCATAGTCCAGGTAGCAGGCAGTTGTGTGGTCCATTCATGCAGCAGGCAAAGGCATGATGGCAGTAAGTCAGCAGCAGGCTGAGGGCGGCAATCGGGTAAGACCTGTGCACAGGGGCACAGGGGTAGAGGCTTCGACCCACCCAAATCTCTATGAAGCCTCCGGACTTCAGACCCTAATCCGGAAATTAAACCCGGAGAAAACAAAAAAATTGTTTTCTCCATCCGGAAAAACAATTCTGGAGCCCCTCACATATGTGAGACCCCTGTGTACTACAGTAGCAGGGCAACAGATCAGTCCAAGCGGTAGGCAAAAGCATAGTCCATAAAACAGGCCAGGGTCAGTACACGTGGAAGCAGTCCAAACGGTAGGCAGAGGCATAATCACAAAACAGGCCAGGGTCAGTTCACGTGGAAGCAGTCCAAACGGTAGGCAGAGGCATAATCACAAAACAGGCCAGGGTCAGTACACGTGGAAGCAGTCCAAACGGTAGGCAGAGGCATAATCGCAAAACAGGCCAGGGTCAGTTTACGTGGAAGCAGTCCAAACAGTAGGCAGAGGCATAGTCAAAAAGCAGGCCAGGGTCAATTCACGTGGAAGGCAGTGGCATGGTTATTTAGGGAAGCATGGAAAATGGTCAGCACAGATTATGAAAATGGGGGGGAAATGGTTAAAAATATGGGCTAATATTTTACGGATGTGTGATAAAATTCGAAGCATTCACCAATGCAAAGGCCAGGTTGGGAGGGACACCGGGGACAATGATAGCTGGTATCTTTTCGAAGTCCTCCTTTGGTGCACACGCGACATATTTTTTGCCGTCTTCGGCCTGCTTCGGATTGTGGGATGCTGTACGGGAAGTGCCATCCATGAAGTCTGCTAACAGCATCAGAGCGAAGGTTTTCTTCTGGGGGTCTTTGTTAATAGATGAGGGATGTGACTACTTCTTCTGAGAATAGTAGGAGGGGGGCTGGGTTGTCTGTTGATTTGGTGTAAACTACGTAGGAATTATACATGGCCAAATGGATGAGATAAATTGCTACCTTCTTGTACCAGAATCGGGACCTCCTAATGGACAAATAGGGCTGAATCATTTGACCGTTGAAATCAACCCCCCCCCCCCATGTAGAGATTATAGTCCTGGACACAAGTCGGCTTTTCAATGGGACCTCGTCTTCGCTGAACTACAACTGCAGTGTCATCATGAATGGTGGACATCATGTGCACGTCCCTGTTATCCTTCCACCTCAAGGCCAGCACTTCTTTGCACCTCAGTGTTGCTCTTTCCCCTTTTGCAGCTTTTTGTTCACAATTGATTGTGGGAAGCCCTTCCTATTTTTCCTGGTGGTTTCGCAGGCCAGGGTTTTTTCGAGGTACAAGTGTCTGAAAAGGGGCAGGCTGGTATAAAAGTTGTCCAGGTATAAATGATAGCCTTGTTTTAGAAGTGGGTAAACCAGGTCCCATACAATTTTCCCAGCTGTGCCCATGTAGGCCGGGCACTCAGGGGGCTGGAGCTGGGAATCTTTTCCTTCATATATGCGGAACGCAGAAAGATATCTTGTGACTCTCTCACAGAGCTTGTAAAATTTTACACCGGATTTGGCCTTTTTGCTAGGAATATATTGTTTTATTCCTAGCCGGCCTGAAAAGGGTACCAGGGACTCATCCACACATATATGTTTCTCGGGGACATAGAGTTCTGCAAATCGGTTGGAAAGGAAATTTATCAGTGGGCGAAGTTTGTACAGCTTATCGGAATCTGGATGGTTGCGGGGAGGGCACTGGGTGTTGTCATTAAAATGCAAGAATCTCATTATCATCTCATATCGGGTCCTGGGCATTACGTAAGAATACATGGGCATGTGGTAGATGGGTTTCGTGGACCAATAGGCATGTCCTTGATTTTTTTTTGTAAGCCCCATGTTTATGGTGAGGCCCAAAAACATTTTGAACTCCTCCAAATCCAAATCTCTCCACTCAAATGGACGGGCATAAGATGATTGGGGGTTGTCGGCAATATACTGCTGGGCATATAAGTTTGTCTGCTCCACAATGAACTGCAGAATAGTGTCGGGCAAAAAAAGGTGAAAATAATCAACCTCTCTGAAATTTTGGGTGTTGGCCTGCACACCTGGCTGTGCTGTGAAAGGGGGAATAATTGGTGATCCCGCGTCGGAAGGCAGCCATGTTGGGTTGGCAAGACCATCTGGCATGTATGTAGCACTGGCTCTTTGGGGACGTGACACTCCAGTAGTTGGGGGAGTTAAATTTCCTGTGCTGGTACTCGGGTGTGATGTGGCAGCCCCGGTACTGGCCCTGGGCATTTGTTCATGGGGCCTTTCGCTGGCAGCAGCACTGGTACTGGGCCTTTGTTCCTGGGGCCTTTGGCTGGCGGCAGCGCTGGTACTGGGCCTTTTGCTGGCGGCAGCGCTGGTACTGGGCCTTTGTTCCCGGGGCCTATTGGTGGTGGCAGCGCTGGTACTGGGCCTGGGAATATAATCTTGGTTGCTGGCGGCTGCCTGGTTTCCAGAGTGCCGTGCCCTTTTAGGAGGGACCCATTCTTCATCCGAATCATTACTGTATTCGATCGGTTCAAATTCCGAATTTGATTCGGAATCAGAATTGGAATCTGCTGAGAACTCCCCGGTGCTCTCATCAGTCATGGAGAGGATCTGGAATGCCTCCTCACTGGTATAGAGTCTTTTGGACATGGCTGTGTGGCGGGTAGCTGTGCGACATGTGACAGATGGGTAGCAGGTGACGATCACTGATGGGCTGTGCGATGGGTGGCAGGTGACGTTCACTGATAGGTGATGATGGTGTGACGGGAGATGGTCACTGATGGGTGACAGGCCACGGTCACTGATGGATGATGGGTGCACCACTGATGGTCACTGATGGGTGACGGGTGACAGGGCAGGTCACTGATGGGTGACGGGTGATGGGTGACAGGGCACGATCACTGATGGGTGACGGTTGCACCGCTGATGGTCACTGATGGCAGTCTCTTATGTGGCAGGTGATATGTGACAGGGTATGGTCACTGATGGGTGACGGGTGACAGGGCACGGTCACTGATGGGTGACGGGTGACAGGGCACGGTCACTGATAGGTGACGGGTGACAGGGCACGGTCACTGATGGGTGACGGGTGACAGGGCTGATGGTCATTGATGGCAGTCTCTTATGTGACAGGGCAAGGTCACTGATGGGTGACGGGTGACAGGGCAAGGTCACTGACGGGTGACGGGTGACAGGGCACGGTCACTGATGGGTGACGGGTGACAGGGCATGGTCACTGATGGGTGACGGGTGACAGGGCACGTCACTGACGGGTGACGGTTGCACCGCTGATGATCACTGATGGCAGTCTCTTATGTGACAGGTGCACTTATGTGGTGGCTGTTGGGTGACAGATGACAACTGGGGGGGCGATGGGACAGGTGTGGTGTTGATGCAGACACTACTGAACATAGATCTGTAACTCACTGCTCCTGGCTCTTCTCTCCTCACACTGGAAACGGTGTGTGAGGAGAGAAGAGCTGGCAACAGTTAGTTACAAATCTTTGTTTACATTTAGTGATCAGGCTGTGAATGGATCACAGCCGATCACATGGTACACAGCCTTGGCCAATGGCTGTGTACCATCGTCGGTGACGAGTAGTGTTCTCGGGAACACACTGTCACCGACGGACACGCGCAGCGCGCTCCCGATCTCGCGCCTGCAGCGTGCAACATAGGGCAGTAGAATCTGTGATCAGCCGTGACTTTATCATGGCCGATCATGGGGTTAACCGCACTTGCCGGCGGCTGTTCACCCCTGTCAGTGACGAGCGGTGTCTCGGTGACACGCCGCCACCGACAGTACACGGATGCGCGCCCGCGATCGCGCGCAATCCCTGTTCAAAGGGAGGACGTCATATGACGTCCTCTCAGAACGAGAGCGTCCTCCGCCCGCCGTCAATAGACAGTGGGCGGTGGACAAGTGGTTAAAAAGAAACCTAAAAAAAATTATGACGCTTTAAGAATCATCCTTCGTTTTTCTAATGAATATCAACAAATTCGGAAAATGCTGTCCAAACACTGGGCCATTCTAACTGAAGAACCATCCCTGGCAGGATTGGTGACAAAAAATACACAGATCACATACAGACGGGCTGGGTCCCTGGGTGGGTTGCTCACCCAAAGTGAATACAGGGGAGACCAGAGGAAAGATCCTTGCAAAATATGGGGTACATATCCCTGTGGTTTTTGTTCTTTCTGTGGAGTGATCAGTAAAAGAAGGTCCTTCACATTGCCCAATGGGGAACGTTTCCACCGCAAACATTTCGCCAACTGCAAAACGCAAGGTGTAGTGTATTTATTGGTTTGCCAATGTGGAGCGTTCTATGTGGGCAAAACGCGACAGAAATTGGGCCAACGTGTAAGTAAACATCTGGCAAGCATGAAAATGTGCAATCTATACCTACCCTTGGGTAGGCATGTGGCCAAATGTCATGGTTATAGAATGCCAACAGTAAATGTTACTGTTCTAGATCTTGTACACATCCCCCGACGGGGGGGGGGGTGACTGGAATAAGACACTATTACAATGGGAAATGAGGTGAATCAAATACCTGGAGGCTACTATCCCTCCAGGGTTAAATGAGACAGAAAGTTATCAACCTTTTTTGGAGGGTTTCAGTTTGGGTAAAACTGACTGATACCATATATTTTTGCCTATGTTCCATCTTGCTATGTGATGTCTGGGCTGTCTTCCTCTCCTCTTTTGAGCTCCTTCTTTTGCTCTATGTGATTTAGATATGTATATAGGGACATTTTATTGATAAACGGTAGAGGGGGTTTATTTATTTAGTAAGTTTCATTATTTGGTACATATGTGTAGCGGTCTTTCCCCAGCTTCTCCCCTTTCTTCTGACTCTACTTGTCTAGGGGTATCTGGGAGAAGGGGGAAAGATGCACACCACCAGCTCGACTCTCTGATGTAGGATGCAGAGATATGAGCTAACCGTTTACCATCGGGTCTGCGCTTTAGGCCGGAACCTCAGCTTCTCTTATGGAGAATGATTGTCACTGTCACTGACAAGGACGCTTAGCTTCCAGTAAAACGAGTTCCACACCAAGAAAAGTCCAACACTGTTTTATTGACTTGAACTGGTTGACTTTTAAAAGAACAGACAAGGTGTAGGGAAGAGTAGGTCCAGACACAACTAATAAATAAAGTTTCTCCTGTTCCGTTCAGTGCAAACAGGCTTGGCGCACAGTCGCTGCCACCGACCGTGAGTTTGGTCACTGCCACTGACCTGGGTGAACGTTGAGGCCCCTGCCACAGGTCTTGGATGAGGCCTGCCACTGACCTGAGAAAGATGGGTCCCTGCCACAGACCATGTAAACATGAAGTACCTCCTTTAGAACGAACGACCCCTGTCAGAGGAAGACATCCATCCGGACGGTCACCAGAGACCTCCACCGGCACCAGAAAATGCTGCGCTGGCTCTACGGGGAGGTCACGTCTCCGGTCCCTTATGCCCAGGATTCAGGCACCCAATACCGGGGGCACCTTAGGAATGCTTCGCCCTCGCGGGACCCAGTCGAAGGTACTGGGCCCCAGGCCTCCTGATGTAGTATCTCACCCCAGGCTGAAGGTGCCTGGGATGGAACTCGACTCCACGTGCCCAGGCTAAGGGCGCCTGGGCACAGACGAACCACCGCAGCCCCCAGGCTGAAGGTGCCTGGGGAATGGACCTCGTGCGCAAGATGTCCGCCCCCTTTTATATCCTCTCCCAGCAGGCACAGTGGGTTCCCCACCCCGCCGCACTACTGCCAAGAGAGGACAAAAAGGGCACGGCTCTCAGGATGGTAGTTCAAGCCCGGTCCCAGGCGACAGCGCCACCCAGGGACCGCAGGGAACATGACACCATTCATACCTCCCACACTCCAAAATGTCCATAAATCCCTAAAATCAATATATCTGGGCCATCTACTGCCCAGATATACCCCACTAAATTTAACACTGGTTGTGTGTCCGGCTGTGTGGGCCCTTGTGTTGTGGCGGCAATGTCTTCCGCTCTCCGCGTGGGCATCACACACATGGACATACTTTTCCTTTTTTTTTTCTTTTTGAGCATATGTGCATCCTTTTTGTGGGGGTTGGCTTGTCCTCCCTCCTTTTTCCTTCTCGGACAAGGGTCCATCACCATTGCGGCATGCCTGGCACAGGCAGCCCCTCCCGTTGGAGGGGCTGTGCATGATTACTTCTGGTACAATGTGGTTGCCGGTGCTTTGTCATGCTAATTTCTGTGTCAGGGGTCTTTTTTCATCCTTAGCAAGGTGGGGTTTTGTTTTTAGGATATCTAGGATACTCTGTACTTTTGTGTAGGGATGTGAGCTTGTCCATTGGTCCTGCCCACTTGCCTCTTCCTTTTGGTATTTTGCCCTCACCTACTGCCCTTGGCTGCAGGATCTCTGGGATTTAGCCTCTGCCCTTTGTCCCAGTCTCCTGGTCATCTCAGCAGCCCCTTTTTTCCCTAGGTGCTTTGTCTGTGGTTCTCTCGGGCACTTCACCTATCCCTCTGCCGCTCTATCGATTCGCGTCTGATCACATCCGATTCTATGCTTTGCATTTCCGGATGTGTGATGACGTCTTTCCGGCCTCCTTGACGTCTGACCGCTTCCGGTTTTTCGGCAGTTCCGGACGCATGTCGGCGTCATTTCCGGTTGGAGCCGGTCATTGGTCGGCTCAGGGATCCTCAGCGCAGATGCGCCTGTTTGTTTATGGCAGTACTCATGCCCGCCCACGGCGCCTGGGCTCCGCCCATGGACGCCGCTTTTTGGCGTGCATTTTTGGGCTATTTAGGATGATGCCAGGAGTCCTTCACTGCCAGTCTCCTCTGGACACCGAGGTGGAAGGTAGCATTGATGGATCTGTATTTCTATCCGTAAGGTCCGTGTTACCCTTGGTCAATTTGTGCCTGTTGGGGATCCTGAGGATTTATGTGAGTATCCTGGATATATATAGAGAGATAGCCTTGTATCCCTTACCCTTCTCAGTGTTTTGAGGGGGTTATTCTGGTGGTGTTTATCTCTATCTCTCTCTTTTTTCCAGGTCTCTCTCCCCCTTTCCTCTTTTGAGGTTTTTGTGGATTCTTCTGGATCCGTCTATTGTTTTACCATCTCACGGCACTCTTGTTCCTCCACACTTTTGGCTTGTTGTGTTTGTTGAGGATCTCAAGAACCAGGGTAAGTATCTTGGAATCTAATATAGGCAGGTTTTTTATCAAAAAAACCCTCCCCCCTCCTCCCTCTAATGAAAGTTTTTTGAGGGATTTTTTGAGGGGGTCTTTTGTCACTCTCTCCCTCCCTTTTTATTTGGTTGAGGAGTTTGTATGGATTCTTTTTGTTTGGCAGTGTAAGTTAACCTTTCGGTTCTTGGGCTCCTTCATGCTGCAATAGGATTGGTGGACCACTCTTTGGGAGTCTGGAATACTTGAGGGACTGGTTTGTTCCCTCTTTAAGGATGCACATATATGTAAGTTTTTGTTTTTTGTTTTTCATTTTCTGTTTTTTGTTTTTGCTTTGGTCATTCATTATGTATATTGAATGTCTTGCAATGATCTGTCATGCCATACAGTATATTGCACTTATGATGTATTTTACAATTTTAGAGATACTGCTATCCCTGAAGAAGAATTTATATACTCACATATTTCGAAACGCGGCGGATTTAGCAGTCTCACCATCGCCAGGATTCCATTTTTGGGGTTCTATACAGTCATCATTCTCTGTGATTTATATGTAATATCTATGTAAACTTATTTTTAAGTGGTTATCATTTTATGGTGATCTATGTTGTTGATGGATTTGTAATAAATTATATTTTTCTATATTTTTTCTATATATTTTTTCTATGTATTTTTATTGCCCTTAAAATTCCCATTTTTTGAGGTGAAACTCTTTTGTTCATTGATTTTTTCCTATACCTGTCTGTGGGTAGTGTTTGACCCTCACGGTGTTTGCAGCACCCTTTAGTTTGTTTCATTTTTTTCTAGTTACTTTCCCTTAGTAGCGCGGGAATACCCATTACACACATTACAGGTTACTACTTTAGATGTATAGAGGAGGTCTAGTGTAGAATTACTGCCCATGATCTGATGTTTGTGGTGATACCTCACATGTGTGGGATGATCACGGTTTGCGTGCATTCGTGACCAATGCACAAGTTTGCCTTTGCGCGCTAGGACGGGGGCACATTTATTATTTTTTCTTGATTATTAATTTACATCATTTTTCTATTTTTACACTATTGCTTTAATTTGTTATCTCTTTTATTGCAGTCACAAGGAATTTAAACATCCCTGTGACAGCAATAGGCACGTGACAGGTACTCTTTATGGAGGGATCTGGGGTCTATAATACCCCAGATTCCTCCTTTACCCTTGAAAGCCTTCAAAACATCAAGATCTGTGTTTTTGAACATTTTTTATTTTCAAATACTAGCACCTTTAGGATGCCAGTACACCGGAAGTGATGTCATGACATCGCTTCTGGGTAACCATATATGAGACTGGTAAATATTTTAGTAGACCATTTGGTTCAGAATATTTTTTTTCTTGTTTTCCTCCTCTAAAACCTAGGTGCGTCTTATGGTCAGGTGCGTCTTATAGAGCGAAAAATACTGTAACTTTCTCTTTTTGTTAAATAATAAACGTTTACTGAACAAAAATTTTCCCGGAAACAATAGGACAATCTTTACACGTTGTGTTATGCAGCGCACCTGTCCTTTTTGGGGTCACAAATTTTATAAATTCTTAGTGGCAGATACGTTTGGACACCCCAGATGATGTCTGTTTGAGGCGAATCACGTCGGGTACACTGTCCTGTCAATGCCATTACAGTTCGTTTTTCCTGGTTTACCAAGAATCGTCCATCTCATGCTTTGATGTATACTGAAATGTGAGTGGTCTATGTTTTCAATACATTTTCTATTGATGGTTTTACACTATGTCCAGTCTTCTATCTTTTCTCCTTGGATTTATGTACTAATGGAGTTTTGAGGAGAGGATTCCACCTCTGACTTTAAAAGGCCCTGTATATTAACACATATTGCTACATTGGTTTGGGTGCTGGTTGGCAATCTCCCTAGCAACATACAGTCCATTTGGAGATGATTGGAGTGGAACGTCCATATCCAGGTGATGAGACACCATTGCCTTTATTGACCCATTTGGTATAAGCTGAATTGGGTCCATATGTTCCGGTAAGCCTCCTTATATTCCATTTGGTGGCAGATTTTTTCACGGTGGTGATTCTTCTTCTCTGGGTGATTGATCATCACAATTTGGATCACGCAATTATCATATACGCCTTCACGGACTTATTTACTTAATTTTGGACTTTTTTAGTTCACCAATGACTGTGATGTTTATTTTGTGTACAGATATGTATTTGTGCCATATATTGTTTATATGATTCACCTCATATCACCGTTTTTGCACATCCATGTATTCATGATTAGCGCTGCACTGTTTTTTACCTATGGCTATATACTCTTGTGTACCCCCTATTTTTTCATTGTTCCAAAGACCCCAAATGTCCTTCTTAGGACTAATATTTTATAGAAGTGGACTTGCTTGCTTGTCTCTGCTCTATCTGTCTTTCTGCTGTAACTTTCAATTTTTGTTAACTAATAAACATTAACTGAACAAAATGTTCAAATCACCAAAGTAATGTTATTTTCTGAATTAGGATTTTTGAATAAAATTAGTACTTTCTCAAATATTGATTATTTTATCTCACAATTCATTGAGTTATATACTGTACACAGTACTTTGTAGCACTCTTCCTTTAGGGGAATTTCCTAATTAACTCTAAAGTAATGTGGCAGGCTAACAATTCCCCCTTAGGGAAGAAATCCTTGGTTTATGATAGGGTAAAGGAAAGGTTCGGATCCAGTCACTTTTTTAGGGTTCTATTTGCTCTGCAAACTTATGGAGGAGAGGATTAGGAATACAGGATACCCAAAAAGTACAGTTTACCTCCAATTCTCTAATACCAGGGAATGTAGTTGGAGCCTTAAAGTGATTGTAAAATCTACAACTTTTTATTAAAATAATAAAAAAGTCATACTTAACTTCTATGTGCAATGTTTTTGCACAGAGCAGCCCTGAACCTCCTCTTCTAGGGTCCTCCGCCAACATTTCAGGCTCTTTCTCTTCTCTGTATGCCCCCATAGCAAGCTGCTTGCTATGGGAGCACACCTGCAGGCTCCCCGCTGAGCCTTGCTACCTGTGTCCATAGACACACATAGCGTGGCTCGGTCCCACCCCCTGGTCCCTCCTCACAGTATTTGATTGACAGAAGCAGGAGCCAATGGATCCTGCTGCTGTCCAAGTCCCTGTGAAAAGAGGAAGAGTGGTGAGAGAAGGCTTCACCAGGGCACTGGATTCCTGACTCCCTGGCTCAATTAAGCGTTTATGGAGAGGGGAGGAAAATAGTTAGTGTTTTTTTTTTAATCTTAATGCAGGGAATTCATTAAGGTAAAAAAACACCCATACTTTCATATGATCTGGTCTTGTCCATACCTCCAATTTTCTTGTCAAATGTTACACAGTTTATTATATGGTTAACTACCATTCCTATCCCACAACAGGCGAATGCCTTTCTCCTTGGGCTGGTGGAGGCCTTGGCCCCCGCCAGAGCTTTCCATACATCGTTGGGGCTACTATTGTTCTATGCTGAGAAAGCTATTATTTTTCAATGGAAGTCAGGATCTGCTCCTACTCTGGGGATTTGGAAGATGGTAGTGAATTCTGCCATACCCCTTCACAAGGAGATGTATATGTCCTGATGCTCCCAAATTGTTTTTTCACAAAGTGTGGGACATCTGGTTGGAATCAGACACCACTGCTGTAGACCAACATGACTCTGAGGCTGCTATCAGTATTCCTTAAGACCAGCCTATGTGTGGTCCTGTATTTAAACAGCCCCCCCCCCCTGCCTTTTATAGTTCATTTGACTATTTTACAGTTCCATTACTAAGGCTGTATTCACACTTCATCGTTTTGAATCGCGGGCAGATTTGCTGCGAATCTGCCCGCGATTTGACAGCGCTGATGTGTAAATGACAAATTGCCGGACTCACATTTGAGATGTCATTAATTTGACTGATACCTCAAATCGCGGTGCGGGTCTTCCGCGATTTTCGTGCGATAATTCACGCTGCAATCATGGAAATCCGCATCGCGGAAAGCATGTCGCCCAAAATATTGTGCGACAATCGTAGCAGACACGCACCGCGATTTAAGGTGTCATTCAATTGAATGGCATCTCAAATGCGAGTCCTGCGATTTGTCATTCACACATCAGCTCTGTCAAATCGTGGGCAATTTCGTTTTTAAATCTGCCCGCGATTCAAAATGCTGCAGTGGGAATGCAGCCTTATGGTTTCTCGATACCTCAGCCCATAGGGTGGTAGAGAGGGGATACCTTCCTCCGGGTACTTTATTATCTTGTTTTGCTGGTCCTAACAGTCTGGTAGTCTTTTTTGAGTTCTTTGAGTAGCAAGGGTGGGGTTTTTCTGTTTAGTTTTACTCTAGGTTTACCTGCTTTTGAGTTTTGTTTTTTTAAGTTTCTGTGTATTATTGCACTACCTTCAGCTGGGGTATGCCCAGAGGCTCTGTTTTGTACCTCTACCCTATTTACGAAAAACACTTTCAGATGATCCCTGAAAACCCATCTCTTCAGAGAAGCCTATCTGGCCCCCCACCTAACAACTGTCCATTTATCTTCTCCATCAGTACATCCCCCACAGTTATTACCTCTTGTATCTCTTGACCTTCCCTCTTAGATTGTAAGCTCTAAGGAGCAGGGCTCTCTGATTCCTACTGTATTAAAGTGTATTGTATTTGTACTGTCTACCCTCAAGTTGTAAAGCGCTGCACATACTGTTGGCGCTATATAAATCCTGTATAATAATAATAATAAATAAAAAGATGTTTAACCACTTAAGCCCCGGACCAATATGCAGCTAAAGGAACAGGCCCCTTTTTGCGATTCGGCACTGCGTCGCTTTAACTGACAATTGCACGGTCGTGCGACGTGGCTCCCAAACAACATTGGCATCCTTTTTTTCCCACAAATAGAGATTTCTTTTGGTGGTATTTGATCACCTCTGTGGTTTTTATTTTTTGCGCTATAAACAAAAATAGAGTGACAATTTAAAAAAAAATGCTATATTTTTTACTTTTTGCTATAATAAATATCCCCCAAAAATATATAGAAATTTTTTTTTCCACAGTTTAGTCCGATACATATTCTTCTACATATTTTTGGTAAAAAAAAATCACAATAGGCGTTTATTGATTGGTTTGTGCGCAAAAGTTATAGCTTCTACAAAATAGGGGACTGTTTTATGGCATTTTTAATAATATTTTTTTTTTTACTAGTTATTGCGACGATCAGCGATTTTTATTGTGACAGCGACATTATGGCGAACACATCGAACACTTTTGACACCATTTTGGGGCTATTGTCATTTTTACAGCGATCAGTGCTATAAAAATGCACTGTTACTGTGAAAATGACACTGGCAGTGAAGGGTTTAACCTCTAGGTGGCACTGTAGGGGTTAAGTGTTCCCTAGGAAGTGATTCTTACTGTAGGGGGGCGTGGCTACACGTTACATGTCACTGATCGTCTGTTCCAACGACAGGGAACAGACGATTACTTTGTTTACACTCACCTCTCCCCGTTCTTCAGCTCTGTGACCCGATCGCGGAACACCGGCGGTGATCGGGTCCGTGGGTTCCACGGGCGCGGTCACATAGCTCAGGACCGGGTTGTGAGCGTGCCGCCGGCGGCACGCGCGACCCACGGCTGGGCTCTTAAAGGGCAACGTACTTGTACGTTGATGTGCCCAGCCATGCCATTCTGCCGACGTATATCGGCGTGAGGCGGTCCTTAAGTGGTTAAAAAAAAGGTGAAAATCTAAGGCGTTTTTCAGGTGCTAAAGGGCTAAAAATAGCACCTGTAAAGCACCTGAAAAAGGCCTGCCCTGCCACCCCAATGTTTAAGCCATAGTGCTTTCACACTGGGGTGGTGCGCTTGTGGGACGGTAAAAAAAGTCCTGCAAGCAGCATCTTTGGGGCGGTGGATGAGCGGTGTATACACAACAATTCCCCACTATGTTGGAGTTGGTATATTCACACATACTCTGGTCATGCAAGGGACTAACTAGTTATTGGAACCAAGTCTTCCGGTTGATATCCCAGGTCACTGGAATATTAGCAAAAACCCGACCAAGCCCTAGCTCTACTCCACCTGGGTATAGAACGTTTCCCTGCATACTTTCATACTATCGTAATTATTCTTATATCCGCCAAGTCACTTGTCACCAAACTTTGGAGGTCCAACCAAGCACCTAACCTCTCTGAGCTTATAGCTCTGGTGAAGCTTATCTACAACTATGAAAGATACATAGCCCTTAGAAATGTATCTATACACAAATTCAATCAATTGTGGTGAGCATGGAGCCAAATTACTTTTCAAACCACTTCCTGACATCTCATTTATTGTAAATGTCGTGTTATCTTGTTTTCATATCTATGTAGAATTGAGACAACTATGTTGTACACTGCTGGTTTGTTGTCTTTGTGTACCTCGCATTATGTACTTTATTTTCCATTGTACTGTTCTTGAACTTGCAATAAAAATTATACTGATAAAAAAAAAAAGTATATTCAAGTGTTAAAACTCTAAACAGGGAAATACAAAAATGTTAAGCATAATCAGTTATCTTTAAATCGTAGAATCTCCAAAGAATATGAATTGCACGCCAGGGATAAGTAGTCATTATGGATATTGGTGAAGCAGGAATATATAAAAGGTTTGTGCAGAATAATATTTGAAAGCAATAGAAAATATTAGATCAAATGATGCTTGCAGCACATATTTTTTATATGTTTCTTTTTTTCTTATTATTAACCCAGAACCTTTTTATCTTTGTCTTCAGGTCAAACATTTTTTTTTAACAGACATTTTATAAGTTACCATTATCCTACCTCTTTCTATGTCAGTATTGCTTAGTTTATTTTCTGTACTGCACAGTGTTAATGGAAAAAAGAAGCTTAAAATAACTGTCCTTGAAATTGTAAGAATCATTATACAGCTTGGTAAGGATTGTGCAGTGAATATAAATGCTATTAAAGATGCATTCTGATTTCCAAAAATTTTGGGGGAGCTAAGTCTCTTTATTGTTTATTTGTTTTAGGTTGAGAGTGGTAAGATTTATCAAAGTGTTTTCCATTCGAACTAATGGTATCAGTTTTAAACTTCAGCATTTTCTCTTTAATTTAAGGTCAAGTAAAAAATAAAATACAAATTAAGGTGGTTTGTTGACAAGGTAAACATGCCCATCAACCCTGTCTTGCCACCATTCACCTTTTCCTCATCTAATATGCTTACCAGACGGTCTAAGGCCCCATACACACTGCAGATTTTTGTCTTAAGATTTACAAAAAACATATAATATTACATAGTTAGTAAGGTTGAATAAAGACACCAGTCTATCCTGAGTGAGTGTCTACAATTCTCCCTATCCCTGTAAATTGTGTCTCATTAAGATGCTCATCTATTATATTATTATTTATTTAAGTGTAGCGGGTATTTGAATTTAGGGGAAGCATCTGGATGGTAGTGTAACCCAGATGCACTGATTTCTAGGGAATCTGAGACCCTTTTATGGTTCTTGGAGGACTCTGGTGGTGTGATGCTCCCTTGTCCTCCCCTGGAGCTGGTACAGAGGGGCGGGGAACCCGCTGTGACGCAAAGGGAGAGGGGATAAAAGGGGCGGATGCCTTTACCACGTGGTTGGTTAGTGTCGAGGTTCAGAGTCGGGAGGACGCGGCCGCACCCAGGCACCTTCAGCTTGGGTGCTGGCATTTCGGTGTTCCCGGCCCAGGTGCCTTTGACCTGGCCGGAGCGGAGATGGAGTCCATCTCAGGCACCTTTAGCCTGGGGTGAGGTACTATGGCGGATGCCTGGGGCTCAGTACCTTCGACTGAGTTCCGCGAGGGTGGAGGAATCTGAGGGGGCCCTAACTCCTTGGGTGCCCGTGTCTGAGTTTGTGAGGTCTGGTGAGCAGAACTTCTCTGGAGAGTCCGGCGCAGCATCGCTGGTGACAGAGAGGCCTCCGGTATCTCCCTTGGATGGATATCCTTCCCCTGACAGGGGCCCTGCTAGCGAAGGTAATTCACGTTCTACTTCACATAGTCAGTGGCAGTGACTATTCGCCACTGGTGATACCACAGTGGTTAGCAAAAGAAGGGAAAGGATTGTGCCTCGACCTACTCCCATTACTACTAAGTTGTTGCAAAAGAATCCAACTTAACCGTGCTGTATGTTTATTCGCTGAGAAGAATAAAACTGTGTTGGACCTTTTCAGTGTGTGGAACTCTGGTTACTAGGAGCAAAGGAGTCAGGGACGAAGGACAGGACTTGACTCTAGGACACCTACACAAAGCCTGATCTTTCTGGCCTTCACCTCTTCACTATGGAGGACATGGGCCATGGTGTATCTCATCCCTCCCCCCGGTACTAACACCCCTAGACGAAGAAAGACAAGCCGAGAATAAGAAGGGGAGAGAGGGGTGAGGCCGCTACATAAGGTACCCATATAGCGCTGTCAATTTACACAGCGCTATATGGGTCAATTTACACAGCGCTCCACACATACATTGCACGCTCACATCGGTCCCTACCCTCAAAAAATTTACTAACTCTTTGTGCTGGAGGGAATTCCAGATTGGAAAACAATGGAGTCATTGGGTCAGTCATCGTAGATAATCCCCCTTTTTTATTATTGTATCCCATATTTTTAAGGTATCTACAGCAAAAATCGTTAATCTTTTTTTTGGTGTCGAAGCTGAGGTTTTATCCATGGGAGGATTTTAAGTTGTACACCTATGATATTTTCTTCTATATTAATCCACTGCTTATTTTTTGTATTATGATACCAGTCTATTATCCTAATCAATGATGCTGCCTGTAAATATTTGGAGAAGTCAGGGAGTGCAAAGCCTCAGTTTTTCTTTGTTCTAATAAATATTTCCCTTTTATTCTTGTTTTTTTTTTGTGCCCAGATAAAACTTCCCATTATTTTTCGTAATTGTAACATTATTTTTTTTGGAGGAATCAAAGGTATACCGTATATACTCGAGTATAAGCCGACCTGAGTATAAGCCGAGGTACCTACTTTTACCACAAAAAAATGGGAAAACTTATTGACTCGAGTATAAGCTTGGGGGGGGGAATGTGCCCATTGCCACCTCACTGTGCCAATTGCCCAACCTTACTGTGCCCATTGCCATCTCACTGTGCCACCTCACTGTGCCCATTGCCACCTCACTGTGCCCATTGCCACCTCACTGTGCCACCTTACTGCGTCCATTGCAGCCTCCATGTGCCCGAGTCAGTCAGTGTACCTGAAAATCTTCTTATTCTGCGGCCGGGGTCCATTGTATAAATCTTGCGGCTTTCTTCTGGCCCCTTTTGTGATAGGCGTTTCCAGCAAACACTGTGTTGAGTGTTGCGCCTATCACGGAGATCCTCTCATTCTCGGACTCCGTTTCCCAGCAGGCACTGTGTTCAGTGTTCCGCCAATCACGGACGTCGGACAAGAGAACGTCCATGATAGGCGCAACACTCAACACAGTGTTTGCTGGAAACGCCTATCGCGGAAGAGACCAGAA
This sequence comes from Rana muscosa, assembly GCA_029206835.1. Taxonomy (NCBI): domain Eukaryota; kingdom Metazoa; phylum Chordata; class Amphibia; order Anura; family Ranidae; genus Rana; species Rana muscosa. Next base: position 353,836,465 of record CM055118.1, read on the forward strand.
GAAAGCCGCGAGATTTAAACAATGGACGCCGGCCGCGGAATAAGAAGATTTTCAGGTACTGACTCGAGTATAAGCCGAGGAGTATACTTTCCGCCCTAAAAAAAGGGCTGAAAAACTCGGCTTATACTCGAGTATATACGGTAGTTTGGAATATATACAGTAATTTTGGCAGTATATCCATTTTTACTACGTTAATTCTACCCATCCATGAATTAATTATTTTATCATATTTTTGGAATATTTTTATGGTTTCCTTTATTATTAAGGTTTAGTTCATTTCCTGTAACTTATTCAAGTTAGTTGGGATATATATCCCTAAATATTTAATTGCTTCTTTTTGCCATTTAAAGGGAAAGTCTTTTTGAAGAAGCGTCCGTGCCTTTTCTGCTAATGATATATTTAACATTTCTGATTTATCATAATTCACTTTAAAATTACTTAATCTTCCAAATCGTCTAAGTTCCTGTATTAAATTTGGTATTGATATAATCGGATTGGTAATATATATTAGCAGGTTGTCTGCATATACCACCATTTTGTATTCTTTTCCTTTGATATTTATCCCCTGAATATTTTTATTCTCCCGTATGGCTGTAGTAAGATGTTCCATTACTAATACGTATAACAATGGGGACAAGGGACATCCCTGCCGAGTACCATTTGATATCTGCATATATTCAGAATAATTTGCGTTTATTCTTACTTTTGCTCTGGGACTCTGATATAGTGCCATAATCCTGTTCAACATTTTAGGTCCCATTCCTAATTGAAATTGGAGTTTCTTCCATAAACCACCATCCCACCCTATCAAACGCCTTCTCAGCATCTATTGACAGAAGGCATGCTGGGATGGCGACCTTCTGGGCATACTCCATCAATGTACAAGTTTTTATTATATTGTCCCTCGTCTCTCTACCTTTAGTGAATCCTGTTTGATCTAAATTTATATGTTTAGGCAAAATTGGTGATAGTCTATTGACAATAATTTTAGAGTATAATCGTATATCTATATTAGTAAGGAAAATTGGACGATAATTACTACATAGTGTGTGATCTTTTCCTGGTTTGGGAATTAATGTTATATGCGCTTCCATATTTTGTGATGTAAATGTTTGAAATGTTGAAATATTATTATACGTCTTTTTTAGAATAGGTATAATTATATCTTGAAATGCTTTATAAAATCTTGGTGTATATCCATCTGGGCCTGGGCTTTTGCCCAGAACCAGTGTAGATATAGCATGTTGCATCTCTTCTAGTGAAATGTCTCTATCCAATTCTTCCATTGTTTTTTTTAGAAAAAGTGGGTAGAGCTGTTTCCTTGATATACTGACATATTTCCTCTATATTTTTATTCCTTTCTTCCTTTATTGTTGTCCTTTTATATTACCGTATATACTCGAGTATAAGCCGAGTTTTTCAGCCCTTTTTTAGGGCTGAAAGTACACCCCTCGGCTTATACTCGAGTCAGTACCTGAAAATCTTCTTATACTGTGGCCGGCATCCATTGTTTCTCCTGGTCCCTTCTGTGATAGGCGTTTCCAGCAAACACTGTGTTGAGTGTTCCACCTATCACGGAGGTCCTCTCATTCTCGGACTCCGTTTCCCAGCAGACTCGGTGTTCAGTGTTCTGCCTATCATGGACGTTCTCTTGTCCAAGGATGAAAAGACGTCCGTGAGTGGCGGAACACTGAACACAGTGCCTGCTGGGAAACGGAGTCCGAGAATGAGAGGATCTCCGTGATAGGCGGAACACTCAACACAGTGTTTGCTGGAAACGCCCATCACGGAAGGGACCAGGAGAAAGGCACGATATTTAAACAATGGACGCCGGCCGCAGTATAAGAAGATTTTCAGGTACACTCGGGCACAGGGAGGCTGCAATGGACACAGTGAGGATGGGCACAGTAAGGTGGCAATGGGCAAAGTGAGGTGGCAATGGGCACAGTGAGGTGGCACAGTGAGGTTGCAATGGGCACAGTAAGGTTGGGCAATTGGCACAGTGAGGTGGCAAAGGGCACATTTCCCCCCTAGGCTTATACTCGAGTCAATACGTTTTCCCAGTTTATTGGGGTAATATTAGGTACCCCGGCTTATACTCAGGTCGGCTTATACTCGAGGATATATGGTATATAGCTTAGAGTAGTATGTATGGAATGTTTAAGACATTTCTTTAAGATCATAAGTCATTTCCCAAGTAGATTTCAAAATGTTTACTATAGAGGTCAGGGGTGGTTGTTGTTTTAATATTCTAGCAAGTGCTTTCCCAGTTTTGTTTCCATAATGATATTGTTGGGCTCTATTTTTATCCCTCAATCGCAGGGACTGTTCATCAAGCAGGGTTTGTAGTTCCCTTCGTTTATCCTTTAATTTAATTCCCTCTACTGAATTAGATCTTTGTTTATGTGTTTTTTCCAATGATGATATTTCTTCCAACAATTGGGTTATTTTTTGTTCTTTTTCTTTTTTTAAATCTTGCTCCATGCTTGATGAATTGTCCTCGCACTACACATTTTAATGTTTCCCATTGTATGGGGATAGAAGTATCATCTGTTTCATGGTTTTGTATAAAGTCTTTTATTGTTTGCCGAATATCTTTTTCACATTTCTTATCATTAATCAGATTATCATTCAATCTCCATATTCCTCTTGATTTCGTATATTCTATCATCTGTAAATCCATATAAATCGGAGCGCGGTCTGACCAAAAAAAATTACCAATATCTGTGGAGGGAGTCATCATCAAATCTGTTTGATTAATAAAAAAATAATCTATTCTATGATATGTATTATGTATATTTGAATAATATGAATAGTTCCTTTCTGTTTGATGTTGAGCCCTCCATATATCTATCATTTGGTATTTTCCTAATAAATATTTAAATTCTTCTAATTGGCTGTTATTTCTATGTGATTAAATTGCTGTAGTATCAATTTTTGGGTCCATTATAAAATTAAAATCTCCTCCTATTATTATAGTTCCTTCTGCTTTATCCATTGCGTCCAAAAAGACTCGTATTCCATTTTTAATTTGTTCATAATTTGGTAGGTAAAAAATTGATAATTGTAAATATCTTCCTGTATAGTTGGACCTTCAAAATTAAGGACCTACCATCTTTCCCCTTCCAAATTTGTATTATTTGGTGGAGTATGTCTTTATAGATTGCAGTGGACACTCCTCGTGATTTAGAGTATGGGAATGAGTCATGGACACATGTTAAATAATTTCTATTACTGATTTTGGGAATGTGGTCTGAACGAAAATGTGTTTCTTGAAATAATATGATACCAATCTTCTGTTTATGAAATAAGTGTAATATTTGTGTTCTTTTAGAGGGAGAATTCAAGCCTCTGACATTAAAGGAACAAAATGTCACTTTATCCATTCAGAGAGGAAAAAAAAAGAGAAGAGAAAAAATAAACTCCTTATTTATTTTTCACAAGACACTAACTAACAGGCACTAATGTTGAACGAGATTGCCTGGCTTGCAATCTCCGCTCTAATTAGGGTGGCACAGTGGTGTAGTGGGTAGCACTCTCACCTAGCAGTAAAAAGAATTGCTGGTTCAAATCCCAACCACGACACTACCTGCCTGGAGCTTGCATGTTCTCCCTGTACCTGCGTGGGTTTCCTCCCACACTCCAAAAACATGCTGGTAGGTTAACTGGCTTCTGTCTAAAAAAAATTGGCCCTAGTATATGAATGTGAGTTAGGGACTTTAAATTGTGAGCTCCTTGAGGGTAGGGACTGATGTGAATGTACAATGCATATGTAAAGCGCTGCGTAAATTGATGGCGCTATATAAGTACCTAAATAATAATAATTCATCCCAAATGTGTTTTATCGGGTTGAGGTCAGGCCAGTCAAATTCCTCCACCGCAAACTCGCTCATCCATGTCTTTATGATTTTGCTTTGTGCACTAGTCCAAATCATTTGGTGGAGGGGGATTATGGCATGTTTTTTTTTCAGAGGTTTTCCCCCCCAGTGGGAAATTCTTAAGGTGTCAGCATACCAAGACATTTTGGATAATTTAATGCTCCCAACTTTGTGGGAACAGTTTGGGGATGGCTCCTTTGTCTTCCAGCATGACTGCGCACCAGTGCACAAAGCAAGGTCCATAAAGACATGGATGAGCCAGTTTGGGGTGAAGGAACTTGACTGGCCTGCACAGAGTCCTGACCTCAGCCTGATAGGACACCTTTGGGGTGAATTAGAGTGGAGACTATGAGCCAGGTCTTCTTGTCCAATATCAGAGCCAGACAAATGCGCTTCTGTAAGAATGGTCAAACATTCTCATAGACCATCTCCTAAACCTTTTGGACAGCCTTCTCAAAAGAGTTGAAGCTGTTATAGGTGCAAAGGGTGGGCCAACTCAATATTGAACCCTACAGACTAAGACTGGGGTGCCATTGAAGTTCATGTGTGTGTAAAGGCAGGTGCCCCATTACTTTTGACAATATAGTGTATATCTACCCAAACTCATGGCTCACCTCCAGACTTGCTCCTTTCAACCCACACGGATGACCCAGGTGCTGGCTACAACAGCCCGTCTCCACTCTCAATCAACAGTAAATATATGCCACACTCCATAACTAGCTTGTTTACAAGGAAAGGAAAAGCCAGTAGTGGTGAAACGCATCAGAAAAGGTGGTTTTGGGTAGATACAATTATGTATGCAGTTTTCATCTTTAAATAGAGAGAAGCGCTAACTTTTGGAATGCCCCCTGGACGTGCTGACGTCATTCCTTCCACCTCCGAATGCAGCCGATCCTAATCAAGAGCTTCGGATAGCCGGAAAGCACTGAAAGACAGCTTGCGCTCCAAGCACAGCAGCGATTTTGTCAATCCTCCTTCCAGCCACTAGCCAGCTGAGCTCTGCTGACACAGCCGTTTACTTGCTGACCTCTGTAACTACCAGCCGCTAACCTGCTGATCTCTGCATATCTCAGAGGGCCACAGTCACACGCCGATCCCAACTCATGTGAGTGTATCTATCCTAATCTATTCCAAATATTGCCACAGGTACACTTAGATGGTGTGCCCCCTCCCCTTTCTTCTCTTTGCAAGTTTTGGAGTGCGGTTTATATTTACTTCTAACATATATCTAGTCTAACACCTTAAAAATTCCAACATTATTTAGCATTCCTCTGGAAAATCAGGGAAGTGGCCATGGGTATGAGATATAGGAAAGAGGGATGTTGTGGCCAAATAATGCTATACCTTTGGCACTGTAGTATTCTCATTCAATATTTTTATTGAAGTTTACAGGAAGAACAGAAAAAAGAAAGGGAGGGAGTGAACAGTGTCAACCATACAATAGGACATAGGGAATAGGGTCATATGTATGGGAACAAATGGCAAAACAATAACAAAACTGTGTAGACAATGTAATCCATTTCAATGGTTGATTTCAAGGTTAGGAGGATCGTCTGACACCCCTGGACATCCCATCTGTGAACAATCTGTGTCATGAGGGGGAGACCATTCAGCTAACCTTTACTCTATTGTTCAAACATTTTATTAGGAAAAGGGAAACAGTATATGACATAGGGACTGAAGGGGAGAACTCTCCTCAGGAGCAAAGATAGTACATGGAGTATATTTTAAACCATAGAACCAGTAGGGACGCAGCCTAAGGTGTGGAGACAGTGGTAGCAGTAATAGTGCAGTGAATTCAAAATTGGGAGAGTGATGTAACATATAGCCAATATAAAGTGCGTCAGTGGTGAGGCACAGATCTGAAAGCAGCAGTGGGCTGCTTTCGCAAGTGAGAGCTAGTTAGAGCAAGTGTTGGGAATGAGATGGGAAAAGGATCAGGTTAAGTACGGGAAACTCGGAGTATCAGACCATGGTCCCATACGTAGACATGTGGATCCTGGGGGGAGAGCTCATTGAGGTGAATGAGCCATTTGAGAAACAGAGAAGAAGAAGAAGAAGAGATAAAGAGGGGAAAGAAGGGAGGACAAAGCAAGAGGGAGCAGAAAAGAGGAGTCACCGGGGGAGAAGGGGGGGTCCGATGTCTGTATATAGTTAGGAAGGAAGTGACCTGAGGGCGGAGTAGAGAGCTGACAAAATCAAGGGGGAGAAAATGATATACCCAGGGTTGCCAAAGACCTTATTGAGGAGTACGGCCTCGACCTTAGCGTGGGTCATCGTTCTAGTGATTCTATGCTTAGTTTCCAAAGTGTTTAGGTAGGGGGTTTTCCAGGTCTTTGGGATCGTTTGCTTTGCAGCTGTGGTGACCTGCAGAAGTAATTTGAATTTGGGGCGAGTCAGGTCTAGAGGTTTTTTATTAAGTAGGGCAATCGAGGGGTCGAGATCAAGAATGCTGCTGACTAGAATAGAAATAAGGCACTGCAGTATTCACACAGGGGGCAATAAAATTCTCACAGGGCTACTAACCCTTCCCTAATCCATCTAAAGCTTTTACTCTCTAGATCATCCATTCACTTTCAAAAACATTTCTTTTTTTGTACATGTATTTGGCCCTAACTGGTTATGTGAAGTGAATGCGGGTCAGGGTAAAAAAGACTCCTTAATAAATTACTATTCAAAGTCCATGCTACCATATCAGAGTAAAGGCTACGGAATTAAATGAATTCAATATTTATCAAAAAATGGGTCACAATATCACAAATGAGAACAAGAAATCTTGAAAACATAAATTTAAGCCTTACTCACTAAGGAGGTTAATAAAGAGTCCTTCATTATGTTCATTATGAATTTCAGTAGTCCATAAAAAAGTATTAGATTTCATGTTTTTTATTGCAGGTCTTGTTTTATCTCATTATGTTTTGTGTGAAAAATGACAAGTATTGAAAATTTCTAGTCCTAGTAAAGATGGATGTTTGTGAGCAAGAGGGCTGTAATGGTGGAACACACCCATTCCCACATCATAATTTTGTCTGCAAGTAGCGTATTTCAATGTATATTAACATTTTCCAGACCATCACCCTTCCTATCAGTGTTATATAGCTGGATCCTCATTCTTACATTCCCTATACAGTTTGTATATCCTTTTTTGTGGAACTTTGGACATACAGTTCAAGCATTCTAGGTCTGTTCTTCTATAAAAACACTACTGTATCATTTTCAGAGAAGGCAAATTGTCTCTTTCAGCCTATCTGCTTCCTGCATTGGTGGGACTTTTGTGGTTATGATATTTACCCTTGTTAGAGTGAGATTAAAGCCTCATACACACGATCGGACTTCAAACAAACTTTTCCGTGGATTTTTGTTTAATGGGCGTTGGCCGGGAACGCCAATAGCATACACACAACAGGACTTTTTCAGCCAACAAACATGAACGTAGTGACGTAATTGACGTACTACGTGGTTTTTCTGCTCTTTACCGCCACCCTTTGGTCAACTTCTGCTATTGTTGGTTGATTTTAACATTGGTTCTGAGCATGGGTATTTGTACTTCGGACTAAAGTCCGATGGATTTCTGTACACACGGCAGGACTTTGCACCGTAGGACTTTTGTTGCCAAAAAGTTTGTCTGTTTGCAGAGCGAACTTTTGTCCGATGAAAACCGAAAAAGTTTGTCTGATGGAGCGTAAACACGGTCAGATTTTTTTGAAAACCTGCTCACTTTGAAAATTGTTGTCAAAAAGTCTGATCGTGTGTGGCTTAAGAGTAACCAGTCAACTTGGGTAGTAGGGGGGTAGCACAAAACAGTTCATCTAAAGCCCCATACACGCGATCTGACTTTTTGACAACAAACTTCAAAATTAGCAGGTTTTCAAAAAAATCCTACCGTGTGTATGCTCCATCGGACAAACTTTTTCGTTTTTCATCGGACAAAAGTACGCTCTGCAAACGGACAAACTTTTCGGCAACAAAAGTCCTACGGTGCAAAGTCCTGCTGTGTGTACAGAAATCCATCAGACTTTAGTCTGAAGTACAAACACGCATGCCAAGAACCAATGTTAAAATCAACCAACAATAGCAGAAGTTTACCAAAGGGTGGCGGTAAAGAGCAGAAAAGAGCAGAAAAACCACGTAGTACGTCAATTACGTCACTACGTTCATGTTTGTTGGCTGAAAAAGTCTGAGCATGTGTATGCTATGGGCGTTCACGGCCAACTCCCTTCAAACAAAAATCCATGGAAAAGTTTGTTTGAAGTCCAATCGTGTGTATGAGGCTTAAGGCAGGAAGCAGTGGTGGCCACTCATGCAGGGCGCAGGGTTGCTGCCCCCCTAATCCATGCACCCAGCCCCTAATCTACATGCAGGGCACCGGATGCATGGATTCCAGTGTTTTTTTTTTTAAGCACATGATTAGAGCCTGAGATTCTAATTGGCTTCATAAAGGGTGGGCTTGGGGGGCACAGAGCACTGCGCCTCGAGCCCACCCAGTTGTGTGACATTAGCAAAATAATATTTGCTCATGTCTTCCTGCTTATCCAATCAGGAAGCGGGTCCTAGGACCCAATTGGCCGCGAGCATTAAGTCCTGATTGGCCGAGAGTAGAAGCGACCACTGGGGCTTGGGAGGAGACGCAGGAGGGGAAGCCGCCAAAGCCGTGACTTGGATGGGGTAAGTGAGAGGCTGGCAGGGGGCCTGGCGGACAATGGGCAAGCGATGTGGTGATCAAACGACGGGGGCAATTTAGCAAGTAAGTGAGCACTGGGGGGGTGGTTGGTTGGTTGGCTGGGGGGCTGCGGGCCCCCCCAAAGAAAATTGAGCACCAGCCAGCACTGGCAGGAAGAATAAATTAAGTCCTACCAATAGCATATTTTCAATTAGGAATTTCAACATCAACATTTGAACGAGTACAATGTAATGTAGATCTTTATTTTTATCTGTCTTTTCAGCCGCAAAGATGACTATGAATAACACAAATGTGACAACAGTAAATGAATTATTTTTTATGGGGTTCCCTGGACTGGATGGATTCAGATTTCTCCTCTTCATTCTCATATTGTCTGCATTTACCGTGACGGTGTTCCTCGATAGTGTGATTATAATGTTAGTGGCAACCAGGAGAAGTCTACATTCCCCCATGTACTTGTTTCTGGTTAATTTCTTATTTTCAGAAATGTGTTTAGTGACTGTTATTGTCCCCAATATGTTACGTATCATATGGATGGATGGAGCCACCATGTCTGTCCCTGGATGCATCACTCAGAGCTACTTGTTTGTATCTTCAGGTACTACTGAATGTTATCTTCTCACTGCAATGTCCTATGACCGATACTTGGCCATATGTAAACCTTTACACTATAGTACAATAATGAACCACACCCTTCAATGTTTCCTGATTATCTTTTGCTGGATGTTAGGTTTTCTTTTGACATTGGTCACACTAAGTTTTGTGGCATTACTCAAGTTCTGTGGCCGGCATGTTATTGACCATTACTTCTGTGATCTTGCTCCTTTCATTGACATCGCTTGTTCAGATACTTCTGGTCTGCAAATTGATATATTTGTTCTATCTGTCCCCAGTGTTGCAATACCATTTCTATTAACTGTTGTAAGTTATGTGTGCATTTGTGTAGCCATCCTTAGAATGCCGTCTATCGGCAGCAGGAAAAAAGCCTTCTCTACCTGTAGCAGTCACCTCTTGGTGGTCGGTATGTTTTATGGAGCTGTGCTAATAAATTATTTTACTCCAGTAAGAGGACATTCTGTAGACATTAACAAAATGTTATCAGTTATGTTTACTGTAGTAACACCGTTCTTCAATCCCATTATATACAGCCTGAGGAACCAGGAAATGCATGCTGTCATATTCAGGTATATACAACGGAAAAAATGAAGATCCCAACACGTATGCCGCGTACACACGATTGTGATTCACGGTGGTGAAAACACCACCGTGAATCACGACAGGAAAAACAAGGGAACGGCTTGTTCCCCCACACACGGCCGTTTTTCCCGTCTTGACGAGAAAAACGACCGTGTGTAGGCTCCGCGGCAGTGTTTCCCTATGGGAAAACTGCAGTGGAAAAAAATGACAGGAATCACGATGAGAAAAATTAGAGCATGTTCTAATTTTTCTCGTCGTGATTAATACCGTTTTTCCCGTCGGGAAAAATGGCTAAAAGCCCACAGACGATCGTTTTTCTCGTCCAAGGGAAAAAATGTAATTTTTCCTGACGGGAAAAATGATCGTGTGTACGCGGCATTAGAAATATTATTATTAGGATTATCATAATATGTGGTTCATAAAATATAACATTTCCATCTTGGATAAAACTTTGAAAGGTAACGCTTAATGTGTTTTTGAGTGAATACTATTTATGTTTTATTTGTACATTTTCATTTACAATAAAAATGATCTCATAACCTTCGAAAGCTAATACCACTTTTGTGGGAAAAAATAGCAAATAAAAAAATATATAGCAAATACAATTGCTACACAATTCACATTGTGATTGAATGTTATTAACCACTCTATTACCATGCTATAGCTAAAAGACAGCTACAGCGTGGTACTGTAGTTCTGTGATGGCGTCCATAGATATCCTTCTAGAACCCCACCCCCTGCATGTCCGCTGGGCCATGCATCGGGCGTGCTCTGTGACTACTGTATCCTTTGGACATGGCTGATCACTGATAAGGTAAAGGACCCATCACAGCGGCCCTTTAACACGTGATCAGCTGTGTCCAATTACAGCTGATTACATGTAAACAGACTTGACGGTTATCGGCAGTGCTTTCCTCATGCCCCGCTCCGTCTGAAAGGGGTCTCAGCACAGGTTCACTTCAAAGTATTTCTACAACCAAAGGTTTTCTTAGAGGAGGATTTGTCAGGGTTTATTTCTGTCTGTATCTCTGAAGGGGAGAACAACCCTCTCTATTTGTCCTGATGACCATTGTCACTGAGACAAGAAGTTATAGCAAATCAAAATTCTGATGCCGCGTACACACGACCGTTTTTAATGTCATTGAAAAAAATCAAGTTTTTCTCGACGTGATTCTTCTCAAGCCTGCCTTGCCTACACACTATCATGAAAAAAAATGCTAGAGCAAAGCGGGGTGACGTACGAAATGTACAACGGCACTATAAAGGGGAAGTTCCATTCGGATGGCGCCACCCTTTGGGCTGCTTTTTCTGATCCTTGTGTTAGTAAAATTTGGTGAGAGACGATTCGCGCTTTTCAGCTTCGTGCTCTTCAGTCCGTTACAGCGTGATAAATGTGCTATCTCCATTACGAATGCTAGTTTTACCAGAACGAGCGCTCCCGTCTTATCACTTGCTTCTGAGCATGCACGTTTTTTTTCACGTCGTTAAAGCCTACACACGGCCGTTTTTCATGACGAGAAAAACGACAACGTGAAAAACGACGAGAAAAATTAGAGCATGTTTCAAATTTTTAATGCCCATGTTTCACGTCGTGGAGCCCACACACGATCGTTTTTAATGACCAAGTTAAAAAATGGCATTTTTCTCGTCATGAAAAATGGTTGTGTGTACGCGGCATGAGGCTTCCAATGAGGAAGGAATTTCCCTCATTTTGTAGATTCTTGCTCTCACATCCTGTTGCTTCTGTGAGACAGAAAGATTAAAGTGGATGTAAACCCTCCATACACCCAGTGAAGTGAAGTGAACAGCCTCAGATGATAAACAGGGATGGACCAAATCTCCCTACATAGGTTTTACATGTATATCTGCTGTCTTCACATTTATATACTGTTTAGAAAGTTGAGATCATGTTAGGAGATTTTCTGTTCCTAGTTAAAGGGGTTGTAAAGGTAAATGTTTTTTCACCTTAATGCATTCTATGCATTAAGGTGAAAAAACATCCGACAATACCGCCCCCCCCAATTTACTTACCTGACCCCTCGAAAGTCCTGCGCTCGTCCCCGTCATCCTCTTCGCCGCTCAGCCTGGCCGTTGATTGGCTACAGTGGATGGATTGAAAGCAGCGCAGCCATTGGCTCACGCTGCTGTCAATCACATCCAATGATGTGGCGCGCCGGGGGGCGGGGCCGAGTGATACAGTGAGCGGCAAAAGCCGCTAGCTGTATCACAGGTCGCTCGCATATAGGTGGCGAGTGATTGCGGGGAGGAGCCGAGACAGCCGCCGAGGGACCCCAGAAGACGTGGATCGGGGGCACTCTGTGCAAAATGAGCTGCACAGTGGAGGTAAGTATAACATGTTTGTTATTTAAAATAAATAAATACATTTTTGTTTACAATCCCTTTAACACAGAGTGTGATGTGTGGGCATACAGCCAAGATAGCTAACATTGCTGATTGGAGGAAAAACACACACCCCCTCTCATCAAAGGCAGAGACTCCCAGATGTGTTTTGTAATAGGACCTGCTCCCTGCTAATCTATTTTAGCAACCTCCCCGGACTGAAGATTCAGTCTGAGAATTTGTCAGAAGTTATCAGGCTGATAACAGAGGAACATTTCAGGAGAGAGCTATGGGACTCATTGAAGATAGATAACAAAATACTGCAGATATATGTGCCCAGCTCAAATTTCATGAATCGAGTTTACATCCTCTTTAAAGAGATTGTAAAGGATCCTTTTTTTATTTTCTAAATAGGTTCCTTTAAGCTAGTGCATTGTTGGTTCACTTACCTTTTCCTTCGATTTCCCTTCAAAGGCCTCGTACACACGGCCGAGATTCTCGTTGAAAAAAACATGTCGTTTTTTTCGACGAGATTCTTGGACAAGAAACTTGTCCCGGCCGAGTGTACACACGCTCGTTTCAAAGAACCCGCGGTTCTTTGAAAGGAGAGTACGCGGTGACGTCATCGACTACGTCGAGCATGCGCTCGTCACATTCGATGCCGTCGCCGCCATCTTGGTATACCCTACGTATGCCTAGGAAGCTACCGCGCATGCGTCGAATTCATTTCGAACATGCGCGGGCTTCCCGGCGGACAGATAAGTGTACACACACTCACTTTTCTCGTCGAGAAACATGCCGAGGAGAATCTCTGCGAGAAAATAGAGAGCAGGTTCTCTATTTTCTCGTCGAGGTTTCTTGTCGTTTTTCTCGACGGGAAACCCGATAGCAGCGTACACACGACCGATTTACTCGGCAAGACCTCTCTGCCAGCAAGTTTCTTGCTGGTTCTTGCCGAGAAAATCGGTTGTGTGTACGAGTTCAAAATGTTTCTTTCTTTCTCTGAGTTTGTTTCTTCCTGTTCCTCCTCAGTAAGCTTGCCCCCATCATCTGAGCCATTCTAACTGGGGGTTAGTCAGCGTGCTTAGCCCCTCCCTTGGGACTACATCCCTGCAGGGAGACGCTGTGAACATTCAAGGGATGTAGTCCCAAGGGAGGAGGCGAGCATGCTGACTAACCCCCAAGCCAGAACGGCTCGGATGATGGGGGCAAGCTTACTGAGGAGGAACAGGAAGTGAGAAATTCAGACAAAGAAAAAAAAACATTTAAAAGGGAAATCAAAGGAAAAGGTAAGTGAACCAACAATGCACTAGCTTAAAGGAACCTATTTAGAAAATAAAAAACAAACCTTTACAACCCCTTTAATCTTCCCAACTGGATGCAATGATAACTGGCAAGGGTTTTATCCTTCCTTCTTCTAGCCTAAATGAAAAATAAAGTTTTGACTTGGAAGATGTAGATTACTTAAATTATTTTTTCACTTTAGAAGAGCTGGAAAGAAGATTGACTGTGCTCCATACTAATAAGGCCCCGGTTGATCTTCTGACACAGATATATAAAACCTATACAGAAAGTCTTTTGCAAAGCACTGTTAGATACCATTAATGCATGCTTTTTGTTTAATTCACTAGCAGCTTCTATGTATGAAGTGCTGTTGGAGGTTATATTAAACACAGATAACGAGGGAATCCATCCAGATCCATTTCACTTGATTTTATTGCTTACAGTAGATGTTAAATTTATATTTAAAATGTTTGCAAATCGCTTGCTTTTTTTAATATGTAAAATGATAAATCTCAAGCAAACAGGCTTTATTCTTATTGAATCTTTGGCCCTTTGTGTAAAAAACTTTTAACCGCTTCCACACCAGCCGCCGCAGTTATACTGCGGCAGGCTGGCTCACCTGCGCGAGCCGTCGTAGCTGTACGTCGGCTCTTTAAGACGCCTACAGCGGCGCACGCGTCCCTAAAGCCTGTCCCCGGAGCCGATGCGAGTGCCCGGCGGTCGCGGTGACTGCCGGGCACCCGTGATTGCTTGTTACAGAACGAGAACGGGGATGTGTGTGTGTGTGTGTAAACACGCAAATCCCAATACTCTCAGGGGCTGGGATACAATGTATGAAAACCAATCAATCTCTACCCCTAGTCAGTCCCATCCCCCTACAGTTAGAACACACATTAGGGAACACAGTTAAACCCTTGATCGCCCCCTAGTGTTAACCGCTTCCCTGCCAGTGACATTTATACAACAATCAGTGCATTTTTATAGCACTAATCGCTGTATAAATGTCACTGGTCCCAAAAATGTGTCAAAAGTGTCAGATTTGTCCGCCGCAATATCGCAATTGTCAGTTAAAGCGACGCAGTGCCATATCGCAAAAAATGGCCTGGTCATTGAGCAGTCAAATCTTCCGGGGCTGGAGTGGTTAAGTGTACAAACCCCCTGTTTGTCCTTAACCACCTTCCACCCACTGTGGATGTGGTGCTCTCTTGTTCCAAGTCTACGTCATATGATGTCGTTCCACTCTCGCCAAACTTGCACACCCGCGGGTGGCGCGAAGATCAGCGATTACCGGCGCGCTGTGTCCCTGGGACATGGCACATCCCCGATTTTGGTAAAGAGCCAATGACACGCCTCTTTACCCATGAGATCAGCTGTGTCCAATCACAGCTCATCACATGTAAACAAGGTAATGTCTGTTATCGGCTTTGCTCTCCTCACACTGTACAGCGTGTGAGTATAGGAGAGCCGATCAGTGGCCTCTCAGGGGAGAACTGTACAGATAATCAGTACCCTGATTATCAGTGCAGCCCCAAAAGTGCCAATCAGTGATACCAGTCAGTGCCCATCAGTGTCAGTGATGCCAGTCAGTGCCCAACAGTGATGCCAATCAGTGCCCATCAGTGCCGCCTATCAGTGCCCATCAGTGATACCAACTTCAACATTTAGAGTGATATTAAAGTCTTGTTTAAAAAAAACACAAACATGTTATACTTACCTGCTCTGTGCCATGGTTTTACACAGAGCAACCCTGATCCTCCTCTTCTTGGGTCCCCTCTGGTACTCCTGGCCCCTCCCTCCTGCTGAGTGCCCCCAGAGCAAGCAGCTTGCTTTTGAGGCACCTAAGCAGGCAGGTTCCTGGGCTGCGGCTCTGCTTGTCCTTTCACACACAGAGCCCCGCCCCTCTCTCACTGACTGTGATTGATAGCAGCTTGAGCCAATGGCTCCTGCTGCTGCCTCAGCCAATCAGGAGTGAGAGTCCTCTGAGAGCTGAGGCTCTCTTGGACTTTGCTGAATCAAGAGGGGGCTGCTACACACAGATGGCTTTTTACCTGCATGCATAGAATGCATGCTGGTAAAAAAACAAAAAACATGCACCTTTAGAACCACTTTAACCACATATGACGGCTGGCTGTCATATGACGTCCTGGGCTTTGTGTGGGTGTATCTGAATGATGGATGCAGCTACAGGCATCATTCAGATATTGTCTTTTTCAGCTGGCGATTCCCTACACCATAAGAATGATCATAGCGGCTGGTCAGCCGCTTGATTGTTCTTACGGGAGGCGAGAGGGGAATTCCCCCCCCTCCAACCACCCTCCAGTGCTTCTATTGACTCACCGCTGCGATCGGGGAGTCGGAGAATGGATCCGCTGGCCTTGGATGTTTACCATAGAGATTTCCATTTCCAGATGGTCGCTGGAGTCTCTATGATCGTCGGAGGCTGGGCGCGATGTTATGACATCACGCCCGGCCTCTGCATTCAAACAAACGGCGCCGCCTTGGCTGGGAAGCCGAGATCGTTTTTTTTAATTTTATTTCAGGCTTCCCAGTCTAGACGTGAGATGTGGGGTCTGGGGTTATTGACCCCATATCTCACTGTAAAGCTGACCGATCAAGTCATATTTCTATTACAAGGGATGTTTACATTCCTTGTAATAGGAATAAAAGTGATCAAAAAAATAGTTTTTTTTAAAAAAAAGTGTCAAACTAAATTTTTTTATGTAAAATTAACAATACAAATTATTATTTTTTTTTTTAAAGTGCCCCTGACCCCGTGTGCTCGCACGTGCGGGGCCGGCATCCTGACCAGCAGGAGTCTTTTGGCGCTCAGGTGGGATCCAGAGAGAGGCTTGGAATGCAGCTGATGATCACAGGAGAGGGTATGGAGCAGCCCACCACCCCAGATATCTGATATATATTCTGTATGTAATCAACATATAGAACATCACCAATTCTTATGCCGCGTACACACGATCATTATTCATGGCGGTTTAAAAACCGCCGTGAATAATGACATTTTAAACGAGGGAACAGCTTGTTCCCCACACACGGTCATTTTTCTCGTCATTTTTTAAAATGACGAGAAAAACGATCGTCTATGGGCTCCGCGGCAGTGTTTCCCTATGGGAAACACTGCCGCGGAAGAAATGTCAGGAAAAACGACGAGAAAAATTAGAACATGTTCTAATTTTTCTCATCGTGATTAATGCCGTTTTTCCCGTCGGGAAAAACGGCAAAAAGCCCACAGACAATCGTTTTTCTCGTCCAAAGGAAAAAATTGCATTTTTCCCGACGGGAAAAATGATCGTGTGTACGCGGCATTAGATGTGATGGATGCATTCATTTTCTTTTTTGGGCTTTCTTAAAGGAGTTGTAAAGGTTCGTTTTTTTATTTTCTAAATAGGTTCCTTTAAGCTAGTGCATTGTTGGTTCACTTACCTTTTCCTTTGATTTACCTTCTAAATGTTTGTTTTCTTTGTCTGAATTTCTCACTTCCTGTTTCTCCTCACTGAACTCCACACCATCACCCGAGTGGTGTGGTGTCATCCAGAACAGCTTACTGAACAGCTTACTGAGGATAAACAGGAAGTGAGAAATTCAGACAAAGAAAACAAAGAAAAAAAATATTTAGAAGGGAAATCTAAGGAAAAGGTAAGTGAACCAACAATGCACTAGCTTAAAGGAACCTATTTAGAAAATAAAAAACAAACCTTTACAACCCCTTTAACTTTGTTTTCACCTAGTGATCTGGCCAGTAAGTTGGTTGTTTTTCAACAGAACCTCCTGTCATTTGCTGGTGCACTTCAGACAATAACTTATAATATGGTCTGGTAGAGCTGAGGATGCTGCTCAGGCATAAAACAAAAACTGTTTCCTAGTAGTGACATCACCCTGCTTCACCCCACAAGGATCATCATCAGTCACATGATTTCTTTAGGGGATCTGTCCTTCTGAAGATGATGGCAGCCTTAGGTGGGTGTGGACCCGCGCTGTGCAGGAACCGGATGTCTAGGAGTACTGCCCTCTGCTGGCCGAGAACCTTTGGAGGACTCCTGCTGGTCAGGACGCCGACCCTAGCACAGATCACTAAGATGAGACCACCGCTGAAAGCCAGGACGGAGAGTGTGTGATTTCACTGGACCACACTATGTGCCTGCTTACAGATACTGTAATGTGAGTTCTTAATACTCTTTGTCTATTAAATATAACAGTCTTACTTAGAGGCGCCTATGTTCTTCTCTTGCTGCTAGAGTGTTGACAGGGGATGGAACCTGTCCTGGTTCCTATCAGGCTTCAGAGAACAATGGGGTGACCCCTAAAAGTCGCACATCTAGGTGTCCTAAAGTAGAGTGGCAACCTCAGCCTGGACTTCAACCAGGCCACGCCCCAAATGTGTTTCACTCCACCCCCCCGAAGCGTAGTCATGGGGGCGGACTGAAACACATCAGGGGGCATGGCCTGGTTGGAGTCCAGGCTGAGGTTGCCACTCTACTCTACTTCAGGACACCTACATGTGCGACTTTTAGGGGCCACCCCATTGTTCTCTGAGGATATGAAGAGGCTGGACTAATATTTGATGTGAGAACAAACTTTTTTTGGATCAGAGGGAGGGAATTGATTAGAAAGTGTAATGTTTTAAATACTGTATGCAATGTTGGGTTTGATTTGATATATTTGTCTTTTATTTGATGGATATTGTTTTGTATTGAGTTTCTATAGTATGTGTTTTTCTTTTTTTATTGACAGAACTGTAAGTTGAAATGAAGTACTAAGAAGATGGTAAAGATCAAAACATGCTTAATTTTAATGTTTTTTTGTTTTTTTTAAACCACTTCAGAAAACTCTGTCAATAGACTTAAAGGATCAGTAAAGGAAAAAAAAAAAATAATAACAAACATGTTATACTTACCTCCACTGTGCAGCTAGTTTTGCACACAGTGGCCCTGATCCTGGCCTTCTGCGGTCCCTCGGCGGCTGTTTCGGCTCCTCCCCGCAAGGACTCCGCACCTTCATGCGAGCGAGTTTGCATGGTGTGAAGTTATTGCGGGCGCGCTCCCGTGATACAGCGGCGGCCATAGCCACCGACTGTATCACTCGGCCCCGCCCCCCGACGCGCCGCGTCATTGGATTTGATTGACAGCAGCGCCAGCCAATGGCTGCGCTGCTTTCAATCCATCCAGTGTAGGCAATCGACGGCCAGGCTGAGAACCAAGGAGGATGACGGGGACGAGCGTGGGACTTTCGAGGGGTAAGGTAAGTAAAACGGGGGCTCGGGGGGGGGGGGGCGGTACTGTCAGATGTTTTTTCACCTTAATGCATAGGATGCATTAAGGTGAAAAAACATTTACCTTTACAATCCCTTTAATTAGATTTTCGTTCATTAAGATTGTCTCTAATTCAGTTTCTCATCATTGTGGCTTTCCAATTATTTCATTTCTTCTACTAACAAAGTGTGCAACTTTTATTGTTAAAATCTTAATAAATACCGTTACCCACTGGGTCTAATTTTTAGTTCTTACCCTTTCCTACCCCCCGACCCCCCCTCCCCTTACTACTCCTTATATGGTTTGTTCTCTCCCTTCTCTCTTATTTAATTCCCTGTTATCCTCCATCATTTTTTCCAGGTATTTCTCAGACGCTTTGAATTCTGTCCATCTTCCCCAGATTCTGTTATATTTTTCAAGTTGCCCCATTTCGCTACTGCATAAGTATTCCATTTTGTTGTAATATTCAATTCTCTCAAACCATTCCTTTATGTCTGATTTTCCTGAACTTAACCATTTCATTTGGTATTAGTCCTTTTGCAGAATTAACCAATGTTGGAATTAATTTTTTTCTGTGATTTTTACTTAAGTCTTTTTGGTTCGTGGAATAAACACACCTGTATACTATTGGTTATCTTTTCTCCAGTTATTGCTTCTATGAATTCCTGGATTTCCTGCCAATAGTCCTTCATTTTTGGGCATTCCCTCAATATATCTATCGTTGTACCAATCTGTCCCCATTCCCTCCAGCACTGTGGGAATTTGTCCGCCTGATATTTGTGGATCCTTTCTGGTGTCCTATGCCATCTTGATATGCATTTGTAACTCATTTCATCTGTATTTATATCTGTTGCGTAGTTATATACTGCTTCTATCACTCTCTCTACTTGTTGTTCAACTAATTTCATGTCTATTTTTTTTCCCATTACTCTATAAAGAAGGGCTTCTCTTGTACTTCTAGGTCTGTCAGGATACCGTATACTTTTGAGATCCCATGTCTTAGTGGGGTTTGTACATAGCTTTTCCATTGGACTTAAATTCTTTCCATCTCTGATTGGTTGAGGTAGTGTGTTTACCAAGTGTTTTATTTGCAAATATTCCCACTCATTAATCTTCCAACCATTTTTTCCCCGTATATCCTGTAGTGATCTTATCTTCCCCTGTTCAGTGATATCTTTTATTTGTGCTGTCCCCATTTTACTACCAAAAAGTGCCCCTTTCCCTGGGATAAATACATTTGTTTCAGTAAGTACAATTAGTGGTGAGTTATATATCCATTTGTTCTGTCTATAGATTAAATCCCATATTTTAAATACATTTTTAGTTACCGTATTTATCGACGTATAACACGCGCCGGCGTATAACACGCACCCCAAGTTTAGGAGGGAATTTTAAGGAAAAAAACTTTTAGGAGGGAAGTGTAAGGAAAAAAACTTACATTTAAATGCCCATCAATGCAGCCTTATCAGTGTCCATCTGCAGCCTTGTCCATCATTGCAGCCTTGCCCAGTGTCCATCTGCAGCCTTGCCCAGTGCCTTTGCAGCCTTGCCCAGTGTCCATCTGCAGCCTTGCCCAGTGTCCATCTGCAGCCTTGCCCAGTGTCCATCTGCAGCCTTGCCCAATGCCTTTGCATTTGCAGCTTTGCCCTGGCCTGATTTAAATTTGGTGCCGATTTCCACCTACTGTAAGCCGAGCCAAGATACAGAAAGCCGAGTGTACTTCGGCTAGACTCGGCTCTGCTCACAGTCCCGCCCAACTCCACTGATTGCGAGAGGTGCCGAGATACACAAAGCCGAAGTACAGTTGGCTTTACTCGGCTCCTCTCGCAGTCATGCCCACCTCCACTGATTGCGAGTGCCGCTGACATACAGAAAGCTGAGTGTACTTCAACTAGACTGGGCTCTGCTCACAGTCAGGGGTGGGACTGCGAGAGGAGCCGAAACTAGCCGAAGCACACTCGGCTTTCTGTATGTCAGCGGCGCTCGCAATCAGTGGAGGTGGGCGGGACTGCGAGAGGAGCCGAGTAAAGCCGAGTGTACGTCGGCTTTGCGTATCTCGGCTCCGCTCGCTCACAATCAGCGGGGGATCGGCGGGAATCGGCGTATAACAGACACCCACGATTTCCCCCTGATTTTAAGGGGAAAAAAGTGCGTGTTATACGCCGATAAATACGGTATTTCATGTGCTTCTGAATCTAGTGTTCTGTGTTTGTGTGGTATCCATATATTTTTGCGCAATGCAATTCTACTTAAAGTATTTTCAATCCTAAACCATTTTTTCTTACTTTTTTCATTTCCCCATTCTACCATTCGTGAAATGATCACTGACTTATAGCATCTATTTATGTCTGGTGTTGTTAAAGAGGAAGTAAACCCTGATGGGTTTTACTTCCTCTTTAGTCCGCAGCAAAGCCTGCAAATGAAAAGCATAATGGGCTAGTATCTATCGCATACTAGCCCATTATGTGCCACTTACCTGCAAGAGAATCCAGCGATGTCCCCACAGTAGGCAGCATCCATCTTCTGTCCCCTCTTCCTTCTGGGCCGCTGACTCCGGCGCTGTGATTCGCCGGAGCCGCGTGACGCCACTCCCGCGCATGTGCACGGGAGCCGCAATTCACGGCACAGGCTGGGGAAGAAACGGCACTTACTTTCGTTTCTTCCCCGTGCATGCGCAGTGAAGATTTTCGGCGGACTACAAGTGAAATATCTCCAAAACGGCGCAAGTTTAGGAGATATTTCCACTACCTATAGGTAAGCCTTATTCTAGGCTTACCTATAGGTAGAAGTCCAACAAGTGGGTTTACAACCACTTTAATCTCTGCTTTTTGTTTTGCCATATGTATTTTAGTATCATTGTTTTTATTGTTTTAAAAAAATTCTGTAGTATATCTGTGGGAAGCATTTAGAATTTGTATGTCATTTTTGGGAGAACAACCATTTTAAACATATTTATTCTTCCCAACCATGATAGAGGTCTCAATGCACCCTTCTTTAATTCCGCTTTAATCTCGTTCAATAGGGGGATGTAGTTTGCTAGATATAGTTTCTCAACAGTAGATGTCAGTTTAATTCCTAAGTATGGCAATTTGAGCACTGGGCGCTTTACCCATCTCCCGCATGAGCACTGGGTGCTCTCCAGTGGCGGCTGGTGCTCAAAATTTTTGGGGGGCGCAAACAAACAAAAAAAAATCATCAATTGCAGCCTCACTGTGCCCATCAAATGCAGCTACTGTGCCCATCAATTGTCGCCACTGTGCCATCAATTGTCGCCACTGTGCCATCAAACGCAGCCACTGTGCCATCGAACGCAGCCACTGTGCCATCAATTGTCACCACTGTGCCATCAATTGGCACCACTGTGTTATGCAATCAAACGCAGCCACTGTGCCCATCAATTGTCGCCGCTGTGCCATCAATTGTCGGCAGTTTGCTCCCTCAAATACCGCCAGTTTGCCCCGTAAAATGCCGCCAGTTTGCCCCCTCAAATACCACCAGATTGCCCCCTCAAATACCGCTAGTTTGCCCCATATAAAGGGGTCTTCCAGATTATGATAAGCCCCCTGCCCGCAGACCCCTACAACCACCGGGCAAGGGTTGTGGGGATCAGGCCCTTGTCCCCATCAACATGGGGACATGGTGCTTTGAGGGGTCACAGACCCCCAAAGCATCCTCCCCATGTTGAGGGCATGTGGCCTAGTATGGTTCAGGAGGGGGGCGCTTTCTCGTCCCCCCTCTTTTCCTGCAGCCTGCCAGGTTGCGTGCTCGGATAAAGGGTCTGGTATGAACTTTTGGGGGGAACTCCACACTATTTTTTTTTTAATTTGGCATGGAGTTCCCCTTAAAATCCATACCAGACCTGAAGGGTCTGGTATGGATATTTGAGGGGAACCCCACATAATTTTTTTTTTAAATTTGATGCAGGGTTCCCCTTGAGGGCCTGGTAATAGAATTTGGGGGACCCCCCCTTTTTTTTTTTATCAATGACTTTTCTCTGTATTACCGGGAGCCGACAATTCATTATAGCCGCGAGTGCTTTTAAATTACATTTCTTTTCATTGATACATGTCCCCTGGGGCAGGACCCGGGCCCCAAACCATTTTTAGGACAATAACTTGCATATTAGCCTTGATAATTAGCACGTTTTATTTAGAACGTTCGAGTCCATTGTATTTAATAGGGTTCTAAAGTTTGCGCAAACTTTAGGTCTGTTTGCAGGTTGTGGTGCGAACCGAACCGGGGGGGTGTTCGGCTCATCCCTACCCGTGTGTGATCAGTGTAGTTAATAGGTAGCGCAGAACATTTGTTCCTATTCATTTTAAGGCCTGAGATATCATGAAAGGTTTTCAGTTCTTTGAGGAGGGACGGTATAGAGGTAAGGGGTTCAGTGAGAAAAATAAGGGCATCAACCGCGTATAAACTAAGTTTGAAGTCTCTATCACCTTTTGTGTAGCGTTTTATATCTACGCTATTTCTGATCTTTTGGGCCAATGGTTCGATTGCTAGCGCGAATAGAAGTGGGGATAGGGGGCAGCCCTGCCTAGTTCCTCTGCTAAGAGGAAAGAAATCAGAGTTATATCCTGGGATTCTAATTCGGGTCTGGGGAGAGTGATATAGTGCATTAAAGCCTTGCAGGAATTTATCAGAAATACCAAACTTAGGCAAAAGGTGGTTAAGATATGACCAGTTGACACTGTCAAAGGCTTTGTGGATGTCTAAACCAAGGAAGAAAAGCTGGCAAGAATGTAAGTTGGCGTCCTGAATAATATTGGTAACCAACCTAATGTTGTCAACTATCTGACAACCAGGGATAAATCCTGTCTGGTCAATATGTATTAAATTGGTGATGACTGCTGCCAACCTGTCAGCGAGCAGTCTCCCAAAAATTTTTAGATCGGTATTAGGGATTTTGATAGGGCGATAGTTTTGAGGGAGGGAATGGTCTTTAAGTGGCTTGGGAATTAAGGAAAGATTGCCCAGGAGCATTTCATCTGGGAATTGATTACCATCAAGAATATGATTAAAAAGTTTAGTCAGATTGGGGGCTAAGAGAGTAGCAATTTTTTTGTAATATGAGGAGGAGAAACCATCCGGACCTGGGGCTGTGGAGGTTTTAAGTGATTTAATTATGATAATAATTTCTGTATCTGTGCAAGGTGCGTTAAGAGATTCCATTTGATGAACACTGATGCCGCGTACACACGACCGTTTTTCCCGTCGAGAAAAATTTCATTTTTTCCTTTGGATGAGAAAAACGATCGTCTGTGGGCTTTTTGTCGTTTTTCTCGACGGGGAAAACTGCATTAATCACGACGAGAAAAATTAGAACATGCCCGTCATTTTTTTCCGCGGCAGTTTTCCCATAGGGAAACACTGCCGCGGAGCCCACACACGGTCGTTTTTTTAGACCGAAAAAAAATTTCATTTAAAACAGCCGTGTGTGGGGGGAACAAGCTGTTCCTCGTTTTTCACGTCGATTTTCTCGACGGTGTTTTCACCGTCTAAAAAATCGATCATGTGTACGCGGCATCAGGGAAGGTAATTGTATGTCATCAAGCCAAAGTTTTGAAGTCTGGTTGGGATGGTGTTGAGGGCCAGAAAGGAGGTCGCTGTAAAAGGAAGAGAAAATATTTAAAACTTCTTGTGGGTGTGTAACTAGGTTGCCAGCCTGGTTTGTAAACGCGAGAAGGTTTGTGTTCTTTGTTGAGTTTTCTGGCGAACATGGCTGAGGGAGGGTTGCTATGGAGCAAAAATTAAGCCTTTGAGAATCTTAGGGACTTTTCTGTGTTCGCTGATAAAATAAGGTCTAAGGCCTGGCGTTTGATTTAATTCTGTCTAGTAAGTTCTTGGGATAGGGTATATTGTATTTTATTGTATAGATAATCAATATCTTTGGTAAGACATCTAATGCCTTTCCCTATTTTTCTTAGCAGCTAGACTGATCAATTGCCCGCGTAGGACTGCCTTGCGAGCAACCCAAAGCGTTGTGGAAGGGGTTTCATCATTTGTGTTTTCTGTAAAATAGTTCTCTAAGTGTGTACAGATGGATTGTATAGTTGAGGGGTCAGTTAATATGGAGTCGTTTAGTCGCCAATTGAAAGGAGAGGGTGCAAGGCCAATATATGCGGTTTCAAATGAGGTAATGTCATGATCAGACCAGGGGCACGGACGAATGAGAGCCTTAGAGGAATTCGCTAACAATATGGGGGTACAAAAAATATATTCAAGTCTGGCATAAACATCATGAGGGTGTGAATAATGAGTGAAAGCTTTTATACTGACATTATGGGCCCTCCATGAGTCTATGAGTTGAAAATTGCTGATGGAGCGGTTAAGAGATTTAGAAAATGCTTTAGAAGAAGGGGCCACCTTACTTCTATCCAGAGGTGGGTGTGAGGCTAGATTAAAATCCCCGCTTAGAATTATATGGGGAGAGCTATAACGGTCAAGAATTTAGAAAAAACTAGTGAAGAAGGAAGACTGAGATTCATTAGGAGCATAAACCGATGCTATAGTTAAAGCACTGTTGTTTATTAAGCCCTTAAGAATGATAAAGTGCCTCTCAGTATCTTTGTATATATTCTGTATATCAAAAATAACAGAGTTACGGATAAATATGGCAACTCTGCGTGTTTATTGTTGAAGGTAGTATAGTATAATTGGTTGAAGGAGGGGGGGGCGTGGCTACGCACGACTGCATGGACGGCTGACCTGAGAGATCTACTCCAGCTACAGGAATCTCAGCAATCCGAGGCACTTTAGACCGACCCCACCAGCCTCACCAAGTGGCTGTTATCCCGCTTGACATCCGGGGATGGCTAAAAAGAGGAAACCTGCGGCTCACCCGGCAAAACTGGAGGATTTCTTCTCCCCTAAGAGCAGTGCTCCAAGATGGCGCCGGCGGCTGTTCCCCAACCTCCACAGGCGGATCCTCCTCTGCCACACCAAGCCCTGTCTCAAGGGACGGGTCACTCCGGCACTCTCCGGCTGTCTCAACACCTCTCTCCTGCAGCCCAGTGAAGTCAAAGCCCCGCTTATCTGCTGCTCCTCAAAGCACTAAGGTGAGTGCACACCAGAGTTCACTGGATGACACAAGGGAGCTGGCTGACACCGTTAACGCTTTCTCTACCACTAACCAGCCCATCTCAGATACAACTTTAAAAGACATGCTTATTTCTTTGCGCAGTTCTCTGCATTCAGACATGATGGAATGTATGAAGAACTTCAAAGCTGAGGTGGGAGAACTGGGAGGTAGGATTGACCATGTGGAAAAAAAGATGGGTAAATATGCATCCTCCTACAATTCTCTGGTGGATTCCCACAATGATCAGTCAGATGAGGTGGCCTGGCTCAAAGCTAAAGTCGCAGACCTCGAGGACAGGTCGCGCAGAAATAATATTAAACTGCGTGGCATACCTGAATCAATTATACCTGCGCAACTCCACCAATACGCCCAGGACCTCATAGGTGCCTTCCTACCCTCCACACCAAAATCAGAACTGGTTATCGACAGAATCCACCGCCTCCCCACCTCCCGGACAATGTTCTGAGGGACCTGCTGATGCGGGTGCATTTTTATCATGTAAAAGAGCACTTCATGCTGGCATTTCGCAAAAACTCAAAACCCCTGCACAATACTCTGCCATTCAAGTTTTTGCGGATCTCTCGCAGTACACTATGCAGAAACGCAAGTCTCTTTTGCTCGTAACCAAGGCACTGCAAAACCACAGTATTGTGTACAGATGGGGCTATCCAACCAAACTCACTATCGCATGGGAGGGCAAAACATCAGTGATCACATGTCTAGTGGAAGGCCTGGCCCATCTGCGGGAATGGGATATCTAGCCTGAACAAATTCCTGACAACCCTCCCTCCACTTCTAGGATCCATACTCAGGATACCTGGCAGGTCGTGTCACACAAGCGAAACAATAAAAAGAAAACATAGCCTCAATGCCTCGGTAGCAATAATCTACCTGATCCACAAGATTCCTGACTCACTTTGGAGCTCACAGTCCACGAGTTCCCCCTCTTTGAGTAATGTGTAGTAAATCTGCCACCAGATTCCCAACAGAATCTACCTTTTTATTTTACCAGTTCTGTTTGTTTTTTTACTTTTTCTTTCCCATTTTCTATGTTTCTTATCTTCTTCCCTACCCCGTCTGAGATGGATAACAAGTTTGTAACTCTAAAGACGACCGGCACGACATCTGCGCTCACCATACGGAAATTACAGACTCTGTGGGAAAACCCTGGGCTCGATAAGGTACTGTTTTCTCTTTTCTCCACCTATAACCCATGGCTATTACAGTAACTTCCTTCAATGTCCATGGCCTGAACCACCCGGCTAAACGCGCCTCGGTCTGGAAAGAGGCCCTTAAACTACAGTAGGTGCCGCCGATATTGTGTCAATCTCGCCGCTTCTAGCGGCGATATTGACACCCTATGAGCTCCGTCGCAAGAGTCAGCGCCGAGCTGTCTCGTCATCGGGAAAGGAAAAAAATGTTCCTTTCACGATAAGCGACACGCATTGCCGATAGGCGGGGATCCGACGCGGATTCCCACCAATACCAGGCACTGCGTTTGGTATGAATCCTGAGCGGGAACTCCACGCCAATTTTTAAAGAAAAAATCGGCGTGGGTTCCCCCTCCAGGAGCATACCAGGCCCTTGGGTCTGGTCTGGTTTTGAAGGGGAACCCTACGCCGAAAAAACGGCGTGGGGGTCCCCCTCAAGATCCAAACCAGACCCTTATCCGAGCACGCAACCTGGCAGGCCGCAGGGGAAGAGGGGGGGACGAGAGCGGCCCCCCTCCCTTCTGAACCGTACCAGGCCACATGCCCTCAACATGGGGGGTTTGGTGCTCTGGGGCAGGGGGGCGACCTGCGGCCCCCCCCCACCCCAGAGCACCCTGCCCCCATGTTGATGAGGACAGGGCCTCTTCCCGACAACCCTGGCCGTTGGTTGTCGGGGTCTGCGGGCGGGGGGCTTATCGGAATCCGGGAGCCCCCTTTAATAAGGGGGCCCCCAGATCCCGCCCCCCCCACCCTATGTGAATGAGTATGGGGTACATCGTACCCCTACCCATTCACCTGGTGGGAAATAAATGGAAATAAAAACACAACACAGTTTTTAAAAGTATTTTATTGCACCGCTCCCGAGGTCTTCTTCCGACTTCGGGGGTCTCCGGTGTCGTCGCCGTGTTCTCTGGTTCTTTCTTCTGCCGGGCCTCCGCTAACTTCTTTTTAGCTCTTTTGCTAGCGGAGGCCCGGTCTTCTCCGTCGCCTTCTTCTTCTCCCGCTCTCCGGTTCTTCTCCCGCTCTCCAGTTCTTCTCCCGCTCTCCGGTTCTTTCTTCCGCCGGGCCTCCGCTAACTTCTTTTTAGCTCTTTTGCTAGCGGAGGCCCGGTCTTCTCCATCGTCTCGTCCGGCTCTCCGTTGTCCTTCTGCCGGCCCCTCCACTAACTTCTTGGTAGCTCTTTTGCTAGTGGAGGAGCCGGTCTTCTCCGTCGTCGCCGTCAGCGTCTTCTTCCCTCTTCTCCTCCTCGATGTGTGCCCCGGAGCATGTGACTGTGATGTCATGGGACCATGTGACTGTGACGTCATGAGAAGCCTATAGTAATCTCTGCGGACCGAAGAATTATCATTACTGCGAGAGGAAGCGACGAGTCAACATCGAGGAGGAGAAGAGGGAAGAAGACGCCGACGGCGACGACGGAGAAGACCGGCTCCTCCACTAGCAAAAGAGCTACCAAGAAGTTAGTGGAGGGGCCGGCAGAAGGACAACAGAGAGCCGGACGAGACGACGGAGAAGACCGGGCCTCCGCTAGCAAAAGAGCTAAAAAGAAGTTAGCGGAGGCCCGGCGGAAGAAAGAACCGGAGAGCGGGAGAAGAACCAGAGAGTGGGAGAAGAACCGGAGAGCGGGAGAAGAAGAAGGCGACGGAGAAGACCGGGCCTCCGCTAGCAAAAGAGCTAGAAATAAGTTAGCGGAGGCCCGGCAGAAGAAAGATCCAGAGAACGCGGCGACGACACCGGAGACCCCCGAAGTCGGAAGAAGACCTCCGGAGCGGTGCAATAAAATACTTTTAAAAACTGTGTTGTGTTTTTATTTCCATTTATTTTCTAACAGGTGAATGGGTAGGGGTACGATGTACCCCATACTCATTCACATAGGGTGGGGGAGCCGGGATCTGGGGGCCCCCTTATTAAAGGGGGCTCCCGGATTCCGATAAGCCCCCCGCCCACAGACCCCGACAACCAACGGCCAGGATTGTCGGGAAGAGGCCCTGTCCTCATCAACATGGGGGCAGGGTGCTCTGGGGTGGGGGGGGGCCGCAGGTCACCCCCCTGCCCCAGAGCACCAAACCCCCCATGTTGAGGGCATGTGGCCTGGTACGGTTCAGGAGGGAGGGGGGCCCGCTCTCGTCCCCCCTCTTCCCCTGCGGCCTGCCAGGTTGCGTGCTCGGATAAGGGTCTGGTTTGGATCTTGAGAGGGACCCCCACGCCGTTTTTTCGGCGTAGGGTTCCCCTTCAAATCCAGACCAGACCCAAGGGCCTGGTATGCTCCTGGAGGGGGAACCCATGCCGTTTTTTTCTT
The DNA here is from genome assembly GCA_029206835.1 of Rana muscosa. NCBI lineage: Eukaryota > Metazoa > Chordata > Amphibia > Anura > Ranidae > Rana > Rana muscosa. Next base: position 353,865,703 of record CM055118.1, read on the forward strand.
TAAAGATTGGCGTGGAGTTCCCGCTCAGGATTCATACCAAACGCAGTGCCTGGTATTGGCGGGAATCCGCGTCGGATCCCCGCTCAGTACAGTGTCGCGTCTCCTCGCTATTGCAGCGAGCGCGACACGTGTCGCCACCCTGCTGCCGAGATCTCGGCACTCCTGTCGCCGAGAATCTCGGTGATGGGAGCGCGATAGAAATACAATATCGGCGGCACCTACTGTACATACTGACATTTTGTGCTTACAGGAAACGCTTTGGACAACTTCAAATACCCCCTTCTTTCATCTCAAAAAATTTCCACACATACTTAAGGCCTCAGCCTCCAAAAAACAGAAAGGGGTTCTCATTGCTATCAAAGACTCTGTGACTTTCTCCCTACAAGAGACAATCATTGATCCTGATGGTAGATACCTGATCCTAGTGGGAGTATTCAATAACCACCCCTACTAAACGCGCCTCGATCTGGAAAGAGGCCCTTAAACTACATAATGACATTTTGTGCTTACAGGAAACGCTTTGGACAACTTCAAATACCCCCTCCTTTCATCATAAAAAATTTCCACACATACTTAAGGCCTCAGCCTCCAAAAAACAGAAAGGGGTTCTCATTGCTATCAAAGACTCTGTGACTTTCTCCCTACAAGAGACAATCATTGATCCTGATGGTAGATACCTGATCCTAGTGGGAGTATTCAATAACCACCCCTACACAATAGTTAATCTCTACGCGCCCAATACTCATCAACTACGCTTTTTGAAAAAGCTTTTTTGCAAAATCAACGCGGTGAAACGGGGTGCTCTGATAATGTGTGGAGATTATAACTTAACGGTTGACTTTGCGATGGATACAACTTCTAATCAAAACGCCCCCAACCGGTCCTTCAATCCTTGCTCCATGCTGAGGAAATGTACGATTCCTGGAGATGCCAACACTCGAATGAAAGAGACTATTCCTTTCACTCCTCCCGGCATAATTCATACTCACGTATTGATTTGATTTTAGTTGATAGACTCCTGTTGCAGAAAATATCCTCCTCCACCATTCATGATATCACCTGGTCGCACCACGCACCGGTGTCCATTACGGTAGATGAGAGAAACCCCTCAACCCCAGCCTGGAGGGCTAACTCTCGACTGTTCCAACAACCCTCTCATGTGGTTTCCCTAACCAACCACCTAAAGGAATACTTTTCTTTAAATTCTCACTCTATTCACAATCCAACCCATTTACTGTATGGTGTGCCCATAAGGCTTTCATTAGAGGTATTATACTCCAACTGTGCTCTCGGGCAAAGAGGCAGAGGACACAGAAATTAGACTCCCTACTTACAGAGATTAGACAACTAGAAACGCAGAATAAAAACACATCTGACAGTTCCCTGGCCAATAAATTATCAAAGTTGTGTTCAGATCTCAGGCTCCTGTTACTAGACCAATATGTTAAACATGTTCAATCTCTAAAATTGACCCACTATTCTTCTGGCAACCGAGCAGGCAAGTTCCTAGCTCAGAGGCTAAAAGATCGCAGAGCAAAAGCCAATATCCCCTTTCTACTTCGTAACTCAGCAGCAAAATCCGAAGGAGATAGCAAAGTCTTTTGCTGACTACTACTCCTCCTTATATAACTTACGAGATGATACTAACACCCCCCAACCAACCGAAGATGCCATTCAATCTTTCTTGGCCGATCTCGCACTCCCTACACTATCACACTCACAGTTAGAATATCTTAACTCACCCGTCACGGAGCCTGAAATCCGGAAGGCGATCAAAACTCTCCCAGGCGGTAAATCACCAGGTACAGACGGACTACCTAATAGTTATTACAAGACCTCCCAAGATGTCCTTACCCCCTCACTGGAAATGGTGTTTTCTGAAGCAATGCCATCTGCCTCATTTCCCACTGAAATGCTTAAAGCATATATTGTTATCATCCCAAAGCCGGGAAAAGATCCTACCCCGCCGGCCAATTTCAGGCCTATTTCATTATTAAATACTGATGTCAAACTTTATGCCAAAATTTTAGCCCACAGGTTGCTCCCCATCCTGCCAACTCTGATCAAACCCGATCAAACAGGGTTCACCTCAGGTAGGCAGACATCAGATGCCACTAGAAGAGTCATAGACATTGTGCACTGTGCTACATCCAGTCGGACGCCTTCTCTGCTACTCTCTTTGGATGCGGAGAAGGCATTTGACAAGGTACATTGGGGCTACATGACTCAGGTCCTGAGGAAATTTGGGTTCTTCGGTCATATATTATCAGCTATTTTGGCTCTATATTCCTCCCCGTGTGCGCAGGTCTACACATCTAATATATTGTCCCTCCCCTTTTGTATAACCAATGGTACTAGACAGGGGTGCCCCCTGTCCCCATCAATTTTTAATCTCCTTATAGAGTCCCTAGCCGAAAAAATCAGAGCTCACCCCGGTACGCCAGGCTTCACGTTGCTAGGTAGATCACATAACATAAGCCTTTTTGCGGATGACATCATCTTCTTCTTGACCTCGCCACAGACATCTCTACTGCAGGCACACAACATTCTTAACAAATTTAGCCAAATATCTTACTATAAGGTTAATTTTATGAAATCTCTCATACTAGGCTTACACCTCTCCCCTTGCCTCCAATCCCATCTGCAAAATTACTTTCCCTACTCATGGAACACATTCAGTATATCTTACTTGGGACTCCAAATCACTGCAGACCCCTCTAAACTTGCAGACGCTAACTATATCCCTTTAATAGACAAATTAACCAAGGAGACAAGCCGACTTTCCAAGGTCGAATTAACCTGGTCGGGCCGTCTTGCCTCCTTCAAAATGCTCCTACTCCCACAGATTTTGTATGTCTTCCGAACACTGCCCATCCCACTGAAAAACAGCCACCTCAAATCCTTAAATTCCATTCTCAAACATTATATCTGGGGTTCTAAACGACCTAGATGCTCCAAATTCCTTTTAATTAAACATAGATCGGTGGGGGGGATGGGTTTAATCGACATTAAGGACTATTTTCGGGCAGCCATACTTACCCAACTCAGGCATTGGATATCCCCATCCTCCGACATCCTCTGGTGTAACATCGAACAAGCCCTTAGTCCAACTCTAAATCTGCGCAACCTTCTAATTCTTGACATATGGAAACCTTTCTCCCTGCGCCAACTCCCACTAACACTTCAAGCTTCCTTAATGGCTGGGAGAGACCTGTGCGAGTTGGCATCCAAGTCCCCCAGTACAGTAACTATCCCTATCCCCATTGAGATCCTGACACAGGCAATCCCACACACTACTTACTCTGATTGGCATGTCAGAGGCATCTCCTGGATCTATACAGTAACGACACACTTAAGTCATTTGACACACTTACAGCAGAATTTGACCTTCCACCTACCGACCGCTTTAAATATATCCAGGCCTCTCACTTCCTAAAGTCAATAAAGTCCCATCACATACCCATCCAAGATAACCTATGGCAATTCTATATTAAGGAGCTCTCATCCCCAAAAGGGATTTCCCTTTTTTACACTCCCTTCCAAAACAAATTGGACTTCACTGTCTCCCCTCCTTACCACAAATGGGAATTAGACTTGGGTAAAACCTTTACGCCGAACCAATGGCAATATACATTTAGAATTACATACAAAGCTTCCAGATGCGTAAACCACTGGGAACTTACTCAAAAAATTTCTCAGAGATGGTACCTAACTCCATATAGAATGGCAACATTTTCTTCCTCTAACTCTCCACTGTGCTCTAGAGAATGTGGTGCTGTGGGCAACATCTTGCATGTGTTCTGGCTCTGCAAACATCTTACCAGCTTCTGGAGAAATGTATTTAGATGTATTTCACGCATTACAGGAGTCCTAACACCGCCCAATCCTGAATTGGCACTACTAAACCTAGGCATTGAAAAATTCCCCCCTTGCTTCTGCATTGTAGTTACACATCTACTATTAGCAGCTAGATCATTGATAACTAGAAATTGGAAATCTAACAGGGTCCCCAACATTTCGGAAGTTCTTAAAATTACACAAAATAACTATACCTTCAAAGCTTTCTTAGCAAATAGAGATGGCAGAAGGGCGAGGTTTGATACTCAGTGGAAGATATGGGCAGAATGGTTTGATGCAAAGTAGAATAAAAAATGCCTTTGGTACCGTATTACTTATGACAGCAGCAGCATTCAAATGATACCTGTACTTGTTTGGAAATGTTTAATGTACATCCTGTGATTATCCATCCATTACCCCCCCCTTTTCTTATTTTTTTCTTCCTTCCTTTCTTGTTACTATTATTGCTTCTCTGGAATACACTATGCCGCTCTCCCAAGGGTGCAATATGTGCTCACTCAACTCATGTATTATTATACCCCCGTTTGACCCAACTCATTACTCTGCATACTGTATGTTTGGGTCACCTGTTGCTTATGGTGTATTCTTGTTCTCCTTGTATTCTCAGTACTATTTTGTACTTTACTTTGTACTTTGAAAAATCTCTAATAAAAAAGAATTAACAAAAAAAAAAAATTGGTTGAAGGCCTTATCAAAGTAGTTGGGATGGTTGGAGGAGGAAAAATGAGATTCCTGCATGAGTACAGGGATGAGCCGAACACCCCCCTGTTCGGTTCGCACCAGAACCTGCAAACAGACAAAATGTTTGTGTGAACTTTAGAACCCTATTAAATACAATGGACTCGAACGTTCAAAATCTAAAGTGCTAATTATAAAGGCTTATATGAAAGTTATTGTCCTAAAAAGTGTTTGGGGACCTGGGTCCTGCCCCAGGGGACATGTATCAATGCAAAAATAAGTTTTAAAAACAGCCGTTTTTTCGGGAGCAGTGATTTTAATAATGCTTAAAATGAAAAAATAAAAGTGAAATATTCCTTTAAATTTAGTACCTGGGGGGTGTGTATGATATGCATGTAAAGTGGCGCATGTTTCCCGTGCTTAGAACTGTCCCTGCAAAAAATGTAATTTTTGAAGGAAAAAAAGTCATTTAAAACTCACTCGCGGCTATTAATGAATTGTCGGCTCCCGGCAATACATACAAAAGTCATTGATAAAAAAAAAGCGTGGGGGTCCCCCAGAATTCAATTACCAGGCCCTTCAGGTCTGGAATGGATATTAAGGGGAACCCCGCCAAAATTTTTTTAAAAAATGGCGTGGGGTTCCCCCAAATATCCATACCAGGCCCTTCAGATCTGGCATGGATTTTAAGGGGAACTGCACCCCAAATTTTTTAAAAAATGGCGTGGAGTCCCCCCAAAAATCCATACCAGACCCTTATCCGAGCACGGAACCTGGCCGGCCGCAGGGGAAGAGGGGGGGACGAGAGAGCGCCCCCCCTCCCTCCTGAACCGTACCAGGCCACATGCCCTCAACATGGGGAGGATGTCCCCATGTTGATGGGGACAAGGGCCTCATCCCCACAACCCTTGCCCGGTGGTTGTGGGGGTCTGCGAGTGGGGGGCTTATCAGAATCTAGAAGACCCCTTTAACAAAGGGGACCCCAGATCCCGGCCCCCCCTATGTGAATTGGTAAGGGGTACATTGTACCCTACCATTTCACGAAGAAAGTGTAAAAAAATGTAAAAAAAAAAACACACAAACACCTTGAAAAAGTCCTTTATTAAAAAAAAAGAAAAAAAACATTCCAGCGATGAAATCCAGTGTCCTGCGGCGATCCGATGTTCAGCGCTGTCCGTCATTGGTTTTGCCTGAGCGGACCTGATGGGGAACTTCCTCCTCAGTGTTTTAAATGTATAGACCCGCCCCTTCTAAAGTTCCCCATCAGGTCCGCTCAGCGGACCAGATGCGGAACATGAGAAGGGGCGGGTTTATACATGTATTACCAAAGTGAAGGAAGTTCCCCGCTCAAGCCAATGACGTAGGCGGGTCCGACATACCGAAGGGGGCGGACCTGATGGGGAACTTCTCTCACTTTGGTAATACATGTATAGACCCACCCCTTCTCATGTTCCGCATTTGGTTTTGCCTGAGCGGACCTGATGGGGAACTTTAGAAGGGGCGGGTCTATACATTTAAAACACTGAGGAGGAAGTTCCCCATCAGGTCCGCTCAGGCAAAACCAATGACGGACGGCGCTGGACATCGGGATCGCCGCGGGACACTGGATTTCATCGCTGGAATGTTTTTTTTTTTTTTAATAAAGGACTTTTTCAAGGTGTTTGTGTGTTTTTTTTACATTTTTTTACGCTTTCTTCGTGAAATGGTAGGGGTACAATGTACCCCTTACCAATTCACATAGTGGGGGCGGGATCTGGGGTTCCCCTTTGTTAAAGGGGTCTTCCAGATTCCGATAAGCCCCCCGCCCGCAGACCCCCACAACCACCGGGCAAGGGTTGTGGGGATGAGGCCCTTGTCCCCATCAACATGGGGACATCCTCCCCATGTTGAGGGCATGTGGCCTGGTACGGTTCAGGAGGGAGGGGGGCCGCTCTCTCGTCCCCCCCTCTTCCCCAGCAGCTGGCCAGGTTACGTGCTCGGTTAAGGGTCTGGTATGGATTTTTGGGGGGACTCCACGCCATTTATTTTTTAAATTTGGGGTGGAGTTCCCCTTAAAATCCATGCCAGATCTCAAGGGCCTGGTATGGATATTGGGGGAGTCCCACGCCATTTTTTTTAAATTTGCGGCAGGGTTCCCCTTAATATCCATTCCAGACCTGAAGGGCCTGGTAATTGAATTTGGGGGAACCCCCACGCTTTTATTTTATTTTTTTATCAATGACTTTTGTATGTATTGCCGGGAGCCGACAATTCATTAATAGCCGCGAGTGAGTTTTAAATGACTTTTTTTCCTTCAAAAATGACACTTTGTGCAGGGACAGTTCTAAGCACGGGAAACATGCGCCACTTTACATGCATATCATAAACACCCCCCAGGTACAAAATTTAAAGGAATATTTCACTTTTATTGTTTCACTTTAAGCCTTATTAAAATCACTGCTCCCGAAAAAACGTCCGTTTTAAAAAAAAAAAAATTGCATTGATACATGTCCCCTGGGGCAGGACCCGGGTCCCCAAACACTTTTTAGGACAATAACTTGCATATTAGGCTTTATAATTAGCACTTTAGATTTCTCCCATAGACTTTTTGAATTTGCCGCGAACACCCCAATTTGTTCGCTGTTCGGCGAACAGGCAATGTTCGAGTCGAACATGAGTTCGACTCGAACTCAAAGCTCATCCCTACATGAGTATAATGTCTGCTCCTAATCTCTTATAATGTTGAAAGGCTTTCTTGCGTTTGTGGGGGGAGTTGAAACCTTGCACATTGTGCGAAATTATTTTAAGACCCATAGGTAAAGGTCAAGTAGTGACGTCTTATGGAGAAACTCAATTATGTTAACATAGAATATAAAGATAAATAAGGGCTCAAAACCAATACCAGGGGCTCCATATATTTAACTTCTATAACTAGGGGGGTGATCAGTGGTGCCGTTTGAATAGATGAAAAGATCTGAATAGAATACCTTGTTAGTAAAATGCAGTAACAATGTGATGAATAATATTTCCTATAAGTCTGCAACTGTAGAGCTATGTAATGACTTCTATATTTGGAAAGTGAATGCGTAACTAGCATAAGGGCTAATATAACCAATCAAAATAAAACATGATAAAGAGTATCATGGGGACAAGAAATAACTTGTCACTAAAATATGAACAAAGAACAAAAGGACAAATATGTCCTACTATTCTTGCAGGCCCGGTCAGGTATGGCACCCACGGATGTGTGGGAGCGGCAGCAAACCGTGAGAGCAGGATGGGGGACAAACCAGCGACAACGGATGTAACAGGCTTCTAAATCAAACAAAAATTGAAATGCATGCAAATTTCAACATGGGAGAAGGAGATTATTTTACTGCGAAGATGAGTCCAACCTGGAAAAAGGAGCAGTGGAAAAGCAAGTAAAATAACACAACATCAGCTATGTGACTCCAGTAATGGAGGTCAAAGAGATTTAGAAATGACATGAGACTGCTCAAATGTTACTCTTCACTAGTCAAACCAATGGATCATCGGGGGATATGAATTATGAAATACTTGACAGTCTAACGCAGTCCATACCTGTCAAAAGAAAAAGTTAGAAACAGGCAACCAAATATTAAGATGCAGCCTCAGATGTGACCAAGAACAATGGCCTAGGAGTGTAGGCTTGTTGCAACTTAGGGTAATATTTCTTGATGTGTATCACACCGAGGGTGTGAGAGGGAGACCCACCATTGTCCATCAATCAAAGTCTGATAGTGAAAAAAAAAACAAAAAACGAGTGGGGTATTATACAGTGTGGATCCACTAAAGAGTATACTTTTGGAGATGACCCTTATTGAGTTGAACCCAGTGGAGTTTGTTACAATACTCCTGAAGGGAACTAGTAAAGACCCAAAAAGTGCGCAGCAACATGTCATCAGAAAAAATTATAGAGCATACCATTGCTTTTGCAAAAAAAAAAAAAAAAAAGGGAAATAAAAGGAAGAATTTCTCTCTCCTTTTTCTCTTGCTTAACCCTTTCCATACCGGGCTTTTTATACAACTTCCATACCGGGCCTATTCTGGCACTTCTCTCCTACATGTACAAATCATCATTCTTTTGCTCGAAAATTACTCAGAACCCCCAAACATTATAAATGTTTTTTTTTAGCAGACACCCTATGGAATAAAATGACGGTCGTTGCAACTTTTTATCTTTCACGGTATTTGCGCAATAATTTTTCAAACGCCTTTTTTTGGGAAAAAAATGGTTCCATGAATTAAAAAATAACAAAACAGTAAAGTTAGCCCAATTTTTTTGTAAAATATGAAAGATTATGTTATGCAGAGTAAATAGATACCTAACATGTCACGCTTTAAAATTGCGCACACTCATGTAAGGGTGACAAACTTCTGTACTTAAAAATCTCCATAGGCGACGCTTTGACATTTTTTACAGGTGCTAGAATTGTTGCACACGCTCTACCACACGCGGCGATACCTCACATATGTGGTTTGAATGGCGTTTACATATGTGGGCGGGACTTATGTGTGCGTTCGCTTCTGAGCGAGAGCTATTGGGGACAGGGGCATTTAAAAAAAATATATATAATTTTTTTTTTTTTTTTTACGTATTTATTTTTATTTTTACACTTTTTTTTACACTTTTTTTTTTGATCACTTTTATTCCTTTTACAAGGAATGTAAACATCCCTTGTAATAGGAATGTGTGTGACAGGTCCTCTTTATGGAGAGATGTGGGGTCAATAAGACCCCACATCTCTCCTCCAGGCTGGAAAGTATGAGATCGTGAAAAAAATTCACTGATCTCATGCTTACTATCCGCAATGGCGGCTTTGTTTACTTCTGAGGACCCGGGCCTGACGTCATCTCATCGTGCCCGGGCCTCCGACGGTCATAGAGATGACTGGTGACCATCTGGTCACTAGTCATCTCTATGCTCCTCATCATGTGACCACCGTCGCCGGACGATTCTTTCTCCGGGCCCCCGATGGCACGGGAGAGCCCGGAGAAGCACCGGATGGCGGCGGGAGGGGGAGATGTCCCCTTCCGCCACCTATAAGAATGATCAAGCAGCAGAACCGCCGCTATGATCATTCTTATGGTGTGCAGAATCGCTGGCTGAAGACAAGGATATCTGAATGATGCCTCTAGCTGCAGGCATCATTCAGCTATCCCCCCTCAAATGACGTCCAGGGAGAGAGGGTTCCTTCCGGCGTCATTTTACAATGACCCGGTATGGAAGTGGTTAAGAGAAGGATGAAAAATAAGGATACATTTCCACATCAGGGAACAAAGCCAACGATCAAGGAGCCTGATCTTGAAACGATTGTGCCAGCGCCTTTGGTCTCTTTAATTGCGTCTAGAATATGGTGTGGACCATATTGGAGAAGATCTGGGTGTGGAAGGGGGGTGGTTGGGAGGGTTTGGATCCAATAAGCCCAGTTTGACCAGCAACTCCTTTCCCTCAATCACATTGTAAATAGTATAAGTAGAGCCATTGTGTGGAACGGTGAGCTTAAAGGGGAATCCCCATCTGTATCTTATTCTTGCTGTTTGCAGGATATTGGTTACCTCCTTCATCCTGTGTCTCCTGTCTAAAGTGGCTGGGGAGATGTCTGGATATATCTGCAGTCTCTTGCCATCCAGCTCTATATTAGGGGTATTCCTTGAAGCGTGCATGATGTCTTCCCTAACCAGGAAATCTTTCATACACATGATAATATCCCTGGGTGGTTTATCAGGTGTGGGCTTGGGGCGAAGAGCTCTGTGCATTCTATCACATGTAAAGGCTGACATTGGTTTGTCAGGCAGGAGGGTGCAAATTTTTTTTGAAATAGCTGGCAGAAGATCTGGGACAGTTTCTGGGACGCCGCACACTCTGATATTGTGGCGGCGATTTCTGTTATCCAGGTCCTCAACTTGTGCCTGCATGAAGGCAAAACTGTCAGCTAAAGTCTCAAAGTCTTTTCTTAAATCATTGTGGGCCAGTGAAAGCTCGTCATGTTTTGCTTCCAGTATGCCTGTGCGATTGCCAATGCTTGCAATCTCCTGACAGAGGGCTGTGGTGGATTTATGAACCTCACTCTCTATTTTGTCTACCAGCTTGTCAAACATGGCTGTTAGACTTGCATCCAAGTCCGCTTTAGAGAGGGGTATAGTGTACTCACAGTTCTCTTGTGAAGAGAGGAGGTTCGGTGGGGACTTCTCTGAGGCCTAGTGGGAGCCGGCGCCATCATGGGACATCTTGTGCTGTCTGGCTTCAGCGTCCAGGAGAAAGTTTGTAAAGTTGTGTTGGAAGCGGCGAGATCGCCTGTTCTTCCCCGCTGGCATGCACGGATGTTTCCTACAGGGGTGCTTGTAGATTGTGCCGGTTTTTGTGCTGTATAGCCCTGGGAATCAGGCCTGTTTTGTCCGGGTCTGGCGGAGCTGTGCTCACTCGCGACCTACCCGCATTGTGCCGCGCATGCGCCCCCTAACTGTCTTTTCTTTATTGATGGTTTAAATTCCTTTGGTTGTTACTTTAACAAACAGGGCTAAGACAGGATTCTGATTTAACGGAGGAAATTTATTTGATTTCTTCTTAAAGATCTTGGGCTGCTGTCTGTCCTGTGATTTTTCATCATCACTCTCTTCACTGTCAAAGTCATCCTCCCAGACATCCATGCAGGACTCATTCTCCTGTAGCAGCAGATTTAGGTCACGAAGAACCCTGAAATCGGCGGCTGTGAGAATGGGGGCAATGGTCTCCTCCTGTGTGGATTTTTTACTATACATGCTTTTGAAAAGCAATTTCCTTGTGAAAAGGTAAATATCCTTAATTGCTTCAAAATTATCCAGGGTTTTATTGGGACAAAAGGATAGTCCCAACAAAAGCACTTGGCTTTCAACAGGTGTAAGGGAATGTGATGATAAATTAATGTTTTATTTTCCTTCACCAGGGGTGGTGTTGCTGTCGATTCCTGTGTTTTTACAGGCGTGAGGGGCTGTGTGAGTTGCTGTCTGAGGGTAATTTTCTCAAAAAAAATCATCATGTTGTTTTTGTGTTTTGGGGATTGCTCCCAAATCTTTAGCAATCTTGGTGATTTTACCTTTACCAGTGTTGGTGCCTTTGGCACTTTCACTATTAATGTGGGGTTGTCTAGACACACCCCCCTTTTTACCTCCACGTGTATTATACATCTGCTGTGCTTCAGTGGTTCGTTTCTTGGTGACCTGTTGTAATTCCCCATGTGTCCTGCTGTTTAGCGAAAGGACCCTTTCTCTTTCTGAAAGGGCGATTCGCAAAAGAGGAGGCTGAGGAGGACGCATTAGACGGTGTGTCAGAATTATAATCATTTCTATCCTGACTTTTGGTGAATTTTTTGTTGCTTCTATTGTTGAATTTTTTGCCTTGGTGCCATCTATATGCTCAATTCTCTCTGTATATGTGCAGTGGTAGTGTACCACTCATTCTGCTGGTTATGTACATGTATGCATTTTATTGTGTATGATTTTTGGTAATCTCCACAGGAGTACCATTTTTAGACTTTTCACCTTTTTGTATCAATAAATATATTTTCCCCTTTTTTTTACTTCCAAAATTGCCTTTAACCACATCAATACTGTGCACTTAAACCCCCTTCCTTCCCAGACCAATTTTCAGCTTTCAGTGCTCTCGCATTTTGAATGACAATTATTCAGTCATGCTACACTGTACCCAAATGAAATTTTTATCATTTTGTTCACACAAATAGAGCTTTCTTTTGGTGGTATTTGTTCACAATTTCATTTTCAATTTTTTGCGATAAAAGAGAAAAAAGAGCGAATATTTTGAAAAAAAACAACATTTTCTACATTCTGTTTTAAAAGAAATCCAAACAAATCAAATTTCGGCAAAAATTTAGGCCAAAATGTATTCTGCTACATGTCTTTGGTAAAAAAAATCCTGATAAGTGTATGATAATTGGTTTGTGTGAAAGTTATAGAGTCTACAAACTAAGCTACGCATTATTGCAAATTGATCAATCCTAATGCACTGATGGCCTATCTCATTTCTTGAGGCCCTAAAATGTCAGGACAGTACAAATACCCCCCAAATGACCACTTTTTGGAAAGAAGACAGTCGGAGGTATTTAGTAAGAGGCATCGTGAATTTTTTGAAGTTGCAATTTTTTTCCCACAATGCCTTGGAAAATTAAGAAATATATATATATATTTTTTTTCTTCACAAAGTTGTCAATTTAGAAGATCTTTCTAACACATAGTATGTACATAGCAAAAATAACACCCCAAAATACATTCTGCTACTCATCCTGAGTATGGCGATACCCAGTGTGTGAGACTTTTCCACATCCTGGCCACATACGGAGGCCAAACATCCAAGTAGCACCATCAGGCGCTCTAAAGGCATAAATTACACATTTCATTTCCTGAGTACCTATCACATTTTTGAAGGCCCTGGAGAACAAGGACAATGGAATTACCCACAAAATGACCCCATTTTGGAAAGAAAACAACCCAATGTATATTCTATGAGGCATAATAAGTCTTTTGAACATGTCATTTCTTTCCAAAAGTTTTGGGAATATGTGGAAAAAAAAATAAAACATATATTTTTTTCACAAAGTTGTCAATTTAGAAGATCTTTCTAACACATAGTATGTACATAGCAAAAATAACACCCCAAAATACATTCTGCTACTCATCCTGAGTATGGCAATACCCAGTGTGTGAGACTTTTCCACATCCTGGCCACATACGGAGGCCAAACATCCAAGTAGCACCATCAGGCGCTCTAAAGGCATAAATTACACATTTCATTTCCTGAGTACCTATCACATTTTTGAAGGCCCTGGAGAACAAGGACAATGGAATTACCCACAAAATGACCCCATTTTGGAAAGAAAACAACCCAATGTATCTTCTATGAGGCATAATAAGTCTTTTGAACATGTAATTTCTGTCCAAAAGTTTTGGGAAAATGTGGGAAAAAAATTAAAACATATTTTTTTTTCACAAAGTTGTCAATTTAGAAGATCTTTCTAACACATAGTATGTACATAGCAAAAATAACACCCCGAAATACATTCTGCTACTCATCCTGAGTATGGCGATACCACATGTGTGAGACTTTTCCACATCCTGGCCACATACGGAGGCCAAACATCCAAGTAGCACCATCAGGCGCTCTAAAGGCATAAATTACACATTTCATTTCCTGAGTACCTATCACATTTTTGAAGGCCCTGGAGAACAAGGACAATGGAATTACCCACAAAATGACCCCATTTTGGAAAGAAAACAACCCAATGTATTTTCTATGAGGCATAATAAGTCTTTTGAACATGTAATTTCTTTCCAAAAGTTTTTGGAAAGTGTGGAAAAAAATTAAAACATATTTTTTTTTCACAAAGTTGTCAATTCAGAAGATCTTTCTAACACATAGTATGTACACAGCAAAAATAACACCCCAAAATACATTCTGCTACTCGTCCTGAGTATAGTGATACCCCATGTGTGAGACTTTTCCACAGCCTGGCCACATACAGAGGCCCAACATGCAAGTAGCACCTTCAGGCTTCTAACACATAGCATGTACACACCAAGAATTACACCCCAAAATACATTCTGCTGAGCAAAAGGTAATAAAAAAAAGGCTCACCTATGGTTTTAGCAGGCAGGAATACCGTTCCAGAGCAGTCAAAGCATTGGTCCAGACAGCCATAGGAAATGTCCAGGAATTGTCCAGCAGGGAAACAGAGATATGGAAACCTATGAACATGGTCCATGGTTTAGCAGGCAGTTCAGGTGGCAGGCAGAGGCATGGCCAGTTCAGGTGGCAGGCAGAGGCATGGCCAGTTCAGGTGGCAGGCAGAGGCATGGCCAGTTCAGGTGGCAGGCAGAGGAATGGTCAGTTCAGGTGGCAGGCAGAGGAATGGCCAGTTAAGGTGGCAGGCAGAGGCACGGCCAGTTCAGGTGGCAGGCAGAGGCACGGCCAGTTCAGGTGGCAGCACTATAACATTTAGGCCTTGGTCAGGAAAGACCTAAGAACAGGGGTAGAGGCTTCTTCCCACCCAAATCTCTACGAAGCCTCCGAGTCTCCAGACCCTAATCCGAGAAAAACAAAACCTGGAGAAAAACATTTTCTCCACTCGGAAACTCTTTTCTGGAGCCCCTCAAATATGTGAGACCCCTGTGCTGTACTCAAATGATCAGTTTAGGAGGCAGGCAAAAAGCATGGTCATTTAACAGGCCGAGGTCAATTCACGTTGAAGGCAGAAACATGGTTGGCAGAGGCATAGTCGAAAACAGTCCGGGTCATTCACAGAAATGGCAGATGGTGGAAACTGGAAAAAAAATCATCTTCACTTTACTAATAGTTTAGTAAAGTATGATAGCTCTGAAAGCACTTTCCAATACAAAGGCCTGGCTGGGAGGGACATTGGGGACAGTAGTATCGGGTGTCACGACGAATTCCTCTACTTGAACACACACGACATTTTTTTGGGGGTTTGCGACCTGTTTCGGTAAGAGGGAGGATTTCGGAGAAGTGCCTTTCGTGGAGTCTGGCTACTGCATTGGAGCGAATTAGTTGAGGGGCTTGGCCATGGGGATAGAGAAGGGCTTCGATCAAGTCTTCTTGGAATTTTAGATAGGTTAGGGAACTTTGGGTGCACTTAGAAAAAATGATATAAGAATTGAAAAGGGCTAGTTGCATCAAATAAATGGCAACTTTTTTGTACCAAAACAGTGATTTCCTGGTGGCCAAGTAGGGCTGCATCATCTGGTCATTCATATCCACCCCCCCCCATGTAAAGATTATAGTCATGCACACATTTTGGCTTCTGGACGGGGCCTCTTCTTCTCTGCAGTTCCACCAAGGTGTCATCATGCATTGTGGAAAGGATGTAGACATCTCTTTTTTTATCTCTCCACTTCAATGCTAGGACCTCTTCAGTCCGCATACTGGCCATTTCCCCCTGTTTCAGTTTCTAGGCAACCAATCTCTGTGGGAAGCCTTTACGGTTGGTCTGTGCTGTCCCACAGGCCACAGTTTTCTTTTGGTACAGATGGCGAAAAAGTGGGAGACTTGTATAGAAATTGTCTACGTATAGGTGGTAACCTTTCCCAAGCAATGGTTCAATCAGCTGCCAGACAATTTTGCCACTTGTTCCCATGTAGGTAGGGCATCCAGGGGGGTTTAGCTGTCTGTCTTTTCCCTCATAAATTATAAAATCATATGTGTAACCCGTGGCCCTGTCACATGCCTTATAAAATTTTACCCCACGTCTGGCTCTTTTACTGGGGAGGTATTGCTTTATTCCAAGTCTTCCTGTGAAGTGTACTAATGATTCATCTACACATATATTTACATCAGGGGTAAACATCTGCTTGAAGCTGGCGCAAAAAAAATTGATTAGGGGCCGAATTTTAAATAATTTATCATAATTGGGATGATTTTGAGGGAGGCATTGGGCATTGTCGTTGAAGTGTAGAAACCTCATTATCATCTCGTAACGGGTTCTTTTCATAAAAGATGAATAGATTGGCATGTGGTAGATAGGTCGGGTAGACCAGTAGGAATGGAGTTCATTTTTTTTTGTCAGCCCCATGTTGAGGGTTAGGCCAAGGAAAATTTTAAATTCTTCCACGGTGAGGGGTTTCCAAACAAAAGGACGGGCATAGGAAGAATTTGGATTGTTGGCTATATATTGACTGGCGTATAGATTACACTGCTCCACAATGTAGGTTAGGATATCATCAGTAAAAAATAATTCAAAATAATAAATCGGGGTAGCATTTTCCGACTGTATCTGAGGGCCTGGCTGGGCTGTAAAAGTGGGAATGATAGGTTCTACTGACGTATCGGGCAGCCATGTTGGATACAGTAGAAGATCGGGGAGGCTAGTATGGGCCCTGCCTCGTTGTTGATGGGACGCCCCATTGCTAGCATTTGGCCTATCCTCTAGAAAAGTTGCAGAACTGCTGGCGGATGCCTGCCTATCCTGGCATGATGTGCTGCTGGCGGATGCCTGCCTATCCTGGCGTGATGCGCTGCTGGCGGATGCCTGCCTATCCTGGCGTGATGCGCTGCTGGCGGATGCCTGCCTATCCTGGCGTGATGCGCTGCTGGCGGATGCCTGCCTATCCTGGCGTGATGCGCTGCTGGCGGATGCCTGCCTATCCTGGCGTGATGCGCTGCTGGTGGATGCCTGCATATCATCATGGAGTCCTGCGCTGCTGGTGGATGCCTGCTGGTGGATGTCCTGGAGTGCTGCGCTGCTGGTGGATGTCTGCGGCGCCTGCTCATAACTCCTGATCTCACTTGTTACGATTCTATCCTCAGTTTCTATTTCAGAGCCACTACTTTCCTCTGGATAATATTCACTATCCGATTCTGACAGAGAGAGTTCCTCGCTACTCTCGTCCGACATACCCTGGAGTATCTGGAGAGCCTCCTCGCTGCTGTAGAATCGTTTAGCCATGTGGGCAGATGTGCCAGATGTTGGCGGTCAGATGTGCCAGATGTTGGCAGGGCAGATGTTGGCGGGCAGCTGTTGGCGGTCAGATGTTGGCGGCCAGATGTGTCAGATGTTGGCGGGCAGATGTGCCAGATGTTGGCAGGGCAGCTGTTGGCGGTCAGATGTTGGCGGGCAGATGTCAGATGTTGGCGGCCAGATGTTGGCGGGCAGATGTGGCAGCTGTTGGCGGGCAGATGTTTACTGCCAGATGTTGGGAGTCAGATGTGCCAGATGTTGGCAGGGTAGATGTTGGCGGGCAGATGTGCCAGCTGTTGGCGGGCAGCTGTTGGTGGTCAGATGCTGGCGATCAGATGTTGGCGGGCAGCTGTGCCAGATGTTGGCGGGCAGCTGTTGGCGGGCAGATGGCGGGCAGATGTGGCAGCTGTTGGCGGGCAGATGTGGCAGCTGTTGGCGGGCAGATGTGGCAGCTGTTGGCGGGCAGATGTTTACTGCCAGATGTTGGGAGTCAGATGTGCCAGATTTTGGCAGGGCAGATGTTGGCGGGCAGATGTGCCAGCTGTTGGCGGGCAGCTGTTGGCGGTCAGATGCTGGCGATCAGATGTTGGCGGGCAGATGTGCAAGATGTTGGTGGGCAGCTGTTGGCGGCCAGATGTTGGCGGGCAGCTGTGCCAGATGTTGGCGGGCAGCTGTGCCAGATGTTGGCGGGCAGATGCGCAAGATGTTGGCGGGCAGATGCGCAAGATGTTGGCGGGCAGATGCGCCAGATGTTGGCGGGCAGATGTTGGTGGGCAGCTGTTGGCGGGCAGCTGTGCCAAATGTTGGCGGGCAGCTGGGCCAGATGTTGGCGGGCAGATGCGCAAGATGTTGGCGGGCAGATGCACAAGATGTTGGCGGGCAGATGTTTTCACTGTTTTATGGACACTGTGTTTTATGGACACTGTGTTTTGGGGACACTGTGTTTTGGGGACACTGTTTTGGGGACACTAGCTGGGTGATCAGTGGGTAAACAGCAGACAAACAGCTAAAAACTCACTGATCTCCCGGCTGCAGCACAGATTGTCTCTTCCTCTCCTCACTGACAGGCTCTGTGTGAGGAGAGGAAGAGATCAGAGCAGTTACAACTGCTCTGTGTTTACATTACATGACGGCTGTCATTGGACAGCCGTCATGTCATCAGGAGGGCCAATCACATGGCCCTCCTGTTTGCACACACCTTCTATCTCTGGGGGGTACAGGCAGATCGGGATCGCGCCGCTGCGCGTGCACGTGGCGGCGCGATCCCCTCACAAGTGCCAGCCCCCCCTCTCTGTGTTTACATCACGATGGCTGTGATTACACACAGCCATCGTGCCGATCAGGAGGGCGAATCACAGTGCCCTCCTGCTGTTCCGAGATGCGGCGTGTCCGCGGGACACGCGCGCATCGGGATCGCGCGGGTGCGCGCGCGCGTGCGTGCGCGCGATCACGCTCCTTCTGAAGGACGTTCAGGAACGTCCACTCAGAAGGAGAGAGCACCCACCCGGCCGTATATATACAGTGGCCGGGTGGGAAGTGGTTAACCACTTAACGACCGCCCACTGTAATTATACGTCGGCAGAATGGCACCGACAGGCAGAATCACGTAGATCTACGTGATCGCCTTTGTATAGTTGGGGGGTCCGATCGGACCCCCCTTCTGTACAGTGAGCGGTGGTTAAGTGTTCGGGAGCGAATACGGCATGAGGGGACGGCCGTTAGATTCCGGCCACCCCCTCTCGATCGCTCCTGGCGAATGAGAGAGCTTCCCCTGCCTGTGTAATGTAAACACAGGCAGAGGAAGTGATGTCATCTCTCCTCGTGTCGGTCTTTTCGATCCGGCGCGAGGAGTGAAGACATCTCACAGTAAGTGCACCAACAGCCCACTAACACCAGTACACGTGGGCACACAAATCACCCCCCAGTCACCCCCAGATCACCCCCCAGATCACCCCCAGTACCCCCAGTCACAGTGCACCGTTTGCAGTGATCATTTTTTTTACTGATCACTGCAATCAGTGTCATTTGTGACTGTAAAAAGTTGCAGGGCAGTTAGGATTAGGCCCCTTTAGGTCCAAGGTAGCCCCCTAACCCCCCCTAATAAAGGTTTAACCCCTTGATCGCCCCCAGGTAACCCTTTCACCCCCTAACGCCAGCGTCACTAAGCGATCATTTTTCCGATCGCTTTTTTCTTGTCGCTGGTGTCCTAGATAGCCAGTTAATTATTTTTAGGTTCGCCGCAGGTTTTTATTAGCGTCAGGTACCCCCATATATTATTTTAACCCCCTGATTGCCCCTAGAGTTAACCCTTTCACCAGTGATCACCGTATAAGCGTCACTGGTGACACTGGTTACACAGTTAGTTATTTAGTTATTTAGGTAACCCGTCAGGTTTTTATATAGCGTCGGGTACCCCCATATTTAACCTAATAAAGGTTTTAACCCCCTGACTGCCCCTAGTTAACCCTTTCACCAGTGATCACCATATAAAGGTTACAGGTGACGCTGGTTGGTTAGTTTGCTTTTTATAGCATCAGGGCACCCGCCGTATATAACCCAATAAAGGTTTAACCCCCTGATCGCCCGGCGGGTGATATCAATTAGGTTTTAGCGCCAGAGAGGGTCTACGTCGCCCCAGGCAGCTTTAGGTTAGTGCCAGTAACGCTAACACCCACGCGCAAAGCATACACCTCCCTTAGTGGTATAGTATCTGATCAGATCTATACTAGCGTCCCCAGCGGTTTAGGGTTCCCAAAAACGCAGTGTTAGCGGGATCAGCCCAGATACCTGCTAGTACCTGCGTTTAGCCCCTCCGCCCAGCCCAGCCCAGCCCAGCCCAGCCCACCCAAGTGCAGTATCGATCGATCACTGTCACTTACCAAACACAACACACATAACTGCAGCGTTCGCAGAGACAGTCTTGATCCCTGCGATCGCTAACAGTTTTTTTGGTAGCATTTGATACATTTGGTGACAGTCAGGTGCTTTTTTTACCTGTGAATCTTACTAGTGTACCCCTAAATTTAGAGCCCAAAATGGCAAGACGAAGGTACACTAGTAAAGAGGCCTACGAGATTCTGAGCATGACAGATAGTGAAGAGGAGGTCACGTATCTGTCAGATTCAGGCTCAGAATATCTTCCCGTAGAAGACAGTGACGTCAGCGGCCCCACGTCAGATAGCTCTGACGACGAAGTTGAGGTCCCTGCTAAGGTCAGGCGTACCCGATCCCGATCTTCTGAGGTTGTTGAGGAGCAAAAACCGCAGGGCTCTCGTATCATGGAGCAGAGTAGTACTAGCGCCGCTATTCCTTCTGGTGAATTGGCAAGCACCAGCGGCCTAGTACAGCCTGGGCGTACATCCAGCACTGCAGTATCATGTGGTGACGTGGCGAGTCCCATAAGTGCAGTTCAAGCTGGCGAGGTGGCAAGCACAAGTAGTGTCCCGCTGCCACCAAGAAGACGAAGGCAGGCCCGTCGTGCCCATAGTGCCCTTCCTGCAGAATTTGCCTATCCTGATTGGGTCCCCACCACTTCTGCAGAACCCGTACTTCCCCCATTCACTGCCCAACCCGGTATTCAGGTGGAAACAGCTGATTTTATGCCAATCGATTTTTATTCGCTGTTTTTCACGGAAGATCTCTATAGATCTATTGTGGACCAGAGTAATTTGTATGCTGGTCAATTCATCGCCGCTAACCCCCAGTTGCCTAAAATTGCCAAAGATTGGAAACCAATTACGGTTTCCGAATTTAAGACCTTTCTGGGCCTTTCCCTCAACATGGGCACACATAAATTCCCGTCATTGCGTGCTTATTGGTCCACGCACCCAATTGACCACATGCCCGTGTTCTCTGCCTCCATGCCCAGGACATGATACGAGCAGATTTTGCGGCTCATGCACTTCAACGACAATGAACTTTGTCGTCCACGTGGGGACCCTGAGTACGACCGGCTCTATAAAATTCGGCCCCTCATAAACCACTTCAACGAACGTTTTGCAGCCTTGTTTATTCCCGATCAAGTTGTCTGCGTGGATGAGTCCCTGATTAAATTTTCTGGCCGCTTGGCTTTCAAGCAGTACCTTCCCAGCAAGCGTGCCAGATACGGGGTCAAGCTCTATAAGTTCTGTGACAGGGCAACAGGCTATGTATGGAGCTTTATGGTTTATGAGGGAAAAGATAGTCAGGTTGAGCCGGTCAACTGCCCGGATTACATAGGGAGCGCTGGCAAGATAGTGTGGAAATTGGTGTCACCCTTATTCGGAAAGGGGTACCACTTGTATGTGGACAATTATTACACGAGCGTGCCACTGTTTAGTCACTTGTTTGATC
This sequence comes from Rana muscosa, assembly GCA_029206835.1. Classification (NCBI taxonomy): domain Eukaryota; kingdom Metazoa; phylum Chordata; class Amphibia; order Anura; family Ranidae; genus Rana; species Rana muscosa. The sequence continues at coordinate 353,887,035 of CM055118.1, forward strand.
ATCAGATTGGAGCATGTGGCACCGTGCGACCTAATCGCCGGGGCTTTCCCCAGCGGCTTGTAGATGCCCGTCTTAGGCTGGGGGAGAGAGCCTGCTTGAAGTGTAATAACTTGCTCGCTATGAAGTGGAGGGACAATAAGAATGTTTTCCTTCTTACCTCCCTTCATGCAGACACGGCAGTCCAAATTCGTACGGCGACTGGTGTTGTGGAGAAACCCCTCTGTGTCCACGAATATAACAAAAATATGGGAGGGGTGGACCTCAACGACCAGTTGATGGCGCCGTATCTAATTGACCGTAAGGCGAGACGCTGGTACAAAAAAGTGTCTCTATCCTTATTCCAATTGGCTTTGCTGAACGCTCATGTGCTATACAGAGCTTCAGGTGGGACGTTATCTCTTCTAAAATTCCAGAATGAGATAGTCACAGAACTCCTGTATCCAGGCGGTTCTGCACCTCACCATTCCCAACCAAATGCAGTAAGCTGGCTGCATGAGAGGCATTATCCGTATGCCCTCCCGAGTACCCCTACCCAACGAACCCCCCAAAAAAGATGTCGTGTCTGTAGCAAGCGCGGATTTAGGTGTGACACCCGTGTTTTTTGTCCACTCTGTCCTGACAAACCTGGTCTTTGCCTTGGTGAATGTTTTGATCGCTACCACTCAAAAGTGAAGTTTTAGCGTAGGGTACAGCATTTCACAGACTAGGACACACTTACACAGGGTCTCCCAAGATGCCATTACATTTTGAGAGATATTTATATATAACAGTTGTCCCAAAGCCTGGGAAAGATACCGCTGAGTGCTCCAGTTATAGGCCTATTTCTTTATTAACCACTTAAGCCCCGGACCATTTGGTAGCTAAAGGACCAGAGGTGAATTTAGAATTTTGCACTGCGCTGCTTTAACTGTAAATTGTGCGGACATGCAATGTTGTACCCAAACGAAATTTGCGTCCTTTTCTTCCCACAAATAGAGCTTTCTTTTAATGGTATTTGATTGCCTCTGCGATTTTTATTTTTTGCGATATAAACGGAAAAAGACCGAAAATTTTGAAAAAAATGATATTTTCTACTTTTTGTTATAAGAAAAATCGAATAAACTCAATTGTAGTCATACATTTAGGCCAAAATGTATTCAGCCACATGTTTTTAGTAAAAAAAATGTCAATAAGCGTATATTTATTGGTTTGCGCAAAAGTTATAGAGTTTACAAACTAGGGTACATTTTCTGAAATTTACACAGCTTTAAATTTATGACTGCCTATCTCATTTCTTGAGGTGCTAAAATGACAGGGCAGTACAAAACCCCCCCAAATGACCCCATTTTGGAAAGTAGACAGCCCAAGGAAATTGCTGAGAGGCATGTTGAGCCCATTGAATTTTTTTTTGTCCCAAGTGATTGAATAATGACTAAAAAAAAAAAAAAAAAAATTACAAAAAGTTGTCACTAAATGATATATTGCTCACACATGCCATGGTTATATGTGGAATTTCACCCCGAAATACATTTTGCTGCTTCTCCTGAGTACGGGGATACCACATGTGTGGGAGTTTTTGGGAGCCTAGCCACGTACGGGACCCCGGAAACCAAGCACCGCCTTCAGGATTTCTAAGGGCGCAAATTTTTGATTTCACTCCTCACTACCTATCACAGTTTCGAAGGCCATAAAATGCCAAAATAGCACAAAACCCCCCCAAATGACCCCATTTTAGAAAGTAGACACCCCAAGGAAATTGCTGAGAAGCCTGTTGAGCCCATTGAATATATTTTTTTTGTCCCAAGTGATTGAATAATGACAAAAAAAAAAAAAAATACAAAAAGTTGTCACTAAATGATATATTGCTCACACATGCCATGGTTATATGTGGAATTACACCCCAAAATACATTTTTCTGCTTCTCCTGAGTACGGGGATACCACATGTGTGGGACTTTTTAGGAGCCTAGCCGCGTACGGGACCCCGAAAACCAAGCACCGCCTTCAGGATTTCTAGGCACAAATTTTTGATTTCACTCCTCACTACCTATCACAGTTTCGAAGGCCATAAAATGCCAAAATCGCACAAAACCCCCCCAAATGACCCCATTTTGGAATATAGACACTCCAAGCTATTTGCTGAGAGGAATGGCGAGTATTTTACAGCTCTCATTTGTTTTTGAAAATGAAGAAAGAATATATATATATATATATTAGGCTTGTGCAATTCGTTTCGTAACGAATTGAAATTCGTCCGAATTTAGCAACTTTCGGACATTCGGAAGCATTCGAATTTCCGAACAAAGCAATTACGAATAAGACCGAATCCGAAATAAATTATACCGCAAATAGCGAATGCCCGAATGTCTTCGGCATAATTCGTTATGAAAAAGTTACGAATGTACAAATCCATACGAAGCACAATAACACTCACTCTGCTCTGCTCTCTGCTTCTCCCACACCGTGCTGAACTCCCTCTCAAAATGGTGTACAGGGGCGGAGGTTATAGCCGCATGTAAAAAACGAAAGTAAAATACGAGATTTCGAATCCAATCGAAGCACAATAACACTCTGCTCTGCTCTCTGCTTCTCCCTCACCGTGCTGAACCCTCTCAAAATGGTGTACAGGGGCAGAGGCTATAGCCGCATGTAAAAAACGAAAGTAAAATACGAGATTTCGAATCGTTACAAATAACCGCAATGTATTTAGAAAAGTACAAATCCATTCGAAGCACATTAGGCATAATAGGCAGCGTCGTTGTGAGAGAGACACGGAAAATTACGAATCAACGAACCCAAAAAAAGTTACGAAAGTAGGAGTTGTGTCCAGAATCAACGAAAAACAACGTACTCTACCGAAAGTACGAACCCAAAAAAAGTTACGAAAGTAGGAGTTGTGTCCAGAATCAACGAAAAACAACGTACTCTACCGAAAGTACGAATTATAAAGCAACAAAAAATTCAACGAAAAATGTCGCTTGCAAAAATACGAATGAGTCCGAACACGAAAAATCCCGTCTAGCAAAATTACGAATGATTACGAATCAACAGGACCGGAAAGAAACTAACCGAAACGGAACGAATTTTTCCGTTGTGCACAAGTCTAATATATATATATTTTTTTCAATTTTCAAAACTTTGTGACAAAAAGCGAGATCTGCAAAATACTCACAATACCTCTCAGCAAATAGCTTGGGGTGTCTACTTTCCAAAATGGGGTCATTTGGGGGGGTTTTGTGCTATCTGGGCATTCCATGGCCTCCAAAACTGTGATAGGCAGTGAGAAGTGAAATCAAAAATTTACACCCTTAGAAAGCCTGAAGGCGGTGCTTGGTTTTTGGGGTCCCGTACGTGGCTAGGCTCCCAAAAAGTCTCACACATGTGGTATCCCCGTACTCAGGAGAAGCAACAGAATGTATTTTGGGGTGTAATTCCACATATGCCCATGGCATGTTTGAGCAATATATCATTTAGTGACAACTTTGTGCAAAAAAAAAATTGTCGTTTTTCCGCAACTTGTGTCAACATATAAAATATTCCATGGACTCGACATGCCTCTCAGTATATAGCTTGGGGTGTCTACTTTCCAAAATGGGGTCATTTGGGGGGGTTTTGAACTGTTCTGGCATTTTATACACAACATTAGGAAGCTTACATCCACTCTTCTAACCACTTGAAGACAAAGCCCTTTTTGACACTTTTTGTTTACATGAAAACATTTTTTTTTGCAAGAAAATTATGTTGAACCCCAAAACATTATATATATTTTTAAAGCAAAGGCCCTACAGATTAAAATGGTGGGTGTTGCATTTTTTTTTTCTACACAGTATTTGCGCAGCGATTTTTCAAACGCATTTTTTTGGTTAAAAAATACACGTTTTTAATTTTAATGCACTAAAACACACTATATTGCCCAAATGTTTGATGAAATAAGAAAGATGATCTTAGGCCGAGTACATAGATACCAAACACGACATGCTTTAAAATTTCGCACAAACGCGCATTGGCGACAAACTACATACATTTTTAAAAGCCTTTAAAAGCCTTTAAAGGTTACCCCAGTAGATTTACAGAGGAGGTCTACTGCTAAAATGATTGCCCTCGATCTGACCTTCGCGGTGATACCTCACATGCATGGTGCAATTGCTGTTTACATATGACGCCAGACCGAAGCTTGCGTTCGCCATTGGGCAAGAGCAGGGCAGGACAGGGGTGTTTTTTTTTTTCTTTTTTTTTTTATTATTAATTTTGATTTTTTATTTTATTTTTAAATTGTTCCTTCCAAGTATTTTTTTTTTTATCATTTTTATTGTTATCTCAGGGAATGTAAATATCCCCTATGATAGCAATAGGTAGTGACAGGTACTCTTTTTTTGAAAAAACTGGGGTCTTCTAGACCCTAGATTTTTCCTCTGCCCTCAAAGCATCTGACCACACCAAGATCGGTGTGATAAAATGCTTTCCCAATTTCCCAATGGCGCTTTTTATATCCGGGGGGGCATTCCCTCCCACTGCTTGTAAAAGCAGTCCAGAGGCTAATTAGCCGCTAGGATTGCTTTTACATGAAAGCCGGCCGCAGGCTGAAAAGAATGATACCAAGATGATACCTAAACCCGCAGGCATCATTCTGGTATAAACATTCAAAGTCCAGCAACATACCAGTACGTTGCTGGTCCTTGTTGGACATGTATTGTAATCTTTTTTTTTCATGCAGCCAGTTGGCTGAACGAAAAAAGAGATTGATCGGTGGGTATGCCCACCATTAGAATACCGCCCTTCATCCACCCACTTCCAATGATGGGCATACACGCACCATTTATATATGCCGAAGCATGGGGGCATCCTCCCGCAAAAAAGTTATGCCGCACACACATGGTCGGACTTTTCCACGGGCAAGCCTCCGTCGGAATTTCGACCGTATGTACGCGGCATTAGGAGCAAAATCACTCCTCCGCCCCTGCTGCCCCCCTGCTGCCCCAATGCTTCGGCATATTTGCTTTTTTTTTTAACTGTGGTGGTGAAATCACCTCCTACAGCACTGGAGTCGCAGGGATCAGGCCTGTCTCTGCGAACGCTGCAGTTATGTGTGTTTTTGTTTTGTAAGTGACAGTGATCGATCGATACTGCACTTGGGTGGCCTGGGCTGGAAGGAGGGGCAAAACGCAGGTGCCAGCAGGTATCTGGGCTGATCCCGCTAACACTGCGTTTTTGGGAACCCTAAACTGCTGGGGACGCTAGTATAGATCTGATCAGATCAGATATTGATCTGTTCAGATACTATACCACTAAGGGGGGTGTATGCTTCACGCGTGGGTGTTAGCATTACTGGCACTAACCTGACGCTGCCTGGGGTGTGACTCAGACCCTCTCTGACGCTAAAACCTAATTGATATCACCCGCTGGGCGATCAGGGGGTTAAACCTTTATTGGGTTATATACACGGCGGGTGCCCTGACACTATAAAAAGCGAACTAACTAACCAGCGTCACCCGTAACACTTATATGGTGATCACTGGTGAAAGGGTTAACTAGGGGCAATCAGGGGGTTAAAACCTTTATTAGATAATATATGGGGGTACCTGACGCTATAAAAACCTGCGGCGAACCTAAAAAAAATTACCAGCTACCGATCTGCATCACCGACACTAAGACAGCGTTTAGAAAAACGATCGCTTAGCGACAGTGGTGATAGGGGGTGAAAGGGTTACCTGGGGGGCGATCAAGGGGGTTAAACCTTTATTAGATAATATATTGGGGTACCTGACGCTATAAAAACCTGCGGCGAACCTAAAAAAATTACCAGCTACCGATCTGCATCACCGACACTAAGACAGCGTTTAGAAAAACGATCGCTTAGCGACAGTGGTGATGGGGGTGAAAGGGTTACCTGGGGGGCGATCAAGGGGGGTTAAACCTTTATTAGATAATATATTGGGGTACCTGACGCTATAAAAACATGCGGCGAACCTAAAAAAAATTACTGGCTACCGATCTGCATCACCGACACTAAGACAGCGTTTAGAAAAACAATTGCTTAGCGACAGTGGTGATAGGGGTTGAAAGGGTTACCTGGGGGGCGATCAAGGGGGTTAAACCTTTATTAGATAATATATTGGGGTACCTGACGCTATAAAAACCTGCGGCGAACCTAAAAAAAATTACTGGCTACCGATCTGCATCACAGACACTAAGACAGCGTTTAGAAAAACGATTGCTTAGTGACAGTGGTGATAGGGGGTGAAAGGGTTACCTGGGGGGCGATCAAGGGGGTTAAACCTTTATTAGATAATATATTGGGGTACCTGACGCTATAAAAACATGCGGCAAACCTAAAAAAAATTACTGGCTGCCGATCGGCATCACTGACGCTAAGACAGCGATCAGAAAAATGATCGCTTAGCGACAGTGGTGATAGGCGGTGAAAGGGTTATCTGGGGGGTGATCAGGGGGTTAAACCTTTATTAGGGGGGGTTAGGGGGCTACACTGGACCTAAGACTAAACTTTGGTGACACTTTTACAGTCACAAATGTCACTGATTGCAGTGATCACTAAATAAATGGTCACTGCAATCAGTGCCACTGTGACTGGGGGCTGGGGGGGTGATCTGGGGGGTGATCTGGGGTGTCTGGGGGGGCCTGGGGGGCGATTTATGTCCCTATGTGTCCTGGTGTCAGTGTAGTGTTGTGTGCACTGACCTGATGTCTTCTCCTGTACGGCGCTCGGTATATGTGAGCGCCGCACCAGAGATGACATCACTTCCTCCTGCTCCCTCTGTCTGACACAGACAGAGGGGGCATTTCCATTCGCCGGGAGCGATCGCGAGGGGGTGGCCAGAAACGAATGGCTGCCCCCTCATCCCGGAACGCTCCCGGACACTTAGCCACCGCTCACTGTATAGGAGGGGGGTCCGATTGGACCCCCCAACTATACAAAGGCAATCACCTATGCTCTACGTGATTGTGCCTGTCGGTGCCATTCTGCCAACGTATATATACAGTGAGCGGTCGTTAAGTGGTTAAATCTGGACCTTAAGCTACTAGCAAAAGTGATGGCCAACAGAATGAGACCACTCCTCACTAACCTGATAGATCCCATGGCAGAGCCACAACCAATCCTTAAAAAGACACCCACTGACAGTAACCACTCTGAGTTTGTTCCTCATTGTTAGACATGTGCATTTAGTTTCGTTCCGAATCGAAATTCGGACAAATTTTTCATTATTCGGACATTCGGATGCATCCGAATTATCGAATTACAATACTAACGAATTTAACCAAATCCGAATTTTTTCGAATTGAAAAATCGCGGACGAAATTCGAATCGAATTCGAAATATTTTCCACTCGAATTCGAAATATTTTCGAATCGAATTAGAAAAAATATAAATCGTTTTTAAAAAAAGAATACAATAAAATAGAGTATAAAAATAAAAAAGCAATAGAATAGAAATAAAAGAATAGTAGAGAATAGAATAGAATTGAATAGAATGTAATAAAATACAATAGAATATGACCGTCTATATATTTTTTATTCTATTCTTTTCTATAGTTATTATATTCTAATCTTTTCTATTCGAATTTGAATTCATTCTGTATGAATTTCGAATTTCAGAAGATAGTTATATGTATAAATATTTTGTATAGAATGAATTTGAATTTGAATAGAAATGATTAGAATAGAAATAGAAAATAGACTAGAAAAACAATAGAACAGAATAGAATAAAATATAATATATATATATATATATATATATATATATATTGTGACAGCAGGAAGGTAAAGTCACCTGGTTGCATCCAGGGGGGTAGATATATTTCTCCCAGATTCAGGCTTTATGCTGACTTATACAACTAGGGTGGAGAGTTGTATAAGCCCAGCTGAGGCTAGTAGGCTCATGGATGACTCATACCTCTAGGGAGAGTGTGGGGCGTCGTACAGACAGGGAGTTGATGAGGCCACCTGAAGCTTGTCAGCTCATTTAGGCCTCTATAAGAACTCCCAGCTTCATTAGGTGTTAGCTCATGCCTGGAACCAGACCTGTGTGGACTGTCTAGGGAGAGTGAACCCCTGTGCGGTGAGAAAAAGCCTGTGTGGCTATTTGCTTGGACATTTAAAACCAGGGACTTAGGGACTAGGACAGCACTAGGCTGATCCCAGTTGTTAGTTAGGAAACCTGTATGTTTAGTCAGAGGTCAAGTTGACCAGGATTTATTTTGTTTATATGTTTCTTTTGGCTTTGCTGTGTTTTGTCACTGTAAATAGAAAATAAACCGCACCTTTTTTTTTGATTTTGAAAACCACAACCTCCGTTTGCTGGGCCTGTTTTTGTGTGGGGAGCCCATCCCGGGGGTCACACACACCCGCTGCCGAGCTAACCCCCTCACAGTTGGTGGAGAACCAGTGGCAGTTTTTTTTAAGCCAGCATGGAGGAGATACTGAAGCAGCTGGCTCTAGCAAATGCCAATCAACAGCAGACAAATGCAGGTTTGCAAAAGAGCCTTGCAGCTCAACAACAGAACTTCGCAGCCCAGCAGCAAGCTCATCAGCAGAGCCTTGCAGCCCAGCAGCAAGCTCACCAACAGAGTCTAGAAGCTCAGCAACAAGCCCAGCAGCAATCTGAGGCCCGCTTCATAGACCTGTTACAGAAGCAAGAGCAGAGACTACAACAAATGGAAGCAGTAATGCAGCAACGTCCGCAGACCAGTGAGGAAAGCCGTCCCACTAATACCGCGTCCTTTGGGGTGAGTCGTTTATTGACAAAAATGACTGGAGAGGATGATCCAGAGGTATTTTTGACCACATTTGAAAGGACTGCTGAAAGAGAAAAGTGGCCTGAGGAGCAGTGGGCTGGACTGGTGGCTCCTCTGTTAACTGGTGAATCGCAGAAGGCTTACTATGACCTAGAGCCTGACCAAGCAAAAGACTATGTGATGCTAAAAGCTGAGATATTGGCAAGGCTGGGTGTCACCCAGGCTGTCCGGGCTCAGCGTGTGCATAACTGGACTTTCCAGCTTGGAAAACCCCCCAGGTCTCAAATGTATGATCTCATTCACCTGAGCAGAAAGTGGCTACAGCCAGAGACTTTGTCCGCACCAAAGATTGTGGAACGTGTTGTAATGGATCGGTTTTTGAGAGCTCTTCCTACTGCCATCCAAAACTGGGTAAGCCATGGAGACCCAGAGACGGCCGATGGTCTTGTGGATCGTGTGGAGAAATACTTGGCTACAGAGAACCTGACGGCCTCTTCCAGAGACACTCGGACTTTCCACCCTAAGACCAGACCATCCCCAGGGGCGGATAAGAGGATTCCAAGGGGTAAGGGTGGAGAGAGTGAGAGGGTGGGAGCTCTACCCCAAGTTTGGCGAGAACAGCCTGGGAAATCAGCGGCGCAAGAAGGATCGTTTGCTACCGCTGCCGGCAAGCGGGACATATTGCAGCCAATTGCCCGGTTGTGGAGGAACCCATGCAGTGTGACTTTCTGACGGGCAGACGTCAGTCGCTGTGTGCGACAGTCGCATGCACTGCCATTTGAGGAATTGAGAAACATTTATGCAAAATGTGTGTTAATGGTAGAAATGTTGTGGTATTGCTGGATTCAGGTAGCCTTGTGACCCTGATAAAGGCTGAGTTAGTTAAAACAGAGGTCTCTGGGAATAGCAAGGTAGCTGTTATTTGTGTGCATGGGGACACCCGAGAGTATCCAGTGACTACAGTGTGTTTCGAGACCCCCAAAGGTACCCTCTCTCATCCAGTGGGCTTAGTATCTCAGTTACCGTATGACGCCATTGTGGGAAGGGATTTTCCGAAGTTCTGGGAACTGTGGGATGATCCTGAGCCCCCCACTGGTGCCCCTATGTACCAGGAATGTGATAGCCAAAACTCCCCTGAGAGTGGTGAGGACTCTCCGGAATTTCCCTTATCAGTATTGGCAGGGGAGACTCAAGAAACTGGAGAGGAGCCCACCTCCTCAGACGAAAACCTACCGTCTGTGGAGTTTTCTGATCTTGAGGTTCACAGGGAAAACTTTGCCACAGAACAGTTGAAAGACCTCGCCCTAATAAAGGCACGCGAAAACGTAGTGAAAATAGATGGCGAGTTAGTGAACCCAGATAATACCTGCACTTACCCATACTTCAGCGTAGAGAAGGACCTACTGTATCGGGTGGCAAAAAGGGCAGAAGAAACCGTTGAGCAGCTTGTGGTGCCCAAACCTTACAGGAAGTTGGTGTTGGAGTTGGCCCATGGGCACATTCTTGGAGGTCATCTGGGGACAGAGAAAACCCGAGAGAGGGTATTACAGAGATTCTATTGGCCGGGGGTGATGAAGGACATAGAAAATTATTGTTCCTCCTGCCCTGTGTGTCAGAGGTCGGCCCCGATGCCACATTTCCGTAGCCCGCTGGTCCCTCTACCCATCATTGAGGTCCCGTTTGAGAGGATCGCCATGGATTTGGTAGGTCCTATAATCAAGTCCGCTAGGGGGCACCAGTACATATTAGTTATAATGGACTATGCCACCCGTTATCCAGAAGCGATCCCTCTCCGAAATACCTCGGCCAAAACCATAGCCAAAGAGCTATCTCTTGTGTTTAGCCGGGTGGGTATTTGTAAAGAACTGCTTACGGACCAAGGTACACCCTTTATGTCCCGGGTTATGAAGGAGCTGTGTAAATTGTTCAAAGTGACGCAATTACGTACATCTGTGTATCACCCCCAAACCGATGGGCTGGTTGAAAGATTCAACAAAACCCTAAAACAAATGTTGAAGAAAGTGGTGGATAGAGATGGAAAGGATTGGGACTGTCTACTTCCTTATCTGATGTTTGCTATTAGGGAGGTGCCCCAATCCTCTACGGGATTCTCCCCCTTTGAGTTACTGTATGGGAGACACCCAAGAGGGCTGTTGGATATTGCCAAGGAAACTTGGGAAAGTGAGAGTTCTCCCCACAGGAGTGTGATTGAGCATGTCGCCCTGATGCAAGACCGAATTGCACAGGTAATGCCCATCGTGAAGGAACATTTGGCCCAAGCGCAGTTAGCACAGCAGAGAGTGTACAACCGTGGAGCCAAGACCCGTACCTTTTCCCCGGGGGATAGGATACTGGTACTTGTCCCTACGGTTGAAAGTAAATTCCTTGCCAAATGGCAAGGCCCCTACGAGATAATGGAAAAAGTGAGTGAAGTGAATTACAAGGTCAGACAACCAGGAAGGCGAAAGCCCGAACAGATCTATCACGTTAATCTGTTGAAAGCCTGGAGGGATAGAGAGTCCCTAGTCGCAGACACTTGGTCACCAGCTCAAACTGGTTGCGTGATTCCTGAGGTTGGAATAGCAGCCACCTTGTCACAACCCCAACAACAGGAGGTTAAGGAGTTTGTGCTTCGCAACAAGGAGGTATTCTCTGAGCTGCCGGGACAAACATTTGGGGTAGAGCATGACATCATTACCCCGCCCGGTGAAAGGGTGAAGTTAAAACCCTATCGGATCCCAGAGGCCCGACGGGAGGCAATACGGGAGGAAGTACAGAAAATGCTGAACTTAGGGGTGATAGAGGAGTCCCAAAGTGATTGGTCTAGTCCCATTGTGTTGGTGCCTAAACCGGATGGGAGCTGGCGATTTTGTAACGATTTTCGTCAGTTGAACAAAGTTACAAAATTTGACACCTACCCCATGCCACGTATAGATGAGTTGATCGACCGGCTGGGAACAGCCCGATACATGACGACTCTTGACCTCACAAAAGGGTATTGGCAAATCCCCCTGGCCAAATTGGCCAAAGAGAAAACCGCATTTGTAACCCCAGACGGGGCGTTCCAATATAAAAGAATGCCGTTCGGGTTACAGAATGCGCCGGCCACATTCCAGCGGAAAATGGACCAGATGCTGAGGCCCCATCGGAAGTATGCTGCGGCTTACCTGGATGACGTAATTGTCCATAGCACAGATTGGGCCTCACATCTGCCAAAAGTGCAAGCAGTCCTGGACTCTGTTCGGGAAGCGGGGTTTACGGCTAACCCCAAGAAGTGTACCATTGGGCAGGAGGAGGCCAAATATCTTGGGTACACCATTGGGAGGGGAGTAATAAAACCCCAACTCAACAAAGTCGAGGCCATCCAGAGTTGGCCACGTCCCAACAGCAAGAAGCAGGTACGAGCCTTTCTGGGAATCGCTGGGTATTATCGGCGATTCATTCCCCACTTTGCTTCTAAGGCTGTGCCCCTAACCAACCTGACGAAGGGGAAAGGGTCGGTCATGATTAAATGGACCCCCGAGGCTGAGGCAGCATTCCAATTCTTGAAACAAGCCTTATGTAGCCAGCCAGTGTTGTACTCACCCGACTTCTCTAAAGACTTTGTCGTACAAAGTGATGCGTCAGATGTGGGGTTAGGAGCAGTATTGTCCCAGGTCTGGAACGGGGAAGAGCACCCAGTCATTTACCTCAGCAGGAAGTTGAAGTCCCATGAGGTAAATTACGCCACCGTTGAAAAGGAGTGTTTAGCGGTGAAGTGGGCTCTAGATTCCCTTCGGTACTACCTGCTAGGTAGGCACTTTGACATGGTTACGGATCACGCTCCGTTAAAGTGGATGGCTCAAAACAAGGAAACAAATAGAAGAGTGAATAGGTGGTTCCTGGCCCTCCAGGAATTCAACTTCACAGTAAAGCATCGCCCTGGCGTTCAAATGGGGAATGTGGATGCTTTGTCTCGAGTACATGAATGCCTGATTGCTGGTGTTCCAACCCCAAGGTTAAAACAAGAGGGGGGGGTATGTGACAGCAGGAAGGTAAAGTCACCTGGTTGCATCCAGGGGGGTAGATATATTTCTCCCAGATTCAGGCTTTATGCTGACTTATACAACTAGGGTGGAGAGTTGTATAAGCCCAGCTGAGGCTAGTAGGCTCATGGATGACTCATACCTCTAGGGAGAGTGTGGGGCGTCGTACAGACAGGGAGTTGATGAGGCCAGCTGAAGCTTGTCAGCTCATTTAGGCCTCTATAAGAACTCCCAGATTCATTAGGTGTTAGCTCATGCCTGGAACCAGACCTGTGTGGACTGTCTAGGGAGAGTGAACCCCTGTGCGGTGAGAAAAAGCCTGTGTGGCTATTTGCTTGGACATTTAAAACCAGGGACTTAGGGACTAGGACAGCACTAGGCTGATCCCAGTTGTTAGTTAGGAAACCTGTATGTTTAGTCAGAGGTCAAGTTGACCAGGATTTATTTTGTTTATATGTTTCTTTTGGCTTTGCTGTGTTTTGTCACTGTAAATAGAAAATAAACCGCACCTTTTTTTTTGATTTTGAAAACCACAACCTCCGTTTGCTGGGCCTGTTTTTGTGTGGGGAGCCCATCCCGGGGGTCACACACACCCGCTGCCGAGCTAACCCCCTCACAATATATATATATATATATATATTATATTTTATTATATTCTTTTATTTTTTTATTCTAATCTTTTCTATTCGAATTTGAATTTATTCTATACTAAATTTGAATTTTGGAAGATGGTTATATATACATATATATACATACATATAAATAACCATTTTCCAAAATTCTAATTTCATATAGCATAAAATCGAAAATGAATAGAAAATATTCTAAAATAATAGAAAAAAATATCATAAAAAAACAATAGAACAATAAAAAAAATATATATATATATATATATATATATATATATATATATTTTATTGTTCTATTGTTTTTTTTATGATATTTTTTTCTATTATTTTAGAATATTTTCTATTCATTTTCGATTTTATTCTATATGAAATTAGCATTTTGGAAAATGGTTATTTATATGTATGTATATATATGTATATAATCTTTTCTAATTGGAATTCAAATTCATTCTATACGAAATTCGAGTGTTGGAACATGGTTTTATATATATATATATATATATATATAAAACCATGTTCCAACACTCGAATTTCGTATAGAATGAATTCGAATTCCAATTAGAAAAGATTAGAATATAAATAGAAAATAGACTAGAAAAACAATAGAACAGAATAGAATAAAATATAATATATATATTGTATTTATTCTATTCTGTTCTATTGTTTTTCTATTAGATTCTTTCCAATATTTTCTATTCTATTATAATCTTTTCGATTCGAATTTGAATTCACTCTATACGAAATTCTAATTTTGGAAGATGGTTTTATAAATATATAAAATACTTTGTGATGTCATCACCTCCCCCCTCCTCCGAGAGACAATCACCTCCATACACCATCCAATCAGAGCTTAGCATCTCCATCCATCCCCCCACACTCACTAATACCCCTCACATTATTGTAGCACATCTCCTGTAGTCTATTAATAGCTATTTCATTTTTTATTTTTTTCATTTTTTGCAGATTACGATCCATTTCCTTTATTTCCAGCATATCTCCTGCAGACTATTAGCATCTATTTCATTTATGAATGGAGGAACGGTTTGAGGAAGAGACAACAAGAGGGACATCATCACCGCTTATATCTCTATTCACAGGGAAATGGTTGCTAATAGTTTGCAGGAGACCAGCAAAAAATAAATAAATAAATAGATGCTTATAGTTATAGTCTGCAAATCTGATGAGAAAATTAAATAGATACTAATAGTCTGCAGGAGATCTGCAAAAAAAATATATAAATGCTAATAGTCTGCAGGAGATCTGATGGAAATAAATAGTAATCTGAAAAAAATAGAAGCTAATAGTCTGCAGGAGATGTGCTGAAATAAAGGAAATGGCTGCTCTAATGCAAAAAAAGAAAAAGAAAAGAAAAATGAAATAGATGCTAATAGTCTGCAGGAGATCTGCAAAACAAATACAATAGATGTTAATATACTGCAGGAGATCTAATGGAAATAAATAGTAATCAGCAAAAAAAAATGAAATTGATTCTAACAGTCTGCAGGAGATCTGCAAAAAAAAGAAGTGAAATGGCTGTTAATAGTCTACAGGAGATCTGCTAAAAAAAGAAATAGATGCTAATAGTCTGCAGGAGATCTGGTGAGAAAACGAAATAGATACTAATAGTCTGCAGGAGATCTGCAAAAAAATTAAATAGATGCTAATAGTCCACAGGAGATCTTATGGAAACAAATAGTAATCTGCAAAAAAAATTAAATGAAATAGATAGTATCTATATTCTATTCTGTTCTATTGTTTTTCTAGTCTATGCTCTATTTCTATTCTAATCTTTTCTATTCAAATTCAAATTCGTTCTATACGAAATTCGAATGTCGGAAAAAAATATATATATAACCATCTTCCGAAATTCGAATTTAGTATATAATGATTTCGATTTTAATAGAAAAGATTTTAATAGATTATAAAAGAATAGACTAGAAAAACAATAGAACAGAATAGAATAAAATATAATATATTCTATTCTGTTCTATTGTTTTTCTAGTCTATTTTCTATTTTATTATAATCTTTTTTCTATCCAAAGTTAAAATTAATTAATTAAAAAATTTGAATTTATTCTATTCGAAATTCGAATTTCAGAAGATGGTTGTATATTCTTTCTATTTTATTCTATTAAATTATATATTTTTTCTATTCTGTTCTAATCTTTTCTATTTGAATTATACATTTTGGAAGATGGTTATTTGTCCACTTGCCACGTCACCTGCCACAAGTTATGGGGTTCCTAATCCCAAGTGACCCCCAGATATGGGCGATATGTCAAGTACTTTTCCTGCAGCAGAGAATGACATTTTGCGACCCGATTTTGGGGCCACATATCTCAAGGCCACTTGTAGCTAGAAACCCCATATTTGGTATGCAAACACAGTAGAACTAGCTTTACAACATCTCCAAATTTGGGGTTTCTATCACCAAGTAACCCCGAGATACATGGACCCAAAGTCGGGTTGCAAAATATTTTCGAATCCGGTTGAAATAGTATCAACATGATTCGAAATTATTTCAACTGCATTTGAAACTATTTCAACCGGATTCGAAAATATTTTGCGACCCGAATTTGGGTCCATGTATCTCGGGGTTACTTGGTGATAGAAACTCCAAATTTGGGTTTATTGTTTTTCTAGTCTATTTTCTATTTTATTATAATCTTTTCTATCCAAAGTTAACATTAATTAATTTAAAAATTTGAATTCATACTATTCGAAATTCAAATTTATTCTATTCGAAATTCGAATTTCAGAAGATGGTTGTATATTCTTTCTATTTTATTCTTCTAAATTATATTTTTTTTCTATTCTGTTCTAATCTTTTCTATTTGAATTATAAATTTTGGAAGAAGGTTATTTACTTCCTTATATACATCTGTCACATAAAAAAAAAGATGTGAAATGGCTGTCATGGATGTCGATCGCAAGGCAAGTACATATGCTGTATGTCATTGTCCACTTGCCACAACACCTGCCACGAGTGCCACGAGTGCCACGTGACCGGCCACGAGTGCCACGTGAACAGCCACGAGTGCCACGTGACCTGCCGCGTGACCTAGTTGTGGATTGTCTACTTGCCACGTCACCTGCCACAAGTTATGGGGTTCCTAGCACCAAGTGACCCCCAGATATGGGCGATATGTCAAGTACTTTTCTGCATCAGAGAATGACATTTTGTGACCCGACTTTGGGGCCACGTATCTTGGGGCCACTTATAGCTAGAAACCCCAAATTTGGTATGCAAACACAGTTTGGGGTTATTGTAGTGCTAGTTGTAATGTGTTTGCATACCAAATATTTTGGGGTTTCTAGCTATAAGTGGCCCCGAGATACGAGGCCCCAAAGTCGGGTCGCAAAATTTCATTCTCTGCTGCAGAAAAGTACTTGACATATCGCCCATATCTGGGGGTCACTTGGTGCTAGGAACCCCATAACTTGTGGCAGGTGACGTGGCAAGTGGACAATCCACAACTTGGTCACGTGGCAGGTCACTTGGCACTCGTGGCCGGTCACGTGGCACTCATGGCAGGTCACGTGGCACTCGGTCAATGACATACAGCATATGTACTTGCCTTGCGATCGACATCCATGACAGCCATTTCACATCTTTTTTTTTATGTGACAGATGTATATAAGTAAGTAACTAACCATCTTCCAAAATGTATAATTCAAATAGAAAAGATTAGAACAGAATAGAAAAAAAATATAATTTAATAGAATAAAATAGAAAGAATATACAACCATCTTCTGAAATTCAAATTTCGAATAGAATAAATTCGAATTTCGAATAGAATAAATTCGAATTTCGAATAGTAGGAATTAAAAAATTTGAATTAATTAATTTTAACTTTGGATAGAAACGATTAGAATAGAAATAGAGGATAGACTAGAAAAACAATAGAACAGAATAGAATATAGATACTATCTATTTCATGTTAATTTTTTTGCAGATTACTATTTGTTTCCATAAGATCTCCTGCAGACTATTAGCATCTATTTCATTTTTTTGCAGATCTCCTGCAGACTATTCGTATCTATTTCGTTTTCTCACCAGATCTCCTGCAGACTATTAGCATCTATTTCTTTTTTTAGCAGATCTCCTGTAGACTATTAACAGCCATTTCACTTCTTTTTTTTTGCAGATCTCCTGCAGACTGTTAGAATCAATTTCATTTTTTTTTTCAAAGTCGGCTCGCAAAATATTTTCGAATATATTTTAAATAGTATCAACATGATTTGAAATTATTTCAACCGCATTTGAAACTGTTTCAACCGCATTTAAAACTATTTCAACCGGATTCGAAAATATTTTTGACCCGAATTTGGGTCCACGTATCTCGGGGTTACTTAGTGATAAAAACCCCAAATTTGGAGATGTTGTAGTGCTAGTTCTTCTGTGTTAGCATACCAAATTTGGGGTTTCTATACCTAAGTGACCCCGAGATACGTGGACCCAAATTCGGGTCGCAAAATGTCAAGCACTTTACTGGAGCAGAGAATGACATTTTGCGACCCGATTTTGGGGCCACATATCTCGGGGCCACTTGTAGCTAGAAACCCCAAATTTGGTATGCAAACACAGTAGAACTAGCACTACAACATCTTCAAATTTTGGGTTTCTATCACCAAGAAACCCCAAAATACATGGACCCAAAGTCGGGTCGCAAAATATTTTCGAATCCGGTTGAAATAGTATCAACATGATTCGAAATTATTTCAACTGCATTTGAAACTATTTCAACCGGATTCGAAAATATTTTGTGACCCGAATTTGGGTCCATGTATCTCGGGGTTACTTGGTCATAGAAACCACAAATTTGGGGTTATTGTTTTTCTAGTCTATTTTCTATTTTATTATAATCATTTCTATCCAAAGTTAAAATTAATTAATTAAAAAATTTGAATTCATACTATTCGAAATTCAAATTTATTCTATTTGAAATTCGAATTTCAGAAGATGGTTGTATATTCTTTCTATTTTATTCTTCTAAATTATATATTTTTTCTATTCTGTTCTAATCTTTTCTATTTGAATTATACATTTTGGAAGAAGGTTATTTTCTTACTTATATACATCTGTCACATAAAAAAAAGATGTGAAATGGCTGTCACGGATGTCGATCGCAAGGCAAGTACATATGCTGTATGTCATTGTCCACTTGCCACAACACCTGCCACGAGTGCCACGACACCTGCCACGAGTGCCACGTGACCGGCCACGAGTGCCAGGTGAACGGCCACGAGTGTCACGTGACCTGCCATGTGACCAAGTTGTGGATTGTCCACTTGCCACGTCACCTGCCACAAGTTATGGGGTTCCTAGCACCAAGTGACCCCCAGATATGGGCGATATGTCAAGTACTTTTCTGCAGCAGAGAATGACATTTTGTGACCCGACTTTGGGGCCACGTATCTCGGGGCCACTTATAGCTAGAAACCCCAAATTTGGTATGCAAACACAGTAGAACTAGCATTACAACGGGGTTACTTGGTGATAGAAACCCCAAATTGGGGGTTATTGTAGTGCTAGTTGTAATGTGTTTGCATACCAAATATTTTGGGGTTTCTAGCTATAAGTGGCCCCGAGATACGTGGCCTCAAAGTCGGGTCGCAAAATTTCATTCTCTGCTGCAGAAAAGCACTTGACATATCGCCCATATCTGGGGGTCACTTGGTGCTAGGAACCCCATAACTTGTGGCAGGTGACGTGGCAAGTGGACAATCCACAACTTGGTCACGTGGCAGGTCACGTGGCACTCGTGGCCGGTCACGTGGCACTTGTGGCCGGTAACGTGGCACTCGGACAATGACATACAGCATATGTACTTGCCTTGCGATCGACATCCATTTCACATCTTTTTTTTTATGTGACAGATGTATATAAGTAAGTAACTAACCATCTTCCAAAATGTATAATTCAAATAGAATACATTAGAACAGAACAGAAAAAATATATAATTTAATAGAATAAAATAGAAAGAATATGCAACCATCTTATGAAATTCGAATTTCGAATAGAATAAATTTGAATTTCGAATAGTAGGAATTAAAAAAATTTAATTAATTAATTTTAACTTTGGATAGAATAGATTAGAATAGAAATAGAGAATAGACTAGAAAAACAATAGAATAGAATAGAATAGAGATACTATCTATTTCATGTTTAATTTTTTTTTGCAGATTACTATTTTTTACATAAGATCTCCTGCAGACTATTAGCATTTATTTTATTTTTTTTGCAGATCTCCTGCAGACTATTAGTATCTATTTAGTTTTCTCACCAGGTCTCCTGCAGACTATTAGCATCTATTTCTTTTTTAGCAGATCTCCTGTAGACTATTAACAGCCATTTCACTTCTTTTTTTTTTTTTGCAGATCTCCTGCAGACTGTTAGAATCAATTTAATTTTTTTTTCAAAGTCGGGTCGCAAAATATTTTCGAATCCACTTTAAATAGTATCAACATGATTCGAAATTATTTCAACCACATTTAAAACTATTTCAACCGCATTTGAAACTATTTCAACCGGATTCAAAAATATTTTGCGACCCGACTTTGGGTCCACGTATCTCGGGGTTAGTTGGCGATAGAAACCCCAAATTTGGGGATGTTGTAGTGCTAGTTCTCCTGTGTTTGCATACCACATTTGGTGTTCTATCACTAAGTGACCCCGAGATTCGTGGACCCAAAATCGGGTCGCAAAATGTCAAACACATTTCTGCAGCAGAGAATGACATTTTGTGACCCGAATTTGGGGGCACATATCTCGGGGCCACTTGTAGCTAGAAACCCCAAATTTGGTATGCAAACACAGTAGAACTAGCACTATAACATCTCCAAATTTGGAGTTTCTATTACTAAGTGACCCTGAGATACGTGGATCCAAAGTCGGGTCGCAAAATATTTTCGAATCCGGTTGAAATAGTTTCAAATGCGGTTGAAATAATTTCGAATCATGTTGAAATAATTTCGAATCCGGTAGAAATATTTTCGAATTTGGTTGAAATATTTTCGAATGCGACTGATTTTCGAATTCGGTCGAAAACAAAACGAAATCCGAAAACGAATTTAACAAATTTAACGAATCTAGCTAAACGAAATTAATTAATTAACGAATTAAAACGAAACGAAACGAAACAAATTTTTTCCTTTTGCACATGTCTACTCATTGTTATTAAAAAAAAAACTTGACCTCCGCGCTTAGCCCACTAACCCCACTGAAGAACAATCCTGATTTCACACCAGGGATGGAGAAAAATACCTTTCAAACTACAGAACCTAATCAAACACTTACAATGAGAGACTGTTTTCACAAGGGCCAAATTAAAAACATTACATCGCTTAAAAACGACAATGGTCTTAAATGTCTTCAAATCCGTAGTTAAGCTAACAATAGGACAAGGAAACCCTTCTTCTCCAGAGAGATGACTGACTTAGAAGATGCTTGCACTAGGGGGACCAACTTTGAAAAGGCGACATCAGTCATTTACGCTTGGCTACACAATTCGCACGCCACGTCTGAGGATAGATTCAGGAGGGAATGGTCAAGGGCTCTGCAAGTAGAAATTACAGACAAGCAGTGGAAAACAGCCTGCATCCTCTCACAAATGCTCCATTAGCACTAAAACACAGGAAACGGCATACAAGCTCTGGACACACTAGTACGCCACTCCTGTCAAACTTAAAAGATGTTTCCCTCACACCCCAGACATCTGTTGGAGATTCGGAATAGAGACTGGCACCCTCCTACACATATGATGGGAGTGCTCAGTGTTGAGCCCCTTCTGGAACAAGGTCAGGGAGATTGTAAAGCAAATCACAAAGATCAGACTCACGCTTGACGCAGCTTGCTGCCTGCTCCACATTACTAACTTTCCACTTAAACGTTACAAACAGTCCTTGACCAAGCATCTGTTAAATGCCGCCAAGTCCCTAATACCACTCCTTTGGAAATCCACCCGACCCCCAACTATACAGGACTGGCTGAAGAAAATATCCAAGATATGTCTCATGGAGAATATATTAGCTCAGACAGAGTGGAGAGATACCACAAAACGTGGTCTCCGTGGTTTGCTTTTAAAGTTTCAAGCACACATGAAAATCTAATTTGTCAGTGACTGAATCGCATAGAACACAACTGAGCCACCCCCAAACTGGTGCTGTGGCCGCTGAATTACACAGAACTCTGAATAAAAAGAGACATACCTTTACCTTATTCTTCCCTTTTCTACCCTTTCCTTTCTGACACTTTTCTTTGTCTGCAATCTGAAATCAACGCTAGATATGTTAACAGACATTGTTTGATAGTACTGGCTATAGGATGCTAAAATCTCAGTTATTGTGCAACTCACTCTTCTGGATCATTATAAATGATTACACCGCTTTGCATGTTCAACGTTTTATAATCACTCAGATACCTATTTCTCTTTTATTGGACAATCTGAGTGACATGTTTGTTCATCTGCATTTTACCTGTTATTTGCTTTGATTTGTATCACCTGAATATAACTTCAATAAACTTTTGATGTATGAAAAAAAATTAAAATAATAAGGAGGATGTCTGTTGCCTCCACAGCTTCCTTGTTTGACTCTCCTGTGCCCCTCTTCCTCAGCACTGGGGTTACATTAGCAGGCTGATGGAGACAAATTGAGGGAGAAGAAAGACATTGGAAAACTAATCAGTACCAATGTGAAAAAAGTGTATTTGCTTTGGAAGAATACATCACCTCTAACTTTGGGTGAACTACTGTGGATGTTGCTGCATTGTGTAAAGCTATTACAATAGTTGTTTACATTTTAGAATGGGGTGCCTCCAAACTGTCCATCATTTTAAAAGGTGTCTTGAGATCGTCTATAATTTTAAAGGGTGCCTCGACTGAAAAAAAGGTTAAGAAACACTGTTCTATTGCAAGGTGAACAGCCTATTTGACTTTAATAATTCAATTCCTCAGGGTATACAATGAAAGCCTATCTCCATTTTAGTGTTGTGCTCAGAATATCCTCTGCCATCCAGTCTTCTTTGCCCTGATCCATCCTAAGATCTTTAGATTAGGTTAGAAAATCTATTATTGCATTTCTACTCCCTATGAATTGAGCCAACATACTGAATGCTGAGTGTTACAGGTAATCAGGGCTATATTAAATTAGCTTATTAAATGAATTTTAATTTTATGAATGCTGCTGCTCGAATGGTTGCGATTGTCTCCACAACATCCGGCGTATGGAGCACAGCCCACTTCCTCCTTTCAATCATTATGTCCTTAAGAAAGGGGAGGGGTGTATCCGCGCTAACTCTGATCTCCTGTGAATACTCTAAAACCATATAAGGTAAAAAGAGTAAGTGGAAAAAAAAATGTGAAGGGTATCATGTATATGATTAGATACACATGGAAAACATATATATATAAATATAAATATATATATATATATTTTCTATTTGGCTTTAGGTGCTGCAAATGAATAACTGGAATATGCAATTACAAATATATAAGAAATAAAAAATAAATGCGCAACCTCTTAGTGACAAATACTATACTAAAAATTTGCAGCTGACATGGTGCTGCAATATGGTGTATGTAAAACAACAAACAAACTTTTCATAAAAAACACAACAAAGTTCATAGAAGGGATGGCCACTCGGAATATTATCCTATATTCCCCACATTGAAGATGGGTGCAGGTAAAAATTCAACACTTCCCAACTTGCTCAGGTAGAAAATGGATGTACAAACTGCTTACCAGATCAGACGGATCCCCATTACAGGGATCTTTTGAGGCTCAATGTCCTTCACGGATCACTCAGATAGTAGGAACCCAGCAGCACATCCAGCGGGAACTCCAAGGAACACGTCTGCAGAGGCAGGGAAAAACCGAACCACCTTTCTGTTGCTCAGCTTGTCAATTCCCCCTCCAGGCGTGTTAGATTGTATAGTGGGATTAAAAGGAAAAAAGACGCTTCATGGTGCAATATTCTTAAAAATAAGATACCCTTTATTTGCAATCCTGGGTATTATACATGAAAGCGCCAAACTTTTCAAACGAAAAAAAGGATTCTCAGCTGCGGTGTGATCCGAACAGCTGATGCGTGGTGACGTCAGGATCTTTCAGCTCCGCCCAGGGCGGAGCTGAAAGATCCTGACGTCACCACGCATCAGCTGTTCGGATCACACCGCAGCTGAGAATCCTTTTTTTCGTTTGAAAAGTTTGGCGCTTTCATGTATAATACCCATGATTGCAAATAAAGGGTATCTTATTTTTAAGAATATTGCACCATGAAGCGTCTTTTTTCCTTTTAATCCCACTATACAATCTAACACGCCTGGAGGGGGAATTGACAAGCTGAGCAACAGAAAGGTGGTTCGGTTTTTCCCTGCCTCTGCAGACGTGTTACTTGGAGTTCCCGCTGGATGTGCTGCTGGGTTCCTACTATCTGAGTGATCCGTGAAGGACATTGAGCCTCAAAAGATCCCTGTAATGGGGATCCGTCTGATCTGGTAAGCAGTTTGTACATCCATTTTCTACCTGAGCAAGTTGGGAAGTGTTGAATTTTTACCTGCACCCATCTTCAATGTGGGGAATATAGGATAATATTCCGAGTGGCCATCCCTTCTATGAACTTTGTTGTGTTTTTTATGAAAAGTTTGTTTGTTGTTTTACATACACCATATTGCAGCACCATGTCAGCTGCAAATTTTTAGTATAGTATTTGTCACTAAGAGGTTGCGCATTTATTTTTTATTTCTTAATCATTATGTCCTGCCTATATAAGTCAATAGAGCATCCGTCTAGCCACGCCGTGACTAAACGACATAGGGCGGAGTCAGCTACGTGACGCCAGTGTGCGCTGGGACGCGGTGGCCATCTTGCTGGTGGGGACTGTTGCAATTATGCACAAATACAAGCTTAAATTTAAAGCTGCAAATGTGAGTTCATTCCCTTGTTTTTATCCACTATTAAGCGCTGGTTGACATACTGCGCCTCCCACTTCACATTCCTCACCAGTCAGCTGACCTCTAGTCTCTGCCCCCCAGCCATGCCGTGAACTGAATTGGCGGCTGCGAAGAGGCTGAGTGGGCGGCCGCGGGCTCCAGGGACAGCCCTGCTGGGCGGCTGCAAAAATGCTGGAAGAACAGTGCGGGCTTCAGGAACAGTCCAGGATTCGGTGGCCCCTGGAAAATCATCATTTGACCCCCGAGGGGGTCCTGACCCCCAGGTTAAGAACCACTGTACTAGAGTAAATTTATGCGCAGCAGTCATTTATTTATTTAATAAGGGCTATAGCCAAGTGTTAAAAATACAAACCAATTTCAAAACCCCAAGGATTTACTACCGTATTAAAACTAAAAATTCCCAAAAGTATAGTAATTGAGTGCAAACGACAAGTACCCATTAATGATAATGACACAGTAAATGTATAAAAGCTCAGTGAGCATTGCTGTTTTCAGTATTATGAGCAGTAATAGCACAACTGCCGCTTGGAGCTTAATACTTTTAATTATTTATTTATTTATTTATTTATTTATTTTGATCAAGGTCCACTGTTAACAATTCCAATATTTGTACTTCATATCTGTTTGATCCCCTCTGTTCAAAACTGATGATTGAGGTGTGTTTGGTTTGCAGGATAATTCAATATAATATAATTCTTTGGCTGATGTCTGTTTTGTTAAATACATTTTTTCTACTGCACAGTATTGTTACAGTGGAAATTAGCAGTGATTGAGCAATGTCCTATCAACGGATGATTTTTATTTTCTAAAATACAATGCCATTGTCCATATTTTTTTGGCTTCATGATGACAGTACTGTGGCTTGCTTGATTCCAACCGTTTCTTCTGATTGTATAAGATTGTATCCTTAATGCAGAATTATTTTTCTGACTACAAGTCAGGTAAGGAATAATTCTTATCTAACTGTAAAGCAGAGTATTAGGATAATGCAGCTTTTCTTAACCCCTTCATGCCGACAGTATGCAAATAGTTTTCCTTTGATTATAAAAAAAATCAGGAGATATCCAGTGAACAACAGTAGTTGTGATGATATGTACGTTTTAAAAGCCCTTTCACACTGGTGCCACCCATAGCGTCGGCGGTAAAATAGCAGTAAAACGCCACTATGTTACTGTCGGATTTGCAGCGCATTTCAACTGCTAGCCGGGCGCTTTTAACTCCCGCTAGCGGCCAAGAAAGGGTTAAAACTGCCCGCAATGCGCCGCTACAGCGGCGTATTGCCGGATCTACGGCGGCATTGCCCATTGATTTGAGTTCACCGCTCCTAATGTGCTCCAAAGAAGCTGCTGGCAGGACTTTTTCTGACGCCCTGCCAGCGCACAGCTCCAGTGTGAAAGCCATCGGGCTTTCACACTGGAGACAATAGAGCAGCTGTTTTAGGGCGGATTGCAGGCGCTATTTTTAACGCTATAGCGCCTGCAAAACGCTCCCAGTGTGAAAGGGGTCTTACTAACACATGTCAACATTGCAGAATTGGGCTTAGGCATTAAGATTTGTTTTACCCTTAGGCACAAAGGGATTAACCTTTTTATATTGGAGATACGAGAAAAGAGAAATTAGCCCCTGGGACTTTAAGATGAGGCAAGCATGGGAGCCAACAAAGTAGAGTAAAATAGTAACATGGTTTATTGTAACCTGAGTATATTCATGGACATAAAGCTGAACTGTTAGTCATGATGGCATATTGCTGGAAAACATGCACATATTGTATACAATGTTAGAGTTGTAATGGCATCTAGAACTCGACGCGTTTCGTGAGCCACTGCTCCTTCTTGGGCCCCTATTTGCACAAAAAGACCTACTTTTTTGTGACATGTATTTTCAATACATACTCTGTTTTTCTAGAGAGACCGCACCTATCGATCTACTCCTGAAGAAGCGAGCAGTGGCTCGGGAAACGCGTTGAGTTCTAGATGCCAGTACAACTCTAACATTGAATACAATATGTGCATGTTTTCCAGCAATATGCCATCATGACTAACAGTTCAGCTTTATGTCCATGAATATACTCAGGTTACAATAAACCATGTTACTATTTTACTCTACTTTGTTGGCTCCCATGCTTCCCTCATCTTAAAGTCCCAGGGGCTAATTTTTCTTTTTTCGCATTATTTAGGGATGGAGGCATATCATGGGTAGCATCAGACCTGTTTCCTTTTTTTTTATATTGGAGATACGTTTGAAATATTTTTGAGGTCTTGAGGAACCCCTGCTAAAATGATTCTGCCTACATGTCATGGTAAAAAAGCATGAACAGTAAGCTGTTGAAACTTTTAAATAAAAGAATAAGGAATTTGGCATACAGTATCTAGAATATTTAACACCTAAAGCTGATTATTTTACAACACGCTCTTGCTTTATACTTAACTAATAAGCATTAAAATAAATTAATATAATGGCCAGAAAAGAAACAGACTGTAAAAAGGGTCCTTTTATGCTCTCTTGCCAGTGGAAAAGTGTCCCCTTACATTAGTGGTCAGTGGAAAAATTGCTCCTTACATTAGTGGTCAGTGGAGAAATGCCCCCTCACATTGGTGTTTATTGGTGAAAAGTCATCCTACACTGGAGGTCAATTTAGATGCGTACTGTGGAAATACAGGATTCCTAGTCTTTATTTATTTACTCAGCATGGAGCATAGAGGTGGAAGAGTTTTTGAGCGCCCAGGTGCTGTGAGCGCCCAAGTGCTGTGAAGCCCGGGGGCTGTGAGTGCCCGAGTGCTGTGAGCGCCCGGGGGTGTGAGCCCGAGTGCTGTGAGTGCCTGGGGGCTGTGAGCGGCTGGAGGCTGTGAGCGCCCGAGTGCTGTGAGCGCCCGGGGGCTGTGAGCGCCCGGGGCTGTGAGCGCCTGGGGCTGTAAGCGCCCGTGTGCCATGAATGCTGTGTGTTGTGAGTGCTGTGTGCTGTGAGTGCCCGTGTATTGTGGGTGCACTAGGAGTAGAGAGCTACAAATAGGGTAGGCTACAAATAGTTAGTCGTACTTAAGTTCCCCAATAGAATAGAGGGTAAAATGTCCAGCAGGACTGGTGAAGCCACTCAGTGCACATCCTGCACCATGTATGTGTTCCTTGATGAGCCAATCAAGGGCGCATACTGCTGTGTGAAATGTGAGCGAATTGTTTCTCTGGAAACCCAGATCCTGGAGCTGAAGAATCAAGTAGCAACACTGAGAAGCATTAACAACCTGGAGAGGAGCTTGGACATTACCCTGCAGGTGCTGGCAGAGGCCAGCCTAGAGGATGTTGGAGAGATGGAAGCACAGGAACCAGAGGTAGGTAGCTGCCAGGGAGTGACGGCTCCAGTAAGGAGGGAAGCGGTGATACAGGTAAGGCCAGACAAGTGCTGGTAGTGGGAGACTCTATTAGGAGGAAAGAGAGGGCAATCTGTCAGAAAGACCCGGGTTGTCCAACAGTGTGTTGTTTACCAGGCGCTCGGGTTTGGAACATCACGGATAGGGTGGACATATTATTGGGATGGGCTGGGGAGGACTTAGCGGTCATGATACATGTTGGTACCGATGACCAAGTGAGAGGAAGGTGGAGAGTCCTAAAAAACTATTTCAGGGACTTAGGGAATAGATTGAGGAAAAGGGCCCCCAAAGGTAGTTTTCTCTGATAGAGCCACACCAGAGAGGCAGCAAGAGCTTAGGGAACTAAACAGGTGGCTGAGGAACTGGTGCAGGAAAGAGGGATTTGGGTTCCTGGAGAACTTTGCTGACTTCTCAATCAGTTACTGGCTCTTTAGTAAGGACAGGCTGCTCCTTAATGGGGATGGTACAGCTCTATTGGGTAATAAAATGGCCACAAAGCTGGAGGGGCTTTTAAACTTGGTGTTGGGGGGATGGATCAGAGAAAGCAATAGTCGACAGGGAGCAGGTGACAGAGGGTGATAGGAAAGTCAGCAGTAGTAATAGCAGTGATAATACAACTATAACAGCTAATTTTGGGGTAAGTGAGTGTGCAATTAAAAACAAAGTCAGAAGAAAAAAAGGGCCCCAGTACTACTCCTCTCAATAGATGCTGAAAAAACATTTGACAGGGTAGACTGGGGATTCATGATGGATATTATTTGGGATTAGGACCCAAAATTAGGTGCTGGATACAAAATCTAAACTGTAGACCTACGGCGATGGTTAAGGTCAATGGTAAGATGTCACTACCCTTTGAAATGTACAATGGGACAAGGCAAGGATGCCCACTCTCGCCACTCCTATATGTTCTGTCGCTGGAACCTTTCCTCGCGACGTTGTGGAACAACCAGAATATAGGAGGGGCGAGGGTGGGAGATGAAGAAGATAAGGTGGCTGCATACACTGACAATATCCTAATGTACATAACCAACCCAAGGGTGACTGCCAAATGTAATTTGGGAAATAAAAAAGTAAGGTGAACTCTCGAACTTCAAAATAAACCCTATAAAAACGTAAACATAGGACTGGAAAAAAAAGAAGAACTCGCACTACAAAAGAAATTCCCATTTACGTGGGTGAGAGGAGAACTGCCCTACTTAGGAATCAAATTGACATCTACAGTAGAGATACTATATCGGGCAAACTATATTCCAATGAGACCGTTATCATAAGTGGGAAGGATAAATATGTTTAAAGATGGCTATTCTTCCAAAAATAACATATAAATTCCAAATGTTACCTATAGATATACCACAGAGTTTTTTTTAAGATCATAAAAACCATGCTGCTAAAATATATATGGCAAAATAAAAAGTCAAGATTAAAATTTGCGCTTTTGACAAGGGAAAAAAATACGGAGGTTTATCTGCACCAGATATAAATAGATATTATAAGTCTGTGATTATTGCACAAATGGTAGAATGGGGAAATAAAGAAAAAGAGAAAAAATGGGTCCAGATTGAAAACACTATAAGTAAAATAGCACTGCATAAAAACACATGGATGTCACGAAAACACAGAATACTGGATTCAGAAACACAAAAAATAACTAAAAACATATTTAAAATATGGGACTTAATTTACAGACAGAACAAATGGACCTACAATTCACCTTTAACCACTTAAGACCCGGACCAATACGCAGCATAAGGACCAGGTCCCTTTTTGCGATTCGGCACTGCGTCGCTTTAACTGACAATTGTGCGGTCATGCGAAGTGGCTCCCAAACAAAATTGGCGTCCTTTTTTCCCCACAAATAGAGCTTTCTTTTGGTGGTATTTTATCACCTCTGCGGTTTTTATTTTTTTTTATTTTTAGAGCGACAATTTTGAAAAAAATGCAATATTTTTTACTTTTTGCTATAATAAATATCCCCAAAAAATATATAAAAAAAACATTTTTTTTTCTTCAGTTTAGGCCGATACGTATTCTTCTACATATTTTTGGTAAAAAAATCGCAATCTGCGTTTATTGATTGGTTTGCGCAAAAGTTATAGCGTTTACAAAATAGGGGATAGTTTTATGGCATTTTTATTAATTATTTATTTTTTACTAGTAATGGCGGCGATCAGCAATTTTTTTCGTGACTGCGACATTATGGCGGACACATTGGACACTTTTGACACTATTTTGGGACCATTGTCATTTTTACAGCGACCAGTGCTATAAAAATGCACTGGTTACTGTAAAAATTACACTGGCAGTGAAGGGGTTAACCAGGAGGGGGCGCTGTAGGGGTTAAGTGTGCCCTGATTTGTGTTTCTTACTGTGGGGGGGGGGGCGTGGCTTAGCGTGTGACGTCACTGATCGTCGTTCCCTATTACAGGGAACAGACGATCAGTGACAGGCACACTAGGAAGCACGGGGAGAGATTTGTTTACACTTACCTCTCCCCGTTCTTCCTCTCTGTGACCCGATCACGGGACACCAGCGGCAATTGGGTCCGCTGTTCCCGCGGGGATGGTCACGGAGAAGAGGACCGGGTCGCGAGCGCGCCGGCGGCGGCGAGCTCGCGACCCCCGGTTGGGCTCTTAAAGGGGATGTACCTGTACGCCCATGTGCCCAGCTGTGCCATTTTGCCGACGTACATCGGCGTGCGGCGGTCCTCAAGTGGTTAATTGCACTCACGGAAACAAATTTATTAATCCCAGGGAAAGGGACTTTGTTTGGAAGTAAAATGGGAACAGCACAAGTAAAATATATCACGGAATAGGGAAAGATAAGAATGCTACAGGACATAAGGAGAAAAAACGGATGGAATATCAATGATTGGAAATACCTACAACTAAAACACCTGATAAATACATTACCCCAACCCATTAGAGATGGGAAGAACTTACTGTAAGTCCATTGGAAAAGTTATGTAGTACACAAATCTCATTAAGACACGTGATCTCAAAAGTATATAGAATCCCAACAGACTTAGAAGCACAAGAGAAACTTTATTTTATAGAGAAATGGGAAAAATAAATAGATAAGAAATTTGATGAACAACAAGTAGAGAGAATGATAGCAGCCGTACACAATAATGCAAGACATAAACACAATTGAAATGAAATATAAATGTATATCAAGATAGCATAATACACCAGAAAAAATCCACATATACAGGAAAGACAAATCCCCACAGTGTTGGAGGGAATGCGGCCAGATTGGAACGACAACACATGTACTGTATGGTGGGACTGCCCAAAGATAAAGGATTATTGGCAGGAAATCCAGGAATTCATAGAAGCAATAACATGAGAAAAGGAACCTAACAATATACAGGCGTGTCTATTTCACGAACCAAAAGAAGTAAGTAAAAGTTATAGAAAAACATTAATTCCAACATTGATAAACGCCGCAAAAGGATTGATACCAAAAAACTGGTTAAGTGCAAGAAAACCGGATATAAAGAAATAGTTCGAGAGAGTTGAAAACTACAACAAAATGGAATATCTATGTAGCTGTGACTTGGGGCAATTTGACAAATATAACAGAATCTGGGGACAGTGGAGAGAATTTAAAACTTCAGAGAAATACTTGGAAAAAATTATAGAGGACAACAGGGAATAAAAAAAGAGAGAAAGGAGAGCACAAACCAGCAGGGGGAGGGGAGGGAAGTAAGGTGGGGGAGGGGAGGGAAGTAAGGTGGGGGGGGGATGGTCAGGGTTTAAAACTATACCCAGAAGATAAGGACAACTATTAAGATTTTACACATAAAAGTGGCATAATTTATAAGTAGTAGTAAAGAAACATTTGGAAAACCACAATGATGTGAAACTGAATTAGAGACGATTTTAATGAACAAAATCTGAGTAGGTCTCTTGATAAGGTTCCTTCTGAAGTGGAAAAAAAAAGAAGAAAAAAGGGGAAAACAATATGCATTCATACAACACTAAGAGACGTATACACAAATGCAAGGAGTCTAGCTAACTAAATAGTGGATCTGGAGCTGCTATTACACGAGGAGGACTTAGACTTTGTCGGAATAACTGAAACTTGGTTTGGCAGCTCACACGATTGGCTGGCCAATATTCAGGGGTATTCCTTGTATCGAAAGGACTAGGAAGGTAGAAGAGGGGGAGGAGTATGTTTATATGTCAAAAGTGATGTAAGGGTGGTAGGGAGGAGCGACATTATGTATGGGACTAGGGGAGGTGGAATCACTATAGGTAGAACTTCAAAGAGAGGAAGTGAGTGGGAAATGAATAGTGAGGGTATGCTATAGGCCACCCAACATGAAGGAGGAGGAGGAGCTGGAATTACTATCTCAGTTAGAAATGGCAGAGAAACAGGGGATAATGGGGGTCTTCAATTATACTGATATAGACTGGGCAAAAGGGAACAGCTCACTCACTAAAGGCCCGTCACTTCATGAATGTTTTACAGGACAACTTCATGTCCCAAATGGTGTATTCCCCAACTAGAAAGAATGCCCTGTTAGATCTATTAATTACGAACGATCCAAGTATGATCTCAGATGTGGAGATACGTGCTAACTAGGGATCTAGATATCATAGGATGATCGCGTTTACCATAAATCACAGAAAAAGGAGGCATATGGGTAGCACAAAAACACTAAATTTCAAATGAGCCAATTTTCCTGAGCTACGGTCATTGCTACATGACATGAATTGGGACCAAATTCTGGAATCATTGAACACAGAAGAGAAATGGGAATGCTTTAGAGACATATTAAACAAAGTTATCAAACAGTGCATTCCAATGCGCAATAAATATAGAAGAGCGAAAATTAAACCTGGGTGGTTAAACCATAATGTGAGTAGCCTCATCAAGGAGAAAAGTATGGCCTTTAAAAAATATAAAGGGAATGGGTCACCTCCAGCATTCCTTCACTACAAGGAATGCAATAAGAAATGTAAAATCGCAATCAGGGTGGCTAAAAAAGATTACAAGAGACACATAGCGGAAGAAAGTAAAAATAACCCAAAAATCTTTTTTAGATATATTAACAGTAAAAAGACAAAATCTGAGCAGGATGGGAGGAAGGTTACAGATGGCACAAAGAAGGCAACTGCACTAAATGCTTTCTTCTCCACAGTTTTTACAGAGGAAAAATAAGGGTTTATCAACAGCGACTGTAGTGTTAGTGACACAACACGTGACATACCCACTTGGCTAACAGAGGCCGGAGTCAATGAAAGACTTAATAAACTTAACACAAATAAATCACCAGGACCAGATGGCTTACACCCACAAGTCCTCAGAGAACTCAGTCAAGTTATAGTCGGGCCATTGTTCCTAATCTTTGTGGACAGCATACTGATAGGATTGGTACCAGCTGATTGGAGAAAAGCCAACGTGGTACCAATATTCAAAAAAGGGCATAGACATATTCCTGGGAATTATAGGCCAGCCAGCCTAACATTAATAGTGGGTAAACTATTGGAGGGGATGATTAGGGATTATATCCAAAATTTTACTGAGGAGAAGAATATCATTAGTGGTAATCAGCATGGGTTTATGAGAGGATGTTCCTGCCAGACCAATCTGCTAACATTATACGAGGAATTAAGCAGCCATCTAAATAGAGGGAGGCCTGTGAATGTGGTGTATCTGGACTTTGCAAAAGCATTTGATACAGTCCCCCATAAACGCTTAATTTACAAGCTGAGATCCACAGGCTTGGACCATAGGGTTTGTGCTTGTGTAAAAAACTGGTTACAGGTATGGGTCCAAAGGATGGTGATAAATAACATGTACTCAGACTGGTCTGGAGTGGTGAGTGGGGTACCCCAAGTTTATGTCTTGGGACCAATTGTATTCAACATATTCATAAATGATATAGAGTATGGGATAACTAGTTCAGTCTCAGTTTTTGCAGATTAGTAATAAATTTGCATCAGGACAGAATTGCCAGAATTTTACAGATTGACCTATACATAATAAAAGAGTGGACAGACAAATGGCAAATGAGGTTTAATGTGGAGAAATGAAAAGTAATGCACTTGGGGTCAAAAAACATAAATTTAAATTATTTACTAGGTGGAGAACAGCTGGCAGAATCAAGGATAGAGAAGGATCTAGCGGTGCTAATAGATGACAGATTGAGCAACAGCATGCAGTGCCAAGATGCAGCTACCAAAGCAGGCAGAATATTAGCATGCATAAAAACGGGGATTTACTCCAGGGACAAAATTATAATTCTGCCACTTTATGAAGCTCTGGTCAGACCTCAGCTGGAGTTTTACATTCAGTTCTAGTCACCAGTCCTCCGAAGGGATGAGCTGGAGAGAGCCCAAAGAAGGGCAACAAAACGAATAAGGGGACTGGGGGACCTCAATTACGGGGAACGGCTGCAAACACAAAATGTATTCTCGCTGGAGAAAAGACGATTAAGAGGGGACATAATAGCGCTCTATAAATATCTCAATGGGGATCCCAGCATAGGAAATAAACTATTCAGTCCTAGGCAGTGTAAAAGGACACAGGGCCACACAATGAGACTGGAGGAGAAGCGGTTTAACCTTAAACTACATAGGCGGTTTGTCACTGTTAGGGCAGTGAATATGTGGAACTCTCTCCCACAATTGGGGGTGGCTGCAGGGAGTATGGATATCTTTAAAAGACTCTTGGATGTACATCTTAAAGGACACAACATACAGGGATATGGGAAATCATTATAGACACTGATACACATGCACCTACACAGGTTGAACTGGATGGACTATTGTCTTTTTTCAGCCTTACCGACTTTATAACTACGTAACTATAAAGTGTGACAAGGACTTTGTGGGACTATTTTCATGATATAAATGTGAAAGTGTGCAAATAAAATTTTGGTTTCTGATTATAATATAACATATGTTTTCACTGTATGTAACACAGAGTTAGTGTGACACTGTATTTTTGAGCTTTTTAAATTTAAGTTGGGACATTCCATTGTATATAAACAAGACAAAAAAGTGTAGCGCTAAACTAAATGAGAACTGAACTGGAATGAAGGGCAGTATGTAACAGTGATAAACAGTCAAAATAAACAACGTAACATTCAAGAAGTGATAAATGAATAAATGAAAATATTCAAATAGTCCTCAGTGATATGAGTTGTGTAACGTAAAAGTCACCAGAAATTACTGAGTTCATTAATAAAAACAAAATTGATAGATGCTGGTGAGAATCAAAATAATGGTGCTCCTAAATTAACTTGACGTGAAGCGAGTGCACTTAAAGTGACCACCACCAATCGATATGCCATTTGATCATTTGATAAAGCGCTGTTACATTCTTCTAAATGTAAGTGTTCCTACCTACATTAAATACCCTTTTTATACAGTATTACACTATGTGCCTTTTCTTTCCTTTTACATTCTGGCATATATCTGGTATCACCACCTGGCCCTAACCGGGCATTACCTGCAAGTGTCATCACCATCTGGATACAAGAGACACTCTGTATTTGATTGAAGTTTGAGGTTCCTGTTTGAATCGCAGCTGGAGATTCGCTGTTCACAGCGGCTTACCCATGTCTGGTTGACCCTCTGAACGTATGTTTTTGGGGTCCACTCTCTCTGGTAAGCCTTTTCTACTATCGATTGGTGGTGGTCCCTTTAAGTGCACTCGCTTCACGTCAAGTTAATTTAGGAGCACCATTATTTTGATTCTCACCAGCATCTATCAATTTTGTTTTTATTAATGAACTCAGTAATTTCTGGTGACTTTTACATTACACAACTCATATCACTGAGGACTAGTTGGATATTTTCATTTATTCATTTATCACTTCTTGAATGTTACGTTGTTTATTTTGACTGTTTATCACTGTTACATACTGCACTTCATTCCAGTGCAGTTCTCATTTAGTTTAGCGCTACACTTTTTTGTCTTGTTCGTATTCCACCATTTTTCAATTGGTTGTGTGAGCTGCTATACAATCAGGCAGCGCAGAATTTTTTGTTTTTATTCCATTGTATATAACATATGTTTTCATTGTGGTAGAGCACCTGCTTTTTTAGCTTTATTCACTTATTTTTTGGCAAAGCGCTAGTTCACTTACACTATATTACCAAAAGTATTGGGACACCTGCCAGCTATAACAGCTTCAACTCTTCTGGGAAGGCTGTCCACAAGGTTTTTTGAGTGTGTCTTTGGGAATGTTTGACCATTATTCCGGCAGCGCATTTGTGAGATCAGGCATCAATGTGGAAGAGAAGGCCTGTCTCGCAGTCTCCGCTCTAATTCATCCCAAAGGTGTTGGGGTTGAGATCAGCACTCTGTGGAGACCAATCAAGTTTCTTCACCCCAAACTCGCTCATCCATGTCTTTTATGGACCTTGCTTTGTGCACTGGTGCGCAGTCATGTTGGAACAGGAAGGGGCCATCCCCAAACTGTTCCCACAAAGTTGGGAGCATGAAGTTGTCCAAAATGTCTTGGCATGATGACGCCTTAAGAGTTCCCTTCATTGGAACTAAGGAACCACACCCAATCCCTGAAAAACAATCCCACACCATAATCCCCCCTCCACCAAATGATTTGGACCAATGCACAAAGCAAGGTCCATAAAGATATGGATGAACGAGTTTGGGGAGGAGGAACTTGACGGGCCTGTACAGAGTCCTGACCATAACCAGAGTCCTTACCTCACTTACACCTAACACTTTATTAACACTTTCAAACAATATTAACATTCATTAAAAACAGTATACAAGTACTATAGCTCTTTGCAACTTTGTCTGTCTATACAGCCGCTGAAATGATTCTGAATAACGAAAATGTGACAACAGCAACTGAATTCTTTCTTCTGGGGTTCCCTGGACTTGGTGTGTTTAGGTTTCTTTTCTTCAGTCTTATATTTTCTGCATATACTGTTACAGTGTTCCTCGACGTTATGATCATCGTGCTAGTGTCCACCAAAAAACGTCTACAATCTCCCATGTTTGTGTTCCTCTGGAATTTCTTATTGTCAGAGGTGTGTTTAGTGAATGTAGTAGTCCCCAATATGCTACGTATCATATGGATGGATGGAGCCACCATGTCTGTCACTGGATGCATCACTCAGAGCTACCTGTTTGTATCTTCAGGTACTTCTGAAATTTATTTCCTTACCGCAATGTCGTATGACCGATACTTGGCCATATGTAAACCTTTACACTATAACACAATAATGGACCACACCCTTCAATATTTCCTGGTTACCCTTTGTTGGATGTTAGGTTTTCTTCTGACAATGATCACCCTGGGTCTTCTGGTTACACTTAGGTTCTGTGGTCAGAATGTCATTGACCATTACTTTTGTGATCTTGCTCCTTTCGTGGATATTGCCTGTTCAGATACTTCTAGTCTGCAAATTGATATATTTATACTAGTCTTCCCTATGGTTGTTTTACCATTTATTTTAATCATTGTAAGCTATGTATCTATCTTTGTAGTCATCCTTAGAATGCCATATATCAGCAGCAGGAAAAAAGCTTTCTCTACCTGTAGCACTCATCTCTTGGTGGTGGGTATGTTTTATGGAGCCGTGTTAATAGATTATTTGACACCAGTTGGAGAAAACTCTGTGACCATCAACAAAATATTATCTGTTATATTTACTGTGGTGACGCCATTGTTCAATCCTATAATATACAGCCTGAGGAATCAGGATATGAATGCTGTCATATGTAGTTACATTTACTGGTGGAACTGAAGATTACAATGCTTACAATTATTATCAGAATAATCGTCAAATTTGACTCATCCGGTATTACATAACTATAATTGTTTAATGTTCAAGAATTAAAGCCCAACATGTATTTAATTCATAACACATTAAATTCAAATTCACCAATTTTTATCTGCAATATTTTTTTTTAATAGCTTACGTTTTTTAAAGTCCGAACGTTGGTGAAGAACAAGAGGCTAGAATAGTAACGTATGTACAGTAAGTCCAGTGTGTCAAACTGTAAAACTGAACATTTTGAGAGGGCCAAATTAACCGGCCAACATTCGGCCCGTGTGCACTGCAGCTGGTCCCACAGAAGCTGGATGTTATATAGTTACATAGTTACATAGTTAGTCAGGTTGAAAAAAGACACAAGTCCATCCAGTTCAACCATAAAAAAATAAAATAATAATATCGTACAATCCCATATACCTAATTCTATACCCACAGTTGATCCAGAGGAAGGCAAAAAATCCCAGCAGAGCATGATCCAATTTGCTACAGCAGGGAAAAAAATTCCTTCCTGATCCCCTGAGAGGCAATCGGATTTTCCCTGGATCAACTTTACCTATAAATGTTAGTACCCAGTTATATTATATACATTTAAGAAAGAATCCAGGCATTTCTTAAAGCAATCTACTGAGCTGGCCAGAACCACCTCTGCAGGGAGTCTATTCCACAGCTCTTACTGTGAAGAAACCTTTCCGTATTTGGAGATGAAATCTCTTTTCCTCTAGACGTAAAGAGTGCCCCCTTGTCCTTTGTGTTGACCGTAAAGTGAATAACTCAACACCAAGTTCACTATATGGACCCCTTATATATTTGTACATGTTGATCATATCCCCCCTTAATCTCCTCTTCTCAACAGTGAATAAATTCAGTTCCTCTAATCTTTCCTCATAGCTGAGCTCCTCCATGCCTCTTATTAGTTTGGTTGCCCTTCTCTGCACTTTCTCCAGTTCCCCAATATCATTTTTGAGAACTGGGGCCCAAAACTGAACTGCATATTCCAGATGAGGTCTTACTAATGATTTGTACAGGGGCAAAATGATATCTCTCTCTCTGGAGTCCATACCTCTCTTAATACAAGAAAGGACTTTGCTCGCTTTGGAAACCGCAGCTTGGCATTGCATGCCATTATTGAGCTTATGATCTACCAAAACCCCTTCTCCACTACAGACCCCCCCAGTTGTACTGCCCCTAGTATGTATGATGCATTCATATTCTTAGCCCCCAAGTGCATAACTTTACATTTATCAACATTAAACCTCATCTGCCACATAGTCGCCCAATTAGACAGAGCATTGAGGTCGGCTTGTAAATTGGCGACATCCTGTAAGGACCTTATTCCACTGCATAGCTTGGTGTCATCTGCAAAGACAGAAATGTTACTTTTGATCTCAGACTCAATACCATTCATAAATATATTAAAAAGTAAGGGTCCCAACACTGAACCTTGGGGTACACCACTGATAGCCTTGGACCATTCAGAGCAAGAATCATTCAGGTGAATATATGTGCCATTTTTTATACTGGGGTGTTTGGTTTAGAGGAGATTAGACATGTGCAGAATGAAAAAAAATGTTTTGTTTCAATTCATTATTTACATAAATATGTTTAGTTAAATTTGTTTAACCCATTTAATTCCTTTTTGGAATTCATTTTGTTTATAT
Source organism: Rana muscosa (assembly GCA_029206835.1). Taxonomy (NCBI): domain Eukaryota; kingdom Metazoa; phylum Chordata; class Amphibia; order Anura; family Ranidae; genus Rana; species Rana muscosa. The sequence continues at coordinate 353,926,159 of CM055118.1, forward strand.
GATTCAAATTTTCAGACTTATTCAAATCGATTCGTAAACTATTTGAATTGATTCAAATTTCTGTCCAATTTTTTTTTTCCGTTAATACTGATTCGTTGAAATTCGGTACTATTTTAATTCGGAAATTCAAATACATCCGAATTTCCAAAAAACTAAAATGTGTCCGAATTTCAATTCAGAACAAAACAAACTGCACATGTCTAGAGGAGATGGGGAAGCAAAGTTTAGGAAGAGGAGCCCAGGTTTAAGTATAGTATTAATAAAGCTATCAGCTTGTGGATACATTTGCACAGCATGTCTGCTTGGGTAGGCAGAGACTGGTGACAAGAACATTTGAAGAACACTTGAAGGAGTATATTTTGGTGAAGGCATTAGGAATTATTCTTTACTTTTTTGAAATGTCAACTGTTAATTTGGATTTTTAAAGGGACTGGTTTAGTGAAAACAGTTAGATATCAAAAAAATATATACTTCCATCAATTGATAAGATAAATTGCATCATGCAACAAACCCCCAAAGTATTTAGCAGGTGATTGACCAAATCAAATTACGAGATTTGATGCAAAGATTCAACCAAATTAAGAGATTCAATGTAAGGATTCGATCTAATTACGAGATTTAATGTTAGGATTTGATGTAAGGTTATAAATACCCTCAACCAATATGGCGGAATTAGAACTTCCTGATGATGGCCCTATGATTGGCTGAAACACGTCAAGGTTTTTACCGCATCACAGCGACATACTTCCGCCCAAATGAATACCTGGGAATCGAGCTGAACGCTGAGAGCGGTGTCACTCTACGAGTGGGTAGATTTCCCCTTAACCACTTGACCACTGGGCACTTAAACCCCCTTAATAACCAGACCAATTTTCAGCTTTCGGTGCTCTCACATTTTGAATGACAATTACTCAGTCATACAACACTGTACCCATATTAATTTTTTGTCCTTTTTTTCACACAAATAGAGCTTTCTTTTCGTGGTATTTAATCACTTTTGCGCTATAAGAGAAAAAAGACTGAAAATTCTGTAAAAAAATGATATTTTTTTTCGTTTCTGTTATAAAATTTTGCAAATTACTAATTTTTCTTCATAAATTTTGGCCAAAATTTATACTGCTACATATCTTTGGTAAAAATAAGTACAAATTGGTGCATATTATTTGGTCTTTGTGAAAGTTATAGAGTCCACAAGCTATGGTGCCAATATCTGAAAATTGATCACACCTGAAGTACTGACAGCCGATCTCATTTCTTGAGACCCTAACATGTCAGAAAAGTACAAATACCCCCCAAATGACCCCTTTTTGGAAAGAAGACATTCCAAGGTATTCAGAAAGAGGCATTGTGAGTTTTTTGAAGTTGTCATTTTTTCCCACAATTCTTTGCAAAATCAAGATTTTTTTTTTCTCTTTTTTTTCCCACAAAATTGTCATATTAGCAGGTTATTTCTCACACACAGCATATGCATTCCACAAATTACACCCCAAAACACATTCTGCTATTACTCCCGAGTATGGCGATACCACATGTGTGAGACTTTTACACAGCGTGGCCACATACAGAGGCTCAACATGCAGGGAGCACCATCAGGCGTTCTGGAGCACCCAGGCCAATTCTGACATTTCTCTCCTACAAAATCATCATTTCTTTGCTAGAAAATTACATAGAACCCCAAAACATTATATATGTTTTTTTAGCAAAGACCTTAGAGAATATAATGGTGGTTGTTGCAACTTTTTATCTTTCACGATATTTGCGCAGCAATTTTTTAACGCGTTTTTTACAGAAAAAAAATGTTTTGTGCTTAAAAAAAAAAAAACAGTAAAGTTAGCCCAATGTTTTTGCATAATGTGAAAGATGAAGTTACGCCGAGTAAATAGATACCTAACATGTCACCCTTAAAAATTGCACACACTCGTGGAATGGCGCCAAACTTAGCTACTTAAAAAATCCCCATAGGCGACGCTTTAAATATTTTTACTGGTTACATGTTTTGAGTTACAGAGGAGGTCTAGGAACAAAATTATTGCTCTCGCTCTAACGTTCGCAGAGATACCTCACATGTGTGGTTTGAAAATCGCTTTCATATGTAGGCGGGACTTACGTATGCGTTCGCTTCTGTATGCGAGCTCACGGGAACAGGGGCGCTTTAAAAAAAAAAATTTTTTTATTGTTCATTTTACTTTATTTATTTTAGTTTGACATGTTTTTCCGCCCCAAAAAATGTTTTGATCACTTTTATACCTATTACAAGGAACGTAAACATCCCTTGTAATAGGAATATGGCATGACAGGTCCTCTTTACAGTAAGATATGGGGTCAATAAGACCCCACATCTCACCTCTAGGCTGGGAAGCCTGAAAAAAAAACCCAAAAAAAACAACAATCCTGGCTTTGATCGTAGCGGTGAGTCGGTAGAAGCACCGGAGGGCGGCGGGGGGGGACATCCCCTCTCGCCTCCCGTAAGAATGATCAAGCGGCGGAACAGCCGCTATGATTGTTCTTATGGTGTAGGGAATCGCCGGCTGAAAAAGCTAATATCTGAATGATGCCTGTAGCGGCTCCCATCATTTAGATATCCCCGCACAAAGTCAAGGACGTCATATGACGGCCGGCGGGCGGGAAGTGGTTATTGCAGAGTATTGCCGGGCATTGCGGAGTATTGCCGGGCACTGCGGAGTATTGCTGGGTATTGCGGAGTATTGCCGGGCATTGCTGGGTATTGCGGAGTATTGCAGGGCATTGCGGAGTATGGCAGGGTATTGCGGAGTATGGCAGGGTATTGCACGGGGTATTGCACAGGGGGTATTGCAGAGTATTGCAGAGTATTGTGCAGGGTATTGCAGAGTATTGTGCAGAGTATTGCACAGGGTATTGCAGAGTATTGCGCAGGGTATTGCAGAGTATTGCGCAGGGTATTGCAGAGTATTGTGCAGGGTATTGCAGAGTATTGTGCAGGGTATTGCAGATTATTGCGCAGGGTATTGCAGAGTATTTTGCAAGGTATTGCGCAGGGTATTGCAGAGTATTGCGTAGGGTATTGCAGAGTATTGCGCAGGGTATTGCAGAGTATTTTGCAGGGTATTGTGCAGGGTATTGCAGAGTATTGTGCAGGGTATTGCAGAGTATTGCGCAGGGTATTGCAAAGTATTTTGCAGAGTATTGCGCAGGGTATTGCAGAGTATTGCGCAGGGTATTGCAGAGTATTGCGCAGGGTATTGCAGAGTATTTTGCAGGGTATTGCAGAGTATTGCACAGGGTATTGCAGAGTATTGCGCAGGGTATTGCAGAGTATTTTGCAGGGTATTGCGCAGGGTATTGCAGAGTATTGTGCAGGGTATTGCAGAGTATTGTGCAGGGTATTGTGCAGGGTATTGCAGAGTATTGCGCAGGGTATTGCAGAGTATTGCGCAGGGTATTGTGCAGGGTATTGCAGAGTATTGCACCGGGTATTGCAGAGTATTGCACCAGGGTATTGCAGAGTATTCAGAGTATTGCGCAGGGTATTTTGCAGAGTATTGGCAGGGTATTGCACCAGGGATGGCTGAGCAGGGATGGATGGATGGCTGGATCTGTGACTGCAATTGTCACAGATCCAGCCCACAGTGCTGCTGCCTTGATCTGCTCCCTCCCCTCTCCTCTCACACTGTACCGATCGGTACAGAGAGGGGAGAGAGGAACCGGCGTCATCACATGACGCCGGTCTGTTTACAAGTGATTGCTCCGTCATTTGACGGAGCGATCACGTGGTAAACGGCCGCTATCAGCGGCGATTTACCGCGATTCGTGATGCGCCGGGTCCTCTGGACCCGGCGGTCACGGAGTTTCCCGTGTGCGCGATTCTGGGAGGACGTTATATAACGTCCTCCCAGAGTTAAACAACCACCTTGTCGACGTTATTTGTCGGCAGGTGGTTGCTAAGTGGTTAATAAATCACCCACTACACACGCTGGGTGCAAGAACGCTAGGCACCCAAAAATGTGAGTGGAACTTTTTACTATTGTTTTTAAGAAATAAATGTTTAAAACGGCATTGCACAATGAGGATCTCTTTCTGTCATTTCCATCTATCTGCATGAGGCATTTTCCCTATATGAGACGTCAGCCAACGGTTTTCCACAGGAGTATCCACACACGCTTGCAAGACCACACTAGAGATAGGTGGGCAACTCCTAGGGGTGAGTGCACATCCATATGGGGCACCCAGTCTGAGCACATTTGAACACGGACTAAATATTGAACACAAGCACTTTATATCACCACTAATTGGGACTGTTAAGATATATGTATGCACATTTTTTTCTAATACTTAAGCCTCGTATACACTACATCAGTGGTAATCAACCCTGTCCTCAGGGCCCACTAACAGGCCAGATTTTATGTATTACCTTGGGGAGATGCAGACTAGAATACTGCAATCACTGAGCAGCAAATGATATCACCTGTGATGCATTTCAGTTAACTTGCAAACCTGGCCTGTTAGTGGGCCCTGAGGACAGGGTTGATGACCACTGCACTACACGATCCGATTGTTGGCCAACCGAGCGTCTGACTTTTGTCCAAAGGGCATGTGCCAGAAACTTGTCTTGCATACTAACAGTACACAATTGTTGGTCGACAACACAAACGTAGTGACGTATTAGACGTACTATGAGAGTATTAAACTAATAGTCTAATTTCGTGTTAGTAGAAGTTTGGTGAGTGTTGATTCGCGCTTTTCAGTTTGTGATTTTCAGTTTGTTTCTGAACATTTGTAAATCTTTATTATTACATAGAAACAAATGCAAAAAGTTAAATAAAACCAATTATTAGAGCATAGGCAATAGACCTTTGTTTTACTACTGGTCGTTAGTTTTCCAACAGGGGCACAGATGGTCAGATGGGGATGTTATATCCCAACATGTTTCACCAGCATTGGCTTCCTCAGGGGATTATTTAGGACCACCAGTTGTTCACACAGCTCTAACACTAGTATAATGATAAAGAATTTATCAATATTCAATTATAAAAGGAAAAACAGAACAATTACACAAAAATATACATACTGTATATACTCGAGTAGGGATGAGCTTCGTGTTCGAGTCGAACATACGTTCGACTCGAACATTGGCTGTTCGATCGTTCGACGAAGATCGAACGATTTGGGCCGTTCGCGCCAAATTCGAGTGACGCGAACGGCCCACAATGCACTACGCCATCGCAGTGTCATCCAGGCGCTGTGATTGGCCAAGCATGCACTGTGACCCCGCATGCTTGGCCAATCACAGCGCCGGCAGCGAGGAGAGCAATGATTGGCCACAGGCAGGATGCCTGTGGCCAATTATTGCTGAGGGTGTTTAGTACACGCCCCACACTATAAAAGGCCGCCAGCACGGCGGCCTAGTGTAGTGTGTTCCGGAGCAGGGATAGAGTAGCATAGGCAGGGACAGTGACTGTTATTTCTTTCTTGCTTAACCTGGATTCCTTTAGTTTAGGGAAAGAGAAGGATAGGTAGGGAGAGTGTCAGTGTGTTTTGTGCTTCTGCTATAGTGTGCTTAAAAAAAACATTTATTCTAGGGACAGAAAACTCTAGGTAGGGACAGTGGCAGTTTCTTTCACTCTGCAAGTCCTTGTTTCCAGGGACCTGTAAGGACAGTGAGTTAATTGTCCTTGTGCTATATTGTGCTTAAAAAAAACATTTATTCTAGGGACAGAAAACTCTAGGTAGGGACAGTGTCAGTTTCTTTCACTCTGCAAGTCCTTGTTTCCAGGGACCTGTAAGGACAGTGAGTTAATTGTCCTTGTGCTATATTGTGATTAAAAAAAACATTTATTCTAGGGACAGAAAACTCTAGGTAGGGACAGTGTCAGTTTCTTTCACTCTGCAAGTCCTTGTTTCCAGGGACCTGTAAGGACAGTGAGTTAATTTTCCTTGTGCTATATTGTGATTAAAAAAAACATTTTTTCTAGGGACAGAAAACTGTAGGTAGGGAGAGTGTTTTTTTTCTTTCACTCTGCAAGTCCTTGTTTCCAGGGACCTGTAAGGACAGTGAGTTAATTGTCCTTGTGCTATATTGTGCTTAAAAAAAACATTTATTCTAGGGACAGAAAACTCTAGGTAGGGACAGTGTCAGTTTCTTTCACTCTGCAAGTCCTTGTTTCCAGGGACCTGTAAGGACAGTGAGTTAATTTTCCTTGTGCTATATTGTGATTAAAAAAAACATTTATTCTAGGGACAGAAAACTCTAGGTAGGGACAGTGTCAGTTTCTTTCACTCTGCAAGTCCTTGTTTCCAGGGACCTGTAAGGACAGTGAGTTAATTTTCCTTGTGCTATATTGTGATTAAAAAAAACATTTATTCTAGGGACAGAAAACTCTAGGTAGGGACAGTGTCAGTTTCTTTCACTCTGCAAGTCCTTGTTTCCAGGGACCTGTAAGGACAGTGAGTTAATTTTCCTTGTGCTATATTGTGATTAAAAAAAACATTTATTCTAGGGACAGAAAACTCTAGGTAGGGACAGTGTCAGTTTCTTTCACTCTGCAAGTCCTTGTTTCCAGGGACCTGTAAGGACAGTGAGTTAATTTTCCTTGTGCTATATTGTGATTAAAAAAAACATTTTTTCTAGGGACAGAAAACTGTAGGTAGGGAGAGTGTTTTTTTTCTTTCACTCTGCAAGTCCTTGTTTCCAGGGACCTGTAAGGACAGTGAGTTAATTTTCCTTGTGCTATATTGTGATTAAAAAAAACATTTTTTCTAGGGACAGAAAACTCTAGGTAGGGAGAGTGTTTTTTTTCTTTCACTCTGCAAGTCCTTGTTTCCAGGGACCTGTAAGGACAGTGAGTTAATTTTCCTTGTGCTATATTGTGATTAAAAAAAACATTTTTTCTAGGGACAGAAAACTCTAGGTAGGGAGAGTGTTTTTTTTCTTTCACTCTGCAAGTCCTTGTTTCCAGGGACCTGTAAGGACAGTGAGTTAATTGTCCTTGTGCTATATTGTGCTTAAAAAAAACATTTTTTCTAGGGACAGAAAACTCTAGGTAGGGAGAGTGTTTTTTTTTTTTCACTCTGCAAGTCCTTGTTTCCAGGGACCTGTAAGGACAGTGAGTTAATTGTCCTTGTGCTATATTGTGCTTAAAAAAAACATTTATTCTAGGGACAGAAAACTCTAGGTAGGGACAGTGTCAGTTTCTTTCACTCTGCAAGTCCTTGTTTCCAGGGACCTGTAAGGACAGTGAGTTAATTTTCCTTGTGCTATATTGTGATTAAAAAAAACATTTTTTCTAGGGACAGAAAACTGTAGGTAGGGAGAGTGTTTTTTTTCTTTCACTCTGCAAGTCCTTGTTTCCAGGGACCTGTAAGGACAGTGAGTTAATTTTCCTTGTGCTATATTGTGATTAAAAAAAACATTTTTTCTAGGGACAGAAAACTCTAGGTAGGGAGAGTGTTTTTTTTCTTTCACTCTGCAAGTCCTTGTTTCCAGGGACCTGTAAGGACAGTGAGTTAATTTTCCTTGTGCTATATTGTGATTAAAAAAAACATTTTTTCTAGGGACAGAAAACTCTAGGTAGGGAGAGTGTTTTTTTTCTTTCACTCTGCAAGTCCTTGTTTCCAGGGACCTGTAAGGACAGTGAGTTAATTGTCCTTGTGCTATATTGTGCTTAAAAAAAACATTTTTTCTAGGGACAGAAAACTCTAGGTAGGGAGAGTGTTTTTTTTTTTTCACTCTGCAAGTCCTTGTTTCCAGGGACCTGTAAGGACAGTGAGTTAATTGTCCTTGTGCTATATTGTGCTTAAAAAAAACATTTATTCTAGGGACAGAAAACTCTAGGTAGGGACAGTGTCAGTTTCTTTCACTCTGCAAGTCCTTGTTTCCAGGGACCTGTAAGGACAGTGAGTTAATTTTCCTTGTGCTATATTGTGATTAAAAAAAACATTTTTTCTAGGGACAGAAAACTGTAGGTAGGGAGAGTGTTTTTTTTCTTTCACTCTGCAAGTCCTTGTTTCCAGGGACCTGTAAGGACAGTGAGTTAATTTTCCTTGTGCTATATTGTGATTAAAAAAAACATTTTTTCTAGGGACAGAAAACTCTAGGTAGGGAGAGTGTTTTTTTTCTTTCACTCTGCAAGTCCTTGTTTCCAGGGACCTGTAAGGACAGTGAGTTAATTTTCCTTGTGCTATATTGTGATTAAAAAAAACATTTTTTCTAGGGACAGAAAACTCTAGGTAGGGAGAGTGTTTTTTTTCTTTCACTCTGCAAGTCCTTGTTTCCAGGGACCTGTAAGGACAGTGAGTTAATTGTCCTTGTGCTATATTGTGCTTAAAAAAAACATTTTTTCTAGGGACAGAAAACTCTAGGTAGGGAGAGTGTTTTTTTTCTTTCACTCTGCAAGTCCTTGTTTCCAGGGACCTGTAAGGACAGTGAGTTAATTTTCCTTGTGCTATATTGTGATTAAAAAAAACATTTTTTCTAGGGACAGAAAACTCTAGGTAGGGAGAGTGTTTTTTTTCTTTCACTCTGCAAGTCCTTGTTTCCAGGGACCTGTAAGGACAGTGAGTTAATTTTCCTTGTGCTATATTGTGATTAAAAAAAACATTTTTTCTAGGGACAGAAAACTCTAGGTAGGGAGAGTGTTTTTTTTCTTTCACTCTGCAAGTCCTTGTTTCCAGGGACCTGTAAGGACAGTGAGTTAATTTTCCTTGTGCTATATTGTGATTAAAAAAAACATTTTTTCTAGGGACAGAAAACTCTAGGTAGGGAGAGTGTTTTTTTTCTTTCACTCTGCAAGTCCTTGTTTCCAGGGACCTGTAAGGACAGTGAGTTAATTGTCCTTGTGCTATATTGTGCTTAAAAAAAACATTTTTTCTAGGGACAGAAAACTCTAGGTAGGGAGAGTGTTTTTTTTTTTTCACTCTGCAAGTCCTTGTTTCCAGGGACCTGTAAGGACAGTGAGTTAATTGTCCTTGTGCTATATTGTGCTTAAAAAAAACATTTATTCTAGGGACAGAAAACTCTAGGTAGGGACAGTGTCAGTTTCTTTCACTCTGCAAGTCCTTGTTTCCAGGGACCTGTAAGGACAGTGAGTTAATTTTCCTTGTGCTATATTGTGATTAAAAAAAACATTTTTTCTAGGGACAGAAAACTGTAGGTAGGGAGAGTGTTTTTTTTCTTTCACTCTGCAAGTCCTTGTTTCCAGGGACCTGTAAGGACAGTGAGTTAATTTTCCTTGTGCTATATTGTGATTAAAAAAAACATTTTTTCTAGGGACAGAAAACTCTAGGTAGGGAGAGTGTTTTTTTTCTTTCACTCTGCAAGTCCTTGTTTCCAGGGACCTGTAAGGACAGTGAGTTAATTTTCCTTGTGCTATATTGTGATTAAAAAAAACATTTTTTCTAGGGACAGAAAACTCTAGGTAGGGAGAGTGTTTTTTTTCTTTCACTCTGCAAGTCCTTGTTTCCAGGGACCTGTAAGGACAGTGAGTTAATTGTCCTTGTGCTATATTGTGCTTAAAAAAAACATTTATTCTAGGGACAGAAAACTCTAGGTAGGGACAGTGTCAGTTTCTTTCACTCTGCAAGTCCTTGTTTCCAGGGACCTGTAAGGACAGTGAGTTAATTGTCCTTGTGCTATATTGTGATTAAAAAAAACATTTATTCTAGGGACAGAAAACTCTAGGTAGGGACAGTGTCAGTTTCTTTCACTCTGCAAGTCCTTGTTTCCAGGGACCTGTAAGGACAGTGAGTTAATTTTCCTTGTGCTATATTGTGATTAAAAAAAACATTTTTTCTAGGGACAGAAAACTGTAGGTAGGGAGAGTGTTTTTTTTCTTTCACTCTGCAAGTCCTTGTTTCCAGGGACCTGTAAGGACAGTGAGTTAATTGTCCTTGTGCTATATTGTGCTTAAAAAAAACATTTATTCTAGGGACAGAAAACTCTAGGTAGGGACAGTGTCAGTTTCTTTCACTCTGCAAGTCCTTGTTTCCAGGGACCTGGAGAGACATTGAGTGAATTGTCCTTGTGCTATATTGTGATTAAAAAAAACATTTATTCTAGGGACAGAAAACTCTAGGTAGGGACAGTGTCAGTTTCTTTCACTGTGAAAGTCCTTGTTTCAAGGGACAGAGAAGGACACCTGAAGGTAGCCCTTATTGCTTTTTTCCCATCTCCCTGCAGGCCATCTATTAGAATGTCTGGAAGGCAAACAAGGAGAGGCAGACAGTCAGGAGGCAATAAAAGAGGGCAAGCAGGCTCTGTGTCTGGGGGCAACAGTGCTGGTCGTGGACGCGGTGCATTGTCATCAGCACATGGCCATGGGACACGCTTGTCCTTCTTTTCGGCAGCTGGACATGTTGAGCCACATCATGCCGAAGACTTGGTAGAGTGGATGACCAAGCCCTCCTCCTCCTCCTCATCCTCTCTCACCCAGGCTCAGGGTACTGGAAAAGCAGCTGCCAAAGCGTCGTCTTCCCTGGTATCAATGTCAGACAAATCATCAGTCACTCCTTCCCTAGACCCACCATGTCCTCCTCCTGAGGAGTCCCCCGAACTGTTTCAGCACAGTGTTGGGTACATGCTCCAGGAGGATGCCCAGCGTTTCGAAGGGTCTGATGATGAAACCCAGCTAGAGGAAGGCAGTAGCGTGAGAGCAGACAGAGGGGATGCTCAAGAAGGACACCAATCTGGCAGTCATGTTCCAGCAGCTGCAGCATACTGCCAGATTGGCTCCAGTGATGAGGAGGGAGGGGATGATGAGGTCAATGACTCCACGTGGGTGCCTAATAGGAGAGAGGAGGAGGAGGAGGATGAGGAGGAGGCACATCTCCAACGAGGCAGGATGCCCTTTGGTGGCCAGCGTAAGGGCAGTACACCGACGGAATCACACCGCAGAGCTCCGCCTGTGCAGGGCGCTGCCTCTGCCCGTCATTCAAAAAGTTCTTTGGTGTGGGCCTTTTTTGAGGCTAGTGCATCAGATCGCACAGCTGCTGTTTGCAACATATGTCTCAAGCGTATATCGCGTGGCCAAAACATCAGCCGCTTGGGTACCACATGCCTGACCAGACATATGTTGACCTGCCATGCAGCTCGTTGGCAAGCCTACCTCAAAGACCCACACCAAAGAACCAAGCGGACCTCTCCTTGCACCGCATCAGCTGGGATCTCCAACCCCACTATAACTTCAGTCCTCTCTGAAACATGCACTGAGAGGAATGAAGGTGTAGAATTAGGTGTGTCACAGCCAAGTACTTGCGCCCACTCTGCTAGCAGTACACCGACGTCCGATTCTAGCAGGCAAATTTCCCTGCCCCAGCTGCTGGACCGTCGAAAGAAGTTCACTCCCAGCCATCCACATGCCCAGCGGTTGAATGCTAGCTTGGCTAAATTGCTAGCGCTTCAACTGCTGCCTTTTCAGTTGGTAGACTCGGCCCCCTTCCGTGAGTTTGTGCAATGTGCGGTTCCTCAGTGGCAGGTTCCCAAACGCCACTTTTTCTCACGGAAGGCTATTCCGGCTCTCTACCGGCATGTGGAAGGCAATGTCTTGGCCTCGCTGGACAGGGCGGTCAGCGGTAAGGTGCATATTACCGCTGACTCATGGTCCAGCAGGCATGGACAGGGACGTTACCTTTCTTTCACGGCCCATTGGGTCACTCTTTTGGCAGCTGGGAAGGATTCAGGACAAGGTGCAGTAGTGTTGGAGGTTGTCCCACCGCCACGCCTCCAAAATGCTACTACTGGTTGTGACACACCTCTCTCCTCCACCCCCTCCTCTTCTTCTTCCTCCATGGCCTCTTCCTGTGGTTTGTCCTATGAACCAGCGGTGCTCCGTAGCCGTTCACGGGGCTACGCAAGTACGCAGGCAAAAAGATGCCATGCCGTGCTTGCGCTGGTGTGTTTGGGGGACAGAAGCCACACTGGGGCAGAGGTCCTGTCTGCTCTGCAGGGCCAGGCCGAGAGGTGGTTGACGCCACGCCAGCTTAAGCCAGGAATGGTGGTTTGCGACAATGGCACCAACCTCCTCTCCGCCCTCCGACAGGGACAACTGACCCATGTGCCCTGTGTGGCTCACGTCCTTAACCTGGTGGTGCAGCGCTTCTTGGGCAGGTACCCGGGCTTACAGGATGTCCTGAGGCAGGCCAGGAAAGTCTGTGTGCATTTCCGCAGATCTTATAATGCCAGTGCTCGCCTGGCTGAGCTGCAAAAGGAGTTGAACCTGCCCAAGAACCGCCTTATATGTGACATGCCCACCAGGTGGAACTCAACGTTGGCCATGCTGCAGCGGCTGCACACGCAGCAGAGGGCCATCAATGAGTACCTGTGCGACTACGGCACCAGGACAGGGTCAGGGGAGCTTGGTTTTTTTTCTCCACGCCAGTGGGGCATGATCAGGGATGCATGCACTGTCCTGGCACCATTTGAGGAGGCCACGAGGATGGTGAGCAGTGACAGTGCATGCATCAGTGACACTGTACCTCTTGTCCACCTGTTGGAGCACACGCTGCGTGGAATAATGGACAGGGCACTTGAGGCAGAACAGAGGCAGGAAGAGGAGGACTTCCTTGCCTCTCAAGGCCCCCTTTACCCAGACAGTGTTCCTTCTGTCCCACCCATCGCACAGGAAGAGGAGGAGGAGGAGGAGGAGGAGGAGGAGGAGGAGGATTGTGTCAGCATGGAGGTGGAGGCTGGCACTCAGCATCATCAGCAGCAGTCTTTTAGGGATGATTTACAGTCCCAAGAAACCAGTGGACTTGTACGTGGCTGGGAGGAGGTGGCTGCGGATCATGTCGTCCTTAGTGACCCAGAGGACTCCGGAGCGAATGCCTCAGCAAACCTACGCTGCATGGCCTCCCTGATCCTGCAAAGTCTGCGGAAGGATCCTCGTATTCTTCGGATCAAGGAGAGGGACCATTACTGGCTGGCCACTCTCCTTGATCCACGGTACAAGGGTAAGGTTGCGGACCTTATGTTACCGTCGCAGAGGGAGCAGAGGATGAGACAACTCCGGGAGGCCTTGCAGAAAGGTCTGTGCAACGCGTTCCCAGAGACTGGGAGGTTGCAAACTCCTGGTCCTGGACAACGAGTTGCTGAGGCTTCGGCCAGTCAAAGAAGGAGCGGTGGGGAAGGTGGCCGTCTGACCGATGCGTTCAGACAATTCTTTAGTCCGCAGCCCCAAAGTATGATCGGTTCCAGCAACCATCGCCAGCGTCTGATAAACATGGTGCAGGAATATCTAGGGGCAAGGTCAGACTTGGACACCTTCCCCACCGAAAATCCTCTGGCTTACTGGGTCTTGAGGATGGATCACTGGCCAGAGCTTGCACAGTATGCAATTGAGCTACTGGCCTGTCCTGCATCCAGCGTTCTTTCGGAACGCACATTCAGTGCTGCTGGAGGATTTGTCACGGATCACAGGGTGCGCCTGTCCACCGACTCGGTTGATCGACTGACTTTCATCAAGATGAACCAGTCTTGGATCACCACCAGCTACCACACACCTGATGCTGATATAACAGACTAATTGATTTTAAAATGTCACATCCCTTCAAGACTGATGCTGATGCTGAGTGCCTGTGCTGTTATGTTGACTGGCTATCCTCCTCCTCCGAGTCCTCAATGATACGATTGATGATGATAGCTTGGAAGATCATTTTTGTTTATGGGTGCCGCCACCAGTGCCTAACGCCCAATTTTTCAGCCCCTGTTTAACAGGGGCGTGTAATTACAATTTTTGAAGCAATACTTTGCAACAGGGCTCATTGCTGTGCTCCAAGTACAGTATCTGTGAGGAGTTGCAGTGTTGTGCCACCAGTGCCTAAGGCCCAATTTTTCAGCCCCTGTTTAACAGGGGCGTGTCATTACAATTTTTGAAGCAATACTTTGCAACAGGGCTCATTGCTGTGCTCCAAGTACAGTATCTGTGAAGGGTTGCAGTGTTGTGCCACCAGTGCCTAAGGCCCAATTTTTCAGCCCCTGTTCAACAGGGGCATGTAATTACAATTCTTGATCTAATAATTCACAGCAGGGCCCATTGCTGCACCCACCAAGAGTAACTGTCAGGGCTTACAGTGTTGTGGCACCAGCACCACCATCAAAGGCCCAATTTTTACTACCACTGTTCAACAATTATATGTAATTAAAATTCCTGATATAATAGTTGACAGCAGGGCGTTCCAGCACCAACCAAGAGTAACTGTGAGTGCTTACAGTGTTGTGCCAACACCAACAACTAAGGGGCCTATTTCTGCAGAGTATATACGGCAGGTCCCTACTTTCAAACATCCAACTTACAAACGACTCCTACTTGCAAACGCAAGAAGACAACAGGAAGTGAGAGGAAATCTACCACTAGGAAGGAAAATTCTCTCCTGTAAGAATAAATATGGGAGAAAGGTGTCTCCTCTGTACTGATGCTTTATCAGCAATCCTTGTTTCAAGAAAAACACCACATTTCAAAAACAGTTGTCATTAGGACGGAAAGTGAGGTGAAATGTTCTGAACAGGGGCACAGACAGCAAAACAAATGTTACAGGGGTGATAACCCTTACCTATGTTTTCCAAAAAGTTTAAAAATAGATTTTTGGTCTGGAGCTACACTTCAACAATGTACCTGTTCAAAATTACAAACAGATTCTACATAAGAACAAACCTACAGTCCCTGTCTTGTATGCACCGCCTGTATACGGCTGTTCAGAGTATATAGGGCCTTTTTTATTTTATGTGCGGGGTTCCCCTTAATATCCATACAAGACCCAAAGGGGCTGGTAATGGGCTGGGGTAGGGGGGGGGTCATGGGGTAGCTATGCCATTTTTCTTAAAGATTTTCATCCATATTACCGGGACCAGACATTACATTAAAGCCGCAAGCAGTTTTAAATGGCTTTTTTTTCCTTTAGAAGTGTCATTTTGTGCAGGGACAGTTCTAAACACGGGAAACACGTGGCACTTCACAGGCATACTTTAGACACCCCCCAGGTACGATATTTAAAGGAATATTTGACTTTTTTTTTTTCACTTTATGCATCATTAAAATGACTGCTTCCGGAAAACGACCGTTTTTAAAACTTATTTTTGCATTGATACATGTCCCCTGGTGCAGAACCCGGGTTCCCAAACCCTTTTTAGGACAATAACATGCATAATAGTTTTTATAATTAGCACTTTAGAATTCGAACGTTCGCATCCATTGTATTTAATAGGGTTCTAATGTTCGTTCGAACTTTCGGTCCGTTCGCGGGTTCTGGTGCGAACCGAACCCGGGGGTGTTCGGCTCATCACTATACTCGAGTATAAGCCGACCTGAATATAAGCCGAGGCACCTAATTTTACCACAAAAAACTGGAAAAACGTATTGACTCGGGTATAAGCCTAGGGTGTCCATTTGCATGCCTCACTTTGCCTCAATGTGTCCATGTGCATGCCTCACTGTGCCCATGCCTCACTGTGTCCATGCCTCACTGTGCCCATGCCTCACTATGCTCATGCCTCACTGTGCCCATGCCTCACTGTGTCCATGACTAGACTGACATTTAACATGGGAGAATATGGAAGGGGTGCCCGGGTTTGAAAAATCAGTGCTCCCCGGCCGTAGGTCACCCAGACAACAAACATTGAACACTTGTAGAGGAGAAATGGGGCTACATGTGTGCCAAGTTTCGGCCGATAACGGGTCCCCAAAGTCACCGGAGAAATGACCGTTTAACATGGGAGTCTATGGAAGGGGGGCCCGGCTTTGAAAAATCGGTGTTCCCCGGCTGTAGGTCCACCGGACAACAAACTTTGCACACTTCTATAGGAAGAGTGGGGCTACATGTGTGCCAAGATTGGGGTTCAGGGGACTTAAGGCCAGCCGGTACCGGGTCCCCAAAGTCCGGGAGATCAGGTGCAAAAAGGTGACTCGAGTATAAGCCGAGGGGGCACTTTCAGCACAAAAAAATGTGCTGAAAAACTCGGTTTATACTCGAGTATATATGGTAAGTAATGTTTGTCATAGCTTTAAGGCTAAATACCCACCTTAGTCGCTCCTGATCAAGGGGCGCAAAACAGAGAGACCCCACCAACCCAACTAAGGGGGGAGGTGGGGGAGACCATGCACAGCCACAGAAGATACAGCAGGACCAGGCTGCAAATGCAAATGAAAGATTGAGATAGTTTTAAACAATTATATTGGACATGACTCATTGTCCAATAAAGTGGGCAAAATAGCCTCAAAATCCACTTACTATACTCAATAGTGCAAGAAGATTAAGGCAGGGATGCCTGGGGATTGTTATAGAGATGAGGACACTAATCTGTTGAAATGCTTTGGATACACACTATACAAAATAAGAATAAAAAAAAAGGAATAAAGATAGAAATAGATCCAAATCTAGACATTGAAGACCATATGAGACATTAGTATCCCAAGACTCTGTGGATGTTGTCTTCCTCAGATGGGGTGATCTCACCCCTCTAAAAGCAAAAATTTGAAGCCACGTTCACGTAGAGGCATAGCAATTAAATGACCCCATGCCGAAAATGTGTGTAGTTACAAACACCTTTTTTTCTAAACCCACAAAACACACAGTGGGTCAACATGTGCTATCTCCCATCAATGGACGTGTTTCAGGGGTGCAACACCTTCCTCTGAGCTACTTTAGTTAGGAGGAATTGGTTGCACACCGAAAATGCATCCATTGATAAACAGTGATGGTAGATAGCACATGTTGACACACTGTGGGGGTGATTTACCAACAACAGTGCACTGTGCCGGTTCATACCTTAATTGGTGCAACGGATAAATCCTTAATTGGGCGCATGAACCGGCGGCGCACTGTGATAGTAAATAAAAATGTCAGCCGCGCTTGTATCTCTATTCAAAATGAATAGTTCCCTATGGGAGCCCATTGATTTGAATAGAGGTCGCCCTATTATTAGTGAATGTAGAGCTGGCACTTCTGGAATGGTTCATTCGGGTTTGTCCAATCCATCGTTGTTCAACCCACCAGTTCCTGTGGCAGCTGCTGTCAGTTTCTTCAGAGATCTTGTACTTAAAGATCTAGCAGAGGTATCTGTGAGTCGCACACACCGCCACCCATTGTCCAGCACCGGCCTTAGGTCTTTATGTGAAAACAAGGACCTTGTGATCTGTCCGGCGGACAAGGGTGGTGGCATAGTAATTTTAGACAAGTGCGACTACGAAAAATAAATGTATAGGATTCTGAATGAGCCCAATACATACCAGATGTTACCGATTAATCCCATTTCTCGTTTCCAAGCGGAACTTCAGAGTTTGGTTGACAGTGGTTTTTATTGAGATATTTTAAATAAAAAGGAGAAAGCTTTTTTAGTTCCCACAGTTCCAAGGATACCTACGATTTATTTTCTACCAAAAATTCATAAGGATCCCTTACACCCACCCGGTCGACCCATTGTAAGTGGAATCGACTCGGTTACCTCCCGTGTTGGTCGATACATTGATAACTATTTACAACCTTTGGTAAGACGTGTGCCATCTTACTTGGGAGATACGGGTGCTACCATTAGAAAGTTAGAGAATGTGGATATACGAAGCAACGTCATTATGGTGACAGCAGATGTCGCTTCGTTATACACGTGAATACCACATGAAAAAGGTTTTGAGGTCGTTCGGTACTTTTTGGAAAAGGAGCCAACGTTAGCCAATGTGAGTTCATTGTGGAGTTACTTGAGTTTGCAACTAAACATAGTTATTTTTGGTTTAATGATAATTTTTATTTGCAATCATGTGGTGTGGCTATGGGGGCAAAGTTTGCCCCTAGCCTCGCCAACCTTTTTATGGCCAAATGGGAGGCTTCATTGCTGTTATGGGCGAGATATATAGAGGACATCCTCTTCCTATGGGATGGTGACATGCCGTCATTGGAGATTTTTATGAGCCATCTGAACCACAATGATAGAGGCATCTCTCTCACCTATACAGCAAGTAAAGAAAACATTTAATTTTTGGATCTAGAGATTAGCATTAGTGATCAACAGTTCCAATTTCAAACTTTTTTCAAGAAAACTGATCATAATGGGTTCATTCCCAGTGATAGCTGCCACCATCGATCCTGGTTGAACTCGGTTCCACGTAGTCAGTTCACCGTAGGAATCTGAGCAACACGGAGACCTTTATATCACAAGCTGGTGTCCTTAAACAAAGATTAATCGATAAGGGTTACAACCTTGAAAATGTTGAAAGAGATTTCAAAAGGACGTTGGAAATAGATAGAAGCTCTCTACTTGAGATCAAACCAAAACGAGAACAAAATGATAATTTAAAGTGGGCTATGAATGAGTGACTTGTATAGCGCTCACATGCGAACTGAATCGCCTCTAGGTGCTTTTTGCAGCCAGTGTCTGCTTGGCTGGTGCGGTCATTTTACCCCGTAGGATCTCGACACGCTTGAGACACACAGTCATACACACATATATACAGGGCCAATTTGGACAAGATCCAATTAACCTACCAGTATGTCTTTGGAGTGTGGGAGGAAACGGGAGTACCCGGAGGAAACCCACGCAGACACAGGGAGAACATACAAACTCCAGGCAGATGGTGTCATGGCCATGATTCGAACCAGCAACCCTTTTGCTGCTAAGTGAAAGTGCTAACCACTACACCACTGTGCTGCCCACTATGCTCATGTCTTTCTCCACTCAGCATAAACAAGTTAAGGCTATTATGACTAAACATTGGGGGGTTTTGAAAAATGATCGGGTCCTACACACGGTTTTGCCTGATCAGGCTAAAGTGGTTTTTAGGGGTGCTCCTACACTTCAAAGTAAAATTGCACCCAATATCATCAATCCTCCCGTGCGTCCTTCCTTTTTTTACCAACTAGTGGGCTATCACCCCTGTAAGAGATGTAGTGTTTGTCAATTTTACATTTCTGGGAAAGGTAAAATTTTGGAATTTAAATCTACCATCACAGGTAAAACTTACCCAATCAAATGTTTTTGTACTTGTGCTACTAAATACGTAGTCTATCTTATTACTTGTCCGTGCGGCATACAATATGTGGGCCGCACCATTCAATCGTTTTCTGTGTGTGTTGGAGAACACGATGCTCTAATCCTTAGTGGTGACATTCACCACACGGTGCTTAGACATTACAGGTCACATCATAACAGGAATCCTGTGGGCACACAAATCCTGATTATTGACCGATATATCCCCCCATAGGGGGGTGGCCCAAAAACTAGGGGTGTGTCTCAACTTGAGACCTATTGGATTTACGAATTACAGTCCCACACACCTTCAGGTTTGAACGTAGAGTGGGATATTAATTCATTCATTAATAAATCCTAATTCTGGCTATCAATGTTTTATGTGGTTCTGGTAAGCTTTCTCCTTGTGTTCAATTTTTAATCTCAATTTTTAATCATATTTTTTTTATTTTTTATTTTATATTTGGTTTATATACAAATATAGAAGTACACATTGTGCAATTCTCACGTCAGTTGTATAATGTATGTCCTTCATTCACATTGCCAATTGTATTGGGAGTTATGTTCATTATGTACTATATGTATTGTAAATTAACCTATTGTGAGACCATTCCATGGGTTGTCCAATCCTGAGTGCTCATTGGCGCAAGGTTTTCACCTGCACCTTGATAGCTCATGTTATTTTTGATATTTATAAATTTAGGAATATATATCATGACCATTTTACACTCCAGATTTTTCTGTATGTCTGTGTTGGTATGATTTATATGGATTCAGACTGTGGCCCCTCCTCTTGATCCACATCATCCAGCGGGCTTATTAATATGATGTTATGTAATTTAGAGAGACAGCCCTGTACTTATTGTCATTTTAGCACAGATATTTTGTTTGGTTTAGTTTTTAAATAAGTCTCCGTACTTTTGGTTCATATATGTTGGGGTACGCATAGACTCATGTGATATGAACCTAGTGAATATCACATGACTAGGTCATTGTGTCATGTGTGGGATGCCGCCCACGGATGTATGGGGATTGCATTTTTGTGCCCAATCTGTGATGCGGTGCTCACCCTGTGCGCAATGCGTGATTGCGTACACACTAGGTCGGTGGTCACGTGTTCAGCTGAGGAGAATTGGCATGTTTGCAATTCATCTCATTCACGCCGCTCCGTTCTCGGTGTGCAAGGTGCGTCAGGTATACTCCCACTCATCACGCATTGATGTCAGTATGAGGCTTGAAGCACATGCTGACATCAAGATGAGGCTTGACACACAAGCCGGGACTCCATTTACCAGCGGGAGCCCGGAAATGACAGTGGGGGTTAGTTGGTCTGCAGGGATCATATGCAGGCTTGACATGCGGATCGGGAGGACATTCTAGTAGCCCGGAACCAACTCCCAAGCACCTGTTAGGAGCCATAGTATTAGTGACGTCATGGGCTTTTTATTTGTGCGCTTCAGACATTGATTAATACACACCTGGGGCATCTTAGTGCTTACTCCACCATTCCTTAGGGAGATCTAAGTTGAGGCTTGGAATGCATATAAGGACTCCACCCCTATCCAACAGGAAGTGATTGGTTGATCTGTGGACGCCCAGGGGATGGCCTTTCAATTAAGGTATCATATTGTCTATAAATACATGGAGGGCAGCAGTGGGGGCTCACCCAAGACGATGCAATCTTTTGCGAAACGCGTCTGAAGACTTCACTGTTGCCATTGATATCTAAAAGCGCTGTTTTATTCTTCTAATGTAAGTGTTTTTACCTACATGAAATACTTTTTTGATACAGTATCACGCTATGTGCCCTTCTCTTTTCTCTAATTTTTGTACTTCACACTGTATTATCGTCTGGCTTTAACTGGGTCCTTTCCCATAAGCACCACCATTTGGACCAGACGGCCCCCCTGTGTTTCCTAAGTGGATTGTTGTGTGAGATGCTCTGTCCGAACTGCAGCTGAGGATTCATTCATTCGTCACAGTGGTTTACATATGCCTAGTCGACCCTCTGAACATACGTTCCTTAAGCCTCGTACACACGGCCGAGAATCTCGTCGTTAAAAACACAACATTTTTTTTCGACGAGATCCTTGGACAAGAAACTTGTCCCGGCCGAGTGTACACACGCTCATTTCAAAGAACCCACGGTTCTTTGAATGGAGCGAACGCGGTGACGTAATCGAATACGACGAGCATGCGCTCGTCACATTCGATGCCGTCGCCGCCATCTTGGTACACCCTACCTATGCCTATGAAGCTACCGCGCATGCGTCAAAGTCATTTCACGCATGCGCGGGCTTCCCGGAGGACAGGTAAGTGTACACACACACAATTTTCTCGTCGAGAAACAGGCTGACGAGAATCTCAACGAGAAAATAGAGAGCAGGTTCTCTATTTTCTCGTCGAGATTCTAGTCGGTTTTCTTGACGAGAAACCATACACACAAACGAATTTCTCGGCAAGAAATCTCTGCCAGCAAGTTTCTTGCTGGTTCTTGCTGAGAAACTCGGTCGTGTGTACGAGGCAACAGGGTCCACTATTTGTGGTAAGCCTTTTTTTCTATTGGTTGTTGGCGGTTACTTCACAGTTTGCATTTGCTGCATTCCAGTCATTTGGGAGCGCCTTCATTGTCATTCATTCGTCACAGTGGTTTACCTATGCCTAGTCGACCCTCTGAACATATGTTCCTTAGGGTCTACTATTTCTGGTAAGCCTTTTGTTCCATTGGTTGGTGGCGTTTTCTTCACAGTTTGCATTTGCTGCATTCCAGTCATTTGGGAGCACCTTCACTGTCATCCATTTTGAACTTTTTCATTTAATATAGAAATTTTTTATTGGTGGTGACTATTCATTTTCTCATTACACTTGTATCACTCCAGGAATATCATCATTAACCATTCACATTGGAATAATGTTTTATTATTATTTTTCATTCCTTTGGACTTCCATATGTTTTTGTGTTTATTTGATCATATAGCACAGTTGCACATTGTATTTCATTATATTTAGGTGCAGTTTTATCTATTTAGCGCTACACATTTGTTATCGTATGTTTTCACCATTTGTCCACTGGTTGTGTTAGCTGCTTTTGTTTAGGCAGCGCGGAATATTTTGCCCTGGTTTCCGAATCTGTCATTGAAGGCTTACGGTGTCTGTCGAATGTTCTAAGAAGATTCGACAGAGCAGCGAAACTGTACGACGCCGCAATCGTACATTTCTGGTGGCATGTTCCGCCTACAAGCTATAGAAGAATTCTAATGTTGTATGACACTAGTAATAATTATATTTATTAATTATTATTACTATTCAACCAACATTCAAATTCTTCTGTAACCTATTGGCTGAGCATTTGACCGGAATGTACGATTGTGGCGTCGTACAGTTTAGCTGCTTGTCGAATCTTCTTAGAACTTTTGACAGACACCATAAGCCTTCAATGACAGATTCGATGTTTGTATGTTTTTCGCTGCTTCGTCGAATCTTCATCGTTCATGTCGAATGGTCTACCCCAACACTGTCTCTATAACGTCAAATCTGTTCTCTCTATGTCGAATCTTTCCTCTCTATGTAGAATAATCTTGGACTAATAGAGTTAAGGTTAGGCACATTCAACCACAGGTTCGATAGACACAGATCGCTATTGTCAGCATCATGTCGAATCTCCTATCTATATCGAACTGTTGTACAGTAGGTGCTGCCGATTTTGTGTCAATCTCGCCTCTTCTAGTGGCGAGCTTGACACCCTACGAGCCCCATCGCGAGAGCCAGCGCCAAGCTGTCTCGTCATCGGGAAAGGAAAAATGTTGTTTTTTCTTTCGCAATGAGCGACACGCATTGCTGACATTGAGACCGGTGGACGGAGATCTGACGTGAATTGCCGCCAATACCAGGCACTGTGTTTGGTATGAATCCTGAGCGGGAACTCCACGCCAAATTTTAAATAAAAAACCGGCATGGGTTCCCCTCCAGGAGCATACCAGGCCCTTCGGTCTGGTATGGATTTGAAGGGGAACCCCCTAAGCCAAAAAAACGGCGTGGGGGTCCCCCTCAAAATCCAGACCAGACCCTTATCCGAACACGCAACCTGGAAGGCCGCAGGAAAAGAGGGGAGGATGAGAGAGCGCCCCCCCTCCTGAACCGTACCAGACTGCATGCCCTCAACATGGGGGGTTTGGTGCTTTGGGGCAGGGGGGCGACCTACGGCCCCCCCACCCCAAAGCACCCTGCCCCCATGTTGATGGGGACAAGGGCCTCTTCCCGACAACCCTGGCCATTGGTTGTCCGGGTCTGCGGGCAGGGGCTTATCGGAATCTGGGAGACCCCTTTAATAAGGGGGGCGCCCAGATCCCTGCCCCCCACCCTATGTGAATGAGTATGGGGTACATCGTACCCCTACCCATTCCCCTGGTGGAAAAAAATTTCAATAAAAAAACACTACACAGGTTTTTAAAGTAATTTATTACACAGCTCCAGGGGTCTTCTTCCGACTCCGGGGGTCTCTTCCAACTTCGGGGGTCTTCTTCCGACTTCGGGGGTCTTCTCCCAACTCCAGGGGTCTCTTCCGACTTTGAGGGTCTTCTTCCGACTTCGGGGGTCTCTTCTTCTGCTCTCCGGTTCTTTCTGCCATCTGCTGGGCACCTTCGCTATCTTCTTCCAGCTCTTTTGCTAACGGGAGCCCGGTCTACTTCGTCGCCTTCTTCCCTTTTCTCCTCCTCGATGTTCACTCGTCGCTTCCTCCCGCTGTAATACTGGGTGTGCGGTCCACAACGATTTATATAGGCCTCTGATGATGTCACAGTCACATGCTCCGGGTGGCCACATGCTCCCATGACGTCATAGTCACATGCTCCGGGGCCACCCGGAGCATGTGACTGTGACGTCATGAGAGGCCTATATAAATTGTTGCGCACCGCACACCCGGCATTACAGCGGAAGAAAGCGACGTGTCAACATCAAAGAGGAGAAGAGGGAAGAAGACGGCGACAGGAAGACCGGGTCCCTCCACTAGCAAAAGAGCTGGAAGAAGAAAGTGGAGCAGCCCGGGCAAAAGGACAACGGAGAGCGGGAGGAGACGACGGGGAAGACCGGGCCTCTTCGCTAGCAAAAGAGCTGGAAGAAGTTAGCGGAAAAGCCCGGCAGAAGGAAAAAAACACCGGAGAGCAGAAGAAGACCCCCAAAGTTGGAAGAAGAGACCCCCGAAGTTGGAAGAAGACCCCCCGGAGCTGCCTAATAAATTACTTTAAAAACCTGTGTGTGTTCTTTTATTGACATTTTTTTTCCACCAGGTGAATGGGTACGGGTACGATGTAGGGGGGCCGGGATCTAGGTGCCCCCTTATTAAAGGGGGCTCCCGGATTCCGATAAGCCCCCGCCCACAGACCCCGACAACCAACGGCCAGGGTTGTCGGGAAGAGGCCCTTGTCCCCATCAACATGGGGGCAGGGTGCTTTGGGGTTGGGGGGCCGCAGGTCGCCCCCTGTCCCAAAGCACCAAACCCCCCATGTTGAGGGCATACGACCTGGTACGGTTCAGGAGGGAGAGGGGCCACTCTCTCGTCCCCCTCTCTTTTCCTGTGGCCTGCCAGGTTGCGTGCTCGGATAAGGGTCTGGTTTGGATTTTGAGGGGGACCCCCATGCCGTTTTTTCGGCTATGGGGATTCCCCTTAAAATCTATACCAGACCGAAGGGCCTGGTATGGTCCTGGAAGGGGAACCCATGCCGGTATTTATTTAAAATTTGGCGTGGAGTTCCCGCTCAGGAGTCATACCAAACACAGTGCCTGGTATTGGCGGGAATCCACGTTGGATCCCGTTCAATACAGTGTCGCGTTGCCTTCTCGCTATTGCAGCGAGCGCGAGATGTTGGCACCCTGTCGCCGAGATGTTGGCACCCTGTTGCCGAGAATCTCTGCGATGGGACCGCGATGGATATACAATGTCAGCGGCACCTACTGTAGCAATGAAAATGAAAAAAAAAGCATCTTTCAGAGTTCGGATTCTGCGCGTTCGTTTTTGTTTGTTAAAACGATAACGAAAATACCCGAAATTCGGACGAAAATGCATTCGGATGAAAACAAATGCACATGTCTAATGATCAAACATTCTTCTAATATCACAGGTTTTAAATGGACTCCTATAGAGGAAACAATAGTGCTACATGTGAATGATTGTTTTTTTTTTTTTTTTTTTAGGTGATACACAACACTCTTTAGAAAATGCTATCACAGTTTCTACCTGTAGTCATAAATTGTTAATTAAATGGAATCAGTCTCTATTGCTACCTATGGATACATCCAAATCTCATTTATCTAGCTCTGCCACATCCATTAATGTGATTTCCTCTTTTAAAAATCTAATGTGATTGTCTATACAACCTTAAGATGAAAACTTCATGAAATGTTGACATACTTATTGGCGAATTTCAGATGCAGTTTAACTCGAGTTGTGGTGTAAATTTCCCTTGTCTACTGTTGGCTAGGGACGAGCCAAACACCCCCCAGTTCGGTTCGCACCAAAACAGACCTAAAGTTTGCGTGAAATTTAGAACCCTATTAAATACAATGGACTCGAACGTTCGAACGTTCGAAATCTAAAGTGCTAATTATAAAGGCTAATATGCAAGTTATTGTCCCCCCCCCCCTTATGTGAATTGGAAGAAAGTGTAAAAAAATCAAAATAAAACACACAGACACCTTGGAAAAGTCCTTTATTAAAAATTAAAAATAAAAAACACATTCCAGCGATGTAATCCAATGTCCCGCGGCGATCCGATGTCCAGCGCTGCAGTCTCCACTCGAAACGTCATTGGCTGAGCGGACCTACACTGCGGAGGAAGTTCCCCATCAGGTCCGCTCAGCCAATGACATAGGCGGACCAGGCCCTTCCTCCAACCCCAATATCCAAGGAGTGCCCTGCGGCTCTCAAATCCATAAATGCGGCCTGGTATGCTGACGACATGCTGCTATTCATAACCTCGCCCATTACATCTCTTCCAAACCTCTGCAAAACACTAAACAACTTTACAGCGGCCTTGGGCCTATGGGTAAATTACGCTAAGTCCCATGCTCTCAATATCTCCCTCAAACTGGATACAGTAGCAACACTACAAAGCGCCTTTGAGTTCAAGTGGAGTGACTTCTCCATAGAATACTTAGGGATCAATCTCACCGCTAAAATAGAACACTTGTATTCATTGAACTTTCCACCCACATACCAGAAACTTGA
Organism: Rana muscosa; assembly: GCA_029206835.1. Taxonomy (NCBI): domain Eukaryota; kingdom Metazoa; phylum Chordata; class Amphibia; order Anura; family Ranidae; genus Rana; species Rana muscosa. The sequence continues at coordinate 353,952,303 of CM055118.1, forward strand.
GTCTGATCTGAGGATTTGGGCTGGGGGGGAACTATCTGTTGGAATTAAGAACTGTTTGTGCCTGTTCTCCATTTCATAGGCTTAGTTAAGGACACTTAACTGAGTATTGCAAGATGGCGATAATTTCCTGCACACACCCAAGTGTTGTTTTTTGTGTTATAACTACATATGGTAAAATTCTAATGTTCTGTGTTCTGACGCAGCCAATAAAGCTAAGTCCAATGAGCTGCTAGTATACACTTAGAAAACTTATGATTTTTGTAACTTCGTCTTACCAAGATTACAAAAGGCTCAGCCCGTGGTTACAGGATTGTGACTCCTGACTTGAATTTTTGCATGTAAGGACATCATTCATGTGTATCGATACATATAAATAAAGCTTCTTCCTTGATACGGAATGGGAGATTTGATTGCTCTAAAGTGACCAGGAGATTTTCCTAACACTATCCTGGCTAGGGAGAATTCACTCTATAAAAATGACACTCCTCCCCAGACTGCTCTACCTATTTAGAGCCACCCCGATTAACATAAGGAAAGATCACCTGAAATCTTTCCAAAGGAAATTCAACAAATTCATCGGGGGGGGGGGCTAGACACAGGTTACCCCAAAATACCCTTTTCCAACTTAGGACACAGGGGGGGGGTTGGGTCTACCACGCTTGTTATGGTATTTCCAAGCAGCAAGACTAGCACAACTCTCCACGGTTTACTCCAGACTTGAAAAACCGAACTGGATACAAATAGAGAGGCAGGCTGCCACTACCTTCACCTTGGACTACCTACTATGGGTCTCCTCCAAGGAGCAACCCCCAATACTCTCACCTATTCTCTCATAATCCCTGACCCTATGGGATAGAATGAGAACCGAGACCTCCTTGACCTCTGAATGCCGGCCCCTAGCCCATATCTTTAACAATCCAGACTTCATCCCTGGCCAAGACATTAAATCTTTTAAATGGTGGTTGGACAAGGGGTTGTATCGAATTGGACACTTCTTCACTTCCTCTGGACCAATTTCTCTGAAATTCTGTACGCAGCAACTGGAGATCCCGACCTCGGAACACTTCAGGTTTCATCAGATACAACACTTTCTCCACAAAATCTGGAAGGGGAAACCCGTCCCACCAAAATTCACACCCTACGAAATATGGTGTGGACAGACCACAGAACAGAGGGGTGGAATATACGTTATCTACCAGTCACTGGCCCACCAGTCTGACAAAGCTCCATATATGGCCACATGGGAAAACGATCTTCAAATACATTGGGACCTGGAGAAGTGGCAGGTATCATTTTCTGGAGCCTTTAAAGGGATAAGGAACATTTCCCTATTTGAATCTCGCCTTAAAGTAATGACCAGATGGTACCTCACCCCTGCCAAATTGGCTCACATGTATCCCTCCATGGTTCAGAGGGTGTCCACATTTGGTGGGAATTCCCCAGAATAAGGTCATTCTGTAACATGATGTTTACCCTGATCCAAAAAGTGACGGACCTCCAGGTCCCTAGAACACCAGCCATTGCCCTCCTTAACGCGAATCTTCCCAAGACTCCCAAAACCAACTGCAAATTGATCCACTTTATTCTACTAAGCGCCAAGCTGACAATAGCCAAAGCATGGAAACAACCCAGGGTCTCCTTCTTGGCTGCCAAACTTAAAATATTGTGGATTATGTCCCAGGAGAAGTTGACCAGCATCTTATTAGACTCAAAAGCTCAGTTTGAATCGATCTGGGAACCTGGGACCCTACACATGGGCATCTTTTTCATTCCTGGGGTACAGACATAACAAATATTCATCTTCACTTCACCTCACCTCCTGTTGATTGGCTTCTCTTCCTCTTTTCTTCTTTTCCCCTCACCAACCTATCTCTCCCCCCCTTACCTTCTCCTATACACTATGGCCCTCTACGACAACCGAAGCGACCCTTTGGACTAAGTACCTCTAGGTCTATAGGACAAAGGGCCCTTCCCTTGGGGCATAAAGGCTAGGCACCTGGACCCCTTTTCCATACACAAAGCTCAATGCCTGACCATGGTGATGGTTACTCTCTGGTTGTTTGGGGGTGGCTCTCCAGGCACAGTATGAAACCATTAGGGGTGCCGGGAGAGCTTCACCAGGTACTCGGCTACAGATACCAAACGGCATGAGTGTCACGCAGGAAATACAGTGCCGACCCAGAGTTATCGTCCTTACCTTACCTCAAGTGTTACTCTTACTTTTAAGCATATTGGTTCTTATAATGCCTCAATGGAAATAGTGTATTTCATTTATGCCTGTTTTGAACAAATAAAAATCTTTGAAAGTAAAAAAAAGTGAACTGAAATGAATGATAAACCACATTAGTTCTTAAAAAAAATATGGTAGGTTCAGAAGAAGACACTTTTCTTTTTTTTTTTCCCCCCCAGTTTTATTGATGGTAAGAATACACATTACGAGGTAATTGAAACTGGCAAGTCATGCATCACATTTTTGTAAATATTTTATTATATTATTTATTATATCTTTTCATGTGACAACACTGAAGAAATTACAGTTTGCTGCAATGTAAAGTAGTGAGTGTACAGCTTGTATTACAGTGTAAATTCGCTGTCCTTTCAAAATAACTCAATACACAGCCATTGTCTAAACCGCTGGCAACAAAAGTGAGTACACCCCTAAGTGATACAAAGTCTCAGGTGTGAATGGGGAGCAGGTGTGTTAAATTTGGTGTTATCGCTCTCACTCTCTCATACTGGTCACTGGAAGTTCAACATGGCACCTCATGGCAAAGAACTCTCTGAGGATCTGAAAAAAAGAATTGTTGCTCTACATAAAGATGGCCTAAGCTATAAGAAGATTGCCAAGACACTGAAACTGAGCTGCAGCATAGTGGCCAAGACCATAAAGCAGTTTAACAGGACAGGTCCCACTCAGAAAAGGCCTCGCCATGGTCGACTAAAGAAGTTGAATGCACATGCTCAGCGTCATATCCAGAGTTTGTCTTTGGGAAATAGACATATGAGTCCTGCCAGCATTGCTGCAGAGGTTGAAGGGATGGGGGGTCAGCCTGTCAGTGCTCAGACCATACACTGCACACTGCATCAAATTGGTCTGCATGGCTGTCGTCCAGGAATGAAGCCTTTTCTAAAGATGATGCACAAGAAAGCTCTCAAACAGTTTGCTAAGGACAAGCAGACTAAGGACATAGATTGCTGGAACCATGTCCTGTGGTCTGATGAGACCAAGATAAACTTATTTGGTTCAGATGGTGTCAAGCATTTGTGTCGGCAACCAGGTGAGGAGTACAAAGAGAAATGTGTCTTGCCTACAGTCAATCATGGTGGTGGAAGTGTCATGGTCTGGGGCTGCATGAGTGCTGCCGGCACTGGGGAGCTACAGTTCATTGAGGTAACCATGAATGCCAACATGTACTATGACATACTGAAGAAGAGCAAGATCCCCTCCCTTTGGAGACTGGGCCTCAGGCCAGTATTCCAACATGATAACGACCCCAAACACACCTTCAAGATGACCACTGCCTTGTTAAAGAAGCTGAGGGTAAAGGTAATGGACTGGCCAAGCATGTCTCCAGACCTAAACCCTATTGAGCATCTGTGGGGCATCCTCAAATGGAAGGTGAAGGAGCACAAGGTCTCTAACATCCACCAGCTCCGTGATGTCGTCATGGAGGATTGAAAGAGGATTCCAGTGGCAACCTGTGAAGCTCTGGTGAACTCCATGCCCAAGAGGGTTAAGGCAGTGCTGGAAAATAATGGTGGCCACACAAAATATTGACACTTTGGGCCCAATTTGGACATTTTCACTTAGGGGTGTACTCACCTTTGTTGCCAGCGGTTTAGACATTAGTGGCTGTGTGTTGAGTTATTTTGAGGGGACGGCAAATTTACACTGCTATATTATTATTATTATACGCAATTTATATAGTGCCAACAGTTTTCTGATGTAGAGGGGGGAAAACACAATTACAGTACAGTTCAATACAGAAGGTACAGGAGGGCCCTGCTCGTAGAGCTTACATTCTAAAGGGAGGGGGTGGTAGTACAAAAGGTAATAGCAGAGAATGATTTTATGGGGGTGGATCGGGGACAGTTGTTAGGTGGATGTGGGATAGGCTTCCCTGAATAAATTAGTTTTCAGGGATCTCCTAAAGGTGGACAGGGTAGGGGCTGATCGGACATACTGGGGCAGGGAGTTCCAGAGGATGGGAGAGGTCTGGAGAAGTCCTGAAGGCGAGCATGGGAGGAGGTAACAAGGGAGCTAGAGAGCAGAGGTCCTGGGAGGAGTGGAGGGGATATCTGCAGATGAGGCTAGTGATGTAGATGGCCTTGTATGTTATGGTTAGCATTTTGAATTTTACACGGTGGGGTAGGGGAAGCCAGTGAAGGGATTGGCAGAGAGAAGTAGCAGTCACGGAGCAGTTAGTGAGGTGTATTAGTCTAGCAGCAGAATTCATAATAGACTGAAGGGGGATAGCCTGCGTAAGGGTAGGCCATTAAGGAGAGAGTTGCAGTAGTCAAGGCGGAAAATAATCAAGGAGTGAATAAGTTGCTTTATGGTGTCATTAGTAAGGAATGGTCGAATTCTGGAGATGTTGTGGAGGTTAAGGCAGCAGGATTTAGCCAGTGATTGGATATGGGGGCTGAAGGAGAAGTCAGAGTCAAGGATTACCCTGGCATGTGTGGAGTGACCAATGGTTGTGTTGTTGATATTAATGGTGAAGTCATGGGGGGGGCTGGGAAGGAGGAAATATAACAAGCTCAGTTTTAGAAAGATTGAGTTTGAGGAAGTGGTGTGACATCCATACCCATATGTCATTCAGTAATTTTGAGATCCGTGAGGTGAGTTGAGAAGTGGAGAGCTGTTATATAAGCTGTACACTCACTACTTTACATTGTAGCAAAGTGTAATTTCTTCATTGTTGTCACATAAAAAGATATAATACAATATTTACAAAAATGTGAAGGGTGTACTCACTTTTGTGAGATACTGTGTGTAGCGGGGCTTTAAGATCTAAGGGTATGTTTGAGTGGTAGTTGTACTCAAACACACTATTTGATAGGGTTCTGTAAACCATTATTTTACTGCAGGTGGGATGCTGGTGTATAGTTCCCTGTGGCCTGTTGATGGCGCTGCCATCGGAGACCAGGGTTTAACCGCTGGTACAGTGCTGTGCCTTGGATGTCCCCTCTCGGCGGTGGTATGGTGGGCGTGTCGGCCTGCTGTGCATCCCGGGAGGGGGTATAAAAGGGGCAGACCCTGTCTGTGGGGGTGAGTTCATGGGGGTCCGACCCCGGGGGTGTATTGTCCTGCTCGTGGCCACCCCAGGCACTTTTAGCCCTGGGGTGGAGTTCCTGGTCCGGTACACTGGTGGATCAGTCCCAGGCACCTTTATCCCTGGGGCTGCAACTGAAGGCCTTGGGTCCAGCACCTTCGTCTGGAGCCCACGGAGGGAGGAGGAATCCCAGGGTGCTGCCTTGCGAGGAGACCCGTATCTGGAAGTGGAGGCCGGGGGAGGACCATTCCGAGGGACTGGTGAGAGATCACAGTGAAGGAAGGGGCTCGGTAACTCTCTGGAGGAATGTCATCTTCCCATTAGAGGCCTAAAACCAGAACCAACGTTCACCAGGTCTGTGGCAGAGTTGTGCAGGGATTGTGTGTAACCTACAAGTGAGCCAAAGGGAAGGAACAAGGGGTGTGTGTGCTACATGTGTATATATATATATATATATATATAAACAGTATATATATATATATATATATATATATATATATAAATATACATAGGCGTGTGCACGGGTTTGCCGGATGTGCCTGGGCACACCCTAATGCCCAGGCACATCCAACACACCCCAGGACTTTTTTGCCAGCAGAATGTGCAGGATCTCTATGTCGGCCCCTCTGGTTAAGAACAATGGCAGTGCTGCTACTCTGCGAGTGGGACCATCATTTCTTTGGCTGTGTAACTCTTGTGAGTGCAGCCACTGATCGCGGAGTGAGCAGGCAGGTGGCCGCATTTTCCGATGCTACTTCGATAGTTCCGGCTACAGCATCCCTGATTGCTGAATATCACTCCGCTGCCTGCTGTCAGGGATGTTGAAGCCAAAACTACGTAGCATCAGGGCTGGATTAACCCCACTGATTTTGTCATTGAAACCAGTCCTGCCCACTGCCACCGTGGGGCTTCCGCAGCCCACCACTGCCCTTTGTTTGCCACCAAGAAAACCATTCCAGGACCATCTCAGGCAGAGGCGGAGGATATAACTTTCTCCTCCCTGCTCCGCCTCCGAGTGCCCCACCTCCCGGCTTCCACCCTGCAGTGAGTGCCGACAATGAAGGAGACCTGCCAGGACATGGGACTCAGGAGATGTCACTGGTAAGAAGAGAGTGGGGGCACAGACTCTGGCAGTGTGTGCGCAGCACTACAGCAGGCAGGGAGGGAGATAGGATGTCGTCTCCTGCAGCGCAAGTCACACTGTGTGTGTGTGGAGGACCAGGAAAATTGCTGAGAAATGGGAGTCCAGCCTGCTATGCTGGGATTTGTAGTTTCATTGAGGGGAGAGCAATACACACACACATACTGGGAAAGGGGGCTGGTCATATAAAGTAAAATTATCTGTGTTGTGAGGTGCTGCTATGGCTGACCTGACCCCCAGTGGCAGTGCGTCCATAAAGGGCGCCCCCTCTCTCCTGCCACCTGTCTATCACAATGCATGAATCTATCTTTGGTCACTGCTGCCACCCCCTATTCAGGTGCCCGGCCCCTTTTTGGGCGCCGGGCACCTAAATTACAGCAGCTGGGTATTTTTTGGAAGCACCTGATTAGAGCCAAAGGCTCTAATAGGCATCCAAAAAGGTGAACAGGGGGCGCCATGCTGGGCGCTCGCTGTTCACTAAGCGTTGTGTTTGGAAAGCGAATGAATATTCGCTTTGCTAAAACTTAACCGCCTCTCAGCCAATCAGGTGCTCGGGTCTGTTACCTGTCACCTGATTGACTGAAACCACAGGCGCTGTGATTGCACGCCTATCAGGCGTCCAATCATAGCAGAGGACGGGAAGAGAGGATGGGAGAAGACATCGAGGAGCGTGGAGGACACCGCTACCCCACCGAGACAAGGTAAGTGCCAGGCGGGCGGGGGATGCATATGATGGGCACAGTAGCGGCAATTGATGGGCACACTGGCAGCAATTGATGGGCACACTGGCAGCAATTGATGGGCACAGTGTCAGCAATTGATGGGCACACTGGCAGCAATTGATGGACACAGTAGTGGCAATTGATGAGCACACTGGCAGCAATTGTTTGGCACAGTAGCTGCAATTTATGGGTACAGTGGCTGCGTTTGATGGACACAGTGGCTGCGTTTGATGGCACAGTGATGGCAATTGATAGCACAGTGGCGGCAATTGATGGCACAGTGGCTGCGTTTGATGGCACAGTGGCTGTGTTTGATGGGCACAGTGGCTGCATTTGATGGCACAGTGACAGCAATTGATGGGCACAGTAGCTGCGTTTGATGGGCACAGTGGCTGCAATTTGATTGGTTTTCTTTTCAGTTTGTTTGCGCCCCCCAAAATTTTTGAGCACCAGCCGCCACTGCCCCCTTTTGGAAATACTTATTGTCTGGTTTAAATGAGAACTCTGCAGACTCTGGGGTAAACTCTGATGTAAGTGGGATCTCAGTGGACTCTGTGGTAACCAGAGACCCCCTCACATCAGAGCCCTCCCCTTTACATCACAGTCTGAAGAGATCCCCTTTGTGTCAGAGCCCCCCCCTTACAGTGTATATAAAAGGGGGACTTTGATGAAAGTGGGGACTCTGGAAATCCTGATATAAGAGGAAATGCTGGGGACTCTAGTGACCAAAGACCCCCTTATATGAAAGTTCCCCTTTACACCAGAGTCCACAGCATTCTTTACATCAGGGTTCCCAGTGTAAAGGGGAACTCTGGGGACTCTGATGTAAAAGGGGAAACTGTGAGATAAGATGTAACACTATTGATTCTGGTGTAAGGGGGAATGCTGTGGACTCTGATGTAAAGGAGGACTCAGATTTCAGGGGAGCACTGTGACATATGTAGGGGTACATTCACAAATGCTTTGATTTCTAAAGAGTGATACACAAACAAATCACTCTTCATAGAGCATTTTAGTGGTGGCAAGGAGGCGTTGTATCGCCTCCACACCACCTGCTTTAACCCCTTAAACTCAACACTGCACACAGTTGCGGGGAGCTTGCAGAGGGCCGTCATTCACTTGACTGGGTCAAAGTCAACGGGTGCTACACCTGCTGAAAGCAAAAAGGGGTATAATTGCAGCTGCAGCATGTGAACATGCCCAGTCGCTGCCTCTACAGAGGTGGTAGCGGTTGAGGGGTGGTAAAAGAATGTATTAGCTGCAGAGTTTTCCTGCCCCTCAACCACTAGTGTAAACAATTAAATGTTTTAATAAGTAAAAAAAGTATTTTTTTTAACATTGATTAGTGTTAAAAAAAATTTTTATGAATTTTAAAATGTTTGTTCACATTTATTTATAAGAGTGCGTGTGTATATGTGTATATATATTTAAAAATATATATATACACACACACACGTGTGTTTGAGCTTTGTGGGGCACACCCTAATGCAATAGGCTGCGCACGCCTATGTATATATATATATATATATATATACAGTGAGGTCCATAAATATTGGGACATCAACACAATTCTAACCTTTTTGGCTCTATACACCACCACAATGGATTTGAAATGTTTACATTTCGAACGTTCGAGTGTATTTATTAGGGTTCTAAACTTCACGCAGAATTTAGGTCTGTTCGCAGGTTCTGGTGCGAACCGGCTCATCCCTACTGCCAAGTTGCCTGTCACCAGATGTGGAATGTCACCTGCCACGCCACCTGCCACGTTGCCTGTTACCAGATGTGGAGTGAAAGGAGCGCCCCTTGTGGTATGTCAGGCAGACAGCTTAGGGGGTGAACTACAAGTCCCAGCACACCTCACCTGTACTCCCACACACAGCTCACCTGTCACTGATGATGTCACATCTCTGTGGGATCGCCCCTCTGGATGTAGCAGGGTGTCTCCCTCCTCATGCTGCAGCCGGTCTCACCTGGCAGAGGGAGGGTTCGGGACTCCTTCGGCTGTCACTCTCTGGCTCCACCCTTCTGCCATTCCTGATTAGCTGTCCGGGGGGCAGGCAATCTGCGCTGCTGAACAAGGAATCAAAGTTTTCACACCGCAAGGAGCCGCCGGAGAGCTGTGATGCGGGGGCGGGCAGTATGAGATGATGTCATCTCTCTACTCCCCGTCGCACCTCCGACACTGAGACAGAGCACTGGCTTTCAGAGCAGAAGAGCGTGATGCGGGGCGCGGAGAGAGATGATATCATCTCTGCTTGCCTGCTTGCTTCTTCCATTCACCCTGCGCTCTCATGCCGGCAGCCCAGCATGTCTCTTGCTGGCCACCCGCACCTGCGGCCTGGCTGCAGAAGGGCCATGGCCCGGTAGTGGGCCGGGGACCAGGGGTTGACGACCCCTGGGTTAGAGAGTGTAGAACAGAGCTAGAGGGTGAATGTAGCATTTGCGAGGGAACAGGATCCAGAGTGCAGGTGGTAAGATGGACGTTAGCAATTAATTTAGCAACCACGTCAGTAGTGGTGGGTTTGAAAGAGGGAAGTAATGATTGTACCTGTAGGCATGAGGTGTATAGCATGGAGGGTATCTGAACAGTAGAGATCTCCTCGTGATTGTATCAATCTTATGTTTGAAGTGATTGGCGATCTCATGGGCAGTGAGTGAGTTAGTGGGTGGAGGAAGTGGAGGACGAAGTAGAGAGTTGAAGGTAGAGAAGAGTTGACGGGGGGCGGGATGATACGTTTTTAGTCAGAGTGATGAAATAGGTCTGCTTGGCAGTGAGGAGGCTAGAATTGTATTCGTGGAGGGCACATTTATACTGGCTGAAATCTTTCTGGGACTTCGTCTTACGCCACAGGCGCTCGAGGGCACGGCTGTGTTTTTTCAGACTTCTAGTATCATCTGTTTGCCAGGGTTGAAGGGGACGGGGCCTGATTCTGTGTGTAGTGAGGGGGGCCAGTGTGTCCAGTGAGGCTAGAAGTGAAGTGTTGTAGACAGAAGTGGCTAGGTCGGTGCAGGACAGGGGTGTGATTTTGTCATAGAGGTGGTCAGTCACAGAGAAGAGAAGGTTTTGAGATGGCGACGGTTTCTACGCGTAACCATTAGGTGTTTGGAGGGAGAGGAGAGGGAGAGAGTGAAATTAATAAGGTACTGATCAGAGAGAGGGTAAGGATAGTTGGAGAGGTTGCTTGGAGTGCATAGGTGGGAAAAGACGAGGTCAAGGGTATTCCCTTCAGAGTGAGTAGGAGCATGTATCCATTGTTTCAGCTCAAAGGAGGAGATTAGACTGAGAAGTTTGGAAGTTGCAGGAATGTTAGTATTAGCAGGGATGTTGAAGTCCCCAAGAATTATTGTGGGGATTTTAGAAGAGAGAAAGTAGGGTAACCAGGCAGAGAAGTCATCAAGAAAGGATGATACTGGACCAGGGGGGCGGTAGCTCACAGCTATCCTTAGAGAAACTGGGGAGAAGAGATGAATGCAGTGTGCCTCAAATGAGGAGAGTGACAGAGAGGGAGGTGGGTGAAGTACTTGAAAGGTGCTATGTGGGGCTAAAAGCATTCCAACACCCCCTCCTTTGCATCCACTGAGTCTGGGGGAGTGAGTCAACAGCAGACCAGCTGTTGACTTTTTAGTCGAAACTAGTCGGGTGGATTTGTCCATATGCATCGCTCTTGTACCTGCATCCATGCTTTTAGACCATCTTAAAATGTGAGTGTTACATTGTATGATTTTTTTATTAAATTCTTTCCAAACGGAATTATGCTATGTGAGCTTTTCTATCTCCACACATATGCATTGGATACCGAGTCCCTACATGAATTGGTGTTTTGTGTTATTGGATGTCCCGTCTGATTGAAGTGCTAAACCCCTTTGACTCCAGACTACCCCTCCATTCAAGACCATCTCCATTGGCGTCCATTAACCCCCTAAGCAATCTCAGATTTGGGCGGCGTATGCCTCTCCAAATCCGAGACCTCTGGTAAGCCTCCTCAACATATACTTGGTGGCGGATCTCACATCACATCTCTATTTTATTAATGTTTGAGTGTTCACACTCTTCAAGTTTATTTGATTTGGGTGGCTTATGCCCCGCCAAATCCATAACTTCTGGTAAGCCTTCCTCTATTCACTTTGGTGGTGGCTACTTTCTCTCACACACAGAAGACTGTTGATTACAATTTCACGTTTTGATTCATCACGTTCTCTCTGGACTGATCTTCATCACCTTCGTTTTATGGATTCCATTTCTAATGGACATTCATTTGCCTATAATGGACATTAATTTGCATATTTGCATAATTGTGCTAATATAATTTGAGGAGTTTATCACTGGAGTCACCCAGCACGTTATTTTGGGTGATACACGTGTTTATCACTATATTATCATATTCAGTTTTTTGTGTATTGTTTCATATTTATACATATTTAGATAGCGCTACACTTTTAATTTTCGATTATCACTAGCTTTTTGTACCAGCAGTGTTGGCAGCTTCGTTTCACATTATTTCCAGCGCAGTATTACCCTTTTACTTTCCAACAGCAGACCAGCAGACCACCGCGGAAGAGAGCAGCAGAAGACGCAGTGTCGGATTCATGAAGCCAGGTTTCGGTAATGGCGAGTAGATTAAATGAGTTAGCGATAAAGAGATCGTGGAGGGAGGTGAGTTTGTTATGGACAGAGCGAGCATTCCAAAGGGCACAAGAGAAATGGAGTCTGGTCTTGGGAAAAAGAGAAATGGGAACTAGATTGTGTGCATTGTGGCGGCAGCCAGAGGGTGTAGGGTAATGGGTGCGTTGAGTATAGTTAGGTGAAGGAGGCCCAGGGTTTGGGGATAGGAGAAGCAGAAGGGTGAGGGAGGTAATGTGGGAGTGTGATTTATATGAAGGGACATGGCCCAGTGGTTTGGAGTATTGGGCGTGTGGATTTAGAATTAACCGGAGTTAGTGGGTGCAGTAATAAGGAGAAGGCAGAAGTGAGGGTGATATATAAAAGGTGTGGGGTGGAGGAGAATTGTGCAGGAGAGTTAGTTTAAGGATAGAAGACACAGCTGTCAGAAGGAGTTGCATTTTAGAAGGGGGAGAATGAGCTGAAAGTGTAAACAAGGTCACCTGTATTGTATTTTCAAGGTGTTTTCTTGTGTTCCTTCACTTTGTGCATTTGCTGAAGTGCACAGTCAGAAGTGCTCCCACTTATAGAAATACCGCCACTTTGAGAAAAAACCCCATCTGCAAACGTGCCACCCAAGAGATGCTTAGTTATATACTGCTAAGAATGGGGGGTGGGTGCTTCTAATTGCAATCAGGGAGTTAAAAAAACAAGGTTGGCTATGGCGAGAAAAATTTACTTCAGAAACAAACTTATAGGTGCATAGCTAATAGAGATAAGGAGGCCATGATTTAAAGGAAAGGCATAGGGAGGAAACAAAAACAAAAGCAATGTGGACAGTCTACAGATGGTTAAGCAAAAAAAAAGTTAAAAGGGACATAGGAAGCAGTTTTCAGTAATGAAATTCTAGCTGGAGCAGTAACAGCATACCTGTGGGGGACAAAGATGATATTTTCAGATGAGACATTCAGATGATGAGTGCAGAGTCACAGGCGGAGTACATTTGATATCATTCCGCCTCTGACAATAGTCTGCAATATACAGGAAGCAATGGCTCTACTTCCTCTAGTGCCGGCTCTTTTCTTCACACTGATGCTAAGGCATGGCAGGCCAGAAACCTGCGATCTGGGCTTGCCGACCTGCCATCCCAGAGCAAGAGATGGCGGGGCATATCAAACGGGCACCGCGGGTCACATGTGGCCCATGGGCCAGCGGTTAGGCACCCCTGCTCTAATATAAATAGAAAAGGGGGGGAAACTTTTAGAAAGATATTCCAAGACCTCTACAAAAATATCAACCAGGGCCCCATTGGTAGCCCCTAAAATATAAATTATGGACAAGTCAAATCTATCATATAATAATTAAATCCCACCAGGGTTCCAAATTATATACTGCTCTCATTATTGTAGCTGTCATCCTTTGTTAAGACTTGTACACATGATCAGAAAATCATACAAAAAAAATATTGTTTTTAAACCAATCGTCCGATAATCTGTTTACACAGCTTTCGTCCGAAATTACCCGAAGGGACAATCACAAAGATGTACGTTTAACCACTTTAAGACCAGGCCTATTTCTGACATTAGTTAAAATCAGTTTTTCGTGCTAGACAATTACTTAGCAGAGACCCTAAAGAATAAAATGGCGGTCATATTTTTTGTCACACTGTAATTGCCCAGCGGTCTTTCAAATGCGAATTTTTGGAAAAAATACACTTCAATGAATTAAAAAAAAAGCTAAACAGCCCAAGTGATAGATGATGTTACGCCAAGTAAATAGATAGGGGGGCATCCCCTCCCACTGCTTGTAATAACAGCCGAGCGGCTGCTTAGCCACATTGGTTGTTATTACAAGAAAGCCGATCGGCCGCTCTAAAAAAACGTTACCAGGGGGATGCCTGCAGCTACAACCAATTCAGCAAAATGATGTACAGGTAAGTGATTTTGCGGGAAATGATTTATCAGTACAGTTCTCGTCCGCAAATACAAATACCACACAAATTCAATACAATACATTACATCACTTCCGAATTTTTAATCTGTCATACGAGAATTGTCATACTTTAGTAACCTCTTCATTTTCAATATGGAGACTAGCATGCAAAAAATAAAATAAAATGCACGATCATTCGTCTGATAATTTAATCGTGTGTACTAGGCTTTAGAGCAGGGATCCTCAAACTACGGCCCTCCAGCTGTTGCGGAACTACACATCCCATGAGGCATTGTAGAAGTCTGACATTCACAGACATGACTAGGCATGATGGGAATTGTAGTTCCTGAACAACTGGAGGGCCGTAGTTTGAAGACCCCTGCTTTAGAGTAACCAGTCAACTTGGGTAGTAGGATGGTAACACTACACATCTCATCCAAGGCAAGAAGTCTTCAGAATTCAGTCCAGCCTATAGCATATGATCTATTAGGAATTTCAAAATCAACATTTGGAGATAATAGAGAACAAGCAGTGTAGATGTTTATTTTTTCTTCCTTTTCAGCCACAAAGATGAATATGGATAATGAAAATGTGACAACAGTAAATCAATTATTTTTGCTGGGGTTCCCTGGACTTGGTAGATTCCGATATTTTCTCTTCATTCTCATATTGTGTGCATGTACCGTGGCAGTGTTCCTTGATATTATGATTATTATATTAGTGTCATCCAGAAAAAGTCTACAATCCCCCATGTACTTGTTCCTCGGAAATTTCTTGTTTTCAGAAATGTGTTCAGTGACTGTTATTGTCCCCAATATGTTACGTATCATATGGATGGATGAAGCCACCATGTCTGTCACTGGATGCATCACTCAGAGTTACTTGTTTGTGTCCTCGGGTACTTCTGAATGTTATCTTCTTACTGTAATGTCCTATGACCGATACTTGGCCATATGTAAACCTTTACACTATAACACAATAATGAACCACACCCTTCAATTTTTCCTGGTTATCTTTTGTTGGATGTTAGGTTTTCTTCTGGCATTGATCTCACTTGTTTTTTTTGGCTTTGCTCAAGTTCTGTGATCAGTATATTATTGACCATTACTTCTGTGATATTGCTCCTTTCATTGACATCGCTTGTTCAGATACTTCTGGTCTGCAAATTGATACATTTGTTCTATCTGTTCCTATGGTTGCTATGCCATTTATATTAACTGTTGTAAGTTATGTTTGTATTTCTGTAGTCATCCTTAGAATGCCGTCTATCGGCAGCAGGAAAAAAGCTTTCTCTACCTGTAGCAGTCACCTCTTGGTGGTGAGCATATTTTTTGGATCTGGGTTAATAAATTATTTTACCCCAGTGAACGGACATTCTGTAGCCATCAACAAAATGTTATCGATTATATTTACTGTAGTAACACCTTTATTCAGTCCCATAATATACAGCCTGAGGAATCAGGGCATGCATGCTGTCATCTTCAGTTATATACAGTCTTGGAAATGAAGATTCCAACACTTATAAATACTATTAGAATTATCATAATACATGGCTCCTGAAATGAAGTTGTGTGAAAAAGTATTTTTCCCCTTCCAGATTTTTCTATTTTTTTGCAGATTTGGCACACTTAAATGATTCAGATCATCAAAAAATGTTATTATTATACATAGATAACCCAAGTAAATACAAATGCAGCTTTTAAATGATAATTTCATTTATTAAGGGAAAAAAGCTGTCCAAACCTGCCTGGCCCTATGTGAAAAAGTAATCCCCCCCTTGCTAAATCATGAATGAACTGTAATTAATCACATTTTTGGGAAAGCTGAGTTAAATTTCACTTGTCACACCCAGGCATGATTACTGCCAGACATAGGCGTGCGCACAGGGTGTGCCGGGTGTGCCTAGGCACACCGTAATCACCCCATGTGCATTAGCATTATCCAGAAGCAGCACTACGTGGGTGGTTGGGGGTGCCAGTGGTCATTGTAAATGCCCCGATTATATTAAAATCTAGGTTCATCTTTAGGAACACATTACACCCCTATTTAGGGTGTATAGTAATATGCTCCCAATCAACTGGCTCCCACCACCAGCGCCCCTTCCTATGACAGGAAGTGACGTTCATGTGTGTTTGAGCTTTGGGCTGCACACCCTAATGCAATAGGCTGTGCACACCTATGCTGCCAGACCTGTAGAATCAAGAAATCACTTGAATAGAAGCTATCTGACAAAGTGAAGCATGCTAAAAAGATCTAAAAAGGCAACACATCATGCTGCAATTTAGAGAAATTCGAGAACAGATGAGAAACAAAGTAGTTGACATGTATACGTCTGGAAAGGGTAATAAAAGCCATTTCTAAGGCTTTGGAATTCCAGCCAACCACAATGAGAGCTATTATCTACAAATGGAGAAAACTTGGAACAGTGGTGAACTTTCCCAGGAGTGGCCGGGCCAACCAAAATTACTCCAAGAGCACAAGGACGACTCATCCAGGAGGTCATAAAAGAACCCAAAACAACATCTAAAGAACTGCAGACCTCACTTGCCTTAGGTAAGATCAGTGTTCATGATTCAACAATAAGAAAGAGACTGGGCAAAAATGGCATCCATGGGAGAGTTCCAAATCTTGATTATCCCTAAGACTTTTGGGCAAATATTCTGGACTGATGAGACAAAAGTTTAACTTTTTTGGAAGGTGTGCATCCCATTACATCTGATGTAAAACTAACACAGCATTTCATAAAAAGAACATCATACCAATAGTCACACATGGTGGTGGTAGAGTGATGGTCTGGGGCTGCTTTGCAGCTTCAGGACATAGACGACTTACCATAATTGAGGGAACCATGAATTCTGCGCTCTACCAAAAAAGCCTGAAGGAGAATATCCGGCCATCAGTTCCAGACCTCAAGCTCAAGCACACTTGGGTTATGCAGCAGGACAGTGATCCAAAAACACACCAGCAAGTCCACCTCTTAATGGCTCGGAAAAAAAACAAAATGAAGGTTTTGGAGTGGCTTAGTTAAGGTCTGGACTTAAATCTGATTGCGATGCTGTGACATGACCTTAAACAGACCGTTCATGCTGGAAAACCCTACAATGTGGCTGAATGAAAACAATTCTGCAAAGAAGAGTCGGACAAAATTTCTCCACAGAGATGTGAAAGACTCATTACCAGTTATCGCAAATGCTTGATTGCAGTTGTTGCCCCAAGGATGGCACAACCAGTTGTTAGGTCTAGGAGGGGAATTACTTTTTCATATAAGGCCAGGCAGGTTTGGACAGCTTTTTTCCCTTAATAAGTGAAATCATCATTTAAAAACTGAATTTTGTATTTATTAGGATTATCTTTGTGCAATATTAACATTTGTTTGATGATCTGAGTTATTTAAGTGTGACAAATATACAAAAAAATAAAAAATCAGGAAGGGGCAAATACTTTTTCACAGCACTTTACATCTTGGATCAAACTTTGAGAGTTAAAGCTCAATGTATTGTTAAGCCAAAACTATTTAATTTTCTGTCTGTATATTTTCATTTACAATAGAAGCATTGCAAAAGCTTAAAGTGATTGTAAAATCTAATTTTATTTTCTATAAAAATAACAAAAATGTTTTACTTACCTCCTCTGTGCAGTGAATTTGTACAGAGCAGCCCTGATCCTCCTCTTCTCGGGTCCCTCTTTACTGCTCCTGGTCCCTCCTTCCTGTTGAGTGCCTCCACAGTGAGCAGCTTGCTATGGGGGCACCCAAGCCCAGTCACAGCTCCCTGTGTCCATTCAGACATGGAGCCCTGGTTCGGCCCGCCCCCTCTCTCTACTGATTGGCTAACTTACTTTGATTGACAGCAGTGGAAGCCAATGGTGCTGCTGCTGTGTCTCAACCAATCAGGAGGAGAGTCCTGGATGCCCGAGGCAATCATGGACATCGCTGGAGAGAGATGGGGCTCAGGTAAGTATCAGGGGGGCTGCTGCACACAGAATGATTTTTATATTAATGCATAGAATGCATTAAGATAAAAAAAACTTCTGTCTTTACAACCACTTTAAAGTGGTTCTCTAACAAACCTCTAAGGGCTTCTTAGAACAGCTGTTTTTATGCTGAGATTTAATTACACACAGGTGGACAATTGTTCCACTAGATTTTAGTTAGGGGTAACAGAGTAAAGGGAGCTGAATATAAATACACGCCACACTTTTCACATATTTATTTGTAAAAAAAATTGAAAACCATTTATAATTTTCCTTTCACTTCACAATTATGTGTCACTTTGTGTTGGTCTATCACATAAAATACCAATAAGATATATTTACGTTTTTGGTTGTAACATGACAAATTTTGGAAAATTTCAAGGGGTATGAAAACTTTTTCAAGGCACAGTATATTGAACACAGGAGAAGATCCATCTCAGGATTGAGTCTGCAAATCTGCCCCCACAGCAAGGGGCTTGACTCTTCCTCTTCTATCTTTGCCCCATAGCAAGGGGCTTGCTATGAGGCAGACACAGAAGAGGAAGAGCCAAGATCGCCGGTGGGGGACCCCAGAAGAGGAGGTTTGGGGTGATTCTATGCAATACCATTGCACAGAGCAGGTAAGTATAAACCTTAGAAAAAAATAGTGTTTACAATAGTGCAACTCGGCCTTGCCCCCTGCTCTTTGCTCTTTGCTCACTGGATTTAACTGACAGCAGCAGGAGCCAATGGCTCTCTCTGCTCTCAGAAAAGCCTGTGAGACCGTCAAAAGAGGGAGGGAAGACCTGCAGCCAGGCACAGTTCTGCATTGATATAGGAGTCAGGTAAGAGTTGGGTGGGGAAAGACAGGTGAAGGTTTTTTACCCTAATGCAGTCAACACATTCATGTAAAAAAAAACTTTAGGCTTTAGAACCATTTTAAAGTGGATGCTAAATAAACAGCTAAATTGTTGGCGTATCACCTGCTTGTGGGTCTGATGCTGCAGCTGTCCGCCTGCTTGGCTCTAAGCCTGAGAACTGAGTGATCACATGACCACTTGTCATTCAGTTCTCGGTCATCCTGGAGCAGAGTGGTGACGGTCAGTCACTGCTCTCTGCTCTGCCCCTCTAGCATTTACTGGAGTGCTGGGCTGTGGAGTGGCTGGCTCAGGCTGTCAAAAGGGTGCTCCTGATCAGGCATCTGGGTGGATTCTGACATTATTTTTGGGATCTTTCCAGAGTCTGGAGTTGCTCTGTGACATCAGCCAACAGCTGATGTTTGTGGTTGATTCTGAATCATGGGAGAGAATAAGTAAGTACACTCCTGTGACCTACAAGAGAAGTATGGCTAAAAATCCTTACGCCATACTTCTGTTTTGATGGATAGAAATACTTCTGTATTACTACTTACTGATGCAGCGAAATCTCCTTTATCCAGCTCATCCATACCAACCTTAATATGTAAATTGCATAAAATATTGACCCACCTATTGCTAAATTTCAGGCCCGGTTTAACTTGTGATATGAATTTTCCTTGTCTACTGATGGCAGTAACTTTATATAAATATGTTTAATTCCCCATGTACTATATTTACTTACAAAAATCACAGAAGTGGTTTGTAAAGAGTCATTTTAGTGTCGTTAGAGATCTTATATAAAGGAACAAACCTCTAGATTACATATAGAAATATTATAGCATCTGACTGATGAGAGGAACAGCCACCTCCAATCAAAGGATACATTTAATAGCCTGGCAGGTGCAGCACTTTGCGGAATGGGGTAAAGGGATCCTTCCATTTTATTAGTTAAAAGTGTACATTATATTGCCAAAAGAATTGGGACGCCTGCCTTTACACGCACATGAACTTTATTGGCATCCCAGTCTTAGTCTGTAGGGTTCAATATATTGAGTTGGTCCACCCTTTGCAGCTATAACAGCTTCAACTTTTCTGGGAAGGCTGTCCACAAGGTTTAGGAGTGTGTCTATGTGAATGATTGAACTCACTCATCCATGTCTTTATGGACCTTGCTTTGTGCACTGTTGCACAGTCATGTTGGAACAGGCAGGGACCATCCCCAAACTGTTCCCCCAAAGTTGGTAGCATGAAATTGTCCAAAATGTCTTGGTATTCTGATGCCTTTAGGGCTAGTTTACACTTGCTTCAAAACAAGGCTTCGAATACGCTTTGTTAAAGCTCTCTGAATGCCAGTCAAAGCTCCTGGTTAGCTTACAGTCCTGTTTACACCTGCTTTGGCTTGGTGCTTCGATGAGGCTTTGATTAAGGCTTTGGTGGGGCTTCAATGAGGCTTTGGTGGAGCTTTGATGGTGCTTCAATGAGCCTTTGGTGGGGCTTTGGTGAGGCTTCGTGGGGCTTCAATATGGCTTTGGTGGGGCTTCAGTGGGGGCTTCAAGAGAGCTTTGCATTAGACTTCTATGGAGGCTTTGAAGACGCTTTGAAGCACCACTAAAGCTACATGGGGTATAATTTTTGAAGCAAAGTTGAAGCAAAGCAAAGCAAAAGCACGGTGTAAACAGGACTGCAAACTAACCATTTTATTTAGTGACAGGAGCTTTGACTAGCTTTCAGAGCCAAAGCAAGTGTAAATGAGCCCTAAGAGTTCCCTTCCATGGAACTAAGGGGCCAAGCCCAACCCCTGAAAAACAGCCCCACACCATAATCCCTCCTCCACCAAATGATTTTGACCAGTGCACATAAGCAAGGTCCATAAAGACATGGATGAGCGAGTTTGTGGTGGAGGAACTTGTCTGGCCTTCACAGAGTCCTGACCTCAACCTGATAAAACACCTTTGGGATGAATTAGAGAGGAGACTGCGAGCCAGGCCTTCTTGTCCAACATCAGTGCCTGACCTCACAAATGCGCTTCTGGAAGAATGGTTTAAACATTCCCATAGACACACTCCTAAACCTTATGGACAGCCTTCTTAGAAGAGTTGAAGCTGGTATAGCTGCAAAGGGTGGGCCAACTCAATATTGAACCCTACGGACTAAGACTGGGGTGCCATTAAATTTCATGTGCGTGTAAAGGCAGATGTCCCAATACTTTTGGTAATATAGTGTATGCGTTGCAGAGGTAGGTTTGCAAGAGACATTAGAAAAGGGGCGGTGTCCCAGTTTTTCAGTTTGTAAATAAAAAGTGGATATTGGTGAAGGAATTACTAGGGATAAAAGGGTTTTACTTCTATCCTCCTATTTGGGGGAAGTATACAGAATGTATAAGCAAGTGAAAATGGTAAAAGGATTTAAAAAGGGATGCAAAAAATAAAACAAAAAAAGAAACAAGTAATATTACGATTTTAGCAACTGTATTGTAATGGCTTTTTATCAGTATTTAATTGTAAATGTAATTTACATATGTGCATATTTGGGATAGCTAGAGGTCTCTTAAAATTCCTTAATTCTGAGTCTTGGGCTTAGAAAATTGTGCTGTGCTGGAAAATTGTTTGCACAAAGGTGAATTTGGCCATATCCACCGATAGTGGGGAATACTGTAGAATTGTGCACAATGGAAAAATGTGTTTTGCTTCCTTTCGGATTAATTTGTTATGTTAATTATTTTGTTTTGTCATACATGTTGTTGGAAGGTAACATGGTTTGATATCATATGTCTGGAGTTTTACTGCCTGGTTGATACAGTAATTTGGCCTATGTTGGAAATTGTCGTCTTGGAATGCCATTACAGCAAGTTTACCCAGCAGGTACAAGAGCCATAAATGGGAATTCATATCCTAACAGAATGTTCTCGCATAGGCCTCCTGATGTGATGTATGGGGGTAGAGGAGCACCAGATAAGACTTCCTGGGGAGGTGTGAATCAAAATGATTGATTTTCTGAGTTACAGCAACATCAAAGGCCAGCTGTTACTGGAAGATGACCTGGATCAAAAGCAGTGATTCATGGACTAATGCTGCCCTTAGTGGAGACTACAGCATGTTCCTGGAACATGGGCAGGAAAAGAAGATACTTCCTGGTGATTAGGAAGGACGGCCTCTTATGGATTTTGATTGGACAGAGGACTAGACAGGTGGGCAGAGGGTGTTTGTGTGGGTGGTGTCTGAGTGCCATTTAAGTTCTTCCTCTTTTCCATTGAGCGCAGCCGAAACAGCATCTTGAGGACGACCATATGTAAAGTATCTATGTTTTTGTGTTTTATATGCTCTGTAGTATTTCTTTAGTGTTTTATGTTAGTATTTCTACTTTCTTGGTAAATAAATGAGATCCTTGCTTATTTAAGCAGTGTGTTTATTTTTATAGCTAACATTGTTATTGTATCATCACTATTAACTTTTTCAGAGCTTTGATAGACTAGCTAACTATAAAAATATACAAGATACTATAATAAATTGGAGAAATCCAAAACCATCCCCTTTTATTTCAACATTATGTTAGAATGATTCATTTTTGGAATTAGTTTTGTATATTTTGGATTTGTTTTGTATATTCCAATTGATTCACAACAAGGGGGAAGGGATGGATTCTGTGTGGACTCAATCCATCTCTTCTCCTAGTAAAAGCAGCACATACAGTACACACATAAACACTGGATAGGCACACAGTTAACCCTTTGATCACCCTAGATGCCTAACCCCTTCCCAGCCAGTGTCATTAGTACAGTGACAGTGTATATTATTAACACTGATCACTGTATTAGTGTCACTGGTCCCCACAAAGGCTCAGTTAGTGTCTAATTGTCCACCACCGCAATATGACAGTCCAGCTATAAGTCACTGATTGCCACCATTGCTAGTATAAAAAAATAAAATAAATACAAAATCTATAAATATATACCATAGTTTGTAGACATAAACCAATCAATATATTCTTATTGGGATTTTTTTCCAAAAATATGTAGTAGAATACATATTGGCCTAAATTGATGAAGAAATTCAATTTTTTACATTTCTTTATTGGATATGTTGTACAGCAGAAAGTAAAAAATATTGTCTTTTCAAAATTGTTGGTGTTTTTTGGTCATAATGCAAAAAATATATAAAACATAGTGGTGATTAAATGCCACCAAAAGAAAGCTCTGTTTGTGAAAAAAAATTGCAACAATTTTATTTGGGCACAGCGTTGCGGAATTGCCAGTTGAAGTAACGCAGCGCCGTATTGCAAAAAATGGCCTGGTCAAAATTATTGTAGGAGCACATATTTTTATGCTTCAATTTTTTTTCTTTTTAACACAGAACATTTTTTATCTTGGTCCTCAGGTCAAAATGACTAGGTGATTAGTCTTGAATTTCAGACTTTCACCTTTTTATTATTTTTTAATTTGTCTCATGTTTTGTTGCCTGACATTCACATGAAATTATATGCAATGACATGGTTTTTGTAACCCATTTTACATGTATATGCATTCCTTGGCGGGCAGCGGGTTCATAGTGTATCTCCTTACTGCCAATGTGATATTAGGTTTGGTGCAATCATGTTTGGGGATCACTGCGAATGAAAATGACAGGGACAGTATGCATGTTACACAGGCCTTAATGAGAATCTTCACTAACATTTAACAGTGAAGATTATATCGTAACAGTCACGGCGTACTCTGATTAATAAGGGTCAAGGTGCCTTGATAATAGATCCTTATGCAGAGTTATACTGTCCGTTACGTATATTGTACATGCATCTCTAATGCTGCTGTATACTCGGTCTCCCCTGGTGGGAGGACCGAATGCGCTAGTGAGTGACAGGTGGATCTTTTCTGAATGGAGACATAAACATATATGCGGCCAGGGTGGGAACACTCAGAGCCGCGTCGGATCTCCTTCAGACAGCGCTGTGCCGTCTGACGTATGTAGATACGTCAGGGCCCGCTGTAATATAAATAAGAGCAGTCGCGATGTGTGGCCACGCCCTCTGAAGACGTGAACCAATCACGAAACGCATCAGGGCGTGACCACGCGACCAATCACGCCAGGGGAACGATCGTCTTCCCGGGACTCATGAGAGCTTTGAATGGTGTGAGCGTTCATTAGCCTGACTGAGCTGACGGATCATCCCCGGGTGATATGTTATACTTTATTTTTAAGCATGTTTTATGTGTAGGGGCATATTTAATTTTAATAAAGGTTTTTATGCTATGTGAAGCTTACTTTGTTTTGCATGCTCGCACTGCTGCACGCACGCACGCTCACTGTCTGAGAGCCTTAGGATTTCCTGAAGGGAGCTGGCTGGGGATTCGGAGAGGAGCTGACAGGAGTTTAACCATCTAGAGTCTGGTGAGTACATGACCTTGGGGGAGTGTCACTGCTAAGACAATGATGGGAGTATAAAATGCAACTACATCTGATCTACTGGAGAACTACAGTGATTGAATCATCAGAGAGTACTCATATGAAAAACGTACTGGTTCTGGATCAACATTACTGCTTTGCTTAGTTTGCTGTAGCTGTTTTTGAACTTATTCACTTGGGAAGTTTAGTGACTTTTACCCTGGTGTTATATAACAGCTGGTGGACCTTGGAGTTTGTGAGGAAACTTTTAACCCTTTCGGGTCAGGCTGTCATCTCTTTGTATGATCTTGATGTATCTCTTTTGTTGCTTATATTCTGCAGGATATATAATTTATAACCAAGGTGTAATGTTCTCATATAATTTACACCAGCGTTGTTAATGTTACACTTGTTGAAACATAATTTTATTTGATTTACTACCCCTTTTTTATAACGGCAGCTAACTAAGCAGATTAACATTTAATTATCCTTGAGCGCTAGGATCAGATACACTACGGTGACCATTCTGATATTTTTACATACTAGTTTTGATTATATTTACCTATAGCGAACATGGATTCTATCAATTATCTCAGTAACCGCCAATTAAATCTGGATACGGTGTTCACCAGTGATGGTGAGTGGGAAACCAATGAAGACTATAATATAATCCTAACCTTCTTAGGAAACGCTTTGGAGAAACAGATACGCACTTGGTGGGATATCACCACTTTTGAGCATTATCTGAAGGAAAGGATTATTATGCGTAGCCTAAGGTGGGAAGTCAGCCCTCAGGATGGACTTGATGACATAGAGTCTGTAACTGAGTGGTTGGACTTCTTCAATGGGGTTGGTTTTAAGTTACAGCAATTGGTTCTCAAGAGAAAAAAGAAAAAAATGGCACTTCTTGAGAAAAAGATAGCTGAGCTACAGATTAAATTAGACCCCATAAAAGGCACACGATTATTAACCAATTTTGATGTTGATATCAAAAAAAAGTTGGAAAAAATTGATAAAGAAACTCAAAAGAAAAAAATTAAAAAATATAGAAGGGATATCAATGATTTTAAGAAAGGCGCTGTGTATTTGTGGCAAAATGTGGAAAATACGGTCCCTATATCACAGCAGCCATCTTTTCCCCCACCAGCCACACAAGACATTGGGTACGGTAGCCAACAAATACCACAAACACCTTCCCAGGACTTGGAACCGCGGAGGTCCCTAAGACCAGCCCCAACTCCTAAGAACCAACGAGGAAAGGGTAATAAACAACCAATGAGGGGTAAAAATAGTGGACACCATATGCAAGGATATACACAACAAGGCATGGGACATAATGAGCCCTATATGGTGAATACTCAAAATAGATATGATCCCTTATCCACGCAGGATGTTACGGGGGATTCGTATTATGCTCCCTACCCCCGGCCGGCCCCTTTTTTAGGGAGAGGTATGAGGGGGAACCCACGAGGACGAGGACGAGGGAATCGTCCTTGGAGAGGACGACCGCAACAAAATTACAATCAGAGCAGGTCACAGGAATGGTGGAACCCACCACAGTGGGAAGGACCATACAGCCCAATCAGGAATGCCAGGCTACCACGCGTAGAGGATGCCGAGCAGGGCAATGGGTCCAGCAAAAAAAGACCAAGGCAGGCAGATTAAGTGGTATATATAATCTTTCATCTGTGACTCTCACACAGAAGGAAAATAATATACTTAATGCGGGCCTGAAATGCACATCCACCAAACCGTTAAATAAATTCAATGTGTATATTGACATACATAAGTATATTAGGAAAGTCAATATTAAAAAATATTTCCTGTCAAACAATTTTAATTTGAGGAATAAGAGAACTAATGATGTGATAGGGATAGACAGTGGACTCAAAAATAGATCACTTTTCAACCCACCTCAACCAGCTAACCATCAAGTTGAGGTTTTTAAGCAATTGGTATTGAAAGATCTAGAGACAGTCACACAAAAGAAAAGTCTAAATCCAACACACATTAAGGAGGGGATCAAGGCCCTGGAAAATAGGAAGGATATCATCGTCCGCCCAGCGGATAAAGGAGGGGGAGTGGTGGTTATGGATAAAACCTATTACCATGCACAGCTCCAGAATATGCTTGAAGATGAGGCCACATACCAACATCTCAAAGGTGATCCCACCAAAAAATACAGGGAAGATTTATTTAATTTAGTGGATTTCGGATTCTATATGCGAGCTATCACTAAGAAAGAACAATTGTATTTATGCCCAAGTTATAGTAGAATTCCGACCATCTATACAGTTCCTAAAATTCACAAGGATCCTGTCAAACCACCTGGAAGGCCAATAGTAAATGGCATAGATTCGGTTACCTCTAGAATTGGACAATATCTGGACCACTTTATGCAAAGTAGTGTCCTTAATACCAAAGCTTATCTAAAAGACACAACTAGCTTCCTGCAGAAACTCAGGAGTTTAATAATCCCTGAAGGCACTGAAATATTCTTGGTGACAGCAGATGTGGCATCGCTGTATACCAACATACAGCATGATGATGCCCTTCTGGCCCTAAATTGGGCATTCAGCAAGAGGGATGACCTCCCATATATTCAAAAAAAGTTCATCAGAATGGCGTTGGAGTATTGTCTAACGCATAATTACTTTTGGTATGCGGGAGAGTTTTATAGCCAAAAGACAGGTGTAGCGATGGGTGCAAAGTTTGCACCCAGCCTTGCTAACCTGTTTATGAGCGAGTGGGAGGACAAGTGGGTCTTTAATAACAGGAAGCAAGAATTATTATTTTATCAGAGGTATATAGATGATTTGTTCATTATCTGGCAGGGCAGTGAAAAGTCACTCCAGGAGTTCGCGCATTACCTTAATAGTAACAACAGTAATATCAAGCTTGACTTTAATTGGGATAGACATCAAATACACTTTCTAGATGTCATGGTCATGAAAGGGGATAAACAGTTTCACACTAAAGCATATTTTAAGGAAACTGATCGTAATAGCTATATCCCAGTACAGAGTGGACACCACCCACAATGGCTCCGAAACATCCCTAAGGGCCAATTCACGCGTATACGGCGCAACTGTACTCAAGATACGGATTACCAATCTCAAGCATCACTCATTAAGCTACGTTTTATGGAAAAAGGGTATAATGAACGACATCTGTCCAACTTGATGGAACAAGTGGGTGCCCAATCGCAAGAACTAATGTTACTCCCCAAAATTAGATCAACGGATAGTAAACATGAATGGGGGTTCATATCCGGCTTCCATGAACAATATCGCGAGATAGAAAGCATTTTTAAAAAACATTGGAACATCCTAGCAATGGATAAAGTTTTGAGAACGGTTCTACCATCTGTACCACCTTTCATTTATAGAAAAACGTCATCTTTTGGAGACCAACTAGTCAAAAAAGTCCTTGATCCTCCCAAGCAGATAAAAATGTTCTGGGATAGGACAGGTTTCTATGCTTGCAGAAGGTGTAAGGCGTGCCAACAGGTATCGATACACTTACGAGGACTCACAAGCTTTGTATCCACGGCTAATGGAAAGGAATTCTAAATTAAGGAATGTATAACATGTGCATCCACACACGTAGTATACGCCCTGGAATGTCCGTGCGGTCTAATGTATATAGGCCGCACTAAAAGAACACTTTCTAAAAGGGTGGCGGAACATATCTATAACATTTCCATAGGATACAAAGAACATAGCGTGTCCCTACATTTTAGAGAGAAGCATCATAGGGACCCAATCGGACTCAAATTCTGGGGTATTGACAAGATTCACCATAGATGGAGAGGGGCCAATATGGTGCGAGAAATTTCCAAATTAGAAACTCAATGGTTATTTCTCACTAATACACTTAGTCCTAATGGTTTAAATATAGATCTAGACCTAAATTGTTTTATTAGTAATTATTAGCTCAAGGTTTTTTATCATATGATCAACCAGGGTAGATGAATGGTTTCATTTTAGTGAGAGAACATGCTTTATGTTTAGGATGAAGCCTTTTAAGAAATGTATTTTTTTGAAAAATATGTTTTAAAATATGGTAGGTATGATTTTGAGGAAAAAATACTCTGATACATGCCCTTATAGGTGATTAGTCTTGAATTTCAGACTTTCACCTTTTTATTATTTTTTAATTTGTCTCATGTTTTGTTGCCTGACATTCACATGAAATTATATGCAATGACATGGTTTTTGTAACCCATTTTACATGTATATGCATTCCTTGGCGGGCAGCGGGTTCATAGTGTATCTCCTTACTGCCAATGTGATATTAGGTTTGGTGCAATCATGTTTGGTGATCACTGCGAATGAAAATGACAGGGACAGTATGCATGTTACACAGGCCTTAATGAGAATCTTCACTAACATTTAACAGTGAAGATTATATCGTAACAGTCACGGCGTACTCTGATTAATAAGGGTCAAGGTGCCTTGATAATAGATCCTTATGCAGAGTTATACTGTCCTTAGAGAAACTGGGGAGAAGAGATGAATGCAGTGTGCCTCAAATGAGGAGAGTGACAGAGAGGGAGGTGGGTGAAGTACTTGAAAGGTGCTATGTGGGGCTAAAAGCATTCCAACACCCCCTCCTTTGCATCCACTGAGTCTGGGGGAGTGAGTCAACAGCAGACCAGCTGTTGACTTTTTAGTCGAAACTAGTCGGGTGGATTTGTCCATATGCATCGCTCTTGTACCTGCATCCATGCTTTTAGACCATCTTAAAATGTGAGTGTTACATTGTATGATTTTTTTATTAAATTCTTTCCAAACGGAATTATGCTATGTGAGCTTTTCTATCTCCACACATATGCATTGGATACCGAGTCCCTACATGAATTGGTGTTTTGTGTTATTGGATGTCCCGTCTGATTGAAGTGCTAAACCCCTTTGACTCCAGACTACCCCTCCATTCAAGACCATCTCCATTGGCGTCCATTAACCCCCTAAGCAATCTCAGATTTGGGCGGCGTATGCCTCTCCAAATCCGAGACCTCTGGTAAGCCTCCTCAACATATACTTGGTGGCGGATCTCACATCACATCTCTATTTTATTAATGTTTGAGTGTTCACACTCTTCAAGTTTATTTGATTTGGGTGGCTTATGCCCCGCCAAATCCATAACTTCTGGTAAGCCTTCCTCTATTCACTTTGGTGGTGGCTACTTTCTCTCACACACAGAAGACTGTTGATTACAATTTCACGTTTTGATTCATCACGTTCTCTCTGGACTGATCTTCATCACCTTCGTTTTATGGATTCCATTTCTAATGGACATTCATTTGCCTATAATGGACATTAATTTGCATATTTGCATAATTGTGCTAATATAATTTGAGGAGTTTATCACTGGAGTCACCCAGCACGTTATTTTGGGTGATACACGTGTTTATCACTATATTATCATATTCAGTTTTTTGTGTATTGTTTCATATTTATACATATTTAGATAGCGCTACACTTTTAATTTTCGATTATCACTAGCTTTTTGTACCAGCAGTGTTGGCAGCTTCGTTTCACATTATTTCCAGCGCAGTATTACCCTTTTACTTTCCAACAGCAGACCAGCAGACCACCGCGGAAGAGAGCAGCAGAAGACGCAGTGTCGGATTCATGAAGCCAGGTTTCGGTAATGGCGAGTAGATTAAATGAGTTAGCGATAAAGAGATCGTGGAGGGAGGTGAGTTTGTTATGGACAGAGCGAGCATTCCAAAGGGCACAAGAGAAATGGAGTCTGGTCTTGGGAAAAAGAGAAATGGGAACTAGATTGTGTGCATTGTGGCGGCAGCCAGAGGGTGTAGGGTAATGGGTGCGTTGAGTATAGTTAGGTGAAGGAGGCCCAGGGTTTGGGGATAGGAGAAGCAGAAGGGTGAGGGAGGTAATGTGGGAGTGTGATTTATATGAAGGGACATGGCCCAGTGGTTTGGAGTATTGGGCGTGTGGATTTAGAATTAACCGGAGTTGGTGGGTGCAGTAATAAGGAGAAGGCAGAAGTGAGGGTGATATATAAAAGGTGTGGGGTGGAGGAGAATTGTGCAGGAGAGTTAGTTTAAGGATAGAAGACACAGCTGTCAGAAGGAGTTGCATTTTAGAAGGGGGAGAATGAGCTGAAAGTGTAAACAAGGTCACCTGTATTGTATTTTCAAGGTGTTTTCTTGTGTTCCTTCGCTTTGTGCATTTGCTGAAGTGCACAGTCAGAAGTGCTCCCACTTATAGAAATACCGCCACTTTGAGAAAAAACCCCATCTGCAAACGTGCCACCCAAGAGATGCTTAGTTATATACTGCTAAGAATGGGGGGTGGGTGCTTCTAATTGCAATCAGGGAGTTAAAAAAACAAGGTTGGCTATGGCGAGAAAAATTTACTTCAGAAACAAACTTATAGGTGCATAGCTAATAGAGATAAGGAGGCCATGATTTAAAGGAAAGGCATAGGGAGGAAACAAAAACAAAAGCAATGTGGACAGTCTACAGATGGTTAAGCAAAAAAAAAGTTAAAAGGGACATAGGAAGCAGTTTTCAGTAATGAAATTCTAGCTGGAGCAGTAACAGCATACCTGTGGGGGACAAAGATGATATTTTCAGATGAGACATTCAGATGATGAGTGCAGAGTCACAGGCGGAGTACATTTGATATCATTCCGCCTCTGACAATAGTCTGCAATATACAGGAAGCAATGGCTCTACTTCCTCTAGTGCCGGCTCTTTTCTTCACACTGATGCTAAGGCATGGCAGGCCAGAAACCTGCGATCTGGGCTTGCCGACCTGCCATCCCAGAGCAAGAGATGGCGGGGCATATCAAACGGGCACCGCGGGTCACATGTGGCCCATGGGCCAGCGGTTAGGCACCCCTGCTCTAATATAAATAGAAAAGGGGGGAAACTTTTAGAAAGATATTCCAAGACCTCTACAAAAATATCAACCAGGGCCCCATTGGTAGCCCCTAAAATATAAATTATGGACAAGTCAAATCTATCATATAATAATTAAATCCCACCAGGGTTCCAAATTATATACTGCTCTCATTATTGTAGCTGTCATCCTTTGTTAAGACTTGTACACATGATCAGAAAATCATACAAAAAAAATATTGTTTTTAAACCAATCGTCCGATAATCTGTTTACACAGCTTTCGTCCGAAATTACCCGAAGGGACAATCACAAAGATGTACGTTTAACCACTTTAAGACCAGGCCTATTTCTGACATTAGTTAAAATCAGTTTTTCGTGCTAGACAATTACTTAGCAGAGACCCTAAAGAATAAAATGGCGGTCATATTTTATGTCACACTGTAATTGCCCAGCGGTCTTTCAAATGCGAATTTTTGGAAAAAATACACTTCAATGAATTTAAAAAAAAGCTAAACAGCCCAAGTGATAGATGATGTTACGCCAAGTAAATAGATAGGGGGGCATCCCCTCCCACTGCTTGTAATAACAGCCGAGCGGCTGCTTAGCCACATTGGTTGTTATTACAAGAAAGCCGATCGGCCGCTCTAAAAAAACGTTACCAGGGGGATGCCTGCAGCTACAACCAATTCAGCAAAATGATGTACAGGTAAGTGATTTTGCGGGAAATGATTTATCAGTACAGTTCTCGTCCGCAAATACAAATACCACACAAATTCAATACAATACATTACATCACTTCCGAATTTTTAATCTGTCATACGAGAATTGTCATACTTTAGTAACCTCTTCATTTTCAATATGGAGACTAGCATGCAAAAAATAAAATAAAATGCACGATCATTCGTCTGATAATTTAATCGTGTGTACTAGGCTTTAGAGCAGGGATCCTCAAACTACGGCCCTCCAGCTGTTGCGGAACTACACATCCCATGAGGCATTGTAGAAGTCTGACATTCACAGACATGACTAGGCATGATGGGAATTGTAGTTCCTGAACAACTGGAGGGCCGTAGTTTGAAGACCCCTGCTTTAGAGTAACCAGTCAACTTGGGTAGTAGGATGGTAACACTACACATCTCATCCAAGGCAAGAAGTCTTCAGAATTCAGTCCAGCCTATAGCATATGATCTATTAGGAATTTCAAAATCAACATTTGGAGATAATAGAGAACAAGCAGTGTAGATGTTTATTTTTTCTTCCTTTTCAGCCACAAAGATGAATATGGATAATGAAAATGTGACAACAGTAAATCAATTATTTTTGCTGGGGTTCCCTGGACTTGGTAGATTCCGATATTTTCTCTTCATTCTCATATTGTGTGCATGTACCGTGGCAGTGTTCCTTGATATTATGATTATTATATTAGTGTCATCCAGAAAAAGTTTACAATCCCCCATGTACTTGTTCCTCGGAAATTTCTTGTTTTCAGAAATGTGTTCAGTGACTGTTATTGTCCCCAATATGTTACGTATCATATGGATGGATGGAGCCACCATGTCTGTCACTGGATGCATCACTCAGAGTTACTTGTTTGTGTCCTCGGGTACTTCTGAATGTTATCTTCTTACTGTAATGTCCTATGACCGATACTTGGCCATATGTAAACCTTTACACTATAACACAATAATGAACCACACCCTTCAATTTTTCCTGGTTATCTTTTGTTGGATGTTAGGTTTTCTTCTGGCATTGATCTCACTTGTTTTTTTTGGCTTTGCTCAAGTTCTGTGATCAGTATATTATTGACCATTACTTCTGTGATATTGCTCCTTTCATTGACATCGCTTGTTCAGATACTTCTGGTCTGCAAATTGATACATTTGTTCTATCTGTTCCTATGGTTGCTATGCCATTTATATTAACTGTTGTAAGTTATGTTTGTATTTCTGTAGTCATCCTTAGAATGCCGTCTATGGGCAGCAGGAAAAAAGCTTTCTCTACCTGTAGCAGTCACCTCTTGGTGGTGAGCATATTTTTTGGATCTGGGTTAATAAATTATTTTACCCCAGTGAACGGACATTCTGTAGCCATCAACAAAATGTTATCGATTATATTTACTGTAGTAACACCTTTATTCAGTCCCATAATATACAGCCTGAGGAATCAGGGCATGCATGCTGTCATCTTCAGTTATATACAGTCTTGGAAATGAAGATTCCAACACTTATAAATACTATTAGGATTATCATAATACATGGCTCCTGAAATGAAGTTGTGTGAAAAAGTATTTTTCCCCTTCCAGATTTTTCTATTTTTTTGCAGATTTGGCACACTTAAATGATTCAGATCATCAAAAAATGTTATTATTATACATAGATAACCCAAGTAAATACAAATGCAGCTTTTAAATGATAATTTCATTTATTAAGGGAAAAAAGCTGTCCAAACCTGCCTGGCCCTATGTGAAAAAGTAATCCCCCCCTTGCTAAATCATGAATGAACTGTAATTAATCACATTTTTGGGAAAGCTGAGTTAAATTTCACTTGTCACACCCAGGCATGATTACTGCCAGACATAGGCGTGCGCACAGGGTGTGCCGGGTGTGCCTAGGCACACCGTAATCACCCCATGTGCATTAGCATTATCCAGAAGCAGCACTACGTGGGTGGTTGGGGGTGCCAGTGGTCATTGTAAATGCCCCGATTATATTAAAATCTAGGTTCATCTTTAGGAACACATTACACCCCTATTTAGGGTGTATAGTAATATGCTCCCAATCAACTGGCTCCCACCACCAGCGCCCCTTCCTATGACAGGAAGTGACGTTCATGTGTGTTTGAGCTTTGGGCTGCACACCCTAATGCAATAGGCTGCGCACACCTATGCTGCCAGACCTGTAGAATCAAGAAATCACTTGAATAGAAGCTATCTGACAAAGTGAAGCATGCTAAAAAGATCTAAAAAGGCAACACATCATGCTGCAATTTAGAGAAAATCGAGAACAGATGAGAAACAAAGTAGTTGACATGTATACGTCTGGAAAGGGTAATAAAAGCCATTTCTAAGGCTTTGGAATTCCAGCCAACCACAATGAGAGCTATTATCTACAAATGGAGAAAACTTGGAACAGTGGTGAACTTTCCCAGGAGTGGCCGGGCCAACCAAAATTACTCCAAGAGCACAAGGACGACTCATCCAGGAGGTCATAAAAGAACCCAAAACAACATCTAAAGAACTGCAGACCTCACTTGCCTTAGGTAAGATCAGTGTTCATGATTCAACAATAAGAAAGAGACTGGGCAAAAATGGCATCCATGGGAGAGTTCCAAATCTTGATTATCCCTAAGACTTTTGGGCAAATATTCTGGACTGATGAGACAAAAGTTTAACTTTTTTGGAAGGTGTGCATCCCATTACATCTGATGTAAAACTAACACAGCATTTCATAAAAAGAACATCATACCAATAGTCACACATGGTGGTGGTAGAGTGATGGTCTGGGGCTGCTTTGCAGCTTCAGGACATAGACGACTTACCATAATTGAGGGAACCATGAATTCTGCGCTCTACCAAAAAATCCTGAAGGAGAATATCCGGCCATCAGTTCCAGACCTCAAGCTCAAGCACACTTGGGTTATGCAGCAGGACAGTGATCCAAAAACACACCAGCAAGTCCACCTCTTAATGGCTCGGAAAAAAAACAAAATGAAGGTTTTGGAGTGGCTTAGTTAAGGTCTGGACTTAAATCTGATTGCGATGCTGTGACATGACCTTAAACAGACCGTTCATGCTGGAAAACCCTACAATGTGGCTGAATGAAAACAATTCTGCAAAGAAGAGTCGGACAAAATTTCTCCACAGAGATGTGAAAGACTCATTACCAGTTATCGCAAATGCTTGATTGCAGTTGTTGCCCCAAGGATGGCACAACCAGTTGTTAGGTCTAGGAGGGGAATTACTTTTTCATATAAGGCCAGGCAGGTTTGGACAGCTTTTTTCCCTTAATAAATGAAATCATCATTTAAAAACTGAATTTTGTATTTATTAGGATTATCTTTGTGCAATATTAACATTTGTTTGATGATCTGAGTTATTTAAGTGTGACAAATATACAAAAAAATAAAAAATCAGGAAGGGGCAAATACTTTTTCACAGCACTTTACATCTTGGATCAAACTTTGAGAGTTAAAGCTCAATGTATTGTTAAGCCAAAACTATTTAATTTTCTGTCTGTATATTTTCATTTACAATAGAAGCATTGCAAAAGCTTAAAGTGATTGTAAAATCTAATTTTATTTTCTATAAAAATAACAAAAATGTTTTACTTACCTCCTCTGTGCAGTGAATTTGTACAGAGCAGCCCTGATCCTCCTCTTCTCGGGTCCCTCTTTACTGCTCCTGGTCCCTCCTTCCTGTTGAGTGCCTCCACAGTGAGCAGCTTGCTATGGGGGCACCCAAGCCCAGTCACAGCTCCCTGTGTCCATTCAGACATGGAGCCCTGGTTCGGCCCGCCCCCTCTCTCTACTGATTGGCTAACTTACTTTGATTGACAGCAGTGGAAGCCAATGGTGCTGCTGCTGTGTCTCAACCAATCAGGAGGAGAGTCCTGGATGCCCGAGGCAATCATGGACATCGCTGGAGAGAGATGGGGCTCAGGTAAGTATCAGGGGGGCTGCTGCACACAGAATGATTTTTATATTAATGCATAGAATGCATTAAGATAAAAAAAACTTCTGTCTTTACAACCACTTTAAAGTGGTTCTCTAACAAACCTCTAAGGGCTTCTTAGAACAGCTGTTTTTATGCTGAGATTTAATTACACACAGGTGGACAATTGTTCCACTAGATTTTAGTTAGGGGTAACAGAGTAAAGGGAGCTGAATATAAATGCACGCCACACTTTTCACATATTTATTTGTAAAAAAAATTGAAAACCATTTATAATTTTCCTTTCACTTCACAATTATGTGTCACTTTGTGTTGGTCTATCACATAAAATACCAATAAGATATATTTACGTTTTTGGTTGTAACATGACAAATTTTGGAAAATTTCAAGGGGTATGAAAACTTTTTCAAGGCACAGTATATTGAACACAGGAGAAGATCCATCTCAGGATTGAGTCTGCAAATCTGCCCCCACAGCAAGGGGCTTGACTCTTCCTCTTCTATCTTTGCCCCATAGCAAGGGGCTTGCTATGAGGCAGACACAGAAGAGGAAGAGCCAAGATCGCCGGTGGGGGACCCCAGAAGAGGAGGTTTGGGGTGATTCTATGCAATACCATTGCACAGAGCAGGTAAGTATAAACCTTAGAAAAAAATAGTGTTTACAATAGTGCAACTCGGCCTTGCCCCCTGCTCTTTGCTCTTTGCTCACTGGATTTAACTGACAGCAGCAGGAGCCAATGGCTCTCTCTGCTCTCAGAAAAGCCTGTGAGACCGTCAAAAGAGGGAGGGAAGACCTGCAGCCAGGCACAGTTCTGCATTGATATAGGAGTCAGGTAAGAGTTGGGTGGGGAAAGACAGGTGAAGGTTTTTTACCCTAATGCAGTCAACACATTCATGTAAAAAAAAACTTTAGGCTTTAGAACCATTTTAAAGTGGATGCTAAATAAACAGCTAAATTGTTGGCGTATCACCTGCTTGTGGGTCTGATGCTGCAGCTGTCCGCCTGCTTGGCTCTAAGCCTGAGAACTGAGTGATCACATGACCACTTGTCATTCAGTTCTCGGTCATCCTGGAGCAGAGTGGTGACGGTCAGTCACTGCTCTCTGCTCTGCCCCTCTAGCATTTACTGGAGTGCTGGGCTGTGGAGTGGCTGGCTCAGGCTGTCAAAAGGGTGCTCCTGATCAGGCATCTGGGTGGATTCTGACATTATTTTTGGGATCTTTCCAGAGTCTGGAGTTGCTCTGTGACATCAGCCAACAGCTGATGTTTGTGGTTGATTCTGAATCATGGGAGAGAATAAGTAAGTACACTCCTGTGACCTACAAGAGAAGTATGGCTAAAAATCCTTACGCCATACTTCTGTTTTGATGGATAGAAATACTTCTGTATTACTACTTACTGATGCAGCGAAATCTCCTTTATCCAGCTCATCCATACCAACCTTAATATGTAAATTGCATAAAATATTGACCCACCTATTGCTAAATTTCAGGCCCGGTTTAACTTGTGATATGAATTTTCCTTGTCTACTGATGGCAGTAACTTTATATAAATATGTTTAATTCCCCATGTACTATATTTACTTACAAAAATCACAGAAGTGGTTTGTAAAGAGTCATTTTAGTGTCGTTAGAGATCTTATATAAAGGAACAAACCTCTAGATTACATATAGAAATATTATAGCATCTGACTGATGAGAGGAACAGCCACCTCCAATCAAAGGATACATTTAATAGCCTGGCAGGTGCAGCACTTTGCGGAATGGGGTAAAGGGATCCTTCCATTTTATTAGTTAAAAGTGTACATTATATTGCCAAAAGAATTGGGACGCCTGCCTTTACACGCACATGAACTTTATTGGCATCCCAGTCTTAGTCTGTAGGGTTCAATATATTGAGTTGGTCCACCCTTTGCAGCTATAACAGCTTCAACTTTTCTGGGAAGGCTGTCCACAAGGTTTAGGAGTGTGTCTATGTGAATGATTGAACTCACTCATCCATGTCTTTATGGACCTTGCTTTGTGCACTGTTGCACAGTCATGTTGGAACAGGCAGGGACCATCCCCAAACTGTTCCCCCAAAGTTGGTAGCATGAAATTGTCCAAAATGTCTTCGTATTCTGACGCCTTTAGGGCTAGTTTACACTTGCTTCAAAACAAGGCTTCGAATACGCTTTGTTAAAGCTCTCTGAATGCCAGTCAAAGCTCCTGGTTAGCTTACAGTCCTGTTTACACCTGCTTTGGCTTGGTGCTTCGATGAGGCTTTGATTAAGGCTTTGGTGGGGCTTCAATGAGGCTTTGGTGGAGCTTTGATGGTGCTTCAATGAGCCTTTGGTGGGGCTTTGGTGAGGCTTCGTGGGGCTTCAATATGGCTTTGGTGGGGCTTCAGTGGGGGCTTCAAGAGAGTTTTGCATTAGACTTCTATGGAGGCTTTGAAGACGCTTTGAAGCACCACTAAAGCTACATGGGGTATAATTTTTGAAGCAAAGTTGAAGCAAAGCAAAGCAAAAGCACGGTGTAAACAGGACTGCAAACTAACCATTTTATTTAGTGACAGGAGCTTTGACTAGCTTTCAGAGCCAAAGCAAGTGTAAATGAGCCCTAAGAGTTCCCTTCCATGGAACTAAGGGGCCAAGCCCAACCCCTGAAAAACAGCCCCACACCATAATCCCTCCTCCACCAAATGATTTTGACCAGTGCACATAAGCAAGGTCCATAAAGACATGGATGAGCGAGTTTGTGGTGGAGGAACTTGTCTGGCCTTCACAGAGTCCTGACCTCAACCTGATAAAACACCTTTGGGATGAATTAGAGAGGAGACTGCGAGCCAGGCCTTCTTGTCCAACATCAGTGCCTGACCTCACAAATGCGCTTCTGGAAGAATGGTTTAAACATTCCCATAGACACACTCCTAAACCTTATGGACAGCCTTCTTAGAAGAGTTGAAGCTGGTATAGCTGCAAAGGGTGGGCCAACTCAATATTGAACCCTACGGACTAAGACTGGGGTGCCATTAAATTTCATGTGCGTGTAAAGGCAGATGTCCCAATACTTTTGGTAATATAGTGTATGCGTTGCAGAGGTAGGTTTGCAAGAGACATTAGAAAAGGGGCGGTGTCCCAGTTTTTCAGTTTGTAAATAAAAAGTGGATATTGGTGAAGGAATTACTAGGGATAAAAGGGTTTTACTTCTATCCTCCTATTTGGGGGAAGTATACAGAATGTATAAGCAAGTGAAAATGGTAAAAGGATTTAAAAAGGGATGCAAAAAATAAAACAAAAAAAGAAACAAGTAATATTACGATTTTAGCAACTGTATTGTAATGGCTTTTTATCAGTATTTAATTGTAAATGTAATTTACATATGTGCATATTTGGGATAGCTAGAGGTCTCTTAAAATTCCTTAATTCTGAGTCTTGGGCTTAGAAAATTGTGCTGTGCTGGAAAATTGTTTGCACAAAGGTGAATTTGGCCATATCCACCGATAGTGGGGAATACTGTAGAATTGTGCACAATGGAAAAATGTGTTTTGCTTCCTTTCGGATTAATTTGTTATGTTAATTATTTTGTTTTGTCATACATGTTGTTGGAAGGTAACATGGTTTGATATCATATGTCTGGAGTTTTACTGCCTGGTTGATACAGTAATTTGGCCTATGTTGGAAATTGTCGTCTTGGAATGCCATTACAGCAAGTTTACCCAGCAGGTACAAGAGCCATAAATGGGAATTCATATCCTAACAGAATGTTCTCGCATAGGCCTCCTGATGTGATGTATGGGGGTAGAGGAGCACCAGATAAGACTTCCTGGGGAGGTGTGAATCAAAATGATTGATTTTCTGAGTTACAGCAACATCAAAGGCCAGCTGTTACTGGAAGATGACCTGGATCAAAAGCAGTGATTCATGGACTAATGCTGCCCCTAGTGGAGACTACAGCATGTTCCTGGAACATGGGCAGGAAAAGAAGATACTTCCTGGTGATTAGGAAGGACGGCCTCTTATGGATTTTGATTGGACAGAGGACTAGACAGGTGGGCAGAGGGTGTTTGTGTGGGTGGTGTCTGAGTGCCATTTAAGTTCTTCCTCTTTTCCATTGAGCGCAGCCGAAACAGCATCTTGAGGACGACCATATGTAAAGTATCTATGTTTTTGTGTTTTATATGCTCTGTAGTATTTCTTTAGTGTTTTATGTTAGCATTTCTACTTTCTTGGTAAATAAATGAGATCCTT
Source organism: Rana muscosa (assembly GCA_029206835.1). Lineage (NCBI taxonomy): Eukaryota > Metazoa > Chordata > Amphibia > Anura > Ranidae > Rana > Rana muscosa. Next base: position 353,991,934 of record CM055118.1, read on the forward strand.
GCTTATTTAAGCAGTGTGTTTATTTTTATAGCTAACATTGTTATTGTATCATCACTATTAACTTTTTCAGAGCTTTGATAGACTAGCTAACTATAAAAATATACAAGATACTATAATAAATTGGAGAAATCCAAAACCATCCCCTTTTATTTCAACATTATGTTAGAATGATTCATTTTTGGAATTAGTTTTGTATATTTTGGATTTGTTTTGTATATTCCAATTGATTCACAACAAGGGGGAAGGGATGGATTCTGTGTGGACTCAATCCATCTCTTCTCCTAGTAAAAGCAGCACATACAGTACACACATAAACACTGGATAGGCACACAGTTAACCCTTTGATCACCCTAGATGCCTAACCCCTTCCCAGCCAGTGTCATTAGTACAGTGACAGTGTATATTATTAACACTGATCACTGTATTAGTGTCACTGGTCCCCACAAAGGCTCAGTTAGTGTCTAATTGTCCACCACCGCAATATGACAGTCCAGCTATAAGTCACTGATTGCCACCATTGCTAGTATAAAAAAATAAAATAAATACAAAATCTATAAATATATACCATAGTTTGTAGACATAAACCAATCAATATATTCTTATTGGGATTTTTTTCCAAAAATATGTAGTAGAATACATATTGGCCTAAATTGATGAAGAAATTCAATTTTTTACATTTCTTTATTGGATATGTTGTACAGCAGAAAGTAAAAAATATTGTCTTTTCAAAATTGTTGGTGTTTTTTGGTCATAATGCAAAAAATATATAAAACATAGTGGTGATTAAATGCCACCAAAAGAAAGCTCTGTTTGTGAAAAAAAATTGCAACAATTTTATTTGGGCACAGCGTTGCGGAATTGCCAGTTGAAGTAACGCAGCGCCGTATTGCAAAAAATGGCCTGGTCAAAATTATTGTAGGAGCACATATTTTTATGCTTCAATTTTTTTTCTTTTTAACACAGAACATTTTTTATCTTGGTCCTCAGGTCAAAATGACTAGGTGATTAGTCTTGAATTTCAGACTTTCACCTTTTTATTATTTTTTAATTTGTCTCATGTTTTGTTGCCTGACATTCACATGAAATTATATGCAATGACATGGTTTTTGTAACTCATTTTACATGTATATGCATTCCTTGGCGGGCAGCGGGTTCATAGTGTATCTCCTTACTGCCAATGTGATATTAGGTTTGGTGCAATCATGTTTGGGGATCACTGCGAATGAAAATGACAGGGACAGTATGCATGTTACACAGGCCTTAATGAGAATCTTCACTAACATTTAACAGTGAAGATTATATCGTAACAGTCACGGCGTACTCTGATTAATAAGGGTCAAGGTGCCTTGATAATAGATCCTTATGCAGAGTTATACTGTCCGTTACGTATATTGTACATGCATCTCTAATGCTGCTGTATACTCGGTCTCCCCTGGTGGGAGGACCGAATGCGCTAGTGAGTGACAGGTGGATCTTTTCTGAATGGAGACATAAACATATATGCGGCCAGGGTGGGAACACTCAGAGCCGCGTCGGATCTCCTTCAGACAGCGCTGTGCCGTCTGACGTATGTAGATACGTCAGGGCCCGCTGTAATATAAATAAGAGCAGTCGCGATGTGTGGCCACGCCCTCTGAAGACGTGAACCAATCACGAAACGCATCAGGGCGTGACCACGCGACCAATCACGCCAGGGGAACGATCGTCTTCCCGGGACTCATGAGAGCTTTGAATGGTGTGAGCGTTCATTAGCCTGACTGAGCTGACGGATCATCCCCGGGTGATATGTTATACTTTATTTTTAAGCATGTTTTATGTGTAGGGGCATATTTAATTTTAATAAAGGTTTTTATGCTATGTGAAGCTTACTTTGTTTTGCATGCTCGCACTGCTGCACGCACGCACGCTCACTGTCTGAGAGCCTTAGGATTTCCTGAAGGGAGCTGGCTGGGGATTCGGAGAGGAGCTGACAGGAGTTTAACCATCTAGAGTCTGGTGAGTACATGACCTTGGGGGAGTGTCACTGCTAAGACAATGATGGGAGTATAAAATGCAACTACATCTGATCTACTGGAGAACTACAGTGATTGAATCATCAGAGAGTACTCATATGAAAAACGTACTGGTTCTGGATCAACATTACTGCTTTGCTTAGTTTGCTGTAGCTGTTTTTGAACTTATTCACTTGGGAAGTTTAGTGACTTTTACCCTGGTGTTATATAACAGCTGGTGGACCTTGGAGTTTGTGAGGAAACTTTTAACCCTTTCGGGTCAGGCTGTCATCTCTTTGTATGATCTTGATGTATCTCTTTTGTTGCTTATATTCTGCAGGATATATAATTTATAACCAAGGTGTAATGTTCTCATATAATTTACACCAGCGCTGTTAATGTTACACTTGTTGAAACATAATTTTATTTGATTTACTACCCCTTTTTTATAACGGCAGCTAACTAAGCAGATTAACATTTAATTATCCTTGAGCGCTAGGATCAGATACACTACGGTGACCATTCTGATATTTTTACATACTAGTTTTGATTATATTTACCTATAGCGAACATGGATTCTATCAATTATCTCAGTAACCGCCAATTAAATCTGGATACGGTGTTCACCAGTGATGGTGAGTGGGAAACCAATGAAGACTATAATATAATCCTAACCTTCTTAGGAAACGCTTTGGAGAAACAGATACGCACTTGGTGGGATATCACCACTTTTGAGCATTATCTGAAGGAAAGGATTATTATGCGTAGCCTAAGGTGGGAAGTCAGCCCTCAGGATGGACTTGATGACATAGAGTCTGTAACTGAGTGGTTGGACTTCTTCAATGGGGTTGGTTTTAAGTTACAGCAATTGGTTCTCAAGAGAAAAAAGAAAAAAATGGCACTTCTTGAGAAAAAGATAGCTGAGCTACAGATTAAATTAGACCCCATAAAAGGCACACGATTATTAACCAATTTTGATGTTGATATCAAAAAAAAGTTGGAAAAAATTGATAAAGAAACTCAAAAGAAAAAAATTAAAAAATATAGAAGGGATATCAATGATTTTAAGAAAGGTGCTGTGTATTTGTGGCAAAATGTGGAAAATACGGTCCCTATATCACAGCAGCCATCTTTTCCCCCACCAGCCACACAAGACATTGGGTACGGTAGCCAACAAATACCACAAACACCTTCCCAGGACTTGGAACCGCGGAGGTCCCTAAGACCAGCCCCAACTCCTAAGAACCAACGAGGAAAGGGTAATAAACAACCAATGAGGGGTAAAAATAGTGGACACCATATGCAAGGATATACACAACAAGGCATGGGACATAATGAGCCCTATATGGTGAATACTCAAAATAGATATGATCCCTTATCCACGCAGGATGTTACGGGGGATTCGTATTATGCTCCCTACCCCCGGCCGGCCCCTTTTTTAGGGAGAGGTATGAGGGGGAACCCACGAGGACGAGGACGAGGGAATCGTCCTTGGAGAGGACGACCGCAACAAAATTACAATCAGAGCAGGTCACAGGAATGGTGGAACCCACCACAGTGGGAAGGACCATACAGCCCAATCAGGAATGCCAGGCTACCACGCGTAGAGGATGCCGAGCAGGGCAACGGGTCCAGCAAAAAAAGACCAAGGCAGGCAGATTAAGTGGTATATATAATCTTTCATCTGTGACTCTCACACAGAAGGAAAATAATATACTTAATGCGGGCCTGAAATGCACATCCACCAAACCGTTAAATAAATTCAATGTGTATATTGACATACATAAGTATATTAGGAAAGTCAATATTAAAAAATATTTCCTGTCAAACAATTTTAATTTGAGGAATAAGAGAACTAATGATGTGATAGGGATAGACAGTGGACTCAAAAATAGATCACTTTTCAACCCACCTCAACCAGCTAACCATCAAGTTGAGGTTTTTAAGCAATTGGTATTGAAAGATCTAGAGACAGTCACACAAAAGAAAAGTCTAAATCCAACACACATTAAGGAGGGGATCAAGGCCCTGGAAAATAGGAAGGATATCATCGTCCGCCCAGCGGATAAAGGAGGGGGAGTGGTGGTTATGGATAAAACCTATTACCATGCACAGCTCCAGAATATGCTTGAAGATGAGGCCACATACCAACATCTCAAAGGTGATCCCACCAAAAAATACAGGGAAGATTTATTTAATTTAGTGGATTTCGGATTCTATATGCGAGCTATCACTAAGAAAGAACAATTGTATTTATGCCCAAGTTATAGTAGAATTCCGACCATCTATACAGTTCCTAAAATTCACAAGGATCCTGTCAAACCACCTGGAAGGCCAATAGTAAATGGCATAGATTCGGTTACCTCTAGAATTGGACAATATCTGGACCACTTTATGCAAAGTAGTGTCCTTAATACCAAAGCTTATCTAAAAGACACAACTAGCTTCCTGCAGAAACTCAGGAGTTTAATAATCCCTGAAGGCACTGAAATATTCTTGGTGACAGCAGATGTGGCATCGCTGTATACCAACATACAGCATGATGATGCCCTTCTGGCCCTAAATTGGGCATTCAGCAAGAGGGATGACCTCCCATATATTCAAAAAAAGTTCATCAGAATGGCGTTGGAGTATTGTCTAACGCATAATTACTTTTGGTATGCGGGAGAGTTTTATAGCCAAAAGACAGGTGTAGCGATGGGTGCAAAGTTTGCACCCAGCCTTGCTAACCTGTTTATGAGCGAGTGGGAGGACAAGTGGGTCTTTAATAACAGGAAGCAAGAATTATTATTTTATCAGAGGTATATAGATGATTTGTTCATTATCTGGCAGGGCAGTGAAAAGTCACTCCAGGAGTTCGCGCATTACCTTAATAGTAACAACAGTAATATCAAGCTTGACTTTAATTGGGATAGACATCAAATACACTTTCTAGATGTCATGGTCATGAAAGGGGATAAACAGTTTCACACTAAAGCATATTTTAAGGAAACTGATCGTAATAGCTATATCCCAGTACAGAGTGGACACCACCCACAATGGCTCCGAAACATCCCTAAGGGCCAATTCACGCGTATACGGCGCAACTGTACTCAAGATACGGATTACCAATCTCAAGCATCACTCATTAAGCTACGTTTTATGGAAAAAGGGTATAATGAACGACATCTGTCCAACTTGATGGAACAAGTGGGTGCCCAATCGCAAGAACTAATGTTACTCCCCAAAATTAGATCAACGGATAGTAAACATGAATGGGGGTTCATATCCGGCTTCCATGAACAATATCGCGAGATAGAAAGCATTTTTAAAAAACATTGGAACATCTTAGCAATGGATAAAGTTTTGAGAACGGTTCTACCATCTGTACCACCTTTCATTTATAGAAAAACGTCATCTTTTGGAGACCAACTAGTCAAAAAAGTCCTTGATCCTCCCAAGCAGATAAAAATGTTCTGGGATAGGACAGGTTTCTATGCTTGCAGAAGGTGTAAGGCGTGCCAACAGGTATCGATACACTTACGAGGACTCACAAGCTTTGTATCCACGGCTAATGGAAAGGAATTCTAAATTAAGGAATGTATAACATGTGCATCCACACACGTAGTATACGCCCTGGAATGTCCGTGCGGTCTAATGTATATAGGCCGCACTAAAAGAACACTTTCTAAAAGGGTGGCGGAACATATCTATAACATTTCCATAGGATACAAAGAACATAGCGTGTCCCTACATTTTAGAGAGAAGCATCATAGGGACCCAATCGGACTCAAATTCTGGGGTATTGACAAGATTCACCATAGATGGAGAGGGGCCAATATGGTGCGAGAAATTTCCAAATTAGAAACTCAATGGTTATTTCTCACTAATACACTTAGTCCTAATGGTTTAAATATAGATCTAGACCTAAATTGTTTTATTAGTAATTATTAGCTCAAGGTTTTTTATCATATGATCAACCAGGGTAGATGAATGGTTTCATTTTAGTGAGAGAACATGCTTTATGTTTAGGATGAAGCCTTTTAAGAAATGTATTTTTTTGAAAAATATGTTTTAAAATATGGTAGGTATGATTTTGAGGAAAAAATACTCTGATACATGCCCTTATAGGTGATTAGTCTTGAATTTCAGACTTTCACCTTTTTATTATTTTTTAATTTGTCTCATGTTTTGTTGCCTGACATTCACATGAAATTATATGCAATGACATGGTTTTTGTAACCCATTTTACATGTATATGCATTCCTTGGCGGGCAGCGGGTTCATAGTGTATCTCCTTACTGCCAATGTGATATTAGGTTTGGTGCAATCATGTTTGGTGATCACTGCGAATGAAAATGACAGGGACAGTATGCATGTTACACAGGCCTTAATGAGAATCTTCACTAACATTTAACAGTGAAGATTATATCGTAACAGTCACGGCGTACTCTGATTAATAAGGGTCAAGGTGCCTTGATAATAGATCCTTATGCAGAGTTATACTGTCCGTTACGTATATTGTACATGCATCTCTAATGCTGCTGTATACTCGGTCTCCCCTGGTGGGAGGACCGAATGCGCTAGTGAGTGACAGGTGGATCTTTTCTGAATGGAGACATAAACATATATGCAGCCAGGGTGGGAACACTCAGAGCCGCGTCGGATCTCCTTCAGACAGCGCTGTGCCGTCTGACGTATGTAGATACGTCAGGGCCCGCTGTAATATAAATAAGAGCAGTCGCGATGTGTGGCCACGCCCTCTGAAGACGTGAACCAATCACAAAACGCGTCAGGGCGTGACCACGCGACCAATCACGCCAGGGGAACGATCGTCTTCCCGGGACTCATGAGAGCTTTGAATGGTGTGAGCATTCATTAGCCTGACTGAGCTGACGGATCATCCCCGGGTGATATGTTATACTTTATTTTTTTCCTTGTAAGCATGTTTTATGTGTAGGGGCATATTTAATTTTAATAAAGGTTTTTATGCTATGTGAAGCTTACTTTGTTTTGCATGCTCGCACTGCTGCACGCACGCACGCTCACTGTCTGAGAGCCTTAGGATTTCCTGAAGGGAGCTGGCTGGGGATTCGGAGAGGAGCTGACAGGAGTTTAACCATCTAGAGTCTGGTGAGTACATGACCTTGGGGGAGTGTCACTGCTAAGACAATGATGGGAGTATAAAATGCAACTACATCTGATCTACTGGAGAACTACAGTGATTGAATCATCAGAGAGTACTCATATGAAAAACGTACTGGTTCTGGATCAACATTACTGCTTTGCTTAGTTTGCTGTAGCTGTTTTTGAACTTATTCACTTGGGAAGTTTAGTGACTTTTACCCTGGTGTTATATAACAGCTGGTGGACCTTGGAGTTTGTGAGGAAACTTTTAACCCTTTCGGGTCAGGCTGTCATCTCTTTGTATGATCTTGATGTAACTCTTTTGTTGCTTATATTCTGCAGGATATATAATTTATAACCAAGGTGTAATGTTCTCATATAATTTACACCAGCGCTGTTAATGTTACACTTGTTGAAACATAATTTTATTCAAAATGTTTCTTGTTGCCCTCGTACACACGACCGAGTTTCTCGTCGTAAAAAACACGTAGTTTTTTTCGACGAGATTCTTGTTAAGCTTGTCGATTTTCTCGTCAAGCTTTCTATGCGTACAAACTGTCATTTCCCAATTTCCTCATTGTTCTCCGCACTCACGTCCAGCACGTACGACGGCACTATAAAGGGGAAGGTCTTTTTTCTTGGCGCCACCCCTTGGGCTGCTTTTGCTGATCTCGTGTTACCGCGTGTGAAGTAAAAGTTTGGGAAGAGACGATTCGCGCTTTTCAGTCTTCGTACTTTTCAGATCGTTTTCTGCCGTTCAGTTTGTGCTTGTGGGTTCGTATCTTGACTTTCAGGGCATCTAGGCAGGTCGTATCTGTTTTACAGTGCGTTCTTGCCTGTTCGTTTCTGATTTTCAGTTCGTTATTCATAGGCCTTGCTGTTCTAAAGTGCGTTCTGTTCTGTACGTTCTGATTAGACGACCGTTTCCTAGCCATGTCGCCTGGACGTTCTCGTCGTCGAGTTCGTGCTGTGCGTGCGCTTGGAGTTGGTCTGCTTGTTTTGGACCAAGACCAGTCCATGAATGGTGTGAGGAGGAGTTCATGGACCAAGAATTGGTTGCTCCAGCGGGACCAATTCTGCCACATGCCTCTGCTGCGGGAGATCGTCGAGAATAATCCTGAGGACTACAGGAATTTTCTGCGGATATCTGACCCCGTTTTTCAGGAACTGTTGGCTTTGGTGTCCCCCTATATTACCAGGAAGGACACCGTTATGCGGGAAGCCATCAGTGCTGAGCAGAGGCTCATCGCCACGTTGCGTTACCTGGCGACAGGGAGAAGTCTTCAGGACTTGAAGTTCACCACAGGCATCTCCCCCCAAGCTCTGGGCCTCATAATCCCAGACACCTGTTCTGCCATCATCCAAGTCCTGCAAGAGGACTATATTAGGGTAAGTTTGCTCCCTTAACATCACATTTTATGTATTACATGTATGCTAATGTATTGTATTTCTTTCATCCTTCCCTAATTACCATGATTGTAATATGCTGAGAATGTCCCCTTTGTCCCCATGCATGTTGGAAGCTTTAGATTGCCCCTTTTTTCTACTCCATAAATATTTCCCTTCACTAACTTTTCCAGCAGGGGCGCCTGTTGCTCCAAATGTTTGGGGGTTCAAACCCCAATTTAGGAAATAAACTTCCTCCTTTTTTGCTCTGGTGCCTATTAAACGCCCCCAGTTGTCCCCTCCAATGCAGCCATTTTGTTCCCTCAAATGCAGCCATTTAGTCCCCTCTAATGCAGCCAGTTTACCCCCAGCCCTGCACTTACCTTCTTGTGGTCAGCGCCATCCTTCTTCTGTCCTTGATGTCTTCTCCTTCCCTTCATGTTGCATCAGCCAATCATGTTACCATTAAACAGACTTGGTGAACATGATTGGCAGAGCAGCCTGTCAGTGTTTACCCAAGGAATGCCCCCCCCCCTGCGTCCCCGATTTTTATTTTAGGAAGCTAGGAAGCCAATTACATCCCTCAGGTTGTAATGTGCAAGACTATTTTACTACCTGTTTCTGCTATGCAATTTTAACCCCCTAAATGCCACAATGATTCATATGTCGGTCACTTTACAAGAGGCCATCCACCTGAATAGTGTGCGGCATAGACAATACATAGGTTCATGCAACGCATGAACCTATGTATTGTTCTGAGTGATGGGCACAGGAGAGAGGGGGCAGTGCTCCAGCGCCCACTCTGGACGCACCACCACTGCAATGCTATCCTGTGGCCAAACACATCTCCCCCCCCCCAAAATAATTTAGTAATGGCCCATCAGAGGGGGTGATGAATATGATAAATGAGCCTTCCATTATACTTTTTTTAAACACCTTAATAAACGTATAATTTGATTGATGTTGGCCTCTAATTTTTTGGGATAGAATTTCCTTGTAATGTATGACTTTGTTTTTCTAATATTATTTCATCTTGTTTCACTCCACAGCTTCCTTCCACGCCACAGGAATGGCAGACTGTGGCATCGGAGTTTGCCACGCGGTGGGACTTCCCCAACTGCGGTGGTGCCATAGACGGGAAGCACGTCCGCATCGTGCCGCCACCCCGTTCTGGGTCCTACTACTACAACTACAAGGGGTTTCATAGCATTGTGCTGATGGTGGTGGTGTCAGCACGGTATGAATTCCTCTATGTTGATGTAGGGAAGAATGGCCGGATGTCCGATGGGGGATCCTTCATCCAGACGGAGTTTGCCCTCCGTCTCCAGAGTGACGACCTTGCATTGCCACCGGATGCAGGGAATATTGAAGGACTCCCTTTTGTTTTTTTGGCTGATGAAGCCTTCGGACTCGGACGGCATTTTATGAGGCCATTTCCACAGAGGACCCTGACCCCAGAGAAGAGGGTGTTCAATTACCGCCTGGCCAGGGGCCGAAGAGTCGTTGAAAATGCCTTCGGCATAATGGCCAGCCGGTTCCGCCTTTTTATGACTTCCATCCACTTGGCGGACTACAAAATAAACTATGTAGTGTTATGCTGCTGTGTGCTACACAATTTTCTTTGCTGCAAACCTAAATCATATATGGCCTCAGTTTTGCCAGAGGCTGGACTTTCCCCTGCAAATCCCCTTCCGGGCCTGGAATCTGCCCGTCTTGGCTTGCCCCCCAAAATGCCCGTGAGGTTCGGGACAAATACATGGAGTATTTCACGGGTAGGGGGGCAATTCCTATGCCAGCCTATGTCTAAGTATCCCAATAAAAAGCTTGTTTAAACCTTTAATTATTTGTTCTTTCCTGTCTCCTAGTTTGTCTTTGTGCATTTGTAGTGGCAAGTGTATTTTACTTTAGTAAATAACAACCATTTCACTATGTAACCTTACAAAAGAACCAAATAAGCTTAGAGGGTATTATAAAAAGAAGCTACACGTTGTTTGTGGTCAAATATTTTACTCTGTGCACATTCTCTTCATTTTTTTTTTTTTTTTTTACTTTTGGGTTGGCCTGGCCCCAACCCGGCAATTTTTTGCTTATGAAAATACAAAAATAACAGTTGCATTTCAAAAATTACAACATTGGATACCTCTGAGCAATCGGAGACATTCACTTACACAAACTATGTCTCTATGTGCCCGTCCTAATATGGGGTCCTGCCACCCCTTGGCCAGCCAAAAATTGAATATGCACACATTTGGGATTTTTTTCATCTAGGAAGTTTACAATCCTGATCCCTATTGTCAACATGTGCTATCTGCCATCAGGGGTGATCAATGGACGTGTTTTGGGGGTGCATCCCCTTCCTCAGTTCACCGACTTTTGATACGAGGAAGGGGTTGCACCCACAAAAGACGTACATGGATATCCCCTGATGGCAGATAGCACATGTTGACACACTGTGTGCATATTCAATTTTTGGCTGGTTTGATAGTCAAAAAAATTAAAAAAATTACAAAAACAAACATATAAAAACAAATGTGTTTGGATGGCTTATTGAATTCTCCCCAAAACATTGAGAATGTCTTTAAATGTTTGTTCCATCACATGGATTCTTTGTTTAATTAGGTCCAGTTCCGTGCTACATTCCATCACTTGCTGGATGAGGCGGAGGGCACTGTCAGCAGAGAACCGTGTACTATCCTTCACAACATTTACATCCCCTAAAAACCAAAAAAAAAATGTATTATAACTCTGCAGGCCTACCTCTCTTACCTGAAGCTGTGGTGACAGATACTGACCTGTTGTGGTGACCAGATCCACAACGTCATCCACCTCTCCTTCCTGCACTTCTCCTTCCTCCACCTCAACTTCCTGCACATCTTTCGGTTGTGGGTCTTTGGGAGTTTGGGGTTGCTTGGAAGTTGTGGGGTGCATGTGCTCCCTGGAGTGTCCTCCTCCCAGTCTTCTCTCCCCTATGAGAATAAAACCAAAGGTCTATTTATCACACTGTAAATCTCATTGTTAAAATAAAAACAGGCTAAATTGCTTGGAAGTGGGGTACAAGTGTGTGTTTGTGCGGAATTTAAAGAAGAATGCATTATTTATGACCCCAAATATGTTTAGTATTCACATTTGGATGTAATTTTTTTGACATGGAGGCACCACAAAAATTCTCTTATGCACCTGTGTGGGACACCCAAAAAAGGCGGGTCTGGTGGCCCACACTATAGTGCTCCAAAGTACAGATGTGGAAGCAGCTGCTGAGTGTCCTCTCCTTTACACTGATAAAAGTTTGCATTTCATTCTCTTTACAAACACATCATCTAGACTAAAAAATTATCAACAATATTTGATCAAAAATGGCAGATGTCTAATTACTTTTGTGGCTCTAAAATAAGCCAAAACTGCGGATAGTGGCCGAACGAAGTGTCGGTAACGTAACGAACGATTACTGTGCCCAACCAAGTTCAAAATATTACATTTTGGAAGGGAGTCCAATATGAGAAAAAAAAAAAAACATGTCAGTTTATAAAAAGATTAATAGCAGAAAAGTCTACATTTTACTTACTTTTAGCGAGCATCCTCTTTATGCTCCTCAACTGGTCTGGCTCCCTCAGTTTGAGGTCTGACCACCTCTTTCTGAGCTGCTCATTTGAGCGTTTCACCCTGAACTTCGCCCTCAGACTCTTCACAACTTTAGTGAGGATTTTGGCATTCCATCTATTTGGTTTGCTATACGGCCCATGCTTGGCATCATAATCAGCCTTGAGCAAGATGTCCACCATCTCCGCCATCTCCGCCAAAGACATATTCGATGCCTTGAATCTCCTCCTTGATCGTGACGTGTCCTCGGTCTCCGGGCTTGTCTCCTCGTTAGTTGCGGAATTATCAGACACCTGCTGTAACTCCGCCATATCTGTCTGCGCGCCGAAAGAGAAGGGGCGGGGAAAAGATGTTAGTTAGAACGTCATGGGCGGGCGACGTGTGCGGAGCGACGTGTTCGAATTTTGACGCATGCGTGGTGTGTATATAGCAAACACACATGTGACTATAGTACGTTCGGTGTGCGGAGAGAGGAGTTCAAGTGACGGACGTGCGAACGAAGGTATGTGATTTTGTGACTTGTAAAAATTGTTGGCCTATACTGTCTTGAGATTGTTGGAGGATATATATGGTGACTAGGATGTTAAGGAGGTTAGACTGTTTGCCTCACATTAGTTAAATATAATTTATTTAACTTGCAGATACAATATGAATGTCTTTATTAGCGACAAAGAGTTCCTGGCGGAATTTATTGACCAGGTAAGGGAGCTGCCGGCTCTGTGGGAGACGAAAAACCCCATCCATAAAAAAAAGGGGTGAGAAAAGCAGCGCTGGAGAAGCTGCTCCCATTTGTGCATACCAAGGTGCCCACAGCCACAGCAAAACAAGTGGACACTAAAATTGGGAGCTTGAGAGGTACCTACAGGACTGAACGCTCTAAGGTGCTGGCTTCTCAGAGGTCAGGAGCAGCAGCAGATGATGTTTATGTCCCGATTTTGTGGTACTACAACAGGATGTCCTTCCTGGATGACCACATTGACACAAGGCCATCACTCTCCACTCTTCCCCCCAGACTTCCCTGCAGCCAACCTGAGCCTTCTCTGGAGCAAGAGGAGGCAGCCATCCTGGATGATCCTGATTTGGCCATCTGGAGCCAGGTATAGTATTAACTGAAAATGTATTGGGATAAAATTAATGTTTGACAAATATGTCAGGATGAGAAACAAACATTATTTTGGATTCCACAAGTGAAATCAAGATCTGTAGACATTATTCTGCACTTAATTGGGTGCTAAATAGTCAATCTGATGTAGTGGTATATTTAAAGCAAGGATTTATGCATTTACATTCTAATTGCTTCAATCAGGATTACAAAGTTTGATGCAAAGATTAAACCAACATATTAAACTATGTTCCTTTTTCATACACAGGATGAAATCAGCCAGGAGGAGGGTCTGGAAACTGTCAGGCAGGAGGAGGAAGGGCCCAGTGGCAGCCAGGAGGTGGCAGGGCCCAGTGGCAGACAGGAGGTGGCAGGGCCCAGTGGCAGACAGGAGGTGGCAGGGCAAAGGAGAAGCACCAGATCCCAGGTGCCTCCCATCCGGCTTCACAAAAGAGGCAGGAGGGACAGGACCACCAGTGAGGCAGCAATGGCCCTTATTAAAGAGGCCCATGCCACCCTCAAGGAGCCCACATCCCCTGAAGAGGCAATTGCCGGCCTAGTGGAGGCTAAGTTCAAGGTGATGAGCATGGAGCAATGCCTCCTATGCGAGCCCCTGCTCATCACCTTGCTCAACAAGGGGGTGATGGAGAAAATTACACCCAATACCGCCATATGTGAGGTGGCCCAACTGACCCAACCTCAACCTCCACCTCCACCTTCTTCTTCTGCCCCACCCCCTTCTGCTACACCTCCACCTTCTTCTTCTGCCCCACCCCCTTCTGCTACACCTCCACCTTCTGCCCCACCCCCTTCTGCTACACCTCCACCTTCTGCCCCACCCCCTTCTGCTACACCTCCACCTTCTGCCCCACCCCCTTCTGCTACACCTCCACCTCCTCCTCCTGACAGGAGTACCGCTCCAGTGGGCCAGCCTCCAGCCAAACGAAGAAGGAAGGCTGCAGGGAAGGCTTCAGGAAAGGCAGCAGGGAAGGTTGCCAGGAAGAAGAGGAAGTGATGGCCTTGCTTCATTGTGGTCGGACAGAAGGCAGCCTGTTGTAGTACCACACACTTGGGACATATATATCACCTGCTGCTGTTCCTGACCTCTGGGAGGCCAGCATCAGATTGTGTTCAGAAATGTTGGCCTTCTCAAGCTCCCAATTTTAGTGTCCACACAGGGTTGCTGTGTGCTCTGGGGTCCCTGGGATGCACAAATGGCAGCAGCTTCTCCAGCGCTGCCTTCTCTTTATTTAATTTATAAACATGAATAAATGTGATTTTTGTTTAAGTTCATACTTGACTATGTGTATTTTTAAATAAACAAAATCAAGCTTTGGAGTAAGCAGATACATTTGACTGACAATAAAAGGGACAGATATCACCCCCCCAAAAGAATAACTTAATCTGATTAGCACAAAACATGGTGGGAAATTTAACTAATATAGATTCCAAAATTAAATGGGAGATCACTATCAAAACATTGTGAAATTATAATTAACATCATTTTGAAAAATCTAACCATTTAAATTATTCCTAAAAACTTGCACGATATAATACACATAAATCTTATAAAGAGCAGCATGAAAAGGTTAAAAATAAGGCATAACTCTGTGTGAATATCAGCAGCAAAAGAAGGTCACTCGTTTTGATTAATGTAACATTCTAACGAAGATTTCAATGCAGAACATTTAAACGATGAAATATTTTTGAGCGTGACGAATATGCTCTCTCCATTACGAAGGCTTGTTTTACCAGAAGATGCGCTCCCGTCTCATAGTTGCTTGTGAGCATGCGCGCTTTTGGAAGAGTCGTAAAAGCATACACACAAACCATTTTCTCGTCACAAAACAGGCCGACGAGAAACACGACGAGGAAATCTGGAATCCTGACGAGAAAATAGAGAGCAGGTTCTCTATTTTCTCGTCGAGATTCTCGGCAATTTTCTCGTCGTAAAACCATACACACGAACGTTTTTCTAGACAAAAAAACTCTCGCGGCACTTTTCTTGACTGTTTTGGACGAGAAAAACGGTTGTGTGTACGAGGCCGTTTTGTTTGACAGACATTCCATAATTTACTATAATTCTATTTCTTGATATTGTCAGTATTCTTAATTTGATTTTGTGTACTACAAAGTGTTTGTGGAAAAAAAAAATACTTTAACCACTTACAGACTGGAAGATTTGCCTGCTTAATGACCAGGCCATTTTTTGCGATTCGGCACTGCGTTGCTTTAACTGACAATTGACTGACAATTGCGCGGTCACGCAACATTGTACCCAAACAAAATGAATGTCCTTTTTTCCCACAAATTCCCATGTGTGGTATGGAGATGAGTGAGGGGCAGATGGCCCACACCCATCTCCATACCACTGCAGGGCGGAAGTGACGTCAAAATGTCACTTCCGCCCATAGCTCTTAAAGAGACATATTTTTTTTTTAACCACTTGCCGACTGCCTCCTGTAAATGCCTGATGTGTGGTCGCGCGCGCACCGGCGGCGCTCTCGACCCTGCCGCCTTCCCCATGAGTCGGACCGCAGGTCCCGCGGACTCCATCGCTGCGGGAATCCCCGCGATCGTCTCACGGAGGTATAGACATCTTCGCTCCTAGTGTACTCGGAGCGAAGATCAGTGTCATGTGACACACAGCCTATCCCCCCTACAGTAAGAAACACTCAATAGGGAACACTTAACCCCTACAGCGCCACCTAGTGGTTAACCCCTTCACTGCCAGTGTCATTTTTACAGTAATCAGTGCATTTTTATAGCACAGATCGCTGTAAAAATGATAATAGTCCCAAAAATGTGCCAAAAGTGTCCGATGTGTCCGCCATAATGTCGCAGTCACGATAAAAATCGCTGATCGCCGCCATTACTATTTAAAAAATATATATTAATAAAAATGCCATAAAACTATCCCCTATTTTGTAGATGCTATAACTTTTGCGCAAACCAATCAATAAACGCTTATTGCGTTTTTTTTACCAAAAATATGTAGAAGAATACGTATCGGCCTAAACTGAGGAAAAAAAATATATAATTATATATTTTTTGGGGATATTTATTATAGCAAAAAGTAAAAAATATTGCATTTATTTTTCAAAATTGTCACTCTATTTTTGTTTATAACACAAACAATAAAAACCGCAGAGGTGATCAAATACCACCAAAAGAAAGCTCTATTTAGGGGAAAAAAAGAACACCAATTTTGCTTGGGAGCCACGTCGCACGACCGTGCAATTGTCAGTTAAAGCAACGCAGTGCCAAATTGCAAAAAGGGGCCTGGTCCTTTAGCTGCAAAATGGTCCGGGGCTGAAGTGGTTAACTACATTTTTTTTTATTATTGCATTTTAGTGAAAATATGACCCCAGATCTCATATTTAAGAGGTCCTGTCATGCTTTTTTTTATTACATGGGATGTTTACATTCCTTGTAATGGGAAAAAAGTGACACAATTTAAAAAAAAAAAAGAACAGTGTAAAAATGAAAAATAAAAAGGTAAAATAAACAATATTTTTTTTTTTAAACGCACCATGTCCCGCCGAGCTTTCGTGCAGAAGAGAACGCATACACTTTTGCAGCGCCCGCATATGAAAACGGTGTTTAAACCACACATGTGAGGTACGTTCTGACAGAAAGTATTGCAATGACCTCCATTTTATTCTCTAGGGTGTTAGAAAAAAATATATATAATGTTTGGGGGATTTTCTAGCAAAAAAAAAACTGTTTTTAACTTGTAAACACCAAATCTCAAAATGAGGCTTGGGGCTGAAGTGGTTAAGTGTATTTTAGTGGTTGCACAGCTTTTGATTGTGGTTATTTTTTGTAATTATTTTTTCACATTATTAGTCACTTAACTGGTACATTGATTTATGTTGTATTTTAGAGGTGTTTTTTATTATCAGGGGTGCTGCTAGTTTTCAATTGTATGTGTTCGTTCTGAATTTCAGCAATCTGTAACAAACCCATCAGAATACTTTCTGCTGACGTCAGACCTTTTGCAAATGCCATAAAGCAGGGGTCTCCAAACTTTCTATGAAAAGGGCCAGTTTTCTGTCCTTCAGACTTTGGAAGGGCCAGACTGTGGCCAGTGGAAGTAAATTATTGGGGAAAAATAATGCCCTATCAGGGGCAATATTATTATTAGTGGGAGAAATTGTGTCTCATCGTTGATGTCATTGGGGTTGAATTGTGCCCCATCGTATAAGTCATTGGACCCCATTATTGGTGTCAGTGGGAGGAATTGTGCCCCATCATTGATGTCATTGGGGCCCCATTGTTGCAGTCATTGGGAGGAATTATGCCTCATTGTTGGGGTCAGTGGGAGAAATTGTGCCTCCTTCATTGGTGTCACTGGGGGAATTGTGCCCTATTGTTGGTATCAGTGGATGAAATAGTGCCCCAACGGCTGGATAAAAGCAAGCAAAGAGCCACATATGGTCCCCGGGCCGCAGTTTGGAGACCACTGCCATACATTAAATGATAGTAGAAAGAAATATTACATTTATGTTTTTATTGTAGGTGTTTTATTATATCTCTTTGTGAAAAATAGGACATGTATTAAAAATATTGTGCAGTAGTCAGCAGTAGATACATTAATTCTTGTCTGCGAGAGGGATGAGAATGGTGTCACACACACCCATCCACACATTAAGATGTTGATGGGCAATAAAAAACTTTTTTTTATAATGGAATTTCATACATACACTTCAACCATTCTGGGTCTTTAGTTCAATAACTGCACTAGTGTGTATGTAGAGAGGTAAAGAAGGCAAGTTGTCTCTTCAGCCTCCAGCCCTGGTGTCCCTTTTGTGGCCATAATAACTTTCCTTGTTAGGATGCTACTAAGGGTTGTCGGTCAACTTGGGTAGGTTGATGGTAGCACAAGACAGTCCACCTAGGGGCAGGAAGTGTAATCCCGGCCCTGCCTATAGCATACTTTATAGTCAGAACTTTAACAGCAACATTTAGTGAAAATGGAGAACATTAATTTTATTTCTGCCTTTGCAGCCACAAAACGTATATGGATAAGGAAAATCTGACAATAGTAAATTAATTCTTTTTTTGGGGGTTCCCCTGACTTGGTGGAATCAGATTTCTTCTTTTTATTCTCATATTGTCTACTTCAACTGTCACAGTGCTCCTCGATATTATGATTATTATATTGGTGTCAACCAGAGAAAGTCTACATTCCCCCATGTACTTGTTTCTCAAGAACTTCTTATTTTTAGAAATGTGTCTAGTGACTGTTATTGTCCCCAATAAGTTACATATTATATGGATGGATGGAGCCGCCGTACCTGTTACTGCATGCGTCATACAGAACTACTTGTTTGTAGCATCAGGTACTTCAGGAACTTCTGAATGTTACCTTCTCACCTTGATGTCCTATGACCGATACTTGGCCATATGTAAACCTTTACACCAGGGATATGCAATTAGCGGACCTCCAGCTGTTGCGGACCTACAAGTCCTATGAGGCATAGCAAGTCTCTGACAGTCACAAGCATGACACCCAGAGACAGAGGCATGATGGGACTTGTAGTTTTGCAACAGCTGGAGGTCCACTAATTGCATATCCCTGCTTTACACTATAACACGATAATGGGCCACATCCTTCAATATTACTTGGTTGTCTTCTGCTGGTTGTTGGGTTTCCTTTTAACATTGGTCCCACTGATTCTTCTAATGATGCTCAACCATTGTGGTCGGAATGTCATTGACCATTACTTCTGTGATCGTGCTCCTTTTTTGATAACTGCATGTTTTTCTGTTCGACCCCTTGGTTGCTACTCCATTTATTTTAATCATTATAAGTTATGTGTGGATTTTTGTAGTTATACTTAGAATGCCATCCATCGGCAGTAGGAAGAAAGCTTTCTCTACTTGTAGCACTCACCTCATAGTGGTGGGTTTGTTTTATGGAGCCGTGTTAATAAATTATTTTACTCCAGCCAAAGGACTTTCCGAATCCATCAGCAAAATGTTATCAGTTATATTTACTGTAATAACACCATTGTTCAATCCCATTATCTACAGCCTGAGGAATAAGGATATGCATGCTGTCATTTTTAGTTATGTACAGTACAAGAAATTAATAGTACAGCATTTAGAAATATTATTAGGATTGTCATATTTGAATCATCAACCATAACATGTCCACCTTGGATCAAAGTTTGAATGGCAATGCTCAATTCTTTTTTGAGTGAAAACGATTTATGCTTCATTTATACATTTTTATTTACAATAGGAGCATCTCAAAAGCTTAAAGTGTACCTTTACCCAGTCTACGGACTTTAAATTATTAACACATTCTCATATTGGAGAGCATTGAAGAAAATCCTCATTTACCTTTGTACCTGCTTGTAATGTGAAGTAACTCATTCTCAAAGATCCTCAAAAATCATACAGTGAGAACTATTTGTTTACATCTGGCAGATGGAGCCTCTCCCTGCTTTTTGAGTGGATGTTTATTACTATTCATTGTCATAATCATGATTCCAGGAGTTTATCCTATTCACCTTTAGGGGATATTCGTCTGCTCCCCCATTTGGGGAATAGGCCCATTTACCGGTGAAAAAATGTTATCTAATTTCCTGGCCATATGGTGCTATCTGCCTTGATCCTTTGTTTAACAGCTTGCTGTGGCTTTACCTGGAAGTATGGCGGTTCTGTTTTGGCCCCTATGTCTACCCCCAAGACATTGAAAAGATAAGGTTTACACACATGGCTTCTGTCATACCATTATCTGAAATTGTAACACACAGACCCAAACATCCTGAGGAAGCACAACCGACTTCAAAACGTGTTGATGGTGGATTTGGAAAAACACACCGATATTATGTGTCATATTTATACAATAAGTTGATGTACATTAGATCAATATGGGTGTTGATTTCCAATCCTAGGTTGGGTGCGATTTGCATACATTCTGTCTTATGATTACCCTATGGTGTTTTTAACTTTGCGTCATGATTATATGGGATGTAGTAAAAATCAATGATTTTATGCTATATTTCTGCTTCTTGATGTCCTGATAAATTCAGTCAATGTTGAACAACACTTTTGTTCCTTTTTTTTTTTTTTTTTTTGCGGACATTGAAACTACTCTCTCACCTTTGTACCCTCTTGTAATGTGAAGTAACTCATTCTCAAAGATCCTCAAAAATCACAACAAAAGGTGCTTATGCACACTGCAGCTCAGCTTTTATTTCAGCTTGAAGAAGCTTGTGATTTTTTGTGTTCTTGTGCATGTTTGTATTGAGCTTCTTCAAGATCCTTTGAGCTAATTTGAGATTCTTTGAGCTCTTTTGAGCATAAGCGTTTTTTTTTGTTTTTTTTCACAAACCTTCCTAGATAGTATTTTCTTAACTACTGTATGGACGAATGAAAAGCTGAAACAAACGTTTTTGCGCGTTTTCAAGCTTCTTTGAGCTTTTTTGAACTCTTTTGAGATTATGTTTAGCTCTTTGGGGCACTAGCTCCTCTCAAAAATGCGAGTTTGTTGGGGATTTTTCTGCCTGTAGGAGCATATGCCTTAAAACGCCTGAAAAAGCCATAGTGTGCATGGACACATTGGCTAACATGGAGGGGAGTTTCCAGGAAGGAAAAATAGGAGCTCAAAAGAGCTTTAAAAGCCTGTAGGAGCCGCTTCTTTGAGCTGCAGTGCGCCCTAAAGTAGAGGTTTAATAAGTTTCTATGAAACACCCACTGTTTGTTTACATTAGAATTCTGGCAGTCTGACAAGATTCTTATGTAATAGAAAATACAATGCCCACTAGTGATAATTAATGGCTTGTTTAAAATGCCTTGTAATTTTTTGTTAAAAATATGTAAATAATGTTTTGTCTGGGCACAGGTTCCCTTTAGCCTTTTTAAGGGAGGATTAGAATCCCTATCCAAATTTCTTGATATCTGTGTCCCACAGGGTAGAACAACCCTGTCTATTTGTATTGGTCTCTGAGACAGAAAGTGATGCGAAAACAAAACTTTAATTCACAATGCTTGCAGCTACAGAGATAAATGTGGGTTTGCTCTAAAATGCTTCATAATGTTTGTTTAGAATATGTAAATCATTTGTATATGCATGGTCTGGGCACTTTAAAGAGGAAGTAAACTCTGATCCATTGCTTGTACCCATTGTTCCTAAGATTTATGAACAGTCTACTGACCGGAATGGTACCAGCTGATTGGAGAAAAGCCAATGTAGCACCAATATTTAAAAAAGGGCCATGATACATACCTGGGAATTACAGACCAGTTAGCCTAACATCAATACTATGCAAGCTCTTGGAGGGGATGATAAGGGACTATATACAAGATTTTAGTAATGAAAACTGTATCATTAGCAGTAATCAGCATGGATTCATGAAGAATCGTTCTTGACAAACCAAACTATTAACCTTCTATGAGAAGGTGAGCTGCCATCTAGACAAAAGTAGGCCCGTAGACGTGGTGTATCTGGATTTTGCAAAAGCATTTGATACATAAACAATTACTGTACAAAGTAAGGTCTGTTGGCATGGACCATAGGGTGAGTACATGGATTGAAAACTGGCTACAGGGTCAAGTTCAGAGGGTGGTGATAAATGGGGAGTACTCGGAATGGTCAGGGGTGGAAAGTGGGGTCCCCCAGGGTTCTGTCCTGGGACCTATCCTGCTTGATTTGTTCATAAACGCCCTGGAGGATAGGGTAAACAGTTCAATGTCAGTATTTGTGGACGATACAAAGCAAAGCAGGGCAATAACTTCTCCGCAGGATGTGGAAACCTTGCAAGAAGATCTGAACAAATTAATGGGGTGGGAAACTAGATAGCAAATGAGGTTTAATGTAGAAAAATTTTAAATAATGCATTTGTGTGGCAAAAATATGAATGAAATTTACTCACTGGGGGGGGGACCTCTGGGGGAATCTAAGATGGAAAAGGACCTGGGGGTCCTAGTAGATGATAGGCTCAGCGATGGCATGCAATGCCAAGCTGCTGCAAGCAAAGCAAACATAATATTGGCATGCATTAAAAAGGGGATTAACTCTTGAGATAAAAACAATAAATCTCTCAAGACTCTGGTCGGGCCTCACCTGGAGTATGTTGTCCAGCTCTGGGGACCAGTCCTCAGGAGGGATGTGCTGAAACTAGAGAGGGTCCAGAGAAGGGCAACAAAGCTAATAAAAGGACAGGAGGATATTAGTTATGAGGAAAGGTTACAAGCACTGAACTTGTTCTCTCTGGAGAAGAGACGCTTGAGAGGGAATATGATTTCAATGTACAAATACCGTACTGGTGACCCCACAGTAGGGATAAAAAATTTCCGTGAAAGAGAATTTAATAAGACATGCGACCATTCACTAAAATTAGAAGAAAATAGTTTTTTACCTTAAACTGCGTAGAGGGTTCTTTACTGTAAGAGTGATGGGGATGTGGAATTCTCTTCCACAGGCGGTGGTCTCAGCGGGGAGCGATAATTTAAAAAAACTATTAGATAAGCACCTGAATGACCACAACAAACAGGGATATACAACGTAATACTGACATAAAATCACAGGTTGGACTGATGGACTTTTTTCAGGCTTGCCTACTATATGTAACATTATGGCCTTAATTTGCAGGTCATAAAAAAAAATGCCAGTTTACTTCCTCTTAAGTGGTGCATGGTCTGTTCACCTTTACAAAAAATAAGAAATGCACATTTTTTTGTTAGGAGTCTGTAAAACATTGCACCAGCAGATTGTGGGTGTAATGTCATGGTCCTAAAAGATATAATTAGAAAGACAGAGCATACCGGTTCCTAGTGCAACACAGTTAATTGAATAAAGATAAAAAGTAGCAAAGTATCACTAAGCACTTACATTGTATTCATGTAACAAGCACGTCTGTGTTAGGCTGTAGTGGCTCTCCCGCATTCAGGGTTCCAGGCTGGATGCAGGGCAGGCTGACAGTCTGTGTTCCTAATGTATCAGCGTTTGGCTGCCGACAAGCTGCACATGAGCCGCCCGTTTACAGCGAGGATCCTAAGAGGGCAGGAAAACTTGATCTCAAACAGAGCCACCTGGTAGATGACGCAAAAAGTTGCTATGACAACGCGTTTCAGAGGCCATTGTCCTGTTTGTGTAGCTGTCTGCCCCTACCTCCGATACAAGCAGACAGTTACACTCTGATAGGAAGACTATCACTACTAGAGCACGCAACAGCACCCTAGTAGTTCATCGAGAGGTACAAGCCGACAGACACAAAGGCTGTCAGTACTAGTAGTTTTCACATTCACAGAACACTGTGAATGAATGACACGGCTGGGCGGCTACAGGCATCATCCCAATATGCTTTTTTTCAGCTGGTGATGCTCTTTTTTGGGAACGTGATCTTAGTGACTAATTAGCTGCTGGATTGCTTTTACAGATGCCTTCCACCTTCCTGTGCTCTCCCGTCCCACCAGAACCACCAGCTGACTATAGAGATGACGAGCCCTGGTCTAGGGTCTAAGAAACCAGAAGTGACAAGTATTTTGTCACTTCCAGTTTCACCAGGATGCAAACCATTATCGGCCTATGAAAGCATCAGATCAAACTGATCTGATGTTCATCCCTTGTGATAGCAAAAAAGTTGATCAAATGCAAATACTGGATGGCATAAATAAATTGCAATGCCCCCCATTTTTTTCTCTAGGGCATCTGCTAAAAAAAAAAAAGATACTTCTGGTGAGAAACAATGCATACAGTACATAAATATATGTATAAGCTCACTCATTATAGGTGTGGTAGGCATACAGTATCTCACAAAAGGGAGTAGACCATGCACATTTTTGTAAATATTGTATTATATCTTTTCATGTGACAACACTAAAGAAATTACACTTTGCTATAATGTAAAGTAGTGAGTGTACAGCTTGTATAACAGTGTAAATTTGCTGTTCCCTCAAAATAACTCAAAACACAGCCATTATTGTCTAAACCATTGGCTGCAAAAGCGCCTTGAGGTGATTTAGTTCGCGTTTGTAGCGCTATACAAGTTATTCATTCATTCATTCATAAACCGCTGGCAAAAAATTGAGTACACCATTAAGTGAAACTGTTCAAATTAGGCCCAATTAGCCATATTCCCTCCCCGGTGTCATGTGACTCGTTAGTGTTACAAGGTCTCATGTGTGTTAAATTTGGTGTTATTGCTCTCATTCTCTCATACTGGTCACTGGAAGTTCAACATGGCACCTCATGGCATAGAACTCTCTCAGGATCTGAAAAAAAGAATTGTTGCTCTACATAAAGATGGCCTAGGCTACAAGAAGTTTACCAAGACCCTGAAACTGAGCTGCAGCATGGTGGCCAAGACCATACAGTGGTTTAACAGTACAGGTTCCACTCAAAACAGGCCTCGCCATGGTCGACCAATGAAGTTGATGTGCTTGGCGTCATATCCAGAGGTTGTCTTTGGGAAATAGACGTATGAGTGCTGCCAGCATTGCTGCAGAGGTTGAAGGGGTGGGGGGTCAGCCTGTCAGGGCTCAGACCATACGCCGCACACTGCATAAAATTGGTCTGCATGGCTGTCATCCCAGAAGGAAGCCTCTTCTAAAGATGATGCAAAAGAAAGCCCGCAAACAGTTTGCTGAAGACAAGCAGACTAAGGACATGGATTACTGGAACCATGTCCTGTGGTCTGATGAGACCAAGATAAACTTATTCGGTTCAGATGGTGTCAAGCGTGTGTGGCGGCAACCAGGTGAGGAGTACAAAGACAAGTGTGTCTTGCCTACAGTCAAGCATGGTGGTGGGAGTGCCATGGTCTGGGGCTGCATGAGTGCTGCCGGCACTGGGGAGCTACAGTTCATTGAGGGAACCATGAATGCCAACATGTACTGTGACATACTGAAGCAGAGCATGATCCCCTCCCTTCAGAGACTGGGCCACAGGGCGGTATTCCAACATGATAACGAACCCAAACAAACCTCCAAGACGACCACTGCCTTGCTAAAGAAGCTGAGGGTAAAGGTGATGGACTGGCCAAGCATGTCTCCAGACCTAAACCCCATTGAGCATCTGTAGTGAACCCTCAAACGGAAGGTGGAGGAGCGCAAGGTCTCTAACATCCTTCGACATATATTTAGCTACAGGGCTGGTGCTACCATTAGACAGCCACCTAGGGCGCCCTGCTGCCTAGGGTGCACGGCCACTTATGTTCCTACTCTCTTCTCTCTGCAGCAAGCAACTCAGTCTCAGCATCAGCAGGTAGCCGTTGCTCCATTGGCACATAGTGATAGTGTCAGAGGTGCAGCGGCGGCGTGGGACTGTGTCTGTCTCTCAACTCCCGAATGAATGGAAGCAAGCAAACATTCATTAATGGGCACTGGTATGCTGCATTGATGGGTGCCGGTAGGCTTCATTTGATGGGCGCTGGTGTGGCTACATTTGATGAGCGCTGGTGAGGCTACATTTGAGGGGCGCTGGTGTGGCTACATTTGATGGGCGCTGGTGTGGCTACATTTGATGGACGCTGGTGTGGCTACATTTGATGGGTGCTGGTGTGGCTACATTTGATGGGCGCTGGTAGGCTACATTTGATGGGCGCTGGTAGGCTACATTTGATGGGCGCTGGTGTGGCTACATTTGGTTGGGCGCTGGTGTGGCTACATTTGATGGGCGCTGGTAGGCTACATTTGATGGGCGCTGGTACACTACATTTGATGGGTGCTGGTAGACTACATTTTAAGGGAGCTGGAGAGGCTGCATTTGATGGGCACTTGGTGAGGCTGCATTGATGGGCGCTGGTGAGGCTACATTTGATGCGCGCTGGTGTGGCTACATTTGATGGGCGCTGGTAGGCTACATTTGATGGGCGCTGGTACACTACATTTGATGGGTGCTGGTAGACTACATTTTAAGGGAGCTTGAGAGGCTGCATTTGATGGGCACTTGGTGAGGCTGCATTGATGGGCGCTGGTGAGGCTGAATTGGATGGGCGCTGGTGTGGCTGCATTTGATGGGCGCTTTATTAAAAAGGTGGGGTATACATGAGCAGGGGAATTGGGGTGGGGTCAGGGGTGGAGCCAGGGGGGGCGGCCAGGTTTCACCTAGAGTGTCAAAAATCCTTGCATCAGCCCTGCTTAGCTATATGCAAACCTAAGGGCTTTTCAATGTGCCTTTGGTGTGTTTTTACTGTTCACAGGTACAACTGTACTGTATATTTACCGTATTTATCGGTGTATAACATGCACAGGCGTATAACACACACCTTAACTTTAAGAGGGACGTTTCAGGGAAAAAACTTTCCACAGCCCCCTGCGTATAACACGCAGGCACAGTTTACTCGCTATTTTCAGGGTAAAAAAGTGAGTGGGAGAAAAAGAAACCCTGGACTGCCGCACTCTGTATAGACAGTTATTTATTCCAAAATTTCAGGTAAAAAATCCAAATTCAAAATAAATCCATAAATCCAAAACAACAAATGCAGATGGTGTGCATGCAGGGAAGGGTCGCTAACGCGTTTCACGTCACGAATTGACGCTTACTCATATTTTACATACAGAGTGCGGCAGTCCAGGGTTTCTTTTTCTCCCATGCATCAGTGCAGAGCCAGCACCTGTGTGAGTGACCGGGCGGAAGCAGCTATTTGGTGAATTCTCAAGCTTTTGAGCGGTACGTTTTTCCTTTCCTCTGTAAAAAAGTGAGTGTTATACGCCAATAAATACATTAACTGTTTAAACTCTAAACCAGCTTCAGAATCTCACATGAAATTGAAAAATGCTAAGCATATTCAGTTAAATGAAAATTATAGACTCTCCAAAGAATATAAATTGCACGCCTGGGATGGGTTATCATTATTGCCATCAATGAGCAGGAATATATAGAGGGTTTGTGAACATTAACATTTTAGAGAAATAGAAAATAATAAAGCAAATGATGCGTGGAGCACGTTATTTTAATACATTTCTATTTTATTTCTTTTTAACACAGATAATTTTTTAGCATTGTCCCTAATTACATTTTTTTGTTTTTTTGTTTTACAGACATTCCATAAGCTATTATAGTTCTACTTCTTGCTATTGCCGGTATTGTTAATTTGATTTTATGTACTACACAGTGTTTATAGAAATTTAGAATTTAAAACATCCATGAATTGTACAATTTTATAAGATGGTACTGATTGTGCATATAAAACATATACAAACATTTTAAACATATTCAATTAAATCAAAATTGTAGACTTTCTAAAGAACAAAAATTGTATGCAATGGATAAATAGTCATTATTGCTATGAGTGACAAGGGAATATATAAAACGTTCATGAACAATAATATTGATGCTTGGAGCTTATATTTTTTATGCTTCTATTATTATTTTTTTCTTTTTAACTTAGTTCATTTTTTATATTGTGTTTTTTTTGTTTTGTTTTACAGACATTGCATTAGTTACTACAATTCTACTACTTGCTATATTCTATAGTCAATATTGTTAATTTGATATTTTTTTTGTGCTACAGAGCGTTTATATAATGAAGCTTAAAAAAACACTCCATGAAATTATATAGTTATATAGAATGGTACTGATCAAGCACTGAATATAAAACCTATAAAAGATGAATCCTGATTTTCTGAAATGATGGGGGGTAGGTATGGTCTTTTTGGCAGGTTTATGATGACAACAATACAGTTTCTCACAGTGTTTTCCATTTACAGTTGTGCTCATACGTTTACATACCCTGGCAACATTTATGATTTCTTGGCCATTTTTCTGAGAATATGAATGATAACACAAAAACTTTTCTTTCACTCAGGGTTAGTGTTTGGCTGAAGTCATTTATTATCAATCTACTGTGTTTAATCTTTTTAAATCATAATGACAACAGAAACTATCCAAATGACCCTGATCAAAAGTTTACATACCCTGGTGATTTTGGCCTAATAACATGCACGTAAGTTGACAAAAAAGGGGTTTGAATGGCGATTAAAGGTACCCTTCCTTACCTGTGATCTGTTTGCTTGTAATTAGTGTGTGTGTATAAAAGGTCAATGAGTTTCTGGACTCCTGACAGACCCTTGCATCTTCCATCCAGTGCTGCACTGACGTTTCTGGATTCTGAGTCATGGGGAAAGCAAAAGAATTGTCAAAGGATCTGCGGGAAAAGGTAGTTGAACTGTATAAAACCGGAAAGGGATATAAAAAGATATCCAAGGGATTGAGAATGCCAATCAGCAGTGTTCAAACTCTAATCAAGAAGTGGAAAATGAGGGGTTCTGTGAAAACCAAACCACGGTCAGGTAGACCAACTAAAATTTCTGCCACAACTGCCAGGAAAATTGTTCGGGATGCAAAGAAAAACCCACAAATAACTTCAGGTGAAATACAGGACTCTCTGAAAACATGTGGTGTGTGGCTGTTTCAAGATGCACAATAAGAAGAAAGATGGGCTGCATGGTCAAGTCCCCAGAAGAAAGCCATTACTACACAAATTCCACAAAGTATCCCGCTTACAATACGCCAAACAGCACAGAGACAAACCTCAAACCTTCTGGCACAAAGTCATTTGGAGTGATGAGACCAAAATGTAGCTTTTTGGCCACAACATAAATGCTACATTTGGAGAGGAGACAACAAGGCCTATGATGAAAGGTATACCATTCCTACTGTGAAACACGGAGGTGGGTCACTGATGTTTTGGGTATGTGTGAGCTACAAAGGCACAGGACATTTGGTCAAAATTGAAGGCAAGACGAATGCAATATGTTATCAAAAAATACTGGAGGAACATTTGCATTCATCAGCCAGGAAGCTGCGCATGGGATATACTTGGACATTCCAACATGACAAAGATCCAAAACACAAAGCCAAGTCGACCTGTCATTGGCTACAGCAGAATAAAGTGAAGGTTCTGGAGTGGCCATCTCAGTTTCCTGACCTCAATATCATTGAGCCACTCTGGGGAGATCTCAAATGTGCCGTTCATACAAGACAGCCCAAGAATTTACAGGAACTGGAGGCTTTTTGCCAAGAGGAATGGGCAGCTTTACCATCTGAGAAGATAAAGAGCCTCATCCACAAATACCACAAAAGACTTCAAGCTGCCATTGATGATAAAGGGGGAAATACACGGTATTAAGAACTGGGGTATGTAAACTTTTTATCAGGGTCATTTGGCTAGTTTCTGTTGTGATTATGATTTAAAAAGAGTAAACACGGTTGCTTGATAATAAATGGCTTCAGCCAAACACTAACCATGAGTGAAATAATTTTTTTTTATTCATATCTCTGAAAAATGGCCAAGAAATCATACATTTTTCCAGGGTATGTAATGGTAATTAATACTAATGGTATCGAATTCAACAATCATTATGTCTCTGATTGCAACTCAGGTAAAAAAGAACAATTTTCTCACCAAAATACAGAGAGGTTTTCTAAAAAGGTAACCTGTGTAATAAATGCTGTCCAATTGTCATCCACACATAGAACAATTTTTTAACACCTCTTGCTCTGAGGTCTACAAAATTTGGGGATTTTTCATCACTTTCTGTCTTGATGACAATAGTCATTGGGACAAATAGAGTGCATCTCCACAGTGGGCATCCAGGGATTCTATGTAAAGCTAGTTTTTCTCTAGATTATCCATTCCTCTTAAAACATTTTCCTTTTTCTAAATTCTTTCTAAATTCTCTGATTCTATTTGTTTATGTGAAGCGAATTCAAGTTAGGGTAAAATTACTCCTTCAATAAATTTGTATATGAATTGCATCATGGGAGTATTGGAGTAAAAAGCTAAAATTAAATGGGATATTTATTAAAAATGTGTCACAAAATTACAAATGAGAACAAGAAATCTTGAGTGTTAGATTTATCCATTAGAGGGTTTTAATACGTTCTTAATTTTACATATTTATTCTGAATTTTAGGACCCCTTACCAATAAATCAGAAGTCAGACCTTTATTACAATAAATAAGTAAAATGGTACAATTGCTAAAAAATAAATAAAAATAAATAAAATAAACTATTACATGTTATGGTTTTTAATTTTAGGTGTTGTATGACATGTATTAAACATATCTAGCCGTAGTCAGAGCTGGTGTTGTTGGTGAGAGGGCTGATAATGATGGGATACAGCAATTCATACATCATGATGTTGACTGACAGTAGCATATTACAGTGTACAGTGGAACCTCGGATTACGAGCATAATCCGTTCCAGGAGAATGTTCGTATTTCCAAAGTACTCGCATATCAAAGCGAGTTTCCCCATTGAAGTCAATGGAAATTAAAATAATTTGTTCCGTATTGACTTCAATAGCATGTAATACCGCATCCGGCCAGAGATGCGGGGGTGCCGGAGAGACGGAGAGCCTCTGGAACACACGGAAAGGCCCGAGGACAGCTTGGCAAACCTCGGAAAGGCTTGGGAATGGCGTATTTCTGAGTCTTTCCGATCATTTCCGAACTGCGCCGATGGGTTAGGGGAACTTTACTGGTCTGCACAAAATCCTGACCTCACCCCGATAGAACACCTTTGGGATGAATTATAGTGGAGACTGCGAGCCAGACCTTCTTGTCCAACATTAGTGCCTGACCTCTAATGCGCTTCTGGAAGAATAGTCAAACATTCCCATAGATACACTCCTAAACCTTGTGGACAGCATTCCCAGAAGTGTTGAAGCTGTTATAGCTGCAAAGGGTGGGCCAACTCAATATTGAACCCTACGGACTAAGACTGGGATGCCATTAAAGTTCATGTGTGTGTAAAGGCAGGCGTCCCAATACTTTTGGCAATATAGTGTATTTGACAGCCTCGGCCCACGCTCTGACCAGGTCACACCCCCAACACATTTCACTCCTCCCATGAAGCATAGTCATAGGGATCATGACTCTCCATTCCCATGACTAAGTGCAGTGAAATGCATTGGGGGGCGTGGCCCGGTTGGAGCCCAAGCTGAGGCTGTCATATACCTTCTTACAGGGTTTTCCAGAGATGTGTGACTTTCAGGACTTTTCCCTTTTCCATTAAAATAAATATGGCTGATTTAGTTTTGTACATGTTGACAACATCCAATATAAAAATATGTTCCTGTATATTTTGGAAGCAATAAAAAGTTTGGAAAAAAAGAATTGTCATATAAATTACATATCAATTAATAAAAAAAGCAGTGTAGCTTAACCAAAATCTATCATATACTAACAAAATATATACTACAAAAAATGTGAATATTCCAATATACTCAAATTATACATTTCAAAATTGTGTAAATTCAAAGTCCATTATCCAAATAAAAGTGCTCCGTGTTCCCACCACAATATAAATTGGCCACTCACCTTAAAGCCGTGACTCCTGTATTACCAGAAAGGTCAAAGCAAGCTGTGATCCCCTCAGGAACACCAAATGTATATGGGAAGGAAAGGGAAACACACAAGATCTAATGCTCTCTGTTTTAAAAATTGTAATATGTAAAATTGCGCTTACACATATGCCGGCATTCGGCTCTCTAGTAGGATGGCCAAGGGAAGATGTCACGCCCAAGGCTCTGTCCCCCTTATGCGTTACTTCCAAAGCTGGGACTTCTTCAGTGGGAGCCATATAAATTAATTCAATATAAATTATATATAATTTATCATTTCCCCCAAATGGGTCTGAAAGATGTTCTGATACAAAAGCAACAAATGGAAAAGTGCATCACATATCTTAATGCATTTTGTGAGTTTTGATTCACTTCACCAGGAGCAGATTTTATTCACAAGGTATCTATAAAGAGCAAATAAACAATAAAGTCATATAATAAAGGTCATAGACGTAAAGCTTGATTCTTCTGATCAAAAATGGTTAATGTGTTAGACTCAAATGGTAAAACTTAGAAATCAACCAGAATAAAACCGCAAACCTCCAGGAAGAACAACACCACCAAGGCAGGTCTGCCCCAAGAGCTGTGGAGGGAACTGAGCTCCCAAAGAGAAAGGCAGGGGAGGTGCAAGGATGGAATAACTGCACGGCAACAGAAACAGAACTACAGATGGAATCTGAGGATAATAGAAATGTAGATATGACCAACAAAGTTGGCAATACTACTGCAACAGTATGCAAATTGCATTAACATGTTCCCAACATAATAAAAATATATATATACTTTGAAAGTTATGACTAGGTATATGCCCGTAATAATTATCTGTTTATCGGGAGGAAAAAATGAATTTTAAGCAAGCTTGGTTATCATATTAATATTGATATATTTCTTTAGATTCAACGTGAAATACTCTGGAGGTTAAAGTGGAAGTAAACCCATCGATTTGATAGTTTCAGAAACAGTTAAAATTCCCGGATAGCAGGAATTGCTAGCTGTCACATTTGCTTGTGCTCTCAACCAAACTGTCAGGCCATCTGGTGTCATAACGGATCACATGTGCTGCATCATGGCAGTTGCATATCAAACAGAGGCCAAGATGGCAGCTTCCTTGGCTGAAACGATAGGAGGGTTTACCTCCACGTTAAGTCTTGTACTGTAGCTTTAACGCCCAGGAGCATATTGGATATATCTGTGTGTAGAGTATCCATGAGGGAGATAAGCATTCCCTCAAGATCAGAGAGGAATAAAGGCTGAGTTGAGGCTGGATACTCATCTAAAGATGGAGTCTGTGCCACATGCTAAGAGGCGATTTCAGCTGACATAGGGTCTGTCCTAGACATGTGCACACTGAAATATTTTGTTTCGGAATTTCGTATTCGTTCGAAAAATAAATTGATTTAGTTACTCACAAAATTCGTTTTTATCTATTCTGTTTTGTTAAAAAATGCATTAGTTCGAAAATCCAAATTAAGTTAAGGTCGAATCTGTCATTGAAGGCTCATGGTGTCTGTCGAATTTTCTAAGAAGATTTGACGCCGCAATCGTACATTTCCGGTCGAATGTTCCGCCTTCAAGCTATAGAAGAATTCTAATGTTGTATGACACTAGTAATAATTATATTTATAAATCATTATTACTAGTCAACCAACATTCAAATTCTTCTATAGCCTATGGGTCGAGCATTGACTTTCGACAGACACCATGAGCCTTCAATGACAGATTCGACGTTTGTATGTTTTTTGCTGCTTCGTCGAATCTTCGTCGTTAATGTTGAATGGTCTACCCCAACACTGTCTCTATAATGTTGAATCTTTTCTCTCTATGTCAAATCTTTCCTCTCTATGTAGAATAATCTTGGTTAAAACGATAACGAAAATACCCGAAATTCGGACGAAAATGCATTTGGACGAAAACGAATGCACATGTCTAATCTGTCCCCTGCTTGGATTTTTTTGATTTAGCTGGGCTATAGGTTGTAGAACTGTCAGGGAGTGAGGACTTACCATGTGTCATCGGGGCACTTGCAGAGATGACAGTGCAGATAGAGGAGTCTGAGCTGATGTCTGTGTCTAAGAAGTCGGCAGGCTTTGTGGGGAGAGAAAGCCGCCACTGCCGCCATGCTACTGTGAGAGAGAGCGGAAGGAAGCTAGTGAGCTTCTGTAGTCCGGATCACATTTTTTGGCGCTTCAGCATGTTTAGTAGGTATTCTTGGTTGTAGCTGTGGCAGGAAAGAAGGAGAGTAGCCCCAGAAGTCAATTGGGAGCCGCTTTATCTGGCAGAAGAAGCGGAACTCTAGTAAAAAGCTGCCGTCTTGGTCCCGGCTGGCCATGCCCCCCTCCCCTGGATGTACTTTCAAGAGTTCCATGAGTAGTGTTGCTGTGATGTATATTTCAATATCAGGGATAGTGGTACATCACTGTGTGTGCCAGATCACTATTACAATCTTGGTGGTAGCACAAGACAGTGCACCTAGGGGCAGGAAGTATAATCCCAATCCTGCCTATAGCATACTTTAAAATCAGAATTTCAACAGCAACATTTGGTGAAAATGGAGTATAGGTGATGCAGATCTTTAAATTATTTTTTCTTTTGCAGCCACAGAAACGATAATGGATAATGAAACTGTGACAACAGTAAGTTATTTTTTTTTCCTGGGGTTCCCCGGACTTGGTGGGTTCAGAGTTTATCTCTTTATTCTAATATTGTCTGCATATACAGTGACAGTTTTCCTTGATATTGTGATTATATTCTTAGTGTCAACCAGAACAAGTCTACATTCCCCTATGTACTTGTTCCTCAAGAATTTCTTATTTTCAGAAATGTGTTTAGTGACTGTTATTGTCCCCAATATGCTACGTATCATATGGGTGGATGGAGCCACCATATCTGTCACTGGATGCATCACTCAGAGCTACTTGTTTGCGTCTTCTGGCACATCTGAATGTTATTTTCTCACAGTAATGTCGTATGACCGATACCTGGCTATATGTAAACCTTTACATTATAACACAATAATGAACCACACCCGTCAATATTTTCTGGTTGTCATTTGCTGGATGTTGGGTTTCCTCTTGACATTGATCACGCTGAATCTTGTAAAAATGCTCAAGTTTTGTGGCAGGAACGTCATTGACCATTACTTCTGTGATCTTGCTCCTTTTGTGAGCGTTGCTTGTTCAGATACTTCTGCCCTGCAAATAGATATATTTGTTCTAACCATTCCCATGATTGCTGTTCCATTTGTTTTAATCATTGTAAGTTATGTGTGGATTTGTGTAGTTATACTTAGGATGCCGTCTATCAGCAGCAGGAAAAAAGCTTTCTCTACCTGTAGCACTCACCTCTTGGTGGTCGGTATGTTTTTTGGAGCCGGGCTAATAAATTATTTTATTCCAGTAAAAGGACATTCAGTAGCCATCAACAAAATGTTATCAGTTGTATTTACTATAGTAACACCATTGTTCAATCCCATAATATACAGCCTGAGGAATAAGGATATGCATGCTGCCATATTTAGTTATATACAGTGGTGGAAATGAAGATGACTACTTTGGAGTAATATTACGAGGGCATTCAAGTTAAACTGGGACTATTGAGTTTTACGTTTTACTTCCTCCTTTGCTCTGTACAAACCCTGCAAAGGAAAAGCATAATGGGCATTAGCCCATTATGTCACACTTACCTACAAACGAAGACCACGCCATCCCCTGAGAAAGCCCCGTCCATCTTCGCCCTTTATTCGTTCTGGGGCCGCGGACTCCGGCTCTGTGACTGGCTGGAGCTGCGTGACATCAGTAACGGCACACGCTAGGGAATAAACAGCACGGAGGTCCGTTTCTTCACAGCGCATGCGCCATCACCTGAGCACTACAAGTGAAATATCTCCTAAACGGCGCACGTTTAGGAGATATTTCCACTACCTATAGGTAAGCCTTATTCTAGGCTTACCTATAGGTAAAAGTCAAGAGGTAGGGTTTACAACCACTTTAAAAGAATACATTTTGAGGAATGAGTCAGAATCTGAATATTTTAATAATCCCAAAGGGAAAGTATTGAATGGAAACTGCATTTCATTTTACATATACTCCCCTGTTACATTTATACACTTATTCCAGCGTTTAACAAACGCCTGGAAAACATCGGCATAGCAAGATTTGTCAGTACGCCTGAACCATCTTAGGGCAGCCTGCTTCACTTCATCATCAGTGCTGAAATGCTGACATCCTAGAAACTTTTTTAGGGGTCCAAACAGGTGGAAATCAATCAGAGTAAGGTCCAGGCTCTAATCGTCTGCAGGCATAGAGTCCGCAGTACCTGCCACTGGGCTCTCGCTGTGTATAATCACAGTGGAAGTGGGTTACCGGCGGCACGCATGCACGCCCCTGACCCGGAAGTGTCAAATCACATACTAGGTATTTAATCTGTCACAGAGCAGCTGCAGTATATGTGCGTGGGGTGGTCACTAAGCGGTTAGACCCTATGGTATCAGGGGAATGTCTAATCATTACTGCCAATGGTTCAATAACTATCACAAATAACCATGAAAATAAATAAAATCCAAGGCCTTTAAATGTTGAAGCCCCGGAATTGGCTGCTGAATGACCAGGCTATTTTTTGCGATTCGGCACTGCGTCGCTTTAACTGAAAATTCAGTGCCACGTGCGATGTGGTACCCCAAAAAAATTTACGTCCTTTTTTCCCCACAAATAGAGCTTTCTTATTGGTGGTATTTGATCACCTCTGTGGTTTTTATTTTTTGCGCTATAAACAAAAAAAGAGCGTAAATTTTGAAAAAAAAGCAATATTTTTTACTTTTTGCTCTGACAAATATCCCCCAAAATTATATAAAAAATCAATTTTTTTCCTCAGTTTAGGCAGATACGTATTCTTCTACATATTTTTGGTAAAAAAAATTGCAATAAGCGTATATTGATTGGTTTGCGCTAAAGTTACAGCGTCTACAAAATAGAGGATAGAAGTATGTCATTTTTATTAATATTTTTTTTTCATTAGTAATGGCGGCGATCTGTGATTTTTATTGTGACTGCGACATTATGGCGGACACATCGGACACTTTTGATGCTATTTTGCGACCACTGTCATTTATACAGCGATCAGTGCTATAAAAATGCACTGATTACTGTGTAAATGACACGGGCAGGGAAGGGGTTAACCACTAGGGGGCGAGGAAGGGGTTAAGTGTGTCCTAGGGAGTGATTCTAACTGTGTGGGGGGGCTGGGCTACCTGTGACACAACATTGATCACTGCTCCCGATGACAGGGAGCAGTAGATCAGTGTCCCGTCACAAGGCAGAACAGGTAAATGCCTTGTTTACACAGGCATCCCCCTGTTCTGCAGCTCCGTGACATGATCGCGGAACACCGGCGGACATCGAGTCCGCAGGACCTGCGCCCGCACGGCGCAAAAATCAAAGCGACGTATATATACGTTGCTTTGCGCAGCCGTGCCATTCTGCCGACGTAAATGTTCGTGAGCTGGTCGGCAAGGACAAGCAATTATTTATTATATTTCTTTTTACAAGAGTCCTGATATAGAATTTGAACAAATTTGAACAAATTTTATAAATGTTGGGCTAAAACTAAGGCTAGGTTAGTGATGTAACAAAAATATATAAAAAACCGATTCAAGTCCCTGGGTTGGGTGATGAAGGTTTTCTACAGCAGCGCTCAAATGGTCAGCACATACCCCTGACCACTCTTTCTTATTCTCAGTTCATAAGAGTGCATAAGAAAATGGTGATGAAACTGGTATAAATGACACAGATCTTCCGGTATCTTCTAGAGTAAATAATAAAATCCACCTCAAATCATTTGTTGTTTCCCCTTTCGGGTGGGTACTCACCACAACAGTGGATTTCAAAGGCACCTCACAGATCCCCTTTGACGCCCTCAGAGGAAGTCGGTAAGACGAAACGTCAGGGCGTGACTCTGCGGCCAAACAGGAAGTGATGTCTGTGCGTTCCAAGGGAGCTTCGGATACAGGAAGCAGCAGTGAGACTGGTAAACACGATTTTTACCAGCTGACACGCTGCGCTTGGTGGGAGCCTGTGGAACAGCGCGTTTTTTTTGAATGAATATGCTGCTACTTCACCGCTAATTTTTTACAATATGGAAGAAATGTGTGTGTTTATTTTGGAACCTTTTTATAATTGACTGATTAAAAGAAATCTCTACGGAAGTACACTATTGGTGGCTTTTCTGTTTTCACCCATATTATCTGGTGGTGGATATTGGATGATCTCCGGAGATATCTGAGTGAGAAAGTAGGACCAGGATCTGAACGATCGGAGGATCAGTGGATGGGATCTGTGAGGTGCCTTTGAAATCCGCTGTTGTGGTGAGTACCCACCCGAAAGGGGAAACAACAAATGATTTGAGGTGGATTTTATTATTTACTCTAGAAGATACCGGAAGATCTGTGTCATTTATAACAGTTTCATCACCATTTTCTTATGCCCTCTTATGAACTGAGAATAAGAAGGAGTGGTCAGGGGTATGTGCTGACCATTTGAGCGCTGCTGTAGAAAACCTTCATTACCCAACCCAGGGACTTGAATTGTTTTTTTATATATTTTTGTTATATGTACTGCAAAATATCTGTTTTGTTTTTAAGCGGCTGCCGATTTATAAATTCTTATCGGGTTAATGATTATGGTAACATACTCATTGTGGTGTGTTATCAGTAACCTGTGAGCATCTTTAGTGCTGGGATAGTGAAAGAAGGCCAGGGGAACTTCACTAGTTTATTTTAGGTTAGTGATGTAGCTGGGGGCCAAGTTGTGGATGGCTTTGTAAGTTATTGTTAGGATTTAGAATTTAGTTTGTTGGGTAAGCAGCAACCAATGGAGGGATTGACATAGAGGAGTAGCAGACACTGAGCGGTTGGTAAGGTGGATGAGCCTGGCAGCAGCATTTGCTATGGACTGAAGGGGGATGTAGCAATACTTCCCAGCTGAGTTGCTGTAATGTGCACATGCTGTGAGCAGTATGAGCTTGTGCGCTGTCCTGGAGAAACAGGACGCCCTTAGTGATCCTGGCCTTCTATGTCAAAATGCTCTTTGAACTCAATGCAAACTTCAACTCTTCTGTGATGGTCAAAAGTGGAAAGTTGTCTTGCTACCCAGTGTGTGCTAACTTTTCTAAATGCAAAAATGTTCGTGAATGTTTGTGTTCACCGTTTCCACAGAAAGATTCATCTGTTGTGCAATTTCAGGAGAGGTTATGCATCGATTTTCCAGGATCAGGCATTACACGCTCTGAATGTTCACAAGAATAATTGCTGTGGGCTGAGAACCACCACGGCCAGGATCCTCACTGATGGACACCATTCAAATGTCTTACTGTGGCTGAGTGTTTCATCGTCTGACTGAGCTTGAAGTCTTCTGTAGACATACATGGATTTTACACCTTCGTTCACAAGAAACTTCATCACCACATCTGCTATCTTGACTAACGGTCTCTGGACTGGCCTGCGACATGTGCGCTCCCTATCAGTAATAGGACACACTTGCCACTTACTACTGCGTGTAATATCGCCACGCTAGCATC
Source organism: Rana muscosa (assembly GCA_029206835.1). Taxonomy (NCBI): domain Eukaryota; kingdom Metazoa; phylum Chordata; class Amphibia; order Anura; family Ranidae; genus Rana; species Rana muscosa. Next base: position 354,030,991 of record CM055118.1, read on the forward strand.
CCTTTTTATACTTGTAAAATTAAAAGTCCCATTTTGACTTGAACGCCCCGTCTAGAATTATCATACTATTTGACAAGTAAAAAGTAATCTCCCTCTCAGATCTCAAATCTTGAGACTCATTTTTTAAGGACAGTTATTCATTAGGGATGAGCCGAGCACCTCCCAGACAAAAGATTTGTGCGAACACCGTTAAAGTTTCTGGAACACAAATGTTAAAAAGTGCTCATTTTAAAGGCTTATATGCAAATTATTGCCATAAAACGTGTATGGGGACCCGGGTACTGCCCCAGGGGACATGTATCAAAAAGTTTTAAAAAGGGTAGTTTTTCAGGAGCAGTGATTTTAATAATGCTTAAAGTGAAACAATAAAAATGAAATATTCCTTTAAATATCGTGCATGGGGGGTCCCCTTAGTCTGCCTGTAAAGTAGCGCATTTTTCCCATGTTCATAACAGTCCCGCAGCAAACCTACATTTCTAAAGGAAAAAATGTCATTTAAAATTGGTTGCGGCTGTAATGTATTACCATATCCCGGCAATATACAAAAAAAAAAGAAAAATACGGCACGCCAAAATTTAAAAATAAATGGTGTGGGGGTCCCCCCAAAATCCATACCAGGCCCTTCAGGTCTGGTATCAATATTAAGGGGAACCCCATGACAAAATAAAAAAAAATGGCATTGGGGTCCCCCCTCCAAAATCCATACCAGACCCTTATCCAAGCACGCAACCTGGCAGTCCACAGGAAAAGCACCCCCCTCCTTAACCATACCAGGCCACATGCCCTCAACATGGGGAAGGTGCTTTGGGGTCCCCATGTTGAGGGCATGGGTCCCCCCAAAGCACATTGTCCCCATGTTGATGAGGACAAGGGCCTCATACCCACAATCCTTGCCCGGTGGTTGTTGGCATGGGTTTTTCCCTTGAAATCCATACCAGACCTGAAGGGCCTGGTATGGATTTTGGGGGGGACCCGTGTGCCATTGTTTTATATTTTGGCGTGGGGTTCCCCTTAAAATCAATACCAGACCTGAAGAGCCTGGTATGGATTTTGGGGGGACCCCCACGCCATTTCTTTGTTTTTAAATTTTGGCTCAGGGTTCCCCTTAACCACTTAAATACACTATATTATATATACTACACCGCCTAAATATAGATTCTACACTGAATATCTAATCTACACTAAATGCAGAGTATATACTAGGCTGTATATATGTTTATATATATATATATATATATATATATATATATATATAATGTAGCGACACAGCCCCCTCTCTCTCCTCTTCTATCTTTGGCTCACTCACAGGAGAAGAAGGCGCACCATGGCCACCATGCCCGTACCCTCTGGTTTGCAGAGGTTAAGCACACTTGTTTTAACTTACGGGTCTTGCAGCGAGGTTCTCCTCAAAGTTGGTTTCTGTCCCTAGAATGTAAGGACAAAGTCTCTATACTCCAAGTAACTCCAAGGTCCACACCAGTGTCAACTCCAACGTAGAGTTTATTTTTCCTTATGCATGAACCTCCACAAAGTTGAGAAGAGAGAAAGGTGTTAGGAAGGCAGATCAATTCAGGCACTCCTGGCTTCTTCGCCACTCGATCCCGAGTGGGCATAGCTCACCCGGATAGTCACCCAAGGGCACTAGCAGCCGGCATGTAGCTCGAACAGTCTATTAGATTCCCTAATGGATGTGTTCAGGAGATCCTCTGCCACAGAATCTATAGTGTCCCGAACCTCCTAATGGTCCTGTTGTTTCGATCCCTTTTTCTGGATGGATGACATCCCTCCGAATAGTTACTGGGCCCCTTCCTTCACTGTTATCTCTCACCAGTGCTTCGGAACGGTCCTCCCCCAGCCTCCTCTTCTAGAAACTGGTCCCCTCGCAAGACGGCACCCTGGGATTCCTCCTCCCGAAGTGGGCTTCAGCTAAAGGTGCTGGGCCCAGGGCTGAAGTTGCAGCCCCAGGACTAAAGGTGCCTGGGACTGAAGCACACGTGGCCCCATGGCCTGGAGGGCCACGCACTTGAACTTGGACCGCAGGTTCTCCCTCCGGGCATGGGCCCCGGGAATTGCTCCCTCTCCAATGGTGTCCGCCCATTTTGTACCCTCTCCCAGCACGCACAGCAGGCAGACCACACCCACTCCACGGCTGCTGAGAGAGGACACCAAATCGCTACTCCATCACCTGTGTTTCAACCCCGAGTACAAGTGACAGCGCCACCCATACTTCTTAGGGGAACTGCACGCCAGGCAAAACAGCAGCAAGACAGAGTCCAGTAATTGAAAGATTCAAGCCAACTACCACTCGAATCACCCCTAAATTTAGCATAGCAATCCCTAAATTTACGACCCCGGCTACACACTCCCCTTTCTTAAAGAGACACTGTCCCCAGTGTCTGAAAACTAATTTGCACACTCAATCCTGAGCAGGCGCAAACTTACCTTCAGAACTATGTACAAAAAAACTAACTACCAGAGTGCCTGAATCACAGAAGTAAATTTCAGCAAAAGAAGAGAGACAGAAACATTTTCACAATAATGACATTCCCTCCCACCATCCTATCGCAACTAGATCCCACCCAATCTCCGGTGAGTTGCTTGATGGTCTCCTGCATGGGAAAGAAACACATATCATACAAACAAAATAACATTCTATCGCTACTGTATGTACATGAATCAAACCATCTCTCCTAGAAAAGATAATTTGTTTCATCTAAACGGCACACACTAAGCCTAGTGTATTTTTTAAATTGCAGTATTGAGTAAGTGCTTTAAAAGTTTTGCAGAGCACTACCACCTAGTGGCAGCACACATATATTTCTCTTTAGCCTAAGTGCACACTAATGCACCACAATACAAGGATCCCCTTGTTGATCTCGGCGACTTCCAGCTTGGCCCTGACTAACTCTACCCCAAAGTTTTTTCTTGAAAAGGGAAGGGAGCAATAAAAAAACAAAGTCCTTCAAAAAGTAAAAATCCCCGGGAATAGAGTCAGCACAGCAGTTCGAGGCATTATCTCGGAAGCGGTAACACACAAAAAAAAACAAGTCCCACCTCAGAGGTAAAAGCGTGGATCAGGGAGAGTCAGAGACTTCCAGTCCTTATCCAAAGTCTCAATTGAATAAGTCACATCATCTTTGTCCTTACTGCAGATCACGACCCAATCCGCATGTATGTGGCGACCAACAGTCCAATCTTTTCGGTAGGCCTTGTATCTTCCAGTCATTACAGCCGAACATGAAAGGTACCTGTGGCCTTTCTTTACCTCCAAATGATCCCAGATAAATTCACTGTACCATCGTTCTCAGGAGGCTTCGATCTAAAAAAGCAAGTTCTTTGGGACGTATGGGTACTACTATCCATAGTCCGTAGTGACCTTTTGGTCCAAGAGCCGCTGCAGTCGGGCTAAAGGCGGCATGGTCGCCCGATCTCCAGCTCCTGGCAGGACAATGGCATCTGGAGATCTCCTAGGGCGTACAGGCTCCAACTGTGGCAAAGGAGGCCTTAACGGTAAACGTGGGCCTCCGTTACAGCAGGCACGGGAGACACTGGAGCTTGCAACGCAGGCACGGGGACAACTTCTTCAGCACTAACAGGGGCTTCCACCCGGGGTGTAGTATCCCCAGAGTCCATGGGCGATCCCTTTACACTATGAGGAGAAGTTAGTGAAATCTTGTCCCATCCCTTGCTGACAAACAGCTCATCAATCTTTGCATTATCTCCCATATCAGAGGGAGAGTCCATGTCCGAAGAGTGCCACATCTCCGCTGGCAGGCAAACTCTCGTGGACACAGGATCAGCTTTCAACAGCTCCCTTGGGTCAGATACCCAAGCGTCCCTAATAGAACGGACACTGACCTCTGTTCCTTTCCCCGGCCGACCTCGACCTTCACCCAACCTGGATAGTTCAGAAACTCCTCTGGCTGGACGATCCGAGTCAGGTGGGCACTGGGGTGGGCCTCCACCGCGACCACGGGAAGCCTTTACGAGTCCTACCTTCCTTTTGGCAGGCGGAAGGGAGGGCTCCAACTACCACTCGAATCACCCCTAAATTTTTTGCATAGCAATCCCTAAATTTATGACCCCCGCTACATATATATATATATATCTATATATATATAGATATATATATATATATATATCAAATACACTGCCTGCACACCAATAACTAAGCTGCCTAATCTCTCTTCATTCATTACACTGTACGGCCGCCATGTAAGCAGCAGCCTTATACAGTGTGTGGCGTAGACTTAGCCCCTTGAGCCATGATTGACCAAAGCCACCCTGCCTTTGGCCAATTATGGCTCTCTCAGCAGAGTGTGCTGTGATTGGCCAAAACATGCAGGTCAGGTGCATGCTTCAGCCAATCATCATACAGCAATGCACTGCACTCTCGCAGTGCATTATAGGGAGTTTTGCTGCGCTCAACATTTCCAGCGAATGCCCGATGCGTTTAGTTAATTTTAGAACAAACGAACACCCGATGTTCAAATCGAACTTACGGTCAACTCGAACTGCAGGCTCATCCCTATTATTCATGTTCAATTTGTATATTTTAATTTTCAGTATTGTCATTCCAATAGCTAGAAGTACATCTGCATCTATAATATAAACATTTAATTATACATTCTTAATAAAAAAAGTTAATTGCTTTAAAATAAATCCTCACTTACCTCTGTAGCTGTTTGTATTGTGAATTAATTTAGATTTTCAAAGATCCAGATTAACTACAACAAATACTCTAGAGTAGGGTTTTAGTTGGTTTCTAGCAGCTTAAAACACCCACTATTTGCTTTTGGAAAGCTGAAAGATTCTAGTTTACAGACCACAAAAGGGAGAAAAAAAGATTTCTTGGCATCTGTTCTAATCTTTGAAGATACATTTTTCTGCAGTGCTTGCAGCTACAGAGGTAAATGAGTGCTTTGTTTTATAATGTTTGCAATGCTTGGTTAGAATATGCAAAAAATGTCATGTGCATAATCTGGGAACAAGTTCACTTTAGAGCAAATGTATAGCAAAACCTTTTTTTAGAACCCCCGTGAGGGTTTATTGATGTCTCCACAGGGAAGAACTCTCTGTTTGTCCTGGTGACCTTTGTCACTGAGAAATAAAGTAATGGGAAATCAAAATGTTGGGGATACCACCTGAAGAAGAAGTGAGGGGAAATCTTTCATTAGGGGCACCTGTTGTGGTGAAAACTTTGTGGTGATTTTACCCCAATTCCTCCTATGTTTGGAGAACAGGAAGTGGAGGGAAATCTTCCCAACTGGACACAGCAAAATCTAAACAGACAAGGCTTTATCCCTCTCTGTTTTAGCCTTACATGCGCTTTTGACATAATTACATTTTCAAATGACCAAACTATAAATTGACATGAAATGCTAATGTAGCACACGGACCCTTTTCTCCTGCCTACCTTCTCCTTGCAGGGATAAAGGCACACTGTGCCACATGCTCGGATCCTCCTGGTTTAAGAGGTTGAGCGGTGTTCTTACAATTTTGGGTCCTGCAGCGAGTTACCTCCCTCCATTGGTTCTCGTCCCCAGAGTATAGGGAAAAGTCTGTTTTCCTCCTCCCAAAGAAAGCCAATGTCCGAACAGTGTTTAAACTCCAAACAGACGAGTTTATTTTATCTTGCTTGAAACAGATTTGGGAATAGGTTGAAAATAGAAACAAAGTAGGTAGAGGGACAGGTTCAGGCACACGACACCCAACTACCCTATTCTTCACTCAAGCCTGAGTATGAATTGCTCACCCAGATAGATCCCTCTCACAGTTCTAGCAGCCGGAGTGAAACACGAACAGTTCCTTTAAGTTAGTCCCCTTCACGGACAAATCTAAGTAATTCTCTGCCACAGAATCCTTTAGTTACTGAATTAGAACTTTGAAACTCCCATAGATGAATAAAGACCATAGGTGTCAATGGGACACGCTACAGGAGCTATACTGCAACTCACGGATCCTTCCCTCTGATAGGTAACCAGGCCTCTCCTTCACTGTGAATTCCTTCACCGATCCATTGGACAGGTCCTCCCACGGTTTCCTCTCCTTCAGAGCGGGCCACCCTCACATGGGTTCCCTGGGACTCCAGTGTGTTGGTTGTAGACCCAGTTGAAGGTACTGGGCCTACCTGGAATGTTGTAGCCTCGAGCTAAAGGTGCCTGAGACTCCTCGACCAGTTCACGCACCCCCCGGCCAGCAAGGCCATACGGAGCGACTTCGCCACCAGGGGTCCTTGGAATTCCCCTCGCACACCACCCCATGGGGCACACTCCTCCCGCACTTCTGGCGTCTGCCCTTTATATTCCCTCTCCCAGCTTGCACAGCAGCAGGCGGAGCCCGCCCACCACACAGTAGTCGAGAGAGGACACCAATCGTACCACAACGCCACCTGCGGTTCAACCCGAGACCTGGGCAACAGGGCCACCTCAGGCCCAGGGGAACTATACACCAAGCAACAACATGACAGAGCAGAGTCCGTATTGAACAGAATTGTAAAATTTGAGCCACACTATTGCCCAGACTGTCCCTAAATTTCCAACATAGCGTACACTAAGAAGACGAGGAAGAACAAAATAAGCCTAAATGTTAATATGCTTAAATCTAGTACCTTATACCAGTTGAAGAGTTGAAAGGAATGCATCTATTAAACATTGGTTAGTGAAGCAAAGGACAAAGGTGGAAATTCATTTCTGGACACTGGGTAAAGAACTGACCCTAATGCCGCATACACACAACCGTTTTTAATGTCATTGAAAAAAACTGCATTTTTCTCGACGTGATTCTTCTCAAGCCTGCCTTGCCTACACACTATCGTGGAAAAAAATGTTAGAGTAAAGGGCGGTGACGTACAACACGTACAACGGCACTATAAAGGGGAAGTTCCATTCGGATGGCGCCACACTTCATGTTAGTAAAGTTTGTTGAGAGACGATTCACGCTTTTCAGCCTTCTGCTTTTCAGTCTGTTACAGCGTGACGAATGTGCTATCTCCATTACGAACGCTAGTTTTACCAGAACAAGTGCTCCCGTCTCATACTTGATTCTGAGCATGCACATTTTTTTTCACGTCGTTAAAGCCTACACACGGCCGTTTTTTCATGACGAGAAAAACGACAATGTGAAAAACGACGAAAAATTAGAGCATGTTCCACGTCGTGAAAAATACTCGGAAGCCCACACACGATCATTTTTAATGACCATTTTAAAAAAATTGCATTTTTCTCGTCATTAAAAACGGTCATGTGTATGCGGCATAAGGACAAGAGTACCTGGATGGAAGAATTATTGAACTTGTGTTAACATCAATAGTAATGACCTTCATTTTAACACAAGCCATACAATTAATTTTTTACTTGAAACAGGACTTTCTATGCAGTACTGACCAGCAATACAAAACCATAAAAACCTGGTGACCTGGTGTAATGCATACAAAAATAAAACAATCAGCTAGCACAGAGTTATAATGGGAAATTATTCTCATTCAAATGGGTCATCCTAACCAAAGACATAATTTGTGTAAAAGAGAGAAGGAAAGGACTGACCCATCTGTAATTTAACCACTTTCCAACCACCATATAGCAGTTTTACTGCTACAGGGTGGGCGTGCTGCGCAGGATAACGTATACTGTATGTACATGATCCTGCATGGGCAGGTGTAGGATGCGAGTACGCGCCGCCAACGGCTCGCTCCCACTGTGATTCTACACAGCAGGAGCTGATCATCGAGTCCCGCGGACACCATGTCCGTCAGCATCTGCTGATCATTCTGTACACAGTTAGAATGGTGATCTGTCTATGTAAACAAGGCAGATTGCTGTTCTGTGCGTACAGAAGGCATGAATCCTCTGTTCCTGTAAAGCAGAAACACTGATCCATGCCTTCCACTAGTAAAAGCACCTCCCCCACTATGCTGAAACACTGACTAGGCACACAGTTAACCCTTTGATGACCCCTGATGTTAACCCCTTTCCAGCCAGTGTCAATAGTACAGTGACAGTGCATATATTATTAGCCCTGATCACTGTATTGGTGTCACTGGTTCCCCAAAAAAAGTGTCAAAAGTGTCAGTTACTGTAGGTGTCCAATTTGTCCTCCGCAATATCATCTTCAGGCTTTAAGTCGCTGATCACCACCATTACTAGAAAAAAAATGTAAAATTTTCTTAAAATTCCATAAATGTATCCCATAGTTTGTGAACGCAAAAACTTTTGTGCAAGCGTATAAATATACGCGTATTGAGAGATTTTTTTATTTATTTTTTACCAAAAATATGCAACAGAATACATATTGTCCTAAATTAATGAAGACATTTTTTACGGGCCAAAGTGGTTATTAGTGTTTGTTGGGTACCTGTAGAATGATAGTATGAGGTCATCAGGTATAAGACAAAGTTATGGTTTCTGCCATGAAGGGCCTTTAAAAATGATGGAACACAACAGGGAGACAGTAGCAAATATAAAAAGAATGTCCCATTCAAACAAGAAAATGATACAACTGGGACAATTGATTGATCCATCAGTACTAAGCATAAGGTTTGGGGTTGGAGTTACTTTGGGTTCAAGGAGGTTTCATGGTTTGGTAAATGGTTTGGTTTTGAATTTATGACTCAAAATTATTAATCTAACCCATAATCCACTGCATAGCAGTTGCTGCTGGTCAGATGAGTCTCAAACAACCACAAATTTTTGGAAATGGACAGACCGACCTCCTTACTATAAAAGGATGAGCTCCCAACAGTCATTTGTCAAAGCAGAGTAGGGGGAGCTGGCAAATCTGTGTAGGGAATGCATAGGGAGTAGACATGTGCATTCTTTTTCGTCCGAATGCATTTTCGTCCGAATTTCAGGTATTTTCGTTATCGTTTTAACAAATGAAAACGAAAGCACAGAATACGAAAACCGAAAGATCCGACATAAACAAATGCTTTATTTTCGTTTTTGTTGCGACAACAGTTCAATATAGATAGGAGATTCGACACAACGCTAACAATAACAATCTGTATCTATCGAACCCGTGGTCGAATGTGCCTAACCTTAACTTCCAAGATTAATCTACATAGAGAGAAAAGATTCGACATAGAGAGAAAAGATTCGACATAGAGAGAAAGGATTCGACATTATAGAGAGAATAGATTCGACATTATAGAGAATAGATTCGACATTATAGAGAGAAAAGATTCGACATAGAGAGAAAGGATTCGACATTATAGAGAGAATAGATTCGACATTATAGAGAATAGATTCGACATTATAGAGAGAAAAGATTCGACATAGAGAGAAAGGATTCGACATTATAGAGAGAATAGATTCGACATTATAGAGAATAGATTCGACATTATAGAGAGAAAAGATTCGACATAGAGAGAAAGGATTCGACATTATAGAGAGAATAGATTAGACATTATAGAGAATAGATTCAACATTATAGAGAGAAAAGATTCGATATAGGGAAGAAAGATAATTTGCTGCTGGAATTGGGTGGGGGAAGTAAAATAAAAATAATGATGATGATGAATGTTATTGGCTGATTGTAACCAAAGAGGAGGAGCAGTAAAATAGCTAGAACTAAGTACACATGTACAGCCAACTTACTTTCACTTACGATTGCTAGCAGAGAGAGACACACACGCTGAATCATTTCAGAAGACAGTTAATCTTGCTGGTCCGTTTTTCAGAGAACCTGAATTATTAGCAATTAAGCATAAGCACAAGCTACAGATCAAGTTCACTTTTTCATAATAATCTGCTGCTATTGTGTTAGTGTTGTGAACTACTAGTGAACTTGCTAGTATTGTGATAGCCTCAGAGGCTGCCCGTGTTGTGGAGGGGGAGGGGGTTTATTATTATAGATTCTATATTATAGATTGAGATTCTATATAAGTTCTATATACCCTATCTTGTTACCTGTCTGATCAGTGATCACTATCACCAGTCCATTTTCTATTTGAACTATATACAGCAACAGCAATGTACCATTCTATGAGAAAAGTGAAGGCAGGTAGAGGTAATGGTCGCGGTCGTGGTGGACGCCTTGCTAAAAAAAGTGGCAAGGTCTCTGCTACTAGTGTCTCTGACACTTCTGCCGCCACAAACATGCTATCCACAACAGTGGATGTCACCACCACTGCCACCAGCAAAGCTAGTTCCACCACCACCAGTTCTACTATTAGTTTTCCTCCTGCCAGACAACCAACATCTGCTGCCGCTTCCACTGCCAATACAGCGCCTTCTTCTACAGGTGTCATGGCTTCCTATTTTTATGGGATAGGCAAGAAACATAGTATAAAACAAGTGGAGTTGCCGATACAATCACCACCACCAATGACACTGCCAGTGCCACTGCCAGTGCCACTGCCCAGCTCCCCAAAGAAGCAATTGAGGGAGACATCAGCAGAGACAGAGTGTGAGACGTTTTCTTCATTGCCCCAAGAGAATGATTTTGAATGTGATGCTCCTCTTTCCCCAACCACTGCAGACGTTTTATACAGTCTTACCCCACAAGAGTTACAGCATGACTTAGAGAAAGTGCAAGAGGGATTTTCTGTGAGGAGTAGGACAGGGAGCAGTTCATTTTTTTCATCTGCTGCTAACTCCCCTTCTCCCTCTGTTATTATAGAGGAAGAATCCTGTGATGATAACACCGACCTCCCCAGCACCCCTGCCATTAGCACCAAGTGTAACTGTAGTGGCAACAGCTTCCACCACTGGTGTGCTACCTGCTGCAGCTATATCAGCCCATACTAGAGATCAACAGGGTCAAGGGGCTTCATCCCACCACAGCAACGTTTGGAAATACTTTCAAACATTGGAAGGCGGGTTCTTTGCAAAGTGCAAATTGTGTGGGAAGCAAGTGAGTAGGGGTAAAAAGTTGGGACATTTAACCAATGCTGGTATGAACCTACACATTAAAAATTACCACCACTCTACTTTACTGCGGGCAGAGGCAGAAAAAGAAGATAGTAGCGCAGGAAGCAGCATAACGGACTCTGAATGTACTGGTGGTACCTGTTCAACCACACCACTTACTCAGAGCACAGCCAATAGAGAGGGTTCGTTTAAGACAAGCCGTACACGTGCAGTAGTTCCACTGCAGACCCAATCAGGCTCCTCATCCTCCCAAGGACATCATCAGCCTACCCTAGATAGTTTTGTTGGCTTTAGTTCCAAGGGCATGTCAAAACAGCAGGCCAACAAGATCACCCGCCTCATTGGCCAATTCATTGCTGTTGGAGGAGCCTCTTTTCGCATGATTGAAGGGGAGCCGTTTAAACAGCTCATGCATGCCCTTGCTCCACGATACGTTGTTCCTGCACGAACAACTTTCAGCAGAAAGATTATTCCAGCACTATACCATTCGTGCGTTGCAGTATTGAAGGAAAAAATGGCCAAAGCCGAGGGTCAGACAATTCATTTGACCACTGATTTGTGGACAGCTCCCAGCGGTCAACACGCTTTCCTGTCTTTGACTGCACACTGGTGGCAGGCCACTGTGCCTGTTGGTGGTGGCACTAGTGTAAGTGTTCAAACTTCATCAGGACGGTCTGCAGCGCAAGACCAGCAGGGTTATCAAGCTTTCCTGCTCCACACAGAAGTCTGTGATGACAAACACAGCTCTGCCAACATATTGCGAGCAATTAGATCAATGTTGGCCAATTGGTTTGGAGAGCTGGCAGTCACCAATGTTTCTGTTGGGTTCATAGTGACAGACGGAGGTTCAAACATGGTTAAAGCGCTCCAAGATGGATCTTTTGTCGGTGTCCGCTGTTCTGCACACATACTGCATTTAGTGGTCAAGGGTGCAATCCCAGTGGAGAAAAACAACAAGATTGCTCAAATCTTGGACCTTTGCAGGAAGATTGCAGGGCATTTCCACCGCAGTGTAGGGGCTAGTCAACTGTTGAGGGAGGAGCAAGAACAATCAGGGCTCCCCATACATCGACTGAAACAAGATGTCAGCACCCGGTGGAACTATACCCTGGAAATGCTGGAACGCATTTTGGAGCAAAAGACAGCCATCCACAATCTATCATCCCGCCACAGCATTGGGATTGATTCCACACTGGGACGTGATGACTGGTGTATAATTGGGCAGCTCGTTTCTGTCTTAAAACCCTTTCGGAATGTGACGGAAAACTTGAGTCAGAGCAATGCCAGCCTAGGACAGGTCATACCCTTGTTTACCTATGTAACGGCACCCCAATCTCAAGGGGTATTAACGCAGTTTACGATGTTCCCTCTCCTAGACACACATCCACTCGCTACCGATATCCACAGCTAAACGACCCTTTCCTATAGGAGCCGACCCCTCTGGAAGAAGACGAGACGCACTCTGTCTCTTCTGTAGTAGGAATGACTTTATTATTGAGAAACATTGTAACTTTATACACAATTCAAGGCACATGATTTAACATGAACAAGGGCCCAGCTCCACCCACACATCCCAAGACTCAACACCTCATCCTGACGTCTGCTAGGCTTCAAAAGATCCCAACACAATAGAATATACGATCTCCAATACACATCTTTTCACAAAGGGTTGGCAGCCAGTCTGTCTGGCACTTTACAATACACACAAGGACAGACTTAAATGAACAATAGAAATGCAAAACAACTTAATTCCTCACAGCAATGATACTTAACCCCCACATACAGTATACATCCAATCTATATACAATGTATATACAGCCTTGAATATGGCTATCACAGACCATATCGGGGGTTTCTTTTATTCACCCCGTGTCCAAAGTGACCCCACTGTCACACATCTCCCCTTTCGGCAAGGGACTAACAGAGGAGGGGACCCCAGATGGGTCTACTCCGAAGTTAGTCCATGGGTCCATTCTTCCAATGCTGGTATCCACCCAGTACCACAAATGAATTGCTCCAAGCAGAGCATTACTTACCCAGCCAACCTCTGCCTCTCTCAGAGAACATACCCGCCGCTGGGGAGAAGACAGGGTGACTGGGCTCAGTCCGTCATGCTGTTGGGGATCTGGGTCGACTGCCCGGCATCCCTGGGGTATACAAGTGGAGACTGAAGTCCCATCCACTTGTGGTTGGTGGAAGTCCCCCAGTACTTGCAAAGCAAGGCTGACATCCTCCTGTCTCAGTGTCACACCATTTTCTGGGGTTGTGTCAGTGAGGACTGAAGTCCCATCCAATACCACAGGAACTCCCTCTTCTGTTAGTTGGGAGCCGAGGCCCGTGGCGCTCGGCTCTGTTGCCAGCTCTTCTGCTGGGTTGCTGTGAGTGGAGACCGCAGTCCCATCCACCGATATCCGCTCAAGTGGCAGTTGTGTGCAGCGGCCAGTAGCATTCTGCCCTGCTGCCAGTGATTCAGCTGGGAGTAAAAGCTTTACTGCCTCAGCTTGTTGCTGGGGAGAGGGGCCAACTGCCCCGGCTCCCTGAAACTCCACAGTGGTTTCCGGTGCTGGGCAGAGGTGGGTATCACTCTGCCCTGTTGCCAGCACTTCTGCTGGGGACTCCACACCATCTGCTCTGGTTAACTGTTGGGGGGGGAGATGGCCTGCTTCTCCTCCCTGCATCTCTCGCAACCTCCTTCCGAATTCCTCTTCCATGGCGGCTGGTTCTTTAGGCGTTGTCCCCGATTGCCGTATTTGCGCCATTCTCTGCTCATGTTGCCACTCATCCTGCCGCTCGATGTCTCTAATGGCTTCCCGTATGGCAGTCTCTGATGGGTTAGCACCATACAATGCCAACCACTGTCGCACTCGTTGCTGAAACAAATCTTCAACTGACCGGGGTCCTGCATCACCCTCCTTCGGCTGCATCGCTGGCCAGTCACTGTGGTGGTTTGGAGTGTCCCAGGAACTGGAGGGAAAATCCCGCTGCTGCCAACCAATGTAACGGCACCCCAATCTCAAGGGGTATTAACGCCGTTTACGATGTTCCCTCTCCTAGACACACATCCACTCGCTACCGATATCCACAGTTAAACGACCCTTTCCTATAGGAGCCGACCCCTCTGGAAGAAGACGAGACACACTCTGTCTCTTCTGTAATAGGAATGACTTTATTATTGAGAAACATTGTAACTTTATACACAATTCAAGGCACATGATTTAACATGAACAAGGGCCCAGCTCCACCCACACATCCCAAGACTCAACACCTCATCCTGACGTCTGCTAGGCTTCAAAAGATCCCAACACAATAGAATATACGATCTCCAATACACATCTTTTCACAAAGGGTAGGCAGCCAGTCTGTCTGGCACTTTACAATACACACAAGGACAGACTTAAATGAACAATAGAAATGCAAAACAACTTAATTCCTCACAGCAATGATACTTAACCCCCACATACAGTATACATCCAATCTATATACAATGTATATACAGCCTTGAATATGGCTATCACAGACCATATCGGGGGTTTCTTTTATTCACCCCGTGTCCAAAGTGACCCCACTGTCACAACCTATCTCATAGATAAGATGGGATCGTTCCTAGAAAACAGTGAGCCTCTTTGTGGCAGCCCACTTCATGCCGATGTAGCGTCTTTCATCAGAAAACTACAAGCCAACTTAAAAGATCGGCTAAATGATCGTGTCCGCAAAAGCCCTGAACTCATGCTGGCTTCCCTATGTGATCCCAGGATCAAAGGTAAACTGGCACTCAGAGACAACAGCCTCTCCTACTGGAAAGAAAAATTGATTGAAAGGGTCCGTAATTTGCAGCAACAGAGATGTATGCCGGATGAGGCCAGTTTGGAAGATTCACCTGCCATGTCTGCTATTCCAAGACCTGGCACCATCACTCAAAAACAACCAAGTGGAGCATCTGCATGTTGGGTAGAGGCACTTGACAATCTGGTGGATGCAGGTCAAGCAGCAGGTAATCGAGAAGAGAGCAGTGCCTCTGAAATGGTCAGGGCCTACCTATATGAACCACCTTTGCTTCCTTCAGAGGACCCTTTGACCTATTGGGATAGTAAGAAAAGTTTGTGGCCTGGTCTTTGTCTGGTTGCCCAGCAACTACTATCCTGTCCTCCAACCACTGTGCAAAGTGAGAGAGTTTTCTCTATTACTGGGAACATCCTTAATCCACACCGTGCACAACTGACACCCCATTTGATGGAACAAATAACTTTCCTGAAATTTAACCTCCCCAAGCTTGGTTACCCTACCCTTAACTTGTGAGACCTGAATCATTATCACCATGTGAAGATAGATGGGACTCAGAGGAACCATGCAAATGTTGAGGAAAATACTTTTTTTTTTTCTTACCACTTGACAATAGCAGTTGTCTTTAGTGTGACCCCAAGATTTAAATAGAATTATATTGTTTTAAGCAATCCAAATTTTTCCCTTTATTCCTTCCATCACCCTTTTTTGTAATGAGTGTTGTGTAGAGTGACTAGAGTGTGCGTGATTGTATGAATGAATGTTGTGTGAATGGACAGTAGCAAGGGTTGAAGCCTTGACGTGGCGCTACTGCTCACGTGTTGCTGTCTTTGTAAATACAAATAGCAACGTGTGCTAATTTAACCATTTTTGTATGATGGTCTTGAAATAAGAGACAATGATTAAAGATGACCTCAACAGCATGACAGTTCCTCTTGATGGAGAGACTGTCAACTCAAGGATCAGAATTTGTTACCAACACAACATAGAACAAAGAAGCATACAGCTGGAAACATGACTCTATGCAAGATAGACTAGTTGGTCACTGCTGAACTGCATCCAGATGCCCAGGACCCCTCCCATTTGCCATCTCTGACCCTGGGGACACCAGGGCCCTCTCTGATCCTCCACCTGTTTCATGACCATCTGCAATTGTCCGAAGTCACCAGTGTGAGTAATCTACCCTGCTGCCATGTTACTCAAGCCCTGGAAATGATGACTGCCCTTTGAACTGTTGCCCCTTGTGATTGCGCTCGCCTGGGAACCTCTGTCCGGTTAACTGTTGCCCTCATGATTGCAAGCCTGCAACCTATGCCCTGTGAACTTTTGAGGACTGTATGGTTAACCCCTGCTGTTACTATCTGCTGTGTATTCTGAAGGGATGAGCTTCGTGTTCGAGTCGAACATACGTTTGACTCGAACATCGGCTGTTCGATCGTTCGCCGAAGATAGAACGTTTTGGGCCGTTCGCGACAAATTCGAGTGACGCGAACGGCCCACAATACACTGCGCCATCGCAGTGCAATCCCGGCGCTGTGATTGGCCAAGCATGCACTGCGACCCCGCATGCTTGGCCAATCACAGCGCCGGCAGTGAGGAGAGCCATAATTGGCCACAGGCAGGATGCCTGTGGCCAATTATAGCTCAGGGGGGTTTAGTACACGCCCCACACTATAAATGCCCGCCAGCGCGGCGGCCTTGTGTAGTGTGTTGGCGTGCAGGGAGAGAGAAGGATAGGCAGGGACAGTGTCAGTGATATTCTTTGCTAAACCTTGTGCATTTACAGTGTGTTGGTACAGGGACAGAGAAGGATAGGCAGGGACAGTGTCAGTGATATTCTTTGCTAAACCTTGTGCATTTACAGTGTGTTGGTACAGGGACAGAGAAGGATAGGCAGGGACAGTGTCAGTGATATTCTTTGCTAAACCTTGTGCATTTACAGTGTGTTGGTACAGGGACAGAGAAGTATAGGCAGGGGACAGTGTCAGTGTCATTTTTGCTGAGCCTTCTGCACAGTATACACCTGTATATCTGTCATTGCTGTTCTCAAATACAGGCATCTGCAGGAGTTAGTGGCACAGTATACACCTGTATATACCCGTCATTGCTGTTCTATAATATTACTGTTCAAAATTACAAACAGATTCTACTTGTTCAGAGTATAAAGGGCCTTTTTTATTTTGTGTGCGGGGTTCCCCTTAATATCCATACAAGACCCAAAGGGGCTGGTAATGGGCTGGGGTAGGGGGGGGGTGATGGGGTAGCAATGCCATTTTTCTTAAAGATTTTCATCCATATTACCGGGACCAGACATTACATTAAAGCCGCAAGCAGTTTTAAATGGCTTTTTTTCCTTTACAAATGTCATTTTGTGCAGGGACAGTTCTAAACACGGGAAACACATGCCACTTCACAGGCATACTTTAGACACCCCCCAGGTACGATATATAAAGGAATATTTGACTTTTTTTTCTCACTTTATGCATCATTAAAATGACTGCTCCCGAAAAACGGCCGTTTTTAAAACTTCGTTTTCCATTGATACATGTCCCCTGGGGGAGAACCCGGGTTCCCAACCCCTTTTTAGGACAATAACATGCATATTAGTCATTATAACCACTTCTCTACTGTGCACGAAAACCCCCTTCCTGCCCAGGCCATTTTTCAGCTTTCAGCGCTGTCACAATTTGAATGACAATTGCGCGGTCGTGCGACATGGTTCCCAAACGAAATTTGCGTCCTTTTTTCCCACAAATAGAGCTTTCTTTTGGTGGTATTTGATCACCTCTGCGGTTTTTATTTTTTGCGCTATAAACAAAAGAAGAGCATCCAGTTTGGAAAAAAAACACTATTTTAAATTTTTTGCTATAATAAATACCCATTTTTTTTTTAAATAAAATTTTCCTCAGTTTAGGCCGATACGTATTCTTCTACATATTTTTGGTAAAAAAAAAAAATCGCAATAAGCGCGTATTGATTGGTTTGTGCAAAAGTTATAGCGTCTACAAAATAGGGGATAGATTTATAGCATTTTTTTTTTTTTTTTATTAGTAATAGCGGTGATCTGCAATTTTTTATTGTGACTGCAATATTGCGGCGGACACATCGGACACTTTTGACACATTTTTGGGACCATTCACATTTATACAGCGATCCCTGCTATAAAAATGCATTGATTACTGTATAAATGTGATTGGCAGGGAAGGGGTTAACCTCTAGGGGGCGGGAA
Organism: Rana muscosa; assembly: GCA_029206835.1. Classification (NCBI taxonomy): domain Eukaryota; kingdom Metazoa; phylum Chordata; class Amphibia; order Anura; family Ranidae; genus Rana; species Rana muscosa. Next base: position 354,048,868 of record CM055118.1, read on the forward strand.
GGGGTTAAATATGTTCCCTCAAAGTGTTCTTACTGTGGGGGGAGGGGACTGACTGGGGGAGGTGACCGATGGTTGTCCCTATGTACAAGGGACACACCATCGGTCCCCTCTCCCTCACAGGACGTGGATCTCTGTGTTTACACACAGAGATCCACTTTCCTGCTCGTTTCCCGGGCAATCGCGGGTGCCCGGCGATAATCGCGGCCGCCGGCCACGCGCACCGGGGCCTTGTGAACGCGGCGGCTCGCGCGCGCCTCCTAGCTCGTTTTAAAGGGAGGACGTCATATGACGTCCTCCCAGAACGAGAGTATCCTCCGCCCACCGTCTATTGACAGTGGGCGGGGGACAAGTGGATAATTAGCACTTATTTAGATTTAGAACGTTCGCATCCATTGTATTTAATAGGGTTCTAACGTTCGTGCGAACTTTCGGTCCGTTCGCGGGTTCTGGTGCGAACCGAACCGGGGGGTGTTCGGCTCATCCCTAGTATTCTGGTGGGGGGAAAGCTGAACGGCGTGACTGGACACAAGATAAATGGAATTACCCTTTGCACATTGAAATAGTGTAGAAAGAAATCTCTTAAATTTTCTAAGTTCAGCCTGATGGTTAAATGTAGAAAAGACAATTATAAGGCCTCTAGTAAGTTAGTAACAATAAATGGACTAGTTCATTTAGATAAACATCACATAATGATTAATGAACCTAACAAGGAAAGCAAGATTCAAGAAAACAATTAGTTCTGAACAAAAACATTTTTATTTTTAACATAAAAAAAAATTAAAAATAAAAAATTAGGAAAAAATATTCTCCCCCAACCTGGTGACCAGTCGCTGTAGGGACATATTGATGCCAGCCATCTGTTCACCGAGGTACCTAGTAGCCTCCAGTTGGCTCCTAAGGCTGCGTTGGTACCTCTCCAGAGCCACATAGTGACGGAGCTGCCGGCGATTGTGGAGGGCCAAAGAGTGACATAGCCTCCTGGTTTCGGCATATTGTCTCTCTTGGACCTCCACAATGCGTCGCAGATACGCATTCACATGTGGCTCTGGAGGGGGGATGTGTACTGGAGCGGCTGGAGAATCCTCACCAGGACGCACTGGGGAGGAGGCACTAATGGGTGTGTCCAGGTGGGGGGATAGTGAAGGGTGGAGGAAAACATGCGCCGGAGAAACCGCTGGGGAGGAAGGACAATCACCAGACGCGGGCAGGTCCAGGCCTTCGTCCACCGGGTGGAGGGAGGTGAAGGATGAAGACTTCACCTGTGAAGAAAAGAAAATACATTAGATAGATAATACAATACACATGACTTCTTCACCCTAACATTATATAAAGACAATTATCTCAAAACGCTTGTAGACAATCATGTAACATCTTGAGATGTTTTCACTTCTACATACCAGTTTTCCATTTTTGATATTCAGTGAGATGCACCTAATCAATTTGTGTGTAGGAGATAGTGGTGTCTGTGTCAATTTGCTGCGTCATCCCAGGTTTGCTGAGCTGTGCAGGAAGGTGTAGTACTTTACTGTACTCTGACCGGGGCGGAGCTGAGTGTCCTCCCCGGCCAGTAGTGATGAGCCAAACACCCCCGGGTTCGGTTCGCACCAGAACCCGCGAACGGACCGAAAGTTCGTACGAACATTAGAACCCTATTAAATACAATGGATGCGAACGTTCGAATTCTAAAGTGCTAATTATAACGACTATTATGCATGTTATTGTCCTAAAAAGAAGTTTTAAAAACGGTCGTTTTTCGGGAGCAGTCATTTTAATGATGCATAAAGTGAAAAAAAAAGTCAAATATTCCTTTAAATATCGTACCTGGGGGGTGTCTAAAGTATGCCTGTGAAGTGCCACGTGTTTCCCGTGTTTAGAACTGTCCCTGCACAAAATGACACTTCTAAAGGAAAAAAAAGCCATTTAAAACTGCTTGCGGCTTTAATGTAATGTCTGGTCCCGGTAATATGGATGAAAATCTTTAAGAAAAATGGCATAGCTACCCCATGACCCCCCCCCCCCCCACCCCAGCCCATTACCAGCCCCTTTGGGTCTTGTATGGATATTAAGGGGAACACCGCACACAAAATAAAAAAGGCCCTATATACTCTGAACAGCCGTATACAGGCGGTGCATACAAGACAGGGACTGTAGGTTTGTTCTTATGTAGAATGTGTTTGTAATTTTGAACAGGTACATTGTTTAAGTGTAGCTCCAGCCCAAAAATCTATTTTTAAACTTTTTGGAAAACATAGGTAAGGGTTATCACCCCTGTAACATTTGTTTTGCTGTCTGTGCCCCTGTTCAGAACATTTCACCTCACTTTCCGTCCCAATGACAACTGTTTTTGAAATGTGGTGTTTTTCTTGAAACAAGGATTGCTGATAAAGCATCAGTACAGAGGAGACACCTTTCTCCCATATTAATTCTTACAGGAGAGAATTTTCCTTCCTAGGGGTAGATTTCCTCTCACTTCCTGTTGTCTTCTTGCGTTTGCAAGTAGGAGTCGTTTGTAAGTTGGATGTTTGAAAGTAGGGACCTGCCGTATATACTCTGCAGAAATAGGCCCCTTAGTTGTTGGTGTTGGCACAACACTGTAAGCACTCACAGTTACTCTTGGTTGGTGCTGGAATGCCCTGCTGTCAACTATTATATCAGGAATTGTAATTACATATAATTGTTGAACAGTGGTAGTAAAAATTGGGCCTTTGATGGTGGTGCTGGTGCCACAACACTGTAAGCCCTGACAGTTACTCTTGGTGGGTGCAGCAATGGGCCCTGCTGTGAATTATTAGATCAAGAATTGTAATTGCATGCCCCTGTTGAACAGGGGCTGAAAAATTGGGCCTTTCGTGGTGGTGGTGGTGGTGGTGGTGGTGGTGTTGCCACAACACTGTAAGCCCTCAGAGTTACTCTTGGTGGGTGCAGCAATGGGCCCTGCTGTGAATTATTAGATCAAGAATTGTAATTACATGCCCCTGTTGAACAGGGGCTGAAAAATTGGGCCTTAGGCACTGGTGGCACAACACTGCAACCCCTCACAGATACTGTACTTGGAGCACAGCAATGAGCCCTGTTGCAAAGTATTGCTTCAAAAATTGTAATGACATGCCCCTGTTAAACAGGGGCTGAAAAATTGGGCCTTAGGCACTGGTGGCACAACACTCCAACCCCTCACAGATACTGTACTTGGAGCACAGCAATGAGCCCTGTTGCAAAGTATTGCTTCAAAAATTGTAATTACACGCCCCTGTTAAACAGGGGCTGAAAAATTGTGCCTTAGCCACTGGTGGCGGCACCCATAAACAAAAATGATCTTCCAAGCTATCATCATCAATCGTATCATTGAGGACTCGGAGGAGGAGGATAGCCAGTCAACATAACAGCACAGGCACTCAGCATCAGCATCAGTCTTGAAGGGATGTGACATGTTAAAATCAATTAGTCTGTTATATCAGCATCATGTGTGTGGTAGCTGGTGGTGATCCAAGACTGGTTCATCTTGATGAAAGTCAGTCGATCAACCGAGTCGGTGGACAGGCGCACCCTGTGATCCGTGACAAATCCTCCAGCAGCACTGAATGTGCGTTCCTAAAGAACGCTGGATGCAGGACAGGCCAGTAGCTCAATTGCATACTGTGCAAGCTCTGGCCAGTGATCCATCCTCAAGACCCAGTAAGCCAGAGGATTTTCGGTGGGGAAGGTGTCCAAGTCTGACCTTGCCCCTAGATATTCCTGCACCATGTTTATCAGACGCTGGCGATGGTTGCTGGAACCGATTATACTTTGGGGCTGCGGACTAAAGAATTGTCTGAACGCATCGGTCAGACGGCCACCTTCCCCACCGCTCCTTCTTTGACTGGCCGAAGCCTCAGCAACTCGTTGTCCAGGACCAGGAGTTTGTAACCTCCCAGTCTCTGGGAACGCGTTGCACAGACCTTTCTGCAAGGCCTCCCGGAGTTGTCTCATCCTCTGCTCCCTCTGCGACGGTAACATAAGGTCCGCAACCTTACCCTTGTACCGTGGATCAAGGAGAGTGGCCAGCCAGTAATGGTCCCTCTCCTTGATCCGAAGAATACGAGGATCCTTCCGCAGACTTTGCAGGATCAGGGAGGCCATGCAGCGTAGGTTAGCTGAGGCATTCGGTCCGGAGTCCTCTGGGTCACTAAGGACGACATGATCCGCAGCCACCTCCTCCCAGCCACGTACAAGTCCACTGGTTTCTTGGGACTGTAAGTCATCCCTAAAAGACTGCTGCTGATGATGCTGAGTGCCAGCCTCCACCTCCATGCTGACACAATCCTCCTCCTCCTCCTCCTCTTCCTGTGCGATGGGTGGGACAGAAGGAACACTGTCTGGGTAAAGGGGGCCTTGAGAGGCAAGGAAGTCCTCCTCTTCCTGCCTCTGTTCTGCCTCAAGTGCCCTGTCCATTATTCCACGCAGCGTGTGCTCCAACAGGTGGACAAGAGGTACAGTGTCACTGATGCATGCACTGTCACTGCTCACCATCCTCGTGGCCTCCTCAAATGGTGCCAGGACAGTGCATGCATCCCTGATCATGCCCCACTGGCGTGGAGAAAAAAAACCAAGCTCCCCTGACCCTGTCCTGGTGCCGTAGTCGCACAGGTACTCATTGATGGCCCTCTGCTGCGTGTGCAGCCGCTGCAGCATGGCCAACGTTGAGTTCCACCTGGTGGGCATGTGACATATAAGGCGGTTCTTGGGCAGGTTCAACTCCTTTTGCAGCTCAGCCAGGCGAGCACTGGCATTATAAGATCTGCGGAAATGCACACAGACTTTCCTGGCCTGCCTCAGGACATCCTGTAAGCCCGGGTACCTGCCCAAGAACCGCTGCACCACCAGGTTAAGGACGTGAGCCACACAGGGCACATGGGTCAGTTGTCCCTGTCGGAGGGCGGAGAGGAGGTTGGTGCCATTGTCGCAAACCACCATTCCTGGCTTAAGCTGGCGTGGCGTCAACCACCTCTCGGCCTGGCCCTGCAGAGCAGACAGGACCTCTGCCCCAGTGTGGCTTCTGTCCCCCAAACACACCAGCGCAAGCACGGCATGGCATCTTTTTGCCTGCGTACTTGCGTAGCCCCTTGAACGGCTACGGAGCACCGCTGGTTCAGAGGACAAAGCACAGAAAGAGGCCATGGAGGAAGAAGAAGAGGAGGGGGTGGAGGAGAGAGGTGTGTCACAACCAGTAGTAGCATTTTGGAGGCGTGGCGGTGGAACAACCTCCAACACTACTGCACCTTGTCCTGCATCCTTCCCAGCTGCCAAAAGAGTGACCCAATGTGCCGTGAAAGAAAGGTAACGTCCCTGTCCATGCCTGCTGGACCATGAGTCAGCGGTAATATGCACCTTACCGCTGACCGCCCTGTCCAGCGAGGCCAAGACATTGCCTTCCACATGCCGGTAGAGAGCCGGAATAGCCTTCCGTGAGAAAAAGTGGCGTTTGGGAACCTGCCACTGAGGAACCGCACATTGCACAAACTCACGGAAGGGGGCCGAGTCTACCAACTGAAAAGGCAGCAGTTGAAGCGCTAGCAATTTAGCCAAGCTAGCATTCAACCGCTGGGCATGTGGATGGCTGGGAGTGAACTTCTTTCGACGGTCCAGCAGCTGGGGCAGGGAAATTTGCCTGCTAGAATCGGACGTCGGTGTACTGCTAGCAGAGTGGCCGCAAGTACTTGGCTGTGACACACCTAATTCTACACCTTCATTCCTCTCAGTGCATGTTTCAGAGAGGACTGAAGTTATAGTGGGGTTGGAGATCCCAGCTGATGCGGTGCAAGGAGAGGTCCGCTTTGTTCTTTGGTGTGGGTCTTTGAGGTAGGCTTGCCAACGAGCCACATGGCAGGTCAACATATGTCTGGTCAGGCATGTGGTACCCAAGCGGCTGATGTTTTGGCCACGCGATATACGCTTGAGACATATGTTGCAAACAGCAGCTGTGCGATCTGATGCACTAGCCTCAAAAAAGGCCCACACCAAAGAACTTTTTGAATCACGGGCAGAGGCAGCGCCCTGCACAGGCGGAGCTCTGCGGTGTGATTCCGTCGGTGTACTGCCCTTACGCTGGCCACCAAAGGGCATCCTGCCTCGTTGGAGATGTGCCTCCTCCTCCTCCTCCTCTCTCCTATTAGGCACCCACGTGGAGTCAGTGACCTCATCATCCCCTCCCTCCTCATCACTGGAGCCAATCTGGCAGTATGCTGCAGCTGCTGGAACATGACTGCCAGATTGGTGTCCTTCTTGAGCATCCCCTCTGTCTGCTCTCACGCTACTGCCTTCCTCTAGCTGGGTTTCATCATCAGACCCTTCGAAACGCTGGGCATCCTCCTGGAGCATGTACCCAACACTGTGCTCAAACAGTTCGGGGGACTCCTCAGGAGGAGGACATGGTGGGTCTAGGGAAGGAGTGACTGATGATGAGTCTGACATTGATACCAGGGAAGAGGACGCTTTGGCAGCTGCTTTGCCAGTACCCTGAGCCTGGGTGAGAGAGGATGAGGAGGAGGAGGAGGGCTTGGTCATCCACTCTACCAAGTCTTCGGCATGATGTGGCTCAACATGTCCAGCTGCCGAAAAGAAGGACAAGCATGTCCCATGGCCATGTGCTGATGACAATGCACCGCGTCCACGACCAGCACTGTTGCCCCCAGACACAGAGCCTGCTTGCCCTCTTTTATTGCCTCCTGACTGTCTGCCTCTCCTTGTTTGCCTTCCAGACATTCTAATGGATGGCCTGCAGGGAGATGGGAAAAAAGCAATAAGGGCTACCTTCAGGTGTCCTTCTCTGTCCCTTTACTTAAGGATTTCTAAATATGGTTGAGGATGATTGCTTTCGCACAGAATAGCACAATGACAATTTCCCTGACTGTCCAAAAAACAAGGATTTCAAAGATGGTTGATGAGGAATGCTTTAGCACAGTATAGCACAATGAGAATTTCCCTCACTGTCCTTCCCTGTCCCTACAAACAAGGATTAGCACAGTAAAACACACTGACACTCTCCCTACCTATAGTTTTCTGTCCCTATAAAAAATGTTTTTTTAAAGATGGTTGATGATGAATGCTTTAGCACAGTATAGCACAATGAGAATTTCCCTCACTGTCCTTCCCTGTCCCTACAAACAAGGATTAGCACAGTAAAACACACTGACACTCTCCCTACCTATAGTTTTCTGTCCCTATAAAAAATGTTTTTTTAAAGATGGTTGATGATGAATGCTTTAGCACAGTATAGCACAATGAGAATTTCCCTCACTGTCCTTCCCTGTCCCTACAAACAAGGATTAGCACAGTAAAACACACTGACACTCTCCCTACCTATAGTTTTCTGTCCCTATAAAAAATGTTTTTTTAAAGATGGTTGATGATGAATGCTTTAGCACAGTATAGCACAATGAGAATTTCCCTCACTGTCCTTCCCTGTCCCTACAAACAAGGATTAGCACAGTAAAACACACTGACACTCTCCCTACCTATAGTTTTCTGTCCCTATAAAAAATGTTTTTTTAAAGATGGTTGAGGATGAATGCTTTAGCACAGTATAGCACAATGAGAATTTCCCTCACTGTCCTTCCCTGTCCCTACAAACAAGGATTAGCACAGTAAAACACACTGACACTCTCCCTACCTATAGTTTTCTGTCCCTATAAAAAATGTTTTTTTAAAGATGGTTGATGATGAATGCTTTAGCACAGTATAGCACAATGAGAATTTCCCTCACTGTCCTTCCCTGTCCCTACAAACAAGGATTAGCACAGTAAAACACACTGACACTCTCCCTACCTATAGTTTTCTGTCCCTATAAAAAATGTTTTTTTTAAAGATGGTTGATGATGAATGCTTTAGCACAGTATAGCACAATGAGAATTTCCCTCACTGTCCTTCCCTGTCCCTACAAACAAGGATTAGCACAGTAAAACACACTGACACTCTCCCTACCTATAGTTTTCTGTCCCTATAAAAAATGTTTTTTTAAAGATGGTTGATGATGAATGCTTTAGCACAGTATAGCACAATGAGAATTTCCCTCACTGTCCTTCCCTGTCCCTACAAACAAGGATTAGCACAGTAAAACACACTGACACTCTCCCTACCTATAGTTTTCTGTCCCTATAAAAAATGTTTTTTTAAAGATGGTTGATGATGAATGCTTTAGCACAGTATAGCACAATGAGAATTTCCCTCACTGTCCTTCCCTGTCCCTACAAACAAGGATTAGCACAGTAAAACACACTGACACTCTCCCTACCTATAGTTTTCTGTCCCTATAAAAAATGTTTTTTTTAAAGATGGTTGATGATGAATGCTTTAGCACAGTATAGCACAATGAGAATTTCCCTCACTGTCCTTCCCTGTCCCTACAAACAAGGATTAGCACAGTAAAACACACTGACACTCTCCCTACCTATAGTTTTCTGTCCCTATAAAAAATGTTTTTTTAAAGATGGTTGATGATGAATGCTTTAGCACAGTATAGCACAATGAGAATTTCCCTCACTGTCCTTCCCTGTCCCTACAAACAAGGATTAGCACAGTAAAACACACTGACACTCTCCCTACCTATAGTTTTCTGTCCCTATAAAAAATGTTTTTTTAAAGATGGTTGATGATGAATGCTTTAGCACAGTATAGCACAATGAGAATTTCCCTCACTGTCCTTCCCTGTCCCTACAAACAAGGATTAGCACAGTAAAACACACTGACACTCTCCCTACCTATAGTTTTCTGTCCCTATAAAAAATGTTTTTTTAAAGATGGTTGATGATGAATGCTTTAGCACAGTATAGCACAATGAGAATTTCCCTCACTGTCCTTCCCTGTCCCTACAAACAAGGATTAGCACAGTAAAACACACTGACACTCTCCCTCCTATAGTTTTCTGTCCCTATAAAAAATGTTTTTTTAAAGATGGTTGATGATGAATGCTTTAGCACAGTATAGCACAATGAGAATTTCCCTCATTGTCCTTCCCTGTCCCTACAAACAAGGATTAGCACAGTAAAACACACTGACACTCTCCCTACCTATAGTTTTCTGTCCCTATAAAAAATGTTTTTTTAAAGATGGTTGATGATGAATGCTTTAGCACAGTATAGCACAATGAGAATTTCCCTCACTGTCCTTCCCTGTCCCTACAAACAAGGATTAGCACAGTAAAACACACTGACACTCTCCCTACCTATAGTTTTCTGTCCCTATAAAAAATGTTTTTTTAAAGATGGTTGATGATGAATGCTTTAGCACAGTATAGCACAATGAGAATTTCCCTCACTGTCCTTCCCTGTCCCTACAAACAAGGATTAGCACAGTAAAACACACTGACACTCTCCCTACCTATAGTTTTCTGTCCCTATAAAAAATGTTTTTTTAAAGATGGTTGATGATGAATGCTTTAGCACAGTATAGCACAATGAGAATTTCCCTCACTGTCCTTCCCTGTCCCTACAAACAAGGATTAGCACAGTAAAACACACTGACACTCTCCCTACCTATAGTTTTCTGTCCCTATAAAAAATGTTTTTTTAAAGATGGTTGAGGATGAATGCTTTAGCACAGTATAGCACAATGAGAATTTCCCTCACTGTCCTTCCCTGTCCCTACAAACAAGGATTAGCACAGTAAAACACACTGACACTCTCCCTACCTATAGTTTTCTGTCCCTATAAAAAATGTTTTTTTAAAGATGGTTGATGATGAATGCTTTAGCACAGTATAGCACAATGAGAATTTCCCTCACTGTCCTTCCCTGTCCCTACAAACAAGGATTAGCACAGTAAAACACACTGACACTCTCCCTACCTATAGTTTTCTGTCCCTATAAAAAATGTTTTTTTTAAAGATGGTTGATGATGAATGCTTTAGCACAGTATAGCACAATGAGAATTTCCCTCACTGTCCTTCCCTGTCCCTACAAACAAGGATTAGCACAGTAAAACACACTGACACTCTCCCTACCTATAGTTTTCTGTCCCTATAAAAAATGTTTTTTTAAAGATGGTTGATGATGAATGCTTTAGCACAGTATAGCACAATGAGAATTTCCCTCACTGTCCTTCCCTGTCCCTACAAACAAGGATTAGCACAGTAAAACACACTGACACTCTCCCTACCTATAGTTTTCTGTCCCTATAAAAAATGTTTTTTTAAAGATGGTTGATGATGAATGCTTTAGCACAGTATAGCACAATGAGAATTTCCCTCACTGTCCTTCCCTGTCCCTACAAACAAGGATTAGCACAGTAAAACACACTGACACTCTCCCTACCTATAGTTTTCTGTCCCTATAAAAAATGTTTTTTTTAAAGATGGTTGATGATGAATGCTTTAGCACAGTATAGCACAATGAGAATTTCCCTCACTGTCCTTCCCTGTCCCTACAAACAAGGATTAGCACAGTAAAACACACTGACACTCTCCCTACCTATAGTTTTCTGTCCCTATAAAAAATGTTTTTTTAAAGATGGTTGATGATGAATGCTTTAGCACAGTATAGCACAATGAGAATTTCCCTCACTGTCCTTCCCTGTCCCTACAAACAAGGATTAGCACAGTAAAACACACTGACACTCTCCCTACCTATAGTTTTCTGTCCCTATAAAAAATGTTTTTTTAAAGATGGTTGATGATGAATGCTTTAGCACAGTATAGCACAATGAGAATTTCCCTCACTGTCCTTCCCTGTCCCTACAAACAAGGATTAGCACAGTAAAACACACTGACACTCTCCCTACCTATAGTTTTCTGTCCCTATAAAAAATGTTTTTTTAAAGATGGTTGATGATGAATGCTTTAGCACAGTATAGCACAATGAGAATTTCCCTCACTGTCCTTCCCTGTCCCTACAAACAAGGATTAGCACAGTAAAACACACTGACACTCTCCCTCCTATAGTTTTCTGTCCCTATAAAAAATGTTTTTTTAAAGATGGTTGATGATGAATGCTTTAGCACAGTATAGCACAATGAGAATTTCCCTCATTGTCCTTCCCTGTCCCTACAAACAAGGATTAGCACAGTAAAACACACTGACACTCTCCCTACCTATAGTTTTCTGTCCCTATAAAAAATGTTTTTTTAAAGATGGTTGATGATGAATGCTTTAGCACAGTATAGCACAATGAGAATTTCCCTCACTGTCCTTCCCTGTCCCTACAAACAAGGATTAGCACAGTAAAACACACTGACACTCTCCCTACCTATAGTTTTCTGTCCCTATAAAAAATGTTTTTTTAAAGATGGTTGATGATGAATGCTTTAGCACAGTATAGCACAATGAGAATTTCCCTCACTGTCCTTCCCTGTCCCTACAAACAAGGATTAGCACAGTAAAACACACTGACACTCTCCCTACCTATAGTTTTCTGTCCCTATAAAAAATGTTTTTTTAAAGATGGTTGATGATGAATGCTTTAGCACAGTATAGCACAATGAGAATTTCCCTCACTGTCCTTCCCTGTCCCTACAAACAAGGATTAGCACAGTAAAACACACTGACACTCTCCCTACCTATAGTTTTCTGTCCCTATAAAAAATGTTTTTTTAAAGATGGTTGATGATGAATGCTTTAGCACAGTATAGCACAATGAGAATTTCCCTCACTGTCCTTCCCTGTCCCTACAAACAAGGATTAGCACAGTAAAACACACTGACACTCTCCCTACCTATAGTTTTCTGTCCCTATAAAAAATGTTTTTTTAAAGATGGTTGATGATGAATGCTTTAGCACAGTATAGCACAATGAGAATTTCCCTCACTGTCCTTCCCTGTCCCTACAAACAAGGATTAGCACAGTAAAACACACTGACACTCTCCCTACCTATAGTTTTCTGTCCCTATAAAAAATGTTTTTTTAAAGATGGTTGAGGATGAATGCTTTAGCACAGTATAGCACAATGAGAATTTCCCTCACTGTCCTTCCCTGTCCCTACAAACAAGGATTAGCACAGTAAAACACACTGACACTCTCCCTACCTATAGTTTTCTGTCCCTATAAAAAATGTTTTTTTAAAGATGGTTGATGATGAATGCTTTAGCACAGTATAGCACAATGAGAATTTCCCTCACTGTCCTTCCCTGTCCCTACAAACAAGGATTAGCACAGTAAAACACACTGACACTCTCCCTACCTATAGTTTTCTGTCCCTATAAAAAATGTTTTTTTTAAAGATGGTTGATGATGAATGCTTTAGCACAGTATAGCACAATGAGAATTTCCCTCACTGTCCTTCCCTGTCCCTACAAACAAGGATTAGCACAGTAAAACACACTGACACTCTCCCTACCTATAGTTTTCTGTCCCTATAAAAAATGTTTTTTTAAAGATGGTTGATGATGAATGCTTTAGCACAGTATAGCACAATGAGAATTTCCCTCACTGTCCTTCCCTGTCCCTACAAACAAGGATTAGCACAGTAAAACACACTGACACTCTCCCTACCTATAGTTTTCTGTCCCTATAAAAAATGTTTTTTTAAAGATGGTTGATGATGAATGCTTTAGCACAGTATAGCACAATGAGAATTTCCCTCACTGTCCTTCCCTGTCCCTACAAACAAGGATTAGCACAGTAAAACACACTGACACTCTCCCTACCTATAGTTTTCTGTCCCTATAAAAAATGTTTTTTTAAAGATGGTTGATGATGAATGCTTTAGCACAGTATAGCACAATGAGAATTTCCCTCACTGTCCTTCCCTGTCCCTACAAACAAGGATTAGCACAGTAAAACACACTGACACTCTCCCTACCTATAGTTTTCTGTCCCTATAAAAAATGTTTTTTTAAAGATGGTTGATGATGAATGCTTTAGCACAGTATAGCACAATGAGAATTTCCCTCACTGTCCTTCCCTGTCCCTACAAACAAGGATTAGCACAGTAAAACACACTGACACTCTCCCTACCTATAGTTTTCTGTCCCTATAAAAAATGTTTTTTTAAAGATGGTTGATGATGAATGCTTTAGCACAGTATAGCACAATGAGAATTTCCCTCACTGTCCTTCCCTGTCCCTACAAACAAGGATTAGCACAGTAAAACACACTGACACTTTCCCTACCTATAGTTTTCTGTCCCTATAAAAAATGTTTTTTTAAAGATGGTTGATGATGAATGCTTTAGCACAGTATAGCACAATGAGAATTTCCCTCACTGTCCTTCCCTGTCCCTACAAACAAGGTTTAGCACAGTAAAACAGACTGACACTCTCCCTACCTATCCTTCTCTTTCCCTAAACTAAAGGAATCCAGGTTAAGCAAGAAAAAAAATGTCACTGTCCCTGCCTATGTTTCTCTTTCCCTGCTCCGGAACACACTACACTAGGCCGCCGTGCTGGCGGCCTTTTATAGTGTGGGGCGTGTACTAAACACCCTCAGCAATAATTGGCCTCAGGCATCCTGCCTGTGGCCAATCATTGCTCTCCTCGCTGCCGGCGCTGTGATTGGCCAAGCATGCGGGGTCACAGTGCATGCTTGGCCAATCACAGCGCCTGGATGACACTGCGATGGCGTAGTGCATTGTGGGCCGCGAATTAGGCGCGAACGGCCCAAATCGTTCGTTGTTCGGCGAACGATCGAACAGCCGATGTTCGAGTCGAACGTATGTTCGACTCGAACACCGAGCTCATCCCTACCGGCCAGAGTACAAAGGGATTCCCCTCTACACATCGAGCAGTGTAAAGGAGAATCTCCCAAAGATTTTATCCGCTTGGTCGCACGGCCGGCTTGAGAAAATCTTAAGGTGTAATGGATGCCTAAGTGCTGACTGTGACAGAACCCACTGTCACTGTGTGTTTTGGAAGAGACTGAGGGCTGGCCTCTTACCCACAGATTATGGCCCAGAAGAGACTGAGAGACTTGGGGAAAGCTGGTATTGAGAAAATGTAATGTAATGCTACATCCCTTCTCCCCCCCCATCCTCCCCTCTTGTTGCTGTGCTTAATTGTGTTGGTTCATGGCACATAGACAGTGGTCTGGACTGCAGACATCTCTCCGCAGGGGATGTGTATTGAAGGGCTGCCTGCTTACCATAATCCCTTTATGTTTAACTGTAGTCTCTGTTTCAATGTTCAGTTCCCATTGGTTCTTCCTTGTCCCCTACCCCCCCTCTATGACAAGGCTAAGGGGAGTGTCCCTAACTGTGTGTAAAAGTGTATGTTTTGGATTTAATAAACTGTTGATGCTCTGCATGTTTAACCCTCAACACCTGTGTGGATTGTCTCGTGATTGAGGGGTTAAGGGCTGGTTATGGCGAATCTGCAGGCTGTAGGTGCATTTGGAGGACAGGAGACACAGGTCTGGCGGATGTTCCCACCTGGGGTATCTGAGATCCGTCACACTGACCACTAACTACTCTACCTCATCCAGACTGATTGACTGTCGCAAATATGGAAGATCAGTTGCACTTGCAGATAAACATATCAGCTATACCAGCTATTAACATTACACTCACCAAAGAGAAGCCATTCAAGCCATTGCATTAGGGATGACCTAACAAAAAGTTGTTTAATAAAATATAGCCGGCTACTTTTTAAAGTTGATAATTTTATATAGCCACTGATTTAATAAGCCCCACTTCTGTTCTAGGCTAGGTAGGTTACTCACTCCTGGTCTAGGCTAGGAGGTATAACAGAGAATTTACAATTACTGAACCTTCGATATCCGGTGCTTCATCTGCTCCCCTCTGCTACTGCAGTGGTCTGGTCTCTCCCTGAGCCTTCAAGACCTATGCAAGACTCAACTTCTTATAGATATTTACCTGCACAAAGATCTACGAGGTCATTTACAATTTTTTGCTTTATATCAGGGGTCTCCAAACTTTTCAAAAAAAGGGCCAGTTTATTTTCCTTCAGACTCTAGGGGGGCCGGATTGTGGCCAACAGGGGCAGAAAATGTCATGGGCCCATCATCAGTGAGAATAAATATGGCCTCAGGGTTGGTGGTCAATAGGAGTGGTGCCCCTATTAGTAGGAGGAATAGTATCCCATCATTAGTATCCATAGAAGAAAAAAATGCCCCATTGTTGGTGTGAGTGGGAGAATTAGTGCCCCAGGGGCCGGATAAAAGCTACCAAAGGGCCACATCTGGCCCTCGGGCCGCAGTTTGGAGACCCCTGCTTTAGATGATGCCAAAGAGGAGGCACCAGACATCATGAGGAAAGTGTTAATGCATGAATTAGGGGCATGCCAGAGATTGACCATGTCCAGGGACTGCCAGCCAATAGCTGGAGATTCTTGTCTGACACACCCCTTCCAGCCTGCTGTGTTATTCACGATGATTAACAGTGATTGGCTCAGACTGGGAACCTGAACTGCAGCAAGAAGCTGGCGTGATCAGGGAAGTGACATTGAGGAAATAACAAGCACAGGTCACGCTAACGGGAAGACTGGAATCAGCTGCAAAGGGGGACTAATAATTAATAATTCCAGCTAAACCGAAGCCTTGGAGAATAAATCACAACCATTTCTAGACAAGGTTTGCCATCAGCATTTCATATTTAAAATACTATATTTGCCTGGAAAATACAAAAAAAGTTATACTTACTCCCTGGATCTGCCGCGTCTGGCTGTTCACCAGCTTCCGCATCCCCAGCAGCCTCTACAGTGCAGGTCTCCTCCACCTCCTGCTCAGCCTCAGCAGCTGTTGATTATGATTAATATAGAAAAGAACATTACAATCTGCAGTGTACAACAATTTCACACATTAGTACACGAACATTGAAACATGTATGACCACTCAGCAGACACCAGCAAGATTATACTAACTTACATGTGGGCATTGCCGCCTCAGCCTCCTCCTCCTGAGTCTCCCCCTCTGATTGGATGACACCTATTTAATATAAAGGAGAAATGATGAACGTTACAATGTTCAAGCTTCAAATTACTATAAATAAATACTGTATATAGATAAAATTAATTATCCATTAGCATGGCAATACAGGTCAGGTCACTAACGTTTATCTACAAGGCAGGGACATGCATTCAACCATTTAGAAAAAATCTAAAAAAAAAAAAAACGAGGCACTTACCTGTCCTGGTTCCAGCGGCGAGTGCTAGGTGCACCGCCACTGATCAGGTGCCTCAGTTCAGAGCAGCGACGTTCTGTCAGATTGCGTAAGTTACGCAAGCGGTTGCGTTACCTGACAGAAGGTTGCAGAGGCTCTACCTGTCACTGCTTGAGCGAGAAGCAATGACACTGGAATCGACAATGGAAGGCTGGACAAATGGAAAAGGACCCACTGTATTAGTGTCACTACTACACTACTTACTGGGCGTTGATGACATGGAGGACTCCTGCTCCTCCGCCCTCCACCTCCGGCGGCGCTGGGACTGGATGCGATCTTTAAATAAAATCAAACACAATATGGTAAATGTCGGATGCTTGACAAAAAAAATGTCCTGCACAATGCAATGCTGACACCAACCCTGATGAGCCAGGAGATGGGTGATCTCATCCTCCCCTATACCCGCTAACAGCTCTGCCTCATGGGGGAGGAGAGGCACCTGCTTCCCTCTGCGCCCCAACTGCCGGCGTTTATGCGCTATGGAACTGCAAAACAAAAAGAGAAGAGAAACAGGTTCCATAATTAAACTACAATTGTAATCTGAAAATTACATCAACACATGAAACAAATGTAGAATGAACCCGTAGAATGAAACAATGCAAATGGAATTTTTGGATTAGGCACATTTTTTCACGTAGCACAAGATTTGCACATTTTTTTATTAACCAAATTTATTTTAAGAAAAACGTATGCTTTTTTGGTGCACAATAAAATATAAAAGAAAGGATTGGGATTGTGCTGATAAAATATAGATGTCCAGTCCACCTTTCTAATTATGCGCTTGTGTGAACTGTGTATGGTGTAAAATCAGTACATTTTTAGAGCACTGATTGTTGTATAAATGACAATGGTCACAAAATGGCATCAAAAGTGTCCGATGTGTCCGCCATAATGTCACAGTCACGATAAAAATCGCTGATCGCCGCCATTACTAGTAAAAAAAAATAATAATAAAAATGCTATAAAACTATCCCTATTTTGTAGACGCTATAACTTTTGCGCAAACCAATCAATAAACGCTTATTGCAATTTTTGTTACCAAAAATATGTAGAAGAATACGTATCGGCCTAAACTGAGGAAATAATTTGTTTTTTTATATATTTTTGGGGGATATTTCTTATAGCAAAAAGTAAAAAAATAATTGTGTTTTTTTTCACAATTGTCGCTCTTTTTTTGTTTATAGCGCAAAAAAAAAAACCGCAGAGATTATCAAATACCACCAAAAGAAATCTCTATTTGTGGGGAAAAAAAGAATGCAGTGCCGAATCGCAAAAAGTGGCCTGGTCATTTGGCAGCCAAATCCTCCGGGGCTGAAGTGGTTAAAATGTAAAAAAATAATAATCAGACATGTTACTTACCGCTTAATGTCGCTGAATTTTTTCCGACAGGCAGTCGGGTCACGCCGATGGCGATATATCCCTTCAACTTTTTTGGAGATCTCCTCCCACTTCTCCCGCTTCCACTCCTGAGTGGTATCCCTGGAGCGGGGGCCACACAGCTGTATCCAGTAAGGAAGCGTTTCCTTTACAAGGACCTGGGACTCAATGTGAGTCCACATAAGGTTACGCTTCCTGCTGGTTGCAGCTTGTGTCCCCAAGCGCCGCTTTTTGGATGATGGGGAATGGGATGTTGCTGCTGCTTCCTCCATAGAAGGCCCAGGAACGTCCTCCATGTGGTCGAAATGGGTCGCCATATTATCCGACACTGACACAACGTCGGAGCACGTGCACAAACGAATGTGAAAGTAGTTAGCTGACTGTTGGGATAGACCATCCATTCCACATGAACGACGAAGATTCGACGAAGATTCGACACAGCATCGAAAAACATACAAACGTCGAATCTGTGGCTTATGGTGTCTGTCAAAAGTTCTAAGTTGATTCGACGGTGCAGTTAAACTCACTGTACGATGCTGCCTGCAATCGTACATTTCCGGTTAAATGCATCCGCTCATGGGCTATAGAAAAATTCTAATGTTGAATGACTAGTAATAATAATTAATAAATATAATTATTACTAGTCATACAACATTAGAATTCTACTATAGCTAGCTTGTAGGCGGAACATTCGACCGGAAATGTACGATTGCTGCGTCGAATAGTTTAGCTGCTCCGTCGAATCTTCTTAGAACACACACACACCATATAAGCCTTCAATGACAGATTCGACCTTAATTATTTCGGATTTTCGGACGAATGCAATTTTTAACGAAAAACTAAATAAATAAAAACGAATTTCGGGAGTAACTAAATAAATTTATTTTTCGAACGAAAACGAAATTCCGAAACGAAATATTTCAGTGTGCACATGTCTAATAGGGAGAGATACTTTGCTATGCAATACTGTACTGCAGTGTGGTAGGCTATATAACCCTGTGTGCCTTCACCTTTTTCCCCTTGCTTTGTGCACTGGTGCGCAGTCATATTGGAACAGGAGAGGGTCATCCCCAAACTTTTCCCACAAAGTTAAGAGCATGAAATTTTCCAAAATGTCTTGGTATGCTTACGCCTTAGGAGTTCCCTTCACTGGAACTAAGGGACCAAGCCCAACCCCTGAAAAACAACCCCACACCATAATCCCCCCTCCACCAAATGATTTGGACCAGAGCACAAAGCAATGTCAATAAAGACATGGATGAGCGAGTTTGGGGTGGAGGAACTTGACTGACCTGCACAGAGTCCTGACCATAACCTGATGGGACACCTTTGGGATGAATTAGAGTGGAGACAAGTCTTCTCATCCACATCAGTGCCTGACCTCACAAATGCACTTCTGGAAGAATGGTCAAACATTCCCATAGACACACTCCTAAAACTTGTGAACAGCCTTCCCAGAAGAGTTGAAGCTGTTATAACTGCAAAGGGGGGGCCAACGCAATATTGAACCCTACGGACTAAGACTGGGATGCCATTAAAGTTCATGTGCGTGTAAAAGCAGGTGTTCCAATACTTTTGGTAATATAGTGTGTGTATGTATGTATACATATGTGTGTATATATATATATATATATATATATATATATATATATATATATATATATTGTGAGGGGGTTAGCTCGGCAGCGGGTGTGTGTGACCCCCGGGATGGGCTCCCCACACAAAACAGGCCCAGCAAACGGAGGTTGTGGTTTTCAAAATCAAAAAAGGTGCGGTTTATTTTCTATTTACAGTGACAAAACACAGCAAAGCAAAAGAAACATAACCAAAATAAATCCTGGTCAAGTTGACCTCTGACTAAACATACAGGTTTCCTAACTAACAACTGGGATCAGCCTAGTGCTGTCCTAGTCCCTAAGTCCCTGGTTTAGTAAAAGTCCAAACAAATAGCCACACAGGCTTTGCCTCACCGCACAGGGGTTCACTCTCCCTAGACAGTCCACACAGGTCTGGTTCCAGGCATGAGCTAACATCTAATGAAGCTGGGAGTTCTTATAGAGGCCTAAATGAGCTGACAAGGTTCAGCTGGTCTCCTCATCTCTGTCTGCACGACGTCCCACACTCTCCCTAGAGGTATGAGTCATCCATGAGCCCACTAGCCTTATACAACTCTCCACCTAGTTGTATAAGTCGGCGTAAAGCCTGAATCTGGGCGAAATATATCTACCCCCCTGGATGCAACCAGGTGACTTTACCTTCCTGCTGTCACATACCCCCCTCTTGTTTTAACCTCGGGGTTGGAACACCAGCAATCAGGCATTCATGTACTCGAGACAAAGCATCCACATTCCCCATTTGAACGCCAGGGCGATGCTTTACTGTGAAGTTGAATTCCTGGAGGGCCAGGAACCACCTATTCACTCTTCTATTTGTTTCCTTGTTTTGAGCCATCCACTTTAACGGAGCGTGATCCGTAACCATGTCAAAGTGCCTACCTAGCAGGTAGTACCGAAGGGAATCTAGAGCCCACTTCACCGCTAAACACTCCTTTTCAACGGTGGCGTAATTTACCTCATGGGACTTCAACTTCCTGCTGAGGTAAATGACTGGGTGCTCTTCCCCGTTCCAGACCTGGGACAATACTGCTCCTAACCCCACATCTGACGCATCACTTTGTACGACAAAGTCTTTAGAGAAGTCGGGTGAGTACAACACTGGCTGGCTACATAAGGCTTGTTTCAAGAATTGGAATGCTGCCTCAGCCTCGGGGGTCCATTTAATCATGACCGACCCTTTCCCCTTCGTCAGGTTGGTTAGGGGCACAGCCTTAGAAGCAAAGTGGGGAATGAATCGCCGATAATACCCAGCGATTCCCAGAAAGGCTCGTACCTGCTTCTTGCTGTTGGGACGTGGCCAACTCTGGATGGCCTCGACTTTGTTGAGTTGGGGTTTTATTACTCCCCTCCCAATGGTGTACCCAAGATATTTGGCCTCCTCCTGCCCAATGGTACACTTCTTGGGGTTAGCCGTAAACCCCGCTTCCCGAACAGAGTCCAGGACTGCTTGCACTTTTGGCAGATGTGAGGCCCAATCTGTGCTATGGACAATTACGTCATCCAGGTAAGCCGCAGCATACTTCCGATGGGGCCTCAGCATCTGGTCCATTTTCCGCTGGAATGTGGCCGGCGCATTCTGTAACCCGAACGGCATTCTTTTATATTGGAACGCCCCGTCTGGGGTTACAAATGCGGTTTTCTCTTTGGCCGACTTGGCCAGGGGGATTTGCCAATACCCTTTTGTGAGGTCAAGAGTCGTCATGTATCGGGCTGTTCCCAGCCGGTCGATCAACTCATCTATACGTGGCATGGGGTAGGTGTCAAATTTTGTAACTTTGTTCAACTGACGAAAATCGTTACAAAATCGCCAGCTCCCATCCGGTTTAGGCACCAACACGATGGGACTAGACCAATCACTTTGGGACTCCTCTATCACCCCTAAGTTCAGCATTTTCTGTACTTCCTCCCGTATTGCCTCCCGTCGAGCCTCTGGGATCCGATAGGGTTTTAACTTCACCCTTTCACCGGGCGGGGTAATGATGTCATGCTCTACCCCAGATGTTTGTCCCGGCAGCTCAGAGAATACCTCCTTGTTGCGAAGCACAAACTCCTTAACCTCCTGTTGTTGGGGTTGTGACAAGGTGGCTGCTATTCCAACCTCAGGAATCACGCAACCAGTTTGAGCTGGTGACCAAGTGTCTGCGACTAGGGACTCTCTATCCCTCCAGGCTTTCAACAGATTAACGTGATAGATCTGTTCGGGCTTTCGCCTTCCTGGTTGTCTGACCTTGTAATTCACTTCGCTCACTTTTTCCATTATCTCGTAGGGGCCTTGCCATTTGGCAAGGAATTTACTTTCAACCGTAGGGACAAGTACCAATATCCTATCCCCCGGGGAAAAGGTACGGGTCTTGGCTCCACGGTTGTACACTCTCTGCTGTGCCAACTGCGCTTGGGCCAAATGTTCCTTCACGATGGGCATTACCTGTGCAATTCGATCTTGCATCAGGGCGACATGCTCAATCACACTCCTGTGGGGAGAACTCTCACTTTCCCAAGTTTCCTTGGCAATATCCAACAGCCCTCTTGGGTGTCTCCCATACAGTAACTCAAAGGGGGAGAATCCCGTAGAGGATTGGGGCACCTCCCTAA
The DNA here is from genome assembly GCA_029206835.1 of Rana muscosa. NCBI lineage: Eukaryota > Metazoa > Chordata > Amphibia > Anura > Ranidae > Rana > Rana muscosa. The sequence continues at coordinate 354,070,528 of CM055118.1, forward strand.
TAGCAAACATCAAATAAGGAAGTAAACAGTCCCAATCCTTTCCATCTCTATCCACCACTTTCTTCAACATTTGTTTTAGGGTTTTGTTGAATCTTTCAACCAGCCCATCGGTTTGGGGGTGATACACAGACGTACGCAATTGCGTCACTTTGAACAATTTACACAGCTCTTTCATAACCCGGGACATAAAGGGTGTACCTTGGTCCGTAAGCAGTTCTTTACAAATACCCACCCGGCTAAAAACAAGAGATAGCTCTTTGGCTATGGTTTTGGCCGAGGTATTTCGGAGAGGGATCGCTTCTGGATAACGGGTGGCATAGTCCATTATAACTAATATGTACTGGTGCCCCCTAGCGGACTTGATTATAGGACCTACCAAATCCATGGCGATCCTCTCAAACGGGACCTCAATGATGGGTAGAGGGACCAGCGGGCTACGGAAATGTGGCATCGGGGCCAACCTCTGACACACAGGGCAGGAGGAACAATAATTTTCTACGTCCTTCATCACCCCCGGCCAATAGAATCTCTGTAATACCCTCTCTCGGGTTTTCTCTGTCCCCAGATGACCTCCAAGAATGTGCCCATGGGCCAACTCCAACACCAACTTCCTGTAAGGTTTGGGCACCACAAGCTGCTCAACGGTTTCTTCTGCCCTTTTTGCCACCCGATACAGTAGGTCCTTCTCTACGCTGAAGTATGGGTAAGTGCAGGTATTATCTGGGTTCACTAACTCACCATCTATTTTCACTACGTTTTCCCGTGCCTTTATTAGGGCGGGGTCTTTCCACTGTTCTGTGGCAAAGTTTTCCCTGTGAACCTCAAGATCAGAAAACTCCACAGACGGTAGGTTTTCGTCTGAGGAGGTGGGCTCCTCTCCAGTTTCTTGAGTCTCCCCTGCCAATACTGATAAGGGAAATTCCGGAGAGTCCTCACCACTCTCAGGGGAGTTCTGGCTATCACATTCCTGGTACATAGGGGCACCAGTGAGGGGCTCAGGATCATCCCACAGTTCCCAGAACTTCGGAAAATCCCTTCCCACAATGGCGTCATGCGGTAACTGAGATACTAAGCCCACTGGATGAGAGAGGGTACCTTTGGGGGTCTCGAAACACACTGTAGTCACTGGATACTCTCGGGTGTCCCCATGCACACAAATAACAGCTACCTTGCTATTCCCAGAGACCTCTGTTTTAACTAACTCAGCCTTTATCAGGGTCACAAGGCTACCTGAATCCAACAATACCACAACATTTCTACCATTAACACACATTTTGCATAAATGTTTCTCAGTTCCTCGAATGGCAGTGCATGCGACTGTCGCACACAGCGACTGACGTCTGCCCGTCAGAAAGTCACACTGCATGGGTTCCTCCACAACCGGGCAATTGGCTGCAATATGTCCCGCTTGCCGGCAGCGGTAGCAAACGATCCTTCTTACTGCCTCTTGAGCCGCTGATTTCCCCGGCTGTTCTCGCCAAACTTGGGGTAGAGCTCCCACCCTCTCACTCTCTCCACCCTCACCCCTTGGAATCCTCTTATCCGCCCCTGGGGATGGTCTGGTCTTAGGGTGGAAAGTCCGAGTGTCTCTGGAAGAGGCCGTCAGGTTCTCTGTAGCCAAGTATTTCTCCACACGATCCACAAGACCATCGGCCGTCTCTGGGTCTCCATGGCTTACCCACTTTTGGATGGCAGTAGGAAGAGCTCTCAAAAACCGATCCATTACAACACGTTCCACAATCTTTGGTGCGGACAAAGTCTCTGGCTGTAGCCACTTTCTGCTCAGGTGAATGAGATCATACATTTGAGACCTGGGGGGTTTTCCAAGCTGGAAAGTCGAGTTATGCACACGCTGAGCCCGGACAGCCTGGGTGACACCCAGCCTTGCCAATATTTCAGCTTTTAGCATCACATAGTCTTTTGCTTGGTTAGGCTCTAGGTCATAGTAAGCTTTCTGCGATTCACCAGTTAACAGAGGAGCCACCAGTCCAGCCCACTGCTCCTCAGGCCACTTTTCTCTTTCAGCGGTCCTTTCAAATGTGGTCAAAAATACCTCTGGATCATCCTCTCCAGTCATTTTTGTCAATAAACGACTCACCCCAAAGGACGCGGTATTAGTGGGACGGCTTTCCTCACTGGTCTGCGGACGTTGCTGCATTACTGCTTCCATCTGTTGTTGTAGTCTCTGCTCTTGCTTCTGCAACAGGTCTATGAAGCGGGCCTCAGATTGCTGCTGGGCTCGTTGCTGAGCCTCCAGACTCTGTTGCAAAGTTGCGTTTGTCTGCTGCTGGGCTGCAAGGCTCCTTTGCAAACCTGCATTTGTCTGCTGTTGATTGGCATTTGCTAGAGCCAGCTGCTTCAGTATCTCCTCCATGCTGGCTTAAAAAAAACTGCCACTGGTTCTCCACCAACTGTGAGGGGGTTAGCTCGGCAGCGGGTGTGTGTGACCCCCAGGATGGGCTCCCCACACAAAACAGGCCCAGCAAACGGAGGTTGTGGTTTTCAAAATCAAAAAAGGTGCGGTTTATTTTCTATTTACAGTGACAAAACACAGCAAAGCAAAAGAAACATAACCAAAATAAATCCTGGTCAAGTTGACCTCTGACTAAACATACAGGTTTCCTAACTAACAACTGGGATCAGCCTAGTGCTGTCCTAGTCCCTAAGTCCCTGGTTTAGTAAAAGTCCAAACAAATAGCCACACAGGCTTTGCCTCACCGCACAGGGGTTCACTCTCCCTAGACAGTCCACACAGGTCTGGTTCCAGGCATGAGCTAACATCTAATGAAGCTGGGAGTTCTTATAGAGGCCTAAATGAGCTGACAAGGTTCAGCTGGTCTCCTCATCTCTGTCTGCACGACGCCCCACACTCTCCCTAGAGGTATGAGTCATCCATGAGCCCACTAGCCTTATACAACTCTCCACCTAGTTGTATAAGTCGGCGTAAAGCCTGAATCTGGGCGAAATATATCTACCCCCCTGGATGCAACCAGGTGACTTTACCTTCCTGCTGTCACAATATATATATATAATGTTGGTCATAAATTACAGTGTTTATGGTATGTACACTATGTTAAGGTTTAAAACTGCACAATATTATATACTGTATTTGATCATTTTATATGTTGGTCTGTGAATGATACATAGAAGTGTTCCTGAAGAGCCAATCACGGCAAAACATATGTCGGAGCGGAGGAATCCGTCATTTCTGGGTCCATATTTGATACCCCACATCAGGCTTTGCCCTTCGGAGCAAGACGTGGAACGCACGCCACCCCCAGGGATCAGCTGACTCACACACGCTGTTTACACTTAGTGCCAGGCCAGGCACTATTACATGTGAGTGTAACTGCTATCATTGCTACAGTTTTTACTTTATTAAAAAATGACTGCACTATGAGACTTTTATCCGTGTCTCCTGTGGAGTCATTTTTTTACATTCTAGCCCCTTACTGAGTGGCCATTGGAGTGGTTTTATGCCATTAGTGGAACCAATCTGGTGTTCCCAAAGCGTTTATTGACCGTCCTGTAAAAAGGGGTCAAACAGCTCTGGTGAGTGGCCATCTGCATACTGAGCACTCGTGGTGGAAGATCCAGAAGTTTTATCTCAGAGCAATCCGTTTTGGTGTTGGGATTTATTCACTTATGGACTTTATGCTTGCTTATTTTTTCATTAACCACTTAAGGACCGCCTCACGCCGATATACCTCGGCAGAATGGCACGGCTGGGCACAAGCACATACAGGTACGCCGCCTTGAAGAAGCCCAGCCACGGGTCGCGTGCGCGCCGCCGCCGGCTCGCTTGCGACCCGGTCCTGAGCTCCGTGACTGCGCCCACGGGACCTGCGTACACGATCGCCGCCGGTGTCCCATGATTGGGTCACAGAGCTGAAGAACGGGGAGAGGTAAGTGTAAACAATCCTCTCCCCGTGCTTCCTAGTGTGAGTGTCACTGATCATCTGTTCCCTGTCATAGGCAAATGACGATCAGTGATGTCACATGCCAAACCACTCCCCCACACAGTAGTAATCACTCCCTAGGAAACACTTAACCCTTTCATCGCCCCCTACAGGTTATCCCCTTCACTGCCAATGTAATTTTCACAGTAATCAGTGCATTTTTATAGCACTGATCGCTGTAAAAATGACAATGGTCCCAAAATGGTGTCAAAAGTGTCCGATGTGTCCGCCATAATGTCGCAGTCACGATAAAAATCGCTGATCGCTGATTAATAAAAATGCCATAAAACTATCCCCTATTTTGTAGACGCTATAACTTTTGCGCAAACCAATCAATAAACGCTTATTGTGATTTTTTTTACCAAAAATATGTAGAAGAATATGTATCGGCCTAAACTGAGGAAAAAAAATGTTTTTTTATATATTTTTTGGGGATATTTATTATAGCAAAAAGTCAAAAATATTGAATTTTTTTCAAAAATATCGCTCTATTTTTGTTTATAGCGCAAAAATAAAAACTGCAGAGGTGATCAAATACCCCCAAAATAAAGCTCTATTTGTGGGAAAAAAGGACGTCAATTTTGTTTGGGAGCCACGTCGCACGACCGCGCAATTATCAGTTAAAGCAACGCAGTGCCGAATCGCAAAAAGGGGCCTGGTCCTTTAGCTACAAAATGGTCCGGGGCTTAAGTGGTTAATGTGCCTATTTAGGTTTGATGCAGTTTTTTCCTTGTGCCAGTTTTTTACATGAACATGTATAGCGCCTTATTCTTTATTTTATAATTCTATAGAAGTGTGTCGGCTGGCTTTTGCAAATTCATTTTTTATTGTGTGAATGCATTTTGTAATTTTTTTTTTTCAATTGGCTGGAGTAGAAAATGATTCAGAACTCATACATTGGTACCTCTCACTCTAACTACAAGATACAACTCAACAACGGCAAGAAGAAATAATCTTAATTGAGTACAGAAAAAGTAAAGAAAGCTCAAGTTGGCAACAGAAAAACTGCAAAATCAACACCAAATTTAACTATGGACACTCCATTATTTTACCACTGCAATGTTATTTGACCAATACTTGGCTATTGGAAAGCCAAAGGAGCTGTGACACCAGATATGACTTTGGTGTGTTTTTAGTGATCATAGGCATATTCAAGTGTTATAACTCCAAACCACCTTCAGAAGCTTACTGGAAATACAAAAATAATAAACATACTTAGTTCTATTAAAATTGTAAACTCTCCAAAGAATACTAATTGTACACAAGAGATAAGTAGTCATTATTGCTATCATTGAAGCAGGAATATATAAAATGTTCATGAACATTAATATTTTAGAACAAAAGAAAATATTAGAACAAATGAAGCTTGGAGCACATTTTTTCTACGTTTCAATTTATTTTTTTACTTTTTAACCCAGAACATTTTTTATCTCTGTTCCCAGGTCAAAAATATTTTGCTTTGCTTTACAGACATTCCATAGCTACTACAGTTTTACTTCTTGCTTGTGTCAGTATTGTAAACTTGATTTTACACTGGGTTCATGGGAAAAAGCTTAAAAACAGTCCATGAATTGTATAGTTACGTAGAATGTTACTGACTGTGCACTGAATATACCGGAAGAACTATTTAGGATGCATTCTGATTCTCTGAAGTTATGGGGACAGTTAAGGTATTTTTGCCTGTTTGACAACAGTGAGGTTTATCACAGCGTTTTGCTTTTATACTAATGGTATCCGATTCAAAGACCATCTTTTCTCTGATTTCAAGCCAGGTACAAAAAAAATCCTTTTCTAATAAAAGACAGGTCGGGTGGTTTGTTAACAAGGTGATCTGTGTAATAACTTATGCTGTTCAGCTGTCACCAGAACAAATTTCTTAATTGGAAGATTTTTTAACATCTCTTCTTCTGGTGACAACTTACATTTTTTTAATAAATCATTTAATATTTATTTATTATCTTTTTTTTTACAGTGGTCATCAGGTTTAGGGATGAGCTCAGTGTTCAGTCTAAATGCAAGTTTGGATCAAACATTGACTGCTCGGATGTTTGTCTGAATGAATAACAGTGTTATGTACCCCATAACAGTGTTATGTACCCCATGGGGAGTTGGTATCTGGGGGTCCGCTTATTATTAAAGGGGGTTTACAGATTTTGACAAGCCCCTAACCCACAGACAGCTACAAATAGCAGGCAAGGGTTCTGTGGATGAGTTGCTTATCTATATGGGGACATGGTGCTTTGTCACAGGGGTACCATGTTGAGAGAATGTGGCCTGGTATGGGTAGGGAGGTGGAGTGCACACTCTTCTTACCTCTCCTGGCCAGCCAGACTGCATGCTCAGAATAATGGTCTGGTATGGATTTTTAGAGGGATCTCACACTTTTTTTTTGCATTGACCCTCCCTAAAATCTGTACAAGACCCAAAGGGCTAAGAAACCTTCACAATTTAAGATGTAGCGCCCTCTACCATAGGTAGGTGTTAGAGGTGAGGATTTTTGTGTTGTAGCTGCCAGGCAGGCACATTTAGGCAGGCCTATGCTTCAGGCTAGGCCTGCTTGTTTTGATCTGTGGGCAGGGAGTGGTTAGTGTAGCAGTGGGTGTGACCACCTGTGCTTCAGTGCTTGGGCACCTCCCCTGCTTCCAGTGAGAATGTTCTGGAAGAGGGGCAGGGCTGGGAATTGGAGTGGCAGGGAGCCCTAAACAATCCCCAATTAGAATTGGCAGGAGGCAGGCCTCCTTCATAAGCTCAGGTCCAGCCCACTGGAGGGGAGTTGTCGGATGGGCGAAGTGAAGAATGAAGTGTTAGACTGCAAGCAGGAGACCCATTCCCATCTGGGGGAGGGAGCTCTGGAGCTGGGAGGGAGCCTCATCCTTACACGATCATGAAGGAGGTGTCCTGGAACAGAGGAGCTAGAGAAGCAGTCAGTACGCATGTCCGGATAAGTTCTTCACCATGGACCCAGGGCAGGAGAAGTTCGGTGAGTGAGGCACAGTGGATATCTGGAGGAGGCATGCCAGGGGAGCTGGGTGCAAGGCCAGAGGAGAGACTGTGGTGTTTTGTGTCAAATCAATGTGGCCTGCGGGCACAGGATTTGCAAGTCAGGCTAGCTGGGATCAGTAGTCCACCAACTAACTGAAGCTGCTAAAAAACTAGGCCACAAGAAGGGGTACTGCAGGCCCCTGGCCTAATAACAATTCAGCAAGTTCAGCAAGCACCTGGGACCATTCAGAGTGATCCCTGGTGTAGTGTGAAGATGATGGGGCGGAGGAACTAACATTGCACAGTGACGTTTTGTGCAGGAGGAGAGGAGTCCTGGGAGTAATAGTCTGCAGGAGTTTGTGCAGGGGAAGTGACTGTGAATGTTAGAGTCCATCAGTTCTTCAAAGCTCAATATTTTCAACAATTCTTTAACTATGATGGCAAAGTGATCTGTTTTATGGGCATCCCATACCCCTTTTCCCCAACCAAGTTATATCCCCCCAAATAAACAAAAACAAAACGAAGCAAAATGACTGTTCATTGTCTCTGAGATATATGGAAGTCTAGCAGCAAGGCGACATGGTGGATGTTAGTAACTAGTAGCAACCATCCGCTACAAAAATAAAAAACACACAGGCCCCTCCAAAGTTCCCGCACCATACATAAAAGATGCTTAGGGATCTTCTATGACCTTTGGGGCCTGTGTGCCATTTTATAACAAGGAAGCATGGAGAAGATGTCTCATTTGTTGGCATTTTTTTCCTTTGTAATTGTCAGTGCTAAAAATAATCATTATGTCTGGCTGCATGAAACAATTTGAATTTTTTATTTTTTTGCATTGGTACATGTTTTTTGCCAGATTCAGCTTCTATTGATTTTAAGGGGGTTTAGGGTTCGGCATCTTATCTTCTTTGAAGTTTATTGAACCCCTGCCAAACTATACCCAGGGAAGATTGACTCATCTGCAATCAGGAGTCACAAAATGAAAAAGTGATTATCCACAGTGGGCACAGGGGGAGCAATGGAATTCATACAGGGCTAATAACCCTTTCCCACTCTATTCAAAGTTAAATTTCCTCCAGATTATCCATTCACTTTAAAAATATTTCCTTTTTCTGAAGTCTCTTGACCTAACCGAGTAAGTAAAGCGAATTTAGGTCAGGGTAAATTACTCCTTTGCTAAAATACTATTTGCATTGCATCATGGGGGCATTATAGTTTTATAGTAAAAGCTCAAATTAAATGGGATTAGTATTTATCAAAAATGGGTCACAAAATCACAAAGGAGAACAAAAAATCTTGACAAAATAGAGTTTTAGACTTTCCCAATAACCTGTTTTAATTAAAAGAGTTTATGTTTTTTTGTGTCCATTCTGAATTTCAGTAACCCAGAACAATCAATCAAAAATCAAACCTTTTTGAAATAGTATAATTGCTAACAAATGTATTCCATTTAATGGTTTTTATTTTAGGTGTTGTCTTAATATGTTACTGTTTGAAAATGTATTGAAAATATGTAGACGCAGGCAGGGCAGGATGTTTATTGGTGAGTGGGCTGATAATGGTAGCACACAATCATCGTCACTTGGTTTAAAAAAAATCAACCTTCAAAGACTGCAGCAACCCAATACCTGAACACAAGATATACCTTATACACCTTATACAAACCTTATATTAAAATAGACACACTTGAAATTGGTGGAGCATTTGGAGAAGCACTATCGGTGGCTGAAAACCCCCATACTTAAGAAACTCTCACTGGACCCCACCTGTTGCAATAACTTAAAATGGTTGTAAACCCACTTAATAAAAAAAAAAAAACAACCGTATGAGCTCCTACCTCACTGACAACAACCTTCTCAATCCTCTACTATTCAGCTTCTGCCCAAAACATTACACTGAATTTTCCCTACTAAAACTCCCCAATGACCTAGTAAAAGCTAAAACCAACGGCCATTACGCCATACTCATACTCTTGGACTTTTCTGCTGCCTTTGACACAGTTGACCAGCCACTCCTCCTCAACAAACTCCACTCCCTTGGCCTCAGTGATTCTGTTCTTTCCTGGTTCTCCTCCTACTATCTCAGCGCAACATACAACACCATCTCCTCCACTCCCCTTCTTCTTTCTGTTGGGGTACCCCAAAGGCTCCATCATTGGGCCCCTATTCTCTCTCTGTACCTTTTTCCTGGGCCAGTTGATAACTTCCAATGGCTTCCAATACTACCTCTATGCTGACAACAACCAGATCTATTTCACGACTCCTCAACTCACCCCCTCAATCTCCTCACATTTCACAAACTTACTGATCAGTATGGATGTCACACAACTTCCTCAAACTCAATCTTTCTAAAACTGAGCTGATAATATCTCCTCCTCCCCGATCCCCTCCCCATGACTTTACCATTGAGATCAATAGCACAACCATTGGTTCCTTGACACGTCAAGGTGCTGGGTGTAATCCTAGACTCTGACGTCTCCTACAGCCCCCACATCCAACCATTAGATACATCTTGGCACCTTAACATTCGCATAATTTCCAGAATTCGCCCCTTCCAGACTAAAAACAACAACAAAAAAAAAGGTATTCAGTCCTTGGTAATTTTTTGCCTTGACTACTGCAACTTCCTCCTCACTGGCTTACCTTTACACAGGCTATCCCCCCTTCAGTCGATTATGAATGTTGCTGCTTGGCTAATGAATCCTACTAACCAATCCGTGACTGCTTCTCCTCTCTGCCAATCCCTTCACTGGCTTCCCTTACCCCACTGTATAAAATTCAAAATACTAACCACGATATACATGGCCATCCACAACATCACCCCCAGCTACATCACCAACCTCATCTTCAGTTATCGCCCAAATCGTCCTCTCCGCTCCTCTCAAGACCTCCTGCACTTTAGCTCCATTGTTACCTCCCCCCCATGCTCTCCTCCAGGACTTCTCCCATCCTCTGGAACTGCCCCAGTATGTCCTGTCAGCTCCAACCCTGTCTGCATTTAGGCGATCCTTGAAAACTCACTTATTCCAAGAACTGAGGAGAAAACACAAGCACCAAACTAAGTGTTGCATTAATGGATGTTTAATGGAGATAAGAAGACTTGTGCTCACAAGAGTTAAAACATTATGGGTATTAAGCACTGAGGTATATCTACATCAATAGAGCGGGGCATCAGGGTGGCCTCTGCGGTTGGTGAACTCAGAAGGATGACGTAGATGGATTCCGATGCTTCCTGAAGCCGTGGAACACACAGGGAGCTGATGATGATATCACTTCCCAGATGTGATGTAATAACGTAGGCGACACATTTGTGGAGGCTCTTTCTTCAGGTCTTGTCAGTACCATTTTAGAAGAGGGCTTATAAAGGTGCAGTGGCGGCCCCCGGGACAATATTTAAGCTTAAGTTTTGTGTATATTATAAATGCACATGATGGCAAATGCATCGCCTACGTTTTTACATCACATCCGGGAAGTGAAGTCATCATCGGCTCCCTGTGCGTTCCATGGCTCCAGGAAGTATCAAAATCCACCGGCTTCTTCCTTCTGAGTTCACCAACCGCAGAGGCCACCCTGATGCCCCAGTCTGTTGATTTAGATATACCTAAGTGCTTAATGCCCATGATGTTTTGACTCTTGTGAGTACAAGTCTTCTTATTACCATTAAAGTGGTTGTAAACCCTCTCTGACCACTTGCACCTACAGGTAAGCCTATATTAAGGCTTACCTGTAGGTGCAAGAAATATCTCCTTAACCTACACGGTTAAGGAGATATTTGCAGAAAGGACTGCACCGATGTCTACGGTGCATGCGCACTGTAGACAACGGCGCAGGCGCACTGAGCGTGCCGGTTTTATCAATGGGATAATGCCAGAACCGTGTGCATGCGCGGGGATCGTGCCGGTCCCACGCGCATGCACGGGAGTGACGTCATTGCTGCTCTGGCCAGTCACAGCCCCGGAGCGGCGATACACGGAAGGGACTCATAGGCAACATGATGGCGGCGGCGGAGGGGAACGAGGAGCGCTTCGGGGGCTTCGATCTCAGGTAAGTCATTCATAATGAGCTAGTATGCTACGCATACTAGCTAATTATGCCTTTCTCTTGCAGGTTTTTTTTTCAGAAAAAAAAGAGGGTTTACTTCCTCTTTAAACATCCATATATGCTTAGTTTGGCGCTTGTACTTTCTCCTCATTTGTTCTCTAAGCTGCTTCTTGCTTCCCACTGGGCTGCCACTCAAGTAAGCTTATGTATGGACTGCAGATGGACACTGTGGACTATTTTATTGATCCTGATAGATCTCATTTGCATTGTTCCTATTTGAGAACTCCAGGCTCACACTTCACACTAGTACTTGCAACCTTGCACCAATTCTCCTTTTTTTTTCACTTATTCAGAGAAACTTACCCCACCTCCACCTAAGACTGTACCTGAGTCACCTCCATCAGATCATCCCATGCACTTTTGCACTTTATTCACTTTATATGGTATATAAATAATATATTCATTTCATTATTTATTTTTGCATATATTTCTTAATGTATGAATAGGTATATTTATTGTTTTCATCAAATGCATGTATGAATTTTTTTTTTTAATTTATATCAGATGATTAATTGAATTTCTATTGAGTTTTCACGTTATATTTAAAGAGACAGCACATGTATTTTATCATAATGGTAACACACACACACATTCACACATCATGATGTTGACTGACAGTAACATATTCCAGTGTATAATAAAGTCTCCCAGCTAACGCCCTACCTACGTATCAGTGCTTTCTAGATGGATTTCCATTGTTCCATTCTCTGTACAGTTTTTTTATGCTTTTTCATTAGAATTTTATATATACAGTTCCCCCATTCTGGTTCTTTACTCCTATAACTGAACTGAGTGTGTCATATGTAGAGAAGGCAGGTTGTCTCTTTCAGCCTATCTGCTCTCAGCCTTGGTGGACCTTTTGTGGCCATAACATTTCTCTTTATAGGATACTTTTAAGGGTAGTCAGTTAACTTGGATAGGTGGTTAGTAGCACAAGACAGTTCACCTAGGGGCAGAAAGGTTTATCTTGACCCTGCATTGACTTTATAATCAGAATTTCAACATCAACATTTGGCAAAAATTAAGTGGTGTAGATCATTAAATTATTTCTGCTTTTGCAGCCACAAAAATGAATATGGATAATGAAAATGGGACAACAGTGAATGAATTATTTTTTCTGGGGTTCCCTGGACTTGGTGATTTCAGAGTTTATCTCTTTATTCTCATATTGTCCACATATACCGTGACAGTGCTCCTTGATATTATGATTATTATATTAGTGTCAACCAGGGAAAGTCTACATTCTCCCATGTACTTGTTCCTCAAGAATTTCTTATTTTCAGAAATGTGTTTAGTGACTTTTATTGTCCCCAATATGTTACGTATCATATGGATGGATGGAGCCACCGTGTCTGTCCCTGGATGCATCACTCAGAGCTACTTGTTTGTGTCTTCAGGTTCATCTGAATGTTACCTTCTCACTGCAATGTCCTATGACCGATACTTGGCCATATGTAAACCTTTACATTATAACACAATAATGGATCACACCCTTCAATATTTTCTTGTTATCGTTTGCTGGATGTTGGGTTTCCTTTTGCCATTGATCCCGCTGAGTCTTCTAATAATGCTCAAGTTCTGTGGCTATAATGTCATTGACCATTACTTCTGTGACCTTGTTCCTTTTGTGAATGTTGCTTGTTCGGATACTTCTGCCCTTCAAATAGATATGTTTGTTCTAACCATTCCTGTAGTCGCTGTTCCATTTGTTTTAATCATTGTAAGTTATGTGTGCATTTGTGTAGCTATACTCAAGATGCCATCCATCGGCAGCAGGAAGAAAGCCTTCTCTACATGTAGCAACCACTTATTGGTGGTGAGTATGTTTTTTGGAGCTGGCCTACTAAATTATTTCATTCCAGTAAAAGAAAATTCAGTAGCCATCAACAAAATGTTATCAATTATTTTTACTGTAGTAACACCATTGTTCAATCCCATTATATACAATCTGAGGAATCAGGAAATGCATGCTGTAATATTCACTTATATACAGTGGTGGAAATGAAGATCACACTACTTCGGAATAATATTAGAATTATTGTAAAATTTGACTCACCAAGTAATTTCCTTTTCTGATCAAACCTTGTGAAAAGTATTCATTGATTTTTCAGGGTAAAGTGATTTATGCTCAATGTGTATATTTTCATTTTACAGTAGGATCATTTCAATAGCTTAAAGTGTATCTGCACTCAGAATACAAACATAAAATTATATATTTTTTAATGAATTGTTTATTTTTTTAATCCTCAGATTTCACTACAGAGAATAACTGTGGAGCTCATTTAAATTTATAAGTATCGTTTCATTGCTTATTATTATTATTATTATTATACAGGATTTATATAGCGCCAACGGTTTACGCAGCGCTTTACAATATAAAGGGGAGACAATACAGTTAAAATACAATAAAATACAAGAGGATTAAGAGGGCCCTGCTCAGAAGAGCTTACAATCTAACAGGGTGGGGCAGATGGTACATAAGGTTGTAACTGTGGGGAATGAGCTGATGGAAGTGGTAAAAGATTAGTTGGAGATGTGATAGGCTTCCCTGAAGAGATAATTTTTCAGGGATCGCCTGAAGGTGGCAAGAGTAGGGGATAGCCAGACAGGTTGAGGTAGCGAGTTCCAGAGGATGGGAGAGGCTCTGGAGAAATCCTGGAGATGAGCATGGGAGGAGAAGACAAGAGAGCTTGAGAGTAGGAGGTCTTGAGAAGAACAGAGAGGACGGTTTGGATGATATTTGGAGACAAGTCTGGTAATGAAGCTCGGGGTAGAGTTGGCCTTGTATGTTGTGGTTAGTATTTTGAATTTAATTTGCTGGGCAATCGGGAGCCAGTGTAGGGATTAGAGGAAAGGGTTGGCAGACACTGAGCGGTTAGTAATGTGGATAAGTTTGGCAGCAGAAATCATGATAGACTGAAGAGGGGATAGCCTATGGAGAGGCAGGCCAATAGTCAAGGCGAGAGATAACAAGGGAGTGAATGAGGAGCTTGGTGGTTTCATTTGTTATAAAGGAGCAAATTTTACAGATGTTACGGAGGTGAATTCTACAAAACTTTGACAAAAATGGGACTTGAGGCTGAAATGACAAGTCAGAGTCTAGGATTACACCTAGTAACCTGGCGTGAGAGGAGGGACTGATGGTTGCATTGTTGATTTTGATTAAAAAGTAATGGAGGGAGGCACTGGGGGGGGTATATTAATAGCTCAGTTTTAGAGAGATTTTGTTTAAGGAAGTGGTGCGACATCCATGTTGATATGTCAGTTAGTAAGTTAGTAATGCAAGAGGCGACTGAAGGAGTGAGGTGAGGAGTAGACAGATAGATTTGGGTGTCATCGGTGAATAAGTGGTATTGGAAGCCGTGGTCGGTTATCAAGTGACCAAGGGAGGAGGTGTAGATAGAGAAGAGAAGGGGTCCAAGAACAGAGCCTTGGGGGACCCCACAGAAAGGGGCAATGGAGAGGAGGAAACAGAGATGTAGGTAACACTGTATAAGCGCTGTGATAGATAGGCAGAGAACCAGGATAGAGCAGAATCTTGGAGGCCAAGGGAATGTAGTTTGAGAAGGAGCAGGTGGTTAACAGTATCAAAGGCCGCAGAGAGGTCAAGTAGAAGGAGTATGGAGTACTGGCTGTTGGTTTTAGCAGTTAGTAAATCGTTAAGGCAGGTTCCGTGGAGTGCTGCGAGTGAAAGCAAGACTGTAAGGGGTCAAGAAGGTTATTTTCACTGAGGTAGAAGCTAAGACGGTTGTAGACTAAGCGTTCTAGAAGTTTGGAGGTGAATGGGAGCAATGAGATGGGTCTTAAGTTGTTCAGGTTGGTGGAGTCCAGTGAGGGCTTTTTAAGTATGGGAGTGATCAGTGCATGTTTTAGAGGGGAGGGGAAGGTGCCACTAGAGAGGGAGAGATTGAAGATGTGAGTGAGGGTGCATAGGATAGAAGAAGAGGGTGACCGTAGTAGTTGTGAGGGAACAGGATCCAAGGGACAATTGGTTAGGTGGGCATCTGAGAAAAGTTTTGTAACCTCTTCAGTAGTAGCCAATTCAAAAGAGGAGAGTGTTGAATGTGCTGTTAGTCAAGGTATGTTGGGTGGGGAAGATGTACGCCCAGTGGAGGTGTCCTCACAAATTGCATCAATCTTGTCTTTAAAGTGATTGCCAATCTCTTGGGCAGTGAGTAAGTTAGTGGGTAGAGGGGGTGGGGGACGAAGCAGAGTGTTAAAGGTTGAGAAGAGCTGACGGGGACTGGATAACAAGGTATTAATAAGAGAGACAAAGTAGGCTTGTTTGGCAGCATGGAGGCAGTAATTGTATTTTAGATGGGCAGATTTATATAAGGTGAAGTCTTGCAGGCATTTGGTTTTACGCCACAGTCCTTCAAGAGCACGGCAATGTCTCTTGAGATTTCTGGTGTTGTCGGTTTGCCAGGGTTGTAACGGTCGGGGCCTGATTCTGTGTGTGGCTGAAGGAGCAAGTGCATCTAGCGATGATGAGAGTGGACTGTTGCAGACAGAGGTGGCCAGGCCAGGACAGTACAGGGGAGAGATTATGTCATATAGGTGGTCAGTAGCAGAATAGAGAAGAGAAGGGTTAAAGTGGCGAAGGTTCCTACAAGTAATTGTTTGCTGCTTGGAGGGATGGGTGGTTTGAGGCAAGGATACAGTGAAACTGATGAGGTTGTGATCAGAGAGAGGAAAGGGGGTGTTGGTGAGGTTACCAGGATTGCAGAAATGGGAGAATACAAGGTCAAGAGGATTACCATTGGAGTGAGTGGAAGTATGTGTCCATTGGGTTAGGTCAAAAGATGAGGTTAAGTTGAGAAGTTTAGCTGTAGTTGGGCTGTTAACATTGACAGGAATGTTGAAGTCACCAAGAATGATAGTGGGTATTTCAGAGGAGATAAAGTAGGGTAGCCAGGCAGCAAAGTCATCAAGAAAGCGCAATACCGATCCAGGAGGCCGATAAATTGCTGCAATCCTAAGAGAAATTGGAGAAAACAGACAAATACAGTGCATCTCGAAAAAAGAGAGGGAAAGGAAAGACTTGGAAGGTGCTTTGTGGGGATAGAAAGAATCCAAATCCAGCTTATGACATTCATATGTATGTCTTTTAAGATTGTACACACCCTTTTACTAATTAAATAAATAATATATTTATAAAAAAAAAAAATTATAAGAAGCATACCAGTAAAAGGTAATAGGACACTTTAAGTGAAACAAAAGTAATAAAATAGACAAGAATAGGAGAGGAAACAGCTTCAATTGAAACCAAAGGACTTGCTTGGAATGGAAACCTGTTCTATGGTGATTTTTCCTTTTTGTATTGAAGCATGACAGGGGGAGAGTCAGGTGCATAAAAAATAGTAATTAATGCAAGCAAGGGTAGATAAGAAAGAGATTGGGGTGAAAGGTGAGAAAAAGAGCACACAGGGAGGGGGAAAGGAATTAAATATCAAGGTGGGTTATTGGGATCCCACTCCAGGATCTTTGAGGAGGAAAATAGAGGTTCTAACAAAGCACACTAGTTGTGTGAACGCATCAGCTGCTTCCTCCCGCCTGTACTATTTCAGTGCTGTTGTTTTTATTACTTTGAAAATAAACCTTATTGCATCGTGTATGGGAGTGCCACCCTTTGTTTTTACATACTTGCTTCTGTTGCAGTGACAGGGCGTGCATGCACCCCATCAACCAGTTTTTTGATAGCAGTCTTGCCTACCCACCTGGAGCAGCCAAACTCGTTGACTTTCAAACAGGAAAATAGAGGTGTTCCAGAAGGTATCCCAGTAGTAATAAGTGTGAAGATGGGCTTCACATTTATTTTGGGTGGAGTGTATAAGATCCTCCATCCTTATAGTTTCTTCCACTTTGTTGACCCACATGGAAATCATGGGTGGGACAGGGTCTTTACATCTAAGGGGACTCCAGGCCTTGGCTGTATTCAGTAAGTGATGTAGGACTGACTTATGGTAGGTTCTAAAAGGTACATCTGAACTGTGCAGCAGGAAAAAGGCTGGTTGCTCTGGAATTGTATAATCTGTTAATTTTGGGATAATGTTCTAATTCCATTCCAAAAGAGTCAGAGTGCCTTCTACTGAACTGCAATGCCAGGAAGTATCTGAAATGTTAGGGTAGGCTATATGAAGAAGAGCAGGAATTCTATACCACCTGGTAAGGAGTTTCTTGTAAGGGTGTACTCTTTGGGGACTGCAACGAGAGGAGTATGGGTATTTGACATTGCTCCTTGATGAAAGTGAGTCTAATTTTACATTCCCAAAAAAGAAAAAATGGGGCCTTCTGTTCCTGAGAGGAATCAATCAAGATGGCATAGAGAGCACATAGAGAGGAAATGTGAGCCAGTGTGCTTTTGTTTAAAAAATACAAAGGTCAAAGATCCAGAGAGCGAGCCTGGAAGAAATATGGGATTGTCAGCTATTAGGTAAAGTGGGGAGGTTGGTGAGGATATGGCATATTTAACAAAGGCTACTGAGCAAGGAAGTCAGTGAAAGTCTGATCAAGAGCTATCCATTGTTATAAAGAGATGTACCTACACAAGTCATATACAGTTGACATGCTTGATAGTAGATTAGTATGCCAAGCCACCTCTGGATTTTGGGCATATTAACAGGGTACGTTTTTTTTTTATAAATTCTTTATTTTTTCACAGTTTTCTTAACATAATTCCAGATAATCTTACATAGTCTTAGTTTCACATTTATATTATATTCTATTAAATACATTTTGTTACTTCCAGACTTAGTACTTTACTTATTATAAGCTCCACTTTCTCTTTCCCTTTTTCCCTTTCCTTCCCCGCCCACCCCCTTCCCCCAAAAAAAACAAAAACATCCTCTACAGTGCCTCGCTCCTCCCCTAATCGCTACTGAACGCCGCATTCATTCATCATCCCTTGTCTCTTCCCTGTACGCCATGTATGGGGCCCATGTCTTTCGATACTTCCCATCTTGATCTTTCATTGTCAGAGTGAGATTCTCCATTTGTTGAATTTCTGCAATTCTCGCAAACCATTGTGCTCTTGATGGGGGGCTTTCACATTTCCACAAGACACGGACACACACCCTTGCTGCCACCAACAAGTGTCTCAGTAAGAGATTTTTGTATTTTTCAACTGAGATAGGGATATCAAATAATAGGTATGTAGCCAGATTTTCTCCTAACACTATTCCTGTTATTAATTTAATAGTTCCAGCTACCATTCTCCAAAATTCTTGAATTTTCGCACATTCCCAGAAAATATGTAGTATAGTTCCTTCTGCTTCTTTACATCTCCAACAGATTTCTGATATTTGGGGGTATATCCAGTGTAGTACCATTGGTGTTCTGTACCATCCAGTGAGAATTTTATATCCCCCTTCTTGGTACCTACTCACCACTGATGCTTTTTGATTGTACACCAGGATCCTATTTCTCTGCTCCTGAGAAAATATTACACCCAGGTCTCTCTCCCATTCCGGAAGGAAGGCGAGCTCCTGTGGGGCTTCCAGCTCAGTTAATATAGCATAGAAGTATGACAGAGAATGTTTCACTGATTCACCTTTCAAACATATCTCTTCAAACCTCGTCGGTAGCCTAACTTCAGCATACGTACTTAACTTAGTTCTGATAAAGGCATCTGGTTGCATCTTCCTTAGAAATTCTAATTCTGATGCTATCTCTCGTTCTATCTCATTTTTTTGACATTAGCTGATTATTTATAGAAAAATGAACGATCCTACTGATACCTCTCTGGCGTATTGCTCTAAATCTGGGGTCTTTAAGGCCTGGTTGAAAAGCCGGTGTACCTAAAATTGGGGTCATCGGGGTACGTTTGAGTCTAGAGTGATTGTTAGACAAAATAAAATAATTTATCATGGTATTAACCTTTTTGAGAAAACTAATAGGGAGCTCCTGGAAGAGATAGAGGAATTTGGGCAAAATCAACATTTTGATAATTTTGCAATTACCAAACCAGGAGTGTAATTTTCTGTTCCATTTGGTCAGTAGGGAGGAGATTTGGTGGAGGAGGTGCAGAATGTTTAGAGGAAAGACAGTGTCACGAGGGCCACGTACCTGAGATGAGACCGAAGTAGTGGGGAGGCCTCCCTTGCACCTCGGGTCCTTGAAGCCTCTGGAGATGGAGACAGAGACTTGGTGGACACTGTGCAAGCCTTAGTTCGAGATCCGAGCCGAGGTCAAGTCCGCTCTGGCAACGAAGTACAGAAGGGTAGAATGGTCAAGGTACAAATCCGAGATCAATGGCAAGCAGCAATCAAGAGTAGTCAAATAGGTTTCCAGGTCACAAGAAGTTCAGACAGATCACACACTAGCACAGTGACAAGGGGGGACTGAAGATAATCCAGCAATTTGGCAGTGTCTGGGTTGGTGCACTGAGACGTTTTTGGTGCATGCTCAGTTGGCACGGGTTTCCTCTTGCAGCAACGCGCCATTAGTGCATGCGTAGTAAGCCCTGGACTCTTACAAACAGATTTAAGCCAGGCGGGATGAGAGTGCCGAAGTATTTAATAGCAGAGGATACCCATTTGAATTTGGAATTTTGCTGCAAATGGACATGGAGATCAGTTGGAAAGTCAACATACAGTGCCTCTAATTTCAAGAAGTTGGTTTTCTAATGACAGTGCCCTGTAATTTTCAAATTCTTTCAAGAGATTAGACAATGAACTAGAGGGGCTGGTCAGGGAAAAAGGAAAGTCATCTGCGAATGAGAGATTTTGTAGCTTTTCCCCCTTATCTTCAACCTAGTGATGTCCAGGTTACTCATGATGGTGCTATTTCATATTCTTAATAAAAATGAAAGGGCTTTAAAGGGGTTGTAATGGTACAAGTTTTTTCACCTTAATGCATTCTATGCATTAAGGTGAAAAAACAACTGAGTATTTGCGCCCCCCCCCCCAAGCCTCCGTTTACTTACCTGACCCCTCGAAAGTCCTGCGGCGTGAACGCGCAGGCTTCTCGGTCGGCTTCTCGGGTCATTCATTGGTTGATTGAAAGCAGCGCAGCCATTGGCTCGCGCTGCTGTCAATCACACCCAATGACACAGCGCGTCAGGGGGAAAGTTCTTGCGGGGAGGAGCCGATACACCCGCCGAGGGACCCCAGAAGACCAGGTTCGGGGCCACTCTGTGCAAAACGAGCTGACCAGTGGAGGTAAGTATAACATGTTTGTTATTTAAAAAAAAAAAATTGTGCCTTTAGTGTTCCTTTAAAACAAACCCCCATCTACCTCTGTAGCTGCTTGTAATGTGAAGTAATTAATTCTCAAAAATACTTAAATCGGAGTTCCAGCCTGGGTGAAAAAAATTTGAAAGTCAGCAGCTACAAATACTGTGGCTGCTGATTTTTTATATTAGGACACTTACCTGTCCAGGGAGCCCGCGATGTCAGCACTTGAAGCCGACCCGAGGAGGGCAAAGGATAAAGTGAGGTATGTCGCAGCGGAGCCGTGGGACGGAAGTCTCGAGGAAAATATACAAAAATTTAATTTTTGCCTGAAACGCCACTTTAAAAAACACAAAAAATGATCTAGAGTACAGTTTTAGCTGGTTTCTAACAGCTTAGAAATACCTGCTCAGGTAAAGTAAAGGGAAAAAAAAGATTTCTGGGCCTCCGTTGTGAACTTTGAAGATACATTTCTCCACAATGCCTAATGCTACAGAAGTAAATGAGGGCTTATTTTACAGTATTTTGTAATGCTTGCTTAGAATATGTAAATAATTTTATGTGCATACTTATGGAACAAGTTCACTTTAAAGCAAATGTATAGCCAAAACGTTATTTAGGTGAGTAGTAAAACTCCTCTCAGGGTTTATTGCTGAAAGTCTGAAAATTGAAACACCAAAATTAGGTTTTAGTCAAGACATAAAATAAGTGATACAACCAATGTTTTTTGGGAACCAGACATTGTCCCCTTCATCGGTGCTTCAAATATACTGTAGCCACTGGTATGGACTCAAAATAATCAACAGCTGATAAACATTGCGGGGTTCTCACAATACAGAGTTTAATCACTTCAGCCCCGGAGGATTTGGCTGCCAAATGACCAGAGCACTTTTTGCGATGTAATGCTTTCTTAGAATATGTAAATAATTTTATGTGCATACTGTTGGAACAAGTTCACTTTAAAGCAAATTTTCAGTGCCTTGAAAAAGTATTCACACCCCTTGAAATTTTACTAAAATCGTAAATATATTTTATTGTGATTTTATGTCATAGACCAACACAAAGTGGCACATAATTGTGAAGTGGAAGGAAAATGAGAAATGGCTTACAATTTTTTTTACAAATAAATATGTGAAAAGTGTGGCGTGCATTTGTACTCAGCCAATATTTTGTAGAACCGCCTTTTGCTGCAATTACAGCTGCAAGTCTTTTTGGGGATGTCTCTACCAGCTTTGCACATCTACAGTGTGAAATTTCTGCCCATTCTTCTTTGCAAAATAGCTCAAGCTCTGTCAGATTCTATGAAGAGCATCTGTGAACAGCAATTTGCACATCTTGACACTGATTCTCAATTGGATTTAGGTCTAGACTTTGACTGGCCCATTCTAACACATGAATATGCTTTGATCTATTATAAACCATTCCATTGTAGCTCTGGCTGTATGTTTAGGGTTGTTATTCTGCTGGAAGGTGAACCTCCTCCCCGGTCTCAAGTCTTTTGCAGACTGTAACAGGTTTTCTTCTTGCCCTGTATTTGGCTCCATCCATCTTTCCATCAACTCTGACCAGCTTGCCTGTCCCTGCTGAAGAAAAGTATCCCCAAAACATGATGCTGCCACCATCATGTTTCACGGTGGGGATGGTGTGTTCAGGGTGATGTGCAGTGTGAGTTTTCCGCCCCACACAGCATTTTCCTTTTAGGCCAAAAAGTAAAATTTTGGTCTCATTTGACCAGAGCACCTTCATCCACATGTTTGCTGTGTCCCCCACATGGCTTCTCGCAAACTACAAACGGACTTATTATGGTTTTCGTTCAACAATGGCTTTCTTCTTGCCACTCTTTCATAAAGGGCAGATTTGTGGAGTGCACGACTAATAGTTATCCTGTGGACAGATTCTCCCACCTGAGCTCTGGATCTCTGCAGCTCCTCCAGAGTTACCATGGGCCTCTTGGCTGCTTCTCTGATGAATGCTCTCCTTGCCCAGCCTGTCAGTTTAGGTGGATGGCCATGTCTTGGTAGCTTTACAGTTATGCCTTACTCTTTCCATTTTCAGATGATGGATTAAACAGTTGTCTCCATGAGATGTTCAAAGCTTGGGATATTTGTTTATAACCTAACTCTGCTTTAACTTCTCCACAACTTTATCCCTGACCTGTCTGGTGTGTTTCTTCGCTTTATTGATGCTGTTCGTTCACTAAGGTTCTCTAACAAACCTCTGAGGGTTTCACAGAACAGCTGTATTTATACTGAGATTAAACTACACACAGGTGGACTCTATTTACTAATTTGGTGACTTCAGAAGGCATTTGGTTCCACTAGATTTTAGTCAGAGTAAAGGGGGCTGAATACAAACGCACGCTACAGATATTTATTTGTAAACAAAATTGAAAAACATTTATCATTTTCCTTCCAATTCATAATTATGTGCCACTTTATGTATCACATAAAATCCCAATAAAAATACATTTACGTTTTTGGTTGTAACATGACAAAATGTGGAAAATGTCAAGGGGTATGAATACTTTTTCAAGGCACTGTATAGCCAAAGCTTTATTTAGGTGATGATTAAAACACCCCTCTTAGGTTTTATTGTTAACATAGCCTGAAAATCGAAACACCAAAATTAGGTTTTAGTCAGAACATATAATAGGTGATACAACCAATGTTTTTCAGGAACCGACATCGTCCCCTTCATCGGTGCTTGAAATATACTGTAGCCACTGGTATGGACTCAAAATAATAAACAGCTGCTAAACATTGAGGGGTTACCTCAATACAGAGTTTAAATAACTGTTTAAACCACTTGCCGACCGCTGCACGACTATATACGTCGGCAGAATGGCACGGCTGGGCAGATCTACATATATATACGTCGCCTTTAAGATGCGGCATTGTGGGTGCCGCGAGCTCCGTGAGTCTGACCGCGGGTCCCACGGATTCAATGTCCGCCGGGAGTCCCGCGATCGTCTCACAGAGAGAAAGAACGGGGAAATGCTAATGTAAACAAGCATTTCCCCATTCTTCCTAGTGACAGGACACTGATCACAGCTCCCTGTGATCGGGAGCGGTGATCAGTGTCCTGACACATGTAGCCCAACCCCCCTACAGTTATAACACATCCCTAGGACACACTTAACCCCTTCCCCGCCCCCTACTGGTTAACTCCTTCACTGCCAGTCACATTTACACAGTAATAAGTGCATTTTTATAGCACTGATTGCTATATAAATGTGAATGGTCCCAAAATGGCGGCAAAAGTGTCCGATGTGTCCGCTATAATGAAAACAAAGAACTATACCCAAAACTAGGGTTGGGACTTTGGATGAGGCAATAAGTATATATACCGCCATCCCCGATATTTTGAACAGGAAGATTAAATGGTGGGACTTTATATGAGGCACACAACTAAGTAAATGGACTGTCAATATACACATTGTATTTATTGCAAAAGGGGCATACATACACATATAAGGAAACAGGTAAAGAGGTAAAAAGGTAATTGTTAAATTGCTGGGTCTCAATGAATAAAATCTAGACAGTTCATAGAAGTACACAATAATCTCAACATATTATACATAAAAAGGGTAAAACAATATATTGATAGGTCTCAATAGATAAAGTCTAGACAGTTCATGATGGTAGCAATTAGTCTCAGCATAATATACATATTGGTAGCCTAGAGTATGTAAACCGAAATTGCACTTGTAGCATATAAACATTATAGCAGTGGTGGATTGGTACATTATAATAGAATAAACTTCAGTATTGTACAGATATAAACCATAGACATTGTAGCATAGCATCATAGGAAAGCTCTACGCGTTTCGTGGTTATGATATACCACTCGTCAGGATGCAGGATGTGGGGGTATCTATGGTAGAATAAAAATAAATATAAGGTTGCCCGACTAATATGGTAATAAAAGAAGGGAGATATATAAAAAAACAGAAGAAAGAGAGGGGACATGGAAAGTCCCAAACGGTCTCACCTATCTGTAGTATATAGGTACGATTGTAGGTATTGTAAATAGTGGACGGCAACTAAAAACGTCAAACCGGGAGCTGAGATGGTATCATCAGGGGCATGGCAGGCATCAGTAACAATTGTAGACATAAAGATGAAATATCCAATTATCAGCTGTGCTTGGTATATTAGATGGTAGAACTGGTTTATTATATAGATATTTCCCAGGGGTATCTGTGGAAATTAATAAATTAACAGTGTCCGCTATAATGTCGCAGTCACGATAAAAATCGCTGATCGCCGCCATTACTAGTGTAGCGGGTACTTACTTTCCCGGGGTAATTTTTGAAATTTTCAGTGACACCAGTGGTGTGTTCCCGGCGGCCCATTGGGTGGTGCTGTCACCATGGGCTGACGGACGGATATCGCTGTGTGCTGAGCTTCCTTTTTGTCCTCTCTCGGCAGCGGTATGGTGGGGCGGGGAACCCGCCGTGCTTGCTGGGAGAGGGGATAAAGGGGCCGGCCATCTTGGTCATGGGGTCTTAGTCCCAGGCACCTTCAGCTTGCGGACGGTGGTTCGTGTTCGTCCTCTAGGCGGCCTAGGCCTAGAGGACCACCGGAGATCGTGTTCCACCCCAGGCACCTTTAGTCCTGGGGTGAGGTACTTGGATGGAGGTCCGGAGCTTAGTGCCCAACACTGAGTTCCGCGGGGGAAGGATCCTAAGGCACTCCGGGGATGGATGCCTGAATCCGAGGTGGGCGTAATGGACCGGGAAGAGCTCCTCATCTGAAGACCCAGTGCAGCAGACTGCCGGTGACGGGTGAGTCTCTTGTCGGAGACCGTCCGGAAGGAGAATTCCCCTCGTGCGGAGACCATAGCCCACTCTCAGGGAGGAGAGTGGAGGATCGAACTTGTGTCTGGGCCTATTCGCACCCACACCTCCTTTTCTGTTCTATAGCCAAGTGAGTCCATGTTATGTTCTACAATAAAGGTGTGTTGGACTTTAATGGTGTGGGGCTCAATTTCTGGCAGACGAGGTTCACGGAGACTCTCGGAGGGAGGATCCAGATGCACAGCACAGACCCGAAGGTAAAACAACGGAGACATTGCTGATACCACATTCACACCTGTGGTGGAAGCCTGGCATAGCTCACCCTCTCCCTCCCCTATCATACCCCTAGACCAGAGATAGTGCGAGCTGAACTTTAATAGAGGGGACTGGGGAGAGGGTGCCCGCTACACAAGTAAAAAAACTATATTAATAAAAATGCCATAAAACTATCCCCAATTTTGTAGACGCTATAACTTTTGCGCAAACCAATCAATAAACGCTTATTCCGATTTTTTTATCAAAAATATGTAGAAGAATACGTATCGGCCTAAACTGAGGAAAATTATAATTTTTTTATATATTTTTGGGGGATATTTATTATAGCAAAAAGTAAAAAAATATAGCTTTTTTTTTTTAATTGTCGCAGAGGTGATCAAATGCCACCAAAATAAAGCTCTATTTATGGGGAAAAAAGGATGTCAATTTTGTTTGGGAGCCACGTCGCATGACCGCGCAATTGTCAGTTAAAGCGACGCAGTGCCGAATCGCAAAAAGGGCTCTGGTCTTTTTGCCAGCCAAATAGTCCGGGGCTCAAGTGGTTAAATCACTACCAGCAGATACTGTACATTTTAATGCATGATGAAGACGGCAATGTTTGTCCCTCAAAACATGTTGGCTAACACCAAAGTGTTAGAGCATAAAACCCCATTTTGGACTGAACATTTTGGTGTGGTGCTTTGATTTTCAGGTTCAAATATTACTTAGATTATTGTTTCAGTTTCTCAGTTCATAGTTCATGAGAGTAGCCCACATATTACCTAGATGCCCCGTACGGATACTACCAGTATGTTTTTGCCAAATATATCCTAAGCACTGCAAACTACAGTATCTACCTAAGGTTCCAGTGCCATAAATCTAGCATTTCAAGGTTTTATTATTGTCCTCACAAGGAAAAACTCTCTATTTGTCCTGGCAACCATTGTCATCAAAGTTTTGGGGTTGTCACTTGAGGTAGTAAGGCAAAATCTTCCAGTAGGAATACATGTTCTAATGAAAACTGTGGTAATTTCCTGCTACTTCCTCTTGTGTCTGTAGGACAGGAAGTGAAGGAAAATCTTTCAAACTTGACACAGCAAAACATAAACAGATATGTAATTATCCCTTCCCTACTCTATTCAAAGTTTAAAAAAAGGGTTTTGGCTTTACATATGCTTGAACATTTCTAAAGCCTCGTACACATGGGCGGGAATCCCGTCGAAAAAAAAACATCGGTTTTCTTGACGGGATTCCTGGCAAGCTTGTCTTGCCAAGCCCTGTGTACACACACCCCATTCAAAAGAAGCGCCATTCTTTTGAATGGCAAGAACGCGGTGACGTCATCGACTATGACGAGCCGGCGCTTGTCACATTCAATGCCGTCACCGCCATCTTGCTACACCCTACACTACCCTTGTATGCTACCGCCCATGCGTCAAAGTCTCATCGAGCATGCGTGGGTTTCCCTGGACAGGTAAGCATACAGATGACCGGGTTTCTCGTCAGGAAACACTCTGCCGAGAATCCCGACGAGAAAAATAGAGAGCAGGTTCTCTATTTTTCTCGTCGAGATTCCCGGCAGTTTTCCTGCTGAGAAACCATACACACAAACGGTTTTCTCGGCAAAAAGCTCTCCCAGCAGATTTCTTGCCGAGAAAACCGGTCATGTGTACAAAGCTTAATTTTGTTTAATTGACTGAACTGTAAATTGAAAATAAATACTGTAGTGGTACCCCCGTACCCGGGGCTGCTGAGTGATTGTGGCCCATCTCTCACCTTTCCCAGCCTGGCATTCACTTCCAGAAACTCCAAGACAATGAACAAGTCCATAAGCTTTGTTTTTGTATTTTTATTGAGGGATTAGAACTTGGATGGGGTTAAGGAATTCATGGGATGCCCAGGAAAAAAAAAATCTTGCATGGTTTGGGACAATTCAGATATTCTCCTCCTGCACAACACTTGCTGCAGACAATCTCTTCTCCCTCCAGCACAATTCTTCAGGTGCAGCTAACACATGGTTAGGCCTAACTCTCGTTTCAGCCTGGCCTTAGCAAAGTTCCTTATTACAGGCTGGGACTGCGGGCCCCTATAGTTTAGCAGAAGAAACTTTTGGTGCTAGCTGCCCTCTTTGGTGGACTACTGATCCCAGTCAGCCCTTTGCAGACCCTGACAGCCCTTCCGACTGCAGCGGCCTGACTTCACATGCCTGTAATATCACAGTCTCTCCCGTGGCTCTACATCCATTTCAGACTACCCACTCCCTGCCCACTCTGGCATGCCTCTCCCAGCTCTCCTGACTGTGCCTGCCACTCACCGACACCTGGTGGATCCCTCCTGGAGATTTGCCCAGCAATATTTCCCACTGTCCTCTTCTGCTCCTGTTCGGGATACCCCTTGGGTTGTATGGGGTTCCTGTACAGCTCTGAGCCTCTGTCCCAAAGTCACTCCCCCCAGACTAGGGACTCCCTCCAAGGCACAGACAGCCTAACACTCCATCTCCAGTTCTTCCACCCAAACAACTCCTCCCCAGCTGGGCTGACTCCAAGTATTTAAGGAGGCCTGTCCCCTGCCAATCCAGGTTGGGGATTGGTCAGGGCTCCTTTGAACACCCCAGACAGCTCCACCTTTCTTCCACTCCTTCCTTCTAGAAGCCTCCAGAAGAAGAAAGGAGGTAACCAAAAGATGAAGCTAACTGTGAGTCACCAGCCTACGCTAAGCCACTCCCAGCCCCACAGATCAAAACAAACAGGCCTAGCTTTTAGCTAGGCCTGCCTAAATTTACCTGCACTACAAAAAAAAAACTCACTCTAGCACCTACACTAGGTAGAGGGTGCTACACTACTAAGAAGATGGTGAAGAGCAAAATAAGCCTAACTGGTAATATGTTTAAAATCTAGTACCTCATACCATGTGAAGAGTTGAGAAAAATTTAGTTATTACAGTAAGCCAAACAATTTTCTTGAAACAAGACTTGATCTCACTTTACATGCAGTGGTGACCAGAAATGCAAAACTATAAACACTTAAAGTGGTTGTAAAGACACAAGGTTCATTCTATGCATGAAGGTAAATGACCTTCTGTGTGCAGTCACCTAGGCCCCCTAAGACTTACCTGAGCCCCATCTTGATCCTGTGATGTCCACAAGAACCTGGCTGTCAATCACAGGCAGTGAGCCGAACAGGAGATGGAGGGGTGGGGCTAATCGGCGGCTCTGTGTGTTCATTTGGGTTGGGAGCAAGCTGCTTGCTGTGGGGGCACCCAACAGGAAGGAGGAGCGCCGGCGTGGAACCCGAGAAGAGGAGGAATTGGGCTACTCTGTGCAAAACTGCTGCACAGAGCAGGTAAGTATAACATGTTAATTAAAAAAAACAAGACTTTACTATCACTTTACACACACACATACACACACACACACACACATTTTTCATTTTGTGGATAGGGATATTTTGATATTATTGATTTGATTTTTTTTAAGTTTGGGAATTACAGTTGCCAAAAGCTGCCCTTTGTGTGAAGCACACTACTGCAAATCAGTATGGTTATTAGCACCAAAGGCACTGCACATTCACCACCCGTGGCTAAAGTTTCCGTAAAAGCTTGGTATTCCAACCATAAAATACTGCAATGAGATGTAGGCCTTAAGTGAGAAGCAGAGGTGCTGGGCATGGAGGTAGTAGGGGATGAGCAGGCTCTGCAGGACACAGTGGTGGTAAGGGCAACATAAACTACAGGTAGGGCACATTAGCCTTTTTTTTACCCAAAGTTACCAACCACATTCTAGGTTTCCCACTCTATCTCTTTCTTTTTGTTGTTATTTTGGATGTGGATGTGAATTGTTGTCCCTGGAGCTGGTACTATTTATTCTTTATTACCAACCACAGTCAAAGCACAACAAGAAGATAGTTGACTGGCTGACAAAACCTTTCACATCTACATCCTCCACATTTAAAAAAAACAAAAAACCTTTTACAATGATGCAATGCGGTGCTGTGATAAAAAGGAGCTCACAAAACATGCCATCAATCTGTTGTGACACTGGCCAATATTTAGTAAGCCATACCTGCTTTTCGTTTAATTTTTTTTAAGAAGACACCTATAGCTTTCAGAGGTTGATTTTCTATCCTTTTTACATTACATCTGAGATAACATGTCATATCCTCGATGGAAATTTTGTTTTTGCTGACGTGTTCTGTGAACCTATCATATTGTAAAATAATATAGAATTTTGTTGACGTACGATAACTTTCACTCATGTGTTAAAAACAATAAAAATGTATTGAATGAAGATGTTTGTCACCAAAATGAATGTTATTCTCTGTTGTGGGATTTTTGCATACAATGATTACTTTCTCAAAGATCTTTCTTTCCTCTCAATTTATTGAGGTTCATTCATGTAAGGTTTTTTATTTTATATAATATCAGGTAGTTTCTGAAAGTGATTGTAAAGACTATTTTTTTTTCCTATAAAAATAACAAACATGTTATACTTACCTCCTCTGTTGCAGTGGATTTGCACAGAGCAGCCCTGATCTTCCTCTTCTCGGGTCCCTCCTCTGTGATCCTGGCCCCTCCCTCCTGTTCAGTGTCCCCATAGCCAGCAGCTTGCTATGGGGGCACTGAAGCTGAGTCACAGCTCCCTGTGTCAATTCAGACACGCAGCCCTGACCCGGCCTGCTCTCTCTCTCCCCTGATTGGCTAGCTGACTTTGATTGACAGCAGCCGGCGCCAATGGCACCGCTGCTGTGTCTCAGCCAATCAGGAAGGAGAATATATGACGGCTGCAGCCCACAGCACTTGGAACAAATCCCTCAGTAATTGTCTAGGGTACAACATAGATAACTCAAAAAAGTGGGGTACCCACCTTCTATTATATAGACTATGCTGCTAGCCAAATTGTACGTTTGAAGAGAAGAGGAAATTTCCATTTGGACAGGCAGACTGCAACACAGACAGGACATCTTTCAGTGATCCCTAATAAAAGGATAGACATTTGGACTGAATTTTCTTACAGACCAGATCCTTGATGATATGTACTGTTAGATGGAGACTGCAACTAAGTAGCAGGGAAATTATATAAATCTAACACTTTTGAAAATAGCCTATAAAAAGGCAGACCCTGGGTTCTTCGCTTCCTCTGGCTGGTTGGTCCTCATGGAGAAATTACCCACCATGTTTTTAGACTATTCTCTGGTTTAGCATATGGTATTTCACGTAAGATGTCCACATGATACCCCCTGAGGAAGATCATCACATTATTAAAGATCAAAACGCGTCGGTGATTCATATACATGCCAACCCACAGTGGTGACCTGTATATGGTTATTGTGACACATGACTGTAAATACCGTTATAATTTGTACACCAGAGATCTTATTGTTGTTCCTGTCTATGTAATTGGATCCATTCCCCAATCCCTCTTTTTTACTTGTACTTTTCCAATGAATTTGTAAATTTGATACCCATGTATAATAAAATAATTTAATACATTTATTATGAGTTAATACATCATTGAAGCTGTGCATAAGCCACTGTGAGTTATTTTCCAACATAGATAACTATGCTTTACTTATATATTGTTACCTCTCACACTAAACATGTGATCCAAATTAACAGCAGAAAGAAGAAATAATCCTACTGAGCACAGAAGATGTAAAGCTTAAGGTTAGCTGTAGCCAAGATGCAAAATCAACACTAGATTTAACCACTTCAATCCCGGGCACTTTCACCCACTTCCTGCCCAGGCCAATGTTCAGCTTTCAGAGCTGTCACACTTTGAATGACAATTACGCAGTCATGCAACACTTTATCCATATGACATTTTTATAATTTTTTTCACACAAATAGAGCTTTCTTTTGGTGGCATTTAATCACCACTGGGGTTTTTATTTTTTTGCTAAATATATGAAAAAAGATAACGTTTTGAAAAAAAAAAATCTTAATTTCTGTAATAAAATTTAGCAAAAAATAATAATTAATTATAAATGTAAGCCAAACTGTATTCTGCTACATTTTTTTTGGTGAACCCAAATTAGTGTATATTATTTAATCTGTAGGAAAGTTATAGAGTCCACAAACTATGGTATTTAGTAAGAGGCATGGTGAGTTCTTTTAAGTTGTAATTTTTCTGGAAAATTAAGAAATTAAAAAAAATCATATATTTTTTACATACTGTCACCAGTGCAGTACAGCATCATCGTATAACTGGTGTGGTGGTGATCAGGGACACTGAATGGTGATGATATTCATTTAAATAAATTACAAATTAATATATTTTTTTCAATTTTTAATTTTTTCCTCCTTTTTTATTACTTTTTCTTACACTATGACCAAAGATATACAGTGTTACTATAGTAGTACTTTGGGGAAGTGATCATGATTTTTTTTCTTACACGTTATGATTGCTTATACAAGTGACAGATTGTGCAGCAGTGCAGCCCTTGGGCATGCACGAGGAGCATTCCAGGAGGACCTCATATGACGTCCACCCAGAATGATGATTGTCCCGTCCAGCCATCATTTGAACAGTGTTGACCCATCCACTAGGGGCGCAGGGGCGCCGCCCCCCTAATCTATGCAGGGCGCCGAATGCATGGATTTCAATGTTTTTTTTTAAAAGTATATGATTAGAGCCTGAGGCTCTAATTGGTTTAAAAAAGGGTGGTCTGGGGGCTCAGAGCACTGCGCCCCCAGCCCACCCATTTGTGTGGCAATAGCAAATTAATATTTGCTATTGTCTTCCTGCTTCTCCTCCTGGCCAATCGGGAAGCGGATCATAAGACCCAATTTGCCGAGCGGAGAAGCAATAGTATTGGATGTAAGCAGAAGCAGGGGGAATGCCGTTGAGGAGGAGACGCAGGGAGAAGCTGACGAAGATGCCTGTGACATGGATGGGGTAAGTGTGGGGCTGGTGGGCGGACAGGTGAGCAATGAGGGGGGGTTTAGACGCATGGAGACGCTGTCGAAGATGTCTGTGACCTGGATAGGGTAAGTGTGGGGCTGGTGGGTGTACGGGTGAGCAATGAGGGGGGGTTTAGACGCATGGAGACGCTGTCAAAGATGTCTGTGACCTGGATGGGGTAAGTGTGGGGCTGATGGGCGGACAGGTGAGCAATGAGGGGGAGGGTTTGTTCGCCAATGGACCAAGCAACAGGGGGGTTTGATCGCTTGACCAAAGGTCCGACCAACCAAACGGGGGGGGGTCGGGTGGTTTGTTTGCTGCCCCCCCCAAAAATGAAGCACCAGCCGCCACTTTCTTTAAGGCTGGGTGGAAAATGGTTAACTAGGGACACTCCAGCTTAAGGCAGGGTCAATACACTGGACCCACATTTAATTTCTGCAGGGGGCCCATTTGCTTATTTGTCTGCCATTGGATGAAGCCAACATATCTCTCACTGAACAAATCACTCAAAGCTACTTTTTTCTGTCTTAAAAAACTGTGAATGTTATTTTCTCACCACAATGTCCATTGACCTATACTTAGCTATATGCAAACCAAAGGGCTTTGTAATATGACTTTGGTGCTTTTTAATGATCATAGACATATTTAAGTGTTAAAACTTTAAATCAGCTTCAGAATCTCGGAGGAAATACACAAATATTAAGATTTTTCAGGTAAGGCACAGTTGTAAATTCTCCAAAGAATAAAAATTGTACATTAGGGATAAGTAGTCACTGTTTCTTTCAGTGAAGCAGGAATGTATAAAAGGTTTGTGAACAGTAACATTTTAGAACAAAGAAAATATGGGGGTGGGCAGTGCTGGGACAAGGCCAGCCAGTGCCCAGGGCAAAGATTCCAAACTGCACCCCCTTCCCCGCTTATAATGTGAAAGCTTAGGGGATCCTGCACCCAGCAGTA
This sequence comes from Rana muscosa, assembly GCA_029206835.1. Classification (NCBI taxonomy): domain Eukaryota; kingdom Metazoa; phylum Chordata; class Amphibia; order Anura; family Ranidae; genus Rana; species Rana muscosa. Next base: position 354,103,650 of record CM055118.1, read on the forward strand.
ACTTGTCAAAATCACTGCCACTGTCACTACTCCTGTGAGCCTTGTAACAAAAGAAAGGCACCCCCAGTAAACCATTGCGCTCAGGGCAGCCGCACCTCACACCCGCCCCTTGTCCTGGCCCGGGTGGTGAGAGTAGATTTAGGCTTAGTTAGAATTTGACTGTAATTCTGCTTTAAATTACGTGGTAAAGTTGCTAAAAATATATGGTATATGGTTTTTATTTTAAATCATGTTTTATTATGTCCTTGAGTGAAAAAATATAACAAGTATTGAAAATATCTAGTCTTAGTCATGGCTGGATGTTTGTTGGTGAGAGGGCTGATCATGGTGGCCTACACCAATTCACACATCATGGCGTTGACTGACAGTAACATATTCCTGTGCACAATAAGAGATTCCAGACCACCTCCCTACCTCCCTATCAGTGTTTCACAGATGGATTTTCATTATTCCACTCTCTGTACAATTTGTGTATATTTATTAATTGAAATGTCATGCATTCAGTTCGCTCATTCTGGGTTTACACTCCTACACATGCACTAATGTGCCATATGTAGACAAGGCATTTTGTCTTTTTCAGCCTATCTGCCCTACTAAGGGTAGCCAGTCAAATTTGGGAGTTTGGTGGTGGCATAAGACAGTTTGCCTATAGACATCGCCTACAGCATACTTTATAGTCAGAATTTCAACATTTGGTGAAAATGGAGAACTAGTGGTGTCGATCTTAAATGTTTTTCTGCTTTTACAGCCACAAAAACTAATATGGATAACAACAATGTGACAGCAGTAAATACATTCTTTTTTTTGGGGTTCCCCGGACTTGGTGGCTTCAGATTTGTTCTCTTTATTCTCATATTGTCTGCATATACTGTGACAGGGTTCCTTGATATTATGATTATAATGTTAGTGTCAACCAGAAAAAGGCTACAGTCACCCATGTACATGTTCCTTAACAATTTCTTACTTTCAGAAATGTGTTTAGTGACTGTTATTGTCCCCAATATGCTACGTGTCATATGGATGGATGGAGCCACCATGTCTGTCACTGGATGCATCACTCAGAATTAATTCTTTGTATCTTCAGGTACTTCTGAATTTTTTCTTCTCACTTCAATGTCGTATGACCGATACTTGGCCATATGTAAACCTTTACACTATAATACAATAATGGGCCATAACCTTCAATATTTTCTGGTTATCTTTTGCTGGGTGTTAGGTTTCATTTTGACATTGACCACAATGATTTTTATGGCTTTACTAAAGTTCTGTGGTCGGAATATCATTGACCATTACTTCTGTGATCTTGCTCCTTTTGTAGCTATTGCTTGTTCTGATACTTCCGGTCTGCAAATGTATATATTTGTTCTATCTGTCCCCATAATTGCTATACCGTTTTTATTAACCGTTGTAAGTTATGTGTGTATTTGTGTAGCCATCCTGAGAATGCCGTCTATCGGCAGCAGGAAGAAAGCTTTCTCTACCTGTAGCAGTCAACTCTTGGTGGTGGGAATGTTTTATGGAGCCACATTAATAAATTACTTTACTCCAGTAAGAGGACGTTCCGTAGTCAATAAAAAGATGATATCAGTTATATTTACTGTAATAACTAGACATGTGCACAACCAAAAAATTAGTTTCCTATCGTTTCGTTTCGTCTCGTTCCGTATGTTCGTAAAGATTCGTAATTTCGTAAGACGCGAGTTTTCCTATTCGGACTCGTTCGTATGTTCGTAACAGTTTAATTTTCGTTGATACTGAATGATTCGTAGTTCTGTCTAAGTTATTTTCGTTGATTTGAAATTCGTAATTTTGTTGATATTGAATGATTCGTATTTCTGTTTAAGTTATTTTCGTACTTTCGTAACAGTTTGATTTTCGTTGATACTGAACGATTCGTAATTCGTAATTTTGTTAGATAATAATTTTCGTTTTTCCGTACACTACTCTGCCGTTTCTGTTGATTCGTAACATTGTTTTGTTTTCCTTGATTCGTGTCTACTACCGTGCTTCGAATGGATTCGTAATTTTTTTATACTTTCGTAAATACATCTCGGCGCGGTCATTCGCAATCTCGCGTTACTAGTTATTTTTATTTTCAACACGCGGCTATAGCCGTGTGTTGAAAATGAAACTAAAATACGTCCACGTGCTTCGAATGCATTCGTACTCCCGTAAATATATCGCGGCCATGCGCAATCTCGTATTTTAGTTTCGTTTTCAACAAGCGGCTATAGCCTCCGCCCCTGTACGCCATTTTGAGAGGGTGTAAGTGGTGTGGTGAGGGAGGAGCAGAGAGCAGTGCAGAGAGCATAGTTGCCAACATTGCAAAAAAAAAATCTGTGACACTTTTTCACATGTAGCCGGAGCCTTGGTATAATTAGGGGGTGGGGCATTCATTTGAAGGTGTGTTATACTTTAGGAGAAAAAAGTGGCGCACGAAGCGTGGGCGTGGTTTACACAGGTAGTGGCTTAAATGAGCGTGGCTCAAAGGGGGTGTGGTTAAAGTCTGAGATGAATGAGGGATGAAGGGAGAAAGAAAGAGGGAGGGAAGGAAAGAGAAGGAAGGATGGAAGGACAGCAGGCCCAGATCCTACACCATAATAGAAATATGTGTATTCCAGAGTTTAACAATCAACAGATAAAGATAATCCAAACATCTGGTGTTAGCTCTTTAATCATCCCGGCACCATGGTTGTTAGGGTGTCAGGATGACTGAAGTGCATTATTTCTCTTATTACATTTTAATATAAAATGAAATCATTCAACTCACCAAAATGCCGAATCAGTGTTAGCCCCGAGTGGGTCACCTGCCACGTCGCCTGCCACCAGATGCCATCAGGTGTCCCCAGCGGAGTCCCCCCTTACATCAGGCGTCCCCAGCGGAGTCCCCCCTTACATCAGGCGTCCCCATCGGAGTCCCCCCTTACATCAGGTGTCCCCATCGGAGTCCCCCCTTACATCAGGCGTCCCCAGCGGAGTCCCCCCTTACCTCAGCAGTCCCCAGCGGAGTCCTCCCTTACCACAGGCGTTCCCAGCGGAGTCCCCCCTTACCACAGGCATCCCCAGCGGAGTCCCCCCTTAACCACAGGCGTCTCCTGTCTCGGCCGCCATTATTGTTTCCCCTTCCCCGAAGGGGAACAAAATAGAGGCGGAGCCGACAGTGTGGCTGCAAAAAAAATAAAAATTAAGCTGTGGCGCTGCCGACCCCCGCCCCTTTCCATTACAGACAGACCTGCAGCGGGGCGGGGCGGGGGGGTGGACGGCCGGCCAGCCAAAACACAGATGTAGTACAATAGAAGATAAAGCTGCTGCGGCGCCGCCCACCCCCGGGGAGGTGCGGGGTGTGGGCGGCGCCGCAGCGGCTTTATTTTCTATTGTACTACATCCGTGTTTTGGACTTCTTGAACATGGCGGCCGGCCGAGACATTGTCTCCGCCAGCCGTGGACCTCTAGCGGCGGCGGCCTGCGGCGTCCAAATTTGGGGAAAAACGGGAAAAATCGGATTGGCTGGGACATTGGCCGGGACAAAATAAATCCGGGAAAAGGGTTTGAATCCCGGGAACGTCCCGGCCAATCCGTGACTGTTGGCAACTATGAGAGAGTGATATTGTGGTTTTTGTAGTTGTTTTTGTGTGGTTTGGTGGTTTTATTGCAATTAGAATGTCTGGGAGTGAGAATGGACGTGTGAGTCTTGTAAGTGAGAATGTTGGTGTTAGTGAGTGTGTTGGTATGAGAGTTGGTGTTGGTGTGACTGAGAGTGGAGGGATTGAGGACTGGAGTATTCTTATTTTACCGGTCCATGCAAAAAAAAATATATACTAATCTACTTCTCCTACCATGAATACATAGTATATGCTGCCTGGGCTGGCCTAGTAGTGGCACTGGCTAACACAACAAAAAAAATAGGTAGGGGCAGACAGACAGCAATATAATAAAACACAGTCCCAGAAAAGGGAAAAAAACGAACTTTAGAAAATCCTAGGAGTAATAGAAATAGTAAGAAATGTATAATTTCTATATCAATCTCTTTGAATGACTCACAAATCAAACACCACCCACACCCTGTCTAGAATGTAGTCTGACAACGAAGAAAAATACAATATGTCAGAGATATTACATAAATAAAATTATAAATTAGAATGTAGACTCTAGAATCTCAATCTAATATCCTTAAGAAACAAAGAATTTCTCTCTCCCAAGTAAAAAATTTACTCACAAAATCCAACAGAACAGTGCAACCTACCCAACCACACCCTATCTGGACTCTGGATGGAATGCACTGCAGTCTAACACAGAAAAACACACATACACACACATTATAGCACATGTCTATAAGAAACAAGCTCATTGGGGGAAGAGACAACCTCTTCAGGGGAAGGGACAAGCTTATTGGCCATTGGCCAAAGTCCAGAACTAATTCAGAACTAACGAAATAGAATTTAAGTTTTTACGAATTGTCGTTGTTTTCATTTCCGTTTTCCGAAGATTCGTAATTTTTTTTCCGTTCATTTTGATATTCGTTAATATGGATCTTTGTTCGTTATTCGTTGTTTTGTTTTTCGAATATTCGTAATATCTCGTTTTCGTTCATTTTTATTTTCGTTATTTTTTATCTTTTTTCTGTGTTTTCGTTGTTTTTATGTTTTCGTTTTTCACTTTTTCGTTTTTGTTTGTTTCAAATTTACTAAATTCGTATTTTATTTGTTTTCCATATTCGTTCGTTTAGATTATTCGTTGTTCGTTTGTAATGTTATCGAACCGTTCGTTCATTCGTATGTTTACGAATCAACGAATATAACGAATTTTGACGGATAACGAATTCGTAACTAAACGAATTGCACATGTCTAGTAATAACACCATTGTTTAATCCCATAATATACAGCCTGAGAAACAAGGATATGCATTCTATCATATCCAGTTATATACAGTGGTGAAAATTATTACATTTATATCATATTATTTGACTCATAGTATTACGTTTTCATCTTGTATCAAATTTTAAGAGGTAATGCCCATTGTATATTTAAGTTAAATTATTTGTGTTCAGTTTGTACATTTTAATTTGCAATAGAAACAATCCAGTAGCTTAAAGGGCATCGTCACCTAGACAATAGTCATTAAATTATTTACAAAATCTAAAGTAAAACTATGGGCAAAATAAACATAAATGATTTATATGATGCAGCTTGTCAATACTATTAATATTGTTTTAATAACTTTTGTTCCTGTAGATAATTCTGTTATTTTTTAGCACACTCTAACAATAAAGCTGTCCGGCCAAAGTGGCAGTGAGAAAGTTGAGCCAAACCATTTAATTGTGACAGGGGTGCTTAGATGGTCAACTTCTACTTATAGCTAAAATCTTTATCCCAATGGGGGAAAAAACTTTCTGTGATTGCTTAAAAAGTGTTAGTTGAGGTTAGTCCACCTAAAGCTGGTAAAAGATAATAACATTTTCTTTCCTGCAACCATGTGTTATGCCGCGTACACACGATCGATTTTTTTGACGGTGAAAACACCGTCGAGAAAATCGACGTGAAAAACGAGGAACAGCTTGTTCCCCCCACATACGGCCGTTTTAAATGACATTTTTTTTGGTAGAAAAACGGCGGAAAAAACGACGAGAAAAATTAGAGCATGTTCTAATTTTTCTCATCGTGAAAAATTTTGTTTTTCCCGTCGTGAAAAATGACAAAATGCCCACACACGATCGTTTTTCTCGTCCAAAGGAAAAAATTTTATTTTTCTCGACGGGAAAAACGGTCGTGTGTACGCGGCATAAGGAAAGAAAATCGCTGGATTCCCCGATCAACACAGTCAGTGTTGATGGGGGAATCCTTCCCTCGGAGCTATTGTGTTCTCCCGGCTAGTTTAATCCTTATCCCAAAAGGAAAAAAATAATCTGTAACTGCTTAAAAAGTGCCATCTGAGGTTTTGGTTTACTTTATTAGTCCAAATAAATCTATAATCCATCTACTACCTTCTCCACGGTTTGACAATGCTGTTGTCCAAGGGTGACTATATTGCTCTTCTATAGGTTGAGTGGAGGAGTGAGTGTAGTCACTAGTGATGAACAAAATTCCCAGATCCCATTAAGCTCAATGGTAACTGAAACTTATAAATTAGTAATGGCTATTTTCTGGACTAATAGGCAAGGAATTGCACAACAAAGAGCATGGGGAGCTGTGCAGTGCCTTGGGAACAAATACCAATGTAAATATTTATTTTCAAGCAGCTTGCAGCTGAACTCCAGAAAACTATAGGTCCCTCCTTGCAGTGGGGCTCTGCCCCAACTGCAAGGTTTGTCTGCTCATTTATGTCTAGAAGACTGGGTGAAGCAATTTCACTTACCTGACTGCAAGACCAGTCCCTGCAGCCTCTTCTACCCTACATTTTGGCGGTCCCGGGTTCTGCATTGGAAATAAGGACATTGAGGAACAGTTCACTGCTGGAGCGTAGGGAAACAATGTCTGCCCTGGGAGCAGAGGATCTGGTAAATAAAAGTGCTATACCAACTATCTAGAAATGAATGAGCAGATACATTTTGGACTTTAAAGATCAACACTGAAAATACATCACAACACAATCCCTACTGTGTAGGCTTTTTTAGCTGCCTGTAAGTCTCTAGAGCCAAAATATCTGGTTCTAAAATGGCTCCTAGAAGCCCATATTACAGTCCCTCCTAAGGAAGGAAAGAATCCACAGCTGTGAGCTAGCGTTGAGAAGAATAAAGAATAAAGAAGTGTTGGACTTTTTATGGTGTGGGGCTCTATTACTGACAGTTAAACTCAAGGAGAGGCAGAGGCTCCATCCAGAACACAGGTGAAAACAAAAACATGTCCACCGCCCTCATCTATAGCTGGCCATAACAGTAAGCAGCATTGGAAGGCTAAAGCAGATAACAACAAAGGCCTGGGGAATGCCCAGGAAAAAACCAAGCATACTTACCGACCAGCTAGCTGACAACCAATTAACCTGTCTAACAGTATGCGTTAAAAACAGGGGTTTGTCCGCACGCATTTGCAAACGCATGCGTGAGCCACAGAGCCACGCCAAGGCCCCCTGGAATCTGTGGTCCTACACTAACTGTGAGTGTCCCCACAATGGAGGCACATGCATTCTGATGGTTAGATGAGGACAGGTGGACTGAAGGGGAGCCACCCCTCCTTAAAGGTACAGGAGCACACCAAACACCCAGCATAGCACAATGGCAGCAAAGGTGTTGGTGTGCTGCTGGACCAATACAAGCACCACAGGTGAAAACAAAAACATGTCCACCGCCCTCATCTATAGCTGGCCATAACAGTAAGCAGCATTGGAAGGCTAAAGCAGATAACAACAAAGGCCTGGGGAATGCCCAGGAAAAAACCAAGCATACTTACCGACCAGCTAGCTGACAACCAATTAACCTGTCTAACAGTATGCGTTAAAAACAGGGGTTTGTCCGCACGCATTTGCAAACGCATGCGTGAGCCACAGAGCCACGCCAAGGCCCCCTGGAATCTGTGGTCCTACACTAACTGTGAGTGTCCCCACAATGGAGGCACATGCATTCTGATGGTTAGATGAGGACAGGTGGACTGAAGGGGAGCCACCCCTCCTTAAAGGTACAGGAGCACACCAAACACCCAGCATAGCACAATGGCAGCAAAGGTGTTGGTGTGCTGCTGGACCAATACAAGCACCACAGTTAAACTCAAGGAGAGGCAGAGGCTCCATCCAGAACACAGGCCTGAAGGTAAAAGAAGTGTTGGCTTTCACCTCAACACATTAGAGGACATGGGCCGTAGTGAACCTCATCCTCCTCCCGCATACCCCTAGACAAACCAGCCACTTTATTTACAAAGGGACAGGGGGTGAGGCCGCTACACGTGGGGTCTCGAGGTCCGGGATTGTGTTATGGAGCCAAAGCTAAAAGGAGTTTGAGCGTGTCTGCCCAATGGACTTCAGAGTAGGTCGGCCATATTGGCCAAATCGCCACGAGGCACAACCTCCTTGAACAGTTTGTGGGCGTGACTCGGAGAAAGCCCGCGAGCTGAAGCGTCAGAGGGGAGGAGTCCGGCCATGTGAGGAGGATCACAAGGGGACTATGGTGCAAACTACGCAGTGCGCGATGGAGCAACAAGCTGTGACCATGTTTGAAAATGCCTTGTGGTTTCCAGTTTCCACTACCATGAGGATGGCTTTGACTAATGCTCCGGTTACGGATACGGGGATCCGGCTCAAGCCCCGGGGAAGATTCGCCCTGTATTCCTGCAGAGACGTTGAGGCCCTGGGTATGATTTGTCCCGGCTGTTGGGGACTAGTGGTGCAGTTGAAGCCATTCGGGTGCTGCGAAGCCTGCGGAGAGTTCTCATTCGAGGTGGAACCGTCCTTTGAGAAGCCAAGAGCTATCTACCTCGACCGCACAGGTGCCACTACTCAAGAAGGAGGAATCACCGCTTGGACAGCCGTCCCCACGCGCACTGCCGGGACCCTGGAGGAGGTCTCCATCAAAGAAGAGAAATCCGAGGATGCTGCCTCGGTCACCACAGGGCCTTTGCTCCCACCGTCGAAATGGAAGGTTGGCCTGGTCAAGGCTTCCTGTGGCCGTGGAGGAGCTTCGCCCCGCTGCTTGCCTGGCCTGGATGGATCCGGAGGGAAGAGCCCTGGACATCGTGACACTACTACAGGCCCAGGTGAACCAGGGATTGGGACTGTTGGTGTGGTTGGAGGTGTCGGGAGTCGGCAGTTAGTGGAGCCCGCTGAGGGAGGTGACTGAGAGTCTACAAGGGGTTACCTGCCTGCCGAAATGTATGACACCTCTGACCTGGAGTCGTTCTCCGACATGGGTGATGATGCAGATATCAATAAGATCTTCTGCCAGAAGGGCTGGGACAAGATACCTCTGTCCTCATCCCGTGCCAAAAGGGACTCACCTATGTCCGCAGAGGATAGTACATCCCGGGTGGAGGCACCAGCGCCTGAGGAGGGGTCCCGTCCCCAGTCTTCCCTTCGATCTCCGGTGCCACCTGCATCTAACAGCGCCTCTGCCCAATATGGAAGTGATCAAGGCACCTCATCATCCGGATTGTATTGTCTTGCCGGGTGTGGGGAACAAAGCTACTATGCCTCCCTTGGCCAGGCTTCAACGCTTATTTGGCCAGAAGGTTGCTCACGAGTATGGGTGGGAATACCCATACTTGCCAAAAGAACTGTTCTTTGAGGTCGAAGTCTAGCGGGAACTTGGTACAACGACTTCGTATGGACACATCTTAACGTGCCACACGCACGCAGGTACCTCACCTGCTCTCCCAGGGCATCACAACGGTTCAAGGATTGCAAGGCAGAATGGATGCTGGGTCGGCACATCCACGCGGATAAAGTGCTGATACGACGGAAAGATAAGGAAGATGCTGAGTATCAGATTCAGACCATGGATCAACACTTGAAACCCCTTGTCCTGCCGCATCCCAGGTTCTATCTGTAGGAGAAAAAGACTCCTTTATTCTGTCCTCTTTCCCAAGTGACAAAACTTTCCGGAGTTTGTGTTTTCTCTCTTCCGGGAAAATCAGTGACTGTGCCCTAGTCAAAGGGGTGTTTGTGCTCTTCGGAGGAATGGAGACTGTTTCAGTTGTTTGTTCTCCTTTCTTCCATCCAACAAAGTAATCATGGACTTTGGGGTAGTTAGAGCCAAGACACAGAGGAGTTTCGTTTCAGAGTTCAACAAGTGCTATGACCCCGGCACTGTCACCAGGTGGCAGTGTTGCGCAATGATATACACTTTACACACACACACTTCTGGAACGAAAGGATTTCTCTTAGGAGAAGTTTTTTCGTTCCCACACGAACATATGTGTCAGGGATTTGTGTGCTTGACTGTTTTTGTTTTCCTTCTGCAGGAGAACATCCATCAAGACTGCTGAGAATGGGGCGGGTCTTAGATAGGGATGGGAAAAGAAAAATGGTGTTTATAATGTGGATGTGTTAATAATTTGTTATGTGTTTGTTTCCTTTCCCTTCCATGTCAGGTTCAGGCACAGTGTAAAAAGGTTTTTTTTCCTCTTTTAAAAAAAATTCTTGCTGTTTTTTGAATTTCAGATAGCTAGTCTCTGTATCGAGCTATGTTACCTCCCGTTGGAGAAATGGCTTGTTCCAGACACTGGGGACCAGTGTCAAATCACTGGGGGGAGATTGTAGTGGGTATGTACTATTTAGGGGCAGCAATTGTGTGGTAGTATGACCCAGATGCACTTTTGGAAGAACAGGGCTATGTTTTATTCGTGTGAGGACATCAGTGGTGTTAAGTTCCCTGCGGCTCAGTAGGTGGCGCTGTCACTTTGAGCCAGGGTTGAACCACTACTGCAGTGCCGTACCCTTTGTGACCTGTCACAGCGACCGTACTGCGGGCGGGGAACCCGCTGTGCTTGCTGGGAGAGGGTATAAAGGGGGCGGACTTCTTCACCATGAGGTCTGAGTCCCAGGCACCTTTAGCCTGAGGGCTGCTGTCCGTGATCGGTGTCCAGGCGCCCTTGGCCTGTACACGTGAAGTAGGTGTTCCATCCCAGACACCTTCAGTCTGGGGTGAGGTACTCAGCCGGAGGCCTGGGGCCCAGTACCTTCCACTGGGTCCCGCGAGGGAAGGATTGTCCTAAGGTGCCCCGGGTGTTGAGCACCTGAATCCAGGGGCTTAAGGGACCAGAGGAGGGATTCAGCCGAAGATCTGGTGCAGCATATTGCCAGTGCCGGGTGAACCTCTGGAGACCGTCCGGATGGATATCTTTCCCGAACAAGGGCCAATTCAAGAGGAGAGGTGGTTCATGTTCTATGACCGGTGGCAGCGGTTCATCTAGTCAACTCAGGTCGGTGGCAGAGACCTGCTATTAGACCTGTGGCAGGGGCCTCAACAGTTCACCCGGTCGGTGGCAGTGACCAATCTCACGGTAGGTGGCAGAGACCGTGCGTCAAGCTTATTTGCACTAAAAGGAATAGGAGAGTTCACTGTGCCTGGACCTACTCGTATCCACACCCTGTCTGTTCATTTAAAAGTTCAACTGATGCTGTTCACTTGTTGAGAAGAATAAAGAAGTGTGTGTTGGACTTTTTATGGTGTGGAGCTCTATTACTGACAGTTAAACTCAAGGAGAGGCAGAGGCTCCATCCAGAACACAGGCCCAAAGGTAAAAGAAGTGTTGGCTTTCACCTCTACACATTAGAGGACATGGGCCGTAGTGAACCTCATCCATCTCCCGCATACCCCTAGACAAGCCAGCCATTTTATTTACAAGGGGACGGGGGGGGGGGTGAGGCCGCTACATCTTATTTTTTTTATCACACATCTGTTGATATCCCTCCCTAACTTGATGAAAGAATTTAAAGACTTTAGTCATCCCACACAGTTTAAAAAAAAAATCCAGACATTGCAGGAGGTTAACATTTCACTTAGAGAGGTGGAGAGCAAATCTACCTTGAACTTTCCCTTTAAATGGACTTGCAATTCAATTGCATATTTAGTTCCTTTTATATCAGGGGACCTTTCTAAAATCTTAATTTCCCCCTACTTTTGAAACGCGTTCAAGCAGCTTTAGACCAGTGAATTCTAGAAGCATTCTCAATGTTTGGGTGTGGTAGTATAATTAAAACTACTGTTTTACCCCCAAAAATATTCTTACACCAGATGCTATCCATTCACATCCCCTTACATCTTTGTGAGGTCAAAGTCCTCTTCTCATCTTTCACATGGTAAAGAAAGCCAGCTAGACTTCAGAAAATGAAACCTAAGCCATATCAGGTATGTCACCATATCATGCAGACACCCAATACCCAAAACATAAATACCGTAATTTACTGGCGTAGTCACAGACAGCAAAAGTTAACATAGAGCAAGTCAGTATGACGATTCCACACCACACAGTCTCCCACAGTGTTTTGGGGATTTGATTGTAGCATGACTCACCTTATCATATGCCCCATTGTTGAGAATCACACAGGTCTCATATTTAATAGTCTAATGGAAAATGGGACATCCCAGGTCACTCCTTTTCAAGAAAAAAAAATATTGTACAATGAACTGACATATGCCCCTCTGCATTCCTGGTGCACCCTATAGTTGCACCATTTCTTTACATCTCTTCTGCTGCCTATGTCATTCAACCGCCCAGTGACTCTATTAAAAAAACTGCATAGACTTGAATGTGCTAGACATAGTATATACCTATTATATGCCAGGCATCACTAAATGGCGGACATCGGTCCAGATCCCAATCGAGCTACTGTTCCATCCGGATCCATTTAGGAGCTGATGACAGAACACCGTCTAGATGTGGCATGTAAACAGCCACGGCGCATGTGTGTGACGGCCCACGCCCAAGGACCTCCCGTGCCCAAGGGCTTCCCGTGCATGCACGAGAGTACAGCCGCACTGCGCTGGACATCAGTAGACTGGTAGATGGACTCCGGGCACAGGGGAGGAGGGATAAATGATGTCAAAGATGGGGTGTGTACTAGATGCCCCCCTCTCGATGCCGAGAGAGGGTACAAATGGAAATGATGCCGATGCCTCCAGGATGGCCAAATAATGGCCAAATACCATTTAGGGGGCTCTACAGGGGACTGCAAAAAACATAAAAATTTATGAAAATACAATAAAATAAATAAAAAAATAAAAAGAAACGCAACAATTATCAAAAAAGAGAAAATAAATAAAAAATGTAAAAAAGAAAATAAAAATGGTAAAAATAAAAATAATAATTATGATAAAAAAATGTGTCCTCTTCCCCCGTTCGCTCTCCTACCTTATACAGAATGGGAGGCAGAGCATTTCTGGACCAAGTGGGGGAGACTTAGTACAGCATTGAACAGAGTACGAGGAGCTGCCGGGGTTAACTTTTCGAGTTAACCAGCAGGTGTTTGGTTGCAGGCATGGGCGTCCACTGAAGTTTTTTCAGGGGGGGGGGGGGGCGCTTCAGCAGCGGTGATAGACAGTCGCATTTTACCCTTTCTTCAACCGCTAGCGGGGGGTTAAAAGCGACCCCCCCACGTTAAAATGTAAAAACACCCCACTGTGCCCCCTGCATCTTTCAATATCTCTTTGCAACTACTACCCCCTCTGCACAACTGTACCTCTGCTCCCCTTTACATTACACAGCACTGCACAGCTCTGGCCCCCTTTACATTACACAGCACCCTGCGCCTCTGGACCCCTTCACACAGCACCCTGCACCTCTGGACTCCTTCGCACAGCATTCTGCACCTCTTGATCCCTTTACACAGCACCCTGCACCTCTGGACTCCTTTACACAGCATCCTGCATCCCCTGCATGTTACATAGACTGTGACAGCCCCCTCCCCCTTTCTACCTTAATCATGCAGCCAGAGGGAGAGACACAGCAGCGCGGGAACTGCTGAAGTTATTTTTCATATTACCTAGAGACTGAGAACATGATACAAGAGATGGTCAGAGGCTACAGACATGATACAATAGATGATCAGAGGCTGCAGGCATGATACAGTAGATGTCAGAGGCTGCAGACATGATGCAGGAGGTGTCAGAGGCTGCGGGCATGGTACAGGAGATGGTTAGAGATTGAGGACATCATACTAAAGATGACAAGAGACTGCAGACATAATACAAGAGATCAATGCAGCCTCATCTGTGCCCATCAAATGCAGCCTCACTGTGCCCATCATTGCAGCCTCACTGTGCCCATCATTGCAGCCTCACTGTGCCTATCAATGTAGCCTCACCGTACCCATCAATGCAGCCTCGCCGTGCCCATCAATGCAGCCTCGCCGTGCCCATCAATTTAGCCTCACTGTGCCCATCATTGCAGCCTCACGGTGCCCATCATTGCAGTCTCACGGTGCCCATCATTGCAGCCTCACTGTGCCCATAAAATGTAGCTTTACGGTGCCCACCAATGCAGCCTCCCTGTGCCCACCAATGCAGCCTCACTGTGCCCATCAATTCAGCCTCACTGTGCCCATTATTGTAGCTTCATGGTGCCCATGAATGCAGCCTCTCTGTGCCCATCATTGCAGCCTCACTGTGCCCATCAATGCAGCCTCACTGTGCCCACCAATGCAGCCTCCCTGTGCCCACCAATGCAGCCTCCCTGTGCCCACCAATGCAGCTTCACTTCATTGCAGCCTCGCTGTGCCCACCAATACAGCCTTGCTGTGCCCACCAATGCAGCTTTGCTGTGCCCATTAATGCAGCTTCTCTGTGCCCATGAATGCAGCCTCACTGTGCCCACCACTGCAGCCTCTGTGCCCACCAATTGCAGCCTCTCTGTGCCCACCAATTGCTGCATTTGTGTGCCCACCAATTACAGCCTCTATGCCCACCAATTGCAGCCTCTGTGCCCAACAATTGCAGCCCCTGTGTGCCCAATTGAAGTCTGTGCCCACCAATTGCAGCCCCTGTGTGCCCACCAATTGCAGCCCCTGTGTGCCCACCAGTTGCCGCCACTCTGTGCCCACCAATTGCCGCCTCTGTGCCCACCAATTGCAGCCCCTGAGTGCCCAATTGCAGTCTGTGCCCACCAATTGCCACCCCTGTGTGCCCACCAATTGCAGCCTCTGTGCCCACTCATTTCAGCCTCACCATTTCCTGGATAGGCACTCCCCTCCCTCTGTCCTCCGGCGCTCGTATCGTATGTTACCAAGCTGGGTCTGTGTGTAAGGTCCTCCCCCCCTAGGCTCGTGTGATAGGCGGAACACTAGAAGACTATCACACGAGCCGAACTAGGGGGGCGGGACCTTACACACAGACTCAGCTCTGTGACATACGATACGAGCGCCGGAGGACAGAGGGAGGGGAGCTCTGCAGTGATAGTCGCCGCTTAAGGCTGCCCTGTCACCACACCTCTGCACTGAGCCGCCCCGCGCCCCCCGCTTCACTCACGAAATGCTCTGCCCCCTTCTCCCACACTCCGTTCAATCCTGTACTAAGCCTCCCACACTCTGTCCAGAAATGCTCTGCCTCTCGCTCTCCCCCCAGCACTTCACTTAATTCCCCCCCATCCACACTCAGAGTAGTGTCTTCTCCCCTCTTTTACTCTCTTACACTTAGGGGTGTACTCACTTTTGGTGCCAGCGGTTTAGACATTAATGGCTGTGTGTTGAGTTATTTTGAGGGGACAACAAATTTACACCGTTATACAAGCTGTACACTCACTACTTTACATTGTAGCAAAGTGTCAATATTTACATAAATGTGAGGGGTGTACTCACTTTTGTGTAAAATGTTAGCATAAGATACAGAGTACTGACTCTCCTCCATCAGTTTTATCCTTCCCTTCCGATCCATGTTGAAGGTGCTGTACTGAGATAGGTTTGTTGCCTACATTTTGTGCATTTGTCCTAAACCAGATGGGTTTTGGACATCTGTCAGAATGATCATCCAGAAATGTATATACTTTCAATTACTCCATGTCCCATCCTTCTTCCTTATCCATTACAGCACGATTTATCACAAAACCTACAAAATGTCTGCCTTCATGCACCAGATCAATTCAGCCAAATCTGAAATCCTGGCACTGTGGCAACAGGCGGATCCTTCAACAGTGACACAATGGTTTGCCAGAATTCAAGAGCAAAATCTCAAATATGGAAGATATTACAGTACCTGTTGAAGGGAAATATGAAAGCCTTTAGGTGTAAATAGTTCTTGTGGCTGGAGTATGTGTCCTCTTCAGAATATATCACACTTACTTCTTAATAAAATTTATGCTTTGATCCCCCTTTTTACAATACTCCACATCTTGGCCCTGGCAATGTTGGCACCCCCCATTCTAACCCCCTTCTTCTCAATGTAACTGCTAACTAGCTAGCCCTTCTGGCAATTAGTTAGGCATTCTGGCAGGCAGAGATGGGGTCAGCAAACAGGCAAAGCACCAGTCCATGAGAGAGAGAGGAGCGGAGCCACGCTGAGTGCAGTATGTCAGTTAAAATTCAATGTTTAATAAAAGTAAGATCAACTCACATTTTGGTGAGATATAATGTGCATGGCATAAGTAGCTTGGGCTCCTGTAGTCCAAGTGGGAAGAGGTGGTGGTCAGCAGTTCCCTGGGGTTCCTGAGGATGAAGATGGTCACACAACAAGCACATCAGCGGTGATGGATGGGAGGCGTGGTCAAGCTTGCGTTCGAAGCACGCATGCTCCTTTATCAGGCATATGCTTTACAGCAGGGATATGCAATTAGCGGCCCTCCAGCTGTTGCCAAACTACAAGTCCCATGAGGCATAGCGAGACTCTGACAGCAGCAAGCATGACACCCAGAGGCAGAGGCATGATGGGACTTGTAGTTTTGCAACAGCTGGAGGTCCGCTAATTGCATATCCATGCTTTACAGTATATATCAGTTGACATGTCCTATTTTTAATAAAAAAAACAAAAACTTATGATGTTTGTTCTTTGAAACTTTCATAATGCTAAATAATATACATTGTTGTTGATTTAACTTTCTCTCTTGTATTAAAAACATAAAAAATTGTAATGAAGAAAAATATTTAATTCACAAACAAAATATTGATTAATTAATCAGTATACCAAGACACTTTGGACATTGTCATGCTCCCAACTTTGTGGGGACAGTTTGGGGAAGGCCCCTTACTATCCCAACATGACTGCACACCAGTGCAAAAAGCGAGGTCCATAAAGACATGAATTGGGGTGGGGGAACTTGACTGGCCTGCACAGGATCCTGACCTCAACCCGATAGAACACCTCTGGGATGAATTATTGCGGAGACTGCGAGCCAGACCTTCTCGTCCAACATCAGTGCCTGACCTCAGAAATGCGCTTCTGGAAGAATGGTAAAAAATTCCCATAGATACACTCCTAAACCTTGTGGGCAGCCTTCTGAGAAGTGTTGAAGCTGTTATAGCTGCAAAGTGTGAACCAACACAATATTGAACTCTACGGATTAAAGCCCCGTACACACGGTCGGACTTTTGCCCAACAAACTTCGTTTTAAGCAAGTTGGACCAACAATCCGACCGTGTGTACGCTCCATCGGACAAACTTTTTTTCGTTTGGTTTTGTTTTCATCGGACAAAAGTTGGGTCTGCAAACGGACAAACTTTTGCCCAACAAAAGTCAGATGAAGCAAAGTCCTACCGTGTGTACAGAAAACCATCGGACTTTTGTCCGATGGACAAAACAACTAATGTTAAAATCAACCAACAATAGCAGAAGTTGACCAAAGGATGGCGGTAAAGAGCAGAAAAACCACGTGATGTTGCAAAAAGTTTTGGGAAAGTTTGCAGAAAAGTCCTGTGGTGTGTATGCTATGGGTGTGCCCGGCCAACTCCGTTCGGACAAAAATCCACGGAAAAGTCTGATGGAAGTCCGACCGTGTGTACGAGGCTTAAGACTGGGATGCCATTAAAGTTCATGTGCGTGTAAAGGCAGGTGTCCCAATACTTTTGACAATATAGTGTATTTGACCGCCTCCGCCCATGGTCTGACCAGACCACACCCCCCAACACATTTCACTCCTCCCACGGAGCATAGTCATAGGGATCATGACTCTCCATTCCCATGACTAAGTGCAGTGAAATGCATTGGGGGGCGTGGCCCGGTTGGAGCTAAAGCTGAGGCTGTCATATACCTTCTTACAGGGTTTTGCAGAGATGTGCGACTTTTAGGAATTTTCCCTTTTCCATTAAAATAAATGTGGCTGATTTAGTTTTGTATATGTTGACAACATCCAATATTAAAATATGTTCCTGTATTTTTTGGAAATAACAATAAAAAGTTTTGGAAAAAAAATGTCATATAAATTACATATAAATTAATAAAAAAAGCAGTGTAGCATAACCAAAAGCTATCATATAATAAAAAAAATATATATACTACAAAAAATTTGAATACTCCAATATACTCAAATTATACATTCCAAAAAGTCCAATTAATAAATAGTGCAGTCACCACTGTGCCACCATTATCCAAATAAAAGTGGTCCGTGTCCCCACCACAATATAAATTGGCCACTCACCACAAAGCCATGACTCCTGTATTACCAGAAAGGTCAAAGCAAGCTGTGATTCTCTCAGGAACACCAAATGTATATGGGAAGGAAAGGGAAACACAGAAGATCTAAAAGTTTTAATGTGTAAAATTGCGCTTACACATATGCCGGCATTCGGCTCTCTAGTAGGATGGCCAAGGGAAGATGTCACGCCCAAGGCTCTGTCCCCCTATATGCGTTACTTCCAAAGCTGGGACTTCTTCAGTGGGAGCCATATAAATGAATTCAATATAAATTATATATAATTTATAATTTCCCCCAAGTGGGTCTGAAAGATTTTCTGATACAAAAGCAACAAATGGAGAAGTGCATCACATATCTCAATGTATTTTGTGAATTTTAATTCACTTTACCAGGAGTAGATTTTATTCACAGTTTCTATAAAGAGCAATACGCATTAAAGTCATATAATAAAGGTCATATAGGTAAAGCTTGATTCTACTGACCAAAAATGGTCAATGTGTTAGACTCAAATGGTATAACTTAGAAATGAACCAGATTAAAACCGCAAACTTCCAGGAAGAACACCACCACCAAGGCAGGTCTGCCCCAAGAGCTGTGGAGGGAACTGAGCTCCCAAAGAGAAAGGCAGGGGAGGTGCAAGGATGGAATAACTGCACGACAACAGAAACAGAACTACAGATGTAATCTGGGCATAATAAAAATGTAGATAAGACCAACAAAGTTAGCAATACTACTGCAACAGTAGGCAAAATGTATCAACATGTTCCCAACATAATGGAGTCCCGCATTGTCACCCCTGCTATTCAACTGCTATATGCGCCCGCTCGCTGACATCATTGCTATACACAAACTAGCATGCCAGATGTACGCAGATGACACACAGATCCTGGCTGATGTTGACGATGGGCCAAATATGCACCTACAACTGAGAAATGGACTCCTTCACATACAAAAATGGATGGCCAACAACAAGCTAGGCCTCAACGAAGCAAAGACCGAGGTGATGCTGGTGGGCCCTCAATCAACCACCAATATTCTCTTGGCCTGGCCCAATTAATTCTGCCCCATCCCAATGCTGGCAAAACAGGTCAGGAACCTGGGTATCATATTTGATCCCTGCCTGTCATTTATACCTCACGCAAAACTCTGTCAAAAACTCCAACTTCTATATACAGAGACTTCAGAAAATTAAAGATCTGTTTTCGCACGAAAACTGGCTATCTCTTGTACAGGGCCTTGTGCATCCCTGGTTGGATTGCTCCAACATCTTTTTTCTTGGACTTTCACTGAAGTGGCAAAGAAAATTTCAAGTGACCCAGAATCAAGCTGCTCGCCTGGTCTCCGGATGCCCAAGAACAGACCACAGCACTCCTGTGCTGGAAAAACTGCACTGGCTTCCTATTGCCAAGCGAGTACTATTCAAGGCAATGTGCTACATGTATAGGGCACACTGGAAACTGGGCCCAATTTATCTGTCTGAATGGGCCTCTCACCAAGTACCGTCAAGACCACTCCGATCGGCAAACTTACTTCTCACAGGACCGACAATTAGCAGACTACAATCTACTGGTAACAGACGCCTGGTTACAAAGGGCAATGAGCTGTGGAACTCCCTTCCAGCATCTCTAAGGTCCTTACCCTCCCTCCTGATTTTCAGGAAGGGTTTAAAAACCTTCCTCTTTATCCAGGCCTACGGATAATCTAATGAAGTATAGGAATCGTGCAAAAAAAAATCATGGACTTTTTCCTCCTCCATCTGGAGGGTTAGCCCCCACCCCCCGGTCTTTCTCTGTTTTTACTCTACCTCTTTCATATTCCGCACCCTAGGCTCTTTTCTACCGTTGACAAAGAAAAACGGATGGCCTGGTATAGAGCAGGCTCAAGGGGTTACATTTAGCAACAAAAATATGATCAAAGCCAAGATAATACAAATTTAATCTTGTTTATTAAATATCAAAATTGGGGATACAAATGTTAATAAAAGGCAGTCAATTTAAACTAAATGAAGGGATGGTAACTATAGGATTACCATATACATTCATATGAATGACAGGACACACGAAGACAAACATAAAACATGACACAAGTCTGGACGCTGAGGTTCAGCCTCAAGTATTGCACAACCGATGGCAAAACGCCTGAATGATTCCCTAAAGAGGGGATGTTAGATTTGGTACTAAATGAAAAAGTATAGTTCACTCAGTGTTTTCAAAAGGGTGTAACTGGCTAGGGGCTGAACCTGGATAGGGGAAGCGGGGCAGGGGGATAGGAGGGACCTGGGATGGACCTAATGGATGGTGGATGGGACTGAACGTTTTTTGTCATGGATGATTGTAGATTAGTAGTGGGTCCTAATGTTGAAATACATCCTGTTCGTTACAGAGAAGTGACATATCAATTGTCCATTGAGGTCAGCAAAAATTGTTGAAAAGAATCACTTCAAAAACAAAAAGAAATTAGGATTCACATAAATCATCAGTAATTCATCTTTTGTACTGTAAATTTCCAGGCTTCATTTCAAAGTCAATCATCTTATTGTGTTTATCCATATATCACCAGCTTCGGGTTAGAAATTGCAGCAAAACACGTTAGATGAAAAGCAGTTGACTCTATCAACAATGATGTGCTGATTGTGTGTGCTGTCACACGCATCCACTTACTTAGCCTGTGGTATTAAGAACTGCACAGTTCCTCTAACGACAACTTGCTGCGTTAAGCATGTAATCATACATTACCGCTGAGTTGCACTGTATGTCCCACAGAGATGTCGGCAAGTTATTAAAGTTGCGGCGGATGTGTAGCGTCATGCAAGTAGCGTGTATGGAAAAGTGGGAGGAAGGCAGTCCCGAGTGTCCATTGTAGGTATAAGCAAAAAGCAATGACTGTTCTACTGGTAATCTAAATTTGATTTTAGGGTCTCTGTGCGCCTAGACGCGCTCCTAAGGGAGCGCATTCGGCGCAGTACAAATCCCATATCAAATCAAATCAAATCAAATAATAAAATGTTTATATATATACTTTGAAATATATGACTAGGTATATGCAGATAATATAATTTGTTTATCGGGAGGAAATAACTAATTTAAGCAAGCTTGGTTATCATATGAATGTTGATGTATTTCTTTAGATTCAACGTGAAATACTCTGGAGCTTAAAGCGGAAGTAAACCCATCGATTTGATAGTTTCAGAAACAGTTAACATTGCCGGAATTCCCGGAAATGCTAGCTGTCACATTTGCTTGTGCTCTCAACCAAACTGTCAGACCATCCAATGGCTGGTGTCATAACGGATCACATGTGCAGCATCATGGCAGTTGCATAACAAACAGAGGCCATCTACTACCTCCCGAAGGTACACAAGGACCCAGTCAATCCCCCTGGATGTCCCATAGTCAGTGGGATTGACTCGGTCACTTCCAGGATTTGAAAGTACGTGGACTTTCATCTGCAGCCTCTAGTTAGACTGATTCCTTCCTACCTTAAGGATACTGGGGATACTATTCGACTTCTCGAGTCTGTAGATTTTCGGGAGGGAATGCTTCTGGCGACAGCAGACGTAGCTGCCCTATATACATGTATTCCTTATGATTTGGGCTTTTCTGCCGTTGAATATTATCTATCCAGAGACACCATTCTTCCTTTGATCAAGCAGCATTTCATTATGGAGCTTCTCAAATTTGCAACCCAACATAATTATTTTTGGTTTCAAGGCAAATTTTGTTTGCAGACCAGGGGTGTCACCATGGGGGCCAAGTTTGCCCCTAGTCTGCGAACCTCTTCATGGCCCAGTGGGAGCAGGATGTCATCTATGCCCTAAAGAGACCTGAGTTAGTGCTTTGGGCAAGATATATCGACGACATCCTCCTCCTGTGGAATGGAAATAGGGAATCATTGGACACCTTCATGGCCACACTCAACCATAATGATAGGGGTATTCATCTTAGCTATGAAGCTAGTCTCACCAATATCCACTTTCTTGATTTAGAGATATCAGTTGTCGACCAACATTTAGAGTTTGAAACCTTCTTCAAGACTACCGACCAGAACGGATATATTCCGTGGCTAAAATCAGTTCCACACAGTCAATTTTTGCGACTGTGGAGGAACTGTACAAGGATAACAGACCTCCACTCCCAGTCTTCAATTTTGAAGAGTAGATTCTTAGAAAAAGGCTATAGATCTGGAGATCTAGATGCAGAGATTAATAAAGTCTCTATGCTAGACAGGAATTCTCTGCTGATGGAACGCCCTAAGCCTGTGGCAGACAATATGTTTAGATGGTCGTTTTTTAACACTTATTCAGTCCAATTCAGGCAGATTAAGGAAATAATCAATAAGCACTGGAGAGTCCTTCAAAGTGATAGATATCTGGGTCCTGCCATTCGGGAACAAGCGGGTGTTATATTTAGAGGGGCACGGTCAATACAAGGACAGATAGCACCCAATGTGATTAATTTTTCCAGCAATGTAAAGGTTACTTCCCTTGTCGGAAGTGTAATGTGTGTCTCCACAATACCTGTGGGAGACTGAAAACAGACACATTCACTTCATCTGCCACACAAAGTACCTAGACTATAAAGCACTTTACCACTTGTGCTACGAGATTTATTGTTTATTTGTTGACCTGTCCTTGCAACAAGCAATATGTAGGACCCACTATTAGGACATTTTTAGAGTCAATGAGCATTTGGCTAGCATCAGGAAGGGAAGTATTAACCACAGTGTCCTCCGGCACTATTTAAAATATCACAACAAAAATCCGATTGGAACACAATTTCAAATCATTGATAAGTTTGTTCCACATTGGAGGGGCGAGTCTTGTTTACGGGGTGTATCCAGATTAGAAACATACTGGATACATGAACATAGGTCTTACTCACCGTTCGACATGAAAATCGAGTGGGACATAAACGCCTTCATTAATCAAGCTTGATTATAATTTATATTTTACAATTTATTTTTTATTTTTTCATTATTATGGTCCATTTATCTTTTTGTTTGGACTTTATAATTCTAGATCTGGGAGCTGTTTCTTATTACGTTTCATTTCCCACTGTTTACTTTTATCTATACTTGTACTTTTATGCCTATTTGTAATTTCTCTTTATCAGGGTCATTAAATTTTTTCCAATTGTCTGGTGGCGTTCATGATTGCCAATCAAAGGATTCCGAGCGCTGGTAGTCATACTCATTTTTGTTTCACATCCCTTCGCTGTTCATTTATGGTGATGTGGCGGAGTGACTTGAGGTGCTATATTTGGCCTATATTGAAGCGGGCTTCCTTGCCTGGACAGAAGATTTTTTGTACTAAGTCTATCAGTGTTAATTTGGGTTGTGTTGGGTCGCCTGGTGCGGTGGGTTTGGTGGGCCCCTTCATGTGACTGCCTAAGGCCATGGCATTTGTGCATGTCATTGACGTTACTGGACATCACGATGCTGGGAGCGTTCGGCTGTTTGACCGACAGTAACCAGCGTTGTGATTTCCTTATTGAGACATTCTGTCCGCATACGATTTGTACTATTCATTAATATTGGTGTCAGGATTGAGGTTCAAAATTCATGTTGAGACGGGCAGAATCCCCTCTATCCTTGACACTAATTGAGAGATGCACATTAGTTATGTTCTTTTTATTTTGTTTGACAATCATTCTGTTATGTATAAAGGGTGCTGACTTTTTAACATATTCAAATGAGGAGACGTGACGCTGGATGTTTACCGCGTCACTTCCGGGTTAATCCCTTATGCGGTTTTGCACCGTTTTGGCGCCATATATGGCGGCCATGTGATTTGATCCGCTGCATATCATTGGCCATCAGATTGAGGCTTGGAACTCACAGTAACAAGTGATGTTTTTCCTCCAATCACTGATCTAAGAATTGTTGACGTGAGGTCGACACCGGCACCACCTCTCCTCTCCATTAGTTTGTCTTACCATTTACATGTAGTCTATCAATATGAGCAATGTGGGGGAGCTGACATACACCCCTGTTGAAATCTACTTTGACAAAACATGTTGGGCTTGGCTTATTGCTCCCCATATTGCTCCTTTTTACTTTTGTGATCACAAATTTTTATTACTACGGATGCCAATCGTTTTTTATTCAATAAAACCTATCCTTTTTGATCTATATCATGTGGAGCCCTTCTTCTTTCTCTTTACATTTTCCTCGATGAGAGTTTTTTTGGCCCTTCCACCCGGCTGTTTCAACTTGGTTTCTCAACCTTATGGTCACCTACAAGACCCTTGGAAGCTGCTCCTGGAAACGCCTGGGTTCCCATGATCATTGTAGAAGACTGCCCATCTTGGCTCTCTCTGCTCGATTGACTTCTTGTCATCGACATTCGAGTCACCATCTCTGGTAAGAGTACATACCCCATTATTTTGATTAAAGATACAACACCTCGATGTTTCCACGTGTTCACTATATCACTGTGCTTCACTTCCGAGCAACAACTATTTAATACTGGACTTTCTCACTGCAATGTCCATTGACCTATACTTAGCTACATGGAAACCAAAGGGCTTTTCAATATGACTACTGTATGGTGTTTTTTTAATGATCATAGACATATTCAAAACTTTAAACCAACTTCAGAATCTCAGAGGAAATTCACAAATATTAAGAATATTCATCTAAAGATAAAGTTTGTAGATTCTCCAAAGAATAAAAATTGTACACTAGGGATAAGTAGTCACTGTTTCCTTCAACGAAGCAGAAATATATAAAAGGTTTATGAACATTAGTATTTTAGAACAAAGAAAATATTAGACCAAATGATGTGTGGAGCTCATATTTTTCTATATTTCCATTTTTTTTAAATCTTTTTTACACAGAACATTTTTATTTTAGTCACCGGGCATTTTTATGTTTACAGGCGTTCCATAAGCTACTATAGTGTAAGCTAAAAAAACAGTCCATGACATCATAGGTATAAAAATGGTACTGATTGTGCAATGAATTAATGATACATCCCGCTTTTCTGAAATTATTGTGGCAGATAAGGTTTATTTTTGTCTGTTTTAAGTTAAAAGCAGTAAGATTTATCACAGTGTTTCCCATTTATACTAATGGTATCAGATCCAAGCAATACTTTCTTTCTGATTGCAAGACAGGTAAGAAAAAACGATTTTCTTACCAAAAAGGGTGGTTTGTTAACAAGGTGATCTGTTTATATAAACTTCGTTGCCCAGTTGTCACTGGAACAAATGTTCTCATTGGAACGTTTTTCAACTCCTCTTTTTTCTGATGACAACCTGAATGTTTAGATTTCTCATCACTTTAAGTCCTGATGATATTATTCATAGGGTCAAACACAAGGCCTGCCAGCTGAATCTGGCCCCCAGACCACATTATGTGGCCCTCACATCTAGTTTTTCTGCACCCTGTATGTAGCACACTCCTGAACTCTGCACCTTGTACGTAGCACACTTCTCAATTCTGTACGTAGCACACTCCTGAACCCTACCCTCTGTACACAGCACACTCCTGACCTCCGCACATTGTACGTTGCACACTTCTGAACACTGCACTCTGTACGTAGCACACTCCTGACCTCTGCACGCTGTACATTGCACACTTCTGAACTCTTCACTCTGTATGAAGCACACTTCTGACCTCTGCACTCTGTACATTGCACACCCCTAAACTCCGTATGTAGCGCACCCCTGAACTCTGCACCTGGTATGTAACACACTCCTGAACTCTGCACCCTGTATGTAGCACACTCCTAAACTGTGCACCCTGTATGTAGCACACTTCTGAACTCTGTACTCTGTGCGTAGCACAGTCCTGACCTTTGCACTCTGTATGTAGCACACTTCTGAACTCTGCATCATGTACGTAGCACACTTCTGAACTCTGCACTCTATACGTAGCACAGTCCTGACCTCTGCACTCTGTATGTAGCACACTCCTGAACTGTGCACCCTGTATGTAGCACACTTCTGAACTCTGTACTTAGCACAGTCCTGACCTTTGCACTCTGTATGTAGCACACTTCTGAACTCTGTACTCTGTGCGTAGCACAGTCCTGACCTTTGCACTCTGTATGTAGCACACTTCTGAACTCTGCATCATGTACGTAGCACACTTCTGAACTCTGCACTCTATACGTAGCACAGTCCTGACCTCTGCACTCTGTATGTAGCACACTCCTAAACTCTGCACTCTGTACATTGCACATTGTGATACTCCGTATGTAGCGCACTCCTAAACTCTGCAGTCTGTATGTAACACATCCCTAATCCCTGCACTTTGTATGTAGCACACTCCTAGCACACAACTGGACCTTTGAGGGCTACTATACCGCTGGTTTGGCCTGAGATGAAATTGAGTTTGACACCCCTGCTCTACAGTGAGCACACAGGGAGCAATACAAATCTGACCAGGCTTATAACGTTCTCTACAATATGCAAAGCTATGTAGTTTTGCCATAGATTAACCATTCACTTTCATAACATTTCATTTTTCTAAGTGAATATGTAAAGTGATTGCAGATCAGGGTGAAATAAACCACTTACTTACTGGGAAAATTCACACCCTTCCTGCCCAGGCCAATTTTCACCTTTCAGCGCTGTCACACTTTCAATGACAATTGCGCAGTCATGCAACACTGTACCCATATGACATTTTTATAATTTTTTTAAGACAGATAAAGCTTTCTTTTGGTGGTATTTAATCACCACTGTGTTTTTTTTTGTAAACAAGGACAACTTTTAAAAAAAAAATTTTTATTAACCCTTCGTAAAATTTTGCAAATAAGTAATTTTTCTCCTTCACAGCTGATCACATAGTAAAGGGTCGCTGTGAATCTCAGACCACACCGGGTGGTGCTCAAGGGGCGTGGTTCCATGAGGGTGTCCATGGATGCCCTCCCGGAACAACAGAACCATGCTGTAGCCGTCTTTTGCTATAGCTATAATTAAATGAGACTTAGTAAAAGGTTCCATAATTTTTTTTTTTATTTCTCATGTAAATTCTAAATTTCAGAAACTCGTAACAATCAATCAGAATTCGCTCTGCAGAAGTCAGACTTTTTTCAAATGCAAAGTCAAATTCCAGTCAAGTTCTAACTTAGCTTAAATCTACTCCCACCCCCATTATAAGATTATACTATCGACCCTATAAAAGGTCACATGATCGGGTCCCAGCACCTGCTTCAGTGCAGAGGAGGGACAGTCGACAATGGATGCTCCATAGTAAGCCTATGAATGATGTCATCACCCATGAATCCGTTGCTGCTGCCTCTCCTCTACTATGAACCCAGTGCTGGGACCCAATTAGGGTTGCCACCTCATCCCTTTAAACCTGAACACCTATGAATTACACAGGTTCTAAGGCCAATTAATGCAGATAAGGCACCAAGTGAGTTTAATTACCACCTTAATCAACCACAGAACCTGTGTAATTCATATGTGTTTTATTTTAAAGGGATGAGGTGGCAACCCTGGACCCAATCATGTGACAGGATCGGATGATCTTAAAATGTTCTTAGAATAGGGGATGGTGGTAAGCAATGCCGGGACAAAGTCTTCCAGTGCCCAGGGCAAAGATTCCAAACTGCACCCCCTGAAAATATAAAATTTTAGTCAGGACTCGATGTTTGTTGGTGAGAGGGCTGATAATGGTGGCATACACTAACTCACACATCATGATGTTAATTGACAGTAACATATTCCTGTGTACAATAAGAGTTTCCAGACTACCTTCCCAACTATCAGTGTTATACAGATTGATTTCCATTATTCCACTTTCTGTACAATTTGTGTATGTTTATTCATTGAAACATCATACATACAGTTCACTTTGGGTTTATACTCCAATACATGCACTAATGTTCCATATGTAGACAGGGCATGTTGTCTTTTTCAGCCAGTCAACTTGGGAAGGTTGACGGTGGCAGAAGACAGTTTGCCCATAGACATTACCTACAGCATACTTCATAGTCAGAATTTCAGCCTTCAGTGAAAATAAGGAACTTGTGGTGTAGATCTTTAATTTATTTCTGCTTTTTCAGCCACAAAAATTAATATGGATAACAACAATGTGACGGCGGTAAATACATTCTTTTTTCTGGGGTTCCCCGGACTAGGTGGATTCAGATTTGTTCTCTTTATTCTCATATTGTCTGCTTATACTGTGACAGTGTTCCTTGATATTATGATTATAATGTTAGTGTCAACCAGAAATAGTCTACATTCCCCCATGTACTTGTTCCTTAACAATTTCTTACTTTCAGAAATGTGTTTAGTGACTGTTATTGTCCCCAATATGCTACGTATCATATGGATGGATGGAGCCACGATATCTGTCACTGGATGCATCACTCAGAATTACTTCTTTGTATCTTCAGGTACTTCTGAATGTTACCTTCTCACAGTAATGTCCTATGACCGATACTTGGCCATATGTAAACCTTTACACTATAATACAATAATGGGCCATAACCTTCAATATTTTCTGGTTATCTTTTGCTGGGTGTTCGGTTTCTTTTTGACATTGACCACAATGATTTTTATGGCTTTACTTAAGTTCTGTGGTCGGAATATCATTGACCATTACTTCTGTGATCTTGCTCCTTTTGTGGATATTGCTTGTTCTGATACTTCTGGTCTGCAAACTTATATATTTGTTCTATCTGTCCCCATAATTGCTATACCATTTCTATCAACTGTTGTAAGTTATGTGTGTATTTGTGTAGTCATCCTGAGGATGCCATCTATCGGCAGCAGGAACAAAGCCTTCTCTACCTGTAGCAGTCACCTCTTGGTGGTGGGAATGTTTTATGGAGCCGCGTTAATAAATTACTTTACTCCAGTAAGAGGACG
This sequence comes from Rana muscosa, assembly GCA_029206835.1. Classification (NCBI taxonomy): domain Eukaryota; kingdom Metazoa; phylum Chordata; class Amphibia; order Anura; family Ranidae; genus Rana; species Rana muscosa. The sequence continues at coordinate 354,132,458 of CM055118.1, forward strand.
TTCCGTAGTCAATAAAAAGATGATATCAGTTATATTTACTGTAATAACACCATTATTTAATCCCATAATATACAGCCTGAGAAACAAGGATATGCATGCTGTTATATCCAGTTATATACAGAAGTGGAATTGAAGATCACAATGCTTAGAATTATTATTTATATATAATTTTATGATAATATTTGACTCCTACAATGTTACATTTCCATCCTGTATCAGAGTTTGAGAGGTAATGCCCATTATATTTTTAAGTTAAAATATTTGTGTTCAGTTTGTACATTTTCATTTGCAATAGGAACAATCCAATAGCTTAACCACTTCAATACTGTGCACTTTCACCTCCTTCCTGCCCAAGCCAATTTTCAGCGTTCAGTGCTGTCGCATTTTGAATGACAATTGTGCGGTCATGCAACACTGTACCCAAAAAAAAAAAATTCCTCAGAAAAAGAGCTTTCTTTTGGTGATATTTGATCACCACTGGCTTTTTTCTTTTTTGCGCCACAAATAAATAAAAATCTTTGTTTCTGCTATAAACTTTGTAAATAAGTATGTTTTCTCATTCACTGATGAGGGTGGCACTAATGAGGTGGCACTTATATGCAGCACTGATTGGCACTGATAGGCGGAACTGATAAGCAGCACTGATGGGCACTCATAGGTGGCACTGATGGGCACTCGTAGGTGGCATTGATGGGCACTGATTGGCGGCACTGGTAGGCACTTATAGGCAGCAATGATGGGCAATGATAGGCGGAACTGATGGGCACTAATAGGCAGCACTGATGGGCACTGATATATGACATGATTAGGAGGCACTGACAGGCAGCACTGATGGGCACAGATTGGCATTTCTAATGGGCACTGATTGCCACTGATTGGCATCCCTGGTCTCTAGTGGGCATCCCTGGTGGTCTCTAATGGGCACCCTCGATGGGTCTCCACTGATAATTAATGCGCTGATTATCAGCGCAGACCCCCCCTGTCTGGAGAGCAGCCGTTCGGCAGTCCTCTACTCGCGCCTTGTCAGCGCGAATAGGGGAAAAGCCGATAAACGGCACTTCCTGGTTACCATGTAATCAGCTGTGATTGGACACAGCTGATCACATGATAAAGAACCTATATCATAGGCTCTTTACTGGGATCAGAGATGCAGTGTGTGGCTTATCCTGCTGGATGTCGTATGGCACCCAGTCACTTTCCGGCCGTCATTCTGCTATATGGCGGGCAGGAAGTGTTTTAAGTTCACCATCACCCAGACGATGGTCATTAAATTATTTACAAAATCTTTAAGTAAATCTTTGAGAAAAAGAATAAATGACATACAAGCATACCCCACTTTTAAGTACACAATAGGGTTTATTTACTAAAGCTAGGCTCACTTCTGCATAGAAACCAATGAGCTTATAACCCCAGATTGTTCAATTAAGCCTGGTAATAAAACCTGGAAGCTCATTGGTTTCTATGCAGAAGTGAGCCTGATTTTGCACTCTCCAGCGATAGTAAATAAACCCCATTGTGTACTTAAAAGTGGAGTATGCCTGTATATGGTGCACTTTGTCAATAGCATTAATATAGTTGTATTACCTTTTGTTCCTGTAGATAAGTCTGTTATTTTTTAGCACACTTTAACAATAAAGCTGTCCAGCCAAAGTGGCAGTGACAAAGTTGATCCAAACCATTTAATAGTGACAGGGGTGTTTAGATGGTCATCCTTTACTGTTATAGTTAAAATATTTATCCCAACATGGAATAAAAAAAAATTCTGTGACTGCTTAAAAAGTTGGGGGGGGGGGGCATGGCCAGCGTGCAACGAGTATGGCTGCTTAGACCCAGAGCTCTGTGGAGGAGACAACTGCCGGGGCAAACCACAGAACTTCTGAGTACCGAGGAGTGGCGATTTCGGGCACCAGAGCAGGAAGAACCTGGTGAAGCTGGGACGGATCCCGGATTTCTTCTCCCCGCCAGTCTGGTGTGGAGGACAAGATGGCGCCGGCAGCTCACAAGCCTCGCCACACAGCGACACACAGGGGAGAGCAGAATCAAGCTCAGGCAAGAAGGGATCAAATCTCAAGTACTCAAACAGCCACTACAGTAACTCCAGGGCATCATCTACCTCATCCAGCCCAGCCAAAACAAAGCCAAAGATGACACAAATACCTGACACCCAATCAGCACTACATGCATCCACTCTATCAATGGATGACACAATAGAACTGCATGATTCCATCCTGCCCTTTCCAACAAATGATCAGCCAGTCCTAGACACAATTCTAAAGGACATGTTGGTATCATTAACCTCTCTCTTCCACCCTTTCTGCTGCTCTGTGCTGCTTTTGGTTCCTGGGTCATCTTTTCCTCTGCTATGCGCGTCGGGACCCTTCGGGGTAAGACCTTGCTATAATAAGATACCTCTCAACTCAACTCAACTCAACCATCCACACAGATATCTTGTCATTAATGCAACAATTTAAGTCTTAGTCTGAAATTGGTGAAGTCAGTGATAGAGCTCTACACATTAAAAACAAAATGTGAGTGTTTTCCTCAACTTTTAATGAGCTGGTAGATGCCCACAATGAAAGGGAGGAAGATTTTGACTGGATTAAATTCAAGATGGCGGATTTAGAGGACAGATCTAGACATAACAACGTCAAAATCAGAGTAATCACTGAATCTATCAAAAATTGTGAGCTGCAGGCATTTTTCACTAAGCTACTTCAGGATGCTCTCTCTAGAGACACTACAGCATGGATACATTTTTATAAAACTAAAGAAAAGCTGATGACTCTCACAAGGAATCCTGATGAATGGCCGGAGAGTATGAATGGCCTCTCTTTTTTCGCTGACCTCTCACAATATACACTCCAACGTAGGAGAAACCTCTCCACCATTACAAAAGCACTAAGAAACCGCAACATAGTGTACAGGTGGAATTACCCTGCAAAGCTTCAGGTTTATAAAGGAAATGATTCTTTCATAATCTCCACCCTGGATAAGGGTCTCCAGTTGCTGCGAGAATGGGCTATAAATACGCCCTTAACCTCGGCCCCTGATGGATTGCCACGCGAGGATCTACACCCAGAAGTAGCAGATGGGTGATATGCTCAGCGCTTTCACCTAGAAACTACCTTAGGACCGCAGCAGGTCCCTTTGCTAACGTTCTATGTTGTTAACCCATTCTCTATACTCCAAGATTTAGCCAATCAATCTCTGTCCAGATTCCGGATGGAACCGTTATTTTTTATATCAAGTGACTAAGTCACTGGTTTTATAGTTGGTGACCGTCCCTTGCATTTACATAACCGTTGAATTTTAGTAGTACATACTGACAGTTTTTTTTCTCCAGGAGTGCACAGAAGCTCTGAACTTTAACCATTTTCGTATCAGGCCTTTAGACCCATTTTGTGACAGGTTACCCTTTGACCCCACTTACTACGAAGTAGTAGCATCGATCCCCAGCATCTACTTGAAGGTATACTCAATCTACAGCCGCATGTCCTTTCAACACTAGGTATTGTAAACCCTACCTCATACATCAAAATGCAGTTTATAATATCTTCTCTCAATGTCAAGGGCCTCAACAGCCCAGCAAAGAGGAATATGGTCTGGAAACAAACAAAACATTTACAATGCGATATCCTGTGTCTGCAGGAAACTCATTTCAGCTCCAAAAAAACCCCACCATTTTCTAACAACCATTTTCCGTTTATTTTTCAATCTAACGCTCCTACAAAAAAAAAGAGGAGTGCTTATTGCAATCAAGGACACAATTTCTTTTAAGCTCATTACCACATTATGAGCCCCTCTGTGACTATCATCCTCCCCCCTCCAGTCTATAGCTTTCCCTCTGTCTTATCTCACTTGCTGATAGCTTTATTACCATTGCCATACACATTGATTTGTATGTGTTTGTTTTTCTTTTTCCTTTCCCTCAGATATTTAAAAAAAAAATTGTTTTAACATTTTACCTTCTGCTAAAACTTTTGTGAATCAGTAATGCTTGGACCTTGAAGAAGGGGACACACCCCGAAAGCTCGTCCATGAAAAATTATATGTTAGTGCAAATAAAAAAAGTATCACGGACAGTACTCAATTTTCTCTGTCACAATTGCACTAATACGGCTACGATCACCTCAAGCTCATTACCCAAATACAAGATGAGCAGGGTTGATACCTGGCACTCATATGCAAAATCAATAACACCGTCTACACCTTGATCAGTCTGTAGCTTCCAAATGTACGTCCCTTAACTTACCTCAAAAAAAAAAAAAAGAAAGCTTTCCAAATCCTGCCAAGTACACACCATAATATTTGGAGACTTCAACATTATTCCAGATCATGACCTGGATGTGTCCTTATCCACACGTTCACGCACACAGAGAGCAACTCGGTCTAACTTTTTCTCTACATCCCACCTCTTTGATGTTTGGCACTGCCAGCATTCGAACAAGAAGGACTGCACCTTTTATTTCCATGTGCATCTATCATATTCTCGGATCAAGCTCTTTCTGGTGGACAAATTTCTATTGCCATCTGTCACTAAATCTGATATCCATTGTATAACATGGTCAAATCACGTTCCTGTGTCGATCATAGTGGGAAGGGGTCGTACTGAAACAAATGCAAGCAGGTGGAAAAATGACGTGTTTTTAATGTCAAATCCAGAAAACAGGGACACCATAGAAAAACATATAAAATAATTTTTTGATTTAAATAAACACTCGGTTTCAGACCCCTTCACACTGCGGAATGCACACAAGACATGCCTCACATGTGTTTTGTTAAAAGATGAATGCTGTGGCTAGGAGGCAAAGGTTATATAATCTTCTTAAAATAGAAGAGCTCGAACGCATGAACAAACTACAATCATCAATTTCTTGTCATGATAAATTAACCCAAGCTAGACATGAACTGAGACAACTACTGCTGTCCCCGTATGATCATCATATGCAAATTCTAAAGCTTAACAACTATTACCAAGGCAACAGAGCCGGTAAGCTTTTAGCAAATCAAGTTAAAGAAAAGATTTCTAGACAAGAAATTCCCTTTTCTAAAGCATCCAACTACAGGTTCTAAAATTCAGAATCCACAAGAGATTGCGGATGCCTTTAGAACCTATTACAGAAACCTCTATAATCTAAGTGAGGGCACTTCTACCCCTCAACCAACTCCAGAAGATATTGCAAATTCCTAGACTCTATATCACTGCCTGCTCTGTCGCCTCATGATCTAAATACATTGAATCAGCCTTTCACAATTCCTGAAACTACTAAAGTAATCAAACAAATGGCCCATAATAAGTCACCAGGCCCAGATGGGTTTTCCTCTGAAAACTATCAATTATTTTGTGAATTTCTAAACCCCCTACTTAGCTCAAGTATACAACGCAGCCATGTCGTCTTCCTCGTTTCCACCTGAAATGTTATCTGCCACAATATTAACACCCGCTAAGCCTGGGAAGGACCCGGTCACCACTCAAAGCTTTAGGCCAATATCTCTCCTAAACATAGACCTAAAAATATATGCCAAAATGATTTACTAGAACCTCACAATTACTTCCCTCATTAGTCAAACAAGATCAGGTTGGCTTTGTGTCGGGTCATCAGGCGCCAGACACGACAAGAAGAATTTTAAATCTAATTCATTGTGTAGAGGTTTCTGGCGAGCCTTCTCTGTTCCTCACACTGGATGCGGAGAAGGCCTTTGACAGGCCCCATTGGGGATATCTGTCACAGGTCCTCCACAAGTTTGGCTTTTATGGGGAGATTAATAGGGCAATCTCTGCGCTGTACTCCACCCCTTCGGCCTTTGTATTCATAGAGAGTTTATTCTCTAGGAGTTTCAACATAACAAACGGAACTAGACAGGGGTGCCCCCTACCCAGTGCTGTATTATGGCCTAGGCCATCAAGGCCAAGGCCTAAAGTGGAACTTTGCGGGGGGGCGGCAAAAAAGCTGCTCCCCCCACAAAAACGGCACCCGTGCCCTCCTCCCGACTCCCGCACGCAGGGCCACCATCAGGGGAGAAGAGCTTAGGAGTGCAGTGGCTTGCGAGTGCAGAGGGGGCCAGGAAGCAGTTTAATTATGAGCCGTCAAGCCGCCCCCCCCTTACAGCCATGATTCTCTGATTGGCCCTCTTCTGTGTCCAATCATGGGGAGGGAAACAGCGGGTAGGAAGCTGGGCGGCAGCGCGTCAAATCCAATTAGAGCCGCTCTCTACTCTTCTCCCTTCGGCTGACAGAAAGGATACGGGGGCGTGTGGGGGGAGATATACAGACAGCCCGCAGCTCTCCTCTCCCTGTCACAGTGCTGCCGAGTCCTCTGGCAAATTAAGCGGCAGAGTTGTGACAGGGAGAGGAGAGCTGTGGGCTGTCTGTATATCTCCCCCACACGCCCCCTCCCCCCCTTCTGTCAGCCGAAGAGAAAGAGAGCGGCTCTAATCGGATTTGCCGTGCCGCGCCGCCACCCAGCTTCCTGCCCGCTGTTTCCCTCCCCATGATTGGCCACAGCAGAGGGCAAATCAGAAGACTCTGGGGGCATCATGGGAAATTTAGTCCCTGAAGAGTGGCTGCCCCAGTGTGACACCATGTTACAGCCCCCAGCATGCATGCACTCTGCTGTGGGGGTGGGGGTGGTGCAGGAGAATAAGAGAATACTGAGCCAGAGAGGGAGCCACACTGTACCCCTGTACCCGCACCACCAGAGAGCCACGCTGTACCCGCACCACCAGAGAGCCACGCGGTACCCGCACCACCAGAGAGCCACGCTTTTCCCGCACCACCAGAGAGCCACGCTGTACCCGCACCACCAGAGAAAGAGCCACGCTGTATCCGCATCACAACGAGAGCAACGCTGTATCCGCACCACCAGAGAGCCATGCTGTACCCACACCACCAGAGAGCCACGCTGTACCGGCACCACCAGAGAGAGCCACGCTGTTCCCGCACCACTAGAGAGTCCACGCTGTACCTGCACCACCAGAGAGAAAGCCATGCTGTAACCGCACCACCAGAGAGAGAGTAGGAGTCGTTTGTAAGTTGGATGTTTGAAAGTAGGGGCCTGCCCTATATACTCTGCAGAAATTTGGCCCTTAGGTGTTGGTGTTGCCACAACACTGTAAACCCTCACAGTTACTCTTGGTGGGCGCTGGAACACCCTGCTGTGAACTATTATATCAAGAATTGAAATTACATGCCATTGTTGAACAGTGTTAGGAAATTTTGGGTCTTTGGTGGTGGTGGTGGTGCTGGTGCCACAACACTGTAAGTCCTCACAGTTACTTTTGGTGGGTGCAGGAATGGGCCCAGCTGTGAAATATTAGATCAAGAATTGTAATTACATGCCCCTGTTGAACAGGGGCAGAAAAATTGGGCCTTTGGTGGTGGTGTTGGTGTTGCCACAACACTGTAAGCCCTCACAGTTACTCTTGGTGGGCGCAGGAATGGGCCCTGCTGTGAAATATGAGATCAAGAATTGTAATTACATGCCCCTGTTGAACAGGGGCATAAAAATTGGGCCTTAGGCACTGGTGCTGGTGCCACAACACTGCAACACCTCACAGATACTCTAGTTGGAGCGCAGGAATGAGCCCTGCTGCAAAGTATTGCATCAAAAATTGTAATTACACGCCCCTGTTAAACAGGGGCTGAAAAATTGGGCCTAAGCCACTGGTGGCGGTGCCCAGAACCAAAAATGTTCTTACAAGCTATCAGCATGATCATTGAGGAGGAAGAGGATAGTCACTCAGCTTAACAGGATAGCCACTCAGCATCAGCATAGGCAGTATTGAAGAGATCTGACATTTCAAAAAAAATATTTGGTTACATCAGCATCAGGTGCTTGGTAGCTGGTGGTGATCCAAGACTGATTCATTTTTTTGAAGGTTAGTCGATCGACCGAGTCGGTGGACAGGCGCACCCTGTGATCGGTTACAAAGCCTCCAGCATCACTGAATGTGCGTTCCGAAAGAACGCTGGATGCATGACAGGCCAGTAGCTCAATTGCATACTGTGCAAGCTCTGGCCAGTGATCCATCCTCAAGACCCAGTAACCCAGGGGATTTTCAGTGGGAAAGGTGTCCAAGTCTGATCTTGCCCCTAGGTATTCCTGCACCATGTAAATCAGATGCTGGCGATGGTTGCTGGAACCGATCATACCTTGGGGCTGCGGACTAAAAAATTGTCTGAACGCATTGGTCAGACGGCCACCTTCTCCACCGCTCCTTCTTTGACTGACCGAAGCCTCAGCAACACGTTGTCCAGGACCAGGAATTTGTAACCTCCTAGTCTCTGGGAACGCGTTGCACAGACCTTTCTGCAAGGCCTCCCGAAGATGTTTCTTCCTCTGCTCCCTCTGCGATGGTAAGATAAAGTCTGCAACCTTACCCTTGTAACGTGGATCAAGGAGGGTTGCCAGCCAGTAATGATCCCTCTCCTTGATAGCACGAATACGAGGATCCTTCCGCAGGCTTTGCAGGAACAGGGAGGCCATGCAGTGTAGGTTTGCTGAGGCATTTGGTCCGGAGTCCTCTGGGTCACTCAGGACGACATGATCCGCAGCCACCTCCTCCCAGCCACGTACAAGTCCACTGGTTTCTTGGGACTGTAATTGATCCCTTGAAGACTGCTGCTGATGCTGAGTGCTAGGCTCCACCTCCATGCTGACACAATCCTCCTCCTCCTCCTCTTCTTGTGTGATAGGCAGGCCAGCAGGTACACTGTTTGGATAAAGGGGGCCTTGAGAGGTAAGGAAGTCCTCCTCTTCCTCCCTCTGTTCTGACTCAAGTGATCTGTCCATTATTCCACACAGCGTGTGCTCCAACAGGTGGACAAGAGGGACAGTGTCACTGATGCATGCACTGTCACTGCTCACCATCCTCGTGGCCTCCTCAAATGGTGCCAGGACAGTGCATGCATCCCTGATCATGACCCACTGGCGTGGCAAAAAAAAAAACAAGCTCCCCTGACCCTGTCCTGGTGCCATATTGGCACAGATACTCATTGATGGCCCTCTGCTGCATGTGCAGCCGCTGCCGCATGGCCAACGTTGAGTTCCACCTGGTGGGCATGTCACAGATTAGGCGGCTCTTGAGCAGGTTAAATTCCTTTTGCAGGTCAGCCAGCCAAGCACTGGCATTATATGACTGGCAGAAATGCACACAGACTTTCCTGGCCTGCCTCAGGTCATCCTGTAAGCCCGGGTACCTGCCCAAGGACCGCTGCACCACCAAGTTAAGAACGTGAGCCAAACAGGGCACATGGGTCAGGTGTCCCTGTCGGAGGGCGGAGAGGAGGTTGGTGCCATTGTCGGAAACCACCATTCCTGGCTTGAGCTGGCGTGGCGTCAACCACCTCTGAGCCTGCCCCTGCAGAGCTGACAGAATCTCTGCCCCAGTGTGGCTCCTGTCCCCCAAGCACACCAGCTCAAGCACCACATGGCATCTCTTTGCCTGCGTACTTGCATAGCCCCTTGAATGCCTATGGAGCACCGCTGGTTCCGAGGACAAAGCACAGGAAGAGGCCATGGTTGAAGAAGAAGAGGAGGGGGTGGAGGAGAGAGGTGTGTCAGAATCACCAGTAGTAGCATTTTGGAGGCGTGGTGGCGGAACAACCTCCAACACTACTGCACCTTGTCCTGCAACCTTCCCAGCTGCCAGCAGAGTCACCCAATGAGCCGTGAAAGAAAGGTAACGTCCCTGTCCATGTGTGCTGGACCATGAGTCAGCAGTATTATGCACCTTACCGCTGACCGCCCTGTCCAGCGAGGCCAAGACATTGCCTTCCACATGCCGGTAGAGAGCCGGAAGGCGGCAGAGTCTACGAACTGAAAAGGCAGCAGTTGAAATGCTAGCAATTTAGTCAAGCTTGCATTCAATCGCTGGGCATGTGGATGGCTGGGAGCGAACTTCTTTCGGCGGTGCAGCAGCTGGGGCAGGGAAATTTGCCTGGTACAATCTGACTTCGGTATACCAATAGCAGATTGCTCACAAGTACTTGGCTGTGACACACCTAATTCTACACCTTCATTCCTCTCAGTGCAGGTTTCAGAGAGGACTGAAGGTATAGTGGTGTTGGAGATCCCAGCTGATGAGGAGCAAGGGGAGGTAAACGAACTGCATGGCAGGTCGACATATGTCTGATCAAGCATGTGGTGCCCAAGCGGGTGATGTTTTGGCCACGCGAGATATGCCTGAGACATATGTTGCAAATAGCAGTGCTGCGATCTGATGGAATAACGCGCAGAGTCAGCAGCGGCCTGCACATGCGGATCTCTGCGGTGTGATGCTGTCGGTGTGCTGCCCTTAAGCTGGCCCCTGGAGGGCATCCTGCCTCGTTGGAGATGTGCCTTCTCCTCCTCCTCCTCTCTCCTATCAGGCACCCACGTAGAGTCCGTGACCTCATCATCCCCTCCCTCCTCATCACTGTACCAAACCTGGCAGTATGCTGCAGCTGGGGGAACATGACTGCCAGATTGATGTCCCTCTTAGGCACCCCCTCTCTCTGGGCTCACGTTACTGCCTTCCTCTAGCTGGGCACCATCATCGGAGCCTTCAAAATGCTGGGCATCCTCCTGGAGCATGTACCCAACACTGTGGTCAAACAGTTCGGGGGACTCCTCAGGAGGACATGGTGGGGCTAGGGAAGGAGTGACTGATGCCATTGAGCCGAGGGAAGAGGCCGCTTTGGCAGCTGCTTTGCCAGACAAAGTACCCTGAGCCTGGGTGAGAGAGGATGAGGAGGATGAGGACAGCTTGGTCATCCACTCTACCAAGTCTTCGGCATGTTGCGGCTCAGCGCGGCCAGCTGCCGAAAAAAAGGACAAGCATGTCCCACAGCCACGTGCTGATGAGGATGCGCCGTGTCCACGACTAGCACTGTTGCCTCTAGACACAGAGCCTGCTTGCCCTCTTTTATTGGCTCGTGACTGTCTGCCTCTCCTTGTTGTCCTTCCAGACATACTAATGGCCTGCAGGGAGATGTAGTTGCACAAAGCTGGGATGTATATATATACTGATTATACTGCAGCTAGCAGAATCAACTGCCTGCCTGTAGTATTATTAGCATGAGAACACCAGCAATTGTCTTCAGTTAGCTTTAGTTGCACACTGTGCAGAGGACACAGTACACTAACTGAAAATACTGCAGCTCCCTGCCTGTGGTATTTGTATGAGAACACCAGCAATTGTCTTGAGGTAAGCTTTAGGTGCACGCTGTGCAAAGGACACTAAAGCAAAATACTGCAGCTCCCTGCCTGTATTTGTATCAGAATACCAGCAATTGTATTGAGGTAAGCTTTAGGTGCACACTGTGCAAAGGACAGTAAAGCAAAATACTGCAACTCCCTGCCTGTATTTGTATCAGAACACCAGCAATTGTATTGAGGTAAGCTTTAGGTGCACACTGTGCAAAGGACACTAAAGCAAAATACTGCAGCTCCCTGTCTGTATTTGTATCAGAACACCAGCAATTGTATTGAGGTAAGCTTTAGGTGCACACTGTGCAAAGGACACTAAAGCAAAATACTGCAGCTCCCTGCCTGTATTTTTATCAGAACACCAGCAATTGTATTGAGGTAAGCTTTAGGTGCACACTGTGAAAGGGACACTAAAGCAAAATACTGCAGCTCCCTGCTTGTATTTGTATCAGAACACCAGCAATTGTATTGAGGTAAGCTTTAGGTGCACACTGCAAAGGACACTAAAGCAAAATACGGCAGCTCCCTGCCTGTATTTGTATCAGAACACCAGCAATTGTATTGAGGTAAGCTTTAGGTGCACACTGTGCAAAGGACACTAAAGCAAAATACTGCAGCTCCCTGCCTGTATTTGTAGCAGAACACCAGCAATTGTATTGAGGTAAGCTTTAGGTGCACACTGTGCAAAGGACACTAAAGCAAAATACTGCAGCTCCCTGCCTGTATTTGTATCAGAACACCAGCAATTGTATTGAGGTAAGCTTTAGGTGCACACTGTGCAAAGGACACAGTACACTAAGTGAAAATACTGCAGCTAGCACAATCACCTGCCTGCCTGTCAGTATAGAGAATAACAGGAATGTATCTAGCTAAACTGAATACAGTGTGTAAATATATATACAACACCTAGGATGCATATATATCCTCAACACACTGTAACTGAAGCTAACTGACTCACCTGCCTGCTCTATCTAGCTCAAATTAAATGACACTATCTCTCTCTGTCTTTAACACCACCGCAACACACTACACAAGGCCGCCATGCAGGTAGCCTTATATAGTGTGGGGTGTGTACTAAACCCCCTGAAACATAATTGGCCAAAGCCACCCTGGCTTTGGCCAATTATGGCTCTCCGTTTTCTCCACGCTGTGATTGTCCAAAGCATGCGGGTCATAGTGCATGCTTGGCCAATCATCGGCCAGCAAGGGTTGTCGAATTTGCCGTGAACACCCCAGATTGTTCGCTGTTCGCCGAACGGGCGAACAGCCAATGTTCGAGTCGAACATGAGTTCGACTCGAACATAAAGCTCATCCCTATTGCTCAATATGTAATCGAGCTACTTGCCTGTCCTGCATCCAGCGTGCTTTCTGAATGGACATTCAGTGTTGCTGGAGGGTTTTTAACAGATCAAAGTGTGTGCCTGTCCACAGACTCCGCTGATAGGCTCATAAAAATGAATCAGTCTTGGATCAGCAGCTATCAAGCACCTGATGCTGATGTAACTGATTGAATTTGCTATGAATCTGGGATCCATTGAAGACTGCCTATGCTGCCTATCCCATTCCTGATTCTTGATGATGCTAGCTTCCAACAATATTTTTGGTTTAGGGCACCACCAACACCTAAGGCCCAATTTTATGATCTATTTAACAGAGGCATGTAATTTCAGTTTTTTAAATATTTTTTTTTTTACAGCAGGGCCCGTTCCTGCACCCAACAAGAGTAACTGTGAGGAGTTACAGTGTTCAGGCACCACCGACACCTAAAGGCACAATTTTTCTGCAGAGCATATAGTGCAGTCCGTATAGTATATATAATACAGTTCATTACTACACTAAAAGGGGGTCCGCGGTCCCTGCCTGCAAAAGGCAGTTGCTAAGGCCTGGCTGAGCCAGTGTCAGGCTTAACCATGCGGTGCTAGCTGTGCCTGGAAGCTCATGCAAGTAGAATGCTGGAGGAGCTGAGGAGTGATAATCTGCAGTAAGAGTTGTGATGGAGGAAAAGAGGCCTGTATATACTTGAGAGTATATAAGTTGTCCCAATTGATTGTTCTAAAATTCACCAATTGATTGTTATAAATTTCACCAATTGATTGATCTTAAATTCATCATTGATTGTTCAAAAATTTACCAACTGATAGTTCTAAAATTCACCGGGCATCCCATACTTCCTATACCCTATCCAAGTTCAATCCCCTCAATAAAAATAAAAACAAAGCTAATGGATTGTTCATTGCCTTGGAGTGACTGAGGATTGAATGCCGGGCTGGGCAGGGTGATAGATGGGCCACAACACTCAGCAGCCCCTACAGGGGTACCGCTTCATATATAATATGGTGGAGAGTATATAGTGCATTCAGTGTAGTATATATAATACAGGGGAGAATATATAGTGCATTCAGTGTAGTATATATAATACAGTGCAGGGTATATAGTGCAGTGCAGAGTATGTAATACAGTGTATTGAAGTGGTTAAGGGGAACCCTATGACAGTATTAAAGCAGTTGTATACCCGCTGACACTTTTACCTGTAAGGTAAAAGGCATAATGAGCTAGTATGCACCACATACTAGCTCATTATGAAATACTTACCTTAGTACGAGGCGTCGGTATCTCAGCCGGTCCACGCCGAGGGAGATGACATTTTGCCTCGGCATGTCTACTGGGTATCGCGGCTCCAGCGGTGTGAGTGGCTGGAGCCGCGATGTCGTCACTCCCACGCATGGGAGACTTCTTTCCGGAAAGCTCCGGCGTCCAGAGCCCCCTTTAACAAGGGGACCCCCAGATGCCGCCCATCCCCATGTGAATGGGTATCGGGTACATCGGGTCAAAGAGAAAATACAGCAGTCGCCGGGAGGCTCCCATCGAGGCAGTGCTTTTTCGTTTTTTTTTCTATTTTTTGGGTCCGTCGAGTGGCGTGATTGAAGATGGATGGACATCGCGGGACACTTTTTTTTTCTTTTTTAAAGCGGAGCTCCACCCTATTTTAAAACTTTAGCTTAACCTCCCTGGCGGTATTCCCGAGTCTGGCACGGGGTGGAATTTCAGTACCATAAGCGGTAACCCCGAGCCAGCATCGCAGGATACAGGGAGAGTTACTTACCTTTCCCCTGGATCCTGTGATGTCTCCCCGCAGTGTGTGCGAGCTGTCTCCTCGCTCAATTCACACACAGTGCCCGAGTGCCGCCGAGCTCCGTTCCCTGCGACGTTGGGCGGAGATCGGTGCCAAATTCAAAAAAGTAAAAACACACAATACATACAGTATTACAGCACTGTATAAAAAAATTACACATCCCCTTTGTCCCTAGTGGTCTGTCCAGTGTCCTGCATGCACTTTTATATTTTAAATACAGTTTTTTCTGCCTGGAATTTGGAGATTGTCCATAGCAACCAAAAAGTGTCCCTTTATGTCAAAAGTGGTTTTAGAAAACAGTGATAATAAATTAGAATCACTTGCAGAATTGAGCGATAGCGATTTGTGGGGAAATTTGTCATCAAACACTGAAAGTAATGACAGCGACAATTCTGCAACTGAGCAAATTTCTGTGTTTTTGGTTTGATTACATTATTGAATAATTTTTATTATTTTTATATTATTATTTGTTATAATTATTTATAGTTATTTATTATAAAATAATTTATGATTTTGTGTTTAAAACTTTATCATACCCGGAATGTCTACTAGACTCTGGTTTGGACAGATTTAAGTGAGTTATTTTTTTTTTTGCATTGATACATGTCCCCTTGGGCAGTACCCGGGTCCCCATATACTTGTTATGGCAATAACTTGCATATAAGCCTTTAAAAAGAGCACTTTTGATTTTTCATGTTTGTGGCCCATAGACGTTAATAGGGTTTGCATGTTCGCTAGAACTTTTTGCCTGTTTGCAGTGTTCTGGTGCGAACCGAACCGGGGGGGGGGGGTGTTCAGCCCTTCCCCAGTAGCAGAAAACCGAGACCTTTTTCTAGTCCCTCCGTTAAAGGGCCACATGGCTGAGCTTGCGCTCTCCAGGCCAAAAGTGCTCCGTCCTCCCCTGAAAGGGACAACAAGATACAGGAATAAGCAAAACTTTCAAGTCTTTTACTCTCTTACACAGGCTTCTAATTTCCTGGAGATAAACACAACTAGACATTTCAGCCAGGGGAATTGTAAAGGAGTTACACATTCCAGAATCTTAATATAGTTAATTAATTGCACTCAAGGGTATAAACACCAATAAATAATAATGCCACAAAGTGTATAAAAATCTCAGTGATCAGAGTTGTACTAAAAACATAAATGATTGCCTAGAGTTTAGTAACACACTTTATTCTTTTTTTATTTTTATTTAAGTCATGAGTTTTATGATCTTGTACTGCATGGTAACAATCCATATCTTTATTTATCCACTTGTTCTCATTCGTTTGGAAGTTGACCCATTGTTAGGTGTTGTTGTACAAATGTTTAAATGGCTATAGTACAACGTTTGGCCAATTTCAGCAGTACTGAACCGATTTTACCTTCTTGACTGTACAAAGACGTACAAAAGAAAACGAGAGAAAATAATATCAGCCGATGAATTAATTGTGCGGAATGGCACTGATTGGGTAGATGTTTGTCATTGGGAAATCGTGATTTTCTCAAATAAAAAAGACCCATATTGTTTATTTTCTCCAATGAAATTTCTACAATGAAATTAGTTTGTTCTCTAGCCACAAGTCAACAGATTTTCCTGTTAACCTGATGGCACAAGATTCCATGCAAAAGGTAAAAGTGAGAAATATTTTGCCTTGACTTCCAATTAAGAACGAATTGACTGTTAAAGCATGAAGCTTGTTAATTCATCAAAAAAATAACTGCCACTAGTTAGTAGCTCTTAACATTTTTTGAAGCTGAACTCCAGGCAAACAGATAATAATGCATATGATATACATATATGTGAGATGTTTTTCTACTAAAGGACTTTAGTTCTGTCCACCCAGTTCCACAACAACACAGATTTTCTGCAGATAAGTAACACTTACATCTTGATTCCCCCAACCTTAAACTATGTACTAAAAAAAGGAGCAGTAGGCTGATGAGCTCATCTCTCTGTCACTCCGCTATGACCTCCTATGAGCATGTTCTGCATCACAACTGATTCACTCTGTATGCTTCTTCTTCCTCTCCTGATCTGATCTCGACTGTACTGGGACCACAGGAGGCTAATACCAATCATTAGGATTTCCTCTAAAGACCATGAATGATGAAAATGTAACAAGAGTAACTGAATTCTTCTTTCTAGGGTTCCCTGGACTTGGTAGGTTTAAAACTCTGTTTTTCATTTTTGTACTTTTGGTTTATTCTGTGACTCTCCTGCTCGATACTATGATAATTATATTGGTGTCAACCAAAAAAAGTCTTCATTCACCCATGTATTTCTTCCTCAAGAATTTCTTATGCTCAGAAATGTTTTTATTGACTCTGATTGTCCCAAACATGTTACGTGTTATATGGCTGGATGGAGCCACCATATCTATTCCTGGCTGCATCACTCAAATCTACTTGTATGGGTCTTCGGGTACTTCTGAGTGTTATCTTCTAGCAGCAATGTCCTATGACCGGTATTTGGCCATATGCAAACCTTTACACTATAACACAATAATGGATCATACTCTCCAGTATTTCTTGGTTATCTTTTGCTGGATTTTTGGGTTTCTCTTAACATTGGTCTCACTTGTTTTTTATCTTGAACTCAAGTTCTGTAGCCGGAATATCATTGACCATTACTTCTGTGATGCTTCACCTTTTGTAAGTCTTTCTTGCTCGGACACATCTGCTTTGCGAATAGCAACATTTACCCTGGCCTTCCCTCACATCACTTTTCCGTTTGTTTTAGTCATTGTAAGCTATGTGTACATTTTTGTAATTATCCTTAGAATGACATCCATCCTCAGCAGAAAGAAAGCTTTCTCCACCTGTAGCACCCACCTCATACTGGTAGGTGTGTTTTATGGAACCCTTTTAATTAATTATCTCACTCCAGTGAGAGGAAACTCCACAGTCATGAATAAAATAATCTCAGTTATATTTATTTTAGTAACTCCATTGTTTAATCCTATTATATACTGCCTGCGAAGTCAGGAAATTAATGCTGTTATATTCAGTTACATACAATGGCAGAAATAACATTTGCATAACTTTTAACTATCATCAAACTTATTTTTGATGTCAGTCTAATCTGCTATTGCATTAATATCTTTGATCATATTCCGAGAAGAACATACACATTTTAGCACTTCAGAATTTTAAAGATACATCCAGATAAACTGCAGCAAACTTTCTAGGACATACTGTATATCTAAAGCTCAGCTCCTCTCCTTCTACCACTCTTGCATTAATATCTTTGATCATATTCCGAGAAGAACATACACATTTTAGCACTTCAGAATTTTAAAGATACATCCAGATAAACTGCAGCAAACTTTCTAGGACATACTGTATATCTAAAGCTCAGCTCCTCTCCTTCTACCACTCTTGCTGGAAATGACCAACTATGTCATGTACCTGGTTGGAGGCCAAAGTGATGATTTGTTTTGTGACTGTTCATACTTTCCTGTGTAGCATATTTAAAGTCCCTGTTTATTATCTAGATGGTGGATAATGCTTCCAGGAAAATATTACACATATATATATATATATGTACTATCTGATTCTGCTGCCCTCTACTTTGCTTTAATACATGATGAGAGGACTTCCCTTGTGGCTATTGTCTCTCTAAACACTTCTGCGGATGATGACAGGTAGTGCAAGACTCAAAGAAGCACGTGTGCCGATCAATCAGTTTGCTGGAGGCTGCTCCAGAAGGTGTACAGCTGGGTAGTTCTCAGGTAAGTAGGTTAGGATGTCAGCAGAAACACTGTGGTAGAGCAGGTCAGACCCAGGCAGATGGTAGAGTGCCAACACACACTGTAGATGAAGGTGGTGCAGGATAAGACCAGTAGGAAGGAACTGGGGGGGGCATTGTCGAGGTCAGGATCCAGGCCGAGGTCATACACAAATGATCAGTAGACTGAGAGATAACAGCGTGGTCAGAAGCCAGAGTCATACACAGTGTATCAGAAGGATGAAAACAGCAGAGTAGTCAGAAGCTAAACCAGGGTCATGCACAGTTGATCAGGAGAAGCAGAGTCCTTAAATGAGCAAAGGTCACAAACAGAGATCATGTAGAGGAGAAATCCAGGGGCAAGCCAAATCAGTAACAGGAAATCAAGATATACACAAGGATAGATGGAAGCAAGGGTCATGGACAAGCTGAAGATCATCAAGCAATCTTCTGTCACTGCTTCTTCCTTTAAATAGGGCATTTGGCACCAGTACCGGAACTGGATGCACGTGCATGCAGGCTGGTGCACACCAATGTGAGCATGCAAATGAGCATGTCCATGCAGGATACAGTCAGAAGTTCCAGGCCTGTGTATTGGGGCACGTGCACCATTGTTCTGGAAAGCATTCTGACAAACTGTCAGAATGACAACTGGGAATTACTATGTATTACAGGTGAATTATTTATTGCAGGGGTGAATGTCAAAATGCAGCAACTCCTGTAAAGCTTCACTTGTAGATAGTCTACAAGTGCCATTGAGTGATATAGCATAAACATGTAACTAGGAATAAAGTTTATGTTCACCACTACCATGGGTTCAAGGTAAATCCTGCATGTTCACGGTAATCTGATGTAGGAATTCATCATAGCAACCATAATACACTGCCTGAAATTTTAACTTGAGTCAACTGGCTTAGATGGTCAAATATGGGGACTTTTGGGTAATACAGTCCCCTCAATACAAAAAGGTGGGTTGCCAGCAGCCATATTGATGATATGCTTTACATGTTGTAGAAAGCATAAAAGGTGCTGCTGATAAAGTGCAAAGGGACAGATTAGTTCAGAGGTTGCACTTAAAGTAGATGTAAACCCTTACAGGATGACCTGTAGGTAACACAATGCTGTGCATCTTGGAGAATTTGGAGGTGAAGGGGGGGGGGGGGGTTGTCAACATGTACTACAGTGATAACAGGCCACATGTGTTTTTCCACAGGACATATTTCCTAATTGTTGCTGGCTGCAACAAAAGTGTAAATAAAAAGTATAATAAAATTGTAAATACTGTATGTAAATAATAAACTCTTTAAAAAAAATTGTATAGGGGCTTGGAATCTGTTACTGTGGGGCGCGGCATGACAAATTACTAGGGCTGTTAATGATTAAAATTTTCCTGTTCGATTAATAACGCACATAGATCCAACCACTTTTAGCTGATCTCCTTGCAGGCCGATTTCCAGTGCAGCTACCAACCACAGGAAAAATGGATAGCAGGATACAAAAAACACACAAAGGCAGCGCTCGATGGGAATAGCATGAAAACTTTTATAGTCTTCAAGTAGGTAACAAAATAAATATTGCACTGGAGATATAATCGATGTAGCTACATAAACTGTAAAAATGTAGTAATTCCAAACGGTAGCAAAAGCAGTCATAAAAACATGTAGCTAAGTATGATACTGGTATAAAAATGTGTACAACGATACCACTGCTGAATCCAGATGAGGAGGGGTTAACATCAGTCCGTCGGCATGTAGATGTCTCGTGAAGGGAACTATCACAACTCCCGGTGGATGGCTGTAGAACAGTGTTTCTCAACTACAGTCCTCAAGGCGCCCCAACAGATCATGTTTTCATGATTTCCCACATATGAAACGGCTGTGGTAATTACTAAGGCAGCGAAACTGATCAAATCACCTGTGCAAAATAATGGAAAACCTGAAAACATGACCTGTTGGGGCGCCTTGAGGACTGGAGTTGAGAAACACTGCTGTAGAATCCCAGGTGGATAGAGGGAAGTGATAGAGGGAAGTGTAACAGCCCATGCGTGTGGCAGATAGTAAGATCCCGCCGGCATGCAGATATGAAGGCACAGCAAAGGAGCCCTTCAGATGGACACGGCAAGCCCCGTCGGTGTCCGTGACGTCACCGGATCTCCCTGAAAACTTTTGATCGATCAAAATAATTTTGATCGATCAAAACAATTAATCGATTAATCGAGGAATTAATAGTTAATTTCCACAGCCCTACAAATTACATTTAACAATTGAAGTAAGTTGAGGAACGGCAGGCAACCAAGGCCATAGGATTCTATGCTTAATGTTTTACTGCTGCCTATCATTCCTCCTGTCTGAAGAATCCCGCCCCTCCCCTTCGGCCAGCCTATGGCCATGGGGTTTTCCACCTGCGGCTATGCCTCCAGTGCCCTGATAATAATGTAGCGGCCTCACCCCCTCTACATGTTTATCGGTCATCCGATGGCTCTCGTCTAGGGGTACCTGGGTTTCGAGAGTGAGGTGCGCCACGGCCCATGTCCTCCCCATGGCTGTGGTTGAGGTGAAGGCCAATATCAATATCTTCCTCGGGCCAAACGTGCATTGGGTTGTAGAACTTAGCCCTGCTATGCTGGAATCTCCCTTTGCTCCCATTAACAGAGTCCATACACCGATCACAGTCCAACTGTTAGTTTTATTTCGTAGCTCCACAACAAACAATGTATGGCAGGATACAGTGGGATGAGCAGGCCGAGGCACTTTCCTGATTGTAGTCCCTACACCCCCTGTGCTATGACCAGGGGTTGCAGGAGTCTTGATTAGAACAACTTCGCTGCGCTGCGGCCCCTATCAGGGGAAGATGACCCTCCAAGGGAGTTACCGGAGGCCCGTCAGTCACCGGGTTGACGCTGCTCCGGAGTCTTCGGACGGGTGACCTCCCCAGCCTCCTCACCTCAGATGCGGGTCCCCTCGCAAGGGGCACCCTGGAGTCACTTCACCCTCGCGGGACCCAGTCGAAGTCACCAGGTCCCAGGCCTACGACATAGTACCTCACCCCAGGCTGAAGGTGCCTGGGATGGACTCCAACTCCATTCCGGCCAAGCCTAGGGGCCTGGGCCGGAACCTCGAACCGCCCGCACCCAGGCCTAAGGTACCTGGGCGCGTGAAGAGATGATCCTCGAAGACCTCGTGGTGAGGGCGTCTCCCCCTTTTATATCCTCCCATCGACACCACGGCGGGTTCCCCGTCCCAGCCGTACCATCTCCGGAAAGGGACAAAAAGGGTAGCACTGCGGTAGTGATTCTGCCTGGAGCCTGTAGGTACCCCGCCACCCACAGGCCAAGGAGAATATTGCACCACCCAATCCTCCACGAATAACAAAAAGGGGTCTAAACCCTGTCACAATTACACACCTGGGTCACACTACCCCCAGGTGTATCCCACTAAATCTGAAGACCCCGCTACACACTCCCCCTTGTGATTTGACGCTGGTCCCCAGCGTCAGGTGCGCACCCATGTCTCCCAAGGAGTGGTGACATGAAGTGGGCCCCAGAGGCTATCCCTCAAATTTTGGATACTGTGTGTGCCAAGACCTGCTCAAGGGAAAGGGAACTATAAAACAATAAAACTTTTGTATAAAACATCTGTCATGTACACATATACAATCCCTCCCGTCACTGTCTAAGAACCACCCCATACTCAGTAGTCTTGACTGACGAATCTCCTGCAGAAGGGAAACAAAAAAAAACAACATCCTAACACTCTGTGTTAACTTGGCATGACTGGGTCCGTCAGCCGAGAGACCCACTCACTCCAATAAGTAAAGTGATGCATGTGTAAAATTTCAAACAACCGTTGCACAACACTGCCACCTGGTGACAGCGCTGTGGTAATGACACTTAGTGAGATCTTCATTCTTCCCGCTTTCCCTACACTGACTGGATCTGGCAAAAACAGAGGCTTTAAGTGATTGTCAAACACTTCAACTGAATATTCGACATCCTCTGCCTCCTTTCTGCAGATAAGCACCTTATCAGCATGAATATGGCGCCCCAACTTCCAATCAGCTTGGCAGTCTCTGACCTTCTTAGACACAGATGGTGAACATGACAAGTATCGCCGAGCATGAGGCACTTTGAGCTTTTCCCAGACAAACTCGTCGTACCACCTTTTTCGCAGGACCTCGACTTCATAAAGTAAGTCCCGAGGCAAGTAGGGGTACTCCCACCCATATTCACGGGCGACTCTCTGGGAGAAAAGTCGTTGCAATCTGGCTAGAGGAGGCATAACATTTCGCTCACCTTCTCCTGGTTGTACGATGGCCTCCGGGTGCCGAGGTACCTTCACCGTCTCGGATGGCTTCTCCTTTGGTGCCCGCAATGAAGCGCGCTGCATCCCCACTATCAGAGCGGGTGATGTGGTGGAATGTGGAAGGTTGGTCGGAGGACTAGACTCCCTCCTGAGCTCCGGGGCCTTCGCCCGGGGCGTACTGTCCTCTATAGACATAGGGGAATCCTGCGGTTTACATAGCACAGGTAGCGGGCGTTTGTCCCAGCCCTTCCGGTGAAACAGTTTGTCTATTTCTCCGTCATCCCCACAGTCTGACAGCGATTCTAGGTCGGAGGTGTCATACATCTCAGCGGGAAGGTAGTCTTTAGTAGACGGAAAACTACCCTCCCTTGCGGGCTCCACCGACTGTGGACCCCCGACACCTCCAACCAACACCACAGTCCCAGCCCCTGGCTCACCTGGACCTTCAGAAGAACTGGGATGTCCGGGACTCTCTTCTCTACCGGCGCCATCTAGGCCAGGCAAGCGGCGGGGTGAAGCTCGACCACGACCATAGGATGCCTATACCAGGCCGACTTTCCTCTTCGGGGGTGGGAGCAGGGAGTCTGTGGTGACCGAAGCAGCGTCCTCGGATTTTTCTCTCTCAGTCTCTGGTTGGGCAGTCCCGTCGCCCTGGTCAGCGCGCACGGGGACCTCCGCAAAGGCCTGGATATCTCCCTCCGGAGTGGCGGTTCCTGTGATGCAGTTGAGGCGAAGGGCCCAGGGCCTTACTGTGGATGATTCGACCTCAAAAAGAAACTCTTTGCACGCTTCACATCGCCCGAACGGCTTCAGTTGGGCCACCAGTCCCGAGCATCCGGGACAGATCACACCGAGGGCCTCCGTGTCTCTGCATGAATACAGAGCCAACTGTCCTCGGGGCCTGAGCCTTATCCCCGTGTCTGTAATGGGCGCAGAAAATGCAGTCATTTTCGTGGGGTAAGGTACCGACATCCACGGGGAGCTTGAGGCCATCCCGACCACCTGCTGTTCTATCGCGCACTGACCACGCGCCGGAGTCTCCACGTGCATCTCCACACATGGCCAGACTCCTCCCACGACTTGCACGTTTTCGCAGGCTTTCACCTGCCTCCGCCCACGAATTGCGCAGTCACGGGGTGCCTCATGGCGCAGTGCAGCAAAAGTCCCCACATGTAGTATGTCACACGGCTGGACTCCTCCCTCTTCCCGCTCTTTCTGCATAGGCCTTTCCCGGTTTTTCAGAGAAATTTCCACGACTTCGAGCACAGGGACGCACTTTGGCCAATCACATGGCCGACCTGCTCGGACCTCCTCCGGGCAGCAAAGTCCAGACACAGCCGTTCCAAACCTTAGGGTCAATACACATTTTATCCCGGACTCACGAGCCCCCACGTGTAGCGGCCTCACCCCCTCTACATGTTTATCGGTCATCCGATGGCTCTCGTCTAGGGGTACCTGGGTTTCGAGAGTGAGGTGCGCCACGGCCCATGTCCTCCCCATGGCTGTGGTTGAGGTGAAGGCCAATTTCAATATCTTCCTCGGGCCAAACGTGCATTGGGTTGTGGAACTTAGCCCTGCTATGCTGGAATCTCCCTTTGCTCCCATTAACAGAGTCCATACACCGATCACAGTCCAACTGTTAGTTTTATTTCGTAGCTCCACAACAAACAATGTATGGCAGGATACGGTGGGATGAGCAGGCAGAGGCACTTTCCTGATTGTAGTCCCTACACCCCCTGTGCTATGACCAGGGGTTGCAGGAGTCTTGATTAGAACAACTTCGCTGCGCTGCGGCCCCTATCAGGGGAAGATGACCCTCCAAGGGAGTTACCGGAGGCCCGTCCGTCACCGGGTTGACGCTGCTCCGGAGTCTTCGGACGGGTGACCTCCCCAGCCTCCTCACCTCAGATGCGGGTCCCCTCGCAAGGGGCACCCTGGAATCACTTCACCCTCGCGGGACCCAGTCGAAGTCACCAGGTCCCAGGCCTACGACATAGTACCTCACCCCAGGCTGAAGGTGCCTGGATGGACTCCAACTCCATTCCGGCCAAGCCTAGGGGCCTGGGCCGGAACCTCGAACCGCCCGCACCCAGGCCTAAGGTGCCTGGGCGCGTGAAGAGATGATCCTCGAAGACCTCATAGTGAGGACGTCTCCCCTTTTATATCCTCCCATCGACACCACGGCGGGTTCCCCGCCCCAGCCATACCATCTCCGGAAAGGGACAAAAAGGGTAGCACTGCGGTAGTGATTCTGCCTGGAGCCTGTAGGTACCCCGCCACCCACAGGCCAAGAAGAATATTGCACCACCCAATCCCCCACGAATAACAAAAAGGGGTCTAAACCCTGTCACAATTACACACCTGGGTCACACTACCCCCAGGTGTATCCCACTAAATCTGAAGACCCCGCTACAATAATGACACACCGTAATAAATATTTATGAAGCCTGCCCAATTTCCTCCTCCTTCCTATCACCAGCATCCCATTTCATTCCCCTCATATTTCTTAAACTCTCAGTGGATTCCACATGCTGGTGGAAGGCAGGGATGGTCTTCTGGAAAAAATAATGGCTGCTTGGGGATGGCCTTCTGGGAAACATAATGGTGGCTTAGTACCTGTCACTGTGGTATAGCACAGGTGATATATTAAGGTAAGTTTTATATTAAGATGCCGGGCATGGGGGTGAATTATTTGTTCTGCTCTAGCAGGTGATACAAACAGAGGGCCCACACTGTAGAGCCATGTGGACAGGCACTAGGGATAGCCTAAGCAGTTTGCTGGGCTATGTGGGATTAGAAGAAAAATAGGAGGCTAAGGAAAAGGGTGTATTAGCAGCACTTGCAGGCGAGTGGCTACTCTCTGCCTGGAAGGAGTAAGACCTCTTGCACAATGAGCCACTGGCAGGGTAATAAAACAAAGCTCCCCAGAGCCTCAAATTTCCCTCCATCTAGTTCAACCAACCAATCTTTGTCTAAATTAGTATCCAGTACCTGCTTTCCAAAATACAGTATACAAAATATATGCAAGATCACATTTATAGAGTTCTTGATTGTATACTGTATATATATATATTTTTTTTACTTTTCTATATGATTTTATTGTTTTTAAATAAAGATATTTTAGAAGAATATGTTTCTTTTTAAATAGGCAATTGCATCCAAATGATCAGTAATCATTTGTTGGGTTATGCATGTTTGTATTATTATCACACTGGGATGAAAGCGGTGAAGGAGGAAGGTGAGGAGGAGCAGACAAATGGGAAAGGGGAGGCGGGAGGAGGAGGAAGAGGTGGAGAGAAATAGAAGGGGGAGTAGAGGGAGGAGAAAGATGTTACCTTAGGAAGACTCGCCTCCTACTACCACCATGTGGCAAGATCTCTACCTAACCTTTAAGGCTTCCTAGCCCCTTTTTATTAACAGTGTTTATTTGGGGAAGAGTGGGCAGCTTATGGCCATAGGATTCTATGTTGAATATTTCCTGCTGAATGCTCATTCCTACTAGCCATGGACTTTCTACCCTCCATTTGCTGCTGCCTGCCCTTCCTCTGAGTTGTGTAGGGTGGGCAGCCTATGGCCTTAGGTTTTCCTCCTGATGCTTTTCTTTCAGTACATAGTTACATAGTTACATAGTTAGTCAGGTTGAAAAAAGACAAAGTCCATCCAGTTCAACCATAAAAAAATAACTAAAAAAATATCGTGCAATCCCATATACCCAATTCTATACCCACAGTTGATCCAGAGGAAGGCAAAAAACCCCAGCAGAGCATGATCCAATTTGCTACAGCAGGGGAAAAAATTCCTTCCTGATCCCCCGAGAGGCAATCGGATTTACCCTGGATCAACTTTACCTAGAACTGTTAGTACTCAGTTATATTATGTACATTTAGGAAAGTATCCAGGCCTTTCTTAAAGCAATCTACTGAGCTGGCCAGAACCACCTCTGCAGGGAGTCTGTTCCACATTTTCACAGCTCTTACTGTGAAGAAACCTTTCCGCATTTGGAGATGAAATCTTTTTTCTTCTAGACGTAAAGAGTGCCCCCTTGTTCTCTGTGTTGACCGTAAAGTGAATAACTCATCACCAAGTTCACTATATGGACCCCTTATATATTTGTACATGTTAATCATATCCCCCCTTATTCTCCTCTTCTCAAGAGTGAATAAATTCAGTTCCTCTAATCTTTCTTCATAGCTGAGCTCCTCCATGCCTCTTATCAGTTTGGTTGCCCTTCTCTGCACTTTCTCCAGTTCCCCGATATGCTTTTTGAGAACTGGGGCCCAAAACTGAACTGCGTATTCCAGATGAGGCCTTACTAATGATTTGTACAGGGGCAAAATGATGTCTCTCTCTCTGGAGTCCATACCTCTCTTAATACAAGAAAGGACTTTGCTCGCTTTGGAAACCGCAGCTTGGCATTGCATGTTATTATTGAGCTTATGATCTACCAAAACCCCCAGATCCTTTTCCACTACGGATCCCCCCAGTTGTATTCCCCCTAGTATGTATGATGCATTCATATTCTTAGCCCCCAAGTGCATAACTTTACATTTATCAACATTAAACCTCATCTGCCACATAGTCGCCCAATTAGACAGAGCATCGAGGTCGGCTTGTAAATTTGAGACATCCTGTAAGGACGTTATTCCACTGCATAGCTTGGTGTCATCTGCAAAAACAGAAATGTTACTTTTGATCTCAGACCCAATATCATTTATAAAGATATTAAAAAGTAAGGGTCCCAGCACTGAACCTTGGGGTACACCACTGATAACCTTAGACCATTCAGAGTAATAATCATTAACTGCTACTCTCTGAATTCTGTCTTTTAGCCAGTTTTCTATCCATTTACAAACTGATATTTCCAATCCTGTAGACTTTACCTTACACATGAGCCGTGTGTGGGGAACTGTATCAAACGCTTTTGCAAAATCCAAGTATACCACATCCACAGCCACCCCTCTGTCCAAGTATACCACGTCCACCGCCACCCCTCTGTCCAAGTATACCACGTCCACCGCCACCCCTCTGTCCAAGTATACCACGTCCACCGCCACCCCTCTGTCCAAGTATACCACGTCCATCGCCACCCCTCTGTCCAAGGTCTTACTTACCTCTTCATAAAAAGAAATCAGGTTTGTCTGACAACTTCTGTCTTTCATGAATCCATGCTGTCTGTTGCTTAAATAGTTTTTTTTCCAGCAAGAACTCATCTATGTGGTCTTTTATTAATCTCAAACTAACAGGTCTATAGTTACTTGGTAAAGACTTTGTTCCCTTTTTGATTCAATAAAAATTTTATTGAGAAATTTTACAAGAGAATACATGTGGACATAATTCAAGAAGAATCTGCATTGAAACATGCCATACATCAAAATTTGTAGATCCTCAAGTACCGATGTTAGTTTATCACAAAGCAAGAAACTTTATATGTTATTTGATCAAAGAAAGAACATACAAGGTAATAAATCTTCATCTGATCACCAAACGGTGGAATGCATCTCACCGATACGTAACAGATAGAGTTAAACCAGACAGGAGGGAGGAGCCGCCTCCCCCGGGCACCCCTTCCGGGAACATGCTGTGCCTCACAGGGAAGTAAGGATCCCCCCCCCCCCAGGTCCCATCACTAAATTCAAAATAGAGTGGAGTGCAGCTAGCAATATGAACCGTCGAATCCTGATATTCAGAACACCTTATACCTATGATGAGATAAACTTGAGTCAATGGGCAGAGGTCAAGGGTAATCATCCTATGACGTCATGCATATGACATATAAAGTAAGTTTTGACACCTCTAATACTGAAAGAGCAGAAATGAAAAAGACTTGGTTCCAAACAATCGAGAGGACAGGAATGGAAAGGGAAAAAAAAGAAGAAAGGAAAGAGAAAGAAGACAGGAACAAAGAAAAAGTCTCATCTCGCCATCACCTGTATTTGGTGTAACTTCAGGTTTGACAGTCAGATCGCTGTCCCTAGTTTACTGCGACTTATACCAATCTAGCCATTTAAACCATCTGGAGTATGTAGTGTGGTAGTTGCCCTGAGAAGAGGCAAACATTAGTTCATATGATGCATGAGTATTAGTAGTTTGAATAATTTCAGAGAAGGATGGTGGATTCTTATCTCTCCAATGTCTCAAAATAGACAATCTAGCGCTCAGTAGTACATGAATAACTATAGTTCTTATTTCATTTGGTACAGATTCTATATTCAAGGACAGTAATGCCAGTCCTTCAGTTAGGAGAACGTGTACCCCTGCTAATGTGTGAATCAGGTCAGCTGTTTGAGTCCAGAGGGTTTTAAGCGCAGGGCATTTCCATAGGATATGCTGCAGCGTTCCTATTTCGCCACAGCCTCTCCAACAGAGTGGGGAGTGTTGTGGACCAAACTTAGAAATCCTATAGGGTGTCAGATACCAACGGAGCAATATTTTATGTGTAGTTTCCCATAGATTAACGCTCCTAGTTGCTTTATAAGTGGTACGTAGTGCCTTCTGCCATTGCTCCTTGGTATAAGACATGCCCATATCCCTTTCCCAAGCCTTGATATGAGTAGATTTTAGAAACTCATCTTTATCATGCAATGCATTATAAAATAAAGAGATACCTTTAATCCTAGTAGTGGTACTAGTGAGGTAAAGCACCATCCTCCATGGTAAACGCACCATGGGCTGTGGAGTGTTGCGGATGAAATGCATCATTTGAAGATATTTATAATGCTCTCTCTTGTCTATGCCGTATTCTAGTTGAAGTGACCTAAAGGTCTTTGGTGTGGGTCCTATCATTAAGTCTTCTATCGATAATATTCCTTTGGCTGTCCATGGAGATATGTTAAGGTCCGGGATAATTATAGCTAGGCTATTCAGTGTGAGAAATAAGGATTTGGTCGTGGCTTCCGCATGGCGTTGAGAAATTAATACCCTCCACTCGCGTAGCGTCGCCACCACTGTAGGGGAAAGGTCAGATTCCGCTAGAATGTGATGTCCACTTGCCAGAAGTATGTCATATAAACTATGACCTTGTGTTTGCGAGGTTTCCAGCTCCAACCATCTGGGGGCGGGTGATCCCACATGTGGGAACCATGCCCTTGCTTGAGCTAGGATCGCTGCTGAATAGTAGTCTTTTAAAAGCACATGACCAACCCCACCTGCCCCTCTACTCGCCACTAGTTTCTTGAATGTGCACCTCGCTCTCTTTCCTTGCCACAAATATCTATTCAGCAAAGTCTGTGCCGAGGAGAAAAAAGAGGAGGGGACCGGTATGCAGAGTGTCCTGAATAGATATAGCAGCTGGGGCAGGATTACCATTTTAAAGGCTGCCAACCTCCCTGACCATGACAGTTCCACTTTAGCTAAATCCCCTAGTTTCTTCTCTAAACCCTGCAGAAAGGGTGTATAGTTCGATTTGACTAACTCTTGAGTGAGGGACGTTAAAGTGATACCTAAATATTTGATTCCCTCTTCGCGCCAAGTGTAAGGAAATCGTGACTGAAGTTTGTCACGCGTAGTAGAGTCAATACCCAGGCCTAAAACATACGATTTGGTCTCATTAACTTTGTAATACGATAATCTACTGAACATTTCCAATGCCGAATGTACCGAAGCCAGGGAGGACTCCACCTCCGTGAGGACCATAATAATATCATCCGCGAATAGACTAATAGTGTGAGAAGAATCTCGTACAGGGAAACCTTTAATACTAGGGTGGTTGCGGATATATGTGGCCAGTGGTTCCATTAATAAATTGAATATGAGGGGGGACAAGGGGCAGCCCTGACGGGTCCCATTTGTTATGTGGAATGGTTTGGAAAGTGTTCCGGAGGTAAACACCTGAGCCGAAGGATTCGAGTAGAGGGCCAAAATAGCTGATAGTATATTCCCCGTAAAACCGAACTCCAGAAGAACCTGGGTCATATACTGCCAATGAACCCTATCAAAGGCCTTCTCTGCGTCGAGGGCCAACAGCAGAGAAGGCCTCCTATGACGATTCGCCAGGTGGATTATATTTATTAGTCTGCGAGTCGCGTCAGCGGTTTGCCTACCTTTGGTGAAACCCGTTTGATCCGGGTGGATCAGGGTAGGGAGAATATTGATGAGGCGTGTGGCTAATAATTTGGCGTAGATTTTTACATCATTATTAAGAAGAGAAATGGGCCTGAAGTTTTGCGGAGAGGTGGAGTCCCTGCCTGACTTCGGTATTGTTACAATGATAGCTTTCAGCATTTCTGGGGGAAGAGACGAAGTGGCAGCAGCAGTATTGAATATGCATTCTAAATGTGGAGCCAGGATAATCTGGAACGTTTGGTAATAGTCCCCGGTGAATCCATCTGGGCCAGGGGATTTGTTAGGTGGGAGGGTGTCAATCGCCCTCTGAATCTCAGAGGTGTTGAAGGGTGCATTGAGGGATTCCAACTGTTCTAGTGATAGCTTGGGCAATTTAATTTTTTGCAAAAATTGATTAATTAAATCGGGTGTGGGTTGACAGGTATTAACATCATCCATCAAGTTGTATAGGGAACTATAGTAGTGACTAAAAGCGTCAGCAATGTCATGGGGGTGGTGGTGTTTATGATTAGAAATTGGATGATGCAAGTATGGGATTTTAGTTTTATATCTGTGCCCCTTTAATTTGTGTGCCAGTAATTTCCCTGCTCTGTTACCCATAGCATAGTAGGACATTTTCAGTCTCCTAGACGTTCTCTCAAAATCCTCCAACAGGAGAGTCCTGAGATCGCATCGCAATTGTGTCAGTTTTTTGGCATTGTTTAAAGAAGGATTCTGTTTGTTAATGTTGTCCAGTGTGAAAATTTCAGTGGTCAGATCTGTAATCCGTTTCTGCCGCTGCCTCTTCGCCCTCGCCCCTAGCTGTATGAGGATCCCTCTGATAAATGCTTTGTGGGCATTCCACAATATGAATGGATCAGAGACCGTTGCCTCGTTCAACATAAAAAACTCATTTAAGTGCTTTTCAATGTGGAGCCTAGAGTCCTTTTGTTGCAGGAGATATGAATTTACTCTCCACATTGGAGTCGTGGGGATGTTGGCAGAACACTCAATCGTTAGTGTAATCGAGGCGTGGTCTGACCACGTAATGGAATTTATAGATGCTGAGGATACCCTAGATAGAGTCAGGTAGTCTACCAAAAATAGGTCAATCCGTGAGTAGGTTCCATGGGGAGGTGAGAAAAAGGTGAAGTCCCTCTCACCAGCATGTAGACACCTCCATGCATCAAAAAGTTCCTGAGTGTGGATGGGCTGTGAGAGGGATTGGCCCCTCCTGCTCCGGCCCTGGGAAGAGTCAATAGCAGGGTCTGGAGTAGAGTTGAAATCCCCACAGACTATAAGAGAACCTTTCTGGTGTTTACGTATTTTATTCATGAGTTTGTGGAAGAAGCGGATTTGATGCTGGTTAGGGAGATATACATTAGCAATCGTGTATGTGACCGAGTTCAGGTCACACACAACAATCAAATAACGACCCTGGGTATCTGCCACAACCTCGTGTAGTGTAAAGGCCACCGAGTCTCTGATAGCTGTTAAAACACCTTTTGTTTTGTTGTGTGCATTAGCTGTGAAAACAAATGGAAATTGTTTGTGGGCACAAGCTGGTGGAGACGTGTCGGAAAAATGTGTTTCCTGCACGCAGAGTACATCACTTTTGTGGGAGAGTGCCTCTTTCCACATCGATTTCCTCTTAACTGGGTGGTTCAGGCCCCTAGAGTTAATTGAAAGGAAATGTATCCCCATTTAGTGTGGAGAAAGATAAGTTGAGAAGTGGAGCTGATCTTTTCCTTTAGTAGAGCGAGAGAGCCATCTTGTGGTAGAAATGAAAATGCCAGGTTTTCTGGATACCGTGAGAATCGTATGGATGAGGAAAAATAAGGCATGTAAGAGAACACAATGGAAAAAATTGTACTCACAGACCAAGTGGAGGAGCAATGGCAGATTGAGGAGAGATTGCGACCTGAGTTTCGTTCTTCCAGATGTGGCAGGAGTGCCAATCAGTGCAGCGAAGCGGTGGCGAGAAGACAAAAAAAAGAAACAGAACAGTAACAAAGAAAAACAACCGTAAAACTGGTAAAACAGTAGCAAGTATGGGGGTTCTACCCCTATCAACCTTTCAAGTTGAAAGAAAAAACTGGTATGCAGCCTTATGCTGCTCATTTAGATGGGGGGTAAGTTCAAGCCTAAAGGCTCTCCTGGAAAGCCTCCCAGGGAAAGGAAATGTGCGTCATCCGGAGTCAAGAATGTGAGTTAGCGTTCCCATTAGTGACTTTCTTCCAGTCAGATTCCACCTGCTTAGGTTGTCTTGTGGAGTGGGGCACCTCTGCTTTAGGGATGAGCTTCGTGTTCGAGTCGAACATACGTTCGACTCGAACATTGGCTGTTCGATCGTTCGACGAAGATCGAACGATTTGGGCCGTTCGCGCCAAATTCGAGTGACGCGAACGGCCCACAATGCACTACGCCATCGCAGTGTCATCCAGGCGCTGTGATTGGCCAAGCATGCACTGTGACCCCGCATGCTTGGCCAATCACAGCGCCGGCAGCGAGGAGAGCAATGATTGGCCACAGGCAGGATGCCTGTGGCCAATTATTGCTGAGGGTGTTTAGTACACGCCCCACACTATAAAAGGCCGCCAGCACGGCGGCCTAGTGTAGTGTGTTCCGGAGCAGGGATAGAGTAGCATAGGCAGGGACAGTGACTGTTATTTCTTTCTTGCTTAACCTGGATTCCTTTAGTTTAGGGAAAGAGAAGGATAGGTAGGGAGAGTGTCAGTGTGTTTTGTGCTTCTGCTATAGTGTGCTTAAAAAAAAACATTTATTCTAGGGACAGAAAACTCTAGGTAGGGACAGTGTCAGTTTCTTTCACTCTGCAAGTCCTTGTTTCCAGGGACCTGGAAGGACAGTGAGTGAATTGTCCTTTTGCTATATTGTGATTAAAAAAAACATTTATTCTAGGGACAGAAAACTCTAGGTAGGGACAGTGTCAGTTTCTTTCACTCTGCAAGTCCTTGTTTCCAGGGACCTGGAAGGACAGTGAGTGAATTGTCCTTTTGCTATATTGTGATTAAAAAAAACATTTATTCTAGGGACAGAAAACTCTAGGTAGGGACAGTGTCAGTTTCTTTCACTCTGCAAGTCCTTGTTTCCAGGGACCTGGAAGGACAGTGAGTGAATTGTCCTTTTGCTATATTGTGATTAAAAAAAACATTTATTCTAGGGACAGAAAACTCTAGGTAGGGACAGTGTCAGTTTCTTTCACTCTGCAAGTCCTTGTTTCCAGGGACCTGGAAGGACAGTGAGTGAATTGTCCTTTTGCTATATTGTGATTAAAAAAAACATTTATTCTAGGGACAGAAAACTCTAGGTAGGGACAGTGTCAGTTTCTTTCACTCTGCAAGTCCTTGTTTCCAGGGACCTGGAAGGACAGTGAGTGAATTGTCCTTTTGCTATATTGTGATTAAAAAAAACATTTATTCTAGGGACAGAAAACTCTAGGTAGGGACAGTGTCAGTTTCTTTCACTCTGCAAGTCCTTGTTTCCAGGGACCTGGAAGGACAGTGAGTGAATTGTCCTTTTGCTATATTGTGATTAAAAAAAACATTTATTCTAGGGACAGAAAACTCTAGGTAGGGACAGTGTCAGTTTCTTTCACTCTGCAAGTCCTTGTTTCCAGGGACCTGGAAGGACAGTGAGTGAATTGTCCTTTTGCTATATTGTGATTAAAAAAAACATTTATTCTAGGGACAGAAAACTCTAGGTAGGGACAGTGTCAGTTTCTTTCACTCTGCAAGTCCTTGTTTCCAGGGACCTGGAAGGACAGTGAGTGAATTGTCCTTTTGCTATATTGTGATTAAAAAAAACATTTATTCTAGGGACAGAAAACTCTAGGTAGGGACAGTGTCAGTTTCTTTCACTCTGCAAGTCCTTGTTTCCAGGGACCTGGAAGGACAGTGAGTGAATTGTCCTTTTGCTATATTGTGATTAAAAAAAACATTTATTCTAGGGACAGAAAACTCTAGGTAGGGACAGTGTCAGTTTCTTTCACTCTGCAAGTCCTTGTTTCCAGGGACCTGGAAGGACAGTGAGTGAATTGTCCTTTTGCTATATTGTGATTAAAAAAAACATTTATTCTAGGGACAGAAAACTCTAGGTAGGGACAGTGTCAGTTTCTTTCACTCTGCAAGTCCTTGTTTCCAGGGACCTGGAAGGACAGTGAGTGAATTGTCCTTTTGCTATATTGTGATTAAAAAAAACATTTATTCTAGGGACAGAAAACTCTAGGTAGGGACAGTGTCAGTTTCTTTCACTCTGCAAGTCCTTGTTTCCAGGGACCTGGAAGGACAGTGAGTGAATTGTCCTTTTGCTATATTGTGATTAAAAAAAACATTTATTCTAGGGACAGAAAACTCTAGGTAGGGACAGTGTCAGTTTCTTTCACTCTGCAAGTCCTTGTTTCCAGGGACCTGGAAGGACAGTGAGTGAATTGTCCTTTTGCTATATTGTGATTAAAAAAAACATTTATTCTAGGGACAGAAAACTCTAGGTAGGGACAGTGTCAGTTTCTTTCACTCTGCAAGTCCTTGTTTCCAGGGACCTGGAAGGACAGTGAGTGAATTGTCCTTTTGCTATATTGTGATTAAAAAAAACATTTATTCTAGGGACAGAAAACTCTAGGTAGGGACAGTGTCAGTTTCTTTCACTCTGCAAGTCCTTGTTTCCAGGGACCTGGAAGGACAGTGAGTGAATTGTCCTTTTGCTATATTGTGATTAAAAAAAACATTTATTCTAGGGACAGAAAACTCTAGGTAGGGACAGTGTCAGTTTCTTTCACTCTGCAAGTCCTTGTTTCCAGGGACCTGGAAGGACAGTGAGTGAATTGTCCTTTTGCTATATTGTGATTAAAAAAAACATTTATTCTAGGGACAGAAAACTCTAGGTAGGGACAGTGTCAGTTTCTTTCACTCTGCAAGTCCTTGTTTCC
Source organism: Rana muscosa (assembly GCA_029206835.1). NCBI lineage: Eukaryota > Metazoa > Chordata > Amphibia > Anura > Ranidae > Rana > Rana muscosa. The sequence continues at coordinate 354,167,779 of CM055118.1, forward strand.
AGGGACCTGGAAGGACAGTGAGTGAATTGTCCTTTTGCTATATTGTGATTAAAAAAAACATTTTTTTCTAGGGACAGAAAACTGTAGGTAGGGAGAGTATTTTTTTTCTTTCACTCTGCAAGTCCTTGTTTCCAGGGACCTGTAAGGACAGTGAGTTAATTGTCCTTGTGCTATATTGTGCTGAAAAAAACATTTATTCCAGGGACAGAAAACTCTAGGTAGGGACAGTGTCAGTTTCTTTCACTCTGCAAGTCCTTGTTTCCAGGGACCTGGAAGGACAGTGAGTGAATTGTCCTTTTGCTATATTGTGATTAAAAAAAACATTTTTTTCTAGGGACAGAAAACTGTAGGTAGGGAGAGTGTTTTTTTTCTTTCACTCTGCAAGTCCTTGTTTCCAGGGACCTGTAAGGACAGTGAGTTAATTTTCCTTGTGCTATATTGTGATTAAAAAAAACATTTATTCTAGGGACAGAAAACTCTAGGTAGGGACAGTGTCAGTTTCTTTCACTCTGCAAGTCCTTGTTTCCAGGGACCTGGAAGGACAGTGAGTGAATTGTCCTTTTGCTATATTGTGATTAAAAAAAACATTTATTCTAGGGACAGAAAACTCTAGGTAGGGACAGTGTCAGTTTCTTTCACTCTGCAAGTCCTTGTTTCCAGGGACCTGGAAGGACAGTGAGTGAATTGTCCTTTTGCTATATTGTGATTAAAAAAAACATTTATTCTAGGGACAGAAAACTCTAGGTAGGGACAGTGTCAGTTTCTTTCACTCTGCAAGTCCTTGTTTCCAGGGACCTGGAAGGACAGTGAGTGAATTGTCCTTTTGCTATATTGTGATTAAAAAAAACATTTTTTTCTAGGGACAGAAAACTGTAGGTAGGGAGAGTGTTTTTTTTCTTTCACTCTGCAAGTCCTTGTTTCCAGGGACCTGTAAGGACAGTGAGTTAATTTTCCTTGTGCTATATTGTGATTAAAAAAAACATTTTTTCTAGGGACAGAAAACTGTAGGTAGGGAGAGTGTTTTTTTTCTTTCACTCTGCAAGTCCTTGTTTCCAGGGACAGAGAAGGACACCTGAAGGTAGCCCTTATTGCTTTTTTCCCATCTCCCTGCAGGCCATCTATTAGAATGTCTGGAAGGCAAACAAGGAGAGGCAGACAGTCAGGAGGCAATAAAAGAGGGCAAGCAGGCTCTGTGTCTGGGGGCAACAGTGCTGGTCGTGGACGCGGTGCATTGTCATCAGCACATGGCCATGGGACACGCTTGTCCTTCTTTTCGGCAGCTGGACATGTTGAGCCACATCATGCCGAAGACTTGGTAGAGTGGATGACCAAGCCCTCCTCCTCCTCCTCATCCTCTCTCACCCAGGCTCAGGGTACTGGAAAAGCAGCTGCCAAAGCGTCGTCTTCCCTGGTATCAATGTCAGACAAATCATCAGTCACTCCTTCCCTAGACCCACCATGTCCTCCTCCTGAGGAGTCCCCCGAACTGTTTCAGCACAGTGTTGGGTACATGCTCCAGGAGGATGCCCAGCGTTTCGAAGGGTCTGATGATGAAACCCAGCTAGAGGAAGGCAGTAGCGTGAGAGCAGACAGAGGGGATGCTCAAGAAGGACACCAATCTGGCAGTCATGTTCCAGCAGCTGCAGCATACTGCCAGATTGGCTCCAGTGATGAGGAGGGAGGGGATGATGAGGTCAATGACTCCACGTGGGTGCCTAATAGGAGAGAGGAGGAGGAGGAGGATGAGGAGGAGGCACATCTCCAACGAGGCAGGATGCCCTTTGGTGGCCAGCGTAAGGGCAGTACACCGACGGAATCACACCGCAGAGCTCCGCCTGTGCAGGGCGCTGCCTCTGCCCGTCATTCAAAAAGTTCTTTGGTGTGGGCCTTTTTTGAGGCTAGTGCATCAGATCGCACAGCTGCTGTTTGCAACATATGTCTCAAGCGTATATCGCGTGGCCAAAACATCAGCCGCTTGGGTACCACATGCCTGACCAGACATATGTTGACCTGCCATGCAGCTCGTTGGCAAGCCTACCTCAAAGACCCACACCAAAGAACAAAGCGGACCTCTCCTTGCACCGCATCAGCTGGGATCTCCAACCCCACTATAACTTCAGTCCTCTCTGAAACATGCACTGAGAGGAATGAAGGTGTAGAATTAGGTGTGTCACAGCCAAGTACTTGCGCCCACTCTGCTAGCAGTACACCGACGTCCGATTCTAGCAGGCAAATTTCCCTGCCCCAGCTGCTGGACCGTCGAAAGAAGTTCACTCCCAGCCATCCACATGCCCAGCGGTTGAATGCTAGCTTGGCTAAATTGCTAGCGCTTCAACTGCTGCCTTTTCAGTTGGTAGACTCGGCCCCCTTCCGTGAGTTTGTGCAATGTGCGGTTCCTCAGTGGCAGGTTCCCAAACGCCACTTTTTCTCACGGAAGGCTATTCCGGCTCTCTACCGGCATGTGGAAGGCAATGTCTTGGCCTCGCTGGACAGGGCGGTCAGCGGTAAGGTGCATATTACCGCTGACTCATGGTCCAGCAGGCATGGACAGGGACGTTACCTTTCTTTCACGGCCCATTGGGTCACTCTTTTGGCAGCTGGGAAGGATTCAGGACAAGGTGCAGTAGTGTTGGAGGTTGTCCCACCGCCACGCCTCCAAAATGCTACTACTGGTTGTGACACACCTCTCTCCTCCACCCCCTCCTCTTCTTCTTCCTCCATGGCCTCTTCCTGTGGTTTGTCCTATGAACCAGCGGTGCTCCGTAGCCGTTCACGGGGCTACGCAAGTACGCAGGCAAAAAGATGCCATGCCGTGCTTGCGCTGGTGTGTTTGGGGGACAGAAGCCACACTGGGGCAGAGGTCCTGTCTGCTCTGCAGGGCCAGGCCGAGAGGTGGTTGACGCCACGCCAGCTTAAGCCAGGAATGGTGGTTTGCGACAATGGCACCAACCTCCTCTCCGCCCTCCGACAGGGACAACTGACCCATGTGCCCTGTGTGGCTCACGTCCTTAACCTGGTGGTGCAGCGGTTCTTGGGCAGGTACCCGGGCTTACAGGATGTCCTGAGGCAGGCCAGGAAAGTCTGTGTGCATTTCCGCAGATCTTATAATGCCAGTGCTCGCCTGGCTGAGCTGCAAAAGGAGTTGAACCTGCCCAAGAACCGCCTTATATGTGACATGCCCACCAGGTGGAACTCAACGTTGGCCATGCTGCAGCGGCTGCACACGCAGCAGAGGGCCATCAATGAGTACCTGTGCGACTACGGCACCAGGACAGGGTCAGGGGAGCTTGGTTTTTTTTCTCCACGCCAGTGGGGCATGATCAGGGATGCATGCACTGTCCTGGCACCATTTGAGGAGGCCACGAGGATGGTGAGCAGTGACAGTGCATGCATCAGTGACACTGTACCTCTTGTCCACCTGTTGGAGCACACGCTGCGTGGAATAATGGACAGGGCACTTGAGGCAGAACAGAGGCAGGAAGAGGAGGACTTCCTTGCCTCTCAAGGCCCCCTTTACCCAGACAGTGTTCCTTCTGTCCCACCCATCGCACAGGAAGAGGAGGAGGAGGAGGAGGAGGAGGAGGAGGATTGTGTCAGCATGGAGGTGGAGGCTGGCACTCAGCATCATCAGCAGCAGTCTTTTAGGGATGATTTACAGTCCCAAGAAACCAGTGGACTTGTACGTGGCTGGGAGGAGGTGGCTGCGGATCATGTCGTCCTTAGTGACCCAGAGGACTCCGGAGCGAATGCCTCAGCAAACCTACGCTGCATGGCCTCCCTGATCCTGCAAAGTCTGCGGAAGGATCCTCGTATTCTTCGGATCAAGGAGAGGGACCATTACTGGCTGGCCACTCTCCTTGATCCACGGTACAAGGGTAAGGTTGCGGACCTTATGTTACCGTCGCAGAGGGAGCAGAGGATGAGACAACTCCGGGAGGCCTTGCAGAAAGGTCTGTGCAACGCGTTCCCAGAGACTGGGAGGTTGCAAACTCCTGGTCCTGGACAACGAGTTGCTGAGGCTTCGGCCAGTCAAAGAAGGAGCGGTGGGGAAGGTGGCCGTCTGACCGATGCGTTCAGACAATTCTTTAGTCCGCAGCCCCAAAGTATGATTGGTTCCAGCAACCATCGCCAGCGTCTGATAAACATGGTGCAGGAATATCTAGGGGCAAGGTCAGACTTGGACACCTTCCCCACCGAAAATCCTCTGGCTTACTGGGTCTTGAGGATGGATCACTGGCCAGAGCTTGCACAGTATGCAATTGAGCTACTGGCCTGTCCTGCATCCAGCGTTCTTTCGGAACGCACATTCAGTGCTGCTGGAGGATTTGTCACGGATCACAGGGTGCGCCTGTCCACCGACTCGGTTGATCGACTGACTTTCATCAAGATGAACCAGTCTTGGATCACCACCAGCTACCACACACCTGATGCTGATATAACAGACTAATTGATTTTAAAATGTCACATCCCTTCAAGACTGATGCTGATGCTGAGTGCCTGTGCTGTTATGTTGACTGGCTATCCTCCTCCTCCGAGTCCTCAATGATACGATTGATGATGATAGCTTGGAAGATCATTTTTGTTTATGGGTGCCGCCACCAGTGCCTAACGCCCAATTTTTCAGCCCCTGTTTAACAGGGGCGTGTCATTACAATTTTTGAAGCAATACTTTGCAACAGGGCTCATTGCTGTGCTCCAAGTACAGTATCTGTGAGGGGTTGCAGTGTTGTGCCACCAGTGCCTAAGGCCCAATTTTTCAGCCCCTGTTCAACAGGGGCATGTAATTACAATTCTTGATCTAATAATTCACAGCAGGGCCCATTGCTGCACCCACCAAGAGTAACTGTCAGGGCTTACAGTGTTGTGGCACCAGCACCACCATCAAAGGCCCAATTTTTACTACCACTGTTCAACAATTATATGTAATTAAAATTCCTGATATAATAGTTGACAGCAGGGCGTTCCAGCACCAACCAAGAGTAACTGTGAGTGCTTACAGTGTTGTGCCAACACCAACAACTAAGGGGCCTATTTCTGCAGAGTATATACGGCAGGTCCCTACTTTCAAACATCCAACTTACAAACGACTCCTACTTGCAAACGCAAGAAGACAACAGGAAGTGAGAGGAAATCTACCACTAGGAAGGAAAATTCTCTCCTGTAAGAATAAATATGGGAGAAAGGTGTCTCCTCTGTACTGATGCTTTATCAGCAATCCTTGTTTCAAGAAAAACACCACATTTCAAAAACAGTTGTCATTGGGACGGAAAGTGAGGTGAAATGTTCTGAACAGGGGCACAGACAGCAAAACAAATGTTACAGGGGTGATAACCCTTACCTATGTTTTCCAAAAAGTTTAAAAATAGATTTTTGGGCTGGAGCTACACTTCAACAATGTACCTGTTCAAAATTACAAACAGATTCTACATAAGAACAAACCTACAGTCCCTGTCTTGTATGCACCGCCTGTATACGGCTGTTCAGAGTATATAGGGCCTTTTTTATTTTATGTGCGGGGTTCCCCTTAATATCCATACAAGACCCAAAGGGGCTGGTAATGGGCTGGGGTAGGGGGGGGGGGGGTCATGGGGTAGCTATGCCATTTTTCTTAAAGAATTTCATCCATATTACCGGGACCAGACATTACATTAAAGCCGCAAGCAGTTTTAAATGGCTTTTTTTTCCTTTAGAAGTGTCATTTTGTGCAGGGACAGTTCTAAACACGGGAAACACGTGGCACTTCACAGGCATACTTTAGACACCCCCCAGGTACGATATTTAAAGGAATATTTGACTTTTTTTTTTTCACTTTATGCATCATTAAAATGACTGCTCCCGAAAAACGACCGTTTTTAAAACTTCTTTTTGCATTGATACATGTCCCCTGGTGCAGAACCCGGGTTCCCAAACCCTTTTTAGGACAATAACATGCATAATAGTTGTTATAATTAGCACTTTAGAATTCGAACGTTCGCATCCATTGTATTTAATAGGGTTCTAATGTTCGTTCGAACTTCCGGTCCGTTCGCGGGTTCTGGTGCGAACCGAACCCGGGGGTGTTCGGCTCATCACTACTCTGCTTGTTCGGGGAGAATATTCCAGTCTTCTAGTAGTGAGATACCCTTGTCAAGCGAGTCCACAATAAATGTGCGATCATCCTTCACTATGGTCAGCTTAGTGGGATAACCCCACCTGTATGTAATTTTGTGGTTCCTCAATGTCTTAGTGATAGTATTTAAATTTTTCCTCTTTTGCAGAGTGTATTGAGATAGGTCGGCATAGAACTGCAAATTCTGATGCTGCTCTGGGACATGCTCTCGTTTGCGCATCACTGTCATAAGTTGATCTTTAATGTGATAGAAGTGAAGGCGTAGAATCACGTCTCTGGGGACTTGGTCAGACAAGTATGTAGGTTTGGGCAACCGGTGGATTCTATCTATCGTAACGTCCATGTCTGAGAGATCAGGGATGAGGGATTGGAATAGGGCTTTAGCATAGGAGCGTAGGTCATTCTGCTGGATTGATTCAGGAACCCCTCTGATTTTTAAATTGTTTCTCCTGGATCTGTCTTCGAGATCTGCTAATTTGGCTTTAACCCATTCATTGTCCTCTGATCTGTCTTCAGTATAGTCCACCAAGTCGTTAATAGTATCAGCATATTCCTCCATCTTGTGTTCAATGTGATCTACTCTCGCTTCTACTTCCTGGATCTCTCTATGAAACTTATGCATGCAGTTAACCATGTCTCCCTGTAAAGAACTTCTCAGAGAAAGAAGCATATCCTTAAGGACTGTGTCCATGACTGGGAGATGTTGAGTGGGGAAGGATTCAATTGAGTCCGGCAGTTCTCTAGTGTCGTCACCTGAGTCATTGCTGGGGCTGGGGGCTAGGCCGCATCCAGTGTCATCCAGCCTAAATTTAGCTTTAGCCGGGCTCCCCGGTAATGGAGAGGCAGTATATGAGCCAGCGCTGTTAGGGGGGGTGTTATTGCGGGCAGATGTCCCTTTTTTATGTGTTGTCTGTGTTCGGGCCTCCGGCGTGGAAGCCGGCCCGCCGCCATCTTGCCTACCTTCCCTGTGTGACAGCGCAAAGAAGTCCGTCAGACGCTGCGGTTTCCTCTGCATGTTGCGCTTCCGCGGCATGGTCACCCGGTCTCTGGGGATCTGATCTACCGCTGGGGTGACTTTTGGGATGATCCGGTGGTTTGATACGGGCCGCTGGTTTCCCTGGGTTCCAGGAGCTCCGAGCTCACGCTGTCATCAGCTCGCGCGCAGGCCACGCCCCCCTTTGTTCCCTTTTTAAATATAGGCACCACATTGGCCCTGCGCCAATCCAGTGGTACTATTCCTGTCATTAATGAGTCCCTAAAAATTAGATGCAATGGCTTTGAAATTACAGAGCTCAATTCTTTTAGGATCCGTGGGTGTATGCCATCTGGTCCAGGTGCTTTATCCACCTTTATTCTGTCTAAATATTGCTGGACCATATCACTTTTGAGCCATTGTGGATTTGGGGCTGTGTCACTACCACCCCCATTATGGACATGAACTCCCCCATGCTCCATTGTATACACAGAGCTGAAGAAAGTATTTAATAAATTAGCCTTCTCTTTGTCCCCAGTCACCCACTCTAGATTATTTTGTAAAGGGCCTACATGCTCAGACTTGACCTTTTTACTATTAATATATTTGAAGAATTTTTGGGGGTTTGTCCTACTATCTTTTGCAATCTGTCGTTCGTTTTGAATTTTTGCATCCTTGATTTCCTTTTTACATATCCTGTTATATTCTTTGTAACATTTAAACGACACTAGTGTTCCTTCATTTTTATATTTTTTAAAAGCGCTTTTCTTATTGTTTATAGCTTTTTTAACTTTAAGGACTCATGCCCACTGGCGTTTTTACAGCTGCGTTTTTTGCAGCTTAAAAACGCCTGTCCATGTTATTGTAAATATTTTTATTTTTTTTTGAAAAAAAAACAAACAAAAAAAAACGTCGGAGCTAAAAATGCGACCGCGCGTTAGTGCGCGATTTTGCGCGTTAGTGCGCGTTTTTGCGCGTTTTTTGACGCTCGCGTTTTTTCTGCCTAATTCTGACGCTGAGGAACGCACTGGTCCTGGGTTTTTTTTACAGCTTAAAAACGTCTATGCTATTTGCAGCTCAAAAACGTCTAGGTGGGCATGAAGCTATAGACTAACATGGACAGGCGTTTTTAAGCTGTAAAAAACGCTCAAAAACGCGGCTGTAAAAACGTCCGTGGGCATGAGGCCTAACTGTGAGCCACATAGGTTTTATTTTGAGGTCTCATGCCCACGGACGTTTTTTCAGCCGCGTTTTTGAGCGTTTTTTACAGCTTAAAAACACCTGTCCATGTTAGTCTATAGCTTCATGCCCACCTAGGCGTTTTTGAGCTGTAAAGAGCATAGGCGTTTGTAAGCTGTAAAAAAAAAACAGGACCAGTGCGTTCCTCAGCGTCAGAATTAGGCAGAAAAAAACGCGAGCGTCAAAAAACGCGCAAAAACGCGCACTAACGCGCAAAAACCGCGCACTAACGCGTGGTCGCGTTTTTAGCTCCGACGTTTTTAAAAAAAAAAAAAAAAAAAAAAAATATTTACAATAACATTGACAGGCGTTTTTAAGCTGCAAAAAACGCAGCTGTAAAAACGCCAGTGGGCATGAGGCCTTAGCCTTTTGAACTTATTGCCCATGGGAATATACTTTGCAGTGAGTTCACAAACAGTCTTTTTGAAGAATTCCCATTTCTGTTCTGTGCCCATTGATGTCAATATTCTCTCCCAGTCTAAGGCCCCATGCACACGAGACGCCGGTGCAAACTCTGCTGAACACACGTTTTTAAAGGCTAAAACCGGCGTTTAAAAACGCCCGTTTTGCCGTGATTTTAGCGGCGTTTTACCGCGTTTGCGTCTATATGCGTTTAGTTAAGAAACATCATAAGACCCTCCCTAAGCTCAAAAAACATTATTATTTAACCATTTCAGCCATTTTGGGAGACCAGCAGCTGAGAGAGCAGCAGTGTACTTGTATTTAGCGTATCACTTGCCACATCATCTGCCACAAGCTGTGGATTGTCCACTTGCCACGTCACCTGGCCACGTCACCTGCCACAAGTTGTGAATTGTCCACTTGCCACGTCACCTGCCATGTCACCTGGCCACAAGTTGTGGATTGTCCACTTGCCACATCACCTGGCCACGTCACCTGGCCATGTCACCTGCCACGTCACCTGCCACAAGTTGTGGAATGTTCACTTGCCACGTCACCTGCCACGTCACCTGGCCACGTCACCTGGCCACGTCACCTGCCACAAGTTGTGCATTGTCCACTTGCCACGTCACCTGGCCACGTCACCTGCCACGTCACCTGCCACAAGTTGTGCATTGTCCACTTGCCACGTCACCTGGCCACGTCACCTGCCACGTCACCTGCCACAAGTTGTGAATTGTCCACTTGCCACGTCACCTGGCCACGTCACCTGCCACAAGTTGTGCATTGTCCACTTGCCACGTCACCTGGCCACATCACCTGCCACGTCACCTGGCCACGTCACCTGCCACAATTTGTGGATTTCCACCTGCCACGTCACCTGGCCACAAGTTGTGGATTGTCCACTTGCCACGTCACCTGCCACATCACCTGCCATGTCACCTGGCCACGTCACCTGGCCACGTCACCTGCCACAAGTTGTGGATTGTCCACTTGCCACGTCACCTGCCACGTCACCTGCCATGTCACCTGGCCACATCACATGCCACGTCACCTGCCACAATTTGTGGCTTTCCACCTGCCACGTCACCTGGCCACGTCACCTGGCACAAGTTGTGGATTGTCCACTTGCCACGTCACCTGCCACATCACCTGCCATGTCACCTGGCCACGTCACATGCCACGTCACCTGACCACGTCACCTGCCACAAGTTTTGGATTGTCCACTTGCCACGTCACCTGCCACGTCACCTGCCACAATTTGTGGATTGTCCACCTGCCATGTCACCTGGCCACGTCACCTGGCCACGTTACCTGCCACAAGTTGTGGATTGTCCACTTGCCACATCACCTGGCCACGTCACCTGCCACAATTTGTGGATTTCCACCTGCCACGTCACCTGGCAACAACACCTGCCACAAGTTGTGGATTGTCCACTTGCCACGTCACCTGCCACAAGTTGTGGATTGTCTACAGTGCAATGCAAGCAATTACAGTTTTTTTTCATATTTTTTTGATGGTTTTTCATCATTTGCCATCATCTTTGAGATTTCTAATGTAAAAAAATAGGTCACCTTTAAAAACGCTAATAAACGAAATCGCGGCAAAACGCCGGTACCCGCGTTTTGCCGCGTTTTGCGTCTGAAACGTGGAAAACTTTTGCGTCTGAACCCATTTTTTTTGCTTCTGGAAAAACGAGGTTAAACGCAACTGCCTAAAAACGGCAATAAACGAGACTGTGTGCATGGACACATAGGATAACATTGAATGGGTTCAGGAGCAGTTGAAAAAAGTGTCCAACTGCCTCTGAACGCGCGTTTAACAGCAAATAACAGCGTCTCGTGTGCATGGGGCCTAAGTCCTGGAGAGCAGCCCTCATCCTTGGAAAATTTGCTTTATTGAAATTAAGTGTTTTTATCCTTCCTGCATGTATTTCTTGCTTACAGCTAACATCAAATGAAATCATGTTATGGTCACTGCTACCCAGGTGTTCCTTTATCTGAACATTAGTAATATGCTCTGCATGGTTTGAGATTACCAGGTCCAACAGAGCATCATTCCTAGTTGGGGCCTCAATAAACTGGACCATAAAATTGTCCTGCAATAGGCTTATAAATTTTTGCCCTTTAACTGTCCCAGCAGTGCCATTACTCCAGTCAATGTATATCAACATATATATACCCCCCACGCAAGGGTTCAAATAGAGTCAGCTTGACATCAGACCTTCTATCCCGACAAAGCGGCAGTGGAAATTCTTCTCAGTACTTTTGCATTAAAAAGGTAGAAAGGTCTTTGTCATCCATATATATATATATATATATCCATATATGTCGTAGCCTTCAGCATATTATGAACAACTGATTCAACAAAATTCAAATCATGACTAGAGTGATGAATTTCACTCACCCCTCTTATAAATTTAGGAAAACCACCCAACATTCTATTCAAGTCATTGTGCCGCATCACCTCAGATGTCAAATCTATTGATATCAATATGCATTATGTAAAATTATTTTAGGTTTAAATGCTTCGCTCTGGTTTTAAGATAAAGTTCATGAAATAAAACATTAAAAAATGAAAAATTAAAAGCAACAAAATATATCTGGGAAAGGGAGAAAAATAAAAAATAAAAAAATAGGGCATTGGAGAAGTCCATTGAAAAGAAAAAATAAAGAAAAAAAAAATGAGGAAGGAAAAAAAAATTTGAATGTTCAAAAAAAAGGTCCATTGCTTGATGAATATTGAGAGAGTGTCCATACCTTGTATATTGTCTATCAGCATTTCTCCCCCACTAGCCAACTTCTGTTCACATTCAAACGGGTTCCTCCGGAGACCTGAAAGACAAAATTTCTCAGACAAAAACTCATTAGCAAAGTCCTTTTTACAGTCTAAAGCTAATTCACCCCCACTGCTAGAGAAGCGTCATTTGCATTCAAAAACAGATCTGGAGAATATACATTTGCATTTATGACACCCTATACAATTGTTCTAATAATGTGTCATGTTCTTTTCTGATCTTGTCATACTCAATTTTCAGGTGGTCATATTTTTGTTTTAATTGAGAAAATGGTATCCAGGTCCTTTTCTTATTATTATTTTGGTCAGCTATGTTTTTAATATTATTATCAAACAATGTGGCTACATCAATTTTGACAGCTTGCTCATTTGACTTTCTCCATAAATGATCTGCCCTCAACAATACGTCTTTTAAGTCATGGGGGTTTGGAGTAACTAATAAAATATTTTGTTTGATATCTTCATGCAAAGCATCTAGAAACATACTCATATGTACCAAGCCTCCACGCTCAAATGCAAGATTATTACTGACCAATAACTCCATAATAGTAGATATCCTGTGTGACAATTCATAGGGAGTTTCACTTTGCATTTGTTTGATCTTCCCATGAATAGTAACATCAGAACGTACCCCATACAAAACACATAATAATTCCAGTAATATGTCCCTTGTCCTCAGAGGCTGAATACAGATCTGTTTAATTCTCATCCAAAGACCATTTCCTATTGAATGTTGCAAAACTCTTTCTAAATCAGATGGGTTTAGACTGTACATATCTCTGACATTCTGCAAGTCACAAAACCATTTCAAAAATTTGTTTAAATCATGGCAGGGAACCATTCCTATTTCTTTAAGAATTGCATCTAGTTCTTTTGGTTTCAAATGCTTCATTACAAGCTGAACTTCACCTGTATTATTATTATTATTGTACGCTGTGGTGGTCACAGTGGGTGCGGCTGGCAATGAATTATCAGATTTAATATGAGGTTCTGTTTCATTTGATAGAAAGTTTGTGTTTGTATTTTGCTGCAGATTGCTTAATCCAAGATTTGATGCATATCTGCATTCCTGAGATCTCTTCTCCATTTCCATAATTCTTAATTTTAATCTCTCATTTTCCTCTGATAATTCATCACAATGTTTAGATTTCTCAAGCAAAGCTCCACCAATGGTAACTGTATGCAATTTTAAATTTACTGTCTCAGTCTCTGATTGGTTTTGTAACCTCTGACAAACATTGTTGCTATTTGCAACTGCATTCTGTAACTGCGCAATTTCCTCAACCTTATCATTCAAAGAACTTTCCATAGTTAAACAGCAAGATAACAAGCCCTGCAAAATGCAACCTTTTCTTTTACTTTCTGAAATTTTGCTATCAAAAACATTTTTCTCTAAAAATTCCTTCATTATAGTCCATGTCTGCTTACATTTTTCTGGAATTTCATAAGGACGGCCATGACGCTTAATACATTTTAATATCCATCTGTTAACTTCATCAGAACTGACACTAGCTTCACACTGAGTAAGCATTTTGGCTATATTACTAAAAAGAAATATTTTACTCACCGCATTAGAGGCTCCACCTTGTCAGTTCGGGTCTTCCGGTACACGACAGTCTTTTTTTCTCTTCAGTTTCCAGTCTCCAGAGAATAATTCTGGGGTTCCAAACTTGTTTAATCTTGTAGATCAGACTCTTATGTCACAACCAGACATTAGAGTCACAGCACAGCTCTTGGGTCTCCATCAGGGATGAGCCGAACACCCCCCTGTTCGGTTCGCACCAGAACCTGCGAACAGACAAAATGTTCGTGTAAACTTTAGAACCCTATTAAATACAATGGACTCGAACGTTCGAAATCTAAAGTGTTAATTATAAAGGCTAATATGCAAGTTATTGTCCTAAAAAGTGTTTGGGGACCTGGGTCCTGCCCCAGGGGACATGTATCAATGCAAAAAGAAGTTTTAAAAACGGCCGTTTTTTCGGGAGCAGTGATTTTAATAATGCTTAAAATGAAAAAATAAAAGTGAAATATTCCTTTAAATTTCGTACCTGGGGGGTGTGTATGATATGCATGTGAAGTGGCGCATGTTTCCCGTGCTTAGAACTGTCCCTGCAAAAAATGTCATTTTTGAAAGAAAAAAAATGCATTTAAAACTGACTCGCGGCTATTAATGAATTGTCGGCTCCCGGCAATACATACAAAAGTCATTGAGAAAAAAAAAAAAAAAAAAGCGTGGGGGTTCCCCAGAATTCAATTACCAGGCCCTTCAGATCTGGCATGGATTTTAAGGGGAACTCCACCCCAAGTTTAAAAAAAAAAATGGCGTGGAGTCCCCCTAAAAATCCATACCAGACCCCTTATCCGAGCACGCAACCTGGCCGGCCGCAGGGGAAAAGGGGGGGACGAGAGAGCGGCCCCCCTCCCTCCTGAACCGTACCAGGCCACATGCCCTCAACATGGGGAGGATGTCCCCATGTTGATGGGGACAAGGGCCTCATCCCCACAACCCTTGCCCGGTGGTTGTGGGGGTCTGCGGGCGGGGGGCTTATCGGAATCTGGAAGACCCCTTTAACAAAGGGGACCCCCAGATCCCGCCCCCCCTTATGTGAATTGGTAACGGGTACATTGTACCCCTACCATTTCACGAAGAAAGCGTAAAAAAAATGTTTAAAAAAACACACAAACACCTTGAAAAAGTCCTTTATTTAAAAAAATAAATAAATAAACATTCCAGCGGTGAAATCCAGTGTCCCGCGGCGATCCCAATGTCCAGCGCTGTCCTTCATTGGTTGTGCCTGAGCGGACCTGATGGGGAACTCCCTCTCAGTATTTTAAATGTATAGACCCGCCCCTTCTAAAGTTCCCCATCAGGTCCGCTCAGCGGACGAGATGCGGAACATGAGAAGGGGCGGGTCTATACATGTATTACCAAAGTGAGAGCAGTTCCCCATCAGGTCCGCCCCCTCGGTATGTCAGACCCGCCTACGTCATTGGCTTGAGCGGGGAACTTCCTTCACTATGTAAATTTAAATTTACATAGTGAAGGAAGTTCCCCGCTCAAGCCAATGACGTAGGCGGGTCTGACATACCGAGGAGGTGGACCTGATGGGGAACTGCTCTCACTTTGGTAATACATGTATAGACCCGCCCCTTCTCATGTTCCGCATCTCGTCCGCTGAGCGGACCTGATGGGGAACTTTAGAAGGGGCGGGTCTATACATTTAAAATACTGAGAGGGAGTTCCCCATCAGGTCCGCTCAGGCACAACCAATGAAGGACAGCGCTGGACATCGGGATCGCCGCGGGACACTGGATTTCACCGCTGGAATGTTTATTTATTTATTTTTTTAAATAAAGGACTTTTTCAAGGTGTTTGTGTGTTTTTTTAAACATTTTTTTACGCTTTCTTCGTGAAATGGTAGGGGTACAATGTACCCCTTACCAATTCACATGGTGGGGGGGGGGCGGGATCTGGGGGTCCCCTTTGTTAAAGGGGTCTTCCAGATTCCGATAAGCCCCCCGCCCGCAGACCCCCACAACCACCGGGCAAGGGTTGTGGGGATGAGGCCCTTGTCCCCATCAACATGGGGACATCCTCCCCATGTTGAGGGCATGTGGCTTGGTACGGTTCAGGAGGGAGGGGGGGCCGCTCTCTCGTCCCCCCCTTTTCCCCTGCGGCCGGCCAGGTTGCGTGCTCGGATAAGGGGTCTGGTATGGATTTTTAGGGGGACTCCACGCCATTTTTTTTTTAATTTGGGGTGGAGTTCCCCTTAAAATCCATGCCAGATCTGAAGGGCCTGGAATGGTTATTTGGGGGAACCCCACGTCAATTTTTTTTTTATTTGCGGCGGGGTTCCCCTTAATATCCATTCCAGACCTGAAGGGCCTGGTAATTGAATTCTGGGGAACCCCCACGCTTTTTTTATCAATGACTTTTGTATGTATTGCCGGGAGCCGACAATTCATTAATAGCCGCGAGTCAGTTTTAAATGCATTTTTTTCTTTCAAAAATGACATTTTTTGCAGGGACAGTTCTAAGCACGGGAAACATGCGCCACTTTACATGCATATCATACACACCCCCCAGGTACGAAATTTAAAGGAATATTTCACTTTTATTTTTTCATTTTAAGCATTATTAAAATCACTGCTCCCGAAAAAACGGACGTTTTTAAAACTTCTTTTTGCATTGATACATGTCCCCTGGGGCAGGACCCGGGTCCCCAAACACTTTTTAGGACAATAACTTGCATATAAGCCTTTATAATTAGCACTTTAGATTTCTCCCATAGATTTTTCGAATTTGCCGCGAACACCCCAATTTGTTCGCTGTTCGGCGAACGGGCGAACAGGCAATGTTCGAGTCGAACATGAGTTCGACTCGAACTCGAAGCTCATCCCTAGTCTCCATCAGACTTCTGTCCACATCACAGGATTGCTGTCATCACCGCTTCTGTTACCAAGTCCTGAAAATGCGCTTCTGGTCGCTTGAACGGCACCAATGTAGTGATCTCATATAGTGGTTTCCAGTTGGTAATTGATGTTTAGTTATTAGTAATGATGAAATAAGTTGTGCTCCGCAGCAAACGCCCAAGTTCTCCAGAGATTGCGCTTTAATAGACTTTCCAATACAGAACAAAGTCCAATACTGATGACAACAGACCCAACAGAGTATATTCTAGACCTGTGCTTTCATATTCCTACAGAATATATACTGTGCCTTCATCCTTCATGATCATGCAGGAATACCAACTGACTAGCCTGAATATTAGCTTTATATATCTTATCTATTGAGTGACTGAGCAATTTGATTGGCTGTCTTTGATCCACACTCTGTCATTCAGGATGACAGAGAATGACCCCCAACCTAGCCGGAGACGGCCACAGCCATTATTTGCATTCTTGCATAATAACATCAACAAGCTGTCTTTTGACATATGCAATTAGATTGCGGAGACGGAAGGTTGCCTGAATACCGCCTTGATATGTAAAGATAGACTTGTCCTGGAAACAAGTCCCCTTGATAAGATTAACACATCAAAGCTGTCTTCTGGCCTCCCTCACATGTGTAATCCAGTTGACTGACAACTGCTGGCCTGGTCAATATTGTATTCACATATAAACACATATCTAATAAATCAGCCAACATATTACAACACCCTTCACCACATCGTAATTCAAATTTCGCTAGGCTATAAGTGTGATTGCTGTGAGACCATTAAGCGGACGTCCAAAGGGGCCCAATCTTTATCATACTTCAATTGGCAGCCTAGGTTTTTTGTATGTAATCTTATACATTGGTAGGGAAGCTTTAATCAGTGCTCCCCAGGAGGAGATAGACGGGGGTGGGCTCACACCATTTAAAGTGGAGCTCCACCCTAAATAGCAACTTTTGCTATTTGGAACCCTCCCCCCCTCCGGTGTCACAATTGACACCTTTCAGGGGGGAGGGGGGTGAAGATACCTGTCTAAGACAGGTATTTTCACCCACATCCGGGAGTCCTCTCTCCGGGAATCTGCGGGAGTGACGTCACTTCCCCCAGACTTCCCGTAGTGTTCTGGGAGACACTCGGTTCCCAGAACACAGGAGGAAAAATCAGAACGGCGCAGCGCGTCTCGCGCATGCGCCGTAGGGAACCGGGCATGAAGCCGCAGGGCTTCACTTCCTGGTTCCCTCAGCGAGGATGGCGGAGGGAGCAGCAGAGTGACGAGCGGTCGCTCGTCCTCTGCTGCGGACGTCGCTGGACTCCAGGACAGGTAAGTGTCCAAATATTAAAAGCCAGCAGCTGCTGTAGCTGTAGCTGCTGGCTTTTAATATTTTTTTTCTCCGGCGGAGCTCCGCTTTAAGAAGTATCTCTTTTTTTGCATAGAAAAGCAGGTAAGATATCAACAATTTGGAGTGGTGGGAGCTCTGTTCATTCTCATAAACCCCCAACAGGGCCAATTCAGGTTTCAGTGGAAGAGATAGTTGTAGTTTAGAGTTAATGACTGTGAACACTTTCATCCAATAGGCCGAGATCACAGGACATTCCCAAAACATATGCAAGAATGTGCCAACTTGTATAGTGCATCTGGGACACTCAGGGTTCCTATCAGGGAAAATTCTGTGCAGGTTTTGGGGTGTAAAATATACCCTGTGTAGAAACTAAACCTGAATAAGTTTGTCTTTGGAGGAGATGACCAGTTTGGGTCCGTAGTCAAGACAGTCGTCCCATCTCTCCCTGTCCAGTGAGGGTATGTCTCTGTGCCATGATTCCCATCGTTTCTCTAGTTTGGGGGAGTCAGTGCCCAGGAGTGCTCCGTAGAGTGTGGAGAAAGGTTTAGTCAGGTCACCAGGAGCTAGGAGCTCTTCAATGGGATCAGCCTGGAGGAGAGTCAAACTCGGGAATTGAGCCCTGATGGCATGGCGCAACTGCATGTACCTGAACTGCATCCAATGGGGCAGGTCATATTTAGCTTTCAGATCAGAAAAGGTTAGCAAAGTACCCTGGGGCATGACCTGGCCCAGGGTAGCAATGCCATATCTGGCCCACCCCCGGGGATCCGGAAAAGACTTTAGTGACCTAATTGTCCATTTATCTACCATTCCAGTGGTTTGTGGTATAGCCACACAACCGATGTAAGAATACTAAGGTATGACTCCCTCGTGGGGCAATCAAGGGCACCAGTGGACTAACTTAGAGGCACTTAGAGGAGAATGTACAGGAATATGTATTGAAGAAAATTTGTTAAACTCTTCATTTGTCATGTTTAAACACAATAAAGAATGTTATTTGGAATTTAACTTGGCCTGGCCTGAAGTTACTTGAGGAAAACCTTAAAGGGGCACAAACATGCATGATGTATCATGAGAACAGAGCTTTAAAAGGGGATACAAGTTTGAGAAGATGCAGAACACAGAATGTTGAATGACAATTGCACGGTCATAAAACACTGTACCCATATATGTGTATCTTTTTTTTAGACAGATATAGCTTTATTTAGGTGATATTTAATCACCTCTGTTTTTTTTTATTTTTTGGCTAAACAAATTAAAATAGACCAACAATTTTGAATAAAAAAAGTTTGTTTCTGTTTTAAAATTTAGTAAATAAGTATTTTCTCTCCTGCACTGGTGTGCGCTGATGAGGCGACACTGACAGGCACTGATGAGGCAGCACTGATGGGGGCACTGATATTCAGCACTTATGGGCACTGATAGGCGGTACTGATGGGCACTGACAGGCATCACTGATGGGCACTGACAGGCATCATTGATTGGCAATGATTGGTATCACTGGTGGGCATCACTGATGTGGCTGCACTGATTATCAGTGCAGATATCCTCACAGAGAAAAGCCGCTTATCGGCTCTCCTCTCCTCACGTGCTGTCAGTGTGAGGAGAGGAATGCCGATAACTGGCACTTCCTATTTACACTGCGATCAGCTGTGATTGGGTACAGCTGATCACATAGTAACTAGCCTACGTCATAGACTCTTTATTGTGATCAGTGATGCAGTGTGTCCAAGCAACACACTACACCATGGGTCACTGCACTGCGTGCCCCCCGGCTGCACATGAGTGGCCGTTTTGAAGGACGTCATATGCTGTCCAATCAGAACAATGAATGAAGCCCCTGCTTGGCCTATAGCAGATTGGTTAAAGTGTTATTAATCCCAGGAGCCTGCATTCACTATATCTGATCTCCCACAGTACACGGAAATGCGATTATTTTAGTAAATATAAACTGCTAAATACCTTTTCTCAACAACAGTATATAACAGTCTTGCAACTTCTGTCAGTGTCTGGTTAAAGCTTGTAGGAGGAGTTTTCATTCACCTCTGTCTGTCCTATGAGGCTGCATGACCCCTGACCCTCTGTCTGGACAGTGTCGATTGGCCAGGTGCTGATCACTTGCAACGCACACCAAAAAAAAAAAACTCTCTAGCAAACTGAGCATGTGCAGAGTTCCCCCAAGGTTCTGTACTAGCAGGAGATAAATTGGGGACTGTGGAAGAAGGGGAGGCTCAGAGAAGACAGGATCAAACAGCTTTTTTACACAATGCAGAGGATTAACCCCTTAGGTTCCACAGTCACTATAATAAGCATGTGTAGCACACGGATCCTTTACTTGCCTTTGGCTCACTTGCAGGAAAGGCACACCATGCTATGTGTCCGTACCCTCCTGTGTGAAGAGGTTGAGCGGTGTCATAAGCTAGGGTCCTGCAGCAAGGTTCTCCCTTAAGTTGGTTCCCGTCTCTTAGAATGTAAGGACAAGTCTTTATATCCCCAATTAACTCCAAGGTCCACACCAGTAGTAAACTCCAACGTAGAGTTTATTTCTTTATATGCAAAGTCAATGGATAGAAAAGGGTGGATAGAAGACAGGACAGCAAGAGTTTGAATATGAGTCCAGGCACAAGACAAATTATGAATTCACTACTCGTTCCTCAAATAGGCTTAGCTCACCCGGATAGTTCCCTAGGAAAGCGGATCCTAGCAGCCAAAGTGATGCTCGGACGTTTCTTTAGTTTTCCCTTTTAGATGCGACTAGGAGATTCTCTGCCACAGAACCGTTAATCCCAATCCTCTGATGTTGGATGGATCTAATCCCTCCAGAGAGTTACCGGGCCCTTCTTTCTCCGTGAACTTTTCACCGGTCCTTCAGAAAGGTCCTCCCCCGGCCTTCTCATCTCAGAACGGGTCCCCATGCCAGAGGCACCCTGGGATTTCTCCTTCCAGGACACATGCCCCAGCTAAAGGTGCTGGGCTCAAGTCTGTTGCTGCAGCCCCAGGGCTAAAGGTGCCTGGGACTGATGCGTACGTGGGCCCCTGGCCAGGAGGGCCAGGTACCACACTCCACGATGGCCCCCTGGGCTCGAACCGGAACCGACTCCCCTACAGGTAGCGTCTGCCCCTTTTATATCCTCTCCTGGCATGCACAGCAGGTTGACCACGCCCACTGTACCGCTGCCGAGAGAGGACACCCAAGGCACAGCACTATACCAGCGGTTCAACCCTGGCCCATTGTGGCAGTGCCACCTACAGGCCACAGGGAACTATACACCAGTATACTACCTGTGGTGTAAAACAGAATGTCCTAACAATTAAGGTGGTCTGAGCCCAACTACAGCTCAAACCTTCCCCTAAATTTGGGTACATAGCGCCCCTAAATTGGGATGGGTGCTACACATGCTTTACTGCATATACAAGCTTTACTGTTGTGTTGCCCACTTTTAGGGACACTAGCGAGCTCTTCTTCCAGGTCCCCATATGGGCGCAGTCAGCCCCACCCACATACACGTGTGATAATGCATTGCAATGGGTCAATAAAGTGTAAATCAACCCCTAATAATAGATTTACATGAACAGTTGTTAATATTGTATAGTGTTGGATGTTCCTCACTGAGTCAATCAATGAGAACATTAGAGCACATACATACAGTGGATTTAAAAAGTCTACACACTCCTTATAAAATGTCAGGTTTCGGCGATGTAAAAAAATGAGACAAAGATGAATATTTTCAGAACTTTTTCCACTTTTAATGTGACCTATAAACTGTACAACTCAGTTGAACAACAAACTAAAATCTTTTAGGTGAAGGGAGGTGAAAATAAAAAACAAAAATAATATGGTTGCATAAGTGTGCACACCCTTACACTAATACTTTGTTGAAGCACCTTTTGATTTTATTACAGCACTCAGTCTTTTTGGGTATGAGTCTATCAGCATGGCACATCTTGACTTGGCAATATTTGCCCGCTCTTCTTTGCAAAAACACTCCAAATCTGTCAGATTGCGAGGGGCATGTCCTGTGCACAACCCTCTTTAGATCACCCCACAGATTTCCAATGGGATTCAGGTCTGGGCTCTGGCTGGGCCATTCCAAAACTTGAATCCTCTTCTGGTGAAGGCATTCCTTTGTTGATTTGGATGTATGTTTTGGGTCATTGTCATGCTGAAAGATGACATTCCTCTTCATGTTCAGCTTTCTAGCAGAAGCCTGAAGGTTTTGTGCCAATATTGACTGGTATTTGGAACTGTTCATAATTCCCTCTACCTTGACTGAAGCCCTGTACACACGGGCGTGAATCCCGTCGTAAAAAAAAAAAATGTTGGTTTTCTCGACGGGATAACTGTCAAGCTTGACGGGATTTTGCCAAACTTGTCTTGCGTACAGACTGACATTCAAAATCTCGTCGTTCTAAAGCGCGGTGACGTACAACACGTACGACGGCACTATAAAGGGGAAGTTCCATTCCAATGGCGCCACCTTTTTGGCTGCTTTTGCTGATCTCGTGCTAGTAAAGGTTTGGTGAGAGACGATTCGCGCTTTTCAGCCTCATGCTCTTCAGTCCGTTACAGCGTGACGAATGTGATAGCTCCATTACAAACGCTAGTTTTACCAGAACGAGCGCTCCCGTCTCATACTTGATTCTGAGCATGCGTGGTTTTCTCCCCTCGGACAAGCATACACACGACCGGTTTTCACCATGAGAAATAGTCCGACGGAATCACGATGAGAAAAATAGAGAGCAGGTTCTCTATTTTTCTCGTCGAGATTCCCAGCAGTTTTCACGACGAGAAACCATACACACGAACGGTTTTCACGGCAAAAAGCTCTGCGGGCAGTTTTCTTTCCGAGAAAACCGGTCGTGTGTACGAGGCTTAAGGCCCCTGTTCCAGCTGAAGAAAAACAGTCCCAAAGCATGATGCTGCCACCACCATGCTTCCCGTTGGGTATGGTGTTCTTCTGGTGATGTGCAGTGTTGTTTTTGCACCAAACATATCTTTTGGAATTATTGCCAAAAAGTTCAACCTTGGTATCATCAGACCAGAACATATTTTCCCACATACTTTTGGGAGACTTCAGATATGTTTTTGCAAAATTTAGCCGGGCTTGGATGTTTTTCTTCGTATGAAAAGGTCTTACCCCATAGCCCAGACATATGAAGAATAATGCCCCATACACACGATCGTTTTTCATGCCGTTAAAAATGCCATTTTTAAAAATGGGCATTAAAACCAATCGTGTGTATGCTCCAGAGCATTTATAACGACGTGAAAAACGGCCATTAAAAATTTCGAACATGCTCTATTTTTTCACGTCGTTTTTCATGTCGTTTTTTTTAACGACGTGAAAAACGATGGTGTGTATGCTTTGATGAGGTGAAAAAAAACACGCATGCTCAGAATCAAGTATGAGACGGGAGCGCACGTTCTGGTAAAACTAGCGTTTGTAATGGAGATAGCACATTCGTCACACAGTAACGGACTGAAAAGCAGGAGGCTGAAAAGCGCGAATCGTCGCTCAACAAACTTTACTAACATGAAGGGTGGCGCCATCCGAACGGAACTTCCCCTTTATAGTGCCGTCGTACGTGTTGTACGTCACTGCGCTTTGCTTGAACGTTTTTTAAAATGATCGTGTGGATGCAAGACAGGCTTGAGAGGAAACATGAAAAAAAACTACGAGAAAAACGTTGGTTTAAAAAATGGCATGAAAAACGATCGTGTGTACGCCGCATAAGGGAGATTGTTATCACATGTACCACACAGCCAGTACCAGATATTCCTGCAGCTCCTTTAATGTTGCTGTAGGCCTCTTGGCAGCCTCCCTGACCAGTTATCTTCTCATCTTTTCATCAATTTTGGAGGAACGTCCAATTCTCGATAAGGTCACTGTTGTGCCATATTTTTTCCCTGATGATGACTGTGTTCACTGTGTTCCATGGTATATCTAATGCCTTGAAAATTATTTTGTACCCTTCTCCTGACTGATACCTTTTAACAATGAGATCCCTGCTTTGGAAGCTCTCTGCAGACCATGGCATTTTGCTGTAGGATGCGACTAAGAAAATATCAGGAAAGACCTACTAGAACAGCTGAACTTTATTGGGGTTAATCAGAGGCACTTTAAAGCGGAGCTCCACCTTAAAAAAAAAAATATTAAAAGCCAGCAGCTACAAATAATGCAGCTGCCGACTTTTAATAAATGGACACTTACCTGTCCACGGTGCCCGCAATGTTGGCAGCAGAAGACGAGCAATCGCTCGTCTCTCGGCTGCCCCCGCCGCCATCCTCAGTGAGGGAATCAGGAAGTGAAGCATTGCGGCTTCACTGCCTGGTTCCCTACTGCGCATGCGCGAGTTGCGCCGCGCGTCTTCACTGGTCCCCGTTGTGTTCTGGGAACTGTGTGTTTCCCAGAACACAGCGAAAGGGGGGGGGGGAGTGGCGTAGATACCCGCAGATCCTGTGGATATCTATGCCCAGAAGAGGGTGCAAATACCTGTATTATACAGGTATCTGCACCCCCCTCCCCCCTGAAAGATGCCAATTGTGACACCGGAGGGGGGGAGGAATCCGATGAGCGGAAGTTCCACTTTGGGGTGGAGCTCCGCTTTAAATGATGGAAGGTTTGTACTGACTCCTATTTAACATAAGTTTTAATGTGATTGCTTAATTCCGAACACAGTTATAAGAGGGTGTGCACACTTATGCAACCACATTATTTTTTTTTATTATTTTTACTCCCCCCCCCCCCCCCAAAGATTTTAGTTTGTAAAGGTGGAAAAAGTTCTTAAATTGAAGACTTTTTATATCCACTGTATACATCAGAATGTTGGCAACAAAAGGGAAGATTTCAGGGTCGTAGTGTAATTGTTCTCTCAAAGCAAAGCTAAAGCATTTCAATGGACAACTGCTCCTACAAAGAGTACCTATGATACAGATATTAATATAGAACTTTAGTCAGATAATGAAGGCCTGCTAGATGACTTCAGGCTGGCCCCTTTTGCAGGTATAGATATGTTAAAAATAAGTGCCTATACTGTTTAAAATCCAGCAATACAGTGTCTCACCCTGCTCTGCATATGCCCAGTTGCTCTCCATTTTTGGCATTGTGTCAAAAATCAGAGCCACTAGAGGCCAATCTGCTGACAGCCTAAAGATTTACTGTTGCTCAGGGGCTCTGTGCATCAGAAAAATGTCAGCCTCCGGCAAAATGAAACTGGAACAATACTGGAGCCAAGTTACAGCACACACTAATTTTGGGAGCATAATTATTATTGTGGAATTACACAAAAAGAGAGTAATCTGCAGTGTGCATGATTAACCTAAAAGTGCTAATTAACAGCTGCACTCACTGTATTGTGCATACCAATACCCAGGGCTTTTTTTCTCAGAGAATAGGTGCAGGAACTCAACCATGCCCACCACACTTACATACCTGCCAAATGGCATCAAATAGTAAGTAGCTCTTCCCTCTGCGTACAACCCCTCCCTCCACTGCCCTCATCTTCTCCCCCCTCTTTAAAAGCTTCACCATTTGCCACACGTCTTACCTTTGTTGCAATATTAGGCTGAAGCAACCATCTGGCTGTAGTACCTCCCAGCTTACTAGACTATACTACAGTCACTTACAAGGGAGATCATGCAATAGGAGCAACAACTGGTCACCAGGAAAAAAAATGGAGACCACAGAGGGTGCAGCCTACCATGCGCCCCCTACCGCCCATGACTGCACTGAACGCTGGGCACCTGTTCTGCATCTCTCTTGTCCCTGTCCTGCACTCAGTGGGATCTGCTCAGGAGATCTAACCTGTGGGAGCTACTGGGAGATAAGCTATCACTTGTAAACACAGAAGCTGGATTTCTGTGTTACCAAGTGATTGTGGTGATCAGGGAGCAGAAGACCTGAGCCAAAGGTGGTGGAACTAAGTTCCCCCTAGTTCCTGCTGAAAAAAGCCCTACCAATACCTAAACAAATACTGTATAAACAGAAAATTGTGTTTTGCTGTTAATTTGCTTGAAATATACTCAAAATAATACAGTGCTACTGCACCGTCAATACTAAAGTGCATATGAGTGCAAAAAATTTATGTATATACATGTATAACTACATGCAATCATGAATACCTAAATGCAAACACAATACCTAATACTTAGTGCTATCATACAAAAGGTTCCTTCAAGTGGCAAGTCCAAAAATGTGGCATAAAGAAATAATTAATAATTATAGTAAAAATAGTCCCAAATCTATTGCCGGTGATATAAATGGTGCTGTACACGTCCTTTTCCTGTCCAAATAGTGCTCCAAGTGATCACTTAAACATGCTCCCCATTAACCGCCTGTGGACCACCCCACACACATATATTGTGGCAGGGCGACCACTCTGTACCAGATCATGTACCTAGTACATGATCTGACACTTCCAGATCTGGGGCACATGCGTGTGCCGCCGGAGACCTGCTCCCCGTGTGATTGGCGGATGCTATGTTCCGTGAGAGGGGAATGTACTGTCCCCGTGTTTCTGCTAAGCAGATTTATCTCAAAGGTGATCTATCGGGTTGAGGTCAGGACTCTGTGCAGGCCAGTCAAGTTCCTACACCCAAAACTCGCTCATCCATGTCTTTATGGACCTTGCTTTGTGCACTGGTGCACGGTCATGTTGGAACAGGAAGGGGCCGTCCCCAAACTGTTCCCAGAAAGTTGGGAGCATAAAATTATCCAAAATGTCTTGGTATGCTGATGCCTTAAGAGTTCCCTTCACTGGAACTAACGGGCCAATCCCAACCCCTGAAAAACAACCCCACACCATAACCCCCCCCCCCAACAAATGATTTGGACCAGTGCACAAAGAAAGGTCCATAAAGACATGGATGAGTGAGTTTGGGGTGGAGGAACTAGACTGACCTGCACAACCTTAAGCTGACAGAACACCTTTGGGATGAATTAGAGTGGAGACTGCGAGCCAGGCCTTCTCGTCCAACATCAGTGCCTGACCTCACTTCTGGAAGAACGGTCAAACATTCCCATAGACACACTCCTAAACCTTGTGGACAGCCTTCCCAGAAGAGTTGAAGCTGGTATAGCTGCAAAGGGTGGGCCAACTTAACCACCTCGCACCCGCCGTACGAGTATATACGGCCGCAAGGTGGTTGTCAAATGCCGGGAGGCCGTTATTATACGGCCTCCTCTAATTTGGCCACTGGAGGGAGCGCGAGCGCCGCCGGCGGCGCGCGCACGTTCCCGGTGCGTCATTGCAATGCCGAAGCGCGTGCCTGGCGGCCACGATGTCCGCCATGCACCCGCGATCGGCAGTTACAGAGGCAGGACGTGGATGTAAACACAGAGATCCATGTCCTGTCAGGGAGAGAGGAGACTGATGCTGTGTCCCTTGTACATAGGGACACAGATCGGTCACCTCCCCCAGTCAGTCCCCTCCCCCCACAGTAACAATCACTCCAGGGAACACATTTACCCCTTCCTCGCCCCCTAGTGTTAACCCCTTCCCTGCCAGTCACATTTATACAGTAATCAGTGCATATTTATAGCACTGTTCGCTGTATAAATGTGAATGGTCCCAAAATAGTGTCAAAAGTGTCCGATGTGTCCGCCGCAATATCGCAGTCACAAAAAAAAAACACTGATCGCCGCCATTACTAATAAAAAAAAATATATATATAAAAATGCCATAAAACAGTCCCCTATTTTGTAAACGCTATAACTTTTGCGCAAACCAATCAATAAACGCCGATTGCGATTTTTTTTTACCAAAAATATGTAGAAGAATACGTATCGGCCTAAACTGAGGAAAAAAATATAAAAAAAAAAAAAAAATTGGGATATTTATTATAGCAAAAATCAAAAAATATTGCTTTTTTTCAAAATTGTCGCTCTATTTTTGTTTATAGCGCAAAAACTAAAAACCGCCAAGGTGATCAAATACCACCAAAAGAAAGGTCTATTTGTGCGAAAAAAAGGACGTCAATTTTTTTTGGGAGCCACGTCGCACGACCGCGCAATTGTCATTCAAAGCGTGACAGTGCTGAAAGCTGAAATTTCGCCTGGGCAGGAAGGGGGTATATGTGCCCAGTAAGGAAGTAGTTAATACTGAACCCTACGGACTAAGACTGGGATGCAATTAAAGTTTCATGTGTGTGTAAAGACAGGCGTCCCAATACTTTTGGTAATATAGTGTAGGTGACAGCTGGTAAATAAAGGTGTAAAATAACTAACAGTGCAGTCCATATATGTGTACTGATATCACCCAGGAAACCCCACCTCTATGGTTACTTTAGTGGTGGGAACTGGAAGATGTCATTTGGGGGGAGTTAAGAGACAGGTCTGGAGGTGTTGGGCATCATGATTAATGTGGATCTGCATCTCTGGACGATGTGACTGACAGTAAATTTATACTGTGCTACTTTTTTCTCTATTAACCACCTCGCGCCCGCCGTACGAGAATATACGGCCGCAAGGTGGTTGTCAAATGCCGGGAGGCCGTTAATATACGGCCTCCGCTATTTGGCCACTGGGGGGCGCGCGAGCGCCGCCGGCGGCACGCGCGCGCGCCCGGCGCATCACTGAGATGCCGATGCGCGTGCCTGGCGGCCGCGATGTCCGCCAGGCACCCCCGATCCGCAGTTACAGAGACAAGGACATGGATCTCTGTGTGTAAACACACAGATCCATGTCCTGTCAGGGAGAGAGGAGACTGATGCTGTGTCCCTTGTACATAGGGACACAGATCGGTCACCTCCCCCAGTCAGTCCCCTCCCCCCACAGTAACAATCACACATAAGGAACACATTTAACCCCTTCCTCGCCCCCTAGTGTTAACCCCTTCCCTGCCAGTCACATTTATACAGTAATCAGTGCATATTTATAGCACTGTTCGCTGTATAAATGTGAATGGTCCCAAATTAGTGTCAAAAGTGTCCGATGTGTCCGCCATAATGTCGCAGTCACGAAAAAAATCACTGATCGCCCGCCATTACTAATAAAAAAAAAATATATATAAAAATGCCATAAAACTACCCCCTATTTTGTAAACGCTATAACTTTTGCGCAAACCAATCAATAAACGCTGATTGCGATTTTTTTTTACCAAAAATAT
Source organism: Rana muscosa (assembly GCA_029206835.1). NCBI lineage: Eukaryota > Metazoa > Chordata > Amphibia > Anura > Ranidae > Rana > Rana muscosa. The sequence continues at coordinate 354,196,184 of CM055118.1, forward strand.
GTAGAAGAATACGTATCGGCCTAAACTGAGGAAAAAAATATATATATAAAAAAAATTGGGATATTTATTATAGCAAAAATCAAAAAATATTGCTTTTTTTTCAAAATTGTCGCTCTATTTTTGTTTATAGCGCAAAAAATAAAAACCGCCAAGGTGATCAAATACCACCAAAAGAAAGCTCTATTTGTGCGAAAAAAAGGACGTCAATTTTGTTTGGGAGCCACGTCGCACGACCGCGCAATTGTCATTCAAAGCGTGACAGTGCTGAAAGCTGAAATTTCGCCTGGGCAGGAAGGGGGTTATGTGCCCAGTAAGGAAGGGGTTAAAGGACTTGTCAAAAGCTGTGTGTTTGTTTATTTACTATTGCCTTGTTTTTGGTGAATAAGCAGGGGTAATCATTCAAGTGTGGGGGGATTGTTTTTTTGGGGCTCCCTGATTTTTAAAGGGGGTTTCCAGATGTGGATAAGCCCTCAATCTTCAGAAAAGACTCTTGTGGACAAGATGTGGACAAGATGCTTTGCCAGGGGGTACCTTCCATATCGAGGGCATGTGGCCCCCAGGAAGAGGAACCACAGGCTTGTCCCCCTCATTTTTTGGTTTTCTTGACGAGAAACCCGAAAGCCTCGCACACACGCACGGTTTAGTCGGCAAGAAAGCTCTCCCAGCAGTTTTCTTGTCGTTTCTTGCTGAGAAAACCGGTCGTGTGTACGAGGCCTAATGCCGCGTACACACGATCGTTTTTCATGCCGTTAAAAATGCCATTTTTAAAAATGGCCATTAAAACCGATCATGTGTATGCTCCAGAGCATTTTTAATGGCGTGAAAAACGGGCATTAAAAATTTCGAACATGCTCTATTTTTTCACGTCGTTTTTCACGTCATTTTTTTTTTAACGACGAGAAAAGCGATAGTGTGTATGCTTTTACGAGGTGAAAAAAAACGCGCATGCTCAGAATCAAGTATGAGACGGGAGCGCTCGTTCTGGTAAAACTAGCGTTCGTAATGGAGATAGCACATTCATCACGCTGTAACGGACTGAAAAGCACGAGGCTGAAAAGCGCGAATCGTCGCTCAACAAACTTTACTAACATGAAGGGTGGCGCCATCCGAACGGAACTTCCCCTTTATAGTGCCGTCGTACGTGTTGTACGTCACTGCGCTTTGCCCGAGCGTTTTTTTTAATGATCGTGTGGATGCAAGACAGGCTTGAGAGGAAACAAGAAAAAAAAACGACGAGAAAAACGTCGGTTTAAAAAATGGCATGAAAAACTATCGTGTGTACGCCGCATAAGGCTTCAGGCCTATGTATGTGTGTTGGGATATAACACTTTGTGGACATATGATCTTCACACATATCTAATGACCATATGTTCAGGTGCTTCCAATGAAGTAGACTGTTAAGCCCCGTACACACGATCGGTTTGACTGATGAAAACCGTCCGATGGATGGTTTTCATCAGACCAACCGATCGTGTATGGTACCCATCGGTCTTTTTTCCATCGGTTGTAAAAAATAGAACTTGTTTTAAAATTTTCCGATGGATAAAAAAACCGATGGGAATTTCCGATCGTCTATGGGCAAGTCCATCGGTTAAAAAACCCACGCATGCTCAGAATCAAGTCGACGCATGCTCAGAAGCATTAAACTTAATTTTTCTCGGCTCATCGGAGTGTTTTACGTCACCGCGTTTGGAACGGTCGGTTTTTTGACTGATGGTGTGTGGCCAAGACTGATGAAAAACAGTTTCATCGGATTTCCGATGGACAAATCCATCGGACGAAAATCCATAGGTTATCCGATCGTGTGTACGGGGCTTTAATACTACATCATACAAGGTCATTTTAGACAATTGTGTTCTTCCAACCTTGTAGTTATAGTTTTGTGCCCCCATGTACAAAGCCAGCTCTATAAAGACAAGGTTTGACCAGTTTGGTGTGGAGGAACTGGAATGCCCTACACAGAGCCCTGACCTCCACCCTACTGAACACCTTTGGGATGAATTGGAACACTAATTATGAGCCAGGTCTTCTCATCCAACATCAGTATCTGACCCCACACTTGTTCTTTGGGTAACTGGGGACATATTGCCACAGACACACTTCAAAAATTGTGGAGATCATTCACAGAATAGCATTACAAAATATCTTTCCATTTTCATCTGTTTTAATCTAAACTCAAATCCCTTGCAACCATAGAATCTATGACAGTGCTGGGTCATTCTGTACACTGACTGCGACAAATTTAATAGAATGTAAAACAAGTTTATAAGGTGAGCTTTTCTTTTCTTTTTGCATCCACTTCTGGGCAAATAAAACATACCGTATATACTCGAGTATAAGCCGAGTTTTTCAGCCCTTTTTTTTGGGCTGAAAATTACCCCCTCGGCTTATACTTGAGTCAGCGTACCTGAGTCCATTGCCGCCTGACCTCACCGTGCCCATTGCAGAATCCGATCTGTGTACCCGAGTCCATAACATATTTGGATGGCGCCCGTGCAGTGTTAAAAACTTGCGCTCCTCCTTGTGCTGTTCCCTGATAGGCGGAACACTCGGCTTCCCAGCAAACACTGTATTCAGTGTTCCGCCTATCAGGGATGCCCTCTCGTCCGTGATAGACGAGAGGACGAGAGGGCGTCCCTGATAGGCGGAACACTGAACACAGTGTTTGCTGGGAAGCCGAGTGTTCCGCCTATCAGGGAACAGCACAAGGAGGAGCGCGAGTTTTTAACACTGCACGGCCGCCGTCTGAATGTGTCACGGACTCGGGTACACAGATCGGATGCTGCAATGGGCACGGTGAGGTTAGTCTGCACATTACAATGGGTGCTATGGCAACAGGACCTGCCGGGGGAATGAACTGGATCCTGCCATACTACGAGGATGGTCGAGTTGAAGAGCTGCAATGGGCACAGTGAGGTCAGGCTGCAAATGGGCACAGTGAATATGCAAATGGGCACAGTGAGGTGTGCAAATGGGCATTGTTGACCCTCTTTTCGGCTTACAGTAGCTGCTGCATTTCCCACCCTCGGCTTATACTCGAGTCAATACGTTTTTCCAGTTTTTTGTGGTAAAATTAGGTCCTCGGCTTATACTCGGGTCGGCTTATCCTCTAGTATATACAGTAAATTTTTAAAGCCCGACTACTGCATATCTTTCCACTTACTCACCCGCAAGTGCACCCACCCTTAGTTGTCCCCAGCATGTACACTATATAACCAAAAGTATTGGGACACCTGCTTTTACACGCACATAAACTTTAATGGCATCCCAGTCTTAAGCTCTGTACACACGGGCGGGAATCCCGTCGGAAAAAAAAAAGTTGGTTTTCTCGAAGGGATTCTTGGCAAGCTTGTCTTGCCAAGCCCTGTGTACAGACGGACATCATCGACTACGACGAGCCGGCGCTTGTCACATTCGATGCCGTCGCCGCCATCTTGCTACACCCTACACTACCCTTGTATACTACTGCACATGCGTCAAAGTCTCATCGAGCATGCACGGGTTTACCTGGGACGGGTAAGCATACTCACGAATGGCTTTCTCGGCAGGAAACACTCTGCCGAGAATCCCAATGAGAAAAATCTTGTTGAGATTCCTGGGAGTTTTCCTGACGATAAACCATACACACAAACGTTTTTCTCGGCAAAAAGCTCTCCCAGCAGTTTTCTTGCAGAGCAAACCGGTCGTGTGTACGGGGCTTCAGTCCGTAGGGTTCAATATTGAGTTGGCCAACCCTTTGCAGCTATAACAGCACCAACTCTTCTGGAAAGGCCGTCCACAAGGTTTAGGAGGGTGTCTATGGGAATGTTTGATCATTCTTCCAGAAGCGCATTTGTAAGGTCAGGTACTGATGTGGACGAGAAGGCCTGGCCCGCAGTCTCCGCTCTAATTCATCCCAAATGTGTTCTGTCAGGTTGAGATCAGGACTCTCTGAACCAAACCCGCTCATCCATGTCTTTATGGACCTTGCTTTGTGCACTGGTGCACAGTCATGTTGGGACAGGAAGGGGCCATCCCCAAATTGTTCCAACAAAGTTGGGAGCATGAAATTGTCCAAAATGTCTTGGTATGCTGATGCCATTATAATTCCTTCACTGGAATGAAGAGGCCAAGCCCAACCCCAGAAAGTTAAACCCACACCATAATCCCCTTCCATCAAATGATTTGGACCAGTGCACAAAGCAAGGTTCATAAAGACTTGGATGAGCGAGTTTGGGGTGGAGGAACCTTTTTAATTTGTCTATAGGTTATTCGCATGTCACCTTGCTCTTACATAAATCGGGTTGAATAGCAATAGTCCATCATTTAATCCATAAGAGTACTGGATTGCATAGTGGAGGTGTCTATAGTGGACAAGCATGTCGAAAAAGGAATACAAAAAACGAGAAAAAACTAAAAATAAATAATAATATATACTGTATATATATATATATATATATATATATATATATATATATATATATAATTTATTATTATTATTTTATTTGTTTATTTCTTTTTATTGCACATACTGTACTTTATCCTTAAACTGGAGGTTATAAAATGAAGCTATACATTCTTATTTTATTTTTTTTAATATCAAGGAACACAAACGATGTAATTAATATAATATATATAACTTAATGTATATTTTCCCAAATTTAAATGACACTTGCAATATTAGCACAGTCTTAGATCACTCTAAACAGTACATAGACCTATTATAATCATTATCTCTTTGTAAAGCACTTTGGAATTTAGTGATACACTAACAACATCACACAAACAACAATTCCGCAAGGAGATTCGTTGCAAAGTGATATCTGGGGATCTCATTCTAAACTCGTTATTAGTTTCTTTGTAACATAACAAACATTGATCCCTCTGTGGATTATTAGCTAGTCATTGAAATAATTGGTGGCTAATTTCACATTGATCCTGAGGGCTTAAGTTGGAAGAAGTCACAGAAGCGTTTGGGAATGCTTATATTCACAGCAGTTTAATTAAAAGCATTGTCCAATCCCTCGATACGATGACAGCTATTATCAAAACATAATTTCATTTTCTTGTATTTATTTATTTATTTTTATAAGTTATTTGCACATAACCTTAAGCTTGTTTCCATTGTAAATCTATATTTCCTTAATCCTATTTATACAGTTTATCAATTGCAATTTTAGATTAAAGTTTAGTCCACTCATTTGCAGTTTTTAAAGGCCAAGTTCACCTTCGTCAAGCCTTTTTTAGTTTTAATAAATCTTATTTAACCTCTTGTCCACCGCCCACCGTCAAATGACGGCGGGCGGAGGACACTCTCGTCCTGACAGGACGTCATATGACGTCCTGCCTTTAAAACGAGCCAGGGGGCACGCGCGCACCCGCCGCGTGGCTGGGGACCCGATGCGCCCGCCCGGCGGCCGCGAAGGGCACCCGCGATTGCCCAGTAACCGAGCAGGAAAGTGGATCTGTGTGTGTAAACACACAGATCCACGTCCTGTGAGGGAGAGGGGACCGATGGTGTGTCCCCTGTACATAGGGACAACCATCGGTCACCTCCCCCAGTCAGTCCCCTCCCCCCACAGTTAGAACACATTGAGGAAACATATGTAACCCCTTCCTGGCCCCCTAGTGTTAACCTCTTCCCTGCCAGTCACATTTATACAGTAATCAATGCATTTTTATAGCAGGGATCGCTGTATAAATGTGAATGGTCCCAAAAATGTGTCAAAAGTGTCCGATGTGTCCGCCGCAATATCGCAGTCACAATAAAAATCGCATTACTAGTAAAAAAAAAAAATGCTATAAATCTATCCCCTATTTTGTAGACGCTATAACTTTTGCGCAAACCAATCAATACACACTTATTGCGATTTTTCTTTTACCAAAAGTATGTAGAAGAATACGTATCGGACTAAACTGAGGAAAATTTTTATTGAAAAAATAATGGATATTTATTACAGCAAAAAGTAAAAAATATTGTGTTTTTTTTCAAACTGGACGCTCTTCTTTTGTTTATAGCGCAAAAAATAAAAACCACAGAGGTGATCAAATACCATCAAAATAAAGCTCTATTTGTGGGGAAAAAAATACGCAAATTTTGTTTGGGAGCCACGTTGCACAACCGCGCAATTGTCATTCAAAGTGTGACAGCGCTGAAAGCTGAAAAATGGCTTGGGCAGGAAGGGGGTTTTCGTGCCCGGTAGGGAAGTGGTTAAAGGCTTGTAAGCGTACATGACAACAAGCACAATTTCAATCAAGGAAAATATCTGCCCTTTTCAAAGTACTATACAACAGTGATATTGAAATAGTCATGTCCGTATTCAATGTTCACTTTACTCGCCAATAAAGAACCCCACGGATCCTTTTAATTGTGCCAACATTAGAGATAGAGATTTGAGAAAAATAAGGAAAAGAGAAAGAGGGTAATCTGGAGAGGTATAGAGGTGGGAGATGGGAAAGGGGGCTATCCATTGGGATTGGATGTAAGTCTAAAGCCTCGTACACACGGTCGGACTTCAAACACATTTTTCCGTGGATTTTTGTCCGAAGGGAGTTGGCCGGGCACACCCATAGCATACACACGCTCAGACTTTTCTGCAAACGTTCCCAAAACTTTCCCAACATCACATGGTTTTTCTGCTCTTTTCTGCTCTTTACCGCCACCCTTTGGTCAACTTCTGCTACTGTTTGTTGATTTTAACATTGGTTCTGGTCATGCGTATTTGTACCTCGGACAAAACTTCAATGGATTTCTGTACACACGATAGGACTTTGCACCATCAGACTTTTGTTGCCGAAAAGTTTGTCCGTTTGCAGAGCGAACTTTTGTCCGATGAAAACCGAAAAAGTTTGTCCGATGGAGCGTACACACGGTCTGATTTGTTGAAAAACTTGCTCATTTTGAAGTTTGTTGGCAAAAAGTCAGACCGTGTGTACGGGCCTTAAGGTTACACCATTTCCATTAAAGTGACCAGACAGACAAGGGGCCCCAGTGGGTTAAACTAAACTGATCATCTTTTTAAAATATGTATCACTGTATATGTCAAACCTGTAGGCCATTTTCCATTCTCCAAAAGCCTGTATAAAACACCCCCATCTTGGTTTACATTCTGACCTGGTCCAGCTTTTGAAACAGGAATATGCTAATTTCTATGATATTGGGAATGAACAATGAGACTCGGCTGATCACAGATTGGAGTAAGGGACCGATCCCGGCCCTTTACCACGTGATCAGCTGTCAGCCAATGACAGCTGATCACGTAATGTAAACAGAAGATCGGTAATCAGCTTTTTTTCCTCACGCGACAGCATTAGGAGAAAAAAAAAAGCTGATCACTGGCTTCTGTCGGAGGGACATTGGTTCCACACAGAGAGCCACCGCCGCCTCATCTGTGCCCATCAGTGCCCACCAGTGCCACCTACCAGTGCATATAAGTGCTGTCTATGAGTGCCCGCCAGTGCCACCTACCAGTGCCACCTATCAAAACCCACCAGTGAAACCCACTAGTGCCACCTATCAGTGCCCATCAGTGCTGTCAATCAGTGCCTCATCATCAGTTCCACCTATCAGTGCTGCCTATCATTGTCACCTACTGGTGCCTATCAGTGCCCATCAGTGCCACCTGCCAGTGCCCACCAGTGCCACCTACCAGTGCACATCAGTGCTACCTATCGGTGCCCACCAGTGCAACCTATAAAAACCCGCCAGTGAAACCCACCAGTGCCACCTATCAGTGGCCATCAGTGCTGCCAATCAGTGCCTCATCATCAGCGCCACCTATCAGTGCTGCCTATCATTGTCACCTATCAGTGCCTATCAGTGCCACCCATCAGTGCCCCCTATCAGTGCCCTTCAGTGCCACCCATCAGTGCCACCCATCATTGCCACCTAACAGTGCCCTTCAGAGCCACCCATCAGTGTCCTTCAGTGCCGTCTTATCAGTGCCTATCAGTGCCCATCAGTGCAGCCTCATCAGCGCACATCAATGAAGGAGAAAAATTACCTATTTTAAATACTATAACAAACTACTGTATAAAAGAGTGTTTTTTTGTTTGTTTTTTATGTGTTCGACCTTTTTTCTTTTTTTTTGCAAAAAATTATAAACCCCAGCATTGATTAAATACCACTAAAAGAAAGCTCTATTTGTGTGAAAAAAAAATTCATATGGGTACAGTGTAGCATGACTGTGCAATTGTCATTCAAAGAGTGACAGCGCTGAAAGCTTAAAATTGGCCTGGGCAGGAAGGGGGTCTAAGTGCCCGGTAAGCAAGTGGTTGAATTATATTTAAAGCCAGAACCTTTTTCTTTTAGTTATGGATAGAATAAAAAGAATGGTTAAAACCCATGTTCTTTTTTTTTTTTGGCACTTTTGGGGGTGATTTCTCCCAAAGTGAGAAGAAATCTCTTGATTAGATAAATTCCCTCTTATGCCTTGTACACACGATCGGATTTTCCGTAGGGATAAACTCCAACAAATTTTTCCGTCGGAATTCCGTTCAAGCTGTCTTGCATACACACTGTCACATCAAATTCCGACCGTCCAAAACGCCAAAACGTCCAAAACGCGGTGACGTACAACACTACGACGAGCCGAGAAAAATAAAAAAAATTCTCCGTCGGAGTTCCACACAGACAAACGTAATTTCTAATCGGAAAAAAATAGAACATGTTCTCTTTCTAAATTCCAATGAAAAAAAGTCCGATGGGGCACACACACGGTCGGAATATCCGATGAAAAAATTCTGATGGACGTTTTCCATCGGAAATTGTTTCACAATTCAAAAATTATCCCTCATTTCCTGTTCTTGTTTCAAATCAAAATGTTTTTATTTCACATCACTTTCAGTCCCAGTGACAATGGTAACACAAATAGGGTGAAGCTTCCTAAAAGGGATACAGACAGCAGTGAAAACTTGACAGGAGATCTAAAGCTCTATCCAAAGCCAAAAGAGAAATTTGGTTTTACAATTTAATTAGAAATGTCTGTGTTTGATTGTGATTGGGATGATGTTTGGGTGTGCCACTACAAATTTTTGTGCATATTCGCCCTGGATTTTAGGAAGCCGCTGTAGGGAAAACACAGGGAAAGCCGAAAAAACTGTATAGGGAGAGATTAGGGTCAGATAGGAAACTATACTTCAGTTCTGAGTGCTAGCTCTTCAGACAATAAACAAATTTACATTTTTTTTTATTTTTTATTATTGGGTGTATTCATCTTTAACCACTTAAGCCCCGGACCATTATGCAGGTTAAGGGTCAGAGGTGTTTTCAGAATTTGGCACTGCGCTGCTTTAACTGTAAATTGTGCGGACATGCAATGTTGTACCCAAACAAAATTTGCGTCCTATTCTTCCCACAAATAGAGCTTTCTTTTAATGGTATTTGATTGCCTCTGCGATTTTATTTTTTGCGATATAAACGGAAAAAGACTGAAAATTTAGAAAAAAAATGATATTTTCTACTTTTTGTTATAAGAAAAATCAAATAAACTCAATTTTAGTCATACATTTAGGCCAAAATGTATTCAGCCACATGTCTTTAGTAAAAAAAATAAGCGTATATTTATTGGTTTGCGCAAAAGTTATAGCGTCTACAAACTAGGGTACATTTTCTGAAATTTACACAGCTTTTAATTTATGACTGCCTACCTCAATTCTTGAGGTGCTAAAATGGCAGGGCAGTACAAACCCCCCCCAAATGACCCAATTTTTGAAAGAAGACACCTCAAGGAAATTGCTGAGAGGCATGTTGAGCCCATTGAATATTTTTTTTTTGTCCCAAGTGATTGAATAATGACTAAAAAAAAAAATTACAAAAAGTTGTCACTAAATGATATATTGCTCACACATGCCATGGTTATATGTGGAATTACACCCCAAAATACATTTTGCTGCTTCTTCTGAGTACGGGGATACCACATGTGTGGGACTTTTTATTAGCCTAGCCGCGTACGGGACCCCGAAAACCAAGCACCGCCTTAAGGATTTCTAAGGGCACAAATTTTTGATTTCACTCCTCACTACCTATCACGGTTTTGAAGGCCATAAAATGCCAAAATAGCACAAAACCCCCCCAAATGACCCCATTTTGGAAAGTAGACACCCCAAGCTATTTGCTGAGAGGCATAGTGAGTATTTTACAGCTCTCATTTGTTTTTGAAAATGAAGAAAGAAAATATTATTATTATTTTTTTTTTTGAATTTTCAAAACTTTGTGACAAAAAGCGAGATCTGCAAAATACTCACCATACCTCTCAGCAAATAGCTTGGGGTGTCTACTTTCCAAAATGGGGTCATTTGGGGGGGTTTTGTGCCATCTGGGCATTTCATGGCCTCCGAAACTGTGATAGGCAGTGAGGAGTGAAATCAAAAATTTATACCCTTAGAAAGCCTGAAGGCGGTGCTTGGTTTTTGGGGTCCCGTACGCGGCTAGGCTCCCAAAAAGTCTCACACACGTGGTATCCCCATACTCAGGAGAAGCAACAGAATGTATTTTGGGGTGTAATTCCACATATGCCCATGGCATGTTTGAGCAATATATCATTTAGTGACAACTTTGTGCAAAATAAAAATAAATAAAAAATAAATTGTCTTTTTTCCGCAACTTGTGTCAACATATAAAATATTCCATGGACTCGACATGCCTCTCAGAAAATATCTTGGGGTGTCTGCTTTCCAAAATGGGGTCATTTGGGGGGTTTTGAACTGTCCTGGCATTTTATACACAACATTAGGAAGCTTACATCCACTCTTCTAACCACTTGAAGACAAAGCCCTTTCTGACACTTTTTGTTTACATGAAAACATATTTTTTTTTTGCAAGAAAATTATGTTGAACCCCCAAACATTATATATTTTTTATAAAAGCAAAGGCCCTACAGATTAAAATGCTGGGTGTTGCATTTTTTTTTCCACACAGTATTTGCGCAGCGATTTTTCAAGCGCATTTTTTGGGGAAAAAATACACTTTTTTTTCATTTTAATGCACTAAAACACACTATATTGCCCAAATGTTTGATGAAATAAAAAAGATGATCTTAGGCCGAGTACATAGATACCAAACACGACATGCTTTAAAATTTCTCACAAACGCGCATTGGCGACAAACTACATACATTTTTAAAAGCCTTTAAAAGCCTTTACAGGTTACGCCGTTATATTTACAGAGGAGGTCTATTGCTAGAATGACTGCCCTCGATCTGACCTTCGTGGTGATACCTCACATGCATGATGCAATTGCTGTTTACATATGACGCCAGACCGACGCTTGCGTTCACCATTGCGCAAGAGCAGGGCGGGACAGGGGTGATTTTTTTTAATTTTTTATTATTATTAATTTTGCTTTTTTATTTTATTTTTAAACTGTTCTTTCCATATTTTTTTTTTTTATCATTTTTATTGTTATCTCAGGGAATGTAAATATCCCCTATGATAACAATAGGTAGTGACAGGTACTCTTTTTTTGAAAAAACTGGGGTCTTCTAGACCCTAGATCTTTCCTCTGCCCTCAAAGCATCTGACCACACCAAGATCAGTGTGATAAAATGCTTTCCCAATTTCCCAATGGCGCTTTTTATATCCGGGGGGGTACATTCCCTCCCACTGCTTGTAAAAGCAGTTCAGAGGCTAATTATCCGCTAGGATTGCTTTTACATGAAAGTCGGCCGCTGGCTGAAAAGAATGATACCAAGATGATACCTAAGCCCGCAGGCATCAATCTGGTATAACCAAAGTCCAGAAACATACCAGCACATTGCTGGTCCTTGTTGGACATGTATTGTAATCTTTTTTTTCATGCAGCCTGTTGGCTGCATGAAAAAAAGAGATTGATCGGTGGGTATGCCCACCATTAGAATACCACCCTTCATCCACCCACTTCTAATGATGGGCATACATGCACCATTTATATATGCCGAAGCATGGGGGCATCCTCCTGCAAAAGTTATGCCGCACACACAAGGTTGGACTTTTCCACGGGCATGCCTCAGTCGGAATTTTGACCCTATGTACGCGGCATTAGGAGCAAAATCGCTCCTCCGCCCCTGCTGCCCCCATGCTTCGGCATATATGCTTTTTTTTTTAACTATGGTGGCGAAATCACCTCCTACAGCACTGGAGTTGCAGGGATCATGCCTGTCTCTGCGAACGCTGCAGTTATGTGTGTTGTGTTTTGTAAGTGACAGTGATCGATCGATACTGCACTTGGGTGGCCTGGGCTGGACGGAGGGGCAAAACGCAGGTGCTAGCAGGTATCTGGGATGATCTCACTAACACTGCGTTTTTGGGAACCCTAAATTGCTGGGGAAGCTAGTATAGATCTGATCAGATCAGATACTGATCTGTTCAGATACTATACCACTAAGGGAGGTGTATGCTTCACGCGTGGGTGTTGGCGTTACTGGCACTAACCTGACGCTGCCTGGGGTGACGCAGACCCTCTCTGACGCTAAAACCTAATTGATATCACCCGCCAGGCGATCAGGGGGTTAAACCTTTATTGGGTTATATATGGCGGGTGCCGTGACACTATAAAAAGCAAACTAACTAACCAGCATCACCCGTAACACTTATATGGTGATCACTGGTGAAAGGGTTAACTAGGGGCAATCAGGGGGTTAAACCTTTATTAGGTAATATATGGGGGTACCTGGCGCTATAAAAACCTGCGGCGAACCTAAAAAAAAAATAACTGGCCACCTATCGGCATCACCGACACTAAGACAGCGATCAGAAAAATGATTGCTTAGTGACAGCGGTGCTAGGGGGTGAAAGGGTTACCTGGGGGGGGCGATCAAGGGGTTGAACCTTTATTAGGTAATATATGGGGGTACCCGACGCTATAAAAACCTGCGGCAAACCTAAAAAAAATAACTGGCTACCTATCGGCATCACCGACACTAAGACAGTGATCAGAAAAACGATCGCTTAGTGACACGGGTGAAAGGGTTACCTGGGGGGCGATCAAGGGGTAAAACCTTTATTAAGTAATATATGGGGGTACCTGACGCTATAAAAACCTGCGGCAAACCTAAAAAAAATAACTGGCTACCTATCGGCATCACCGACACTAAAACAGCGATCAGAAAAACGATTGCTTAGTGACAAGGGTGAAAGGGTTACCTGGGGGGGGCGATCAAGGGGTTAAACCTTTATTAGGTAATATATGGGGGTACCCGACGCTATAAAAACCTGCGGCGAACATAAAAAAAATAACTGGCTACCTATCGGCATCACCGACACTAAAACAGCGATCAGAAAAACGATCGCTTAGTGACACGGGTGAAAGGGTTACCTGGGGGGGGGGCGATCAAGGGGTTAAACCTTTATTAGGTAATATATGGGGGTACCCGACGCTATAAAAACATGCGGCGAACCTAAAAAAAATAACTGGCTACCTATTGGCATCACCGACACTAAAACAGCGATCAGAAAAACGATCGCTTAGTGACGGCGGTGCTAGGGGGTGAAAGGGTTACCTGGGGGGCGATCAAGGGGTTAAACCTTTATTAGGGGGGGTTAGGGGGCTACATTGGACCTAAAACTAACTGCCCTGACACTTTTACAGTCACAAATGTCACTGATTGCAGTGATCAGTAAATAAATGGTCACTGCAATCAGTGACACTGTGAATGGGGGCTGGGGGGTGATCTGGGGGGTGATCTGGGGGTGTCTGGGGGGGCCCGGGGGGGGCGATCATGTGCCTATGTGTGCTGGTGTTAGTGTAGTGTTTGTGCACTAACCTCTGTGTCTTCTCTCATGTGACGCTCGGTATATGTGAGCGCCGCAGGAGCGATGACATCACTTCCTCCTGCCTGTGTAAACACTACACAGGCAGAGGAAGCTTTTCATTCGCCGGGAGCGATCGCGAGGGGGTGGCCAGAATCGAATGGCGGCCCCCTCATCACGGATTGCTCCCGAAGCGATCCCGGCCACTCACTGTACCGGAGGGGGGTCCGATTGGACCCCCCACCCATACGAAGGCAGGCACGTACACTGTACGTGATTGTGCCTGTCGGTGCCATTCTGCCGACGTATATTTACAGTGGGCGGTCGTTAAGTGGTTAATTGCATTTTGTGGTTAATTTGAGGTCATTGGTCACTTGATGCTGTCTCTTCCATAGTCATTTTTTTAAAGCATGGCTTTAAAAAGTGGACTTTTGTTTCAGAGGGTATTTTTTTTGGGGGGGGGGGTCAAAAATGTGGGGTACATATTGTTTTTTACTGTGTGTTGATAGTGCCTTGTTTTAAGGTTAAACCGTTTCAAGGTCAGTATTTTGGGTTTTTTGTTTCTTCTGTTTTATTGCTGTATATTAATTTATGTTGATTTTGCCTATTGCCTGTTATGTTTTGGTTTGTATAAAGTGCAGGATTTACCTGTTACTGATCATTTATTCTTGGAGATCCCCTTTGTTCACAGAATGCTGCCTCATCATTTGAACAAAAAGAAAAACAGTATACACCTAAACTACCCTCCACTGACTTCTGGTCACCCAACTAATTAACCCCTTCCCGCCCGGCCTATAGCAGATCAATGGCCGGGAAGTGGTTCTGTTATCCTGAACGGGCATCATATGACGTCCAGCAGGATAACATGCAGGCGCGCACCCACAGGGGCGCGCAGTACGGCGATCAGAGGTGCTGTGTGTCAGTCTGACACGCCGCATCTCCGATCGTGATAAGGAGCCTCTGCCAGAGGCTTCTTGCCATGTGATCAGCTGTGACGAATCACAGCTGATCATTGCGTGAACCAGGAAGTGCTGGTAAACGGCATTCCTCAGTTCGCGCTGACAGGGAGGGCCGATCGGCGGCTCTCCCTGTCAGAAGGGGGGGTCTGTGCTGATAATCAGCACATTGATTATCAGCACAGCCCCATCAGATGTGCCAATCAGCTGCCAATCAGTGCCCAGCAATGCCCCAATAATAAAGTCTGCCAGTGCCCACCGCAGTGCCAATCAGAGTCCACCACAGTGCCAATCAGTGCCCATTACAGTGCAAATCAGTGCCCAGCAGTAACACCTATCAGTACCTCATCATCAGTGCTGCCCATCAGTGCCACCTGTCAGTGCCAATCAGTACTGCCTATTAGTGCCACCTGTCAGTGCCCATCACAGATGCCTGCAAGTGACCATCCCAGCTGCCTGTCAGTGCCCATCAGTGCCACCTATCAGTGCCCATCAGTGCCGCCTATTGGTGCCCATCAGTGCTGCATATCGGTGCCGCCTATTGGTGCCCATCAGTGCTGCATATCAGTGTCCATCAATTCTACATATCAGTGCCACCTCATCAGTGCCCATCAGTGCCGACTCATCAGTGTTGCCTCATTAGTGCCCGTCAGTGGGGGGCGGACAACATTTTATTACAGAAACTAAGAAAAACATTTTTTTTTACCCAAAAATTTGGTCTTTTTTAGTTTGTTTAGCAAAAAATAAAAACCCCAGTGGTGATCAAATACCACCAAAATAAAGCTCTATGTGTAGGAAGAAAATCATAACAATTTAGTTTGGGTATAGTGTTACATGACCGCGCAATTGTCATTCAAAGCGTGACAGCATTGAAAGCTGAAAATTGTCCTGGGCAGGAAGGGGCGAAAGTACCCGGTATTGAAGTGGTTAAATTCAAAATACTAACATCCACAACTCGGCCTACAGCTACATAACTGACCTAGTTTCAAAATATCAACCCAATCATCCTCTTCATTCCTCCCAAGACCTCCTGCCCTCTAGCTCCCTCATCACCTCCTCCCATGCTCGCCTCCAGGACTTCTCCTGAGCATCTCCAATCCTATGGAACTCCCTACCCCAATCTGTCCGATTATCTCCTACTCTGTTTGCTTTTAGACAATCCCTGAAAATCAGAGAAGCCCATTCTGCCCCCACCTAACAACTGTACTTTTATTTTCTCCATCAGCTCATCCTCCACAGTTATTACCTTTTGTATCAATTGACCCTCCCTCCTAGATTGTAAGCTCTAAGGAGCAGTACTCTCTGATTCCTCCTGTATTGAATTATGTTGTACTGCCTTCCCTCATGTTGTACAGCACTGCAAAAACTGTTGGCGCTATATAAACCCTGTATAATAATATTAATAATAATATATAACAATATATCACTGACACCCCCTATCCCCATAGATCAAATAAAAGTTAGACATATATTAGTTAGACCTATTATCCATGATCAACATTTTTCATGCTGCTGGCCAATTTTACACTGCTGTATCCTCTTTCTTGCAGTAAAACCCCTGTATGACCTCTTTACCTCTATTAAATTTGGGTCCAGCCCTGGTGTCTGAGATTGTGTGGCTTCAGGCCAATTTTACATTGATTGGGTTTCCATGTACTTTTCTGCTTATTTTGTGTTGGGAGCTGAATTGAATCTACTTACCAGGAAAATAAACATGTTCCAGGTATTGGTTGGTTAAATAAATATTTCCTGCATGTGCTCCAGCTGGCAGTGCAGGCCTGAACGCAGAGTGGGAGGCCACAGAAAGATGTCTTCTTAAAAAAAAAGAATTGTGCTAAAGCCCTTAGGAATGGGTTTGTGATATTTTGCATCTGGCACCACAGTTTGATGCATAGTTTGTGAACTCCATATTTTGCAACACTATGGGGGAGCTGGAGTACTCAGAATCTGGTGCAGCGGTGCATGGTAGCCAATCAGCTTTTATCTTCAACTTGTTCAATTCAGATTTGATAAAAACCTGGAATCTGATTGGTTTCTATACAGACCTGCGCCTGATTTTGCACGCTCAGTTTTAATTAATCCCCCACCATATTTTATTGATTAGAAAGGTTTTTCTGTGTGAGAAAAAAATCACTCCACACCACTGCCTCAAATTCCTAGCACTCCGCTGTTCCCCTGTTCCTATATTGACAAAAAAATGTATTTGAGTCTTTAGGTGTTGCTGGGTAGAAATAGGCCATTGTCTACAGCCCTTAGATATACAGTACAAAGTAATTACCTAGCCAGTGGCAATGCAACTAAACCTAAATGTGAACACACAAGGCACAGGGAACTGTTTTTCAATGAAAAATAAGCAACCGTCCTTGGGAGGGAAATGGTTGTATATCCATTGAAAACATCATCTTATGGTGCTTAACCGCTTCCGGACCACCCCATGTACATTTACTGCGGCAGGGCAGCCAATTTGCACATATGTGAACCCAGCCCAAAATGTAACTTCAAACGGAGTTCCACCCAAAAATGGAACTTCTGCTTTTCGAAACCCTCCCCCCCTCTGGTGACACATTTGGCACCTTTCAGGGGGGAGGTGGGGTCTAAGACAGGTATTTGCACCCACTTCCGGGCATAGACCCCCGTGAGAGTCTACGCCACTTCCCGTCCCCCCCCCGCTGTCTCCGGGGAAACACACTGTTCCCGGGAGAGAGCGAGGACCAGTGGCGGTGCGCCGCGCTACTCGCGCATGCGCAGTAG
Organism: Rana muscosa; assembly: GCA_029206835.1. Taxonomy (NCBI): domain Eukaryota; kingdom Metazoa; phylum Chordata; class Amphibia; order Anura; family Ranidae; genus Rana; species Rana muscosa. Next base: position 354,213,595 of record CM055118.1, read on the forward strand.
GGAACCGGGCAGTGAAGCCGCAATGCGTCACTTCCTGATTCCCTCATTGAGCATGGCGGCGGCAGCATCCGAGGACCGAGCGATTGCTCAGCCTCGTCTGCGGGTGCACCGGACAGGTAAGTGTCCATTTTTTAAAAGTCAGCAGCTGCAGTATTTGTAGCTGCTGGCTTTTAAAAAAAAGTTTTGGGTGGACATCCTCTTTCACCTAAAAAGGATAGTTCTGCTTTATGTCCTTCTCTCCCACCTTCTTTCTCTCTTTTGCATTTTTTGTTTTGTTTTAGGGAATAGTTCTGCTTTATGTCCTTCTCCTCCATCTTCTTTCTCTCTTTTTTTTTTAGGGAATGGGTACCCCCTCCCACTTCCACTGGAATCACATGGGCAATCCTATTGGGAGTTCACACAACCCCCCGCCCTTAACCTGCACAGCATTAAGGAGCCGCAAGGAGTCACAGCTGGATTCCCACAGTAAGCATGCCTGTGTCGGGGACCCGAAGGCTGGCAAAGAACCAGCTGTGGACCCCTGGACAGGTAAGTGTCCTTTTATTAAAAGTCAGCAGCCACAGCATTTGTAGCTGCTGACTTCTATTTTATTTTTTATTTATGTATTTTTGATAATGGAGAACCTCTTTTAGCCCTTTTTGAATTGATTGTTTTTTTTCTGGGGGATGGAGAAGATGAGGTGTGATTAAGAGAAATTTGGTAAAATTGGTATAGTTATACAGTGAGAATTTGCTGGCTAATCAGTGGCAGTAGGTGTGTGGAAGTCCTCTTTGATCCAAGACTGATTAATTTTAATACGCTGGCCCATGCTATCTGAATATAGGCAGATGGGCTTGTCAGTCACAACTCTTCACACCGCTCTGAAGGCCCTCTCCATCAGGACACTTGCAGCAGGACAGGATAGTACAACTGCTTCTGCCTTTAGGCCCGCCTCTAACTTTGGGTTTATTTCCAGGTATAGTACTGTATAACCCTTAATTTTTCTTTTTATAATAGTTAAGCCTCGTACACACGAACGGTTTTCTCGGCAAGAAAGCTCTTCCAACAGTTTTCTTGTCGTTTCTTGCCAAGAAAACCGTTCGTGTGTATGCTTTCTCGTCGAGAAAACTGCCCAAAATCTCGACGAGAAAAAAGAAGACCTGCAGACTTTTTTCTCGTCGTAGTCTCATTTTTTCTCGGCGTGATTCTCGTCAGACTGTTTTTGGACGAGAAAACCGTTCGTGTGTATGCTTTTCCGAGTCTTCAAAAACCGCGCATGGTCAGACTCAAGTATAAGACGGGAGCGCACCTTCTTGTAAAACTAGCGTTCGTAATGGAGATAGCACATTCGTCACGCTGTAACGAACTGAAAGCATGAAGACTGAAAAGCGCGAATCGTCTCTCACTAAACTTTTACTAACACGCGGCAACACGAGATTAGCAAAAGCAGCCCAAGAGGTGGCGCCATGAGAATTGAACTTCCCCTTTATACTGCCGTCGTACGTGTTGTACGTCACCGCGCTTTTAGACCGATGAGATTTTGGATTCACAGTGTGTATGCAAGGAAAGCTTGACAAGAATCTCGTCAAGCTTGACAAGAAACCCGTCGAGAAAAACAACGTTTTTTTTGCGACGAGATTCTCGGCCGTGTGTACGAGGCTTAAGAGTAGGGTGCAAGAAAGTTATTAGGTGTTTTTGGTGCTAACTGATTTTATACTTTGTATTTTTTTTTTTTTTCAAACTAGGTAGTGATCCTGAAAGAAAAGCCTTGGAAGCAAAAACAGAGCAGAATTGTTATGTGTAGTGCCACCCCTGTAGGAGCTTTTAGATAGGATGGATCCTCTGTTCTTTGCCTCAATCTCTTTAAGAATCGCAGCCCCTCTGACACACTAGGTTGAGTGTACAAAGCATGAAATATCACAGAAAATCACCAAAAGCAATCCTTAGTACCCAATAGTAATACTACATCAAAGAAAACAGGCAACAAACCAGTTAATAAAAGCAAACCTAATATATTGTCACTGAATATGGGTGAATAATGAAGTAAGAACATGTAAGGGGGGGGGTAGGTGATGGGATGGTTGTCACACTCTCCATGTTTTCCCCTTCGTTGGACACCAACAAGGGTAACATGAGGGGCCTACCCCGGGGTGAGTTCTTCTGGGCTACACTAGACACTTTGTACAAGGTTAGTGACGTGCTCATGGAGTACCTTTTACTTGAGCCACGCTCACGACCCGGTAGATGACAAACGTGAACAAACTCTAGTAAACTTTCTTGATGTCATGTACACCAACACGGTCACATGTGAATTTAGGAGGGACACGCGGAGCCAATGCCCTCTCCACCTGTCCAGCGTATCAAGGCTACTTCACTCCCAATAATGGTATGGGGTCCCGCCATGCACCTAGCGCAGACTCCATGTATGCACTGACTTAACTCTTCCTCTTCTGTACCTGTGTACAGGATTAGGACCCTGGCTGTGCAGATCTGCTCCCGATGCTATAGGAGATGGATTGCGGCCAAAGGAGTGCTGACATCTTGCTGCAAGAGGATGTCCCAGCTGTCAAATGTACTCGCCTACAGGCTGCTAGAGAAACCTTCATTCCCCCTGGTAACCACTGGTATCTTCACACTGTAATAACTTGTTGTACTGATGTCTTCATACCCTGAAGTGCTTTAGCGATCTAAAAGTAGCTGTAGCTATTGGAGAAGCACAGACAAACAGTGATGACATCACTGGGTTCAAAATAAGATATATAATGGAAACAGAAAAAGCTTTATTTAAACATTTTATTAGCTCCCTGATGAGGGAGGAAAGAAGGAACCAGAGACGACAAAAAATATGTGGATTTAACTTGTACTAATCAATAACTAACCTGATGTCTATTTTCTGTATGTTCATAAACTAAAACATATCAATTCTACCTTAATACACAAGTTATTTTGATGGTCCTTATATGCAAAATGGCTTTCTGTAATCTTTTCTATACATATGTCAATTCGTTGTTGTACCACCCTTTTTTTTTGTACCTAATGAAAAAAGTTTGTAAACAAAAAGAAAATATAAAGAAAAATGCAATGTATCACATGGTAACTACTAACAACTTATATAACTATCTTTACATTCCCATTAATAGTTAATTAGACCCTGGGGGATTATTACTATTTCAAAAAGCCCAATGGGAGATTGAAGTTCAGTATATATTATTGTACAAGTCCCCTGTAATGAGTATATGTTTTATTTTATTGCAGTAATTACATGGAGCTAGCTAATGTTTTTATGTGGGAGGATTTTGATATCTTTATGAAGTGGAATTACTCCCTATGTAAGTAATGGGGTTCAAGGTAAGTAAGGTCCTTGGGCTCCCTCCCAGGTATATTTGATGTGTGTCCCAATGGTCAGCCGAAGTAGCCTTAATACATTACATTTTTGTTCTTCAGTTTAGATATACTGTACGCTAAGAACTTCCTCCGATTTTTTTAGCTAATTAGTTGTATAATAGCCTAGTCTAGTTGATTGGATTTAAATTTAATATTATCATGCATTAAAAAGGGTATTTACTCAAGAGATAAAACCATAATTCTACCACTTACAAAACTCTGGTTTGGCCACATCTTGCGTATGGCGACCAGTTCTGATCACCAGTCCTCAGGAAGGATGTGCTGGAATTGAGGAGAGTCCAGAAAAGGGGAACAAACCTAATATGGGGACTGTAGGACCTCAGTTATTATGAATGATTACAAACATTACACTTATTCTCCCTGGAGAGGGGTTATGATAGTGATATACACATATCTTAATGGTTATTCCAACATTGGAAGGAAACTATTCAGTCTCATGTCACTCCAGAAGACTGATGGCCACTCAATGAAGTTGGATGAGAATCGTTTTAACCTTAAATGGCGTAGGGGTCTATTTACTGTAAGGAGGTAGATCTCCCTTCCACAGTCAGTGGTGTCAGTGGGAAGTGTCACTATTTTCACAAAACATTTAGATGGATATTTTATATAACAGGATAATGGGAAGTAGTAGAGACATAAATACAGACACAAACACCCCACAAAGGTTGAACTAGATGGATTGGTGTCTTTATTTAACTTTACTAACTATGAAACTATAAATGCATTATTTCAGTATGCCGATGTGCTGTTGGTAAATGTAAAGAACATTTACAGAAATCATACAATCAAACCACAATGTGCATAACCATGTACTGTATGTTGTAGGAATTCCAATTGAGACTACAACTAGCCCCTATCAATACACATTGGACAGATATGGTCACCGGTTGTCACTCCAAACAGTTAAATATACATGTGATATACACTATATTACCAAAAGTATTGGGACGCCTGCCTTTACACGCACATGAACTTTAATGGCATCCCAGTCTTAGTCCATAGGGTTCAATATTAAGTTGGCCCACCCTTTGCAGCTATAACAGCTATGAGGGTGCGACTTTGTGCGACCTTTAAGAGTGTTGGTTTACGCCAGATTTGATAAAAGAAGACATGCTGATTGAACAGCTGTGTCTTGGGCTATTTAGTTCTGACAAGATTATCGATCAGGGCTCCACCCAACAGAGAGGAAGTCTGGGTTCATGGGAGTCAGGTGGACTCTCATCCTCTGAGTGGAGTCAGAGGCGGTGCATGTCTGCAGGAGGCAGACACCATTAGTGATACAGCAACAAAGGTGCTGACCAGGAGAAGCTAGGAGAAAGCTTAAACTCTTGGAAACTGTTTGGGTCTGAGGAGCAGACCGTCAGGCCTAGGCTAAAGGCCTGGATAGCTAGAAGGTAAAGCTACGAGGCTTAACTGTTAGTATGCAAGTTACAGGAATGGTGGAACCAACCCTGTGAATACTACAGGTGTGTTTGTGAACTTTTGTGTTTTTAAATACAAATGGGCTACCATGCCCTTAAACAGAGTTGCTGACTGGCTTGCATCACTGGAAATACGCATCCACCACAAGAGCTAACAACCCCCAATCTTACAATACTTATTAGTAATGGTTCCTTTAATTGTACACAGTTATCCTGCCAATAATTTATTTTCTTGTCTAGGGCAATAATGTTCACTCAGTGGGCTGTATCCATGGAAGAACAATGCTGTCACTTAAGCCCTGTACACACGCTGTCCATAAAGGTTTAGGAGTGTGTCTATGGGAATGTTTGACCATTCTTCCAGAAGCGCATTTGTGAGGTCAGGCACTAATTTTGGACAAGAAGGTCTGGCCCGCAGTCTCCACTCTAATACAGGTCCTTCTCAAAAAATTAGCATATTGTGATAAAGTTCATTATTTTCTGTAATGTACTGATAAACATTAGACTTTCATATATTTTAGATTCATTACACACAACTGAAGTAGTTCAAGCCTTTTCTTGTTTTAATATTGATGATTTTGGCATACAGCTCATGAAAACCCCAAAACCCTATCTCAAAAAATTAGCATATTTCATCCGACCAATAAAAGAAAAGTGTTTTTAATACAAAAAAAGTCAACCTTCAAATAATTATGTTCAGTTATGCACTCAATACTTGGTCGGGAATCCTTTTGCAGAAATGACTGCTTCAATGCGGCGTGGCATGGAGGCAACCAGCCTGTGGCACTGCTGAGGTGTTATGGAGGCCCAGGATGCTTCGATAGCGGCCTTAAGCTCATCCAGAGTGTTGGGTCTTGCATCTCTCAACTTTCTCTTCCCAATATCCCACAGATTCTCTATGGGGTTCAGGTCAGGAGAGTTGGCAGGCCAATTGAGCACAGTAATACCATGGTCAGTAAACCTTTTTCCAGTGGTTTTGGCACTGTGAGCAGGTGCCAGGTCGTGCTGAAAAATGAAATCTTCATCTCCATAAAGCTTTTCAGCAGATGGAAGCATGAAGTGCTCCAAAATCTCCTGATAGCTAGCTGCATTGACCCTGCCCTTGATAAAACACAGTGGACCAACACCAGCAGCTGACATGGCACCCCAGACCATCACTGACTGTGGGTACTTGACACTGGACTTCAGGCATTTTGGCATTTACCTCTCCCCAGTCTTCCTCCAGACTCTGGCACCTTGATTTCCGAATGTACTTTGGACCACTGAGCAACAGTCCAGTGCTGCTTCTCTGTAGCCCAGGTCAGGCGCTTCTGCCGCTGTTTCTGGTTCAAAAGTGGCTTGACCTGGGGAATGCGGCACCTGTAGCCCATTTCCTGCACACGCCTGTTCACGGTGGCTCTGGATGTTTCTACTCCAGACTCAGTCCACTGCTTCCGCAGGTCCTCCAAGGTCTGGAATCGGTCCTTCTCCACAATCTTCTTCAGGGTCCGGTCACCTCTTCTCGTTGTGCAGCATTTTCTGCCACACTTTTTCCTTCCCACAGACTTCCCACTGAGGTGCCTTGATACAGCACTCTGGGAACAGCCTATTCGTTCAGAAATTTCTTTCTGTGTCTTACCCTCTTGCTTGAGGGTGTCAATGATGGCCTTCTAGACAGCAGTCAGGTCGGCAGTCTTACCCATGATTGCGGTTTTGAGTAATGAACCAGGCTGGGAGTTTTTAAAAGCCTCAGGAATCTTTTGCAGGTGTTTAGAGTTAATTAGTTGATTCAGATGATTAGGTTAATAGCTCGTTTAGAGAACCTTTTCATGATATGCTAATTTTTTGAGATGGGATTTTTGGGTTTTCATGAGCTGTATGCCAAAATCATCAATATTAAAACAAGAAAAGGCTTGAACTACTTCAGTTGTGTGTAATGAATCTAAAATATATGAAAGTCTAATGTTTATCAGTACATTACAGAAAATAATGAACTTTATCACAATATGCTAATTTTTTGAGAAGGACCTGTACATCCCAAAGGTGTTCTATCGGGTTGAGGTCAGGACTCTACAGGCCAGTCAAGTTCCTCCACTCCAAACTCACTCATCCGTGTCTTTATGGACCTTGCTTTGTGCACTGGTCCAAATCATTTGGTGGAGGGGGGATTATGGTGTGAGGTTGTTTTTCAGGAGTTTGGCTTGGCCTCTTAGTTCCAGTGAAGGGAACTCTTATGCCACGTACACACGACCGTTTTTAATGTCATTAAAAAAAACGAAGTTTTTCTCGACGTGATTCTTCTCAAGCCTGCCTTGCCTACACATTATCATGAAAAAAAAAACGCTCGAACAAAGCGCGGTAACGTACGAAATGTACGACGGCACTATAAAGGGGAAGTTCCATTCGGATTGCGCCACCCGTTGGGCTGCTTTTGCTGATCCTTGTGTTAGTAAAATTTGGTGAGAGGCGATTCGCGCTTTTCAGCCTCGTGCTCTTCAGTCTGTTACAGCGTGATGAATGTGCTATCTCCATTCCGAACTCTAGTTTTACCAGAACGAGCGTTCCCGTCTCATCACTTGCTTCTGAGCATGCGCGTTTTTTTCACGTCGTTAAAGCCTACACACGCCAGTTTTTCATGACGAGAAAAACGACGACGTGAAAAACGACGAGAAAAATTAGAGTATGTTCCAATTTTTAATGCCCATTTTTCACGTCATGAAAAATGCTCTGGAGCCCACACACGATCGTTTTTAATGACCAAATTAAAAAAAGGCACTTTTCTCGTCATGAAAAACGGTCGTTAGTACGCGGCATTAAGGTGCCAGCATATGAAGACATTTTGGACAATTTCATGTTCCCAACTTTCTGGGAACAGTTTGGAGTTGGCCCCTTCCTGTACCATCATGACTGCGCACCAGTGCACAAAGCAAGGTCCATAAAGACATGCATGAGCGAGTTTGGGGTGGAGGAACTAGACTGGTCTGCACAGAGTCCCAATCTCAACCTGATAGAACACCTTTCTTAATTTAGAAAGGAGACTGTGAGCCAGGCCTTCTCATCCAACATCAGTGTCTGACCTCACAAATGCGCTTCTGGAAGAATGGTCAAACATTCCCAAAGGCACACTCCTAAACCTTGTGGACAGCCTTTTTCAGAAGGGTTGAAGCTGTTATAGCTGCAAAGGGTGGGCCAACTCAATATTGAACCCTACTGACTAAGACTGGGATGCCATGAAAGTTCATGTGCGTGTAAAGGCAGACGTCCAAATACTTTTGGTAATATAGTATACATGTATGGGAGTTATTTTACCTTCCAAAAGGATTTTAATTTCTTCCTATTCTAGTCCTGAGATTAACACAGCTCTGCCAAAAAGCAAGGCCCTGTCTGGCTAGGGATGGAATCTGATCTTTCTCTGCTACAGTTTCACTTCCAATTACAGATCTGTTCAAGTGAACTTACAGGTCCACCCTCAACCTCTAACTGAACAGTGAAAGAAGAAGCAGCACAGTAATGAGACAATGTTTTTTTCACTTTGCTGTCTTTTTTTGGCTTCTCTGTTGGAAGCACATATGACAGGGTGGCAACACAGGAGCAAAATCAGGAGACAAGGACAGGTGTTGTCACCCTATAACAGGAAGTGTTAGGCCTTTTACTGCCATTTACAGCGGTGGCAGTGGGAGAGTTGTGGAATTCGCACACACTCCTGGCGGCTGCAGCCACCAGGAGTGTGTATATACTATACTATGTATATACTATCCAAACCAATTGATGGCTCTTTGATTAAAGCAATCCAGAGGCTCTACATTTGCCTGATACCTCTCTGTGAGCCTGGAAATGTGCTTCCCACAATGCTTTGCAGACATCGCTATCCCACCTGTGGGCCTGGGACCTCTATGGTGGGTGTTGCTGGGTGAAAGAGAGAGAGAGTACAGAAAATATCCATTCACTGATCTCCATTAGCTGTAAAGAATCCAGAAACAACGTGTATAATGTCACGTATGGTTCCTAGTGTCATTATCCCTGGCTGGTGTGGCCAGGAAAGAGGCTACCAGAGCATAATGATCTGCAATCCATTAGCTTCAATGGAAGACAAATGAGATATCAGGGGTCTTTTAGATACCTGGTGTCTCATTGAAGAGAAACTGTCACTTGCGAAATCATCACTTGAGCTATGCATGTTACGTATCTCCATACACGTCAAAGTGAGAGCAACAATTCTAGGTCCATTATTAACAGTCAACTCTAAAGTGATGACTTGTAAGGGCTTTTAAAGCGTTGCCTATGGAAAATATAAGGTACCAAAGTTCATTGTTGTCTTGTGGCCACATGCAATTTTAAAGCTTGACCTGATGGGTATCTACCCAGTACAACCTCATCTTTTAAATAAAACATAGGTAATATGTTGTGTATGTGCTCTAAAATTAACTTATGCTGTAAAATAGGACCACCACTATTTTATTCCCAGGGTGTCTACTTTCAGAAAATATATACTGTTTGGGGGTTTTAACTAATCTTCAAACCTATGTTGCACCCTCTATCTTAGTGTGCTAGTGTATATATTTGTTAATGTAGGTACATTTTAGCCCAGCTGGGAGCCAGGCTGGATTGAATCTGGGTCAGGGCTGAATGACACAGGGAGGCTGGATGACTCATCAGGCAGCACCTCTGGTACCTACCCCTACTTGTTGGAACCTTGGAGAAGCTTCCAGAAGAATAGATGAGAGGTTAGGAGGAGCTGCTTGGAGTATTGATGAGGTCCCTAGCCTATCCCCAGCAAAATGGGCTGACAGGGGGCATGCCACCTTTGGTAATGTCAGCAAAGGGCAGTTGGGTGGAAAATAGAGATGGAGTGCTGAGGAGGCCCTTGAGGGTGCCCCCTAGTCTGGGGGTGAACTCGTGCCTGGGGATCGGGTGCTGGAATGACCCTCTACAACCCACTGAGAAATCCTTTCCTGGAAGCACAGGAGCAGGTTTTAGGACAGGGGGAACAGGTCAGTATGTCCAGGAGATCTCCTGAGGAGTCAGCCAGGTGGGCTGATGAGTGTGACAGTCTGGGAGGACTGAGGAGAAGTAGCCAGGTGGGCTAGTGAAAGGGGCAGCTGTAGCCAGGTGGGCTGGCAGTGCCTAGAGAGGTGGTCCTGGGATCAGTAGCCACAAGGATGTAAGCTGGACACTGGACTTTGCTACACAACCAAGGGTCCCGGGGTCCCTGCCTGTAAACGGCTTTTGCTTCACAAAATTGCCTTTTTTGTCGGATTAACTATCAGTGTGCCAGCTGGAATTCTGCAAGCAAGATTAGTGCTGGAGGAAGAGAGGATTGTATATAGACTGTATATAGGAAGAGTTGTCTCTGAAGTTGTATGACTTCAAGTGGGCATCCCATCATTTTCCCGATCCCTATCCAAGTTCTAATCCCTCAATAAATAACAAAACAAAGCACTGGACTGTTTCCTGACTCAAATGTGCTTGTGAAGATGTGCTGTGCTCGACTGTGCAGGATAGGGGATCCCATTTCACCTGCGGCTCCCTAGGGGGTGCACTACACCTAAAATATTTTTAACATGGTTTAAAAAAAAATCAAAAATGGCTCTGGAAGCAAAAGGTTAAAGTATATTTCCACTTTTACAATCACTTTATATTTGTTATACGTTACCATTCACATGGCATAACTTTAAGAAAATATTTAATTAATAATTGCTGATTACCTTTTTATGTGCTTTTTACTTGCTAAAAATTCCTTCCATGCTCTCCCTGATTTGTGATGTTAAGGAAGGGGCTGTGGAACAAGGTGTAAGATTTTATTTAAAGTGGATGTAAACCCTCACATATACCAGTGAAGTGAACAGCCTCATATGATCCACAGAGATTAAACAAATCTCCCTACATAACTTTTACATGTATATCTGCTGTCTTCAGCTTTATATACTGTTTAGAAAGTTCAGATCGTGTTAGGAGATTTTCTCTTGCTGGTTAGCACTGCAGTGAAGCCTTGGCATAAAGCCAAGACAGCTGATTGGAGGAAAGGCACACACCCCCATTCCTCATAGGTAGAAACGTTCAGATCTGTTTGTTAAATAGTTCAGGGCTTTTCTAATCTATTTATAGCATCCTCCCCAACACAAAACTCAGGCTGCTTTTATCACATGTGATGGAGAACTTGTCCGAAGTTATCAGTCTGATAACAGAAGAACGGGTCAGGGGAGAGCTACAGGACTTAGTGCTTTGAAGAGAGATAACAAAACACTGCAGATATATGTGCCCAGCTCAAATTTCATGAATCGGGTTTACATTCACTTTAACCACTTAAGGACCTGTTCCTGTATATTTATGTCGGCAGAATGGCATGGACAGGCAAATATACGTCAGTTTACGCCAGTGGCCGCCGGTGTCCCGCATCGTGTGTCACGGAGCTGCCGAACGGGGGATGCCTGTGTAAACAAGCATCTCTCCGTTCTGCCTAGTGACACTGACACTGATCGTCTGCTTCCTCTCATCGGGAGCAGTGATCAGTGACGTGTCACAGTAAGCCACGCCCCCTACCAGTTAGAATCACTCCCTAAGACACACTTAACCACTTCCTAGCCCCCTAGTGGTTAACCCCTTCACTGCCAGTCACATTTACACAGTAATCAGTGCATTTTGTTAGCACTGATCGCTGTATAAATGTGAATGGTCCCAAAATAGCGCCAAAAGTGTCCGATGTGTCCGCCATAATGTCGCAGTCACGATAAAAATCGCTGATCGCCGCCATTACTAGTAAAAAAAAAAAAAGATTAATAAAAATGCCATAAAACTATCCCCTATTTTGTAGACCATATAATTTTTGCGCAAACCAATAAATAAACGCTTATTGCGATTTTTTTTTTACCAAAAATATGTAGAAGAATACGTATCGACCTAAACTGAGGGGAATTTTTTTTTTATATGTTTTCTGGGGATATTTATTATTAATTGTCGCTCTATTTTTGTTTATAGCGCAAAAAATAAAAACCACAGAGGTGATCAAATACCACCAAAATAAAGGTCTATTTGTGGGGAAAAAAGGACGTAAATTTTGTTTGGGAGCTACGTCGCACGACCATGCAATTGTGAGTTAAAGCGACGCAGTGCCGAATCACAAAAAGTGCTCTGGTCTTTGGGCAACCAAATGGTCCGGGGCTTACTTAACCACTTAAACACTTAAACAAGTGTTTACTTAACCACTTGCCTACTGGACACTTTCACTCCCTTCCTGTCCTGGCCAATTTTCAGCTTTTAGTGCTGTCGCGTGGTCAATTGCTCAGGTCAGTTACCATTAGTTTCACACAAATATAGCTTTCTTTTGGTGGTATTTAAATACCACTGGGTTTTAAATTTTTTTGCTAAACAAACGAAAAAAGATTAAACATTTTGGAAAAAAATATTTTCTTAGTTTTACAAATATTGTATATACTCGAGTATAAGCCGACCCGAATATAAGCCGAGGCACCTAATTTTACCACAAAAAACTGGGAAAACGTATTGACTCGAGTATAAGCCTAGGGTGTCCATCTGCATGCCTCACTGTGCCTCACTTTGCCTCACTGTATCCATGTGCATGCCTCACTGTGTCCATGCCTCACTGTGCCCATGACTAGACTGACGTTTAACATGGAAGCCTATGGAAGGGGTGCCCAGCTTTGAAAAATCGGTGCTCCCCGGCCGTAGGTCCCCCGGACAACAAACTGTCCCAAAAGCCTGGGAGATCAGGTGCAAAAAGGTAACTCGAGTATAAGCCGAGGGGGGCAATTTCAGCATAAAAAAATGTGCTGAAAAACTCGGCTTATACTTGAGTATATACGGTAAGTAATTTTTCTCCTTCACTGTTGGGCACTGATGAGGCAGCACTGATGGGCACTGATGAGGAGGCACTGATGCGCACTGTTAGGTGGCACTGATGGGCACTGATGGGTGGCACTGATGAGAAAGCATTGATAGGCTTCATTGATGGGCACTGATAGGCTGCACTGATGTGCACTGATAGGCGGCACTGATGGGCACTACTAGGGGGCACTGCTAGGCGGCACTGATAGGTGGGACTGATAAGGAGGCACTGATAGGCTGCACTGATGGGCACTACTAGGTGGCACTGATGGGCACTGATAGGTGAAACTGATAAGGAGGCACTGATAGGCTGCACTGATGGGCACTGATTGACAGCACTGATAGACACTGTTAGGGCTGCACTGATAATCAGGACACTGGTGATAAGTGCCCTGATTATCAGCATAGATGTCCCCTGTCACACCTGCCGGTTACCGGCTCTGCTCTCTTTATGCTTTGATAGCGTGTGGGGAAAGGCATGCCAATAACTAACAAGCATGTTTACATTGTGATCAACTGTGATTGGAGACAGCTATTTATGTGATAAAAGGCCATTGTGATTGGCCCTTTCCCTGATCTGTGATCAGCTGTGTCCAAAGGACACAGCAATTACAAAGCGTTCCAGAAACATGTCACAGTGGATGTGAGGGGGCCGTGGTTCTGGTAAGAAGGCAATAGATGCTCCCTCTTGTCTCATCATGTGTTTGACGGTAGGGGCAACTGAGGGGGAGGGATAGAGACAGATACCGTATTAAGAATACGGGACCAGATCAAGCCTACAGATGCAGGACTAAAGGGAAATGGATACTGGGAGGAATAAATAAGGGGTTTATTGTAAATATGAATAAAATTATGTGACTATGAAGTAAATTCTGAAATATAACCACTAGAGGATGGAGGAATAGGTCAACTAGGTTATTATGTGATTTTGATGATGTACAGGAGATGTCTTGAGAATTACCTTCCTTTTTGGTTGTCTTTTCTGTTTTGTTGAAATAAAATTTAAAACTTAAAAAAGAAAATTGGCTTGGGCAGGAAGCTGTATAAGTGCCTGGTATTGAAGTGGTTAAAACATACAAGACAGGGCATCAGGCTTCCCATTCTTAGATCCTGGCCGATAAGTGATATAAAAGCAAAATCTTAAGAAGAAAAAGCCCATCTGGCCTGGCGGGGTCTCAGTCCTTTTGCTGTTCTTATGATCCGTGAACTCAAGAATAGGATGTGCCGCTCCTTCTAGCAGATAATGACATTCCTCCAAGGCTGACTTATTGGCAAGTAATTCCCAGAGTTCCTCTCTGGGGCACTTAGCTTCCCAGACAAAAAGACGACAGGGTGAAGTAGGGATTTTTCCCCCTGTCGTTGAGACAGTATGGCTCCTACAGCAATCTCGGAAGCGTCAACCTCGAGAACATATGGTAATGCGGGATCAGGATGTCTTAAGATGGGTGTAGATGTGAAAAGACCCTTCAGTCTCTCAAATGCTGTTTGAGCTTCCAAGGTCCATGTGAAAGTTGTGCATAATTTTGGCAGCTGTGTGATAGGGGAAATTATACCAGAAAAGCCCTTGATAAATTTTCTGTAAAAATTGGCAAACCCCACAAACCGCTGCATGGATTTTTTATCAGCGGGGGCAGGCCAATAAAGTATTGCAGACACCTTCTGCAAATCCATGGAAATTCCACCTGCGGAGATAATAAGTCCCAAAAACTGGATGGTGAGTTCCTCAAATTTGCGTTTCTTGCGTTTAGCATAGATATGGTGTTCTCTTAGTTTTCTTAACACTTTCCTTACATGGCCCTGATGAATCTCTAGTGAAGCAGAAATAATAAGAATATAATCTAAATAGACGATAGTGAACAAATCTAGAAAGTCCAGAAATATTTAATTTACAAAATGCTGAAAGGTAACTGGTGCGTTTCGTTGGTGCGAAAGGTAACACTCTTGCGTTTAGCATAGATATGGTGTTCTCTTAGTTTGCTTAACACTTTCCTTACATGGCCCTGATGAATCTCTAGCGAAGCAGAAAAAATAAGAATATAATCTAAATAGACGATAGTGAACAAATCTGGAAAGTCCAGAAATATTTAATTTACAAAATGCTGAAAGGTAACTGGTGCGGTATAGAGTCCAAGGGGCATCACAAGATATTTAATGTGCCCAAAATGACACCTAAAGGCCGTCTTCCATTCATCACCTTCTCTGATTCTGATCAAGGTATAAGCCCCCCTCAAGTCTAATTTGGAGAATATACATGCTTCCCGTAGTCTCTGGAACAGCTCAGGGATGAGTGGTAAGGGGTACCGATTTTTAATGGTTATCTTGTTAAGGTCCCGATAGTCGACACAAGGTCAGAGCATATGATCTTTTTTTCAACAAAGAATATTCCTGCCCAGCAGGTGATGAAGATAACCGGATAAACCCATTGTCAAGATTCTCATCAATGTATTTTTGTAACTCTTTGAGTTCAAGCTCAGAGAGTGGGTAAATCCGTCCGAAGGGGCTCTGCTCCTGGTAAAAGTTCAATAGGACAATCGTAAGTTCTGTGAGGGGGAAGAAAATCTAATTTATTTTTATTAAACATGTATAGGTACTCATGATAGACTGTGAATACCAGTTTAGCGGTTTCAAAGTCCATATTGATACTGAGTGAGGAGTTGTTCTCCCGGACTAGGTGTAGGAAGAAGATAGAATTTCTTGCAATAGTCAGAATGGAAAGTCATTTCCCCAGTGGACCAATCGATGAGAGGGTTATGGGCCTTTAACCATGGTTGCCCCAGGATAACAGGGAACAGAGGAGAAGTAATGACATCCAGACATAAGAACTCCTGATGACCTGAAGCCGTGAGACACAGGATCGGTGCAGTCTCTAGAGTGACCGGTCCAGATTTGATGCCTGAACTGTCCGCCAGATGGAACAAGAAACTGTTCTTTTTGGCACACAGGGACAGTTCATGCAGGGCAGCAAATGAAGAGTCCACAAAACAACTACAAGCCCCAGAATCCACAATGGCAGAAACAGAGGGAGTCTTTTCTGCTACCCAGAAAGAAACTGGCAGAATAGTGTGGGCTCGACCAGAGTCTAATGCAGCAACTGTATGGGGTGGAGGAGAGGGTCTCCTAATGCGTCTTCTGGGACAAGTCAGTAAAAAGTGTCCTGCATCGCTACAGTAGAGGCAGAGATTATCACAGCGATGTTGTGACCATTCTTGTTTGGACAGAGGAGGTCTCAGAAAACTAGAATGTGGAGACTCCTTGATGTCAGAAGTGTCCCTTGGCATGGCCGCAATGGCGACAGACAATGAAGCCCCGGAACTAGCAGACACAGGGAGGAGATTTCCAGACCATTCAGACTGTCTTTCACGCAGAAGGCGATCGATCTGTATGCAGAGATGAATTAAATAATTTAGGGAGGCGGGTGTTTCCACCATAGCGAGTTCATTCTTGATAGTTTCAGACAAGCCGAGACAAAATTGAAAGCGTAATGCTGAGTTATTCCATTTAGTATCAGCGCTCCATAACCGAAAATCAAATACATAGTTTTCCACAGATCTTGGACCCTATTGTAAGTGGCTCAGCATGGTTTCAGCAGTCTGGTGATGGAAAGCATCAGCATATAACTGGGACATAGCTGCGAAAAAGGAGTTTACTGAAGCCAAGGCAGGATCACGTTGCTCCCGAAGCTGGTGTGCCCAGGCCTGAGGCTCCTCCAGAAGCAGGGAGATGAGAAACCCCATCTTCACTTCCTCAGTAGAGAACACTTAAGGCAACAGAGAGAAATAAAGCTCGCAGGCATTGTGACGAAATCAGTCAGTTTGCGGGGTCCTTCTCTTTTCTTTCTCTTCCCCATTAGTTCTCTGCCACTGCCAGGGTGTCAGGGAAGGTGTGGGGAGGATAGAGAACAGTTCCCCATCGATTGTTGCTGCTCTGTGGATCCCGCTGTCCAAGGGCTAGGCTTCTATATGGCCATGTCCTCCAGCTGCCGGCCACGCCCCCGAAATCTGCTTTTTTAATAAAGGACATTCAGCGGGGCACATATGGTTTCCTAACAGAGTGGATTATAGGAACAAGACAAGTAGCTTTACAACCACTTTAAACTCTACAATTTGCTACAGTGTGCCACAACCATGGGCACTATTTCAGTGAATGCTGCAATCCTACATACATTTTGGTATGGCGCACTTTGCACATGCCACTATTGGCCACGTCTCTGCTCCACCTAAGAGGAAAGGGGCACAGTTTGGCACCTTAACTTTGGGCACCAGGTGACCCTTTTCTAGCACTGCTTCCAGCACAGGGTATTGACTGGTTAGAAGTAAGTAAAATGTGCAGGCCAGTGCAGCATAAACGACATCTGCAGATCATGTTACTGTTGGAAAAGTACATTTCACAAACAACAATGGCATGGTGAATGAGGACTGAGGGATAGGGCAGTTCTATTTTTTTGTTGTTCTCCAATATCACTCAAGAGGACAGAATAATAACTGGTCTCAGCTCTTCTGAAATGTTTGCTCTTGATGGTGAAGGAGGAGATAAGAACCTCTATCTCCATGATTTCACTGACTACAGCAGCCCATTGACACATCATTGGTCAATTTGGCTGGGATACAGGATTTAGCTGTGTTTAAGTAATGGATTAGTAGGGTGTGTATATATATTTTCATTGGGAATGGACAAAGGTGTATTATTATTTATTTATTTTTTACATTGAGATGAACTCCTGTACCTAGAGAAATACCTAGCAATTAAAAATAATTAATTCCCTTTGCTGTTTAATAAACACATATGGGAATAGTACCATAAAAAAAGCTCACAGGGAATTAGTAGACTGCTATATATTGCACATAAACACTGATTTGTTTTTGCAGGCTGATATTTTGTTGTTGTCAACTGGCCTAAAAATTATTCAAAGTTCCACAATTTCTATATTTTCTTTGACCTAAATTTGGGTTTGCTGAGTAAGAGGACAAAATATTTATTGTAGAAATTTGACTTGGTAGGTATCAAGGTGAGAAGACACTAGAGCTGTATTTAGACAGCACACTTTAGACAGTTCACCAAATCGTGTACATCTTTTTGTACAAACATCACAGATAGCAGTGTGATTTTCTCCTCCTACATACCAATCATCAGCTAGGTTACGGCAGGCTTACTTACCAGACATTATTGACCTAGTTAATGCAGGTAAAGGTGCATTCAAATGTCCACTCAGCTCTTGCAGCAGAATTCCCTCCTCTCAGCAGGTCCCTGGCTGTGGATGTCTCTCTGATTTGCAATGTAATATCCCAAGGCTCACACTGAATTTAGCACACTAATACCACCTTTTGCATATCACTCATGCACTCTCAGTGAAGGTTATAGAGAGAAATTAGAAAATCACATATAGATACAGAAGTATGTTTTTATTCATATTATAAATTCTATAAAATAATGAAATGCCATAAAAAAACTGCACCACATTATCATTCTACGTGTTTCATCCTGGATGGACTTCTGCAGGAGCTCATGAAGACGCTCACGAAGAAGCTGTAGGACAAGCATAGAAAAAAAAGTATACTTATACTCAAAGCATAAATTCCATAAAACAATAAAACGCTGTAAAAAAACTGTACCACATTATCACAGTTCGTGTTTAATCCTGGATGGACTTGTTCAGGAGCTCACAGAGACGTTCATGAAGAAGCTGTAGGGCAAGCATAGATACAAAAGTATACTTATACTCAAAGTATAAATTCCATAAAACAATAAAACGCTTTATAAAATCATACCACTTTATCACTGTATGTGTTTTATCCTAGATGGACTTCTTCAGGCGCTCATGAAGATGTGTGTCAAACATAGATACAGATTTGGAGGAGCAGACTCAGGAGGCAACAGTAATGGAGATCAAACCATCCAGAACATTGGTATCTCAGTAGCAGAGGCATCAACAGCCGGGGATCTGCTGAAAGGAGGGAGGCTTGTTGAAATACTCAAGTGGATATCTGCATTCTCATACTAGGGTAACACTGTCTGGTAAGTGAGCCCACTGCTCAGGATCAACACTTAGAAGGATAAACATGCACTGTAATCGGTTTTGTTGTTACAAGAGCTGTTGCAATAGTTTTGAAAGTTCAATCATTTGTTCCCAATCCTCAAAAATGTGTTTATAGATTTCTGTTATGATGATTTCCTGCAACCAGACAAGAATCACTGAGTTCATTCTGATGGGGATTCAGGGTTCTGAGATTCTGAATTATTCACTCTTTGTTATGTTTTCTATCACCTACATTTTCACAATAGCAGGAAATGCCATTCTAATTCTGTTGATTTTGAGAAGTGACAAGCTTCACACTTCGATGTATTTTTTTTTGTGTCATTTATCCCTTTCTGACATCTTACTGTCTACAAACGTGGTTCCATACCTGTTGTGTACCTTATTAAGTAAAGCCAGACCCATGATGGTGAGTGCTTGTGTCACACAGTACTATTTTGGTTGCTCCTCAACCATTTCTGAATGTTTCCTCCTGTTGGCGATGTCTTATGATCGATACTTGGCCATCTGCATTCCATTACACTATATCACAATAATGGACATTAAAGTTTGTTTCCACCTCATTGCTTGGTCTTGGTCGCTTGGGTTTCTTCTCAGCCTGACCTCCATCATTCCAGTGTCTCTTTTGGAATTCTGTGGTTGCAACATCATTGACCACATCTACTGTGACCTTGCTCCTTTACTTGCTGTGTCCTGTTCAGACACTTATGCCTTGGAAATAGAAACTATTTTATTTTCTATACCTATTGTGCTTCTTCCTTTTGTGTTTGTAATAGTGACTTACGTTAGAATCTTCTTTGCTATCCTGAAGATTTCCACATCCTTTGGAAGAAGGAAAGCCTTCTCTACCTGCAGCTCTCACATCATAGTAGTTACAATATACTATGGAACATTAATCGCTAAATACACCGCCCCTTCTTCTGGAAGTTCATTAAATGTCAACAAAATAATCTCCCTCTTATATACTGTGTTTACACCGCTACTGAATCCTACTGTATATAGTCTACGGAACCAGGAAATAAGAGAAGCTTTACATAAATGGGTACATATGAAATAACAGGATTGATTTATTTTTGAGTAGGGGCAAATTGGGATGTTGTGATCTGGAAAATTGTATTGTGTGTTTTCTATGTAAGCTGAAAATGCAACGTCAGTTAGGGCTGAGAATAAATTCAAATTGTCCCGTACCCATCACATGTCAATAACCAGGTAGAACAATCTTTTTTTGTGATCAACCACCATTCCGGCATGAGTGTAACAGGGGATAATGATTCTCATTCAACCATATCAAGTAGTAATAAACTAAAAAACAAAAAATTTATATATTGCAGCTTACAAATTCTTAGACGTGATAGCTTCATTCATTTTGTTTTGTATCATTTATTTTCCTTTATTTTCCCATGCTGATCCCGCCAGTAAAAAGTTCTATTGTTATTCAACTTCCTTTATTAAACCAAACTATCCAACAAACTTGGTAGTTGGAGGGTTGAGACAAACCATTTACCACTGACAGAAATGCTTACAATGATCAGCTTTTATTTGTGTTTGTACAACCTTTATCTCAAAAGGAAAAAAAAACTGTAGCTGTAAAGCCTCGTACACACGGCCGGTTTTCTCGTCAAGAAACGACAAGAAAACTGCCGGGAGAGCTTTCTTGCCGAGAAAACCAGCCGTGTGTACGAGGCTTTCAGGTTTCTCGTCAATAAACGACAAGAAAACTGCTGGTAGAGCTTTCTTGCTGAGTAAACTGTGCGTGTGTACGACGAGGCTTTCAGGTTTCTCGTCAAGAAAACTGGCCAGAATCTCGACGAGAAAAATAGAGAACCTTCTCTCTATTTTCTCGTCGAGATTCTCGTCGGCCTGTTTCCCAAATGAGAAACCCGAGAGTGTGTACGCTTACCTGTCACCGTGGAAACCCGCGCATGCTCGAAATGACTTTGACGCATGCGCGGTAGCTTCCTAGGCATAGGTAGGGTGTAGCAAGATGGCGGCGGCGGCATCGAATGTGAAGAGCGCACGCTCGTCATAGTCGATGACGTCACAGTGTTCGTTCCATTCAAAAGAACGGCGGTTCTTTTGAATCGAGCGTGTGTACACTCGGCTGGGACAAGATTCTTGTCAAGAATCTCGTCAGGAAAAAAAACGTGTTTTTTCCTGACAAGATTCTCGGTCGTGTGTACGAGGCTTAACTGCTTAAAATTGTTATCTGAAATTTGACTGTAATTTGTTAGTCCAGTCTATCTAAATATGCTATTCTATCTGACATTACACTCTCCCCAGATTGACAATATTGCTGTCCAATGGTGTCTCTATTACCCTTCCACCCAGGGTGGAGCCAATCTAAGAAAGAAAGCGTGCTACTGTCCTGATCACCAGGTAAAAATGAAGGGAAAAAAAATTAAAAATTATGGAAAAATAATATTAAGACAGGGATAGGCAACTGCAGCCCTCCAACTGTTGTGGAACTGCTTGTCCCATGAGGTATTGCAAAAGTGACAGTTACAAGCATGACCCTCAAAGGCAGAGGCCTGATGGGACTTGTAGTTCCACAACAATTGTAGGGCCACGGTCACCCATCCCTGCACTAAGAACAGCTAAGCTGCAATATACTCAATGTTAGTTTTTGGGTTTAGCTCTCATTTAGCTGATGCTCATTTTTCTTTAGCCAATATTTTTTGATGCTTAAGCCTAGTACACATAAGATTATCGGACTAATGATCATCTGTTTTTTTTTTTTTTTTTTTTTTTTTTTATGCTAGTCTCCATATCCAAATCGAATAGGTTACTAAAGTACGAAAATTCTCGTATGACAGAATAAAAATTCGGAAGTGATGTAATGTATTTGTATTGTATTTTCGAACAAAAACTGTACTGATTAAATGCAAATTGTACGATCTGGTAAAAATATTCATGTTTATCCCTTTGGAAAATTTCAGACAGAAGTTGTGTACTAAGGATCAGATTATCGTACGATCGCTTTGAAAGCAATAATTTTTGGACGATATTCTGATTGTGTGTACTAGGCTTAAGGGTACACTTCTAAAAAGTATAAATAAACACTTTTTTTTTTTAAAAAGGATACACTTCTATCACAAATAAAAATTACAAAATAAATTGCATATAGGAGAGCAGCTTAGGTGGTTTTATAGTTTATGCAAGTGTTTCCCACTTTTTTTGGTTTGGAAAACAAGGAGTTAAAACGGTTGTAAACTGCTAGTACTTAAAAAAATAATAATAATCCTGCAATGCATAGCATACTAGCACATCATAAGAAACTTACCTTAGAACAAAGCCCTCCAGTACAGCGATGTCACCGCTGAGACGGCTGACATCTTCCCTCGGTCTTCCCTCCAGGCTTGTGGCCTCCAGCTACATGAGTGACCGGGGGCGTGATGACGTCACTCCCGCGCATGTGCATGGGAGCCGCCATTTCCGGCAGGGGCTCTGAAGGTCCGGTACTGTAAGCTGGACCTTCAGAGCGCATGTGCCGATGATGTCATTGGATGCCTGCCCTCTGAATATCTCCTAAACTGTGCAAGTTTATGAGATATTCACAGTATCTACAGGTAAGCCTTATTATAGGTACATAGTAACCAATCAGTTTCTAGGTTTTAGGCCATTTTCACAAAGGCAATCTGATCAGGTCTATCTGTCAGTTTTTCATGCTGACCTGATCGGATGGTCCATATATCCCTATGGATCAGTGAGTGTAAAAGGACTTGTGTCCGTTTACACCCACCAACCTTCAATACGATCCATCCACAAAAAAAATAAAAAGGTGGCATCTGTTCTCCTCCATCTAAGCAGAGGGGATCGGAAGGCAGTCGGGTGTAAATGGACAGCTTGTCAATTTACACCTGACAACCCATAGAGCAGAGCAGGCTGTGTCCATCTCCACTCTGCATAAACTGAGTGGACACAGACCCGTCCTCCACATGCTCTCTTCTGCTCATCAGATGATCAGCTGACAGATCCCCTGCTGAGCACAGCAGATCCACTCTATTTGAAAGGGACCTTATTGTCAAGCTTAAGGCCTGGTTCACACTGGTTCGACAAACGCTCCGACATTAGGAGCTCATGTCGCATGACGTGTGAAAATCAATGTTTCCCTATGAGAGCCGTCTTAACTGGTCCGACACAAGTCGGTCCGACATTAAAAATGCTCCCTGTACTACTTCTGTCCGACTTTGATCCTACTTCAGCCCATTGAATATCATTGAAGTCGGATCAAAGTAGGATCCTTGTCCTAACCATCCGACATTTGACATCCGACATGGTGATTACAGCAGCAGTAAAAGGAATTTATCTCACCCTGGGATTGTTTTGATTGGTCAAAGGACAAGTCAGACTAGCACAATGTCGGATCAAAGTAGTATCCTGTTCATGAATGTCGGATGGATGTCGGACCAATGTAGGATCAATGTAGGACTGATGTCGCAGAGCAAAGTAGGATGAAAGTCGGATGAATGTCGTGTCGTATCAGTGTGAACCCAGCCTTAGGCTGGGTTCACACTGATACGACACGACATTCATCCGACTTTCATCCTACTTTGCTCTGCGACATCAGTCCTACATTGATCCTACATTGGTCCGACATCCATCCGACATTCATGAACAGGATACTACTTTGATCCGACATTGTGCTAGTCTGACTTGTCCTTTGACCAATCAAAACAATCCCAGTGTGAGATAAATTCCTTTTACTGCTGCTGTAATCACCATGTCGGATGTCAAATGTCGTATGGTTAGGACAAGGATCCTACTTTGATCCGACTTCAATGATATTCAATGGGCTGAAGTAGGATCAAAGTCGGACAGGAGTAGTACAGGGAGCATTTTTAATGTCGGACCGACTTGTGTCGGACCAGTTAAGACGGCTCTCATAGGGATTCATTGATTTTCACACGTCATGCGACATGAGCTCCTAATGTCGGAGCGTTTGTCGGACAAGTGTGAACCAGGCCTTAGTTAAAAGCTGGTTACTGTGCACAGCTGCACCAGATTTGGTAAATCACCCACATAGTTTCCCTAATGGCAAGCTCTAGAGACTCCAGAGATAAACAAAAAAGGTAAATGATACTAAAAACTCCTGTAGCATGCTGGGGGAAAACTGAAAAGGCTAAAACTCATACCCTGCAGAAAGGTTGGAGTACAGAGCAGAGACCCAAGACAAGATGGACTCTTCAGAGCCCCAAATTTGAGCCCGGGATAGAAAATCAAAGGTTTTGTAAATGTAAATGGATAAACGTAAGCCAAGGCTCTTATGTTGTTGTATTATATGTAAAAGTTGTACTACGCTCTTGAAATTGTCACCAGTTTCTAAAGCCTCGTACACACGGTACGATTGTTGGCCAACCGAGCTGATTTTTGTCAAAAGGGCATGTGCCAGGATCTTGTCTTGCATACTAACGGTACACAATTGTCGTACCACAAACACGAACGTAGTGATGTACTACAAGGAATTTCAGCTCCTGAGTGCCACCCTTTGGGAACCTTCTGCTAATTCCTTGTTTGTTGAGCATTGATTCCGAGCATGCATGTTTGTACTTTTGACTTTTGTGTGATGGATTTGTGTACTGACCATACGAAAATCAGACGTGGAGCCTGCAGGGGCAGGCTTAGAGGTGGTTGACGCCACGCCAGCTTCATCCAGGAATGGTGGTTTTTGACAATGGCACCAACCTCCTCTCCGCTCTCCAACAGGGATACTTGACCCATGTGCCCTGTTTGGCTCATGTCCTTAATTTGGTGGTGCAGCTATTCTTGTGCAGGTACCCGGGCTTACAGGATCTCCTGAGGCAGGCCAGGAAAGTCTGTGTGCATTTCCGCAGGTCATATAATGCCAGTGCTCGGCTGGCTGACCTCCAAAGGAATACAACCTGCCCAAGAACCGCCTAATCTGTGACATGCCCACCAGATTTAACTCAACTTTGGCCATGCTGCAGCGGCTGCACATGCAGCAGAGGGCCATCAATGAGTACCCGTGCGACTATGGCACCAGGACAGGGTCAGGGGAGCTTGGCTTTTTTTCGCCACGCCAGTGGCTCATGATCAAGGATGCATGCACTGTCCTGTCACCATTTGAGGAGGCTACGAGGATGGTGAGCAGTGACAGTGCATGCATCAGTGATACTGTCCCTCTTGTCTACCTGTTGGAGCACACGCTGCATGGAATAATGGACAGGAGACTTGAGGCAGAACAGAGGGAGGAAGATGAGGACTTTATTACCTCTCAAGGCCCCCTTTATCCAGACAGTGTTCCTGTGGGCCTGCCAATCACACAGGAAGAGGAGGAGGTAGATTGTGTCAGCAAGGAGGTGGAACCTAGCACTCAGCATCAGCAGCAGTCTTCAAGGGATCGTTTACAGTCCCCAGAAACCCATGGACTTGTACGTGTCTGGGAGGAGGTGGCTGCGGATCATGTTGTCCTTAGTGACCCAGAGGACTCTGGACCGAATGCCTCAGCAAACCTACGCTGCATGGCCTCCCTGATCCTGCAAAGCCTGCGAAAGGACCCTTGGATTCATGGTATCAAGAAGAGGGATACTGACTGGCAACCCTCCTTGATCCACGAAAGGGTAAGGTTGCGGAACTTATCCAGCCGTCGCAGAGGGAGCAGAGGATGAAACATCTTCGGGAGGCCTTGCAGAAAGGTTTGTGCAACGCGTTTCCAGAGTCTGGGAGGTTACAAGTTCCTGGTCCTGGACAACGTGTTGCTGAGGCTTCGGTCAGTCACAGAAGGAGCGGTGGAGAAGGTGGCCGTCTGACAGATGCGTTCAGACAATTTTTTAGTCCGCAGCCCCATGGTCTGATCGGTTCCAGCAACCATTGCCAGCGTCTGATTTACATGGTGCAGGAATACCTAGGGGCAAGATCAGACTTGGAGACCTTTCCAACCGAAAATCCTCTGGGTTACTGGGTCTTGAGGATGGATCACTGGCCAGAGCTTGCACAGTATGCAATTGAGCTACTGGCCTGTCCTGCATCCAGCGTTCTTTCGGAACGCACATTCAGCGCTGCTGGAGGCTTTGTAACCGATCACAGAGTCTGCCTGTCCACTGACTCGGTTGATCGGCTCACCTTCATAAAAATTAATCAGTCTTGGATCACCAGCTACCAAGCACCTGAAGCTGATGTAACTGAATAATTTTTTTATGAATGTGAGATCCCTTCAAGACTGCCTATGCTGATGCTGAGTGACTATCCTGTTATGCTGCGTGAATATCCTATTCCTCCTCAATGTTCATGTTGATAGCTTGTAAGAAAAATTTTGGTTCTGGGCACCACCACCAGTGGCTAAGGCCCAATTTTTCTGCCCCTGTCTAACAGGGGTGTGTAATTAAAAATTTTGCTGTAATATTTTGCAGCAGGGCTTGTTCCTGTGCTCAACTAGAGTATCTGTGAGGGGTTGCAGTGTTGTGGCACCAGCACCAGTGCCTAATGCCGCATACACACAACTGTTTTTCATGACGTTAAAAATGCAATTTTTTAAATTGGTCATTAAAAACGATCATGTGTAAGCTCCAGAGCATTTTTAACGATGTGAAAAATGGCCTAAAAAAAATTAGAACCTGCTCTATTTTTTCACTTAGTTTTTCACGTCGTTCTTTTTAACGTCATGAAAAATGGTAGTGTGTATGCTTTTAGAAGGGGAAAAAAATGTGCATGCTCAGAATCAAGTATGAGACGGGAGAGCTCCTTCTGGTAAAACTAGCATTCGTAATGGAGATAGCACATTCGTCACGCTGTAACCGACTGAAGAGCATGAGGCTGAAAAGTGTGAATCGTCTCTCACCAAACTTTACTAATACGAGGACCAGCAAAAGCAGCCCAAAGGGTGGCGCCATCCGAATAGAACTTCCCCTATATAGTGCCATCGTACGTGTTGTATGTCACCGCGCTTTGCTCAAGTGTTTTTTTTATGAACGTGTGTATGCAAGGCAGGCTTGAGAGGAAACACGAAAAATCACGTCGAGAAAAACATTGTTTTTTTAAATGACATTAAAAACGGCCGTGTGTACGCGGCATAAAGTCCAATTTTTCTGCCCCTGTTCAACAGGGGCGTGTAATTACAATTTTTGCTGTAATATTTTACAGTAGGGCTTGTTCCTGCGCTCAACTAGAGTATCTGTGAGGGAGTGCAGTGTTGTGGCACCAGCACCAGTGCCTAAGGCCCAATTTTTCTGCCCCTGTTCAACAGGGGCGTGTAATTACAATTTTTTCTGTAATATTTTGCAGCAGGGCTTGTTCCTGCGCTCAACTAGAGTATCTGTGAGGGGTTGCAGTGTTGTGGCACCACCACCACTGCCTAAGGCCCAATTTTTCTGCCCCTGTTTAACAGGGGCGTGTAATTACAGTTTTTGATCTAATATTTCACAGCAGGGCCAATTCCCGCACCCACCAAGAGTGGCAGCATCTCCATCCGCGGATCTCCGTACCCAGATGTTTCCAGCTCCTACTGTTTGGTGGCATCATATTATATACACCCCTTCCATTGTAACCTGCTTTGTTATATAAAAAAAAACCCCAGGTTAATTTACAAAGACTCCTGGAATACTCTAATAATCTTAGACGGATAAAGTTACCCGGCTATACTACTGCCTTGACCTATACCACTTGTGGTTATTCAATAGAATTCCCTTACTAAAAGTATCTAACAAGTTTCACTTTGGAAGCTGCAGCCCCGTACCGTTTAACCATTTTTAAACAAAAATTTCCAAGCACGCCGTGCAGTTTACCACGGGATTCTACTAGCTCCTGAAGAAGCGGTTTTTGCGAAACATGTCGAGCTAACCATCTTTTTACCATTTCGGTCATACATGCCCTCTGTGACATGTGGTGACCCCTTTTGACCCTTATTGGAATATTTTGTTGCTACTGTAGTTACACTGCAGTTTTTTAGCTTATGTGATTTGTTTCTTTTTAATTTATGTGTTAATTTGTTAATAAAAATACTTTCTATTTTCATATAATTGGTGCCTACAAAGTCCATTCTTTGCATTTCCAACATTTGAATCAATATATTTAGGACGTGGCACTGCGTTATTTTAGGCACCCACAGCCCATCCTGTGCTGGTCTACTTTTGTGGCCCACCAAGAGTAACTGTGAGGGCTTACAGTGCTGTGGCAACACCACCACACCACCGCCAAAGGCCCAATTTTTCTGCCCCTGTTTAGCAGGGGCGTGTAATTACAATTTTTGATCTAATATTTCACAGCAGGGTCAGTTCCTGCGACCACCAAGAGTACCTGCAAGGGCTTACAGTGTTGTGGCAACAACACCACAACACCACCAAAGGCTCAATTTTTCTGACCCTGTACCACCAACACCTAAGGCCCAAATTTCTGCAGAGTATATATGGCAGGCCCCTACTTTCAAACATCCGACATACAAATGACTCCTACTTACAAACGGAGGGAGACAACAGGAAGTGAGAGGAAATCTACCGCTAGGAAGGCAAATTCTCTCCTGCAAGAGTTAATATGGAAAAAAAAAGGTGTCTCCTCCACTGATGCTTCATCACCAATCTCTAAAAGAACCCAAATTTTCAAAATCCAATTGTCATTGGGACAGAAAGTGAGGTAAAATCTTCTGAACAGGGGCACAGACAGCAAAACAAATGTTACAGGGGTGATAACCCTTCCCTATGTTTTCCAAAAAGCTTAAAAATAGATATTTTGGCTGGGGCTACACTTACAAAATGTACCTATTCCAAATTACAAACAGATTCAACTTAACCACTTAAAGACCGCCGCCTGTATATTTACGTCGGCAGAGCGCCACGGACAGGCATACGCACGTACCTGTACGTCCCCTTTAAGATGCCTCTGTGTGGACCCTGACGCTTTCCCTGTGAGTCCGACCGTGGGACCTGCGGACTCGATCACCGCGGGTATACCCGCGATCGTCTCACGGAGACATAGAGCGGGGAGATGCTAGTGTAAACAAGCATCTCCCCACTCTGCCTAGTGACAATGACACTGATCTCCGCTCCGTGTAGTCGGAGCGGAGATCAGTGTCATGTCACACAGAGCCCATCCCCCCTACAGTAAGAAGCAGCACTAGGAAACACTTAACCCCTACAGCGCCATCTACTGGTTAACCCCTTCACTGCCAGTGTAATTTTCACAGTAATTAGTGCATTTTTATAGCACTGATCGCTGTAAAAATGAAAATGGTCCCAAAATTGTGTCAAAAGTGTCCGATGTGTCTTCCATAATGTCGCAGTCAAGATAAAATTTGCTGATCGCCGCCATTACTAGTAAAAAAATAATAATTTAATAAAAATGCCATAAAACTACCCCTATTTTGTAAACGCTATAACTTTTGCGCAAACCAATCAATAAACGCTTATTGCTATTTTTTTTACCAAAAATATGTACTGTAGAAGAATACGTATCGGCCTAAACTGAGGAAAAAATATGTTTTTTTTAAAAAATATTTTTTGGGGATATTTATTATAGCAAAAAGTAATATTGCTTTTTTTTCAAAATTGTCGCTCTATTTTTGTTTATAGCGCAAACAATAAAAACCGCAGAGGTGATCAAATACCACCAAAAGAAAGCTCTATTTGTGGGAAAAAAAGGACGCCAATTTTGTTTGGGAGCCATGTCGCACGACCACGCAATTGTCAGTTAAAGCGATGCAGTGCTGAATCGCAAAAAGTGGCCTGGTCTTTGACCAGCAAAACGGTCCGGGGCTGAAGTGGTTAACCACTTCAGCCCCGGACCATTTGGTAGCTAGAGGACCAGAGGTGATTTCAGAATTTTGCACTGCGCTGCTTTAACTGTAAATTGTGCGGACATGCAATGTTGTACCCAAACGAAATTTGCGTCCTTTTCTTCCCACAAATAGAGCTTTCTTTTAATGGTATTTGATTGCCTCTGCGATTTTTATTACTTGCGATATAAACGGAAATAGACCGAAAATTTTGAAAAAAAATGATATTTTCTACTTTTTGTTATAAGAAAAATCGAATAAACTCAATTTTAGTCATACATTTAGGCCAAAATGTATTCAGCCACATGTCTTTAGTAAAAAAAATGTCAATAAGTGTATATTTATTGGTTTGCGCAAAAGTTATAGCGTCTACAAACTAGGGTACATTTTCTGGAATTTACACAGCTTTTAATTTATGACAGCCTATCTCATTTCTTGAGGTGCTAAAATGGCAGGGCAGTACAAACCCCCCCCCCCAAATGACCCCATTTTGGAAAGTAGATATCCCAAGGAAATTGCTGAGAGGCATGTTGAGCCCATTGAATATTTTTTTTTTGTCTCAAGTGATTGAATAATGACTAAAAAAAAAAAAAAATTACAAAAAGTTGTCACTAAATGATATATTGCTCACACATGCCATGGTTACATGTGGAATTGCACCCCAAAATACATTTTGCTGCTTCTCCTGAGTACGGGGATACCACATGCGTGGGACTTTTTGGGAGCCTAGCCGCGTACGGGCCCCCGGAAACCAAGCACCACCTTCAGGATTTCTAAGGGCGCAAATTTTTGATTTCACTCCTCACTACCTATCACAGTTTTGAAGGCCATAAAATGCCAAAATAGCACAAACCCCCCCAAATGACCCCATTTTAGAAAGTAGACACCCCAAGGAAATTGCTGAGAGGCCTGTTGAGCCCATTGAATATTTTTTTTTTTTGTCCCAAGTGATTGAATTATGACAAAAAAAAAATTACAAAAAGTTGTCACTAAATGATATATTGCTCACACATGCCATGGTTATATGTGGAATTACACCCCAAAATACATTTTGCTGCTTCTCCTGAGTACGGGAATACCACATGTGTGGGACTTTTTAGGAGCCTAGCCGCGTACGGGACCCCGAAAACCAAGCACCGCCTTCAGGATTTCTAGGCACAAATTTTTGATTTCACTCCTTACTACCTATCACAGTTTCGAAGGCCATAAAATGCCAAAATAGCACAAACCCCCCCCAAATGACCCCATTTTGGAAAGTAGACACCCCAAGCTATTTGCTGAGAGGCATGGTGAGTATTTTACAGCTCTCGTTTGTTTTTGAACATGAAGAAAGTTTTTTTTTTTTTTTTTCAATTTTCAAAACTTTGTGACAAAAAGCGAGATCTGCAAAATACTCACAATACCTCTCAGCAAATAGCTTGGGGTGTCTACTTTCCAAAATGGGGTCATTCGGGGGGGTTTTGTGCCATCTGGGCATTCCATGGCCTCCGAAACTGTGATAGGCAGTGAGAAGTGAAATCAAAAATTTACACCCTTAGAAAGCCTGAAGGCGGTGCTTGGTTTTTGGGGTCCCGTACGCGGCTAGGCTCCCAAAAAGTCTCACACATGTGGTATCCCCGTACTCAGGAGAAGCAGCAGAATGTATTTTGGGGTGTAATTCCACATATGACCATGGCATGTTTGAGCAATATATCATTTAGTGACAACTGTGCAAAAAAAAAAAAGAAAAAAAAAATTGTCTTTTTTCCGCAACTTGTGTCAACATATAAAATATTCCATGGACTCGACATGCCTCTCAGTATATAGCTTAGGGTGTCTACTTTCCAAAATGGGGTCATTTGGGGGGGGGTTTGAACTGTTCTGGCATTTTATACACAACATTAGGAAGCTTACATCCACTCTTCTAACCACTTGAAGACAAAGCCATTTTTGACACTTTTTGTTTACATGAAAACATATTTTTTTTTTTGCAAGATAATTATGTTGAACCCCCAAACATTATATACAGTATATTTTTAAAGCAAAGGCCCTACAGATTAAAATGGTGGGTGTTGCATTTTTTTTCTACACAGTAATTGCGCAGCGATTTTTCAAACGCTTTTTTTAGGAAAAAATACACTTTTTTAAATTTTAATGCACTAAAACACACTATATTGCCCAAATGTTTGATGAAAAAAAAAAGATGATCTTAGGCCGAGTACATAGATACCAAACACGACATGCTTTAAAATTTCGCACAAATGCGCATTGGCGACAAACTACATACATTTTTAAAAGCCTTTAAAAGCCTTTACAGGTTACTCCGTTAGATTTACAGAGGAGGTCTACTGCTAAAATTACTGCCCTCGATCTGACCTTCGCGGCGTTACCTCACATGCATGGTGCAATTGCTGTTTACATATGACGCCAGACCGACGCTTGCGTTCGCCATTGGGCAAGAGCAGGGCAGGACAGGGGTGATTTTTTTTTTTTTTTATTATTAATTTTGCTTTTTTTTTTTTTTTAATTGTTCCTTCCATATTTATTTTTTTATAATTTTTATTGTTATCTCAGGGAATGTAAATATCCCCTATGATAGCAATAGGTAGTGACAGGTACTCTTTTTTGAAAAAACTTGGGTCTTCTAGACCCTAGATCTTTCCTCTGCCCTCAAAGCATCTGACCACACCAATATCGGTGTGATAAAATGCTTTCCCAATTTCCCAATGCCGCTTTTTATATCCGGGGGGGACATTCCCTCCCACTGCTTGTAAAAGCAGTCCAGAGGCTAATTAGCCACTAGGATTGCTTTTACATGAAAGCCGGCCGCTGGCTGAAAAGAATGATACCAAGATGATACCTAAACCCGCAGACATCATTCTGGTATAAACATTCAAAGTCCAGCAACATACCAGTACGTTCCTGGTCCTTGTTGGACATGTATTGTAATCTTTTTTTTTTCATGCAGCTCATGCAGCCAGTTGGCTGAACGAAAAAAGAGATTGATCGGTGGGTATGCCCACCATTAGAATACCGCCCTTCATCCACCCACTTCTAATGATGGGCATACATGCACCATTTATATATGCCGAAGCATGGGGGCATCCTCCCGCAAAAAAGTTATGCCGCACACACATGGTCAGACTTTTCCACGGGCAAGCCTCCGTCGGAATTTCGACCGTATGTACGCGGCATTAGGAGCAAAATCGCTCCTCCGCCCCTGCTGCCCCCATGCTTTGGCATATATGCTTTTTTTTTTTTTTTAAGTGTGTTGGTTAAATCATCTCCTACAGCACTGGAGTCGCAAGGATCAGGCCTGTCTCTGCGAACGCTGCAGTTATGTGTGTTGTGTTTTGTAAGTGACAGTGATCGATCGATACTGCACTTGGGTGGCCTGGGCTGGACGGAGGGGCAAAACGCAGGTGCTAGCAGGTATCTGGGCTGATCCCGCTAACACTGCGTTTTTGGGAACCCTAAACTGCTGGGGACGCTAGTATAGATCTGATCAGATCAGATATTGATCTGATCAGATACTATACCACTAAGGGGGGGTGTATGCTTCACGCGTGGGTGTTAGCGTTACTGGCACTAACCTGACGCTGCCTGGGGTGTGACGCTGACCCTCTCTGACGCGAAAACCTAATTGATATCACCCGCCGGGCGATCAGGGGGTTAAAACTTTATTGGGTTATATATACGGCGGGTGCCCTGACACTATAAAAAGCAAACTAACTAACCAGCGTCACCCGTAACACTTATATGGTGATCACTGGTGAAAGGGTTAACTAGGGGCAATTAGGGGGTTGAAACCTTTATTAGATAATATATGGGGGTACCTGACGCTATAAAAACCTGCGGCGAACCTAAAAAAAATTACTGGCTACCGATCTGCATCACCGACACTAAGACAGCGATCAGAAAAACGATCGCTTAGCGACAGTGGTGATAGGGGGTGAAAGGGTTACCTGGGGGGCGATCAAGGGGGTTAAACCTTTATTAGATAATTTATGGGGGTACCTGACGCTATAAAAACCTGCGGCGAACCTAAAAAAAATTACTGGCTACCGATCTGCATCACCGACACTAAGACAGCGATCAGAAAAATGATCGCTTAGCGACAGTGGTGATAGGGGGTGAAAGGGTTACCTGGGGGGCGATCAAGGGGTTAAACCTTTATTCGATAATTTATGGGGGTACCTGACGCTATAAAAACCTGCGGCGAACCTAAAAAAAATAACTGGCTACCGATCTGCATCACCGACGCTAAGACAGCGATCAGAAAAATGATCGCTTAGCGACAGTGGTGATAGGGGGTGAAAGGGTTACCTGGGGGCGATCAAGGGGGTTAAACCTTTATTAGATAATTTATGGGGTACCTGACGCTATAAAATGCTGCGCCGCATGAGAGATGACATCACTTCCTCCTGCTTCCTCTGCCTGTGTAAACATTACACAGCAGAGGGAGCATTTCCATTCGCCGGGAGCGATCGCGGGGGGGTGGCCGGAATCGAATGGCCGCCCTCTCATGTCGGATCGCTCCCCAACAAATACCGACCGCTCACTGTATAGCAGGGGGTCCGATTGGACCCCCCAACTGTACAAAGGCAATCACGTACACTGTACGTGATTGTGCCTGTCGGTGCCATTCTGCCGACGTACATATACAGTGAGCGGTCGTTAAGTGGTTAAAGAGGAGGTCCACCGAAAAAAAAAAATTTTAAAAGTCAGCAGCTACAAATACTGCAGCTGCTGACTTTTAAAAAATGGACACTTACCTGTCCTGGAGTCCAGCGATGTCGGCAGCCGAAGGCGAGCAATCTCTCGGCTACCCCCGCCGCCATCCTCGGTGAGGGAATCGGGAAAAGAAGCGTTGCGGCTTCACTGCCCGGTTCCCTACTGCGCATGCGCGAGCCGTGCTACGCTATCCTACTGGTCCCCGCTCTGTTCTGGGAGCCATGTGTTTCCCAGAACACAGCGGGGGGTGGGAAGTGGCATGACTCCCACGGGAGTCACTGCCCGGAAGTGGGTGCAAATACCTGTATTATACAGGTATCTGCACCCCCCTCCCCCCTGAAAGGTGGCAAAAGTGACACCGGAGGGGGTGAGGGTTACGAAATGCGGAAGTTCCATCTTTGGGTGGAACTCGGCTTTAAGAACAAACCTACAGTCCCTGTCTTTCTTGGGACCGCCTGTATACTGCAGTTCAGAGTATATAGGGCCTGGGGGCCCCACGGCTTTTCTTTTTTTAATTTGGGTGCGGGGTTCCCCTTAATATCCATACAAGATCCAAAGGGCCTGGTAATGGGCTGGGGGGTTACCATGCCGTTTTTCTCAACAATTTTCATCCATATTGCCAGGACCTGACATTTACATTACAGCCAGCAGTTTTAAATGACTTTTATTCCTTTAGAAATTTCATTTTGTGCAGGGACTGTTCTAAACACGGAAAATACGTGCCACTTTACAGCCATACTATAGACAACCCCCAGGTACGATATTTAAAGGAATATTTCACTTTTATTTTTTCACTCTAATCATCATTAAAATCATTGCTCCCGAAAAAACGTCAGTTTCTAAAACTTTTTTTGCATTGATACATGTCCCCTGGGGCAGGACCCGGGTCCCCAAACCCTTTTTAGGACAATAACTTGCATATTAGCCTTTAAAATTCACACTTTTGATTTCTCACGTTCGAGCCCCATAGACTTTAACTGTGTTCGAAAGTTCCCGCAAACTTTCGGTCCGTTCGCATGTTCGGGATGCGAACCGAGCCGGGGGGTGTTAGGCTCATCCCTACTAAGGAGCGCACAAATGCAATAAAGGGATAGAGAGAACGGAAAAGAATAAAGGGAGGAAAAAGAAAAAGAGAGGCGTTTATGAAGCGACATAAGACGGAGTGGCGCTCGCTCCTCCGCATCTAAAGAAGAGGAAGCATGGATCAGTGACCCGGAAATGTATTTGGCCCAGGGTTTCCATACAGCGTCATTTCTGTCTACCATGTCCAGAAGGATGCTGACTGTTTTTTCCTGAGCCATAATCCAGGATATCTTCCTTTTAACTAACAGAAATGAGACCGTGGGCTGTTTCCAAGCTCGAGCTATTGTTAATTTAGTTCCGAGCTTGAACCTAATAAGATTTTGGGCTAATTTTGGTACCACATGGTTGTAAAAGTTTAATAATGCGTACTGTGGAGTTTTTGGGACAGGTAAATTCGTAATTTTCCTAATAATATGACATATTTTGTTCCATAAATCCCAGATTTTGGGGCATTCCCACCAGATATGGATCATAGAACCAATATGTCTGCAGTTGCGAAAACATAAGGGGGATGCGTTCGGGTAGATTTTAGCTATTCGCAAGGGAAACATATACCATCTCATTAGAACTTTTAAGTTAGCTTCAACTAATGCTATGTTGAGGATGCCCTTTGAAGCAGCGACAGAAGCTCTGTGCCACTCAGTTAGGGTCCATTGTTGTTGTATAGAGGTTTGTGTATGGAGGGTCCTAGAGAACTGATAAAATGGGATATTTGTTGGAGTCTAAACCTTTCCGTCCTTGGCATGTCAAGTTTACTGGTGCAGTGGGCAAAGGTAAGAGTACCCGTCGGGTTAACAAAGTGACCAATCCTATATAGTCCCTTATCTAGCCACTATTGGAAGGCTTTAATGTCCTGTCCAGGTGAGAACAGGGGATTTCTGAAAATGTGAGATAGAGGGCGCCAGTGGGAGATCAAGTGTGGATTGTTTTTAAGGGAATCCCAAAGTGTTAAGGAATGAGAAAGTGTGGGTGCTAGGATGGCCGGTCTGGTCTTAGTTGGACACCAAAGTATATAATCTAGAGTGTAGTGGGGGATAGCCTGTCTTTCCATATGCACCCAATCAGGGTGAGCGATTTTAGAATATATAGTGGATAGAAGGGATAATTGTGCTGCTTGATAGTACCAGAGTATGTTTGGCACGCCCACCCCACCCTGATCTCTGTTGCGGAAGAGAGTCCCCTTGGCAATTCTATGCCCTTTGGCACCCCATATAAACTTTACGATTTTCGATTGGAAATTCCGGAGACGGTCCTTAGGGATGGGGATAGGTAATGAGTTCACCCTGCCTAGCCAGGAAAGGCCCAGTTTGTCTCAAATTAAAAGACCTTCCTCCATTTTGCGAAAGATTGCTAGGAAATTAGCTGAGTATAGTTTGTCTATTGTGGTAGTCAAGTTAATCCCTAAATACGGGAGCGCCGTCTCGGTCCACCCGAACTAAAGTTGTTTTTAAGTTGAGAGACCAGCTGAGTTGGTAGATAAATATTGAGAGCCAATGATTTTGAATAATTAACTGCGTGTTCCGAGACTTTGCCAAAATCATCTAGAACCCTGCAGATAATAGAAAGGGAGGTGATTGGAGAGGATATAAAGAGCAAGATGTCATGAGTGCAGCCTTTTCACGGTGACAGCTGTTATATAGCCAAGGGCGGGGCGACCCGGTGACGTAACCTGGTGACCCAGCCCCTTCTGACGTCATGTGACATCAGAGGGGGCTGGGTCACCTGTTTACATCACCCGGTGGCCCCGCCCTTAGCTATATAACAGCTGTCAAAGCAAAAAGACGTCAGTCGGCGGGATGCCTTCCATAGATGCAGAATTTTACTTTTTTTTTTTCTCAGGACTGTCGGCACCATGATTGACGATGGATTTACACCGCGGGACACTTTTTTTTTTTTTTTATGAAGAATTTGTCAAAAACTGTATGCTGTCGTTTTTACTTTTTTTTTAAACTTTTTTGGTGAATGGGTCCATACCCATTCACATGGGGGGGCGGGATCTGGGATCCCCTTTGTTAAAGGGGGCTCCGAGATTCCAATAAGCCCCCTGCCAGGCGCAGACCCCCACAATTACCGGGCAAGGGCTGTGGGGATGAGACCCTTGTCCCCATTAACATGGAGACCCCAAAGCACCCTCCCCATGTTGAGGGCATGTGGCCTGGTTCAGGAGGTGGGGCACTCACTCCCCCCCTTTTTCTGCAGCCTGCCAGGTTGCATGCTCAGATAAGGGTCTCGTATGGATTTTGGGGGGGACCTCCACGCCATTTTTTTGGGCTTGGGGTTCCCCTTAACTACTTGCCGACCACCGCACGCACATATACGTCGGAATAATGGCACAGGCAAGCAAATGTACGTCCCTTTAAATTTGCCGCCTTGCGAGCGCGCGCCCGTCGCGCGCCGCACAAGTGTGCACGTGGGTCCTGCGAACTTGATGTTTGCCGGAGTCCCGCGATCGTGAGACCGAGAGGCAGAATGGGGAGATGCCTGTGTAAACAAAGCATTTCCCTGTTCTGCCTAGTGACATGTCAGGGATCTACTGCTCCCTGTGATCGGGAGCAATGATCTCTGTCATGTCACTGGTAGCCCATCCCCCCACAGTTAGAATCACTCCCTAGGACACACTTAACCCTTTGATTGCCCCCTAGTGTTTAACCCCTTCCCTGCCAGTGTAATTTACACAGTAATCAGTGCATTTTTTGTGCACTGATCTCCGTATAAATGACAATGGTCCCAAAATAGTGTCAAAAGTGTTCCTCAGAGGAAGTCACGTGATGAAACGCGTAAGGTGGAGCTATCGCACACGCAATCACGTCACTTCCGGTTGTTGAGCATGGAGCCGTGGAACGCATGCTGATTCTCAGCCTGCAAGATACTGTGAGTGGTTTTAGTTTTTAGTTTTTGATTTTTACTTAACTGCATTTAAATGGCGCAATCTGGATCGCCCCTTCTTTTAAACGTAACTTTTTAATAAACCGGAATTACACCATGCAAGTTTGTTTCTTTCTGGTTTTATGAGGATACCCATAGCTGTTACGCTGGAAGAGCAGTAAAGAGCACAACCCTAAGAATTGTTTGTGGATGGGGAGCCTTGGAGTCTGAGCGGAGGAGCAGCAGCCTGCCTTAGAGAGAGCCAACTCACTCACTTACGTTTGTTACCCCTGCAGGGATGCCTGGATCTGGTGAGTGGGGAACCAAGGGGGAGCACAAAAGTCACCCTTACTTGTACACTCACGGATAAAGTTAACACAGGACATTGAGGATAATCACAAATGTCACTTCATTGGAAGATCTATTGCAATTAACCTTTTTTTTACCTGTCATATGAACATTGGACACGGCAGTTGAACATTTATTAACTTACCACTTTTTGTATATTATATTTTGTCTGCACTTTTTGGGATACATCCCCCCCACTTGGGGGAGTGATACACAGGACACCATTAGCCCATTATGGGACATTGCCCACAGGTTCTGATCATTGGGCAACTATAGGATTCTTGATGTTTATTTTTTGTTGATTTATTATTGATAATATTTGTTCATGTCACTAAACTGCACTGGATACAATTTAGCATTAGTGCACATGAAAGTTGACATTAACCTTACACGGGTCACTATCACGTATTGAAAGGTGAAACTAGGTTGGATCACTTTTCAGGTTATTTCATACACTCTGCCAGCCCCCCGGAACATCGATCTGAGGACTGATTTTGTCCCTGAGGAGGTGGGGGGATTGACAAAGGAATAATGAATTTTGTAATCACTTACCTTGCTGACTGGCCTCAGGTATAGCGACCTGGTTATTGTATCGCTCTTCATAGGTGGCAGTAGCACTAGTTCTTACTTGACTTGATGATTAACAATTGAAGGAATTATTAACACTTTGGAAGTTCACTAACTGGAGTAACCAATACTTGTTCGGACCCAATCACTTATGTTGAGGTGGATATTATTATTAATATTTTTATAACTTAACTCTTAAGCCTCGTACACACGAATGAGTTTCTCGGCAAAAACCAGCAAGAAACTTGCTGGCAGAGATTTCTTGCCGAGAAATTCGTTCGTGTGTATGGTTTCTCGTCAAGAAAAGTGACAAGAATCTCGACGAGAAAATAGAGAACCTGCTCTCTATTTTCTCGTCGAGATTCTCGTCAGCCTGTTTCTCAACGAGAAAATTGTGTGTGTGTGTACACTTACCTTTTCGCCGGGAAGCCCGCGCATGCTTGAAATGACTTTGACGCATGCGCGGTAGCTCCCTAGGCATAGGTAGGGTGAACAAAGATGGTGGCGACGGCATTGAATGTGACGAGCGCATGCTCGTTGTATTCAATGACGTCACTGCGTTCGCTCCATTCAAAGAACCGCGGGTTCTTTGAAATGAGCGTGTGTACACTCGGCCGGGACAAGTTTCTTGTCCAAGAATCTCGTCGAAAAAAACGACATGTTTTTTTCGACGAGAATCTCGGCCGTGTGTACGAGGCAACAGAAGCACTTAACAAAAATAAATAAAAAAATATTTTGCCCATACCACTAGGCAGCGCCAAGCACCCCACCATTAGATCCTAAATACCACCAAAAGAAAGCTCTATTTGTGGGAAAAAAGGACGTCAATTTTGTTTGGGTGCACCGTCGCACGACCGCGCAATTGTCAGTTAAGTGCCGAATCGCAAAAAGTGCTCTGGTCAGGAAGGGGGTAAATTCTTCTGGGGCTGAAGTGATTAAAATCCATACCAGACCTGAAAGGCCTGGTATGGATTTTGTGGGGACCCTCACGCCATTTTTTTTAAATTAAGTGTGGAGTTCCCCTTATTATCGATACCAGACCCGAAGGGCCTGGTAATGGACTGGGGAGGATCCCACACCGTTTTTTTCAATGATTTTTTACAGCTGTGAGCAATTTTAAATTAAATGTTTTCCTTTAGAAATGTAATATTGCTGGGGTACTTTTATAAACATGGGAAAGAGGCGCTACTTTACAGGTAGACTAAGGGGACCCCCCAGGCATGCTATTTAAAAGAATATTTAATTTATTGTTTCACTTTAAGCCTTATTAAAATCACTGCTTCTGAACAAACGACCGTTTTAAAAACTTTTTTTGCATTGATACATGTCCCCTGGGCAGGACCCGGGTCCCCAAACACTTTTTATGGCAATAACTTGTGTAGCCAGGGGTTGCTACTTTAGTTATTATTGTTGAATGGTTCATTGTTTTCTTATGTATAGGTTTGGCTCCCCCTAGTGCCTGCTGAACTCTGTCAGGGTTTTTCTTTCCTCCTTGAGAGTGAACAGAGCAATGCATTATGGGACATATAGTCTGGGTGAGGAAGTGACACTGTTGGCCGGGCCAGCTCTGGACTACAGGACACACAGTGCAAAGCGCACAGAAAAGCCTGCTGGGAGGAGAGATAAAAGGGCTGTTTTCAGCCTCTCTGGACGCCATTCAGAACCTGCCAGCAGTTCTGTGTGACAGGGAGTGAAAGTCTGTGGCCTATACAGCAGAGAGCTGGATCAACTGCCTCAGAGGGACCTCGGAGGACAGCACCGCTATTCCAGCAAGCGGACAGGCCTGCACTCCAGAGCATCTAGGACCACCTGCACTCCAGTCCACCGGGAGTCACAGCACAGCGTGGCAGCACCATTTCACCAGGCAGAGACACCAGGAGGGATACCGGCCGGGGCCCTTCATCTATTTGGGTTCATTGTGGTGAGAGGACACCTGCCCAGCCAGATAGAGATTACAGTATTGCTGAGTGATTGTTTCTTACAGACTGGCTAATGAGATTTGTAGTTCCACGGATGTGAATCTACTTCTTCACCGGCCTTATACAGAAGGCCCTTGGGGCCTTTTCTTTTCCGCCCTGTGCTGTAAAGCCAGTACTGTAGTCCACTCATTTACATAATTAAAGAGGAATTTACAAGTGGTGATATTTTTTCAGTTCAAGTATTCATCAGTTCACCTTTGCGCTTCAGTCTTTTTGTCTTTTACCTACCTGGATTACAAAATTACAAATAACACTGCAATATAAACAACAGGATATCTGAAGATATCCGGAATTGAAAGAACATTCATCATTCTCCTCTTTAGTATGCTTAACTGCTCTGCATTTAATGTTAATCATTAAATTACAACCTGGGGGAGCCATTTTGTGGGACATTATCTAATTTCACATTGAGTTTACTGTATGTATATGCTGTGCACTCTTTGCTGGTTTGTGTGCTGAGGCCTCAAAGGAAAGGTATCCAATACATGTGTTAAAGGTGTTGGATATTTGTCTCTCTGTGTACCTGTTCACATAGATCTTTTTCAGGTCATAAAGGTACACACCCTTGTATATCAATGTCAACTGATATTTTCTGTCAAACATAAGTTGTGTTCTTTCATATCTTTTCTTGTGTTCATTCTTTATCTCAGTAAACATTTCTGAGTGGTTCAGTGATATTGTGTGAGTGTCTCATTACTAACGCAACATTTCAGAATGGAACCCAAGGTGTCAGAGGTAAGAGAGGATTTGCAGAGTCGGGGTGGCCAGTGGGGTATAGAGTCTATCAGCAGCCCCCACTGGGGTACCGCTACACTTGCATGAACTAATAAAATTAACACTTTTGATTTTTCACATTCGTGTCCCATAGACTTTAACGGTGTTCGTATGATCACACACATTTTTTGTCTGTTTGCATGTTCTGGTGCGAACCGAACCGGGGGGGTATTCGGCTCATCCCTAGTTCCCAATAAAAACTGCTGAAGTCTGAGGGCTGCACATCATATACCAGAGGCCTGCATGTGGCCCTTAGGCCATAGGCTGGGCATCACAGCTCTAAGCCAACTGATCTAAGTTCAAAGACCAAAAAGTACATTATGATCAGATAACCGCTCTGGCGGCAACATACCACATTAGTTAGCCATGGAAGGGTTGGGTTCACCTCAAACCTATTTTAGATCCGAAACTGAATCTCATCTTGAATCATTATATACTGTAAAAATTAGTAATGAGCCACCCAGTGCTTACACAGTTCCATGATATTAATTAGTCACTTTATAAAACTCAGGTGCGAAGTTGGTGCGCTCAGGGGATTGACATACAATAAATGTATTCCCCAGGTATTCTCCCATCCACCATGAACATTATAAAGTCTCCTCAAAAGCTGGCAATTATCAGAACTTGCAGAGAAAAACTGAGAAACGGCTGATTCTGAGAAAAACAAATCTGTACACCTGTAAGAGGACTACTGACATCAAATGATAGTGTCCAAACACAGGTATTTATTGGTGATACTAAAGCCAGATATATCCATAATTTCCTCATTGAATTCAAGAAAAAACTGCTATAGCGAAGGTTATGCTACACAGATATTTTTTTCACACAATTTTACATTTCCAGTTATTTGTTATTTTAAGAAATGTACCGTTTAATAATGAGTTGCACTTATAAAATTGTTACTGCATTTTGAAATGTTAATTGTACGTCTAAGAGAACTTTATGTTTGACCTAACAAATTACTAGAAGGTAAGAAATAACTACACCCAAGAATGCAATGTAGCAGCCCTTAGATGTGGAGGCTGCTTTAGTTAGCTTTTTATTAGACTACGAACATTTTCTGAAAGTACAGATCCTTGCTAAAAACTAAAGTTGGCAACAGATTATACAATTTTCTTGTTCAATTTAATTAAAATTTACCTTTAACTATGTAGTGCAAGGGCCTGCCTGATAGCATACAATTTGAAAGGGTTTAGGTTTGACTTCATATTTTATAGTTTTGGTAAATGTAAAAAAAAAAGTGTACAAGAAAATTGTATAATGTGTAGCATGCTTAAAACTGACCTTACACTGATCGAAATTTGTCTGGTACATCAGAGACCATCCAAATTTGATATCAGTGTGTTGGCTTCCCTGCTCAACAGAAGTTGATTATTTTATTTCATGATATTTTTGGATCACCGTAAACTTCAGCCATTGACCGGGATATTTTGACAATGGCGGGTGCCTTGTTAGTGTGGAAAGAGATCTGTTATTG
The DNA here is from genome assembly GCA_029206835.1 of Rana muscosa. Classification (NCBI taxonomy): domain Eukaryota; kingdom Metazoa; phylum Chordata; class Amphibia; order Anura; family Ranidae; genus Rana; species Rana muscosa. Next base: position 354,256,778 of record CM055118.1, read on the forward strand.
GCCAACCTTGTATGGCTAGCCTTTTTTTTTATTTGACTTTATTTATGTTTTTCCTAATACTAATATACTAATACTAATATTAAAAATCCATAGGAAATCCGAGCGTGTGTACAGGGCTTAAAGGAGCACTAAAGCTTCCCTTTTTTTTGCCCAAAAATAACAAACATGTTATACTTACCTCCACTGTGCAGCTCGTTTTGCACACAGTGGCCCCGATCCTGGTCTTCTGGGGTCCCTCGGCGGCTGTCTTGGCTCCTCCCCGCAAGGACTCCACACCATAATGCGAGTGAGCTCGCATGGTGTGGAGTGATTGCGGGCGCGCTCCCGTGATACAGCGGCGGCCATAGCCGCCGACTGTATCACTCGGCCCCGCCCCCCGCGCGCCGCGTCATTGGATGTGATTGACAGCAGCGCCAGCCAATGGCTGCGCTGCTTTCAATCCATCCAGTGTAGCCAATCGGCGGCCAGGCTGAAAAACGAAGAGGATGACGGGGACGAGCGTGGGACTTTCGAGGGGCCAGGTAAGTAAAACGGGGGCTCGGGGGGGGGGGGGCGGTATTGTCGAATGTTTTTTCACCTTAATGCATAGGATGCATTAAGGTGAAAAAACATGTAACTTTACTACTCCTTTAAGTGACAGCATTGTTCTTCTTATGGATACAGCCCACTGAGTGAACATTGCTGCCCTAGACAAGAAAATGTATTATTGGCAGGATAACTGTGTACAATTAAAGGAACCATTACTAATAAGTATGCAAGTCAAAACTGATTTGTATACTATACGTTGTATATGCTCCTGGTCAGTGACTTAGAAAGTATTACTGTACATTTAAGATTTTTTTTTTTTTTTAATTACAATGATGTTTTATTGTTTATTTTACTTTAAGCAATATAATTTTGTTTTAACATTTTGATTTATTAATTTTAAAGTGTTTATTTTCCTCCTCTGTGGTCTTTTTCTTGGGCCAAGTTACTTAGTAAACATACTTTCATGTTCATTGACAGATAAGTAATTATTATTATTTTTATTATAATATAGCACCAACAGGTTACGCAGCGCTTTACAATATAAAATAGCGGTCCAATATAAAAGCATATCCCTCTATAGTGTGTACTTGTCTTAATTAAGAGCACTAAGTGTAATTTCTATCTGCTGCTTCATTCCTCTGCTATCAGCATGAATCAATTCTGACACGTTTTCCTGACACCAAGAGAAAAATGATGACCAGCTGACTGACAGCCTCCGCTCTATTCCTGTGTGCTGTGTGGAGGGAGGCGTGCCCCTTCCCTCCAATCAGCTCTCAGAGCTCTCAGAGCTGAGCTCTACAATGCGTAATTTCTGCTCCCCTCCCCCTGCTTTCTGATGGCTCAGACCAGCTTTATCAATTCTGGACTTTGAATGGATGCAGAGAAGACAAGACTGCAGATAAATAGGTGTATGACTTATGTAGCAGAATTTGTTTAATCTCTGTGTGTCACCTGAGGCCAGTCACTTTACTGGGTATATGTAAGGGTCTACAACCACTTTAAGTTATTAAGCACAAGTCTTTTTTATCACTCCATATCAATATCCATATTTTGCTGGCTACTTTTACTGCCATCAGGAGATATCAGTCTTTATCGGGCTTTAACACAGGTCCCTTAGAGCATTCTTTTGGGATTTTATTATAATTGACTGCTCAAGCCCTGAAGAAGAGGGAGACTTTTTTCCCCTGAAAAGTCTCTTGCCCATTAAATCTTTAAAAAAGTTCTTCAAGTGAAATTAACTTTTATACGCTCCTCCAAACACATCCAAGAATATCAATATTTTGGAACCAATCATTACATTAAGGGGTTGGTTTACTAAAACTGGAGAGTGCAAAATCTGGTGCAGCTGTGCATAGAAACCAATCAGCTTCCATTTTTTTTTGTCAAAGCTTAAAAAGAACAAGCTGAAGCTAGAAGCTGATTGGCTACAATGCACAGCTGCACCAGATTTTGCTGTCTCCAGTTTAACTAACTAAATTAACACTGGGGCGACAAAAGCTCCGACATTGGGAGCTCATGTCGCATGACGTGTGAAAATCAATGTTTCCCTATGGTAGCCGTCTTAACTGGTCCGACACATGTCGGTCCGACTTTAAAGATGCTCCCTGTACTACTTTGGTCCGACTTTGATCCGACTTCAGCCCATTGACTATCATTGAAGTTGGATCAAAGTCGGACCGCAGTCTTGCATGATCCGACTTTGGCATGCGACTTGTGCTCTGCTGCTCTTGAGGGGGAACTCCATGCCAAATTTTAAATAAAAAACCGGCATGGGTTCCCCCTCCAGGAGCATACCAGACCCTTGGGTCTGGTATGGATTTTAAGGGGAACCCCTACGCCGAAAAAACGGCGTGGGGGGATTTTAAGGGGAACCCCTACGCCGAAAAAACGGTGTGGGGGTTCCCCCCAAAATCCAAACCAGACCCTTATCCGAGCATGCAACCTGGCAGGCCGCAGGGGAAGAGGGGGGGAAGAGAGAGCGGCCCCCCTCCCTCCTGAACCGTACCAGGCCACATGCCCTCAACATGGGGGGTTTGGTGATCTGGGGCAGGGGGCGACCTGCGGCCCCCCACCCCAAAGCACCCTGTCCCCATGTTGATGAGGACAGGGCCTCTTCCCGACAACCCTGGCCGTTGGTTGTCGGGGTCTGCAGGCGGGGGGCTTATCGGAATCCGGGAGCCCCCCTTTAATAAGGGGGCCCCCAGATTCCGGCCCCCCACCCTATGTGAATAAGTATGGGGTACATCGTACCCCTACCCATTCACCTGGTGGAAAAAAATGTCAATAAAAACGCGCACAGGTTTTTAGCGTAATTTATTGCACAGCTCCGGGGGTCTTATTCGTCTCTGCGCTCTCCGGTTCTTTCTTCCTTCTTCCGGGCCTCCGCTATCTTCTTCCATTAACATGGGGACAGGGTGCTTTGGGGTGGGGGGCCGCAGGTCGCCCCCCTGCCCCAAAGCACCAAACCCCCCCATGTTGAGAGCATGTGGCTTGGTACGATTCAGGAGGGAGGGGGGCGCTCTCTCGTCCCCCCTCTTCCCCTGCGGCCTGCCAGGTTGCGTGCTCGGATAACGGTCTGGTTTGGATTTTGGGGGGACCCCCACGCCGTTTTTTTGGCGTAGGGGTTCCCCTTAAAATCCATACCAGATCCAAGGGCCTGCTATGCTCCTGGAGGGGGAACCCATGCTGTTTTTTTATTTAAAATTTGGCGTGGAGTTCCCGCTCAGGATTCATACCAAACACAGTGCCTGGCATTGGCGGGGATCCAAGCCGGATCCCCGTTCATTGAAAGTCGGACGTATGTCGGCTTCATGTCGCAAGGCAAAGTCGGATCCAAAGTAGGACGGCTGTTGTGTCGCACAAGTGTGAACCCAGCCTAATGCCGCGTACACACGATCGTTTTTTCTGATGAAAGAAGACCGATGGACTTTTTTCATAGGACAAACCGATTGTGTGTGAGCCCCATCGGTCTTTTTTCCATCGGTATAAAAAATAGAACATGTTTTAAATTCTACCAATGGAAAAAAAAACAATAGCAAATTCCGATCGTCTGTGGGGAACTCCATCGGTGAAAAAACCCACGCATGCTCAGAATCAAGTCAACGCATGCTCAGAAGCATTGAACTTAATTTTTCTCGGCTCTTCGGAGTGTTTTACGTCACGGCGTTTGGGACGGTCGGATTTTTGACTGATGGTGTGTAGGCAAGACTGATGGAAGTCAGCTTCATCGGAAATCCGATCATTTGTACAGGGCATTACAGTCTCTTTCCTACTCTCCTTCTCCTTTTTACATGTTTGTCTAGTACTTGACTAGCAACCAAGACCTTCAAAACACAGAAAGAACAATTCTTCTGGTGAGTGTAGGCACAGAAATTGATTAGTGCATTTGTGGAAAAAAATAATAACTTGTTTTCTTTTTAATTTTAGTTAAAACTGTATTTTCTGTCATCATGCCTGATCATATTTTATTTTTTTAGAAAAAAAAAATCATTGGTGTCTTCCAATACTAAAGAATGTGTGACCCCAACCAGACTCAGGTCACACAAATAAAACTACTTGGATTTCAAGGTCTTTATAAATTCAGGATTCTGCTGTTTATTGTGTTCCTTCTAACATACATGATGATCCTAAGTGGAAATATTTTAATAATCTTTTTAGTGACAACTGTTGATCAGCTTAAATCTCCAATGTACTTCTTTCTCAAGTACTTGGCTATATCTGATGTCCTACTGACCACCAGTGTGGTGCCCATGACACTTGATATCATCCTCAAAGATGAAGGAAGATTATCACTGGATGTTTGCATTACTCAGCTTTATTTTTTTTAGTATATGTAGCTACTTGCAATGCTTTCTGATTGCCATCATGTCCTACGATCGGTATTTGGCTATCTGCAATCCATTACGATATCCCTCACTTATCAATTCTCATGTTTGCCTCCAGGTGATCATTGGGTTATATGTGTATCTGTGTTATCATTTTAGTATCAAGTGAATTGATTATGATATACAGGTTTGATTTCTGTGGGCTGAATTATATAGACCACTTTTTCTGTGATTTTTTCCCAGTCGTTGAATTGTCCACCTCAGATATTTCTGCTTTGAAGCTACAAGATTTTATTATTTCAATCATCACCATATGTTTACCATTTGCTTTTATTATAATTACATACATCTACATCATTGTCACTATTTTAAAGATATCATCTGCACATGGGCGTAGAAAAGCCTTCTCCACTTGTAGTTCCCATGTAACCTTGGTTGGGGCTTTCTATGGGGCATTGATCATTGTCTACATGACACCATCAGATGAAAGCTCAAGCTACATGAATAAGTATAGATCTCTGTTGTATGTCATGGTGTCTCCACTGATAAATCCAATCATTTACAGCTTAAGAAACCGTGAGATCAAGACAGCTCTGCAAAAAACCTTAGCTGATTTTAGGAATTTTGTTAGGAAATAAAGATTTTTAAACAAAGGTGTGTTTCTCCGCTGGAGTGAGTTATCAAAGAGCTTTACCTATATAGCAACCGAATACCAAAAGTGATGTGAAAACACACACAAACATATATATACAGTATATCTATATCTATATCTATATATATATATATATATATATATATATATATATATGTATGTATAGATATATATATACATATCTATCTATCTATATATATATATACACATAAAAAAAGTGCACTTCTAGTTTCCATGCAAAAAATAAATAAAAAATTAAAATATATCAATATACAATCAAACAGTGAATTGAATAGTCCATAAAGTTCAATATGGAAATGGGTCATGTCCCAATAGCAATGAAAGCATATAGTGGAATGAAAGTGTATCTAATTCTCCCCAAGATAATGATTATGCCACTGGGTGGCAAACCACGTGAATTGTTAAGGAATTTCACCATACACACGTGCCCTTCACCGCATTCAAGCCTCTTTACCAAATGGCTGTAATCCTCAATTACAGAGATGAAACACACATGAGAAATAATGGACCCCTCCTGGTGTCTCTAGATGGGATCAATATGGTCCACTGGGTTTTAATATATGATATTCCCCAATACCAATGCCAGAACTTTGGATCCAACTCAAACAGCCGTCATAGAGGAAAAGGAAAATAGGTTGCACGTAGCATTAATATGCTCCTGTTCCCCAGAGGATGTACTGTGATGTGAAACATGTTGGATGAGGCAATGAACATGTGACACTATCACACCTGCTGATGCTGGCTCTTGTTGAGGTACCATGCTGTTTGAAAGCTTTTTATTGTCCTAGATCATGTGAGTACCTTGTTTGGTTTTTAACAATAAATCTGTCCTACTGGTATTCACACTATGTGCGGCCTATGTTCCTTTTCCTCTATGACAGCTGTCTGAGTTGGATCCAAATTTGTGGCGTTAGTATTGGGGAATATCATATGTTAAAACCCAGTGGACCATACTGGTCCCATTTAGAGACGTCCAGAGGGGTCCATTATTTCTCATGTGTGTTTGATCACTGTAATTGTGGATTAGAACCATCCGGTAAGATGCTTGATTGCGGTGGAAGGCACGTGTGTATAGTAGAATTCCTTAAAGGGGTTGCAAAGTTTTTTTTCACCTAAATGCATTCTATGCATTAAGGTGAAAAACCTTCTGTGCTTCAACTGCCCCCCAGGCCCGCCCCCTTTTTCTTTCCTGAACCCAATCGTTCCAACGACGAACACGAGCATGTGCTATTCTTAAAAAACAGAAGAGGGCGGGACTTTTAATGAAGCATGTGCGGGAAAAGGTTCAAGTAAACAGAGAGTAAACAACACATCTAGAGTATTTAGTATCATAAAAGGATTTTTTTATTTCTTTCACCTAATGCACCGTCCTTGACTAAGATTGCATTAGTGAAGTTTAAATTGATGTGTATATACATTATACAGACTGAATTAAAAGGGGAAAACATATCAACTAAAGACCCAAGTATACAGACAATACAAAAATGTTTTGACAATATTATATATGGTAATAATGCATTTATGAAGCATGAGATGATGGCTCGACGCGTTTCGCGACTTTAGTCGCTCATCAGGAGCAGGCATGCGTTTTCTTTCTGTAATGACACAAATAATATCCTGGGCTTAAACCGGGACTCCAAACATACATAGGACCATGGATGAAACCAGGGTCCTAGATGGTACTCACCAGGCCTCCAATTGCTGCCGGTATGGAAGTGGGACCCAGACAGGCCCCAATGGGCCAGGACACCTAGCTCTGGGGACTGTGGCTGGGAAATGCAGGACATATGGCCCCGACACAGGACGCGTGCAGGCTGGTCAGGCACTGAAAAATGAGTGTTGTATAAAGGATCAATGAAGGATGAAAAGGACTGGTGAAAAATGGAGAAAATGAAAAAATGGGGACAGTAGAGATGATGAAGTGCTAAAAGGGGATGGAGGAAGAGATTGGTGTTGTGAGAGCAAAAGAGAGTGAAAATATAAATTGGGAAATGAGATATGTGCAGTGTAAACAATACCTGTGAAGACAATGTGATCAGCATGGTAGTCTGAAGTGAATGTAAATCAGGTGCCTGTACCAGCCATGCACAATGCCCTTATGTGGGTTCCAACATCAAGAAATTCCCGCCAACGCCACGCACGCGAGGGGGTGGGGAGGGGAGGCGCCTACACCAATGCGGAAGAGCCGCCTGGTAGTAAGGCGCCGAGTGTACTCCCCAACACCCCTCATAGCTGTAAAGCCATGGTCGCACGGAAGAGGTTCCCAGTGCGCACCAAAGGGGCGGCGTGGTGTCGATACGCCAATGCCCGCCCACACGTCCCTGCGTCAGTATAGCGTGGGACGGGGGGCGTGGTCAAGGCGCGTCGCAGCCCCCGGACTAGAGCTGAGCCAGCAAGGGGGCCGGGAGGGCCCAAAAAAACAACCAATGCAGCAATGGTAAGGCCCGTGATGGGATGAAGGATGTCCCGGGAAGAGTCCAAGATCAAAGGCCATACTGGTTGATATAAATGAAGAACAAATGGCTGACACAATGATGGAAAACTATACAAAACAAAACAAGCAAAAACAATTAAATGAAGTTGTATAACATGTAATAGACCATAGATTATGGTGTGACTTGTCCCAATGCACATGCTTCCATCCCTATTTAAATTGATTGATAAAGGGAGAGGGGGAGGGGGGAATGGGTAAAGTGGGACTGTCCAGAGGCCATGGGTCAGTTACCTCACATCCCTAAATTTAGTATTCATAAAAAAACAGAAGAGGGCGGGACTTTTAATGAAGCATGTGCGGTAAAAGGTTCAAGTAAACAGAGAGTAAACAACACATCTAGAGTATGTATACTTGGGTCTTTAGTTGATATGTTTTCCCCTTTTAATTCAGTCTGTATAATGCAATTTAAACTTCATTAATGCAATCTTAGTCAAGCACGGTGCATTAGGTGAAAGAAATAAAAAAATCCTTTTATGATACTAAATACTCTAGATGTGTTGTTTACTCTCTGTTTACTTGAACCTTTTCCCGAACATGCTTCATTAAAAGTCCCGCCCTCTTCTGTTTTTTATGAATACTAAATTTAGGGATGTGAGGTAACTGACCCATGGCCTCTGGACAGTCCCACTTTACCCATTCCCCCCTCCCGCCTCTCCCTTTATCAATCAATTTAAATAGGGATGGAAGCATGTGCATTGGGACAAGTCACACCATAATCTATGGTCTATTACATGTTATACAACTTCATTTAATTGTTTTTGCTTGTTTTGTTTTGTATAGTTTTCCATCATTGTGTCAGCCATTTGTTCTTCATTTATATCAACCAGTATGGCCTTTGATCTTGGACTCTTCCCGGGACATCCTTCATCCCATCACGGGCCTTACCATTGCTGCATTGGTTGGTTTTTTTGGCCCTCCCGGCCCCCCTTTCTGGCTCAGCTCTAGTCCGGGGGCTGCGACGCGCCTTGAACACGCCCCCGTCCCACGCTATACTGATGCAGGGACGTGTGGGCGGGCATTGGCGTATCGACGCCACGCCGCCCCTTTGGTGCGCACTGGGAACCTCTTCCGTGCGACCATGGCTTTACAGCTACGAGGGGTGTTGGGGAGTACACTCGGCGCCTTACTACCAGGCGGCTCTTCCGCATTGGTGTAGGCGAATCCCCTCCCCACCCCCTCGCGTGCGTGGCGTTGGGGGGAATTTCTTGATGTTGGAACCCACATAAGGGCGTTGTGCATGGCTGGTACAGGCACCTGATTTACATTCACTTCAGACTACCATGCTGATCACATTGTCTTCACAGGTATTGTTTACACTGCACATATCTCATTTCCCATTTTATATTTTCACTCTCTTTTGCTCTCACAACACCAATCTCTTCCTCCATCCCCTTTTAGCACTTCATCATCTCTACTGTCCCCATTTTTTCATTTTCTCCATTTTTCACCAGTCCTTTTCATCCTTCATTGATCCTTTATACAACACTCATTTTTCAGTGCCTGACCAGCCTGCACGCGTCCTGTGTCGGGGCCATATGTCCTGCATTTCCCAGCCACAGTCCCCGACGCTAGGTGTCCTGGCCCATTGGGGCCTGTCTGGGTCCCACTTCCACACCGGCAGCAATTGGAGGCCTGGTGAGTACCATCTAGGACCCTGGTTTCATCCATGATCCTATGTATGTTTGGAGTCCCGGTTTAAGCCCAGGATATTATTTGTGTCATTACAGAAAGAAAACGCATGCCTGCTCCTGATGAGCGACTAAAGTCGCGAAACGCGTCGAGCCATCATCTAATGCTTCATAAATGGATTATTACCATATATAATATTGTCAAAACATTTTTGTATTGTCTGTATACTTGGGTCTTTAGTTGATATGTTTTCCATTTTTAATTCAGTCTGTATAATGTATATACACATCAATTTAAACTTCACTAATGCAATCTTAGTCAAGGACGGTGCATTAGGTGAAAGAAATAAAAAAATCCTTTTATGATACTAAATACTCTAGATGTGTTGTTTACTCTCTGTTTACTTGAACCTTTTCCCGCACATGCTTCATTAAAAGTCCCGCCCTCTTCTGTTTTTTATGAATACTAAATTTAGGGATGTGAGGTAACTGACCCATGGCCTCTGGACAGTCCCACTTTACCCATTCCCCCCTCCCCCTCTCCCTTTATCATGTGCTATTCTTGTTTTGGTGCGAGCAGCTTTGATTCTATTGTCGAGGTGCTTGCCTGCTCTATTAGCATCCGCATAGGAGTTTAGTTGTAAGCATCTAAGGTGTTTGTACAATAATGAATGTCTGCAGGCAACAGTGAAGCATGGTGGAGGTTCCTTGCAAGTTTGGGGCTGCATTTCTGCAAATGGAGTTGGAGATTTAGTAAGGATCAATGGTTTTCTAAATGCTGAGAGATACTTATCCATCATGCCATACCATCAGGGAGGCGTGCAATTGTCCCCAAATGTATTCTGCAGCAAGACAACAACCCCAAACATGCAGCCAATGTCATTAAGAATGATCTTCAGTGTAAGGCCTCCGCTGATCCCCGCTGAGCAGGTGGATTACAGGTCCGTCTCCGCTCACTGTGCTGAGATGGACCTGTTAGAGTCCCGCTCTCCCCTATGGAGAGATTGGAGGAAAACGGACCGCCTGTCCATTTTCATCCGATCCTATCCTGCAGACGGATGGAAAATAGGGTCACCACCCATCTGGATTTCATGGACAGGATCGGATAGCGTTGGATGTCAGCGGACAAGTCTCTGCTGACATTCGCTGCTCCATAGGAGTGAATGGAGAGTCCAATCAAAACTGACAGGCGGACCTGATCGGAAAGCCTGTGTGACAGGGGCCTAAAGAAGAACAAGGAGTTCTGGAAGTGATGGTCAGGCCCCCACAGAGCCCTGATCTCAACATCATGGAGTTCTGTCTTACATGAATAGACAGAAGAATTTGAGGAACAACCTACTGTACCTGCCTAGTTCCTTCAAAAACTGTGTGTAAGTATACCTAGAAGATATGATGCTGGTTTGAAAGCAAAGGGTGGTCACACCAAATATTGATATGATTTGGATTGCTCTTCTGTTCTTTTACTTTCCATTTTATTAATTGTTAAAGAGTAACACTTTTATTTCTGAACGTTCTTAACCTCTTCCGGACCGGCAACTATATATACATACGTCATTACTTAGACATTATATAACATTGTTATGGCAGCAGCTAGCTGCCATAACTCCGGGATTTTTTTTATACTGCAGGTGATTCAATAAAACTGGTCCCAGCGGCGGATTTGGCACGGGTGCCCCCCCCCCGCCACTTCCCGGTTGTTTCCCCGCTTAACGGAGCCGTCGGTAAAGGGAGAAGAGATCCAATTCCCTGGAGCGATGGGCAGGAAGTTGAGTGAGGGCATGATTGAACAATTTTTTTTTTGTAAATGTAAAATTACATTTTTTTTTTTTGCTTTTAAGTGTATATGTGAGATCTGAGGTCTTTTTGACACCAGATCTCTCAATAAAGTGGACCTGTCAGGCTTATTTCTATTACAAGAGATGTTTACATTCTTTGTAAAAGGAATAAAAGTGATATATTTTTTATTTTTAAAGTAAAATAAATAAGAAAAAAAAAATTAAAGCTCCCTGTCCCTTCGGCACGGGTGCCCCCCCTCCCGCCGCTTCCTGGTCGTTTCCCTGCTTACTGGAGCCATCGGTAAAGGTGGGCCTGTCAGGCTTATTTATATTTCAAGGGATGTTTACATTCTTTGTTATAGGAATAAAAGTGATAATATTTTTTTTTTTTAAAGTAAAATAAATAAGAAAAAATAAATAAAAATAAAGCTCCCTGTCCCTTTGAGCATGCACACAGAAGTGAACATATATGTAAGTCACGGGCACATATGTAAACAACGTTCAAACCACACATGTGAGCTATTGCCACAATCGTTAGAGTGAGGCCTCGTACACACGGCCGAGATTCTCGTTGAAAAAAACATGTTGTTTTTTTCGACGAGATTCTTGGACAAGAAACTTGTCCCGGCCGAGTGTACACACGCTCGTTTCAAAGAACCCGCGGTTCTTTGAATGGAGCGTACGCAGTGACGTCATCGACTACGACGAGCATGCGCTCGTCACATTCGATGCCGTCGCCGCCATCTTGGTATACCCTACGTATGCCTAGGAAGCTACCGCGCATGCGTCAAATTCATTTCGAACATGCGCGGGCTTCCGGGAGGACAGGTAAGTGTACACACACTCACTTTTCTCGTCGAGAAACATGCCGAGGAGAATCTCGACGAGAAAATAGAGAGCAGGTTCTCTATTTTCTCATCGAGGTTTCTTGTCGGTTTTCTCGACGAGAAACCCGATAGCCGCGTACACACAACCGATTTACTCGGCAAGACCTCTCTGCCAGCAAGTTTCTTGCTGGTTCTTGCCGAGAAAATCGGTCGTGTGTACGAGGCCTGAGAGCAATAATTCTAGCACTAGACCTCCTCTGTAACTTTAAACAGGTAACCTGTAAAAAAATGTAAAACTTTTCCTATGTGGATTTTTAAAGGGGTTGTAAACCTTCGTGTTTTTTCACCTTAATGCATCCTATGCATTAAGGTGGAAAAACACCTTGCAGTGTCCGGCTCCCCAGTCCCCCATTTTACTTACCTGAGCCCCGAATTTCCGTGGGTGCGATCCCGTGGCGCTCTCTCCACGGCTCTTCATTGGATAGATTGATTGCAGCGCAGCCATTGGCTCCCGCTGCTGTCAATCAAATCCAATGACGCGGACTCCGGGGGACGGGGCCGAGTCATACACTCGGCGGCTATGGACGCCGAGTGTATGACACAGGAGCGCGCCCGCAAGGTAACCCCCTCGGGAGAGGGCTTCCCAGAGGGGGTTAACTAATTCGGGGAGGAGCCGAGACAGCCGCCGAGGGATCCAAGAACAGGAGGATTGGGCCACTCTGTGCAAAACAAACTGCACAGTGGAGGTAAGTATGACATGTTTGTTATTTTATTTTTTTAAACGGGAACCTTTACAACCTCTTTAAGTACTGCGGTTTATCGCCATTCCATGATTGTGCAAAATTTTAAAGCTTGACGTGTTAGGTATCTATTTACTTGACGTGACGTTTTTTACATTATACAAACATATTTGGCTAAGTTTACAGTTTTTTTTTTTTTTTTTACTTCATGATAGTGTATTTTTTCTGAAAAAATTGCGTTTGAAAGACCGCTGCGCAAATACTGTGTGACATAAAATATTGCAACAACCGCCATTTTATTCTCTAGGGTCTTTGTAATTTTCTAGCAAAAAATATGAATTTAAACTTGTAAACAACAAGTGTCAGAAAAAGGCCTGGTCTTATTTTTTCACACCTTATTATTATACAGTATTATATATACTGATCAGCCATAACTATATGTCCACACACCTAAATCTAATTTTGAGTATAACAAAATCAATAACTACCCTCTCTAGGATAGAAAAAATAAGTGAATAAATTAATAAATAAATGCTGTGCAAAGGACTGCTGCTGCTACACAGATATTACAACCTTGACTACTAACTAACTATATGAAAACTCACAGCCCTGTCCTATACATCAAATTTCTGAGTGAAGTATACATAAATTGACTTCACATATTCACAATAAAGTTTTCATATACATAATCACAATAAAGAGCTCATATACAAAGAATGTGTCTAGTGTCCTTATTTGCATAGTCTCTTTATAAAGTGCTGGTGCTCAAATAAAAATCTTGTGCAATCTTCAAAGGGCTGTGCTCCTGTGCAAACCACTCTACTTCACTGCATGCATCAAACTCCCCTCAATTGGTTCCGCACTCACCAGAACTTGTGAACTCTATGACGTGGCATTAAGAGTCATAAGTGCTTGTTTGCAGGCTATGCAGATACGCGGTCTCACTTTGGGATCCTCTCTCCTTCTCATCACTCCCCTCTCCTCCAAATGCAGCGTATTAAGTTCAATATTAATCTTCATGGAATGTAACTCCCACCATGCAGAAAGGAGAAGGCCCTCCATAGTGTAACTCCACTTTATTTTTCAAACACACGTTATAAAATAATACTCACTTTGTAGATGTATGTAAGAAAGCAAAGAATCGCTGAACCCGGAAGTGCCACCACAGTGTGAGCTCAGGATGTGACATCACTGCTAACCCCGCCCAATGTGTTTTGCCCCTCCCATGGGGCATCTTCAGGTGTTACTCTAGAGCAGGGGTGCCCAACCTTTTTAAGAGCGAGGGCCACTTAAACGACTTGGTAACCGGTTGTGGGCCACAATGAGCGGAGCGGGTGAATTGCATGTCCGTGTCTGCTCTGCATATGCAGAGCGGACATGGACACAGCCCACTATACTCTTTTTTTTTTTTAGCGGATCGGATTGGAGGTAGGACACAAGTCGGTTTATGTCTGCCACTCCTTAGAGGTGAATGGAGGGTCCAATTGGTCGGGCTGTCGGTCTGACCGTGTGAAAGGCTGCTTTCACACTGAGGCACTGTGGTTTACCCACACCACAGGTACAACGCAGTGTACCTTTGGCTTTCCTTTCTATTATATTCTGCAGGTTTGGTGCACTTTCAGAAAACTCACCAAACTCGCAGGTAATAACAGAAGTCTATGGCTCACTGCAGGTAACCCGCAGGTAAACTGCTCTGCACCTGTGGATCAGTTTGAAAGCAGCCCAGAAACCTCAGCAGAACAGATATGCCCATATATACACTGTGATTTTAGTAATAAACACACCTTTAACCACTTAACGACCGCTCACTGTATATATACGTCGGCAGAATGGCACCGACAGGCAAAGTCACGTACCTGTACGTGACTGCCTTTGTATAGTTGGGGGGTCCCATCAGACCCCCCTTCTATACAGTGAGCGGTCGTTAGTTGTTCGGGAGCAATCCGGGATGAGGGGACGGACGTTCGATTCCGGACACCCCCTCGTGATCGCTCCCGGCGAATGAGAAAGCTTCCTCTGCCTGTGTAATGTAAACACAGGCAGAGGAAGTGATGTCATCTCTCATTCGGCGCTCACATATACCGAGCGTCATACGAGAGAAGACACACAGGTTAGTGCACAAACACTACACTAACACCAGGACACATAGGAACATAAATGGCCCCCCAGGCCCCCCAGATCACCCCCCAGATCACCCCCAGCCCCCAGTCACAGTGTCACTGATTGCAGTGACCATTTATTTACTGATCACTGCAATCAGTGACATTTGTGACTGTAAAAGTGCCACTACAGTTAGTTTTAGGTCCAGTGTAGCCCCCTAACCCCCCCCCCCCTAATAAAGGTTTAACCCCCTGATCGCCCCCCCCCAGATAACCCTTTCACCCCGTATCACCACTGTCGCTAAGCGATCGTTTTTCTGATCGCTGTATTAGTTATGCTGGTGCCGATAGGTAGCCAGTTATTTTTTTTAGATTTGCCGCAGGTTTTTATAGCGTCAGGCACCCCCATATATTATCTAATAAAGGTTTTAACCCCCTAATTGCCCCTAGTTAACCCTTTCACCAGTGATCACTGTATAAGTGTTACCGGTGACACTGGTTAGCCAGTTAGTTATTTTGTTATTTAGGTTCCCCGTCAGGTTTTTATATATCGTCAGGTACCCCCATATATTACCTAATAAAGGTTTAACCCCCTGATTGCCCCTAGTTAACCCTTTCACCAGTGATCACCATATAAGTGTTACGGGTGACGCTGGTTAGTTAGTTTGCTTTTTATAGTGTCAGGGCACCCGCCGTATATAACCCAATAAAGGTTTAACCCCCTGATCGCCCGGCGGGTGATATCAATTAGGTTTTAGCGTCAGAGAGGGTCTGCGTCACACCCCAGGCAGCGTCAGGTTAGTGCCAGTAACGCTAACACCCACGCGAGAAGCATACACCCTCCTTAGTGGTATAGTATCTGAACAGATCAATATCTGATCTGATCAGATCTATACTAGTGTCCCCAGCAGTTTAGGGTTCCCAAAAACGCAGTGTTAGCGGGATCAGCCCAGATACCTGCTAGCACCTGCGTTTTGCCCCTCCGTCCAGCCCAGGCCACCCAAGTGCAGTATTGATCGATCACTGTCACTTACAAAACACAACACACATAACTGCAGCGTTCGCAGAGACAGGCCTGATCCCTGCGACTCCAGTGCTGTAGGAGGTGATTTCACCACCACAGTTAAAAAAAAAAAGCATATATGCCGAAGCATTGGGGCAGCAGGGGCGGAGGAGCGATTTTGCTCCTAATGCCGCGTACATACGGTCG
This sequence comes from Rana muscosa, assembly GCA_029206835.1. Classification (NCBI taxonomy): domain Eukaryota; kingdom Metazoa; phylum Chordata; class Amphibia; order Anura; family Ranidae; genus Rana; species Rana muscosa. Next base: position 354,272,576 of record CM055118.1, read on the forward strand.
AAATTCCGACGGAGGCTTGCCCGTGGAAAAGTCCGACCATGTGTGTGCGGCATAACTTTTGCGGGAGGATGCCCCCATGCTTCGGCATATATAAATGGTGCATGTATGCCCATCATTAGAAGTGGGTGGATGAAGGGCGTTATTCTAATGGTGGGAATATCCACCGATCAATCCCTTTTTTTGTTCAGCCAACAGGCTGCATGAAAAAAAAGATTACAATACATGTCCAACAAGGACAAGCAACGTACTGGTATGTTGCTGGACTTTGAATGGTTATACCAGATTGATGCCTGTGGGTTTAGGTATCATCTTGGTATCATTCTTTTCAGCCAGCGGCCGGCTTTCATGTAAAAGCAATCCTAGTGGCTAATTAGCCTCTGGACTGCTTTTACAAGCAGTGGGAGGGAATGTCCCCCCCGGATATAAAAAGCGCCATTGGGAAATTGGGAAAGCATTTTATCACACCGATCTTGGTGTGGTCAGATGCTTTGAGGGCAGAGGAAAGATCTAGGTTCTAATAGACCCCAGTTTTTTCAAAAAAAGAGTGCCTGTCACTACCTATTGCTATCATAGGGGATATTTACATTCCCTGAGATAACAATAAAAATTATAAAAAAAAAAAATATGGAAGGAACAGTTTAAAAATAAAATAAAAAAGCAAAATTAATAATAAAAAAAAGCACCCCTGTCCTGCCATGCGCTTGCGCAATGGCGAACGCAAGCGTCGGTCTGGCGTCATATGTAAACAGCAATTGCACCATGCATGTGAGGTATCACCGCGAAGGTCAGATCGAGGGCAGTCATTTTAGCAGTAGACCTCCTCTGTAAATCTAACGTGGTAACTTGTAAAAGCTTTTAAAGGCTTTTAAAAATTTATGTAGTTTGTCGCCACTGCGCGTTTGTGCGAAATTTTAAAGAATGTCCTGTTTGGTATCCATGTACTCGGCCTAAGATCATATTTTTTATTTCATCAAACATTTGGGCAATATAGTGTGTTTTAGTGCATTAAAATTCAAAAAAGTGTATTTTTTCCCCAAAAAATGCGTTTGAAAAATCGCTGCGCAAATACTGTGTGGAAAAAAAAAATGCAACACCCACCATTTTAATCTGTAGGGCCTTTGCTTTAAAAAAATATATAATGTTTGGGGGTTCAACATAATTTTCTTGCAAAAAAAAAAAAATGTTTTCATGTAAACAAAAAGTGTCAGAAAGGGCTTTGTCTTCAAGTGGTTAGAAGAGTGGATGTAAGCTTCCTAATGTTGTGTATAAAATGCCAGAACAGTTAAAAAAAAAACCCAAATGACCCCATTTTGGAAAGTAGACACCCCAAGCTATATACTGAGAGGCATGTCGAGTCCATGGAATATTTTATATGTTGACACAAGTTGCGGAAAAAAGACAATTTATTTTTTATTTTTATTGTTTTTGCACAAAGTTGTCACTAAATGATATATTGCTCAAACATGCCATGGGCATATGTGTAATTACACCCCAAAATACATTCTGTTGCTTCTCCTGAGTACGGGGATACCACATGTGTGAGACTTTTTGGGAGCCTAGCCGCGTACGGGACCCCAAAAACCAAGCACCGCCTTCAGGTTTTCTAATGCCGCGTACACAAGATCATTTTTCCCGTCGGGAAAAATTACATTTTTCCCTTTGGACGAGAAAAACGATCGTCTGTGGGCTTTTTGATGTTTTTCCCGACGAGAAAAACGGCATTAATCACGACGAGAAAAATTAGAACATGCTCTAATTTTTCTCGTCATGATTCCTGTCATTTTTTTCCGCTGCAGTTTTCCCATAGGGAAACACTGCCACGGAGCCCACACACGGTCGTTTTTCTCGTCAAGAGAAAAAAAGATGGGAAAAACGGCCGTGTGTGGGGGAACAAGCCGTTCCCTCATTTTTCCCGTCATGATTCACGGCGGTGTTTTCACCGCCGTGAATCACGATCGTGTGTACGCGGCATAAGGGTGTCAATTTTTGATTTCACTTCTCACTAGACATGTGCACACTGAAATATTTCGTTTCGGAATTTCGTTTTCATCCAAAAAATAAATTTATTTAGTTACTCCCGAAATTCGTTTTTATTTATTTCGTTTTTCGTTAAAAATTGCATTCGTCCGAAAATCTGAATTAATTAAGGTCGAATCTGTCATTGAAGGCTTATGGTGTCTGTCGAATGTTCAAAGAAGATTCGACGGAGCAGCGAAACTGTACGACTCTGCAATCATACATTTCCGGTCGAATGTTCCGCCCACAAGCAGTGATCTTTTCTCTCTATGTCGAATCTTTTCTCTCTATAATGTCGAATCTTTTCTCTCTATAATGTCAAATCTTTCCTCTCCTATGTCGAATCTTTCCTCTCCTATGTCGAATCTTTCCTCTCCTATGTCGAATCTTTCCTCTCCTATGTCGAATCTTTTCTCTCCTATGTCGAATCTTTCCTCTCCTATGTCGAATCTTTCTCTCCTATGTCGAATCTTTCCTCTCCTATGTCGAATCTTTCCTCTCCTATGTCAAATCTTTTCTCTCCTATGTCGAATCTTTCCTCTCCTATGTCGAATCTTTCCTCTCCTATGTCGAATCTTTCCTCTCCTATGTCGAATCTTTTCTCTCCTATGTCGAATCTTTCCTCTCCTATGTCGAATCTTTTCTCTCCTATGTCGAATCTTTCCTCTCCTATGTCGAATCTTTCCTCTCCTATGTCGAATCTTTTCTCTCTATAATGTCGAATCTTTTCTCTCCTATGTAGAATAATCTTGGACTAATAGAGTTAAGGTTAGGCACATTCGACCACAGGTTCGATAGACACAGATTGTTATTGTCAGCGTCACGTCGAATCTCCTATCTATATCGAACTGTTGTAGCAACGAAAACGAAAATAAAGCATTTGTTTATGTCGGATCTTTCGGTTTTCGGATTCTGTGCTTTCGTTTTCGTTTGTTAAAACGATAACGAAAATAGCTGAAATTCGGACGAAAATGCATTTGGACGAAAACGAATGCACATGTCTACTTCTCACTGCCTATCACAGTTTCGGAGGCTATGGAATGGCCAGATGGCACAAAACCCCCGCAAATGACCCCATTTTGGAAAGTAGACACCCCAAGCTATTTGCTGAGAGGTATGGTGAGTATTTTGCAGATCTCGCTTTTTGTCACTCAAAAAAAAAGAAATAATGTCTTTCTTCATTTTCAAAAACAAATGAGAGCTGTAAAATACTCACCATGCCTCTCAGCAAATAGCTTGGGGTGTCTACTTTCCAAAATGGGGTCATTTGGGGGGGTTTTGTGCTATTTTGGCATTTTATGGCCTTCAAAACTGATAGGTAGTAAGGAGTGAAATGAAAAATTTGTGCCTAGAAATCCTGAAGGCGGTGCTTGGTTTTCGGGGTCCCGTACGCAGCTGGGCTCCTAAAAAGTCCCACACATGTGGTATCCCCGTACTCAGGAGAAGCAGAAAAATGTATTTTGGGGTGCAATTCCACATATAACCATGGCATGTGTGAGCAATATATCATTTAGTGACAACTTTTTGTAATTTTTTTTTTTTTTTGGTCATTATTCGATCACTTGGGACAAAAAAAAAATATTCAATGGGCTCAACATGCCTCTCAGCAATTTCCTTGGGGTGTCTACTTTCTAAAATGGGGTCATTTGGGGGGGGGGTTGTGCTATTTTGGCATTTTATAGTCTTCAAAACTGTGATAGGTAGTGAGGAGTGAAATCAAAAATTTGTGCCCTTAGAAATCCTGAAGGCGGTGCTTGGTTTTCGGGGCCCGTACGCGGCTAGGCTCCTAAAAAGTCCCACACATGTGGTATCCCCGTACTCAGGAGAAGAAGCAAAATGTATTTTGGGGTGCAATTCCACATATAACCATGGAATGTGTGAGCAATATATCATATAGTGACAACTTTTTGTATTTTTTTTGTCATTATTCAATCACTTGGGACAAAAAAAAAAAATTAAATGGGCTCAACATGCCTCTCAGCAATTTCCTTGTGGTGTCTACTTTCCAAAATGGGGTCATTTGGGGGGGGGGTTTGTACTGCCCTGCCATTTTAGCACCTCAAGAAATGAGATAGGCAGTCATAAACTAAAAGCTGTGTAAATTCCAGAAAATGTACCCTAGATTGTAGACGCTATAACTTTTGCGCAAACCAATAAATATACGCTTATTGAATTTTATTTACTAAAGACATGTGGCTGAATACATTTTGGCCTAAATGTATGACTAAAATTGAGTTTGTTTGATTTTTCTTATAACAAAAAGTAGAAAATATCATTTTTTTTCAAAATTTTCTGTCCTTTTCCGTTTATATCGCAAAAAATTAAAATTGCAGAGGCAATCAAATACCATTAAAATAAAGCTCAATTTGTGGGAAGAAAAGGACGCAAATTTTGTTTGGGTACAACATTGCATGTCCGCACAATTTCCAGTTAAAGCAGCGCAGTGCCAAATTCTGAAAACACCTCTGGTCCTTTAGCTACAAAATGGTCTGGGGCTTAAGTGGTTAATAACAGTATTCTATTCTATTCCATCTCAGAGCAGGAGGTCGCGGGCCACATCAGAAGGCTTCACGGGCCAAATGTGGCCCCCAGCCCACTGTTTGAGCACCCCTGCTTTAGAGTCTTGATGAGGTTTAGTCTGTTTCCCCATAAAAGTTAAAAGAAACAACTGATCCATGCATAGAGTGATACTGGCAAAACACAGACAAAGCTGACATACAGAAATACAGGATTAGGTAAGTTTTATTCAGATTACTCTCACTGTTATCCTGATTGATTTTTGAGCCAGATGCCTCAGCATACTGTTTCATCACCAGGACCACCTCCTTAGCCTCCTCCATCCAAGAGATGAAAACATTCACATCATCAGCATAGGCCACTACCCTAGGCTCATCACCAATGCCCAAAGGCACTCCACACAACGTCCAGCTCTCTAGCATCCTGATGAGGGGATCAGTTGTGAATGTACAGTGGGGCAAAAAAGTATTTAGTCAGCCACCAATTGTGCAAGTTCTCCCACTTAAAAAGATGAGAGAGGCCTGTAATTGTCATCACAGGTATACCTCAACTATGAGAGACAAAATGTGGAAACAAATCCAGACAATCACATTGTCTGATTTGGAAAGAATTTTCTTTGCAAATTATGGTGGAAAAATAGGATTTTTTCCTCACGTAAAATCCTTTTCTCTGAGTCCATGGACCGACACAGCTTCTCTATTGACAAAGTGGGTATTATCCGTTAATTAGGAGTGACTAGGCAGAAAACTTGTAAAAAGTGTTGCATCACACCTTCTACAGTACCGCCCAGGGGGCGGACCCTCTGGGTATATCTCCTCAGTCTGCATCTCGCAGATCAGTTCGTCAAAAAGCAGTACAAACTTAAAAGGGGGGGGGGTGGGTGCTGTGTCGGTCCATGGACTCAGAGAAAAGGATTTTACGGTGAGTAAAAAATCCTATTTACTCTTTCGTTCATGGACCGACACAGCTTCTCTATTGACAAAGTGGGACGTCCCAAAGCAGTGTCAGAGAAAAACGAAGGGGTGGTAACAGCATAAAAATAAACTTCACCCCAAACACAAAACAGCACTCCTCCAACGGAGGAGTTGCAACTCTAAACAGCCACTTGCAAAACCTTGCGGCCGAAAGAGGCATCTGAAGATGCACCTACATCAACTTTGTAGAATTTTGTGAAAGTGTGAGTGGACGACCAAGTCGCCGCTTTACATAATTGGGAAACAGACGCTTGATGTCGGAAAGCCCAAGAGGCACCTATTGCCCTGGTCGAATGCGCCGTGACAGGAAAGGGGGGCGCTTGACCCTTTAAGGCGTAAGCCTGGATTACTATCTGTCGGATCCACCTAGAGATGGTGGCCGACGAGACTGCTTGGCCCTTCTTGGGACCAGCCACCGAAACAAACAGTGAGTCTGACTTCCGGAACAGGGAAGTAGCAGATAGGTATACTCTCAAAGCTCGGACAATGTCCAAGGAATGCAACGCTGACTCCTTAGGATTCGACGGATGAGGACACAAGGATGGAAGTACAATGTCTTCGTTGAGATGAAAAGCCGAAACGACCTTCGGAAGAAAGGAAGGCTGCGGCCGCAGCACCACCTTATCCTTGTGAAAAACCAAATAGGGAGCCTTGCAGGACAAGGCTGCCAGCTCAGAGACTCATCTAACTGACGTAACAGCCACCAAAAAGACCACTTTCTGAGAAAGTGTCAACAGGGGAATATCTCTAATATTCTCAAACGGTGCCTTCTGAAGCACTGAGAAGACCGGGTTCAAGTCCCACCGAGGTAGCGGGGGACGGACCGGAGGGGCCACATGTCGAACCCCCTGCACAAAAGTACTCACGAGAGAGTGAGCCGCCAGGGGTCGCTGAAAAAAGACAGCCAGGGCAGATATCTGTCCCTTAATCGTACTTAGGGCAAGCCTTTGGTCCACCCCATGCTGTAAAAACAGCAGGATTCTGGAAACCAAATAGGTACGCGGATGCCATTTCATTTCCTCACACATGGAGATGTAGGCCTTCCAAGTGCGGTGATAAACCTTCCTAGAGGACGGTTTTCGAGCACTTCTCATCGTAGAGATTACTGAATCTGACAGGCCCCGGTCTCTCAGTACCTGGTTCTCAACAGCCATGCCGTTAAAGCCAATGACTGTAAAGCAGGATGGAGTATGGGACCTTGCGATAGCAGGTCCTTCCGTAGTGGTAGGCGCCAGGGGACGTCTGCTACCAGACGTACTAGATCGGCGTACCAAGGACGCTGAGGCCAATCTGGAGCAATTAGGATCATTGGAATTCCCTCTGCCTCCACTCTGCGGAGCAGAAGAGGAAGAAGCCTTAAGGGAGGGAAGGCATAGATTAGCCGATACTGACCCCATGATGCCACCAACGCGTCCGTTGCGTCTGCCCATGGGTCTCTTGACCGGGCCACAAACCTCAATACCTTCCGATTGAGTCGGGAAGCCAGAAGATCTACGTCTGGTGTGCCCCATCTTTGGCAGAGGAGTTGGAACACCTCCGGGTGTAAGGACCATTCTCCCTGGTCCAGCATCTGGCGGCTCAGGTAGTCCGCCTGACAGTTTTCCACACCCGGAATGTACAAGGCCGACAGTGCCGGTATGCTCCTCTCTGCCCACTTCAGGATGCGAGCGACCTCCGATGCTGCAGCTGAGCTTCTTGTTCCTCCTTGATGATTGACATATGCCACTGCTGTGGCGTTGTCTGACTGGATCCTGAATGGACGCCCTTGCAGCCTCTGAGACCATTTGAAGAGGCACAGCCTGATCGCCCGGATTTCCAGGACATTGATCGGCAGGAGGGCTTCCTCTGGGGTCCAGCGACCTTGCACCGACTGAACACCCCAGACTCCCCCCCAACCTGTAAGGCTGACGTCCGTCGTGATCACTATCCAGTAAACCGGAAGAAATTACTTCCCGACCATAAGAGCCGGTGCTGTCAGCCACCATACCAGGTATCTCCTGACTAGGTGGCTCACTCGGATTTGATAATCCAGAGATGAAGGGCATCTGTTCCATCTGGACAGAACTTCCTTCTGTAACACTCGAGTGTGGTATTGAGCATATGGGACCGCCTCGAAGGAGGCTACCATGAGGCCCAACACTCGCATGCAAAAACGGAATGACGACCAATTCCTGGAAGTCAGCAGCCGTACTGCAGCCCGGAGGGTCTGCAACTTCTCACAGGGAGGAATACCTTTGCCTCTGAGGAATCCAGAATCAACCCCAGGTACACTAGGCATTGAGTGGGCACCAATACTGACTTTTGCGTGTTTAGTATCCAACCACAGTCTCGAAGAGTCTGACAGGTAATAGACACGCTTACCTCTAATTCTGAGTTTGAAGGGGCCTTCAGTAGAAGGTCGTCCAAGTAGCCCATGATAGCGAAACCCCGCTTTCTTAGAAGTGCCAAACCTCTGGTGTCTGGAGTATATGGGGACATGCAGGTATGCGTCCTTGATGTCCAAGGAGGCCAGAAAGTCCCCCGGATGGAGAGCGGTGACTACAGATCGAACCGACTCCATCCGAAATCTTTGTACTTTCACAAAGCAATTGAGGGCTCTGAGATCCAAGATTGGACGAACCCCCTCCTTCTTCGGCACAATGAACAGATTTAAGTAAAAATCCTGACCCCGTTCCTGTTCCGGAACTGGAATAACTACCCCGCATTCCAGTAGACCCTGGACCGCCCCATACAAGGCCTCCCGACGGGTCGGTAGTAGCTGGAGATTGGAGGTGATGAATTTGTCCGGTGGACAAGAGAGAAATTCTATCTTGTAGCCTGAGGAGATTACTTTGCAAACCCACCTGTTGGAGACTATAGCTGTCCACTGAGTCGCGAATTTGCAAAGACGTCCCCCCACCCGAGAGCTGGGTGGGGGCGGACCTTCATGCGGACGCAGATTTGTCCGCAGGCTTGTTGGGTCTGCGGGACCAAGGACGCTTTTGTCCTTGGGCAGGCGCTTTATCGGCCTGGGGTCTTTTCCCTGTCGCCCTAGGGGGACAAAAAAACGCTTGCGTGCAGTAAAGGAGGGCCCTTGCCCTTGGCGTGGCCCCTTACCCTTGCTAGTTTGGGGAAGCAAAGTGCTTTTACCTCCTGTGGCATCCTTGATGATGTCATCCAGAGAAGCTCCAAAAAGTCTGTCGCCCTTAAAAGGCAGATCCAACAGGGCTTTCTTGGAAGTCTGGTCCGCAGACCAGCCCTTTAGCCAGATCAGGCGGCGTATTGCTACTGCATAAACTGAAGCTTTTGACAGCAGGGGAATAGTATCCATGTCTGACTTGCAGACAAACTTAAGGCCCTGGACCAACTGGTCGGCCAAAGTTATCTCATTAGGAGGAGCATCTCGCTCCTTTAACCCCTGGAGTAGCAATTTTGCCCATTCAGTAAGTGTCTGAGACACTAGGGCCCCCGCCAATGCCGGGCGTACTGCCGAGCCTACCACTGAGTATAGGTAGCGAGCGAGTGCTTCAGCCTTCTTATCTACAGGGTCCTTGAAAACAGGAGCCCCTTCTACTGGAATAGTGGTGGCTCTATTAAGTCTGGACACCGGAGGGTCCACTATAGGGGGAGAGGTCCATTTCTTCAGAAAACTCTCCTCAAAGGGGTACCATACCGCAAACCTCTTTGGGGCTGTAAAGACCCTCAGTGGGTTCTCCCATTCCTTGTATAACAGTTTGTCAAAATAAGACACACAAGGGAACACCTTAGCAGTGCGGGCAGGTTTACGAAACCCAAAGGGGACTGGAGTGTCTGCTTCTTCTGCAGTATTTTCCAACTTTAGCGTATCCCGCACTGCAGTAATAAGGTCAGATACCAAAGCCGTCTCGCGTACTGACCTGGATTTGGAGTCACCCTCACTGTCCGATCGGTCACGGTCTGCAGTCTCTGATGCGTCCGAATCTGGGCCATGAGCCATAGCTGGTTCTGCATCAGAATTATCCCCGGAAGATTGCAGGGGACGGGGGCGTTTACTACCCCCTGTATTCCCGTGTGCTGCTTCCACCCTGGCAGCAAACGCCTCTAGGATTGCCGACATAGCGTTCATAGACACCTCAGGGGCACCAGCTGCTAAATCTGGTGTTTCAGGGGAGAAGACATCTGGCTCAGATTCCATGCTGACCACACGCTGACACCCACAGGGCTCCAAGCAAGATATCAATAGGCCACCCTCCTGTGCTGCAGAGATGCTGGGTTACCCAGAGAACTCACCACCCTGAACCGGTACTGCTATGCTGCTGTGTGCTGCGCCTGTGATGCTGTCCCACTGCTGCTGTGTCAGTCTGCTTCTTTTATCAGCACTTCCTGTGTGAATTTTCGCGCCAGTGTAATACACCCTAGAGGCCAGAGACTCTCGCAAAATGGCCGCCAAAAACGTCTGTATGGAAGATAATGTGGGCTCTAAGAAAATGGCTGCCGAGCCAAAGATAGAGGCCAAGCAACCGTAGCCCACAAAAAGATGGCTGCAATATATACATACAGGGTCGACAAACATGGCCGCCGATCAGTTGATAGGGGCCAGTGGGTGTGGACTACAAGAAAATGGCGCCGAAACCACAGGAAGATGGCCGCCGGGCAGTCACTGGAGGCATTGTTGAGTCAGGAGGCATTTGAAGCCTTTCAAAACCTGCCATTCAAGTCTATGGTAACGTACCACAACCACACTGGCATACGGCTGTGGCGCATTTGCGGCACGGTTATGGCACATTAGTACAATGAGAATTTTAGCTGGTTGTTGAGGAGCAGGCCTGGGAAGCCGGCTGCCCCAGTCCTTAACAACTGATGAGTCATCAGTTGTCAGCTGAATGTAAAAACAAGAGTTTCCGGCAATAAAAAAATTGGCGAAAAAACAGCATTGGGGTCCCTCCCATCCATACCAGACCCTTACCCGAGCATGCAGCCCAGCAGCTCAGAAAAAGGGAAGGGATGAGTGAGTGCCCCCCACAACCATACCAGGCCACATGCCTGAATATGGGAGGGATGCTTTGGAGCAGGTCATCTCCCTTTCCTGACCTGCCGGGCTGCATGCTCATTTTTTCACCAATTGTTTTATAGCCGGCAATGCTTCGGTTGTTATGGATACAGCATCTGGCTCCCCAGCCCGCTCCTTAGAACTAGCTATTGTAGGCATTTGTGGTACCGTTTTAACAAGCCAAAAGCTATTGTCAACCGCACCGCAAACCTGCATAGTGCATTTGGGGGAGCATTTTTAATGCTCATTAAATGCTTATCAACCTGCACCTATTAACATGCATTAACGCTATAGAAACATTTGATAAGCATTAGCAGTTTGAGCAACTGTGGATTTGCCCTAATACACAGAGTACTGTACAGTGCCATTGCTTTATACAGCCAATCAGCCAGGAGACGGGTGACTGGCAGGAGACGGTTGTCTGGCAAAGGTGACAGTTACTCTAGTAGTGGTGGGGGTTAAGTGCTTGACATCTCCACTAGCAGCCAGTTCCCCACTCTTTAAAACCGGACCTGCAGCACAGAGCACTTAGGGACCTAGCCCGGAGTCACGGAAGAGAGTATGTAGAGGGGATCTGGGAGAAGAGAGCAAGCATGGAGGTTGGAGAAAGATAGAGCATTTCCAGTATCCCATAGCAACCATGGGATCTGTCACTGGGGAAAAGCTGTCTAAACTAGATTGGTGGATTCCTATACAGGTTCAGGGGTACTGGCCTGAAAATGGCACACATCTTGGAGTGGTGTCCTCAAAAAGTGTCTGAAGTATACTGTACAAGTGTCATCAGGTAACAGAGTCAGAAAAGAGAGCAAGGAGTTAACAGTATCATTGCAGATCGCTTCTAAGTCCGAGAGTCCTGCCTTAATGTTAACTGTCACATTACTGTAGCTCCCAGCCTGAAGTTCAGGCAATAGCGTATGCAGTTCCACTTGTCTCCCCGCATGGGTGCCCAAGTTATGCCCAGACGTATAGCAGAGACCTCAAAGGACACTCCTGATGCACACCTGAGACAACCTCCATCTTGAGAATGGATTTTAAGGTTTTATTAAATCTTTTGACCAGCCCACCTGTCTGTGGGTGATAGAGAGACCTACCCAATTGTTTGATCTTAAACAGATTGCATAGGTCTGCTCTGCCTTGGTCCATCAGAATTTCCTTAGGGAATCTGGTTTCTGAGTACATATTAAATAATTCTTGGGCAATCACTTTGGAGGAGGTCTTCCTCAGAGAGACCACGTCTGTATAACTCAGTAGAGAGGCTCAACCATGGGGTAATAGCTCCCCTCAATCGCTAGTGTAAACAAGCCCTTAGAATGTAAAGCTAAAAATGACCCCCTCTTCCCAGTAGAAATCATCCCTACTAAGCCATACAGTACAGATCTCCCCTAACATGCCTAAATCCTCCTCCTAGCCTGCCCCCTCGGACCACCCCAGCACAAACTCCTCAGTACAGACCCTTCTCCAACACAGATCACTCAGCAAAGACTCACCCCCCAGCACAGACTGACACCTCCCCTCCCCACAGACTCACCCCCAGCACAGACTGATCCCTCCCCTTAGCACAGACTCACCTCCCAGCACAGTGTCACGTACCTGATGGATGAGCCTGACGTGTAGGGGGAAGGCTTCCTCATACAACCCCGGTTCACTGATGTTGCAACAGTGGCCGCAAGAGACTGGCGGTGTATGGGTGCCTGGATTGTCTTCCGTGCAGAGGATGTGTCACCAGGATAGACCAGCAGGTTTAAACGGCAAGTGTTGTCAGTTCAGCTGATGCAGCAGGAAACAGAAACAGGAAACAGGCTGGTAGGTGCAGAGCTAAGGAGACACTGAATGCGTAATCAGACAAGCTGGGTTTGGTAACAGACGATCAGATGCACATATAAAGGACAGGCAGAGAATGATCAGGATGCTGGCAAAGTTCGGCAACAGGATATCAGGCAGGTAAGAGGTATGCAGAGTCAATAAGGCAGAACAAGCCGGGTCAAACACAGGAATCAGATCAGGATCTCAGGAACAGGTTTCACACAGTACAAGCTGCAGATCAAACAGCAAAGACACAGTGCTGCTGCAGCACTTAAATAAGTCTGGAGCCAATCACTGCAATGACTTTGTACTATTGTTAACCCCTAGATAACCACTGCACTGGGTAACTCCATGACACACAGACTGACCCCTTAGCACAGACTCACCCCCCAGCACAAACCCCTCAATAAAGACTCTCCTTCTCCCCAGCACAGACCCCCCTAGAACAGACCCCTTAGTCAAGCGTACCCCCCAGCACCAACCCCTCAGTACAGACTCCCCCATCACAAACCCCCTAGTACAGCCCTCCCAGCACAAACCCCTCAGTACAGACTTCCCCCAGCACAAACCCCCTAGTACAGCCCTCCCTAGCACAGATCCTTCAGTACAGACTCCCCCCAGCACAAACCCCCTAGTACAGCCCTTCCAGCACAAACCCCTCAGTACAGATTCCCCATTGCAGCCAGAAATGAAGACAGACGTGGTTTTTGTTTTCATCCAGCCGTATTGTATTAGTGTGGCTTATAACATTCAAGTGACAGTAACACCAACATTTTTAGAAAAAAAAAAATCAAAACTAGAATCACTGAGTTGGAAAAAGGATCACCCCCCTTATGTCAGTATTTTGTTGAACCACCTTTTGCTTTAATTACAGCCTTTAGTCTGTTGGGATATGTCTCTACTAACTTTGCACATCTAGACCTTGCAATATTTGAGTAACTACCGCTGGATAAAACAAAAAATGTGTCTGTCTTAATTTCAAGCTGCAAAACAACAAAATGTGATTCTTTTAAAGGGGAGAGGGTAATGCTTTTCTATACCGACTGTATATATATCTATATATATTTATATATAGATAGATATATCTATCTATAGATATATATATCTATATATTGATATATGTATGTAGTGGGGCCCACCCCTCTCACCCTTTCTTCTTCTTGGCTTGCTGTCTTGTCTAGGGGAACCTGGGAGGAGGGATGAGATCCACCACAGCCTATGTCCTCTTCTGGATAGAGGTGAAGGCCCGAATATATTTCTTACCATCGGGTCGTGTGTATAACCCAGGGTCAAGTCTTTCCTCGATATGACCCCCCTTTGCTCCCAGTAACCGGAGTTCCACACCACTGAAAAGGTCCAACACTTATTTATTTCTTAGCAGCAAATAAATCGTCATTCAGCACAGACAGGTTGTGACCAACGAACAGTTCAGTATAGGTGGGTCAAGGCACAATCCTTAATCAAACTGAACCATTGAGATATCACCAACGGTTATGGCGCACAGTGGCGATAAATGTACTTCTTTCCTTTTCTCGAGTCTCTACCAGCAACTCTAATGAACATGAAACAGGAGAAACAGGAGTTACCTTCTTCTAGCTGCGGCCCCTGTTAGAGGGAAGACATCCTTCCGAGAGAGTTACCGGAGGCCCCACCGTCACCGGCAATGCTGCACCGGGCTGTTCGGAAGGGTTACACTCCCCGGCCTCCTCGTCTCAGATTCGGGCGCCCAACACCTTAGGGCCCCTCGGACTCCTCCACCCCAGGCCTCCTCTGTAGTACCTCACCCCAGGCTAAAGGTGCCTGGGATGGACTCCATCACCCGCTCCGGCCAGGTCAAGGGCACCTGGGCCCGGAACTCCGGAACGCCAGCACCCAGGCTAAAGGTGCCTGGGCGCGGGCGCGTCATCCGACTCTGAACCCGGTGTCCAGGGCATCCGCCCCTTTTATCTCCTCTCCCTTTGCGTCACGGCAGGTTCCCCGCCCTGCCATACCAGCGCCAGGAAAGGACAAAAAAGGATGCAGTCTTTTGGTGGGAGTTCAACTCCGGCCCAGGGCAGCAACGCCACCTGCAGGCCACAGGGAACCTCACACCACCAGAGTCCTCCAAGGACCATAAAATGGTCCCAGATCCCCCCTAAATTCACATACCCGCTACATCTATTTAAATACAGTACATTATTATTTATGCACATAATATTAACCACTTGCCAACCGCCTACCGCAGGTATACTGTGGCAGGTTGGCTCTTTTGTATGAAACGACATACCTGTATGTCATTTCATGCAATAGACAGAGGGGGAGCCAATCAGGGAGTCTGGCAGATGCAATATCCACTGGGACAAACCGATCATTCCCCAGAGAAGCAGAACGGTAAACTGTCTATGTAAACAAGGCTGTTCTGACAGGGGAGAACAAAGAGATCTTGTGTTCCTGCTAAGTCAGAGCAAGTCAGAGCAATCCCCACAAAGCTATAAAGCACTCCCTAGGGACACACTTAAAGTGGTTGTAAACCCTATAAAAAAAAGAAAAAAAACCTCCAAGACAAAGGCATAATGAATTAGTATGCATAGCATACAGAATAGGAAAACACAGTAGGGGAGCCCCCCATAGCATACTAGCTCATTATAAATTACTTACCTCACATTGAAGCCCCCGCAGCAGTCCTCATACCCCCTAAGGCCGGCGACATCTCTCCCGGGTGTTACTTCTGGGTATCGCGGCTCCGGCGCTGAGATTGGCCGGAGCCGCAATGACGTCACTCCTGTGCATGCGCGCGGGAGCCGCCGGTAATGGTAAACTGACTGAAGCAATGGCACATACGTGCCATTGCTTCAGTTTGCTTTAGTGCGCATGTGCCGATGGCATCGGCACATACAGGGGACAGGGGATATCACCTAAACCGTGCAGGTTTAGGAAATATCCTGGGTAGCTACAGGTAAGCCTTATTATAGGCTTACCTGTAGCATAAAGTGGTTGTAAAGGGTTTACAGCCACTTTAAACCTTTGATCGCCCCTGGTGTTAACCCCTTTCCTGCCAATGTCATTAGTACAGTAACAGTGCATATTTTTAGCACTGATCACTGTAATAATGTCACTGGTTCCCTCAAAAGTGTCAGCTAGGTGTCCGATGTGTCCACTGCAATGTTGCAGTTCCGCTAAAAATCGCTGATCCCCACCGTTACTAATAAAATAAAAAATAAATAAAAATAACATAAAAATATCCCGCAGTTTGTAGATGCAATAACTTTTGCACAAACCAATTGATATACCGGTAAACTGAATTGGATATTTTTTTTATCAAAAATATGTAGCAGAATACATATTGGCCTAAATTGATGAAGACATTTTTTTTATTTTTTATTATTGGACGTTTTATAGCAGAAAATATTATTTTTTTTCAAAATTTACGCTATTTTTTTATTTCTAGCACAAAAAAAAACACAGAGGTGATCAAATAGCACCAAAAGAAAGCTCTATGTGCGGGGGGAAAAGGGACATCAATTTTATTTTGGTGCAATGTTGCACGACCGCGCAATTGTCAGTTAAAATAACGCAGTGCCTTATCGCAAAAAATGGCCTGGTCATTAAGGGGGTGAAACCTTCCAGGGCTGAAGTGGTTAATAAAGTCCCAAATATTTGTGAACCAGTTCAATGCTGACAGACTTTCTGTGCTGCAGATGTCAATAATTTTCATGCTCACTCCACACATGTGTGCTTTTACCAATGATCAACACAAAAAACTGTTCTCAACCACCACACAAAATGCTCACCTCACCAGTAGACCTATATATATTTAAAGGTAGAAACAAGAGACAGGTCCCTGATAGGCATCCTGCTTATCATAACTGAAAATGGTAATCAAAAAGAGAAAACTTTCTATAGTGTAGTAAATGCTTATTTAATCCTCAAACTCCATAAAACCACACTCATATATAAAACAGAGTCTCACATATTGTAGCTTTACAATATACTCAACTTCCGGGTTCGGCTCTGGACCAGAAGTAAAGCCACCCAGCTCTGCCCGACGCGTTGCACTAGACTTCTTCAGGGTTAGCCATACCATATGGGCATTTTAATAAATATGATTGTATTTTATTACATCCACATCACTCCTGACCACAGAGAAATCCCAACCTGCACCAAAAGACCAGAGTATTACAAATATTACAAATATATATTAAACTGACATTGCTGTTTGTATTCCAAGAGTCCAAGAGTATTTGCTAAAATCAATAAAATATTGAACAAGACAGCAGAGGCTAAAACTATTTACTGGCACCAATCTACATTTAAAAATCATTTAATCATGAAATTGGAATTATGATAAAGAAACTAATTCAATTTAATTCCTAGTAAGCTGAGTAGTCCCCATAGACACTACAAACACAGTCTGTTATTTATGTTGTTGTCGGCACGATAATTAGTACTAAAGTACTCACCTGACAATATTTGCAGCTCCTGGGGTAAGGATAATAATATTCACACAAGACAAATCCCCAAGAAAATACCATATTACATAAAAAAGAGCCTGGAAATTTCTTGCTGTAAAAGGAAGACATTCAAAAATCAGCGTAAGGATTAGATGTGATATCGGACGGCTGAGACCCATCATACCTCTGCAGCTCAGAGCAACTCAACCTAAGTCTAATTCAGTGCTGTTCCTCTACCATCATAACAGGTACACATAACCATTAGATCCTTCAGCTTCTGTTATCTCAACATACTTACATACTCAGGGCCGACTTTAAGGCAGGGCAAAAGGGGCAGCTGCCCTGGGCCCTGTCATTGTTGTGGGGCCCAAAGCAGCTGCCTCATACTTGCCAACTATCCCAGTTTAAATTACCTTGTCCCTTGAAGTTTTAGTCCTGTGCTGTGTCCTGATATCTCAGTGTGAATTGCTGCTACTAATGCTGTCCAGCTCTGCCCTATTGTCGTGTACAGATGACTCACCTGCAGACCCTGTGTTTACATGTAAATAACCGTCATTCATATGTAAATAACGGAAGCATTCATATGTAAATAGCGGCTGCATTCATATGTAAATAGCCGAGGCCGGCAACATTCATATGTAAATAAAGGAGTCATTCATATGTATATCATGTCCCTCTGCAGTGAAGAGATGATGTGCTGTAACCTCTAGCAACAAATCAGTGAGCAGTATTACTGTACAGTAATCTCTAGCAATCAATCAACAAGAAGAAATCATGTGCTGTAACCTCTAGCAACCAGTCAGTAAGTGGTAATGATACGCTGTAACCTCTGGCAACCAATCGCAATCACTGCCTGATCTGATACAGTAAACTGATTTTAAGTCTAGCTGATATTTATTTCATGTCTCAGAGCACGTGGAGAGTGAAATTGCATGGGGGGGGGGGCAAGAATTTTTTTGCCCAGGGTCCAATAAACATTAAAGACAGCCCTCTACATACTAATACAATTTTGTAAAATGTTTAAAATAAATTTGTCACATACAGTATTAAGCAAAATCAGTGTTATAGGAAAGACTGATGGAATACGAGAGACACTTCATTCTTACTGTTTTTGATGAATTAGCAGTGGAAGATAATCAGTGTAATATTTACATATCTGAAAACTTTGCAGAAAGATTTAAGGGGCAGCATGGCGGTTAAAAGGCTAATTGGGTCATACATTTACATGTCCTGGGTTTACCTTCCACCAGAGAGATTATCTACACATCTAACCCAAGGTTTCCACCACATGCTGTGACCATTTGGTGAGACAACAATTGATCTACTGCTGGAGTTTGAGAGTAATTCCAGGCAAGCAAAATGAAAAAAATCTTTGTTTGTTTGGGTTTCTTGCCAAAATATAGTGATAGGATTGGTGTCTGACGAAATGGATATGGAGTATGGTGGGGAGTGGGACCTATCTAGACATGTGCACAACATAAAAATTTGTTTAGTTTGGTTTTGTTTCTGTGCGTTTCCGTTGATTCGTAATTTCATAAGACATGAGTTATCGTATTCAGACTTTTTCGTATTTCCGTAAGGGTTATTTTTCTGTTGATTCGTTTTTCCGTTAGTCTAATTTTCGTTGATTCGAAATTGGTATTTACGTTATATTTTATATTCGGCCGTGTTCGTATTTTTGTAAGAACTATATTTTCGTTGATTTGCAATGATTCATATTTTCGTGTCTAATTTCCATTGATTGGAAAATCGTACAGTGCAACCTACACAACCACAACCTATCTGGACTGTGGATGGAATGCACTGCAGTCTAACACAGAAAAACACACAAGGGAATAAGAAACAAGCTCATTGGGGGAAGAGACAAACTCTTCAGGGGAAGGGACAAGCTTATTGGCCATTGGCCAACGTCCAGAACTAATTCAGAACTAACGAAATCGAATTTACGTTTTTTTGAATTTTCGTTGTTTTGATTTCCGTTTTCCGATGATTCGTAAAAAAAAATTTGTTCATTTTGATTTTCGTTAATATGGATCTTTGTTCGTTATTTTCGTTGTTTTGTTTTATGTTTTCCGAATATTCGTAATTTTGCTTTTTCGTTCATTTTGATTTTCGTTATTTTTTGATCTTTGTTCGGTATTTTCATTGTTTTTATGTTTTCGTTTTTTACTTTTTCGTATTTTGGCAGTTTAAAATTTACTAAATTCGTATTTTCGTTGTTTTCCATATTCGATCTTTTCAATAATTTGTTGTACGTTTGTAATTTTATCAAACCGTTCGTTTATTCGTATGTTTACTAATCAACGAATATAACGAATTTTGACGAGAAACAAATTCGTAACTAAACAAATTGCACATGTCTAGATATATCTTATCTGGGGATTGGGCCCTAACAACCTAGTCTGAAAATGTTATCATTTGGAGCACATTTTAAGTGCAGAAATTCTTGTTTTTTTATTTTCTATATATTGCCTATGGGAAGGCTTGGTTGCTCTGCACTATATTAAATTGCACATTTTATCTTACTTATTGGACATATATATTGGGTCGCCTGCCTTTACACGCACATGAACTTTACCGCCATCCAAGTCTTAGTCCGTAGGGTTCAATATTGAGTTGTCACACCCTTTGCAGCTATAACAGCTTCAACTCTTCTTGGGAAGGCCGTCCACAAGGTTTTAGGAGTGTGTCTATGGGAATGTTTGATCATTCTTCCAGAAGCACATTTGTGAGGACAGGCACTGATGTTGGACGTGAAGGCTTGGCTCACAATCTCCGCTCAAACTCATACCAATGATCTATCGGGTTGAGGTCAGGCCAGTCAAGTTTCTCCATCCCAAACTTTATGGACCTTCCTTTGTGCACTGGTCCAAATCATTTGGTGGAGGGGGGATTATGGTGTGGGGTTGTTTTTCAGGGGTTGGGCTTAGCCCCTTAGTTCCAGTGAAGGGAACTCTTAAGGTGTCAGCATACCAAGACATTTTGGGCAATTTCATGCTCCCAACTTTGTGGAAACAGTTTGGGGATGGCCCCTTCCTGTTCCAACATGACTACACACCAGTGCACAAAAGCAAGGTCCATAAAGACATGGATGAGCGAGTTTGGGGTGGAGGAACTTGACTGTCATGCACACAGCCCTGACCTCAACCTGATAGAACACCTTTGGGATGAATAAAAGTGGAAATTGCAAGCCAGGCCTTCTCACCCAACATCAGTGCCTTACCTCACAAATGCACTTCTGGAAGAATGGTCAAACATTCCCATAGACACACTCCTAAACATTGTGGACAGCCTTCCCAGAAGAGTTGAAGCTGTTATAGCTGAAAAGGGTGGGCCAGCTCAATATTAAAACCTACAGACTAAGACTGGGGTGCCATTAAAGTTCATATGTGTGTAAAGGCAGGTGTCCCAATACTTTTAACAATATAGTGTATATACATTATATATAGACTGGTGACAAAAGTATCTCTGTCCTATTGTTATTATCTCACATTCACAATGCCAAATAGCTAAGTCTGTGCTACAGTATGTGTGTAGAGGTTACCTTCCAGTATATCAGTAGGTGAACCTGTTTATTGCAATAGAATTTATATGAAGCTCCTATTATTCTCGGTTAGCCCTGTCCATTCTGTTCTGGAAACAGTGGCAGTGCATCCATAGTGGGGGCAGGAGCGCCGCCCCCTTTCTCCCCTGCACCGTCACTCAAGTCAACAATACATACATTCATGCCATCTGAATAACAGCAGTTGGTTGGTTTTTGGAAGTGTCTATCAAAGCCAGCTTCCAAATAGTTAACCAGGGGACGCACGGGCTGTGCATTCCCTGGTTAACACTGACACGCATCTCAGCCAATCAGGTTCACCGGGTCTGGTTACCGGTAACCTGATTGGCTGAAGCGACATCGAGGGCGGGAGAAGACATCGAGGATGGAAGAAGACATGAGGGAGCGTGGAGGAGGACGGCGCTGACCCGAGGAAGGTAAATGCCGGGCTGGGGACAAACTGGCTGAATTTGGGGAAAAACTGGCTGCATTTGGGGGGAAACTGGCTGCATTTGGGGACAAACTGGCTGTATTTGGGGACAAACTGGCTGCATTTGGGGACAAACTGGCTGCATTTGGGGACATTCTGGCTGCATCTGAGGGGAAACTGGCTGTATTTTCGGGACAACCTGGCTGCATTTGGGGACAAACTGGCTGTATTTGGGGGGAAACTGCCTGCATTTGGGGGGAAACTGCCTGCATTTGGGGACAAACTGGCTGCATTTAAGGGGGCAAACTGGTGGTGTTTGGGTACAGTGGCTGCGTTTAATGGGCACAGTGGCGGCAATTGATGTTTTTTTTTTCAGTTTGTTCGCGCCCCCCCAAAAATTTTGAGCACCAGCCGCCACTGTCTGGAAATCTATAGCTAGTTTTACCTCAGGGCTCAAGAACCAGCATAAGCTAGAACAAGGTTAGGCATCTTATGGTCTACAGGTAATTAAGGGTCTGGCTGCATTGCAGATTAGAAGCTACAAAAGACTAAGGTGCAGAGTAGATAGGCTGGCTTTGAGTTCCAGTACCACACCACATTTTCTGTTGGTGAGTAGGGATGAGCTCGGTGTTCGAGTCGAACATAGGTTCGACTCGAACATCGGCTGTTCGCGCGTTCGGCGAACAACGAACGATTTGGGCCGTTCGTGCCAAATTCGAGTGACGCGAACGGCCCACAATACACTGCGCCATCGCAGTGTAATCCCGGCGCTGTGATTGGCCAAGCATGCACTGTGACCCTGCATGCTTGGCCAATCACAGCGCCGGCAGCGAGGAGAGCAATGATTGGCCACAGGCAGGATGCCTGTGGCCAATTATAGCTGAGGGGGTTTAGTACACGCCCCACACTATAAAAGGCCGCCAGGGCGGCGGCCTCGTGTAGTGTGTTCCAGAGCAGGGAAAGTGAAGGATAGGCAGGGACAGTGTCAAATCCATTCTTTGCTAAACCTTGTGTGTAGGGACAGAGAAGGATAGGCAGGGAGAGTGTCAGTGTCATATTCTTTGCTAAACCTTGTGTGTAGGGAGAGAGAAGGATAGGCAGGGAGAGTGTCAGTGTCATATACTTTGATAAACCTTGTGTGCAGGGAGAGAGAAGGATAGGCAGGGGACAGTGTCAGTGTCATATTCTTTGCTAAACCTTGTGTGCAGTGAGAGAGAAGGATAGGCAGGGAGAGTGTCAGTGTCATATACTTTGATAAACCTTGTGTGCAGGGAGAGAGAAGGATAGGCAGGGGACAGTGTCAGTGTCATTGTTGCTAAGCCTCCTGCACATTATACACCTGAACTTAGCCTGTATTGCTGCTTTTTCCTGGTGTGTTACACCAACAGGATTTTGCGGCACTTACAGCGGGCGGAGTGTGCCTCCTGACCATATTACACCTGAACTTAGCCTGTATTGCTGCTTTTTCCTGGTGTGTTACACCAACAGGATTTTGCGGCACTTACAGCGGGCGGCGTGTGCCTCCTGACCATATTACACCTGAACTTAGCCTGTATTGCTGCTTTTTCCTGGTGTGTTACACCAACAGGATTTTGCGGCACTTACAGCGGGCGGAGTGTGCCTCCTGACCAATCCATATTACACCTGAACTTAGCCTGTATTGCTGCTTTTTCCTGGTGTGTTACACCAACAGGATTTTGCGGCACTTACAGCGGGCGGAGTGTGCCTCCTGATCATATTACACCTGAACTTAGCCTGTATTGCTGCTTTTTCCTGGTGTGTTACACCAACAGGATTTTGCGGCACTTACAGTGGGCGGAGTGTGCCTCCTGATCATATTACACCTGAACTTAGCCTGTATTGCTGCTTTTTCCTGGTGTGTTACACCAACAGGATTTTGCGGCACTTACAGCGGGCGGAGTGTGCCTTCTGACCATATTACACCTGAACTTAGCCTGTATTGCTGCTTTTTCCTGGTGTGTTACACCAACAGGATTTTGCGGCACTTACAGCGGGCGGAGTGTGCCTCCTGACCATATTACACCTGAACTTAGCCTGTATTGCTGCTTTTTCCTGGTGTGTTACACCAACAGGATTTTGTGGCACTTACAGCGGGCGGAGTGTGCCTCCTGACCATATTACACCTGAACTTAGCCTGTATTGCTGCTTTTTCCTGGTGTGTTACACCAACAGGATTTTGCGGCACTTACAGCGGGCGGAGTGTGCCTCCTGACCATATTACAACTGAACTTAGCCTGTATTGCTGCTTTTTCCTGGTGTGTTACACCAACAGGATTTTGCGGCACTTACAGCGAGCGGAGTGTGCCTCCTGATCATATTACACCTGAACTTAGCCTGTATTGCTGCTTTTTCCTGGTGTGTTACACCAACAGGATTTTGCGGCACTTACAGCGGGCGGAGTGTGCCTCCTGACCATATTACACCTGAACTTAGCCTGTATTGCTGCTTTTTCCTGGTGTGTTACACCAAAAGGATTTTGCGGCACTTACAGGGGGCGGAGTGTGCCTACTGACCATATTACACCTGAACTTAGCCTGTATTGCTGCTTTTTCCTGGTGTGTTACACCAACAGGATTTTGCGGCACTTACAGCGGGCGGAGTGTGCCTCCTGACCATATTACACCTGAAGTTAGCCTGTATTGCTGCTTTTTCCTGGTGTGATACACCAACAGGCATTTGCAGCACCTACAGCAGGCGTAGTGTGATTCCTGCAAAATATACTCCTGAAGCTAGGCCTTATTGCTGGTTTTCCCATTTCCCTGCAGGCCATCAGAATGTCTGGAAGGCAAACAAGGAGAGGCAGACAGTCAGGAGCCAATAAAAGAGGGCAAGCAGGCTCTGTGTCTAGAGACAACAGTGCTGGTCGTGGACGCGGTGCATCGCCATCAGCACATGGCCATGGGACACGCTTGTCCTTCTTTTCGGCAGCTAGACGTGTTGAGCCGCATTGGTAGAGTGGATGACCAAGCCCTCCTCATCCTCCTTATCCTCTCTCACCCAGGCTCAGGGTACTGGCAAAGCAGCTGCCAAAGCGTCCTCTTCCCTGGTATCAATGTCATCATCAGTCACTCCTTCCCTAGACCAACCATGTCCTCCTGAGGAGTCCCCCAAACTGTTTGAGCACAGTGTTGGGTACATGCTCCAGGAGGATGCCCAGCGTTTCGAAGGGTCTGATGATGATACCCAGCTAGAGGAAGGCAGTAGCGTGAGAGCAGCGAGAGGGGATGCTAAAGAAGGACACCAATCTGGCAGTCATGTTCCAGCAGCTGCAGCATACTGCCAGATTGGCTCCAGTGATGAGGAGGGAGGGGATGATGAGGTCACTGACTCCACGTGGGTGCCTAATAGGAGAGAGGAGGAGGAGGAGGAGGAGGAGGATGAGGAGGAGGCACATCTCCAACGAGGCAGGATGCCCTCGGGGGGCCAGCGTAAGGGCAGCACACCAACGGAATCTAACCGCAGAGCTCCGCCTGTGCAGGGCGCTGCCTCTACCCATTATTCAAAAAGTTCTTTGGTGTGGGCCTTTTTTTGAGTCGAGTGCATCAGATCGCACAGCTTCTGTTTGCAACATATGTCTCAAGCGTATATCGCGTGGCCAAAACATCACCCGCTTGGGCACCACATGCTTGACCAGACATATGTTGACCTGCCATGCAGCTCGTTGGCAAGCCTACCTTAAAGACCCACACCAAAGAACAAAGCGGACCTCTTCTTGCACCGCATCAGCTGGGATCTCCAACCCCACTATACCTTCAGTCCTCTCTGAAACCTGCTCTGAGAGGAATGAAGGTGTAGAAT
This sequence comes from Rana muscosa, assembly GCA_029206835.1. NCBI lineage: Eukaryota > Metazoa > Chordata > Amphibia > Anura > Ranidae > Rana > Rana muscosa. Next base: position 354,297,114 of record CM055118.1, read on the forward strand.
TAGGTGTGTCACAGCCAAGTACTTGCGGGCACTCTGCTAGCAGTACACCGACGTCCGATTCTAGCAGGCAAATTTCCCTGCCCCAGCTGCTGGACCGTCCAAAGAAGTTCACTCCCAGCCATCCACATGCCCAGAGGTTGAATGCTAGCTTGGCTAAATTGCTAGCGCTTCAACTGCTGCCTTTTCAGTTGGTAGACTCGGCCCCCTTCCGTGAGTTTGTGCAATGTGCGGTTCCTCAGTGGCAGGTTCCCAAACGCCACTTTTTCTCACGGAAGGCGATTCCGGCTCTCTACCGGCATGTGGAAGGCAATGTCTTGGCCTCGCTGGACAGGGCGGTCAGCGGTAAGGTGCATATTACCGCTGACTCATGGTCCAGCAGGCATGGACAGGGACGTTACCTTTCTTTCACGGCCCATTGGGTCACTCTTTTGGCAGCTGGGAAGGATGCAGGACAAGGTGCAGTAGTGTTGGAGGTTGTTCCACCGCCACGCCTCCAAAATGCTACTACTGGTTGTGACACACCTCTGTCCTCCACCCCCTCCTCTTCTTCTTCCTCCGTGGCCTCTTCCTGTGCTTTGTCCTCGGAACCAGCGGTGCTCCGTAGGTGTTCAAGGGGCTATGCAAGTACGCAGGCAAAAAGATGCCATGCCGTGCTTGCGCTGGTGTGTTTGGGGGACAGGAGCCACACTGGGGCAGAGGTTCTGTCTGCTCTGCAGGGGCAGGCCGAGAGGTGGTTGACGCCACGCCAGCTTAAGCCAGGAATGGTAGTTTGCGACAATGGCACCAACCTCCTCTCCGCTCTCCGACAGGGACAACTGACCTATGTGCCCTGTGTGGCTCACGTCCTTAACCTGGTGGTGCAGCTGTTCTTGGGCAGGTACCCGGGCTTACAGGATGTCCTGAGGCAGGCCAGGAAAGTCTGTGTGCATTTCCGCAGATCTTATAATGCCAGTGCTCGCCTGGCTGAGCTGTAAAAGGAGTTGAACCTGCCCAAGAACCGCCTTATATGTGACATGCCCACCAGGTGGAACTCAACGTTGGCCATGCTGCAGCGGCTGCACGCGCAGCATAGGGCCATCAATGAGTACCTGTGCGACTACGGCACCAGGACAGGGTCAGGGGAGCTCGGTTTTTTTCACCACGCCAGTGGGGCATGATCAGGGATGCATGCACTGTCCTGGCACCATTTGAGGAGGCCACGAGGATGGTGAGCAGTGACAGTGCATGCATCAGTGACACTGTACCTCTTGTCCACCTGTTGGAACATACACTGCGTGGAATAATGGACAGGGCACTTGAGGCAGAACAGAGGCAGGAAGAGGAGGACTTCCTTGCCTCTCAAGGCCCCCTTTACCCAGACAGTGTTCCTCCTGTCCCACCCATCGCACAGTAAGAAGAGGAGGAGGAGGAGGATTGTGTCAGCATGGAGGTGGAGCCTGGCACTCAGCATCATCAGCAGCAGTCTTTTAGGGATGATTTACAGTCCCAAGAAACCAATGGACTTGTACGTGGCTGGGAGGAGGTGGCTGCGGATCATGTCGTCCTTAGTGACCCAGAGGACTCCGGACCAAATGCCTCAGCTAACCTACGCTGCATGGCCTCCCTGATCCTGCAAAGTCTGGGGAAGGATCCTCGTATTCTTCGGATCAAGGAGAGGGACCATTACTGGCTGGCCACTCTCCTTGATCCACGGTACAAGGGTAAGGTTGCGGACCTTATCTTACCGTCGCAGAGGGAGCAGAGGATGAGACAACTCTGGGAGGCCTTGCAGAAAGGTCTGTGCAACGCGTTCCCAGAGACTGGGAGGTTACAAACTCCTGGTCCTGGACAACGAGTTGCTGAGGCTTCGGTCAGTCAAAGAAGGAGCGGTGAGGAAGGTGGCCATCTGACCGATGCGTTCAGACAATTCTTTAGTCTGCAGCCCCAAGGTATGATCGGTTCCAGCAACTATCGCCAGCGTCTGATATACATGGTGCAGGAATACCTAGGGGCAAGGTCGGACTTGGACACCTTCCCCACCGAAAATCCTCTGGCTTACTAGGTCTTGAGGATGGATCACTGGCCAGAGCTTGCACAGTATGCAATTGAGCTACTGGCCTCTCCTGCATCCAGCGTTCTTTCAGAACGCACATTCAGTGCTGCTGGAGGATTTGTCACGGATCACAGGGTGCGCCTGTCCACCGACTCTGTTGATCGACTGACCTTCATAAAGATGAACCAGTCTTGGATCACCACCAGCTACCAAACACCTGAAGCTGATATAACAGACTAATTTATTTTCAAATGTCATATCCCTTCAAGACTGATGCTGATGCTGAGAGACTGTCCTGTTATGTTGACTGACTATCCTCCTCCTCCTCAATGATCCGATTGATGATGATGGCTTGGAAGAACATTTTTGTTTCTGGGTGCTGCCACCAGTGGCTAAGGCCCAATTTTTCAGCCCCTGTTTAACAGGGGCGTGTTATTACAATTTTGTATGCAATGCTTTGCAGCAGGGCTCATTCCTGCACTCCAACTAGAGTATCTGGGAGAGGTGCAGTGTCGTGGCACCAGCACCAGTGGCTAAGGCCCAATTTTTCAGCCCCTGTTTAACAGGGGCGTGTAATTACAATTTTTGATGCAATACTTTGCAACAGGGCTCATTGCTGTGCTCCAAGTACAGTATCTGTGAGGGGTTGCAGTGTTGTGGCACCAGTGACTAAGGCCCAATTTTTATGCCCCTGTTTAACAGGGGCATGTAATTACAATTTTTTATGCAATGCTTTGCAGCAGGGCTCATTCCTGCACTCCAACTAGAGTATCTGGGAGAGGTGCAGTGTCGTGGCACCAGCACCAGTGGCTAAGGCCCAATTTTTCAGCCCCTGTTTAACAGGGGCTTGTAATTACAATTTTTGATGCAATACTTTGCAACAGGGCTCATTGCTGTGCTCCAAGTACAGTATCTGTGAGGGGTTGCAGTGTTGTGGCACCAGTGACTAAGGCCCAATTTTTATGCCCCTGTTTAACAGGGGCATGTAATTACAATTTTTTATGCAATGCTTTGCAGCAGGGCTCATTCCTGCACTCCAACTAGAGTATCTGGGAGAGGTTGCAGTGTCGTGGCACCAGCACCAGTGGCTAAGGCCCAATTTTTCAGCCCCTGTTTAACAGGGGCGTGTAATTACAATTTTTGATGCAATACTTTGCAACAGGGCTCATTGCTGTGCTCCAAGTACAGTATCTGGGAGGGGTTGCAGTGTTGTGGCACCAGTGCCTAAGGCCCAATTTTTCTGCCTCTGTTTAACAGGGGCATGTAATTACAATTCTTGATCTAATAATTCACAGCAGGGCCCATTCCTACGCCCACCAAGACTAACTGTGAGGCCTTACAGTGTTGTGTCAACACCACCACCACCACCACCACCAAAGGCCCAATTTTTCAGCCCCTGTTCAACAGGGGCATGCAATTACAATTCTTGATCTAATAATTCACAGCAGGGTCCATTCATGCGCCCACCAAGAGTAACTGTGAGGGCTCACAGTGTTGTGGCAACACCAACATGTAAGGGGCAAATTTCAGCTGAGTATATACTGCAGGCCCCTACTTTCAAACATCCAACTTACAAACGACTCCTCCTTGCAAACGGAAGGATACAACAGGAAGTGAGAAGAAATCTACCCCTAGGAAGGGAAATTCTCTCCTGTAAGAGTTAATATGGGGAAAAAAGTGTCTCCTCTCCACTGATGCTTTATCACCAATTCTTGTTTCAATAAAAACCCCAAATTTTCAAAACACATTTGTCATTAGGACGGAAAGTGAGGTGAATTGTTCTGAACAGGTGCACACTGCACAGACAGCAAAACAAATGTTACAGGGGTGATAACCCTTCCCTATGTTTTCCAAAAAGCTTAAAAATAGATTTTTTGGCTGGAGCTACACTTAAACAATGTACCTGTTGAAAATTACAAACAGATTCTACATAAGAACAAACCTACAGTCCCTGTCTTGTATGCACCGCCTGTATACGGCTGTTCAGAGTATATAGGGCCTTTTTTATTTTGTGTGCGGGGTTCCCCTTAATATCCATACAAGACCCAAAGGGGGGTAATGGGCTGGGGTAGGGGGGGAGGTGATGGGGTAGCTATGCCATTTTTCTTAAAGATTTTCATCCATATTACCGGGACCAGACATTACATTAAAGCCGCAAGCAGTTTTAAATGGCTTTTTTTCCTTTAGAAATGTAATTTTGTGCAGGGACAGTTCTAAACACGGGAAACACGTGGCACTTCACAGGCATACTTTAGACACCCCCCAGGTAGGATATTTAAAGGAATATTTGACTTTTTTTTTTTCACTTTATGCATCATTAAAATGACTGCTCCCGAAAAACGGCCGTTTTTAAAACTTTTTTTTGGATTGATACATGTCCCCTGGTGCAGAACCCGGGTTCCCAAACCCTTTTTAGGACAATAACATGCATATTAGCCTTTATAATTAGCACTTTAGATTTCGAACGTTCGCATCCATTGTATTTAATAGGTTTCTAAAGTTCGTGCGAACTTTCGGTCCGTTCGCGGGTTCTGGTGCGAACCGAACCCGGGGGTGTTCGGCTCATCACTACTGGTGAGAAACTGTAATCCAGGCTGGTTGGAGGATCTTCCCCTCATCACAGATCTTGTCTTCTGATCTCACCAAGACAGATGCTACATCATGATCATCCTCAGGGGCAACCTGGCCTTTGGTGCAACATTCATCTGAAAGTATTTATTTTACTAATTATATATACCTTTGTTAATATTACTTGATTGTGGTGCATATAGTATTATTAACCTTTTATTAAATAAAACTTGTATTATTCCATACTGGTGTGTATCTACTGTATATAAATAATGTGCACTAGGTGAATGGTTAAATTAAAAAAATATAACCAAAAGCATATGCAATATTTAAAGTGTTCACAATAAGCAGGATAATATGTCAAATAGTGCAAAGTGTTAAATAAATGAATAAAAACTCTGTGCAAAAAAAGTCCACATAAAATGAACAATAAGTCCAAATCCAAAGTGAAACAAAAAGATGATTTGAAGATGAAAGTTGAAAAGGTAATTCCACCACCACCGAGGGGATGAAGAGTAGGTCACTCCTTGAAGTACACACCAGAATAAAGTGGGGACCCTTACAAGATGTGGTGGACCTCCTATTAGTAGCGAGGTCGTTAGCGCCTGCAGATATAACCCTCTGATGGGTCCTTGATCTGTCCAAGATGCATGTCACTCTTGACTTCTGTAGTCTTCCTTACTCACCACGCCAGTTTAACCATGCAGTATGGAGAGGAACCTTCCCTCTGATAGAAAGCTAGGACGCTCTCTCAAGCAGGAACAGGATGTGTGGAGAAAAAAAAGGAGGGCTCCAATAGTGCGTTATCCTTAAACACTATGTTGTTTATTCATAAAAAAATTACAAAAAATGTATACAAGGGGTTTTAAAAGTTTGGGCGGAGGCGGAGCTACGCACTGTCATCACCACGCTCTATGTGACCCCGGAAGCACAATCGTTCGCTTCTTTTTGTACTTTTATTGCCGGCAAACTTTTAAAACCCCTTGTTTTATCCTTGACCTCCCAACTGTCACCAGACCATCCATAAACTGCGGATGATGGATATGTCCACTCTCGACCGCTAGAGGCTCTCCCTGGCTGCCTAGGCCGCAGCACCAGCTTTCTCTTTCCCAACCATCCAGGTTACTGCTTCCAGATGAAGGCCGTGGTCCCAAGAGACTGATTCCTCCCCAACACAGGCTATTTATCACCTCTTCCAGCATTTTGTTTTCTCCCCTCAGCCGCCTGGAACTTAGAGTCCATAACGATAAGTCCCCAGTGTAAATCTGGGCTTCTTGGACTAGTGTCCCAAAACCCTTCACTCTTCTGTAAGTTCTCACCCACTCTGCATTCAGGATGTGACAAAGCAGAGTCTATGCCCAGCACCAGGGGAAACAGCACCACTGTGGCAGACATTGTCAAGTATACCCTGACACCACAGGTAATTTAGCCATCTCCTGGCTAAACCTTTATACAGTACACTTGTGTGCTAAAGTCCTAGGCAGGTGTAAAAATATGCTGTAAATTAAGAATGCTTTCAGAAATAGAAGTGTTAATAGTTTTTTTTTATCAATTCACAAAATGGAAAGTAAATGAACAGAAGAGAAATGCAAATCAAATCAAAATTTGGTGTGACCACCTTTGCCTTCAAACCAGCGTCAATTTTTCTAGGTAGACTTGCACACAGTTTTTGAAGGAACTCAGCAGGTAGGTTTTTCCAAACATCTTGGAGCATTAACCTCAGATCTTCTGTGGATGTCGGCTGCCTCAAACCCTCTGTCTCTTTATGTATTCCCAGACAGACTCGATAAAGTTAAGATCAGTTCTCTGTGGGGCCAAACCATCACTTCCGGGACTCTTTGTTCTTCTTTACACTGAAGATAGTTCTTAATGCTGTTGACTGTATGTTTGGGATCATTGTCCTACTGTAGAATAAATTTGGGGCTAATCACACGCCTTACATTCATCATTGTACCACTCTCCAGCCCTTCGGCAAACAAACTACCTCCTGCAACAGCCAAATATTTTACATTTTGACTCATCAGTCCAGAGCACTTGCTGCCATTTTTCTGCACTCCAGTTCCTATGTTTTTGTGCAAAGTTGAGTCACTTAGCCTTGTTTCCATGTTTGAGTTATGTCTTTTCGGTCGCAAATTCTTCCATGAAGACCACTTCTGGCCAGACTTCTCTGGACAGTAAATGGGTGTACCTGGGTCCCACTGGATTCTGCCAGTTCTGTGCTGATGGCACTGCTAAACATTTTCTGATGTCGAAGGGAAGTAAGCATGATGTGTCTTTCATCTGCTGCTTTAAGTTTCCTTGGCTGACCACTGTGTCTACTGTCCTGAACATCACGTTTCTTTGTGCTTCTGCAAAAGAGCTTGAACAGCACATTCTTAAACCCCAGTCTGCTTTCAAATCTTTGCCTGGGAGAGACCTTGCTGGTGCAGTATAATCAGGGGAGGACTGGCGGCCTTAGGCCTGGGAGGCAAGTCCAGTCAAGTGGCCCATTCATCCGCCGAATCAGCTCTCCATCCATGGCCCACCTGTTTTTTCAATGCAGCCTCACCAGTGCCCATCAGTGCAGCCAATTCCAGTGCCCATCAATGCAGCCTGATCACTGGGGCAGGTTACATGGGGTATATGGGGGGTCAGCTAGGAGTGTCAGAGTCTCTCACCTCAGCGATCTCAGCTCAGCAAGTCCTTGCACGCCACTGTGTCTCCTGGGGGGATAACGCTCCTGATCCTGGGGTCAAGTTGCAGCCAGCGTCCAGCCCTGCATCCCAACTTCCTGGCACGCCCTGCCTCTGCCTGCTTCCAAGAATCTGTTCCCAGGGAGTTGTAGTTTCCTCTGCGCTGCTGTGTTTTCCACCCACCAGAAACTTGAGTGCGGACTACAACTCCCGGAATGCAACAGCAAGTGGTCGGCCACCATGGCCATGCCCCCGGCCCAAATTCCTAGACCAGAATAAAAAAGAAAATGGAAGCGGGCAGCAGCTGTCGGCCATTTTGAACATAAGTTAGGGCAGCCTGGGAGGCAATTGCCACCCTGCCCCCTGGCCCAGCCCTCCCCTGAGTATAATTACCTTGTGTCCTGTTGCTGTGCTCAGCCTTTCCATTGTGTGTGACCTGTGACATGAAACTGTCTTCCACAACCTCACCTTAGTAGCAGAGTCCAACTGTTCCTCACCCAGCTTTAAGTCTCCTACACAGCTGTTTCTGTTAATGACTATGTTTCAACCTACATATGAAATTGATGATCATAAGCGCCTGACTTTGTGCAAGTGTATGAAGTGTTCAAGGGTAACAATTGATGCTGGTTTGAAGCCAAAGGGTAGGCACACCAAATATTGATTTGATTCAGATTTTTCTATGGTTGGTTCACTTTGCATTTTGTAAATTGATAAAAATAAACAATTAAGATATATATGTTTGAAAGCATTCTTACTTTACAGCATTTCTTCACACTTGCCTTAAACGTTTGCACAGCAGTGATGTCGCGAACATAAAATTTTCCGTTCGCGAACGGCGAACGCGAACTGCCGCAAATGTTCGCGAACGGGCGAACCCGGCGAACCGCCATAGACTTCAATAGGCAGGCGAATTTTAAAACCCACAGGGACTCTTTCTGGCCACAATAGTGATGGAAAAGTTGTTTCAAGGGGACTAACACCTGGACTGTGGCATGCCGGAGGGGGATCCATGGCAAAACTCCCATGGAAAATTACGTAGTTGACGCAGAGTCGGGTTTTAATCCATAAAGGGCATAAATCACCTAACATTCCTAATGTGTTTGGAATAACGTGCTTTAAAACATCAGGTATGATGTTGTATCGATCAGGTAGTGTAAGGGTTACGCCCGCTTCACAGTGACAGACCAAACTCGGACAGACCAAACTCCCCGTTTAACGCACCGCAAACAACTGCAAACAGTCCATTTGCACAACCGCAAGGCTTTAATGATCACCTTAGATGATCACAAAGAAAATTTATGTTTTTTCTATGCAAAATTATCAAGCCGATCGCTTTTGGTCTGTTCACAATGAAGCAACGACCTTACCATCTGGGGTGTGCCAACAACGCCATTGCCAACACACTCATAGAGGTGGTCGCTTCATTGTGATACGCAAGCCCCTTCACCACAACAAGGTAACGATCACGAAGGGGAATTGACACAGGTATGTGTTTTTTTGTTTGTTTTTTTTGCAGCCACAGTGCAGCACCAGAGGCCAGAAAAATTAGGCATGTACACATGCCTGTAAAATTAGGTATTGTTGCAGCCGCTGCTGTAGCAGCGGCCAGAAAAAATTATGTTTTTCAGGCAGAAAGTGCCCTAAAACATTGCGGCTTGTGGACCATTTTTAGCCCAAGGCAGCTCATCTCATCAGGCCTTTTTTAGTCAAATGTATCGCCCACTGTCAGTCCCTTCGGGATCCATGCCTCATTCATCTTAATAAAGGTGAGGTAATCTAGACTTTTTTGACCTAGGCGACTTCTCTTCTCAGTGACAATACCTCCTGCTGCACTGAAGGTCCTTTCTGAAAGGACACTTGAAGCGGGGCAGGCCAGAAGTTCTATCGCAAATTGGGATAGCTCAGGCCACAGGTCAAGCCTGCACACCCAGTAGTCAAGGGGTTCATCGCTCCTCAGAGTGTCGATATCTGCAGTTAAGGCGAGGTAGTCTGCTACCTGTCGGTCGAGTCGTTCTCTGAGGGTGGACCCCGAAGGGCTGTGGCGATGCGTAGGACTTAAAAAGCTCCGCATGTCCTCCATCAACAATACGTCTGTAAAGCGTCCTGTCCTTGCCGGCATGGTCATGGTAGGAGGAGGATTACTTTCACCTCTTCCCCTGTTAGATTCCCGTTGTGCTGTGACATCACCCTTATACGCTGTGTAAAGCATACTTTTTAATTTATTTTGGAACTGCTGCATCCTTTCCGACTTCCTGTAATTCGGTAACATTTCTGGCACTTTCTGCTTATACCGGGGGTCTAGTAGCGTGGCCACCCAATACAGGTCGTTCTCCTTCAGCCTTTTTATACGAGGGTCCCTCAACAGGCACGACAGCATGAAAGACCCCATTTGCACAAGGTTGAATGCCGAGCTACTCATGTCCTGTTCCTCGTCCTCACTGATCTCACTGAAGGTCTGTTCTTCCCCCCAGCCACGTACAACACCACGGGTACCAGATAGGTGACAACGAGCACCCTGGGATGCCTGCTGTGGTTGGTCTTCCTCCTCCTCCTCAAAGCCACATTCCTCCTCTGACTCCTCTTCCTCAGACTCCTCTTCCAGCGTTGCCGCAGGTCCAGCAAGCGATGCTGATAAGGCTGTTTCTGGTGGTGGTGATGGTGACCACAACTCTTCCTCTTCCTCTTCACGCTCATCTACGGCCTGATCCAGCACTCTTCGCAGGGCACGCTCCAGGAAGAAAACAAATGGGATGATGTCGCTGATGGTGCCTTCAGTGCGACTGACTAGGTTTGTCACCTCCTCAAAAGGACGCATGAGCCTACAGGCATTGCGCATGAGCATCCAGTAACATGGCAAAAAAATTCCCAGCTGCGCAGAGGCTGTCCTAGCACCCCGGTCATACAAATACTCGTTGACGGCTTTTTCTTGTTGGAGCAGGCGGTCGAACATTAGGAGTGTTGAATTCCAACGTGTCGGGCTGTCGCAAATCAAGCGCCTCACTGGCATGTTGTTTCGCCGCTGGATATCTGAAAAGTGCGCCATGGCTGTGTAGGAACGCCTGAAATGGCCACACACCTTCCTGGCCTGCTTGAGGACGTCCTGTAAGTCTGGGTAATTATGCACAAAGCGTTGTACAATCAGATTTAACACATGTGCCATGCTCGGCACATGTGTCAACTTGCCCAAATTCAATGCCGCCAACAAATTGCTTCCGTTGTCACACACCACTTTGCCGATCTCCAGTTGGTGCGGAGTCAGCCACTGATCCACCTGTGCGTTCAGGGCGGACAGGAGTGCTGGTCCGGTGTGACTCTCTGCTTTCAGGCAAGTCAACCCCAAGACAGCGTGACACTGTCATATCCGGGATGTGGAATAGCCCCTGGGGAGCTGGGGGGGTGCTGTTGATGTGGAGCAAGACGCAGCAGCAGAAGAGGACTCAGCCGAGGAGGTTATCGAAGAGGATGGAGTAGGAGGAGTAGAGGAGGTGACAGCAGGCCTGCCTGCAAGTCGTGGTGGTGTCACCACCAACTCCTCTGCAGAGCCACGCATTACATGCTTGGCAGCCGTCAGCAGGTTTACCCAATGAGCAGTGTAGGTGATATACCTGCCCTGACCGTGCTTTGCAGACCAGGTATCAGTGGTCAGATGGACCCTTGCCCCAACACTGTGTGCCAGACATGCCATGACTTCCTTTTGCACAATAGAGTACAGGTTGGGGATTGCCTTTTGTGAAAAGAAATTTCGGCCGGGTACCTTCCACTGCGGTGTCCCAATAGCTACAAATTTTTTGAAGGCCTCAGACTCCACCAGCTTGTATGGTAAAAGCTGGCGGGCTAAGAGTTCTGACAAGCCAGCTGTCAGACGCCGGGCAAGGGGGTGACTCTGTGACATTGGCTTCTTACGCTCAAACATGTCCTTGACAGACACCTGACTGTGGGCAGATGAGCAGGAACTGCTCAAGGCGAGAGACGTAGTGTCAGATGGTTGAGAGGGGGCAAGGAGGACAGCAGTGGTTGACGTGGCTGAAGATGCTGGACCAGGAGGAGGATGGTGGCTTTGAGCTTGTGTGCTGCTTGTACTCGTCATCATGTGTTGATCCCATAGGCGTTTGTGATGTGAGATCATGTGCCTTCGCAAAGCAGTTGTACCTAGGTGGGTGTTGGATTTCCCACGACTCAGTTTCTTTTGGCACAGGTTGCAAATGGCATCGCTGTTACCAGAGGCAGACACACAAAAAAAATGCCACACTGCTGAGCTTTGCAATGGCGGCATTCTGGTGGTGGCAACAGCATGCGTTGATTGGCGTGCTGTCTGGCTGACCCCGGGTGCCGATACATGCTGTCTGACTGTGCCACTAGCTCCTTGCGACGACCTACCCCTCCTTCCAACTTGTCTCCTCCTCCTCTCTGTCTCCCCATCTGAACTTTCCCCCTGTTCTTCTTCTCTTCGAGCGGGCACCCACGTGACATCCACATTGTCATCATCAACCGCTTCACTTGTATCTGACAACTCAGCAAAGGAAGCAGCAGCGGGTACAACATCATCATCATCACACCGTACATCCATGTGTGTAATGCTGCCTGACTGAGACATATCCCTTTTATCTACATCCTCTGGCAATAATGTTTGCGCATCACTCATTTCTTCCAACTCATGTGTAAATAACTCCTCTGACAGATCAAGTGAAGCAACTGTGGTGCTAGTGTTGGTGGTGGCGGCAGGCGGGCGAGTGGTAACTTGAGAGGTGCCCAAAGCTGAGCTGGAGAAGGATGGTGCGTCAAGGTTCCGAGCGGAAGCTGTAGAAGATTGGCTGTCCTGTGTTAGCCAGTCAACTATGTCCTCAGAACTTTTCGAGTTCAGGGTACGTGGCCCCTGAACACTGGGCATTATTCTAGGGCCAAAGGGAATCACAGCACCACGACCACGACAGCCCCTGCGGGGTGGCCTGCCTCTGCCTGTCATTTTTTTTAGATTAGTTTAGTTGTACTATGCGTGCAAGCTACTGTGACACCAGATATGAGTGGCACTGTGCACTGGCAGAAGTTGGCACAGTAGACACTATAGGTCTGACACACACGCTGGCAGGCAACTGACTGCTCATCTACTGCAGTCAAAACTGTTGTGGTTTTTTTTATGTAAGCTACTGTGCCGGGGAAAAAAAACAAGCAGACTGGTGTTTTACCAGCCCTAAAAAGGGCTTTTTGGGGTGCTGTCAGGACGCTGTGCTTACAGCAGAGATCAGATGAGTCTTTCAGGAGTGGAGTGAACACTGAATACACTGGCCTAGCCTAGCTTTCCCTATAAAATCAGCAGCAGCTAAACTGTCCCTCCTCTGGCTAACACTGCAGCTTAAGTACAGACTGAATCTAAAATAGATGCTGTCCAGGAAAAAACAAAAAAGCAGACTGGTGTTTTACCAGCCCTAAAAAGGGCTTTTTGGGGTGCTGTCAGGACGCTGTGCTTACAGCAGAGATCAGATGAGTCTTTCAGGAGTGGAGTGAACACTGAATACACTGGCCTAGCCTAGCTTTCCCTATAAAATCAGCAGCAGCTAAACTGTCCCTCCTCTGGCTAACACTGCAGCTTAAGTACAGACTGAATCTAAAATAGATGCTGTCCAGGAAAAAACAAAAAAGCAGACTGGTGTTTTACCAGCCCTAAAAAGGGCTTTTTGGGGTGCTGTCAGGACGCTGTGCTTACAGCAGAGATCAGATGAGTCTTTCAGGAGTGGAGTGAACACTGAATACACTTGCCTATAGCTTTCCCTATAAAATCAGCAGCAGCTAAACTGTCCCTCCTCTGGCTAACACTGCAGCTTAAGTACAGACTGAATCTAAAATAGATGCTGTCCAGGAAAAAAAAAAAGCAGACTGGTGTTTTACCAGCCCTAAAAAGGGCTTTTTGGGGTGCTGTCAGGACGCTGTGCTTACAGCAGAGATCAGATGAGTCTTTCAGGAGTGGAGTGAACACTGAATACACTTGCCTATAGCTTTCCCTATAAAATCAGCAGCAGCTAAACTGTCCCTCCTCTGGCTAACACTGCAGCTTAAGTACAGACTGAATCTAAAATAGATGCTGTCCAGGAAAAAAAAAAGAAGCAGACTGGTGTTTTACCAGCCCTAAAAAGGGCTTTTTGGGGTGCTGTCAGGATGCTGTGCTTACAGCAGAGATCAGATGAGTCTTTCAGGAGTGGAGTGAACACTGAATACACTTGCCTAGCCTAGCTTTCCCTATAAAATAAGCAGCAGCTAAACTGTCCCTCCTCTCGCTAAGACTGCAGCTTGAGAATGAATCTAAAATGGATGCTGTCCAGGAGGTGGGAGGGTCTGGGAGGGAGGGTATGCTGCTGATTGGCTGGAATGTGTCTGCTGACTGTGAGGTACAGGGTCAAAGTTTGCTCAATGATAATGAATAGGGGGCGGACCGAACATCGCATATGTTCGCCGGCCGCGGCGAACGCGAACAAGCTATGTTCGCCGGGAACTGTTCGCCGGCGAATAGTTCTGTACATCTCTATTGCACAGTATTGTATATTACATTTTACTTAAATACTAGTTTGAGGGGCAGTATGCACAGAATTTTTTTTGTAACATAAGACAGTTCCTTACCACTGGGGACAGAGAGAAAGAGGGTTGAGAGAAGAGCTTTGTATGGCGTAGCTGGAGGATGGGTTGAGGGAAGAGCTCTGTACTGGGGAATTGCAGCTAGTGCTCTGTAATGGTCTGTTGTCCACTCCTGAGCCATTTTCACCGTGGGATACCCATCCCTGCACAATTCGCAATATACAATTTTGAGCCCTGAGCCCTGTGCATTACCCATACCTACACTCTATGCAATCCATACTTCTGAGCCCTGCATAACACACACTCCGGAGCCCTGCACACGTCAATATATGCACTGCTAATCCCTGTGCCTTGTGTGATATGTACTCATGAGACCTGCAGCTTCACAATACAGTGGAACCCTGGATTACAAGCATAATTCGTTCCAGGAGAATGCTCGTAATCCAAAGCACTCGCATATCAAAGTGAATTTCCCCAAAGAAGTCAATGGAAACGAAAATAATTTGTTCTGCATTGACTTCAATGGCATGCAATATTGCATGTGGCCAGAGGTGGGGGGGTGCCGGAGAGCCTCGGAAACACTCGGAAAGGCCCGGGAACAGAGTATTTCCAAGGTTTTCCAAGCATTTCCGAACAGCTCCGAATGGCTCTGAACGGCTCCGTTCAGCTCTGCTCGGCTCCAGTGCCCCCCCCACCTCAGGCCAAACATGGTACTGCACACCGCTGTGGCTTGAATCCTGCTCATTTAGTGCGAGACATCACTCGCAAACCGAGTCAGGATTTTTTTTTAAAACAGTGCTCGTATTGCGAAAAGCTTGTTAACCGCGTTACTCGCAATCCGAGGTTCCACTTTATTGAGCTATTGAGCACCATTGTCCTCTGACTGACACCGCAGACACAGGAACGTTGTTTTCTTCCAGTGAAACCACCAGCACAGGATAATTTTTTCCTTCCGCTGACACCACAGGCACAGAGAATTTTTTTTCCTTTTTGTCACACCACAGATGCAGGGACATTGTGTTCTTTCAACGACACCACAGACTTAGTGATTTTTTTTTCCTTCCAGTGACACCATATATGCAGGGATATTTTTTTCTTCCAGTGACACCACCGACTTAGGGACATTATTTATTTTGCCACTGGTTAGCCCCATATTTTGCCCAATTTTAAACTCTTCAGTTCACTGCAGTGTAACACAAACATTGGTACTAAATCATTGCATGCCACAAACATTACATACATTTTTGCACACGCCACTATTGGCCTCATCCCCTTCTCCAGGATGGGGACACAGTTTCCCATCTTCACCCTGTACACTGGGTGACTTTGTTCCTGCAATGCCTGCATGATCGCCCCTTTCTATTATAGTATAGTAAAAGTCATTAAAGTGGAGTTCCACCCATTTTTTAATGTATGTCTCTGCTGCATGCCCTTAGTGGACAGTTTTCACAATGGGCAATATTTATAGTTTTCAGGCATTGTAAATACCTTTTTTTCCGTTTTTCATCCCCACTTCCTGGTCTTAATAGCCTAGGCGATTACGTCACTAGGCTATTCGCAAGGGTTCATGGGATATCGGCGTCATGTATCCCATGACTCCTTGTGAATTGCCTCCTACCGAAATCTCGCGTTTTTAGTAACTGTGTAATGACGCGAATATCGAAGAGCAGCCAATTAATTGGCTTCTTAAGAAAAGGGGCGGAGCCGCATACACGTAGCGGCCTGCCCTGACCCCATACTATTGGCTGTCATTAGATAGCTGCTCTGTCCTGCCCACCCACACATCGCCGATGATTTATGAAAGCTCCTCTCTCCCTGCAACACAGTTATAATATTAGACAGTGTGAAACAAAACAGCTTCCAGCAACAATATCTGCTTAGTCTTATGATATACCTGTAAGCAGGGAGAGAGGAGCTTTCATAAGTCATCGGCGATGTGTGGGTGGGCGGGACAGAGCAGCTTTCGAAGACCAGCCAATTATTTGGCCTCTTAAGAAAAGGGGCGGAGCCGCATACACGTAGCGGCCCCCCTGACCCCATCCTATTGGCTGGTCTTCGATAGCTGCTCTGTCCCGCCCACCCACACATCGCCGATGATTTAGGAAAGCTCCTCTCTCCCTGCAACACAGTTATAATATTAGACAGTGTGAAACAAAACAGCTTCCAGCAACAATATCTGTACAATGTGCCCCCTCTCCTCTGTCAGGTCACCTCTCCTCGCCTGTGTTGCTATAGGTTGCTATAGCCTGGGGGCATAAACTTCCACAGACGCAAGATTGCCATAGCAACCTGTCAGGAAGAAGGACGCCTCCCTGAGGCATTACTGGGCATGTGCGAGATTTGCAGGTGCATGATGGGAAGATGGCTGCACAGAAATCCAGGAAATTAACACGAAAGGGCTTCAGATGCCCACAACTAAAATGGAAACTGCCTGCTTCCGAGATCAGTAAGTAAATAACTATTTTTAAAGAAATAAAAAGCGCAAAATGTATGACATGTTAGAAATGTTAATTTACAGGTTTTGACAGTTACAGAGCAGTGTTTAAAAAAAAAATGTTTTGGGGACTGGAACTCCCCTTTAATGTTGGAGAGATTGAAAGCCGCCAATGGAGGTCCCAAGAACCAGACAGAAAGGTTGTATGACTCTACTTTATACTGTATCAAATAATGAATGGCTTTCATGATACTAAACTTTTGTCTTGTTATTTACTGCAATAAAAAGTTTGAACTTTCTTGCAGGAGGATGACCATTTTTATGTTCTTGTGTTGACTCTTTCTCGAAGGCATGTGTGAAGACAACCAAACTGAAGTAGCTGAATTTTTGATTCTTGGATTTCAAAACCTCCATAGATTTAAAATTCTTCTGTTCATTGTGTTTTTCGTATCTTATATAGTGATATTAAATGGAAACCTCCTCATAATTGTTTTAATATCGATTAATGACCATCTTAAAATCCCAATGTTCTACTTCCTTAAACACTTGGCAATAGCTGACCTCATGACAACTACCACAATTATCCCAATGATGTTAGAAATTATACTAAAAGATGGAATTGCAATGTCTGTTATTGCCTGCATTATCCAGATGCATTGCTTTGCTGTTTGTGGAATTGTGCAATGTTTACTTATTGCAAGTATGTCCTATGATCGTTATGTGGCCATATGTAACCCAATGCGTTATCATTCAATCATGGAGCTCCGTATCTGTCTTCAAATGGTTGTCTGGTCTTGGTTGTTGGTTGTCTTTGGGTCTGGGGAATTTATTTTAGTGTATCAGTTACATTTTTGTGGTGGGAATAACGTTAATCACTTCTTCTGTGATTCTGGTCCAGTGCTAGAGTTGTCTACTTCAGACACTTCCTTGCTCGTATTTATTGATCTTTCTCTGTCCATTTTAGGTATTTTTATTCCTTTTGCCTTTATTATTGTGACCTATGTCTTCATCTCCTTCACTATATTACACATTTCTTCATCCAGTAGACGAAGTAAAGCCTTTTCTACATGTAGCTCTCACCTGGCTACTGTGTGCACATATTATGGGAGCTTGATGACCATTTACTTGACACCGCCTGATAAAAGATCACCTAATACAAACAAATTTATGTCTCTTTTCTACATTGTGGCAACTCCACTGGTGAATCCTATTATCTACAGCCTGAGGAACAACGAGATCAGAAAAAGCCTTAAAAAAAGTTTAACACAAATTAAAACACTTCAATTACACTAAAATTATAGCTTCATTTTCCTTGTTTCTATAACTCAAAAGAGTTATCTAATTTCATGTAAATTGATTGTGTCTAGTTTTAGAATATTTCACTTAATCTTGCATGTATTAATAATTTCTGCAGTCATCCAAAAAAGGTTAAAGCTGAAATCTATATTCAGTAATTGTGACCTGGATCCCCAAGTGGCTTTATTTTTCTAATAAGCGATTGATTGCTAGCTCTTTATTTGTGAACCCCATCGGTATTTATTTTCTACATTTAACAAAATCTCTTACTTTGGAGTTGATTATAGGGAAGTTACAACTTAAGCCGCGTACACACGGTCAGAAAATCCGCCAGCAAAAGTCCGATGTGAGCTTTTGGTCGGAAATTCCGACCGTGTGTATGCTCCATCGGACTTTTGCTGTCAGAATTTCCGCCAGCAAAAGATTGAGAGCTGGTTGTCAAATTTTCCGACAAAAAAAATCAAAATTCCGACGCATGCTTAGAAACAATTTGACACTTGCTCGGAAGCATTGAACTTTATTTTCTCGGCTCGTCGTAGTGTTGTACGTCACCCCATTCTTGACAGTCGAAAGTTCAGAGAACTTTTATGTGACAGTGTGTATGCAAGCCAAGCTTGAGCGGAATTCCGTTGGAAAAACCATCCAACTTTTTTCCGACGGAAAATCCGTTCGTGTGTATGCGGCATTACTTTGGAGTTGATTATAGAGAAGTTGCAACTTAGGGGAATTTTCTTCTGGGGGTTTAATTTAGTGGTTTAGTATTTTTTGGAGGGAGGGGCTCTTTAGATTTATTTTGTGGTGATAATGCCTTTTTTTTCTAGCTGCGGTGATTAGAGCACAGCAATAATTTGTTGCTAACCATCCATCCATTGATTGGCTATTTTTCTAAGGAACTGCAGCTGAATAATTTAAGTTTGGGTTAATATAAAGCGGCATCACAGTTTGGCAGCAGCGGCAGCATGCCTAGATGCAAAGACACAGGTATGTGTCTTCTCAAGAAAAGAATGTTAAGCATTTAAAGATATGGGTGGGGGTAAAAACTGTCAAGTCGCACCACAGTTTAATGGCAGCAACAACAGGCCTAAAAGCAGAGATAGAAGCCACACATCTGTGTCTTAAATAAGAGCCTCTCCTTCTCCATTTCCTGCTTCCTGTCCCTCCCCCTGCACTGTCTAGTGGTGGGCAACTAGTGGCTTTTCCAGGCTGAAGACTGTTTCTACTGGATAGTTATGTGGAATTGCAAAGCCAGAAATGTAGGTAAGATGCTGAATGTAGGGAAGATTAGAGGAGAGCTTTTATTACTGCACAAGCAACTTGTGGAAGGAAGCAAGGTGGATGACAGTCACCTCCAATGATGACGGGGTAGTTTTCAGCCATTGCTTTATAGTTTTTTGTATATTTCTCTTTCCCTTCTTCACTGCTAGAGGTAGAAAAGACAGATTGCTGAACTCCTTAGCAATCCTTATAAAAAGTGTAAAGAGCTGCTCTTTTCTGAGACAATCTAATGTCTTAAAAGTGCAATAAAGTTTAATCAAAAACAGTCACGATTGACTGTTTTTGATTAAACTTTATTGCACTTTTAAGACATTAGATTAGATGTCCTCATTCGTTGGTGCCAGGAATATAAACATTAGCCACTTGTTACAGCCCACTCGGTGTAGAGCTGTTAAGCCTACATCTGATATCAGAAACAAAAAAATACTTTTCAAATGCAGCTCTACATATCTACCCATGCAATGACATCAGAAAACAGCAAAGTTCCAATAATAAAGATTTTGGCAAACCATAAAGTCTCCTCAATGATAGACTTTAAAACAAGCTCTATAACACCATTACTTGTTCATTTTTACTTTCTCTATCCATTTTACTTGCTTGTATGTTCTTTAGAAATCTTTAAAATTTCAGAAAGGAGGTGGAATTTTAAGGGTTTTTTTTTTTTTTAACCAGCATATCACAGAGAAATTCCAAAGATTCACCAACTCAGTCTCTTTCAGGTGTCTATCTCATTTGGGCATCTGTCCATCCAGTCTTTACACAGAAACTGCTTTTATCTCTCTCAACTGTCTCCAACATTCATTCACATTGGATGTAGATCATTTTAGATGTGGGTCTGCTTCAGGTGCCTCTCTGTTTAGGCATTAATTATACACCCTCTCTTCCACTCTCTGACTTATTTTTTTCCAGTTGTAAATCTGTATCAGTAGCAAGGGGAGACACAGCAGCCTGTGCCCCAGGACACAATGCAAGAAGAAAGAAGGCGCCACCAGGTAAGGTACAGTGCAATTTTAATTTGACAATAGGTGCATTTTCCACTTACATTTCAAATGATGTGCATCCAGCATACCAGTCCTGACTGACCCATAGTGTGGCGATCATCCGCTCTAGATGGCAGCTGTGTGTGATGATGATTTCCCTCAGTCCTCTGTATCTCCGTCTGCTTAAGAACCAGGAAGTCCGGGCAGTGTGTACAGCAGGAGCGAGGCTTGGAACACAGCGTGGAGGCACAATGACGTCACGGGCAGCGGCAGAGGTGACGACATTTCGGAGCATGCGCCGTAGGTTACTAGGCGTGCTCCTTTTTCAAGCATAGGAGACTTACATAGATTGATGCCTATTTATGTGCTAGAGAAGGTCTGCCATCTGTCCTCCTATTGAGCTGCTGTCAGACAGCAGAGAACTGAGGGACATCATCATCACACACAGCTGCCATCTAGAGCGGATGATCGCCACACCATGGGCCAGTCAGGACTTGTATGCTGGATGCACATAATTTGAAATGTAAGTGGAAAATGCACCTATTGTCAAATTAAAATTGCACTTTTCCTTACCTGGTGGTGCCTTCTTTCTTCTTGTTTTGCATATTGGAGCTTGCTCTCATCTTTCCCTTGGAGGCTTGCCCTGGAACCTGGACTTTGTATAATTTTAATCTATAGGACTCGTTTTTCCAATTTTCCTTTCCCCATGTCATTCCTCCAACCCCAAGTGTGTGTCACACACTCTAAAATATCATAAAATTACTTATGCCAAACAGACGTATTTATCACTTATACCGATTACAGCGCCACTACCCCTATTGTTTTCCCAGGACACAATGGATCTGGCTTGACCGTCCACCCACAGGTTAACTACTTCAATTACTGCCTCAACAGCACTGGTTCCAGAGGCACCTCCTGATCCCAGACACTCCCTTTTGTTGACCAAACCCACTTGTTTATGATCAGATTCGTGTTCGAGCTACCTGTTCTGGAGACTCAGGTACCTTCTATTGTACACCAGGGATGTATCCTGGAAGGCAGATATATATCAACATTTGGGTTGTGACCCCTTTAAGTGAGACAAGAAGAGACAGTTTGGGCAGTACACAGAGATTTTAATGCAGGGTGAAAAGTTCTGGACTGAACCATTAAAAAAAGGAAAAGCTGATTCACAGCTTTCCAAGGAATGTTAAGTCCTAATATGGATCCCAAAATTCAGCGAGATTTTGATTAGGAAAATGCCTCCAACCCTGACTACAGGTACTGTGGTCCTAAGAGGGTGCATGAGAGGGCTGAAAAGGGCAGCAAGTCATCAGCAGGTGACCATGAGTTGTGGTGGGGAGCAGGACAAGCTTGTGAGAAGGATCCGTGCTGTGTGAGTCACTGAGACACTGAGTTGTGGTAACCTTTCCTTTGAACCTCTGGAGCAGGCAGATCCAAACGCAATGTTACCCAAGCACACATTCAAGAAAACCCGCTGTTCAGTGATGCTGGATGCTGTAATGACCATAGGCTGGAAACCGTGTATAATCCAAGTAAAGAAATGTCATCAACACACCATAGATTCCTCAAAAGGGTCCAAAGCTTTATTCCATGGTCACATGATAAATATACAGCAATGTTTCAGAGCCGCACAGGGCCCCTTCATTAGGCAAGTGAGCAGAAACAGGCAATACCCTTTGTTGCGAAATTAGGCTGTACGCAGAGCACACAGCCAGATATCGTGTCTCTAATCGTAACACATTTTGTCCCAATGATATAATGCATCATAAGCTAAAATTCACTCATCTTCCATTCATTCCATTAATACAAATCAAGAAGCATCACCAGACTGGTCTCATCATTAAGGCCTCCCAGCAAAGACGTGAGCTCAGAGGGTGTGGGCTCCACCCAGCAGATGACCATATAAGGATATCCCTTCCAACAGGGTTATTTAACCACTTCGCGCCTAAGGACGTCCATGGACATCCTGGACTTTGAGCCGGGATATCTGAATGATGCCTGCAGCTACAGGCATCATTCAGATATCGTTTTTTAGAGCCGGCAATTCTGTGTACCGTAAAAATGATCATAGAGGCTGTTCCGCTGCTTGATCGTTCTTACAGGCGGCGAGAGGGGATGTCCCCCCCCCCTCCCGCCGCCCTCCGGTGCTTCTACCGACTCACCTGTGCGATCGGTGAGTCGGTGACAGGATCCGCCGGCCCCGGCTTCTTACCATAGAGATTTCCGGCGGACCAGATGGTCGCCGGAGTCTCTATGATCGCTCGGAGGCCGGGCGTGATGTTATGACGTTACGCCTGGTCTCTGCATTCAAAAAAACGGCGCCGCTTCGGCTAGGAAGCGGTGATCGTTTTTTTTTATTTTTATTTCAGCCTTCCCAGCCTAGAGGTGAGATGTGGGGTCTTATTGACCCCATATCTCACTGTAAAGAGGACCTGTCATGCTTATTCCTATTACAAGGGATGTTTACATTCCTTGTAATAGGAATAAAAGTGATCTTTTTTTTTTTTAAGTGTCAAACTAAAAAGTTTAAAGTAAAATTAACAATAAATAATAAAAAAAAAAAATGTAAAGTGCCCCTGTCCCCGGTAGCTCGTACACAGAAGCGAATGCATACGTAAGTCCCGCCCACATATGAAAACGGTGTTCAGAACACACATGTGAGGTATCGCAGCGAACGTTAGAGCGAGAGCAATAATTCTAGCCCTAGACCTCCTCTGTAACTCAAAACATGTGACCAGTAAAAAAATTTAAAGCGTCGCCCATGAGGATGTTTAAGTACCTAAGTTTGGCGCCATTCCACGAGCGTATGCAATTTTGAAGGGTGACATGTTAGGTATCTATTTACTCGGCATAACTTCATCTTTCACATTATGCAAAAAAAATTGGCAAACTTTAATGTTTTAATATTTTTTAATTCATGAAACCGTTTTTTTTTTCCCAAAAAAATGCGTTTGAAAAATTATTGCGCAAATACCGTGCGAGATAAAAATTTGCAATGACCGCCATTGTATTCTCTAGGGTCTTTGCTAAAAAAATATATATATATAGTGTTTGGGGGTTATATGTAATTTTCTAGCAAAAAAATTAGGATTTTTACATGTAGGAGCGAAGTGTCAGAATTGGCCCGGGTGCGAAGTGGTTAAATACATACAATACATGACATGTATACATTCAAAATAGACTAGCAGTGACATGCACTGTTTCCAATGACAGGAACCATATGACAATTATGGCTCAATGGACCACAATTGTCGTATAGTTATGCTATAGTTCCTGTGGACGCAGATCTGTCCGCTCTGAGTCATTTAATGCCAACGCCAAGAAGTGGCCAGTCCCTTGGCGAGGCATAAAACAAGTATCCCTAAAAGGAGCAAACATCGCTGTGTCCACAGAAAGGTTTTCCCGCCACCGGTCTTCCACCAACGTCTGTATGTGCAAATACGCTCAGATAAGCGTATTACAGCAAAACCGACACTGGGGGACATCTGACAACATGCATTAATAACATTTTCCACAACAGTCCTCCCTTTTTGTCATATGCACCCCCGTGTCCATCGATGAAACTTGATCTCCTTCTTACACTTGGAAATGAATCAGTCCTTACAGTCCATAAAAACAAAAACGCGGCTTGACATGTAGACTCTGTTCTTCAGGAGCAATACTTATAAGGAGGACACGACATGGTGAGCTGTAGTAATCGCCGATCCGTCTGTGATCCTCTATGTCTTTTACGTGGGTCCGGCTTCGGGGCGTCTCATCAAGGAAGCTCTGGTCACGCGTTCAATCAGGTAACAGGAGCACTCATCACGACATAGAAAGAATAGAAATAAAAACGACATGAGTATATATATTCCCACTTCCTTTAACCACGATCTGCTGTAAAATATAAATTAGATCCCCAAAGATTCCCAGACCCTTAAAAGGACTCCCAACCTTCACTTAGCTACAGCTCTGGCAATCGTATCTTAACCTCAAGCCCCCCCCCCACTTTGCATGCAGGACACCATGCCCAGACCTGGTCGGGGTTGGTGAACAATTCCCTTCTAGCTGTCCCTGCCATTCTTAATTTCTCTCGCGCCATCAGATCCTCGCGATCAGCAGCGACATAAGATGCTGGGACAGCTTCACCATCACGCATGAACCTCTTGCATTGGGGGAATTGCCTTATAAGCTGCAGATCCGCATAAGCACCAAACTAAAGTTCAAACACACTTGTGGGCTGCCCAGATACCCAAACCGACAAGAGACAGAGCTATTAAAACTATAACCAATTTTACCCTCTAAAAATGCATTGTTAGATTCCATTGACAAGTGTCTGTTTGGAGTCTTCACTATAATATACCCATAATTACATCATAAATGGCATGTACGGCTGTCATCGCTGGGGACTAAAACTCGGTGGAGACTCAGAACAGACCCAGCAATCGGTCCTGTTCGCTTTCTGAGCTAGTCAGGAAATACACTTTAAATAATAACTTGGGATGCTTTTCATCGTTACCCTTGCTAAAATTTATTAAACAAAAAAATATATAAATAAACAAAGTTACTACTCGGTCCTTTGGTGTGGTTGAGTCGCTTCTTGCAGTGGCTGGCCTGGTCTCATCCCTCAAGCTTCTTTACAACGACCCAGTTACCTGATTGGAAAGAATGTAAACCGGTTATTGTGTCAGGGTCCAGGAGGGACTCGTGAACCCTGTGGTGGACATTTTGAAGTTCATGTCACAACGATCGCACCCACCCCATCAGCCGAGAATATAAGTGACAGCTAATGAGGAAAGTACGACTCTGGCTTTGATTGACCTCCAAACAACCCTCATATGACAATAACCCAGACATCGGGACTGTGGTCACTGCATAACCTGTGCGTTGGCTTACAATACCTGGAACCATTGACAAAAGGTTCTTAGCCTCTGGGATGGGAACCTACTTCACCAGACTGCTGCTTGCCGATTCAAATTCTATCAAAGAAAGACAGTCTTGGCACAAACTTGGTTAGAATTACAGAGGTTAACATTATTTGTTTGAAAAAAACTGTCATTCTTACATTTATCACTTCTCCCCCCATTTTCTTCCTCATTACAGACTGAAGGAAGAACTGCGTGGTGCAGGAAACAAGAAACAATGAAATAGCCCATGATACTTTTACCTCCTTAGACTCATGTATTTATCCATATGTACAGCTGTCTACATACCCCTGCTCTCTATGTTCATACTCTTTCAGAAACTCCTTGGACCTGAAAAATACTTTTAAGCAAAATCATTACTCTATCCTTCATATTTAACCTGCAAAGAATGGTAAACAATAATGACATTCCTGTACATTGGAAAATTGTCAATGACATTCTTTCAAAACCGACTCAAACAAAACCCTCTGTAACCCTTACTTTTCCCATTCCTACAAAAATACAACAGCCGGAGGATCGCCGCGGTAAGTTCAAACATATTCATGTTACTACATACAAACATTCCGATACAAATGTGGGGGAGATACTTCATAGTTTCCAAAAACAAAATAAAAAAAACAAAAACAGCCAGAATTCTACCTTCACTCTTTCAGAAATAGAAAAAAATACAATGGGAAAAACATGAGAGCAGCTCGGAACCCTTGCATGGACCAGCCATACAAAGTTCAAACAAACGGGTGAAAGAATTTAACCACCATTCCTCCGCTGAGAATCACAATAATGTGTACTACACCTCCATCAACATTCATCATTACAGATTTCTGAAGCCACAGCTGAACTACATCCACTCCAGAGGGATACCCAAAATAGTATCCTTGGACTACCTATGTTAATCTAGGCTTCGTGCACCGTGTGACCGTCTGACTGTGGGAAGCCTCCATTCCTTCCCTTTGCACAGACCTCCTCGTGTCCATGGCGATTTGAATCGGCTTATCGTCTTAACCCTGCGTCCAGGAAAACCATTGCACCCATTTCGGAGAGCACCACCCGGTGTCTTCTTCTACGGTGGATTGAAGGACTACAACCACTATCTGGTCAAGTCCCACAACTAGAAACCCTAACCGAGGCATTATCACCCCCCCCCGAATTAGGCCTCTACCCCTTACAGTGTATGCATACACAAGCGTTTTCCGCTATACACCCATACACTGCGTCGCCAGACTAAACCACACAGAACACTTACGCCAGTTTACCACCTGTGGAAAAATGTGGCTTCTCTCTGTATCTAGATGTTACAACAATAATGGTGATGCCCCCCTGTTTTCTCTCTACCCAAAACTGTATTTACAGTATAAAACTTTACAAAACTGGAACAAAATATAAAACACTTTTAAACGCCAAAATGCTTTCCATTTTCCTTCCAAGCACAAATCTCACTGCCCAACCTTTCCAAAAATCCCAAACGCCTCCCACCAACTTCCTTCTGATACATAAATGCTGAAAAGAACTTCCTGTGGCATGCTCAGCTCTCAAAAAAAAAAACTGGTTTATTTACATATCATTTGTACAGGAAGAGGGAGGGGGGAGCCTAGCCCCATTTCCTTGTCTATCAAGACACCAAAACAAATCCATGTCTAAACATCATATATATTTCAACAATTTAAAAAAAAAAATTGTCAAGGAAATGATGGAACAAACCCCCCTTTTTCAAATGGGAGGGAATCCCCCCTGACCCACACATCCCCTGGAAGTCAAACCACAAGTTGAGACTCAAATACAAACTCCTGCCAAAAGATGGCTATACAGTACAAGCTTCAAAAACAATGAATTGCCTTCTGGGAAACTCCCAAATATTTAAACATAAAAACACACACCACTGTACAAAAACTCAGTTAAAGTTAGTCTTACAATCTATCAAAATTCAGTGTAAAGTAGAGTTTTCACCTAAAACCGCAATCCAATACAAAAACCGCCACTCATATACTGCAAAGCCAGCTAACCCTGCAATAGCTTACATTCACTTAAATGAAAACAGAGAAATCCCCATCCTAACACCATCTGCATGGAGTTTGCATGTTCTCCCTGTGTCTGCGTCGGCTTCCTCCCACACTCCAAAGACATGCTGGTAGGTCAACCAGATCCCGTCCATAAATGGGCCCCAGTATGTGCATGTGTCCGCAAGCGTGTCGGGACCCCTCGGGGTAAGACCGCGCTATATCAAGATACCACTCTACTCAACTCAAGAGGCGATGCCTAGAAAAACCATTTAAACTATTTAACATTAAACAAAAACAGCCCCTCAGTATGTCCCCCCCGGTGTCTCACTACTCTGGGATGACCCACAGGCCAAACTGTATAAAGCGAAAAATCCCTCAAAATGTGGGTTTTAAAAATGTTAATAAGAACTGCGCCTCTAAATCACCTTTTTAAAACAGGACAGACTGCCCTACACACACACAAAGGAATTGGAGCAGCTTTCTCTCTAGGATGACCCACAGGATAAACGACAAAAAATCCTTAAAAACACAAGACCACATGGCTTCCCAAACACAAAGGAAAACAAAAATGGTCTCCACCAGATTCCAACACAGAAAAGACTGCACTACTCAATTCGCACCAAACATCAAAATCTGCCCCAAAGGCTGCGAAATTCCACCAGCAAGATAGCCGACGAATGCCACAGTACGGTCACATGGTATAGCACCCAAAGGAAAGGTGGCTGCACCTTCCCTTATAGGATGACCCACAGGCTAAGGAGAAACTGTGCCTCAAGATGGCAGAAAAACCACATGGCCAACAACAAAAGCCAGGCCACAACAAAATGGCGCCATTGACAAATGCAATTTTTCCCGCCAAAACCAGGATCTCTTCACTACTAGACAAAACATCTCCACAAACACTGACAAACATTGAAACTTTTCTAAATGACCATCAAAATCCACTGAAAAAGTTGTGTCTTGAGTCAGCTACACACTCCACAAGGCTCATGCAATCTCCACAAACCCAAACACCTGAGAGACCATATGAGCACTTAAACATTTTAAGAATACAATCTTCACACACTTTAGGCTACTTCAACTCGGACCCTTGGCCACTAAACAGCACATTCAATAAATGTTAGTTACATGCACAACATTAAAACACGTTTTTACCTACCTAAAGTTCATATACACACTGTGGCATCAGCTTCAATAACAAGCCATCACACAGACATACAGTGATTCTTGCATGCTTTCTCAGAACATCAGATCATCTCTCAGGGCGTAGCCCCTCCAGCACAAAACTCCTGCATTGTAAGTAGTGGGCTGCCCTTTCCCCAAGCCACTTGGCACACAAACGATCATCCACTTACAAACTGCTCAGTGCAGGCTGCACTAAATAATCCCACAGCTATACCTACATTTCATACACAATATTCAGTTTCCATATGCATACACAGAGAGTCACCAACTTTCGCCATTGTAGATAGCCATGCTGGCTCCCCTCCCCCACCAAAGCACACGGCTGATGGCTCAATACAGCGGCCATCTTTAACAATGCAGCAGCCATGAGCACACAGGTTCAATCTCACTAATGGGGACACGTGTTCTGCATCAAACAAACAAATCACATACAGTCTATATTTCTCATTTAGTTACACACTTACAGCCCGCGGCTTTCCCACACAAACATCCAGGCACACCTAGGCACATAGGATCGGATTCACAGACACACGATCCAAATTCACAGCATTATTTCAAAAAGACGAAACATTTGTTCTTTTACAAAGCACAGCCTCTCCACACATCAGATCGTGCATCCATACTCCCCCTCTGCTGATCTGATTCTCAAAGAGGCCATAATTAGTCCTACCTTTGGCCCGCCATTCCGTCAGCGAAATTAGGCTGTACGCAGAGCACACAGACAGATATCGTGTCTCTAATCGTAACACATTTCGTCTCAATGATATAATGCATCATAAGCTAAAATTTCACTCACCTTCCATTCAGCCCATTCATACAAATAAAGAAGCATCACCAGACTGGTCTCATCATCAAGGCCTCCCAACAAAAACTGCCAAGTCGACGCCATCAAGGGCTTTTATTAAACTCTCAGCCGGAAGTGATGTCACAACATAGGAAGTGAGCTCACAGGGTGTGGGCTCCACCCAGCAGATGACCATATAAGGATATCACTTCCAACAGGGTTATTTAAATACATACAATACATGACATGTATACATTCAAAATAGACTAGCAGTGACATGCACTGTTTCCAATGACAGGAACCATACGACAATTATGGCTCAATGGACCACAATTGTTGTATAGTTATGCTATAGTTCCTGTGGATGCAGATCTGTCCGCTCTGAGTCATTTAATGCCAATGCCAAGAAGTGGCCAGTCCCTTGGCGAGGCATAAAACAAATATCCCTAAAAGGAGCAAACATCGCTGTGTCCACAGGAAGGTTTTTCCCGCCACCGGTCTTCCACCAACGTCTGTATGTGCAAATACGCTCAGATAAGCGCATTACAGCAAAACCGACACTGGGGGACATCTGACAACATACATTAATAACATTTTCCACAACACCTTAAACCCTTTAAAGGGACAAGATTTTGCTGGCTGTGAGCTAAAGTTTTGCTTTTTTCCAAAGGTTGATGAACTGTTCTGTTTGTTTTCATACTGAAAATCAGCTGACTTTTGTTTTACTTTTGGGAAAATAAACAGTTTCATTTTATTAACACCGCTAGCTGGTGATCCAGATTCTCCAAAATATCACACTATATATATAAAGTTTAGGCGGATGGACAGCACCAGAAGGTAAAAATAGCTATTCATGCAAGTAACCAGGGGACTCCAAAAAACACCAAAATATGCAATATGTAATACAGAGGGGTTACAGCACAGTGGACATAACTTATAATTTTAGCAAAATATAATACAGCAACTACCAACATCCCTGACTTTTTAAATTACTGACTTTCCACATGCAGTAGAAATGGAAATATACGGTATGTGTTCAGGCAGTAGAAAATAGAGGGATGAGACTAACTGCCAGGGGGAAAGACGGGCAGCAGCAGAATTTAACGTGTTGAATCCTATAGTCATAGGCTGCCCACCCTTTCTAAAATCTTCACTAAGCAGGAAAACATATGAGAGAGACAGTCCACTGTCATAGGTTTTTTATACATTTTTTCTTTATTTTCTTATTTTATTACTTATAAATTTCCTTAACATTATTCATTGTTTTTCCTTGTAAGGCTGTCCCTACCTTGGTCAAAGAAAAACAGGCAGGGATGGCAATGCAAACTGTGTACTGGAAGTCCTAGGTCACAGCACAACCTTTTCCTATGCAAAACCATGCAAGGCAAAGCCACCAGCTCAAACACTCAATTCACAGAGGGTATGGCTACACCTTGTAGATGAGATATCTCTACAGAGATTTAGGTCAAACCATATTAGGTGTTCAATGGTCTCTGAAACGAGATAAAGAGGGCAGAAACCTGCCATTTGAATAATGAATATGCCATTTGAATAATGACAAGGACCTTTTCCCCCACAACCCTGGCTTCAATGTTGTGAGGGTCTTGGGCAGAGGGTTTATTGGAATCTGTCAGCCCCTTTAACAATAGGGTGATACCCAAATACTGGCACCCTATGTGAATGAGTAAGGGGTACATATTTACCCCTACCCATTAACAAAAAAATTAAAAGTAAATATAACACACACAGTTTATGACAAATCTTTTTTTTTTCATGTGACCCCTAATTAACATCTACACCAGACTACTATCTGGGATAAAAGTCTGGTATAGATTAATGGAATTCCAGGTTGTTTGTTTACAAACAGAAAAAAGCAGCTAAAGCAATCAATTGCCGGTAATTTTAATGGTATTTTTTTTTCTTTGTAAATGTCAGTTTTGCTGTAATAGGTTGTATACATTGTATTTTTTTAAATAAAAATAACAAAGATGTCATACTTACCTGCTCTGTGCAATGGTTTCGTTCGTGTCCCAAAAACTTTAACAAATTAACACATTTTTTGCCTGTTTGCATGTTCTTCTGCGAACTGAACCGGGGGTGTTCGACTCATCCCTAATTATAACATGGTTTACTTGCAAGATATAACAAAGGGATGGTGCCACTAATGGCAAAAGATTAATATTTGCACTCCTCCAGTTTTTCTGTTTCTTTTGAACTTTAACTAGCAAAAAAACTGGAAGCTGATTAATTTCTATGTAAAGCTGCATCATATTTTGCACCAAGCAGTTTTAGTAAATAACCCCAATGTATTGGCAAGAGTTAGAGTGAATGATGGGTTGATAATAAATGAGCACACCAAAGGTACATAGTTACATAGTTACATAGTTAGTCAGTAGGGATGAGCTCGGTGTTCGAGTCGAACATAGGTTCGACTCGAACATCGGCTGTTCGCGCGTTCGGCGAACAACGAACGATTTGGGCCGTTCGCGCCAAATTCGAGTGACGCGAACGGCCCACAATACACTGCGCCATCGCAGCGCAATCCTGGCGCTGTGATTGGCCAAGCATGCACTGTGACCCCGCATACTTGGCCAATCACAGCGCCGGCAGCGAGGAGAGCAATGATTGGCCACAGGCAGGATGCCTGTGGCGAATTATTGCTGAGGGGGTTTAGTACACGCCCCACACTATAAAAGGCCGCCAGCGCGGCGGCCTCATGTAGTGTGTTCCGGCGCAGGGAAAGAGAAGGATAGGCAGGGACAGTGTCATATTTTTTCTTTGCTAAACCATGTGTGTAGGGACAGAGAAGGATAGGTAGGGAGAGTGTCAGAGTCATATTCTTTGCTAAACCTTGTTTGTAGGGACAGAGAAGGATAGGCAGGGAGAGTGTCAGTTTCATATTCTTTGCTAAACCTTGTGTGCTGAACCATATTGCTAAACCTTGTGTGTAGGGACAGACAAGGATAGGTAGGGAGAGTGTCAGTGTCATATTCTTTGCTAAACCTTGTGTGCTAAACCATATTGCTAAACCTTGTGTGTAGGGACAGACAAGGATAGGTAGGGAGAGTGTCAGTGTCATATTCTTTGCTAAACCTTGTTTGTAGGGACAGAGAAGGATAGGCAGGGAGAGTGTCAGTTTCATATTCTTTGCTAAACCTTGTGTGCTGAACCATATTGCTAAACCTTGTGTGTAGGGACAGACAAGGATAGGCAGTCGAGAGTGTCAGTGTCATAATCTTTGCTAAACCTAGTGTGCTGAACCATATTGCTAAACCTTGTGTGTAGGGACAGACAAGGATAGGCAGTCGAGAGTGTCAGTGTCATAATCTTTGCTAAACCTAGTGTGCTGAACCATATTGCTAAACCTTGTGTGTAGGGACAGACAAGGATAGGCAGGGAGAGTGTCAGTGTCATATTCTTTGCTAAACCTTGTGTGCTGAACCATATTGCTAAACCTTGTGTGTAGGGACAGACAAGGATAGGTAGGGAGAGTGTCAGTGTCATATTATTTGCTAAACCTTGTGTGCTGAACCATATTGCTAAACCTTGTGTGTAGGGACAGACAAGGATAGGTAGGGAGAGTGTCAGTGTCATATTCTTTGCTAAACCTTGTTTGTAGGGACAGAGAAGGATAGGCAGGGAGAGTGTCAGTTTCATATTCTTTGCTAAACCTTGTGTGCTGAACCATATTGCTAAACCTTGTGTGTAGGGACAGACAAGGATAGGCAGTCGAGAGGGTCAGTGTCATAATCTTTGCTAAACCTAGTGTGCTGAACCATATTGCTAAACCTTGTGTGTAGGGACAGACACGGATAGGCAGTCGAGAGTGTCAGTGTCATAATCTTTGCTAAACCTAGTGTGCTGAACCATATTGCTAAACCTTGTGTGTAGGGACAGACAAGGATAGGCAGTCGAGAGTGTCAGTGTCATAAACTTTGCTAAACCTAGTGTGCTGAACCATATTGCTAAACCTTGTGTGTAGGGACAGACAAGGATAGGCAGTTGAGAGTGTCAGTGTCATAATCTTTGCTAAACCTGGTGCGCTGAACCATATTGCTAAACCTTGTGTGTAGGGACAGACAAGGATAGGCAGTTGAGAGTGTCAGTGTCATAATCTTTGCTAAACCTGGTGCGCTGAACCATATTGCTAAACCTTGTGTGTAGGGACAGACAAGAATAGGCAGTCGAGAGTGTCAGTGTCATAATCTTTGCTAAACCTAGTGCGCTGAACCAGATTGCTAAACCTTGTGTGTAGGGACAGACAAGGATAGGCAGTCGAGAGTGTCAGTGTCATAATCTTTGCTAAACCTAGTGCGCTGAACCAGATTGCTAAACCTTGTGTGTAGGGACAGACAAGGATAGGCAGTCGAGAGTGTCAGTGTCATAATCTAACCTTGTGTGTAGGGACAGACAAGGATAGGTAGGGAGAGTGTCAGTGTCATATTCTTTGCTAAACCTTGTTTGTAGGGACAGAGAAGGATAGGCAGGGAGAGTGTCAGTTTCATATTCTTTGCTAAACCTTGTGTGCTGAACCATATTGCTAAACCTTGTGTGTAGGGACAGACAAGGATAGGCAGTCGAGAGGGTCAGTGTCATAATCTTTGCTAAACCTAGTGTGCTGAACCATATTGCTAAACCTTGTGTGTAGGGACAGACAAGGATAGGCAGTCGAGAGTGTCAGTGTCATAATCTTTGCTAAACCTAGTGTGCTGAACCATATTGCTAAACCTTGTGTGTAGGGACAGACAAGGATAGGCAGTCGAGAGTGTCAGTGTCATAAACTTTGCTAAACCTAGTGTGCTGAACCATATTGCTAAACCTTGTGTGTAGGGACAGACAAGGATAGGCAGTTGAGAGTGTCAGTGTCATAATCTTTGCTAAACCTGGTGCGCTGAACCATATTGCTAAACCTTGTGTGTAGGGACAGACAAGGATAGGCAGTTGAGAGTGTCAGTGTCATAATCTTTGCTAAACCTGGTGCGCTGAACCATATTGCTAAACCTTGTGTGTAGGGACAGACAAGAATAGGCAGTCGAGAGTGTCAGTGTCATAATCTTTGCTAAACCTAGTGCGCTGAACCAGATTGCTAAACCTTGTGTGTAGGGACAGACAAGGATAGGCAGTCGAGAGTGTCAGTGTCATAATCTTTGCTAAACCTAGTGCGCTGAACCAGATTGCTAAACCTTGTGTGTAGGGACAGACAAGGATAGGCAGTCGAGAGTGTCAGTGTCATAATCTAACCTTGTGTGTAGGGACAGACAAGGATAGGTAGGGAGAGTGTCAGTGTCATATTCTTTGCTAAACCTTGTTTGTAGGGACAGAGAAGGATAGGCAGGGAGAGTGTCAGTTTCATATTCTTTGCTAAACCTTGTGTGCTGAACCATATTGCTAAACCTTGTGTGTCGGGACAGACAAGGATAGGCAGTCGAGAGTGTCAGTGTCATAATCTTTGCTAAACCTAGTGCGCTGAACCATATTGCTAAACCTTGTGTGTAGGGACAGACAAGGATAGGCAGTCGAGAGTGTTAGTGTCATAATCTTTGCTAAACCTAGTGTGCTGAACCATATTGCTAAACCTTGTGTGTAGGGACAGACAAGGATAGGCAGTCGAGAGTGTCAGTGTCATAATCTTTGCTAAACCTAGTGTGCTGAACCATATTGCTAAACCTTGTGTGTAGGGACAGACAAGGATAGGCAGTCGAGAGTGTCAGTGTCATAATCTTTGCTAAACCTAGTGCGCTGAACCATATTGCTAAACCTTGTGTGTCGGGACAGACAAGGATAGGCAGTCGAGAGTGTCAGTGTCATAATCTTTGCTAAACCTAGTGCGCTGAACCATATTGCTAAACCTTGTGTGTAGGGACAGACAAGGATAGGCAGTCGAGAGTGTCAGTGTCATAATCTTTGCTAAACCTAGTGTGCTGAACCATATTGCTAAACCTTGTGTGTAGGGACAGACAAGGATAGGCAGTCGAGAGTGTCAGTGTCATAATTTTTGCTAAACCTAGTGTGCTGAACCATATTGCTAAACCTTGTGTGTAGGGACAGACAAGGATAGGCAGTTGAGAGTGTCAGTGTCATAATCTTTGCTAAACCTAGTGCGCTGAACCATATTGCTAAACCTTGTGTGTAGGGACAGACAAGGATAGGCAGTCGAGAGTGTCAGTGTCATAATCTTTGCTAAACCTAGTGCGCTGAACCATATTGCTAAACCTTGTGTGTAGGGACAGACAAGGATAGGCAATCGAGAGTGTCAGTGTCATAATCTTTGCTAAACCTAGTGTGCTGAACCATATTGCTAAACCTTGTGTGTAGGGACAGACAAGGATGGGCAGACGAGAGTGTCAGTGTCATAATCTTTGCTAAACCTAGTGTGCTGAACCATATTGCTAAACCTTGTGTGTAGGGACAGACAAGGATAGGCAGTCGACAGTGTCAGTGTCCTATTCTTTGCTAAACCTTGTGTGCAGGGAGAGAGAAGGATAGGCAGGGGACAGTGTCAGTGTCATTGTTGCTAGGCCTCCTGCACAGTATACACCTGAAGCTAGCCCTTATTGCTGGTTTTCCCATCTCCCTGCAGGCCATTAGAATGTCTGGAAGGCAAACAAGGAGAGGCAGACAGTCAGGAGCCAATAAAAGAGGGCAAGCGGGCTCTGTGTCTGGGGGCAACAGTGCTGGTCGTGGACGCGGTGCATTGTCATCAGCACATGGCCATGGGACACGCTTGTCCTTCTTTTCGGCAGCTGGACATGTTGAGCCACATCATGCCGAAGACTTGGTAGAGTGGATGACCAAGCCCTCCTCATCCTCCTCATCCTCTCTCACCCAGGCTCAGGGTACTGGCAAAGCAGCTGCCAAAGCGTCCTCTTCCCTGGTATCAATGTCATCATCAGTCACTCCTTCCCTAGACCCACCATGTCCTCCTCCTGAGGAGTCCCCCGAACTGTTTGAGCACAGTGTTGGGTACATGCTCCAGGAGGATGCCCAGCGTTTCGAAGGGTCTGATGATGATACCCAGCTAGAGGAAGGCAGTAGCGTGAGAGCAGAGAGAGGGGATGCTCAAGAAGGACACCAATCTGGCAGTCATGTTCCAGCAGCTGCAGCATACTGCCAGATTGGCTCCAGTGATGAGGAGGGAGGGGATGATGAGGTCACTGACTCCATGTGGGTGCCTAATAGGAGAGAGGAGGAGGAGGAGGATGAGGAGGAGGCACATCTCCAACGAGGCAGGATGCCCTTGGGTGGCCAGCGTAAGGGCAGCACACCGACGGAATCACACCGCAGAGCTCCGCCTGTGCAGGGCGCTGCCTCAGCCCGTTATTCAAAAAGTTCTTTGGTGTGGGCCTTTTTTGAGGCGAGTGCATCAGATCGCACAGCTGCTGTTTGCAACATATGTCTCAAGCGTATATCGCGTGGCCAAAACATCAGCCGCTTGGGCACCACATGCTTGACCAGACATATGTTGACCTGCCATGCAGCTCGTTGGCAAGCCTACCTTAAAGACCCACACCAAAGAACAAAGCGGACCTCTCCTTGCACCGCATCAGCTGGGATCTCCAACCCCACTATACCTTCAGTCCTCTCTGAAACCTGCACTGAGAGGAATGAAGGTGTAGAATTAGGTGTGTCACAGCCAAGTACTTGCGGGCACTCTGCTAGCAGTACACCGACGTCCGATTCTAGCAGGCAAATTTCATTTCCAGCCATCCACATGCCCAGCGGTTGAATGCTAGCTTGGCTAAATTGCTAGCGCTTCAACTGCTGCCTTTTCAGTTGGTAGACTCGGCCCCCTTCCGTGAGTTTGTGCAATGTGTGGTTCCTCAGTGACAGGTTCCCAAACACCACTTTTTCTCACGGAAGGCGATTCCGGCTCTCTACCAGCATGTGGAAGGCAATGTCTTGGCCTCACTGGACAGGGCGGTCAGCGGTAAGGTGCATATTACCGCTGACTCATTGTCCAGCAGGCATGGACAGGGACGTTACCTTTCTTTCACGGCCCATTGGGTCACTCTTTTGGCAGCTGGGAAGGATGCAGGACAAGGTGCAGTAGTGTTGGAGGTTGTTCCACTGCCACGCCTCCAAAATGCTACTACTGGTTGTGACACACCTCTCTCCTCCACCCCCTCCTCTTCTTCTTCCTCCACGGCCTCTTCCTGTGCTTTGTCCTCGGAACCAGCGGTGCTCCGTAGGCGTTCAAGGGGCTACGCAAGTACGCAGGCAAAAAGATGCCATGCCGTGCTTGCACTGGTGTGTTTGGGGGACAGGAGCCACACTGGGGCAGAGGTTCTGTCTGCTCTGCAGGGGCAGGCCGAGAGGTGGTTGACGCCACGCCAGCTTAAGCCAGGAATGGTAGTTTGCGACAATGGCACCAACCTCCTCTCCGCTCTCCGACAGGGACAACTGACCCATGTGCCCTGTGTGGCTCACGTCCTTAACCTGGTGGTGCAGCGGTTCTTGGGCAGGTACCCGGGCTTACAGGATGTCCTGAGGCAGGCCAGGAAAGTCTGTGTGCATTTCCGCAGATCTTATAATGCCAGTGCTCGCCTGGCTGAGCTGCAAAAGGAGTTGAACCTGCTCAAGAACCGCCTTATATGTGACATGCCCACCAGATGGAACTCAACGTTGGCCATGCTGCAGAAGCTGCACACGCAGCAGAGGGCCATCAATGAGTACCTGTGCGACTACGGCACCAGGACAGGGTCAGGGGAGCTCGGGTTTTTTTCACCACGCCAGTGGGGCATGATCAGGGATGCATGCACTGTCCTGGCACCATTTGAGGAGGCCACGAGGATGGTGAGCAGTGACAGTGCATGCATCAGTGACACTGTACCTCTTGTCCACCTGTTGGAACATACGCTGCGTGGAATAATGGACAGGGCACTTGAGGCAGAACAGAGGCAGGAAGAGGAGGACTTCCTTGCCTCTCAAGGCCCCCTTTACCCAGACAGTGTTCCTTCTGTCCCACCCACTGCACAGGAAGAAGAGGAGGAGGAGGAGGAGGAGGATTGTGTCAGCATGGAGGTGGAGCCTGGCACTCAGCATCATCAGCAGCAGTCTTTTAGGGATGATTTACAGTCCCAAGAAACCAGTGGACTTGTACATGGCTGGGAGGAGGTGGCTGCGGATCATGTCGTCCTTAGTGACCCAGAGGACTCCGGACTGAATGCCTCAGCTAACCTACGCTGCATGGCCTCCCTGATCCTGCAAAGTCTGCGGAAGGATCCTCGTATTCTTCGGATCAAGGAGAGGGACCATTACTGGCTGGCCACTCTCCTTGATCCACGGTACAAGGGTAAGGTTGCGGACCTTATCTTACCGTCGCAGAGGGAGCAGAGGATGAGACAACTCCGGGAGGCCTTGCAGAAAGGTCTGTGCAACGCGTTCCCAGAGACTGGGAGGTCACAAACTCCTGGTCTTGGACAATGAGTTGCTGAGGCTTCGGTTAGTCAAAGAAGGAGCGGTGGGGAAGGTGGCCGTCTGACCGAAGCGTTCAGACAATTCTTTAGTCCGCAGCCCCAAGGTATGATCGGTTCCAGCAACCATCGCCAGTGTCTGATATACATGGTGCAGGAATACCTAGGGGCAAGGTCAGACTTGGACACCTTCCCCACCGAAAATCCTCTGGCTTACTGGGTCTTGAGGATGGATCACTGGCCAGAGCTTGCACAGTATGCAATTGAGCTACTGGCTTGTCCTGCATCCAGCGTTCTTTCAGAACGCACATTCAGTGCTGCTGGAGGATTTGTCACGGATCACAGGGTGCGCCTGTCCACCGACTCTGTTGATCGACTGACCTTCATAAAGATGAACCAGTCTTGGATCACCACCAGCTACCAAACACCTGAAGCTGATATAACAGACTAATTTATTTTCAAATGTCACATCCCTTCAAGACTGATGCTGATGCTGAGAGTTTGTCCTGTTATGTTGACTGACTATCCTCCTCCTCCTCAATGATCCGATTGACGATGATAGCTTGGAAGAACATTTTTGTTTCTGGGTGCCACCACCAGTGGCTAAGGCCCAATTTTTCAGCCCCTGTTTAACAGGGGTGTGTTATTACAATTTTTGATGCAATGCTTTGCAGCAGGGCTCATTCCTGCACTCCAACTAGAGTATCTGGGAGTGGTTGCAGTGTCGTGGCACCAGCACCAGTGGCTAAGGCCCAATTTTTCAGCCCCTTTTTAACAGGGGCGTGTAATTAAAATTTTTGATGCAATACTTTGCAACAGGGCTCATTGCTGTGCTCCAAGTACAGTATCTGTGAGGGGTTGCAGTGTTGTGGCACCAGTGCCTAAGGCTCAATTTTTCTGCCCCTGTTTAACAGGGGCATGTAATTACAATTCTTGATCTAATAATTCACAGCAGGGCCCATTCCTGCGCCCACCAAGAATAACTGTGAGGCCTTACAGTGTTGTGTCAACACCACCACCACCACCAAATGCCCAATTTTTCAGCCCCTGTTCAACAGGGGCATGCAATTACAATTCTTAAACTAATAATTCACAGCAGGGCCCATTCCTGCGCCCACCAAGACTAACTGTGAGGCTTTACAGTGTTGTGTCAACACCACCACCACCACCACCAAAGGCCCAATTTTTCAGCCCCTGTTCAACAGGGGCATGCAATTACAATTCTTGATCTAATAATTCACAGCAGGGCCCATTCATGCGCCCACCACGAGTAACTGTGAGGGCTCACAGTGTTGTGGCAACACCAACATGTAAGGGGCAAATTTCAGCTGAGTATATACGGCAGGCCCCTACTTTCAAACAACCAACTTACAAACGACTCCTCCTTGCAAACGGAAGGATACAACAGGAAGTGAGAGGAAATCTACCCCTAGGAAGGCAAATTCTCTCCTGTGAGAGTTAATATGGGAAAAAAGTGTCTCCTCTCCACTGATGCTTTATCACCAATTCTTGTTTCAATAAAAACCCCAAATTTTCAAAAAACATTTGTCATTAGGACGGAAAGTGAGGTGAACTGTTCTGAACAGGTGCACACTGCACAGACAGCAAAACAAATGTTACAGGGGTGATAACCCTTCCCTATGTTTTCCAAAAAGCTTAAAAATAGATTTTTTGTCTGGAGCTACACTTAAACAATGTACCTGTTCAAAATTACAAACAGATTCTACATAAGAACAAACCTACAGTCCCTGTCTTGTATGCACCGCCTGTATACGGCTGTTCAGAGTATATAGGGCCTTTTTTATTTTGTGTGCGGGGTTCCCCTTAATATCCATACAAGACCCAAAGGGGCTGGTAATGGGCTGGGGTAAGGGGGGGGGGTGTGATGGGGTAGCTATGTCATTTTTCTTAAAGATTTTCATCCATATTACCGGGACCAGACATTACATTAAAGCCGCAAGCAGTTTTAAATGGCTTTTTTTCCTTTAGAAATGTAATTTTGTGCAGGGACAGTTCTAAACACGGGAAACACGTGGCACTTCACAGGCATACTTTAGACACCCCCCAGGTACGATATTTAAAGGAATATTTGGCTTTTTTTTTTTTCACTTTATGCATCATTAAAATGACTGCTCCAGAAAAACGGCCGTTTTTAAAACTTCTTTTTGCATTGATACATGTCCCCTGGTGCAGAACCCGGGTTCCCAAACCCTTTTTAGGACAATAACATGCATAATAGTCGTTATAATTAGCACTTTAGATTTCGAACGTTCGCATCCGTTGTATTTAATAGGGTTCTAAAGTTCGTGCGAACTTTCGGTCCGTTCGCGGGTTCTGGTGCGAACCGAACCCGGGGGTGTTCGGCTCATCACTATTAGTCAGGTTGAAAAAGTCCATCCAGTTCAACCATAAAAAAAATAATAATAATAATATCATACAATCCCATGACCCATTCTATACCCACAGTTGATCCAGAGGAAAGTGAAAAGGTAGGTTCAGACACAGTCTGCTAGACAGTATAATCACTATGCTGAAGTAAGTTAGAATATAGTTCAGTATTACTAGACTGGAATCAACACATTAATAAGCAAAGTCAACAATAAACAGTACATATAGGCATCAACTGAAATGTGAATAATATTACTATAAGTCTAAAGTGCACTTTAGGAGAATGGCTAGAGTATGGTGCAATATCCCCTGAGAGGTACCTCTTAGCTTTAGTAATAGGTAAAGGACTCTGTGTAGCAACCGGAAAGGAGCAGACATTAGTCCTAACTTCCCAGATGACTAGCATTGGGGCCCAGTTATACCGTTGGTGCACATGAGAATAGTCTCAATGATGCCCGCAGGCAACAATAAGACTACTAGTTATCTGGATGGTCAGTTCCTAAAGGGCTCAGTCTCGCTAGCATCAGATAGTAAATCCACTCAGCTGCAGCTCACCAGTCCCAGCTATATTGCAGCTCACCATCTGGTCACACACAGCGATTAGTCCACTTTCTGCTCTGCACCCTAAACTCAGCACTACAGATTCTGCTTGTGCCGCCGATATGCAGCAGTGATGGTACACACTGGACAGTGATGTGCACTCTTTGGTCTCACCTATGGCATGAGGAAGCTGTGTCCTATGCAGCTTGAAAAAACACAGCTCTCCTCCTTCCCCACCTCTTGGTTATCTCCCTCTGGGAAATGCGGTACAAAAACTCTTGATTACAGTAGAGTCTCTCTCATCTGGACTACAGTACCTACAGTGCAGTGCTGCCTGACTCTGTACTGAACTCTTCCCTCAGCTCAGCTCTGAGGAAGGGGGTGTGCACTCGAAATGTGTCAGCTTGGCTATACAGTGGGATACAACTGGAGCATACATATCTTACACTATATGGCATCTTGTGTTTTTACTAGAGATGAGCCGAACACCCCCCCGGTTCGGTTCGCATCAGAACATTCGAACGGACCGAAAGTATGCGCAAACTTTCAAACCCCGTTAAAGTCTATGGGACTCAAACGTCAGAAATCAAAAGTGCGAATTTTAAAGGCTAATATACAAGTTATTGTCCTAAAAAGGGTTTGGGGACCCAGGTCCTTCTCCAGGGGACATGTATCAATGCAAAAAAAGTTTTAAAAACGGACATTTTTTCGGGAGCAGTGATTTTAATAATGCTTAAAGTGAAACAATAAAAGTGAAATATTCCTTTAAATTTCGTATCTGGGGGGTGTCTATTGTATGCCTGTAAAGTGGTGCGTGTTTCCCGTGTTTAGAACTGTCCCTGCACAAAATGTCATATTTGAAGGCAAAAAGTCATTTAAAACTACTCGCGGCTATTAATGAATTGTCGGGTCCCCGGCAATACAGATCAAAGTCATTGAAAAAAACAGCAGAAGTTCCCCCCCAGTCCATTACCAGGCCCTTAGGGTCTGGTATGTATATTAAGGGGAACCCCTGCCGTGCCCTGCCATGAATATTAGAAATAGCAGTTTGGCTATAACCTGACTGAGTTCTTTAGGGACTCTCGGGTGTAAGCCATCTGGTCCCGGCGATTTATTTATGTCAAGCTTCTCTAATCCTTTCTGAACTTCGGCCTCTGTTAACCACAAGGGTAGATCATGTAGCGTCTTACTAACAATACTGTCGTCGGGTCTCTTGTCGGTGGGGACTTGTGGTGCAGTAATTTTCTGTAATGTGTGTAAACCGCTCCAGAGCTCAACCAGAAAGCAAGCGGAACAACCTTGGAATGCAGAAGTGGAAGTGACGTCATACCAGGGGAGGACCTGAAACCAAAGGGCATGGTAAAGCATTTTACAGTGCTCTAGCCCCTTTAACAAAGTCCCTAATAGTTGCTATTCTGTCATGCAACTGGAGCTGGCTAATCTGGCTCTAGTCTATGCTGAGTATTGATCCCTGAGCTAAAGCTAGCTATAGAATCCCAGGCCAGATGGGGCAGGGTTAACTAAAATAATGGGAGCTGTATATAAACTATATTGCAATAAATAGGTTCATTTACTATTATACTAGAAGGTGACAACTATACATATACAGTACAAACCTAGTTTTCTGGCACTGTGCATGTGAGATAATAACAACAGGACAGAGATACGTCAGTTACAAAGCTTTAGATACATGTTCAATAAGGTATGGGCAGCTGCAGTTAAACTATTAGAACAATTAGAATACTTGACTAAAGGTCTCTGATTCTGGCCTGGATAAAATACAGCAACACCTGTGTGTGTATAAAGTCATGTGGCTGAGTTCTATGTCTACTTCTTGGAAACTCCCCTATATATAACATCATATGCTCTGATTGGGGTATAAATACAGGTAGATTAGCAGAGAGATGTAGCGCTCCTTGCTAAAGTTTCACCAAAGTGAATATAAAGTCCATTCTTTGTCCCCATGCCATAGTTAATAAAGTGGATATAGATGTGACCCAGAAAGAAATCTGCCACCTCCAACAAAAGCACAGCCTCTTACCAAATGGTGTTGACCGCCTTATTACAAGCGGTCAAAGCCCGCAGTTATGCTCCAGGAATGGTTACCCAATGTATCCAATCCTTTAGCTATTAAACTCGGCTTAGAACCCCACCTCTGGGGTGTCAGATTGCACAAAGAAATGCATGCCCAATGGATGTAGCTCAAAGAAAGCAATAGAGGCCTCTCATAGTAAAGTAAGCTCTCAATATACATTTTATTAAAGATTAAAATACCACCCACATGTATCCAGGTATAAAACAGTGTAGTAACAAGGTTCCAAAAGTTTCCAACCAAAAAAGATGGCCACACTCCACTCCATTATGGTACATGATGACGGCACATGCCAAAGCTTTACACTATGCGTTTCATCATCATAGGATGTCGTAAGGGGGCATGATACATCCATTGGGCATTAATTGCTTTGTGACATCTGACCATCCCAGAGGTGTGGTTCTAAGCCAAGTTTAATAGCTGGTGGATCGGATCCTTTTGGGAACCATTCCTGGAGCATTACTTTGAGCTTTGACCACTTGGAATTAGACGGTCAACTCTA
This sequence comes from Rana muscosa, assembly GCA_029206835.1. Taxonomy (NCBI): domain Eukaryota; kingdom Metazoa; phylum Chordata; class Amphibia; order Anura; family Ranidae; genus Rana; species Rana muscosa. The sequence goes on from CM055118.1 coordinate 354,340,743, forward strand.
CTTGGATAGATGATGTGTGTTCTTTTGTTTGAGGTGGCAGATTTCTTTCTGGGTCGCATCTCTATCCACTTTATTGACTATCGCATGTGAACAAAAAAAGGACTTTATATTCACTTTGGTGTAACTTTACCAAGGAGCGCTACAATTCTCTGTTAATCTTTTGTATATGTTTGCAGTCAAATTGTGTTAGCAGTTATAAAATTAGATTGTGTCCAAGCGCAGGTTTTTTTCTATCTTTTATATAAATACAGATAGTTAAAACTTAAAGTGATCAAATCTATGACATACTGGGTGTCACAAATGTACCACTGACTGCAGGTGGCCCAATATGTGCTTAAGGTACTAACCTTCCTTCCTGTAAATGTTGTGTCAAAAAGAGGTTACAGCACAGTGTTTTTTATTTGTAACTGAGAAGCTGATTTTTTAATAACCTGGGGTGAGTGCATGAATTTTTTATTTTATTTAGTTTTCATCTTTCCTTGTAAGGCCATTTTCACGCTGGTCAAGCAAACACATGCAAGGATGGCAATGCAGCCTGGGCACTACCCTAAGCAGGAAGGAAGTCATTGGTTTTATTCCCACCTTGTATATAAAAAAAGAATTCCTTGCAAGTCAGGGCCACCAGCTCAGCCCTTTGCCTTGATGAGGTGATGGCTACAAGAGATACCACTTTATAGCTGAGAGTAGTGAAAGAAAGGTCTCTAATGGGTTTAAAAAGGCAATCTTTGAAGCACAGAGAGAACCAGATTCAGATCCCATGGAGTCACAGGTGGAGCTACATGATAGACTTCCTGCACAAGAATCTTATTCAAAAAAGCGGAAGGCCAATGGTCTCTGAAGCAAGACAGAAAGGCAAAAACTTTACTTTTGCTGAGAGGCAAATCTCTGGTCTAGACCCTGTAATTTTCCCAGCCACCATCACTTTTTTAACACAATTTACAGATTTACATTATAAAAACATTTTTCTTTTTATCTATGTTTATTTCTTCCTCATGAGGCCATCCCTGCCCTGGTCAAGCAAACATGGGCAGGGATGACAAGGCTGTAACTAAAATGCTTACAGAAAGGATGTACTACTGGCTGGAGGTGACCCAATGGGGTCGATTTACTAAAGGAAAATAGGCTGTGCACTTTGCAAATAAAGCGTGGTAAATATGCAAAAGATTTGCTGACTTCCATCATCCAATTATGTGCAACCAAAAATGCTGTTTTTATAATTTTCCTTGCACGTGAAGCTTTACTTTATTAACTAAGCTCTGGAGCAACTGTGCACACCCTATTTGCCTTTAGGCCCCTTTCACACTGGGGCGGTTTGCAGGCGCTATTTTGCTAAAAATAGCGCCTGCAAACCGAGCCTAAACAGCGGCTCCTGTCTCTCCAATGTGAAAGCCCCGAGGGCTTTCACACTGGAGCGGTGCGCTAACAGGACTTAAAAAAAAGTCCTGCTAGCCGCATCTTTGGAGCGATGAGAGGAGCGGTGTGTTTACCGCTCCTACACCGCTCCTTTCCATTGAAATGAATGGGATACCGCGGTAATACCGCCCGCAAACCGCGGCTGTAGTCACGGTTTGCGGGTGGTATTAACCCTTTTTCGGCCGCTAGCGGGGGTTAAAACCGCACCGCTAGTGGCCGAATACCTCTGCAATCCCAACGGTATAGCGCCGCTAAACATAGCGGCGCTATACCGCCACCGCCCCCACCGTCCCAGTGTGAAACCGGCCTTATTAAATCAACCCCAACATGTGTTTAAAGTAATAGCCTGCTCTGCTGCATGAGTCATGTCAGAGAGGAAAAGTGGAAATGTATCAATAATGGATAACACAGTCCACTTTCTCAGAGAATACAACTGAAGATGCCTGTACAAATTTAAACTGCTATCAATTATATATGTAGCACCCCCTTTATAGACTGCTTGTGTTTTGGTAAATTTTGTTTTTGGCCTCCCTGTAGCCAGGGGAGCAGTGATCGTTTTTTTGTGTAAGTTCTGGGTTCTGCTGGTGCAGTTACTTTCCCCTACATCCCACTTAATGTTGGGATATAATGGGCGGGAGAGTTTGACTCTGGCTTGCATTTTAATTCCCTTTCAGTCAATCCCTGGTCAGGAGAGTGAGTGACCAGCATGTGGATGAGATGGGTATAAATAGGCTGGGGCCAAGAACAGCTTCCTCTTGTTCCTGGGGAAGTAACACCCAGCCTGAGGGCCGAGGCACCCATGGGTAGCCAGTTACAGCACTGAATAAATTATTTTTGGGGTCCCAGCCCCAGTTAGTGCTCGGGGACCACTGTTCTGATCATCCCGAAGCAGTGTAGTAAGCTCTACATGGAATCCAGGCCACAGGCACCAAGTACAGAAACTGGCTGGTACTACAGGAGGCTTTACACTACCCAGGGCATAGTGAGTACTAGTCTTTAAAGATCCTAGAGACTTTAATTGCCACCTTTGAGAGAGATCATTACAGTTTACTCAGGATTATACTCCTGTTGAGGAGTTCCTGCATTACAGTTTATTTAACTTTCACAATAAAGAGGATGGTTACACTCTGAAGGAGAAGATCAGCTTTAGTGTTCTCTGTTGCATTTTCGCTAGTTCTGTTGAAGTATCCCAAGGCTCACCCTCACCCCATCCAAGTTAAACCAGCAAACAAACTACAAAAAGACACGCACGGCCTGTTTTTTGACTCGAGTGACTATGAACTATTGTTTGCCTGGCTGCCTTGTGCCTATTAGGGAATAGAACCTGGGACCAAACAGCAAGCCAAGTCTGGAGTCTGTGCTACATCATGCATATATAATTAGTAGGGCTGTTACTGATTAAAATTTTCGTGTTCGATTAATCAATTTTTTTAAAATCGATTAATCGACTAATTTCGATTACCGTATATACTTGAGTATAAGCCAACTCGAGTATAAGCCGAGGTACCTAATGTTGCCTCAAAAAACTGGGAAAAACTTACTGACTCGAGTATAAGCCGAGGGTCATCCTTACTGTTCCTATCCTCACTGTTTCCTATCCTCACTGTTCTCCTATCCTCACTGTTCTCCTATCCTCACTGTTCCCTAGCTCGCTATTTTACATTGTAAATAGTACCTGTAAAGAAGTTGCGGCTGCGGCGTCCATCGTTCGAATTCCGCGGTCTCTTCCTGTTCCTTCCGTGATAGGCGATTCTCATCAGACACTCTCCGCCTATCACGATCATTCCCTCATCCTCAGTTTCCCAGCAGACACTGTGTTGGGTGTTCCGCCAATCACAGACGTCTGCTGGGAAACTGAGGATGAGAGAATGATCGTGATAGGCAGAGAGTGTCTGATGAGAATCGCCTATCACGGAAGGAACAGGAAGAGACCGCGGAATTCGAACGATGGACGCCGCAGCCGCAATGTCTTTACAGGTACTATTTTCAATGTAAAAAAATTTGCGGACTCGAGTATAAGCCGAGGGGGGGACTTTCAGCCCAAAAAAAAGGGCTGAAAATCTCGGCTTATACTCGAGTATATACAGTAATTATAACGCACATACAGATCCAACTACTTTTAGCTGATCTCCTTGCAGGCTGATTCCCAGTGCAGCTACCAACCACTGGAAAAATCGAAAGCAGGATACAAAAAACACACAAAAGCAGCGCTCGATGGGAATAGCATTAAAACTTTTATAGTCTTCAAGTAGGTAACAAAATAAATATTGCACTGGAGATAAAATCGATGCAGCTACATAAACTGTAAAAACGGTAGCAAAAGCAGTCAAAAAACATGTAGCTAAGTATGATACTGGTATACAAATGTGTACAAGGATACCACTGCTGAATCCAGATTAGAAGGGGCTAACATCAGTCCGTTGGCATGTAGATGTCCCGTGAAGGGAACTATCACAACTCCCAGGTTGATAGAGGGAAGTGTAACAGCCCTTGCGTGTGGCAGATAGTAAGGTCCCGCCGGCATGCAGATATGAAGGCACAGCAAAGTAGCCCTTCAGATGGACACGGCAAGCCCAAAGAATTTTGATCGATCAAAAGAATTTTGATCGATCAAAACAATTAATCGATTAATCAAAGGAATTAATAGTTAATTTCCACAGCCCTAATAATTAGTTATGTTTTACTGTTCATTTATTTACATACACTTCTAACTACTTGCTCGTGGGTAAGGCCAGTAGCTGGGGTACACCGTAAAAGGGAGAGCACTTGCACAGACACCAATTGATGATATCAGTTCTTGTATTTGAAAAGTAGTATTGCACAAAGTTACGGAGGTACTTTTAGTGATAATGGTAGTGCCACTTGTATTAACACAGCTGATAACACTTGTAGTAACATTTGCAGTAGCTAATGCTTCTACACAGTGCAGCCCAGATAGTGCAAGAGTCTAGGCCTTAATGGCATATGTTGCATTATAAATCATGCAGGGAATCACTGGCACGCAATCGGCACTGGCACAGACATGGAGATTGAGACTTTGTAGGCTCACAGTGGGGCACTAATTCAGGCAAAGCCTACTTTACCAGGACAGCATCTACTGGAGGGGTGGTTGACTGGCAACAAAGATAGCAGCTTGTCTACACTGCAAATAGACTTCATCAATAGCTTTAGTGACCAGGAACATGAAGAAATACCTATCCCCTAACCAGCGTGGAACCTGTCCCTAGCCTCTCCACTTCGTAATTGTGCACCAAATCCAGCAGGGCACTGATAATTGTTAACACTGACAACACTAAATATGGCTGCCAAAATTCACTCAGTGGTACGGTCTCCTAGACATGTGCACACTGAAATATTTTGTTTCTGACTTTCGTCCGGAAAATTAATTTATTTAGTTACTCCCGAAATTTGTTTTTGTTTATTTTGTTTCGTTAAAAAATGCATTCGTACGAAAATCCGAATTAATTAACCACTTAAGCCTCGGACCATTTTGCTGGTCAAAGACCAGGCCACTTTTTGCGATTCAGGACTGCGTTGCTTTAACTGACAATTGTGCGGACGTCCTTTTTTTCCCCACAAATAGAGCTTTCTTTTGGTGGTATTTGATCACCTCTGCGGTTTTTATAAACAAAAATAGAGCGACAATTTTGAAAAAAAATCTATATTTTTTTACTTTTTGCTATAATAAATATCCCCTAAAAATATATAAAAAAACGTTTTTTTTCCTCAGTTTAGGCCGATATGTATTCTTCTGCATATTTTTGGTAAAAAAAATCGCAATAAGCGTATATTGATTGGTTTTTGCAAAAGTTATAGCGTCTACAAAATAGGGGATAGAATTATGGCATTTTTATTATTATTATTTCTTTTACTAGTAATGGCGGCGATCTGCGATTTTTATCGTGACTGCGACATTATGGCGGACACATCGGACACTTTTGACACATTTTTGGGACCATTGTAATTTTTACAGCGATCAGTGCTATAAAAATGCACTGATTACTGTGAAAATGACACTGGCAGTGAAGGGGTTAACCACTAGGTGGCGCTGAAGGGATTAAGTGTTCCTAGGGATGTGTTCTGTTTGATCCTTGCTGCTTGAGGGGTGTTGATGCAGGTCCTTTCTTCCAGAAATCAAGTTATTCAATAGAGAGTGGAGTCGGAGCCCTTGCTGAGTTTTATGATCATGCCTGCAATATACCTACTTCTGGTAAGGAGATTGGAGTGACACCGTGGTCGGTGAAGGGATTTTTCATCTTCTCCTCCTCTAAAGACTATTTGTTCTAGTTCCATCCTAGCACCGCACGTGGACTTTATATAGATAGATAGAAGATTGGACATGACGGTGACAATAGCGATCTGTGTCTATTGTCGCAACAATACGAAAATATAATGGATAAGAAAAGAAAGCATTTATTTATTTCTGATCTTTCAGATTTCGGATTCCGCGCTTTGGTTATCGTTTTGTTAAAAAGAATACGAAAATCCCAGAAATTTGGACGAAACAATGTTCCTCTCAGCCTAGGCTCCATCTGTACAGTGGCGCAGAAACACAGTGCCACTGACAAGATAGAGGACAAACTGCACCTGCCTACATGCTTATATGGTGGTGAGCTCAACCAGGACACAATCACTACAAATTATCCTAGGGGGGAATTTCATGGAATATATATAACATCCCAAAAAAAAAACAAGGAAAAATTCCCAGCTCAACTTACCAGCCAGCCTGCAGCAAACCAAATTGTTCAGTCTAACAGTTCACATTAAAAACAGGGGTTTAAGCTGCAGAGGCCGCGACAAGGCACCCCACTATTATCTGCAGTCCTAACTTTATACATTTTGAGATCCTCCATAGTAAGAGCACATACTGTATATAGTAATGGATAGATTGATGGCAGGTTTCTCTGGAGGGAGCCCACTCCTCCTTAAAGACACAGGGGTGCACTGGATACCCATGAAATAGTACTATGGCAGCAAAGGTGTCCAGTGTGCCCCCTTACCAAATCACCAACAGTACAAACAAATGGCAACTGCCCGAACCTATAACTGGCCTTAACACCAGGGAGCACATGGAAGGGCAACACATGCCAAACAAAAACAAAGAAAAATTCCTAGATCAATTTACCAGCCAGCCTACAAATAAACAAAATTGTCCTGTCAAACAGTTAATGTTAAAAACAAGGGTTTAGTTTGCACACATTTGCAAATACATGTGTAAGCTGCAAAGGCCACGATAAGACACCCCCACTATTATCTGCAGTCCTAACGCTATACATATTGAGAGTCTCCATAGTAGAAGCACATATATAATAATGGATATCTTGAGGGCAGGTATGCCTGGAGGGAGCCCACTACTCATTGAAGGCACAGATGCGCACTGGACACCCAGCATAATGTCACCAAATAACCAATGGTACAAACAAACGGCAATTTCCCTACCCTATAACTGGCCTAAACAGCAAGGAGGACATGGAAGGGTGACACGTGTGAAACAGAAACAAAGCAAAGGTAAGTTGAGCTTAACATAGCGAATTGGAAATTGGAAGTAACTATTTTGGAGGAAGACTGGACTGACATTTGGTTGGCTATGGCTACTTGCTCGCTAAATGTGATTGCACTTTAAAATTTCTACAAAGTTCTTATGCGCTGGTATCTCACGCTTCGTATTTCCAGATTTGTTCCTGGACACTCCCCTCTCTGTTTTTGACCCTGTGGGCAGGAGGGCATGATGGGTCACATATAGTGGGCCTGTCTAAGGGCTTGTAGGCTATTGATTTGGGTGTACACCTTGACTGACACACTCCTCTACTGTATTATAAAGAAGGACCCAAATGAGACCTTACTACATAAACCTATACAGGCAGTGCATAAAAAACAAGCAAAACAAATCACTTTTCTCTTTATTGCCACTAAGCAAATTATTACTCATTCCTGGAAATGACCCGTACTGAGTTCCCAGGAGGTCAAGACACGCCTAATTGGCTTTATGGTTAATTAGCAATTGACAACCTCACTGGCTTTGATTGACAACAGCAGGAGCCAATGACTTATGCTACCTCAGCTTAGTCTGTGAGACCAGGACATGAGGGGCAATAACTGCTGCGGATTGGTACAGCAATGGACCGAATGAGGGCTCAGGTATGTAGAAGGTGGGGTGAAGGGGCAATACTAAAGCTTAAACTTATTTTACTTTAATGCAAGGAATGCATTAAGGTAAAAAATGTTTAGGCTTTATAATCACTTTAAATTGCTGCTTCCACACCAGTGCCCAGCCCTCATATAATTTGTTTGACAGTCCCTTGCCTTTTAGCCTAGAAGATGGTGAGAACTGATTTTTAACATTTGGCTCCCACCGACTTCAACAGGGTTCGAATTCCTCACCCAAACTGCTGTAATGCTGTAATGTTTGCTGAACCCACCTCAAACTGAACCTAGGTTACAAGGCAATCTCAATGTACTATGTGGCAACTACACTATATTGTCAAAAGTATTGGGATGCCTGGCTTTACATGCACATTCCTTGCTATGTGCACTGGTGCACAGTCTAGGTCTGGCTTGCATTCTCCACTCTAATTAATCCCAAAGGTGTTCTGTCAGGTTGAGGTTAGGGCTCGGTGCAGGTCAGTCAAGTTCCTCCACCATCCATGTCTTTATGGACATTTTTTGTGTACTGGTGCACAGTCATGTTGGAACAGGAAGGGGCCATCTCCAAACTGTTCCCACAAAATTGTCCAAAATGTCTTGGTATGCTGATGCCTTAAGAGTTCCCTTTATTGGAACTAAGGAGCCACGCCCAACCCCTAAAAAACAACCCCACGCCCTAATCCTCCCTCCACCAAATGATTTGGACCAGTGCACAAAGTAAGGTCCATAAAGACATGGATGAGCAAGTTTGGGGTGGAAGAACTTGACTGGCCTGCACAGAGTCCTGACCTCAACCCGATAGAACACCTTTGGGATGAATTAGAGCAGAGACTGCGAGCCAGGCTTTCTCGTCCAACATCAGTGCCTGACCTCGCAAATGCACTTTTGGAAGAACGGTCAAACATTCCCATAGACACACTTCTAAACCTTGTGGACAACCTTCCCAGAAGAGTTGAAGCTGTTATAGCTGCAAAGTGTCCCAAAACTTTTGACAATATAGTGTATTAGGCAAATGAGGTTTAATGTTGATAAATGTAAAGTTATACACTTGAAGGCTAAGAATATGCACGGATTATTCATACTAGGGGGAACCCCACTGGGGGAATAAATAGTGGAGAAGGATTTGGATGTTCTGGTAGATCACAAGCTTAATACTAGCATGCAATGCCAAAATGCATTTTCCAAAGCAACCAAAATCCTTTCTTGTATTAAGAGAGGTATGGACTCCAGAGAGAGAGATATCATTTTGCCCCTGTACAAATCATTAGTAAGACCTCATCTGGAATATGCAGTTCAGTTTTGGGCCCCAGTTCTCAAAAAGGATATTGGGGAACTGGAGAAAGTGCAGAGAAGGGCAACCAAACTGATAAGAGGAATGGAGGAGCTCAGCTATGAGGAAAGATTAGAGGAACTGAATTTATTATCTCTTGAGAAGAGGAAATTAAGGGGGAATATGATGTTGTGCTTTTTAAGGACAGTTTTCCCGCACAGTATTAATTTTTAAGTAATTTTTAACGAGGATTTTTTTAAGATATAAAACCAATCTACAGTATATGACACAGTCTATACATATGAAATTTATTCACATAGACGTGTAATCATACAAAATAGTTACTTCTATTGGTTGACAAAAAACAAATGTTTACATGAAATTAAAATACCGATAGCGTTACATGAAAATCTTGAAAATCAGTAGAAACATCCGCAAAATGGGAGTGTAGTACCTTTGACGTAATATTACCATGATAACTTCTCGGTAGAATCGATAACTTTGTGCAATGACAATTAAACAGAACGTCTGTATTTCACACGTCCAACCGTTACTATACTGCAGGTAAGTAAGTGGTTAACAATGTGAAATAAATTAGATGTATGTGTTGTCAATAAAAATGGGAACTATGCAAAAAGAAAAATATAATGAAAAATGTAATCTTTAGAGAAAAAGCTACAAGGCGGTTATTGATTCGGGAGAATAATTATCAATTGTATAACATTCAATACATCAATATTTTACAGAACACAAATGAACACAAGATAAGATCAACATGACATAATTACCCATTCCAAAATAGCTACTGGTCTGGATTGCAGGTTACCAGAATTTTTAAGATGGCTGCCGTGGCTTTCAAGATGGATACCCTTCTAGAGGAATTACTTCTTGCAACCTCTGAGTTCCAAGTATAAGAGGATCAGGAATCTTCATGAATGTCAAAATATGTATTGATGCATGGTGCATGTGTGGGAGTGTGTGCGTGTCTTACAGTTCCCCCCCCCCCCCCGGTTCCTTCCGTCCTCTCATCTCATTTTTCTTGTCTTTAAATACTATTTCAGGCAATGAGATCATAAAAATTATAATAAGCTCTGCCCAAAAGGTATGGCTTCTTTTTCATTGGTAAGCAAAACCTAATCATTAACCTTTCCCGGGAGCCCAGTGATTTTCAGGTAATATCACCTTAAACCACCAGGTGTCTCACATGTGTTTTGAGTTTATCTCTTTAATTTATATATTCTATTTTTCATAATGTGTATTGGTTTTTATGTTATATTTGTTCTGAGGAATATATATATAAGATTTGTGTATACTGGTAATCGGCATCATATAAAAAATACGCTTTGTATCATTTTGATTCATTGACATCACATAAAATGGTTCTATATTTATATATGTGTATCTCTTATTAAAACTGGTTTGTCTAGGAATGACACAGGTTATATATATATCAACCAATATCACACAAAATGATTATCTATATGGATAAATGAATAATTCTGATATATCCGATGAGTATGTGTTAATCTAAACATAGGTTAATTTTCTTATATGTGTAGAAATTATACGTGCAATGTGCAATTATAGTGGGGGCGCTGAAAACAATGATGATGTGATAAATTACAAATATCTACTTAAAAGTAGTACACCAGCCTGCCTATGTAAACTGTGTGTGCCGACCAGCAATTTCTCAAGTTGATGGTCAACTCAAAACACAGTACACCTTGGTGGAATGGAAAAAACACACCTAGTATAGTGCAAAAATATATGAGTATAATAAATGCTAGCAACAACAAAATTATATTATACTGAGTGACCAGTGTCCATCTCAATTGTGAACTAAAGTGTCCCAATAGTCCATAGATTCAAAACGTGTTGTAATCTTGAAAGTCATCCATTTAAACAGCTTGATCCAAATGTTTAAAATCTTGCAGAAATTGCTGGTCGGCACACACAGTTTACATTGGCAGGCTGGTGTACTATTTTTAAGTAGATATTTGTAATTTATCACATCATCATTGTTTTCAGCGCCCCCACTATATTTGCACATTGCACGTATAATTTCTACACAATTTTGTTTCCATTTTTTGGAATTTCGGGGTTCAGCAGCTGTTTATCTAATTATATTTTATATATTTTTAGGTCCGCAGATACTAAAATTATAATCATCTCTGTGACCTAGAATGTCATAGATAATTTGAATGATTTATCAAAAATATGGATGACTATGGTACACATTGATTTTTACAACATGCATTGCAACATTGTAACATAACATATTATATGTCCATATCTATATAGATACATGTAGGCATTTTTTTTTAAATATTTCTGACATGCAATACTTCAAATCTTTTACACCATGTTTTAGGAAGGACTTTGAGCAGCTTAAAAGGATGTTTAGACAGAATACAGCTGTACTAACAAATTCTTCTTATCGACACTCCTTGGTCAATATCATTATGGTCTGTTCATACATTTGGGATTATTGTGTTTTGGGTGTCATATACAACTTACAGCTCATCCATTGTCTGGGGAAAAACTGAGTAAACATTGGGGACTTCTTAAGAGACGATCTCATCCCTTAAAACAATGGGGTTGTTTGCTCTGGCTTTTCAGGTTTGACCACTGTTCGCCACAGGTAACTTCTATGTGTGACCAGACTTAGCCACATATTTGCGTCGCTTTCCTTGTCCATTCGACAAGGGCAGATAAAGGTTTTTCTGGTTTCTGTGACAGGAGACACTATTGTTCAGGCAAATCTCTGTCCCAACATAGGCTTGTAAAAAGCTTTCAATGGTTAATGTAATAACAACTCGTACAAACACAAGCTCATCTGTTTTTGAGGCCTAATCGAACCTCACATTTTTGCCAGTGAATATAGAATATATTATTTCTTCACAACCCACAACAATGATCAACATGTACAAATACATAAGGTATTTTGTGTTGAGTTATTCACTTTAAGGTCATAACAGAGGACAAGAGGGCACTCTTTACGTCTGGAGGAAAAGAGATTTCATCTCCAAATACGGAAAGGTTTCATCACAGTAAGAGCTGTGAAAAATGTGGAATAGACTCCCTCCAGAGGTGGCTCTGGCCAGCTCAGTAGATTGCTTTAAAAAAGGCCCGGATTCTTTCCTAAATGTAGATAATATAACGGAATACTAACATGTGTAGGTAAAGTTGATCCAGGGAATATCCAATTGCCTCTCGGGGATCAGGAAGGAATTTTTTCCATACTAAAGCAAATTGGATCATGCTCTGCTGGGGTTTTTGCCTTTCTCTGGATCAACTGTGGGTGAAGGATTGTGTATATGGGATTGTATATATTTTTTCCATTTTATTGGTTAAACTAGATGGACTTGTGTCTTTTGTAATCCAGGCTAACTATGTAACTATGTAACCAAGTACATTTGGATTATCCCTTGTCAACAGTAGAAGTACCATGTTTATAAAGATGGTTGTATTGTATTACATCCATATCACTCCTAGACTCAGAGAAGAAATCCCTACCTGCACCAAAATACCAGAGTATTACAAATATTGTATATGCAACATCAGAAATTAAAACTATTTACTGGCACCCATCTACATTTAAAATGTAAAGATCCTTTACTCATGGGATTGGATTATGTTGGATGAGGCTGAGTAGACCCCAGAGACATTACAAATATAGTCTATTTATTTTTCTCTCCATGATAATTGGAATTAGAAATAAAATAATCACCTGACAATTTGTGTAGCAGCTGGGGTAAGGATGGTCATATTAACACAAGACAAATCCTCAAGTAAACACCTTTTAAAATAAAAATAGAACCTGGGAAATCTTGCATTGAGAACAAGACATTAAAAAATCAGATGGGACATCAGACTGCTGAGACCCAATCATACCTCTGCAGCTCAGAGCAACTCAAAGTAAGTCTAATTCAATGCTGTTCCTCTACCATTATTATAGGTACACACGACCATTAGATCCTTCAGCTACTGTTAACGCAAATACACACTTACATACTAATACAATTTTGTAAAATACTTGAAATAAATTTGAATCAAGATCAGTATTGTAGGAAAGACTGATGGACCAATAGAGACATTTCATTATTACTGTCTTTGATAAATCATTAGTAGAAGATAAGCGTGTCAAATACTTACAACCCTAAAAGCTTTGTAGCTAAATCGAAGGGGCAGCATGATGGTTAAAAAACAGTTGTGTCATGCACCTTCATATTGTGGGTTTACCTTCTACCAAAAGCTTTATTTGCAAAGAACCTAACACAAGGTTTCCACCATACTCTATGACTATTTGGTGGAACAACAATTAACCTACTGGTATCTTTTTTCTCCATAGAGGTAGGACAATCAGTGTCTCACTAAGAGCCGGTTCACACAGGGGCAACACGACTTCCAGCACGACTTTGGGAGGCAACTTGGACACGACTTGAGCATGAATCACAGCGTGACTCCAGGCAACTTACAAGGCAACTTCTAGTTGCCTCCAGGACAGGAGACTTTCCAGTGGCCAATCAAACAATAATCAGCTCTGTGGGAGGGAGGGGTTTGCCTTGAAAACTATTTTTACTTCCTGGAAAGTTGCTTCAGTTAAGACAGGGGATCCGACTTGGAGGCAACTTCCATTGAAATCAATGGGTACAAGTCGCCTAGAAGTCGGATTGAAGTCGTACAGGAACCTTTTCTGAAGATAGAGCGACTGCAGTAGTGTACATTAAGACGGCTCCATTCACTACCATTACTTTTCTAAACCGTGCGACTTGGGGCGACTTGAAGTCGGATCCCAGGACGCCGATGTGTGACCTGGCTCTAAAGGGGCATAATTGCAGTGTGGACCTTGGGCAACAAAAATTGATGATAATAGTTCTATATACTATATACTGTAATGCCGCGTACACATGCTCGGAATTTCCGACAACAAATATTCTATGGGAGCTTTTTTTTGGAAATTCCGACCGTGTGTAGGCCCCATAGGACATTTCCAACAACAAAAATTTGAGAGCTGGTTCTCAAATTTTCCGACAACAAAATCCGTTCTCGTAAATTCCGATCGTGTGTGGACAATTCCGACGCACAAAATTCCACGCATGCTCTGAATCAAGTACGAGACGGAAGCATTCGGTCTGATAAAACTAGCGCTCGGAATGGAGATAGCACATTTGTCACGCTGTAACGGACTGAAAAGCACGAGCCTGAAAAGCACGAATCGTCTCTCACCAAACTTCTAATAACATGACTGGTATTGAACTTCACTTTTCTAGTGCCGTCGTACAGGTTGTACGTCACCGCGTTCTTGACGTTCGGAATTTCCAACAACATTTGTGTGACCGGGTGTATGCAAGACAAGTTTGAGCCAACATCCATCAGAAATTTATCCACGGTTTTGTTGTCGGAATGTCAGATTGTGTGTACGTGGCATAAGTCTTCTCCTCACAGACTTGAGCTTGTAAATACTGGACTGAACAGATTCATGTTTAGAATGTATCAACATACTGTAATTCAGGACAGCTTTGTTAAATACCTTACAGTTCCCTTTCACCTTTAATTAAAAGAGTTCATTATGAATTGTGTCAAGATAAATACATCTACCATTCTATGTAATGCTACCACTAATATAACATTCCATAGGCAACATCACAGATTAAAGCCAAAAATTATTGTGGGTAAGTTACAGTGAGTACACCTTTCCCTTTAGGACAGAAAGTGTGTTACTTGCAGGATCAGCAGGTCAAATAGAAATAATAAAAAAAAACTTAAAAATAAATAAATATATGCAAGATCACCTCTCATTAATATGGTATAGTAGGAGTCTTCAATATTAGAGACATTGAAAGCTGTCATCGGAGGTTCCACAGGATCAGGCAAAAAGGTTGTATGACTAGAACTTTTTGCAGTCTAGAAACAGTTGATTATAACAGAAACCATACAGACATATAAAATATTTGCTTATATTTTAAATTGGGCAATTAGCCCAAACTACATTGCTTTAAAAAAATAACCACTTTTGTTCAGAAAAAAAAAATACCCCCTGGGTGATCAATATGCATTGCATGGACATCTGGGAAAATCAATGAGCCAATCACACATGTAGAAAACTCAAATTCTTGGGTTGTTCTGTAGACCAACACAACGCCTCCAGGTTGTCACATGACATTGAATTTTACTGAAAATTACAGGGGCTAAACATTGAAAAGGAAAGGTAATTTTCAATAAGTGTAGCGCCCCCCCCCAATATTTATGAAAATTTAGGGGTAGTCTGAGCTGGTAGTTGGGCTCAGACCAATCAGTGATTCAATATTGCTCTGGGTGTGATACTGCCTGGCAGTAGTGTTCTCCTTTGCCTGTAGGTGGCACTGTCACCGCCGGCATAGGTTAAACTACGGGGGGTATCACATCACCTTGGTGTCCTCTCTCGGCAGCCATGCAGTGGGTGTGGTCTACCCACTGTGCATGCTGGGAGAGGGTACATAAGGGGCAGACGCCATTAGGTGTGAGGGGATTCCAGGGGGACCCCAAGGTGCAAGGGGGGGCCTCTGGTCCAGTGAGTGTGCCTCATGGCCCGCATGGCACGAGGTGCGCGAGTGTGTTAAGGCCTCTGGCACCTTCAGCCCGAGGCTGCTTCGTTTCAACGTAGGCCCAGGTCCGCTGGAAGGGGCCTACACCTCAGAGAGGGATCCCAGGCTGCCCACTTCTAGGGGGCCCAACTTTATGAAAAGGAGACAAGGGGAGGATCAGGCCCAGAGGAGACTAGCGACGGTACTGCTGTCTCGGGAAGAGGCCTGGAAACTCGCCTAAGGAGGGATCTATCTTCAACAGTTACAAAGCCTGCAATGCGCTGGCCTGGCACAGAGGTTCTTGTTCAGTATAATGTAGCTGGGAGGTTCGGACTCGGATTCTGTGGCAGAGGATTCCCCGATCGAATCCCTAGATACTTAAGAAAAGGGAAAAGTTTGATTCGTGCTCCATCCTGGCTGCTAGGACTGCTCTCATAGGGACTATCCAGGTGAGCAGTGCCCACTCAGGCTTGAGTGGCGACGGAAGATTGACATTGAACTTTAAGTGTTGCGTGCCTGAACCTTCCCCTACTTCTTTCAACTTCTCTCTTCAAGTTGACTCAAAGAAAAAGAATAAAGCCTTGCTGATTAAGTTTTACTCCTGTGTGGACATTGGCCTTATTACAAGAGATTGTTTTTGCCTAGACAACGGAGCTAAGGAATCCACTCTAGATAGGTAATTGCTGCAGACCCAAAACAAAACCAGCCGGTCCCTTAAATGGGGGTAAGTGCTACATAAGGTTAAATTATAAAGTGGCTTGTGTAGAAATTGTATATGCTATATTATTTTTTCTTTTTATTTGCTATTTTTTTTTTTCTAAAAAGCACAGTTACCCTTTATCTCCACTTCATATGATTTTATGATTGGTTTTCATGATATGAAATACTTGTGTTGTTGAAGATAATACATTAAAAAAATTTTTTTGCAGGAGGACGACCATTTTTATGTTCTAGTGTTGACTCTTTCCTGAAGACATGTGTGAAGACAACCAAACTGAAGTAGCTGAGTTTTTGCTTCTTGAATTTCAAAACCTTCATACATTTAAAATTCTTCTCTTCATTGTGTTTTTCTTCTCCTATATAGTGACATTAAATGGAAACCTCATCATCATTGTTTTAATTTCGATAAATGACCATATTAAAATCCCAATGTTCTACTTCCTCAAACACTTGGCAATAGCTGACCTCATGATAACCACCACCATAGTCCCAATGATGTTAGAAATTATACTAAAGGATGGAATTACAATTTCTGTTACTGCCTGCATTATCCAAATGCATTGCTTTGCTATTTTTGGAATTGTGCAATGTTTACTTTAATTGCAATTATGTCCTATGATCGATATTTGGCCATATGTAACCCAATGCGTTATAATTCAATCATGGAACCCCAAATTTGTCTTCAGATGGTGGTCTGGTCTTGGTTGTTTGTTGTCTTTGAGTCGGGCGAATTTGTTTTGGTGTATCAGTTGCATTTTTGTGGTGGGAAGAACATTGACCACTTCTTCTGTGATTCTGCTCCAGTCATAGAGCTCTCTACATCAGATAGTTCCCTTTTTGTATTAATTGATCTTTGTCATTCAATTTTAGTTGTTTTTGTTCTTTTTGCCTTCATTATTGTGACCTACGCTTTCATCTCCTTCGCTATATTACACCTTTCTTCAACCAGCGGAAGATGGAAAGCCTTTTCCACATGTAGTTCGCACCTGACCACTGTATGCACATATTATGGAAGCTTGATGGCCGTTTATTTGACACCAACTGATAAAAGATCACCTAATACAAATAAATTGATGTCTCTTTTCTACATTGTGACAACTCCATTGTTGAATCCTATTATCTACAGCCTGAGAAACAACGAGATCAGAAAAGGCCTTAAGGACATTTTTAGACATTTTAAAACACTTAATTTACACTGAAACTAGTGGACTGGAACAAGGATTCAAAGTCCTTGTTAGGAGTCTAGTTTTAGAATTTTTGACTTGATCTTTTCCTTATTATTATTTAAGCACCCAAAGAAGTTGAAACTGAACAATGTGTGATTTTAGGCTGGATTACCAAGCAGTCATAGCTTTTTTTTTTTTTTCTTAATTTTTAACATATCTTAGTTTAGAGTTGAATGGAGATGTAGTCACTTAGGGGACAGTTTTTGTGGCGAGGGTGGTGAGGTTGTAATTTAGTAGATGTGTATTTGTGGGGTGATCTATGGATTTATTTTGTGATAATATATTTTTTTTTTATTTCTGGGTAATAGGAGCAAAGCAGTTACTGCCTAAGAAACTCAAAGAAGGAAACAAGGTGAATGACAGATGCTTCTAGGGATAAAGAAGTGGATGTTGGATGGGACTGAGGTTTCAGCCTATGCTTCACAGTCTTTGGTACATCTCCCTTTTCTCATCTTCACTGCAAAAAACAACTTTCTTATTTCTGAGACAATCTAATGTCTCAAAAGTGCAATAAACTTTAAATTACCACCGTGTTTTAAGGTTGCCTATTAGGTATATAGCTAGAATAGATACCTTTAATCGTTGGTGCCAGGGGTATACAGTAAACAGTAGCCACTTATTACAGCAAGCTCAGTGTAGAGCTACTAAGCCTACATCAGGTACTAAAAACAAATATATGCCTCTTAAATTGCAGATCCAAAAAAACGACTATGCAATGGCACCTGAAAAAAAGCAATGTGCCAATTATAAAATCTAGTCAAACCTCAATGTCAAACCTTCCTCAATGTCTAGACTTTTCCACATGCTCTATAATATCATTATCGATTCATTTTACCTTTTTTTGATTGTATGTTTTTTAGAAAAAAAAAAAAAAAGCACTGTCAAGAATACTATGGGGTTAATTTTCTAAAGGCAAATAGACTGTGTACTTTGCAAGTGCAGTTGCTCCAGAGCTTAGTAAATACAGTAAAGCCTCTTTTTACACAGAATACCCAATAACATGCAAGGAAGAATAAAAAAATCAATAAAAAAACAGCATTTTTGCTTTTGCCTTCACGTGATTGGATGATAGAAGTCAATGGAATGGAAAGGGAAATACCGCGCTGCTGGGTGAAGGTGGAACAGCCTCTGGCACTAAACAAATAGAAATTGTATATAGAAGTGAGAATAAAAAGTGCAGCACTAGTGAGTACAGATCATAAATAAATATGAATCAAGTGGTCAAGTGTACGAATAAAACAAACACAAGTGTGAGTAGATGTAGCTAAAGTATTACAGTAAAAGTATAAAGTTAAAACATATAAGGTCAATATATATGTAAGTGAATGTAAACCACCACTTCCACTAAGTGAAAAAAAATAAAAAATAAAAAAAGAAGTTCATTTAAGAGCATCCCCAATAGTGGATCAATGCAGAGATCTCCCATAAAAATGGGAAGAACAGAAATTCATCAGCCTCCAATGAGGGAGTCCATGTACAGGTGTCTATAAATGGTGATGATAACTATATCCAGGGAAAAAAGAGGGATGGAATAGGAGAAAAAGGACAATCCTGATGGTAGGGAGATGAAAGCACACCCGGGGAGCCTAGGATCTGAAATCAATAAATAAAGATGGGTACTCTTACCGTGTGACGTGAACCCAGACACCGGTTAAATGTGGGTCAAAACAGCGAAGGTAAGAGTAACGGTCCTGTAGCTTCTACTGGTGTTTGTCTCCTGATGGTTCCTAGTCCAATCTGTCCGTTCAATCCAGGGATCACTTCCACAGTAGGCATAATGGCTTAGCATCTCAGATCTCAGGAAATTAGATGATGTATGCCGGGAGTTGGCACCCCTCCATGGGTTAACGGCATATAAAATGCATGGAAATAAACAAAAAAAGAAACCTCCACATGGCGTAGATCAAAATGACCAAACGTTTTGCTGCCTGTACTGCGCCCTAATATATACCTGTGATCACCTTGTATTAATCGCTGGATTTTTACTCATTTTTTTTATTCTTTGCTTTTATATATTATTTAATAAATCCTACTTTGGTCATTTTGATCTAGACCATGTGGAGGCTTCTTTTTTTATTTATTTCCATGCTTTTTACATGCCGTTAACCCATGAAGGGGTGCCAACTCCTGGCATACATCATTTAATTTCCTGAGATCTGAGAGCACGGATGCTAAGCCATTACGCCTACTGTGGAAATGATCCCTGGATTGAATGGACAGATTGAACTAGGACTTGGTGTTTAATCGCTATAGATGTTTTATGTATTGTTGCAAATACTTTCTCCCACTCTGTCTCTGATATTGATCTCCCTATTTCCTTTTCCCATTTTTTTCATTCCTGTTAACTCTGTGAGAGATCCAGAAGGGAGTAGTAAATCATATATCTTTGATAATTTTATAGTTGTTCAAATTTGGTTTTTAATCTATTTATTAAAGATAGCTTTATTTTTGTTTCGATGTATGTATTTAGTTGATGATATTGTAACCATTTATGTTTATGTTCAGATCCTAAATCTTGCAATTTTGGCAGTTTACCATCTACTAGGATCTGGGCCACCCTTGCGTTCTCCAATACATTCCATTTTAAGTATTTTGTAGTTTCTAAAGCTGGTGGAAATTCTGGATTAGAGAACAATGGGGTCATAGGTCTAATCATAGTGGATAGTTTCCCCTCTTTTAAGACTGCGTCCCATATTTTTAATGCGGCTCTCACAAAGATTGTTCATTTTTTATTTCCAGGTCTTAGATGGGGTTTTATCCAAGGAAGGGCTTTGAGTTGTACTCCTATTATATCTTCTTCTAGTTTAACCCATTGTTTGTCCTCTATGTTGTGATACCAATCTATAATCCTAGTCAGGGAGGCTGCTTGTAAATATTTTGAGAAGTCAGGTAGTGCTAACCGTCCATTTTTCTTAGTTCTAATTAAGATTTCTCTATTTATTCGAGGTGTTTTTTGGGCCCAAATGAAACCTCCTATTGCTTTTCTTAATTCAGTCATTAATTTTTTTGGAATGACTTAA
The DNA here is from genome assembly GCA_029206835.1 of Rana muscosa. Taxonomy (NCBI): domain Eukaryota; kingdom Metazoa; phylum Chordata; class Amphibia; order Anura; family Ranidae; genus Rana; species Rana muscosa. The sequence goes on from CM055118.1 coordinate 354,361,102, forward strand.
GGTAATGTTTGGAAAACATATAATAATTTTGGCAATATGTCCATTTTTACTATATTAATTCTTCCCATCCATGAGTACGTTACTTTTTCATATTTATGCAATAATTTTATTACTTTTCGGATTGTCGCGTTGTAATTCATATCTTGTAACTGGTTTAAATCACTCGGGATATATATTCCCAGATATGTGATTGCTTCTTGATTGCTTAAACCTTATTTCTCATGGAGAAACTGGACACTATAGCCTCGCACACACGGCCGAGATTCTCGTCGTAAAAAACATGTCGTTTTTTTTCGACGAGATTCTTGGACAAGAAACTTGTCCCGGCCGAGTGTACACACGCTCCTTTCAAAGAACCCGCGGTTCTTTGAATGGAGCGAACGCGGTGACGTCATTGAATACAACGAGCATGCGCTCGTCACATTCGATTCCGTCGTCGCCATCTTGGTTCACCCTACCTATGCCTAGGAAGCTACCGCGCATGTGTCAAAGTCATTTCGAGCATGCGCGGGCTTCCCGGCGAAAAGGTAAGTGTACACACACACAATTTTCTCGTCGAGAAACAGGCTGACGAGAATCTCGACGAGAAAATAGAGAGCAGGTTCTCTATTTTCTCGTCGGGATTCTTGTCGCTTTTCTTGACGAGAAACCATACACACAAACTAATTTCTTGGCAAAAAATCTCTGCCAGCAGGTTTCTTGCTGGTTTTTGCCGAGAAACTCGTTCGTGTGTACGAGGCTTATCACCCAAAACTCTAATGCCGCGTACACACGATCGAAAATTCAGACAAGAAATGTTCGATGTGAGCTTTTGGTCGGAAATTTCAACCGTGTGTAGGCTCCATCGGACATTTTCTGTTGGAATTTCCAACAACAAAAATTTGAGAACTAGTTCTATGCTATATCAGTCTGCTGCTCCCAACAGAAATTGTCACAAGCCCACTGGCGGGGCTTTACCCTTTTCCCTATGGTCTTCAATGACCAGTTATGGACATCGGTGAGATCTTGACATAATTTGTTGTTGCAGCCTGACTAAGCGGTCTTTTATTGATCTTTAACCTTTAGTCCATTGGTCAGTTAACCTTTGTCCTTATCAGGATATTGTTTGCAGTTTTCCTCCTGGACTCACTGGTTGGCAGATACATCAGAAAAGATTTTTCAGTTTTCTCCAGCTGATCCTTTTGCAATACCCTTGTCGGGGTATCCATTTATTCAGGCTTGATTATACCTCATTGTCCGGTGGAGTACCAGGATCCAGAAGACCAACTCTTTGGTAAGACCTTCAGCTTTGAGGTAAATGGCGGCTGATGAATATCGGATCCATCAGTTTAATTTTGGATCGAGGACATCTGACTGCCTAGTGAGCACACCTCATCATTCATTAAGTATTTTTATCTGGTGGTGCTGTCCACCCTCCTAAACTCTCTTTCTCTCTCTCTCTCTTTCTCACTGTGTATATTGTAATGTTTTGGGGTTGTTTAGCTTCAGTGTAGAGCTCACCAGTGAATAGAGTCTATGCAAGTTGTGCGGTTTAACCACTTCAATACACTTTCCCCCCTTCCTGCCCAGTCTAACTTTCAACTTTAGCACTGTCACACTTTGAATGACAATTGCGCAGTCATGCAACACTGTACCCAAACAAAATTGTTATAATTTTTTCCCCACAAATAGAGCTTTCTTTTGGTGGTATTTGATCACCTCTGGGGTTTTTATTTTTTGCGCTTTATTTGTTTCTGTTACAAAACTTTGTGAATAAGTACGTTTTCTCCTTCACTGATGGGCACTGATGAGGCTGCACTGACGGGCACTGATGAGGCAGTACTGATTGGCACTGATGAGTAGGGATGAGCTTTGAGTTTGAGTCAAACTCATGTTCAACTCGAACATTGCCTGTTCGCCCGTTCGCCGAACAGCGAACAATTTGGGGTGTTCGCGGCAAATTCGAAAAGTCTATGGGAGAAATCTAAAGTGCTAATTTTAAAGACTTATATGCAAGTTATTGTCATAAAAAGTGTTTGAGGACCCGGGTCCTGCCCCAGGGGACATGTATCAATGCAAAAAAAAAGTTTTAAAAACTGCCGTTTTTTTGGGAGCAGTGATTTTAATAATGCTTAAAGTGAAACAATAAAAGTGAAATATTCCTTTAAACTTCATACCCAGGATGTGTGTATAGTATGCCTGTAAAGTCGCGCTTGTTTCCCGTGCTTAGAACTGTCCCTGCACAAAGTGTAATTTCTGAAGGAAAAAAAGTCATTTAAAACTCACGGCTATAATAAATTGTCAGCTCCCGGCAATACATAGAAAAGTCATTGATAAATGGGGGTCCCCCCAAATTCAATTACCAGTCCCTTCAGGTCTGGTATGGATATTAAGGGGAACCCTGTCGCAAATTTAAAAAATAAAAATGCGTGTAGTTCCCCCAAATATCCATACCAGGCCCTTCAGGTCTGGTATGGATTTTAAGGGGAACCCCACCCCATTTTTTTTTTAAATGGCGTGGAGTTCCCCAAAAATCCATACCAGACCCTTTATCCGAGCACGCAACCTGGCAGGCCACAGGAAAAGAGGGGGGGACGAGTGAGCGCCCCCCCTCCTGAACCGTACCAGGCCACATGCCCTCAACATGGGAAGGATGTCCCCATGTTGATGGGGACAAGGGCCTCATCCCCACAACCCTTGCCCGGTGGTTGTGGGGGTCTGCGGGCGGGGGGCTTATCGGTATCTGGAAGACCCCTTTAACAATGATGTCATCATGGAGGAGGGGAAGAGGACTCCAGTGGCGACCTGTGAAGCTCTGGTGAACTCCATGCCCATGAGGGTTAAGGCAGTGCTGGAAAATAATGGTGGCCACACAAAATATTGACACTTTGGGCCCAATTTGGACATTTTCACTTAGGGGTGTACTCACTTTTGTTGCCAGCAGTTTAGACATTAATGGCTGTGTGTTTGGAGTTATTTGGAGGGGACAGCAAATTTACAATGTTATACAATCTGTACACTCACTACTTTACATTGTAGCAAAGTGTCATTTCTTCAGTGTTGTCACATGAAAAGATAGAATAAAAAATTGACAAAAATGTGAGGGGTGTACTCACTTTTGTGAGATACTGTATAATGTTATATTCTTCTCTACTTTTAATAGGTTTAATTGTGAAAAAAAAAAAAATAATCTCCAGACTCCAGGTCCCAAAATGGATTCTATTAACCATGGAGGAAACAGAAAAAAATGTTTTCTCCAAGTAAACATTCATCACGGAGCCCCTCAACCTGCCTAGTTGAGAATCGTAGAGAATACAGCATGACAGGGAACCATACTGTCACTATACAGTATATATATATATATATATATATATATATATATATATATTGTACAAAGCGTGTGTGCAGGGCCAGTAGCTGGGCTACACAGTAAAAGGCAGAACACTCACAGACACCAATGTATGATATCAGTGATATCAGTTATTGTATTTGAAAAGTAGTATTGTAGAAAGTTACGCAGTTACGATCCAGATAGTACAATAGTCCAAGCACTAATGTCACATGCTGCATCATAAGGAATACAGGGAAGCACTCAGGTTACTCTGAATTGGCACAGACATGCGGCGGTGATTCACACAGGCTCACAGTAAGATATTATTGTAGGCAAAGCCTACTTTACTGGTATCTGATGGAGGGGGGGTTGATTAGCAACACAGATATCAGCTCTTCTAGGCTAGCAAATAGACTGCAGCTGCGGCTTCAGTGACCAGAACGCAAAGCAAATATCGGTGTCTCTATTGTGTCCCACCTCAAGCAGGAACAATACCTTATGCCGCGTACACACGACCATTTTTCTCGTCAGGAAAACTTACATTTTTTCTCTTTGACAAGAAAAACGACCGTGTGTGGGCTTTTGGTCATTTTTCCAGATGAGAAAAACAACATTAATCACGACGAGAAATATTAGAACATGCTCTAATTTTTCTCGTCGTGATTCATGGCATTTTTTTCCGCGCCAGTTTTCCCATAGGGAAACACTGCCGGGGAGCCTACACACGGTCGTTTTTTCTCGAGAAAAAATGACGGGAAAAACGGGAAAAACGGCCGTGTGTAGGGGAACAAGCCGTTCCTCGTTTTTCCCGTCGATTTTCTTGACGGTGTTTTCACCGTAGAGAAAATCAATCGTGTGTACACGGCATAAGGTTCTCTTTCTTTTCCTTACCAGGGTTGAACCTGTCCCTAGCCTCTCCACTTTGCAATTGTGCACCAAAGCCAGCAGGGCACTGATGTACAGCGGGTAAAATAAGTATTGAACAGGTCACCATTTTTCTAGGTAAAAAATGTATTTCTAAAGGTGCTATTGACATGAAAGTTTCAACACATGTTGGTAACCAGTGTTAATTTTGTTGACTAAAACATAATAGTCGACTAAATGAATACTATTTTAGTAGATGAAAATACGACTAAAACGAAAACAATTGAGATGACTAAAATACGACTTAAGCCACGTACACACGGCCGGTTTTCTCGGCAAGAAAACTGCCCGCAGAGCTTTTTGCCGAGAAAACCGGTCGTGTGTATGGTTTCTCGTCGGGAAAACTGCCGGGAATCTCGACGAGAAAAATAGAGAACCTGCTCTCTATTTTCTCGTTGGAATTCTCGTCGGCTTGTTTCCCGACGAGAAAACCGTGCGTGTATATGCTTACCTGTCTCCAGGTAAACCCGCGCATGCTCGATGAGACTTCGACACACGCGCGGTAGCATACAAGGGTAGTGTAGGATGATGCAAGATGGCAGCGACGGCATTGAATGTGACGAGTGCATGCTCGTCATAGTCGATGACGTCACTGCGTTCTTGCCATTCAAATGAACAGCGGTTCTTTTGAATGTGCCATGTGTACACTCGGCGAGCAAGAAAAGCTTGCCAGGAATCTCGTCGGGAAAATCAACGTTTTTTTTTCCCAACGAGATTCCCACCCGTGTGTACAGGGCTTAAAACTAAAATGCCATTTTAGTCAAAAGACTAAAATGGGACTAAAACTAAAATTCCATTTTAGTCAAAAGACTAAAGCCTAGTACACACGGTCGGACTTCCATCGGACTTTTCCGTGGTTTTTTGTCCGAACGGAGTTGGTCGGGAACACCCATAGCATACACACCACAGGACTTTTCTGCAAACTTTCCCAAAACTTTTCCAACATCACGTGGTTTTTCTGCTCTTTTCTGCTCTTTACCGCCACCCTTTGGTCAACTTCTGCTATTGTTGGTTGAATTTAACATTATTTGTTTTGTCCATCGGTTTTCTGAACACACGGTCGGACTTTGCTCCATCGGACTTTTGTTGGCCAAAAGTTTGTCCGTTTGCAGACCGAACTTTTGTCCGATGAAAACAAAAAAAAAAAAAAAGTTTGTCCGATGGAGTGTACACACGGTCGGATTGTTGGTCCAACTTGCTCAAAATGAAGTTTGTTGGCCAAAAGTCCGACCGTGTGTACGGGGCTTAAGACTAAAACTAAATTGAAATATGACTTTAAAATGAACACTGGTCTGCAGTGCATGTTCATACCTCAAAAATAACATATTAGATTTTTCACTCCAGCAGTATATAATGAGTTTGGAAATTGTAGAGAAATGTTAACTAATACATTACAATTTAATTACACTCATTAGATTTTAGATGACTAAAATGAGATTTAGTTGACTAAAATATACTGGAGATTTAGTAGACTAAATATGACTAAAACTAAAACAATTACAGAAGACTAAAATGCGATCAAAATTAAAATGCCATTTTAGTCCCAAGACTAATGCGTACACACGATCGGAATTTCCGACAACAAAACCGTGGATTTTTTTCCGACGGAATTTCCATCAAACTTGTCTTGCATACACACGGTCACACAAATGTCTGAAATTGCAAACGTCAAGAACGCAGTGACGTACAACACTACGACGAGCCGAGAAAAATTAAGTTCAATGATTCCGAGCATGCGTCGACTTGATTCCGAGCATGCATGTTTTTTTTGTGCGTCGGAATTGGCTACAGACGATCGGAATTTCCAACAAGAACTCTTCTTGTCGGAAAAATTGAGAACCAGCTCTCAAATTTTTGTTGTCAGAAATTCCGACAGAAAATTTTCCTATGGAGCCTACACACGGTCGGTATTTCCGACCAAAAGCTCACATCGAACTTTTCTTGTCGGAATTTCCGCTCGTGTGTACGCAGCCAAAATTGATGCCAAAATTAACACTGTTGGTAACAACCCGTACAAATCTACACATACAAAGAAACCAAAACAAATACGTTCAGAAATTAAGTTATGTGTAATAAAATGAAATGACACAGGGAAAAAATATTGAACACGCTAACTGGAATTTATTTAATACTTCATACAAAATCCTTTGTTGGTAATGACAGCTTTAAGACACCTCCTGTATGGAGAAACTAGTCACATGCGTTGCTCAGGTGTGATTTTGGCCCATTTTTCCACAAAGTCTTAAAATCTTGAAGGTTCCGTGAAGGTTCTATGAACTCTGGTCTTTAGTTCTTTCCATAGATTTTCTATTGGATTCAAGTCAGGTGATTGGCTTGGTGATTGGCTGAAAACAGTTAATAGTTTCATTGGCTTTGTATTTGGGATCATTGTTTTGCTGAAATGTCCACCCTCATTTCATCTTCATCCTCCTGATAGATGGCAGCATTTTTTTATGAAGAATGTCTTGGTACATTTTTCCATTCATCCTTCCTTCAATAATATGACATTTGCCCCTACCGTATGCTGAAAAACAGCCCCACACCATGATGTTCCCACCTCCAAACTTCACTGTTGGTATGGGGGTGTTTTAGGGGTGATGTGCAGTGCATGTGACCTCCAAACATGGTGTGTATTATGGCATCCAAAGAGTTCAATTTTGGTCTCATCTGCCCAGACTATATTCTCCCATTTTCACAGGCTTGTCTAAATGTTGTGCAGCAAATGTTAAACAATCTTCAATATGCTTGAGTGCATTACTTATTGTTTTTTTTTTAATTGTTCCTGCTAATTCTAGGTCTATCTGAAGCTCTCCAAAAGTTGTCCTTGGCTCTTGGACAACTCTTCTGATAATTATTTTCACTCCTTTGTCAGAAATCTTGCGAGGAGCACCTGGTCGTGGCTGGTTTATAGTGAAATTATGTTTTTCCACTTCCGGATTATGACCACAACAGTGCTCACTGGAACATTCAGAAGTTTAGAAATCCTTCTGTAACCAATGCCATCAGTATGTTTTGCAACAAAAAGGTTGCAAAAGTCTTGAGAGAGCTCTTTGCTTTTACCAATCATGAGATGTTTCTTGTGTGTCACCATGGTAATACGACACTTTTTTATAGGCTATCAGTTGAGACTGAACCGGCTGATATTAATTTGCACTGGAAAGGGGCAGGATTGCTTTCTAAATACTGATATATTTCAGCTGGTGTCTTGGCTTTTCATGCCTTTTTGCACATTCCTTTCTTCATGTGTTAAATACTTTTTCCCTGTGTCACTCCATTTTATTACACATAACTTAATTTCTGAACGTATTTGTTTTGGTTTCTTTGTAAGTATGGATTGCATGAGTTGTTACCGACATGTGGTGGAAGTTTCATGGCAATAGCACCGTTAGAAATATATTTACCTAGAAAAATGGTGACGAGTTCAATACTTATTTTAGCCTCTGTATATTAAAGCTGCCCACACTAAATATGGCAGCCTAAAGTCACTTAGTGGCGCAGTGTCCAATCGGACAGCTGGAGTATGTGGAGGAATAATGTTCCTTTTAGGCTCTGCTCTATCTGTACAGTGGCAGAGCAACACAGTGCCATCGATAGGATGGAGGACTGCACCTGCCTACTTGCTTATGCATGGTGGTGATCTCAATCAGGACTCCATCACTTTAACCGCTTGCCGCCCGCCATATAGCGGATTGACGTCGGCAAAGTGGTTGCAAAATCCTGACAGGGGGCGCGCATCACGGCGATCGTTGCTGCGGGGTGTCAGTCTGACACCCCGCAACACCGATCTAGGTAAAGAGTCTCCGACGGAGACTCTTTACCACGTGATCAGCCGTATCCAATCACGGCTGATCACAGTGTAAACAGGAAAAGCTGGTCATCGGCTTTTCCTCACTCGCGTCTGTCAGACGCGAGTAGAGGAGAGCCGATCGGCTGCTCCTCTGACAGGGGGGGTTTGTGCTGATCGATTATCAGCACAGCCCCCCCGAGGATGCCCACTGGACCATCAGGGATGCCACTAGACCACCAGGGATGCCACTAGACCACCAGGGAACCACACCATAAAGATATATAAGGTATGCCACCCTAGACCACCAGGGATAATGGATGCCAATCAGTGCCACAATGGATGCCAATCAGTGCCCACAATGGGCACCACTGATTGGCAGGCATTATTGTTTGGCACTGATTGGCATCCATTAGTACAGTACAGTGCCACCTATCAGTGCCCACCCATGCCACCTATCAGTGCCCACCCATGCCCACCCGTGCCACCTATCAGTGCCCATCCATGCCGCCTATCTGTGCCCATCAGTGCCCACCCGTGCCGCCTATCTGTGCCCACCCGTGCCGCCTATCTGTGCCCACCCGTGCCGCCAATCTGTGCCCACCCATGCCGCCGATCTGTGCCCACCCGTGCCGCCAATCGTTGCCCATCCGTGCCGCTGATCGTTGCCCATCCGTGCCGCCGATCGTTGCCCATCCGTGCCACCTCATCGGTGCCCATCCGTGCCGCCTTATCCATGCCCGTCAGTGCAGCCCCATCAGTTCCCATCAGTGAAGGAGAAAACGAACTTATTTACAAAGTTTTGTAACTGAAACCAAAAAAAAAAACTTTTTTTTTTCAACATTTTCTGTCTTTTTTTATTTTTTAGCAGAAAATAAAAATCGCAGAGGTGATCAAATACCACCAAAAGAAAGCTCTATTTGTGGGAACAAAATGATAAAAATTTAGTTTGGGTACAGTGTACCATGACCGCGCAATTGTCATTCAAAGTGCAACAGCGCAGAAAGCTAAAAATTGGTCTGGGCAGGAAGGTGTTTAAGTGCCCAGTATGGAAGTGGTTAAAGTATTCCCAGGACAAGTGTATGGGATATTTATAAAATCCACAAGAAGGGAGGGCTTTCATATTCTGATCCCTTGTTGCTTCCAGTTTCTGACATCACACAGTGGGAGGAGCAACATCAGTTCCTCTCACTGTGTCCCAGGAAGTGCATGCCATTGGTTGCATCCTTACCAGGCTCCCCGATCAGAGAGCCAGATAAAGGCTGAGTCATTGGTGGCAGGAGGGGGGATTCCCTTCTCTCACCTGTAAAAGTAATCCTGTGGCTTTATAGCTGCTAGGATTACTTTTACATTGAAGGGAATCTCCAGCTCTAAAAAATGATATTGTCATTGTTGCAGGTGCATTGTTGCAGATGTTACCCTTCACATCCAAGGATGTCCTAAGGAAGGAAAATGCTTAAAGGAATTTTTCATTTTAACGTTTGACTTTAAGCATTAATACAACTGTTGCTCCAAGCCCAACCCCCATGTAATTCATTTGACAAACCCTAGCCTAGTAGCCTAAAAAGTTGAGAGAACTGATTTTTAATATTTGTCTCCCACTGACTTTAACAGGGTTCAGATTCCTCACCTGAACTTCTGTAATGTTTGCTGAACCCACCTCAAACTGAACCCGGTGCATTTGGATTATCCCTAGTCAACAGTAGAAGTACCATGTTTATAAAGATGATTGCATTATAATACATCCACATCAGTCCTGGTCATCCCAACCAACACCAAAATACCAGAGTATTACAAATATTATGTATACAACACCAAAGATTTAAAAAAAAAATAATGGTACCCATCTAAATGTAAAATTTAAAGATCCTTAATTCGTGGGATTTGATTATGTGGCTGATATCATTCAGTTTAATTCATATTAGGCTGAGTAGACCCCAGAGACATTACAAAATACAGTCTGTTATTTATTTTTCTCTGCATGATAATTGGAATTAGAATTAAAGTACTCACCTGACAATTTGTGTAACACTTGGGCTAAGGATGATAATATTCACACAAGACAAATTCTCAAGGAAATATCATCTGAGATAAAAAGAGAACCTTGGAAATCTTGCATTCAGAGCAAGACCTTCAAAAATCAGAGAAAGGTTCATACACGACATCAGAGTGCTGAAATCCCGTCATACCTTGGAGCAACTCAAAGTAAGTCTAATTCAATGTTCCTCTTCCATCGTTATTAGTACATATGACCATTAGATCCTTCAGCTAAGGTTAACAACGCACTTAAATACTAATAAACTGTTAAAAATATTTTTTTGTCACATATAAAGCAAGATCAGTATTGTAGGAAAGACTGACGGACCACGAGTGACATTTCATTCTTACTGTCTTTGATAAATCATCAGTAGAAGATAAGCATGTCAAATACTTACAACTATGAAAGCTTTGCAGCTAAATGTAAGGGGTCGTTTGATGGTTGTGTCATGCATCTTCATATCGTAGGTTTACCTTCTACCAGAAACTTTATTTCCAAAGAACATAACCCAAGGTTTCCACCATACTCTACGACCATTTGGTGGGACAACAATTAACCTATAGGTTTGTATAATAGGAGAACTAGGCAACAAAAAAAAACATTTTATTTTTTGGAGGTTCCCTTCTCCATAGTGATAGGATAATTGGTGTCTCCCTAAAGGGGCATACGTAAATGTGGTGGGCACCTTAGGTTGTAAGCTTTCCCTGAACAAGGATTGATGAGAATAGTTCTTCATACTGTATACTGTAAGCCTTCTCCATACAGACTTGAGCTTGTAAATATTAGACTGAAAGTGGTTGTAAACCCACTTATGCAACTTGCACCTACAGGTAAGCCTAGATTAAGACTTACCTGTAGGTGCAAGAAATATCTCCTAAACCTACACGGTTTAGGAGATATTTGCAAAAAATGACATGCACCGATGTCTACGGTGCATGCGCGCCGTAGACAGCGGTGCATTCACAGGGTTAATCCCATTCACAATTCCGGCTTTGCATGCGCACGCGCGGAGTGACATCTTCGCCGCTCTGGCCAATCACTCTGGAGCGGTGCTGTGATTGGCTGGAGCGGCGATACCCAGAAGTAACCTTCCGGGTATCTGTGGAGCGATGGCTGCGGCTGGAGGAGTAGACGAGGATGGCTTCGGGGGCCCCGATCTAAGGTAAGTGATGCATAATGAGCTAGTATGATAGTCATACTAGCTCATTATGGCTTTGTCTTGCAGGTGGTTTTTAAAAAAAAAATAAAAATTCAGGGTTTACAACCACCATGTGCATATCAACATAATTCAGAGCAACTTTGCTAAATACCTTACATCTCCCTTCACCTTCAATTTTAAATATTTTAGAATGATTTGTGTCAAGATCTACCATTTTATGTAATTGTAATACTAACCCTTAAATTACATTCCATAGGCAACATAAATCACAGATTGGAGCTGAAAATGCTTGTAGGTATGTTACAGTAAGTACACATTTCTCTTTAGTACAGGAAGTGTGTTACTGGCAGGATCAACTGGTCAAAAAACCTTAAAAAAAAAAAAAAGAGAAATGCAGTCACCACATCTAGGGACTGGTAATCTTCAATACATTATATTTATGCACTTGAGTTTAGATACATTTCAACGTATCTATAGGGTGAAACAAACAAAACATTATTATACCTTATTTGCTTTTTTTTACCTTGTTCTTGGCCTTGTTGAAGCTTACACTAGTTATAGTGTAACTAAACCCAAATACAAAAATGTAATATATGGCATCTTACAACCTGAGCCAATGGGCTTCTGACTTTTGTTGGTGGCATTGGTTTGCCATCAATTTAGGACACTTCTGAGAGCATTCAAAAGTTCTTGACAGTTGCATTTACCTGCAGATGATCTCCTTCTGATCTGCATGTGACCTAAGTCAAGAAAACAAAATTCCAATGATAAATGCCCATAGTCATGCCATGATTTTTAAGATACATTTTGGTATTATGAATGTCATGGTTTGTCTATTGAAATGTACTTTTTATATATATTAAACCCTGGGGTTCAGGCGTCTGGAGCATGTTTTATTCATTTTAATGCACTTTTTCCACCTCCACAGCACCACTCACCTTTTCTTCTCTACTACCTTTCCTGATCAGATGCCGTTTTTTTCAGCATGCTTGTTCAATAAAAGCTGATTGTACCCAAATTTACATTCTTAATGTATTGAAGAAAACCTACTGACACAATGACATAAACCTTGAAAATTCTATACAATATTTAATATTGTGGCATTGTGCCCTACGCACCAGAAGCCACTGGTATAAAATGTAACCTTTTTTTTTAAAGTGATTGTAAAAGATCACCTTGTAAAACAACCAATCCAGTTTAAAATAGAAATGAAAGGCAAAATATTGTTGTATAGATATAAAAAACACATTTTAAATACCTTTTTTCCCTCTTTTATAAGTGATCACATTCCCTCTGTTATATACAAATTACTGGCCATAAAAAGGGTATGGGGGCCCAGGTACTGCCCTGGGGGACATTTATCAATGCAAACATTTTTTTTTAACTATTATTTTTGAAGCAGCAGCGATTTTATTGATGCTTAACTACTTGCTGATCACCTAACGTACTAATACTGCGGCAAAGTGGCTCTATTGCGTGAAATCACATACCTGTACGTGATTTCGTGCAATAGCCTCTAGGGGGCACACGCACGCCGCCGGAGACCCGATCGCGTGCTAGTTGGACAGAGGGCGAGCCGATCAGGCTCAATGTCCGCTGGCCACCTGCGGTCATTCCCAAGAGAGACAGAACGGCGGTCTTCCTATGTAAACAAGGCATATCGCCGTTCTGACAGGGGAGAAGATGGAGATCTTGTGTTTCTGCTAAGCATGTTCCCTTTGATCGCCCCTGATGTTAACCCCTTTCCTGTCAGTGTCATTAGTACAGTGACAGTGCATTTTTTTTAGCAGCACTGATCACTGTATTAGTGTCACTGGTCCGCAATAAGTGTCACTTAGTGTAAGATTTATCCACCACAATGTTGCAGTCCTGCTAAAAATCACTGAATTAATTATTTTTAATGAATGAAGAGATTTGATTTTTTTTTCATTTTTTTATTGAGAATGTTTTATAGCAGAAAGAAAAAAAAAGGGGTTGTGGGGAAGAGGCCCTTGTCCCCATCAACATGCCCTGCCCCAAAGAACCCCAACATTGAGGGCATGTGAACTTGTATGGTTCGGGAGAGGGGCCGCTCGCTTGTCCCCTCCCTTTCCTGGCCTGCCAGGCTGCATGCTTAAATAAGGGTCTGATATGGATTTTGGGGGGACCCTAAAACATTTTTTTTTTTATTTTGGCATGAGGTTCCTTTAAAACTCAAACCAGACCCAAAGGTCCTGGTATGGATTGGGGGACCCCCCCCCCCCGCACTTTTTTTGTTGCCGACAAATTCGCCAATTATTTTTTTTGTGGCTCATTCGTTGTTAAGGACGCTATGGCCAGCTTCCCAACCCGCTCCTTAACAAACGTATTTTTTTTTTTATTCTTTATTTTGTTTTATCAAGATTTCAATTATGTTACATCAATACATTTCCATTGATCCAGCCAAGATAATAAGCATACAAAAATAATACTGAGTACTAAGAGATTCCTGGCTCTCTCCTTATACTCACATTTCTAAAATCTCGATTTCACCCCCCCTTTCCCCTTTTATATCCCCCTCCCCCCTTCTACCTCTTATTTTCTACCATTTCTCTACTACTTTCTCAGATTTTCTACATAGCTCCATGTTTTCTTAAAATCTTTCCAACATTCCCACTTGTTTTTAAATCCTTTTTTTTCCTCCTCTACGCCGTACTTCAGTCCCTCCATACTGTATGTTTCTTCCACGGAATCTACCCACTCCCATATAGATGGACTTTCCACTTTTCGCCATTTTTTTGGGATCAACCTTTTGGCCGCGTTTAATAAATGTGGGATCAGTGACTCTTTATACTGTTTCATTCCTCCATCCCCTCCGCGGAATAAAACTATCCAAGGATCTTTTTTAATCTCCTTCTCTGTAATTATTTTTATCATTTCCAGTATCTTTTCCCAGTAAGTTTGAATTTTAGGGCATTGCCACCATATGTGGGCCATTGTTCCCCTCCCCCCACATTCTCTCCAGCATTCTGCCTTCTGTTCTACTTGAAATTTACTCAATTTATCTGGTGTGGCATACCAGCCTGTAATACATTTATAGTTCATCTCTGCGGTCCTGCTGTCCATGGCAGACGAGTGGGCCAATTTTATTATTTTCTCTATAGTCCTTTTATCCCTACATGTTCCCAATTCTCTTTCCCATTTCTTTATAAATGGGGGCATCGCCAGTTCATCCACTGTCATCAGTAATTTGTAGAGTTTTGATATAGTTCCTGTTAAGTTATCGGCCATACAAAGCCGTTCCAACGTCGTAAGTTCCTCCCCAGACCTAATTGGCTGGGGAAGGCTTTGTACAAAGTGGGTCAACTGGTGGTACCTCCATTCATCTACTATCAATAATTCCCTATTGTGTCTCAATTCTTGAAGTGGTATAATTTTCCCTTTTTTTATTATATCTCTTAACTGTGCTCTCTCTTTTTTAATCCAATTTCCTCCCACTATTTTTTTTCCCGGTGCAAAATATTCGTTTTCTTTTAATTCTATAAGGGGAGAGTTATATTCCCTATCTATTTGTTTATGTAATCTATCCCAAATTTTCAGTGCTATTCGTGTCATGACGTGAGTGTTTTCTCCTAGTGCTCTAAACTGGGGGGTTCCATATTACACCTCCTAATTGTGTTTTTGCCATTGCCTTTTCAATATTTACCCACCTTTTTTCGTGCCTATCTTTGGCCCACTCCACTACCCGGGACAACACCACCGCATCATAATATTTTTTAATGTCTGGCACTGCCAGCCCTCCATGCTTTTTTTCCTGTTTTAATACAGAGAAGGAGATTCTATGTTTTTTATTATTCCATACAAAGTTCATTAGCATCTTTTTTAACACTCTGAAGTACGGTTGAGGTATTGCAACTGGTAACATCTGGAACTTATACAAGATTTTCGGCAGCACAACCATCTTTAAGATGTTAATTCTTCCTATCCATGATATCGGGCGGTTTATCATTTTTCTAATTTCGCTTTTTATTTCATTTAACAGAGGGATATAATTTATCTTGTATATTTTTTTTATTGAGTTGGCCAGTTTTACCCCTAAGTACTTAAGTTCCTTCTGCCAAGGGAAGTTGTACTCTTTTCTTAAGCTCTGTTCTTCTGCCTTTCCAATATTGACATTTAGAATCTCAGTTTTAGCTATATTGATTTTAAAATTTGATATTTCTCCATATTGTTTAAGTGTTTTGAGTAAGTTCGGTAATGTGGTCCTGGGATTGTTAATAAAGAACAAGACATCGTCCGCAAAAGCTGCGAGTTTGTGTTCATCTTCCTCCAATCTAATCCCTTTAATGTCTGGATTATTCCGTATCGTCGCAAGTAAGGGTTCTAGGGACAGGACAAATAAGAGGGGGGACAGGGGGCATCCCTGCCTTGTCCCATTTTTCATCTCAAAAGCTTGAGACAGTGTGCCATTTATTTTAACCCTACCCATAGGATGTTGGTACAATGTTTTAATCCACTGTATCATCCTGGCTCCTAGGCCCATAGTTTCCAGGGTTTGTATCATGAGTCCCCAGTCTACCCTGTCGAATGCCTTCTCTGCATCTACCGACAGGAGTAGACTTGGGGACTCATTCTCTTTTATTTTCTGGAGAAGGAACAATGCTCTCACACCATTGTCCCTCCCCTCCCTACCTGGGATGAATCCCACCTGATCTGGATGTACCAGTGATGGCATCCATCCCTTCATTCTTTCTGCCAGGACTTTCGCATATAATTTTACACCCGCATTTAATAGCGAGATTGGTCTATATCCAGAACATAAGCTTTCATCTTTCCCCTCTTTTGGTATGACTGTTATTATGGCCACTAAGGCTTCCCTTCCCATTTCATAGTCCGTCCCTAATCCATTCATGTAGTTGCATATCCTGGGTACCAGTATCACCTTAAATTTTTTAAACTATAGAGCTGTAAACCCGTCAGGGCCGGGACTTTTCCCTAGGGCTGAGTCTTTTAGTGCCTTACTTATTTCTTCTTCCGTTATGGGTTTGTCTAATGCTGTTCTTTCCTCTTCATTAATCCCATGCAATCCTGCCTTGTTTAAAAATTCTTTAATTTTCAGTTGTTTCTCTCCTACTCTCCATCTGTTCTGCTCCACTGAATACAGCCCCTCATAGTAGTTTTTAAATGCATCTGCTATATCCTTAGTTCTATATACTTCCTCTCCGTTCTTTTTTTTAATCTTTTCTATGAAATTTCTAGTCTTTTTATTTTGTGCCATTCTTGCAAGGTGTTTACTAGACTTATTCCCCCACTTATATCTTTCTTTTGCTATGCAATGTAGTTTTATTTTTGTCTCTTGTTCCATTAGTTCTTTAAGTTCATCCCTTTTCATCACTAGTTCATGATATAACTCTTGTTGTTGTCCCTGTTGTTTTTTGTGTTCTTGCTCAATTTTGAATATTTCTTCTATTAACACATTAAATTTTCTGTTTCTCTCTTTTTTTTTCCTTGCCCCTTCCGAGACCAAAATCCCCCTGATATAGGCTTTATGTGCCTCCCATAGAGTTGCCCCCGATATCCCTTCCGTGTCGTTTACCTGGAAATAGTGCTCTAATTCCTCTTTCACCCTCTTTAATCCTCCCTCATCCCGGAGCAATTCCTCGTTTAAACGCCAAGTGTAGGGTTGTCTATGATATTCGGGTACTTTAAGTTTCATGCTTACTGGGGCATGGTCAGAGAGTGAGGCAATTCCTATATTTGATTCCATGACCATATCTAGCATTCTATGTTTGACCATTATGTGGTCTATCCTTGAGTACGTCCCGTGCACAGGGGAGAAAAACGTATAATCCTTTGATTTTGGATGCACAATCCTCCATATATCAACCATCTGACTGCTATGCATTTTTTGTTTTATCCTTGTTAATTGTACGTTATTTGTCCCCTGTGTCTGGGACGTACTGTCCACGGCCGGATCCAAACAAAATTATATCTCCCATCAATATTATATATCCCTCCCCAAAATCCTTCAGTTTCCCCAGAGTCTCAATAAGGTAATTAATGGGGTTCACATTAGGGGCGTATATATTTGCCAGGGTACATTTCATTTCCCCCAACTTCCCTTTTAGAAAAATATATCTACCATCTTTATCCATCATTCTTTCCTCCAATGTGAACCTCATTTCCCTTGAAAACCCTATTGCGACCCCCCTTGCCCTTTTTGAGATAGTATCTCCATAGAACCAATTCGGAAAATTGGGTGAGTGTAGTCTAATATTTGATTCTAGGGTCAGATGGGTCTCCTGTAGGAAAACTACATCTGATCTATGATATTTAAGCTCTCTTAAGACCTTATGTCTTTTGGTAGGTATATTGAGCCCTCTCACATTATAGGACAGGAAATTTATTGCTGTCATATCTGTCTTTCATCCCCTTTTCCCTTTCTTTTTTGTAGAGTCAAAAAGGTAGAATCCCCTCCTTTCTCCGCATTACAAAACCCCTCTCCCTCCCCCCCTAATCCCTCCCTCCCCCGCCTTTCCCATTGCTAATCCCTTCCCTCCTCCCCCCATCTCCCTTTTGGCCCATTATTGGCCTTAGAACCATCAATGATCTTTTCTCCTGGTTCTCCCATTTTAGAGGTGCCACTCTAACCCTGCCGCTCAGCCCCCTCCTCCTCCCTTTAAATTTAGGGAGAATGAGGGAGGTCCGGAGGCGCTGCATGGTGGGCCGGTCTACCCTTTCCCACCTCCTACACCTCTCCCCCCCCTCCCTCTCCTCCCTCTACCACCCCCCGCCCCCTCCAAAGGACCCCCCATATCCCCCCCTTCCTGAGCCTCTTATGATGTTATTTTTAATTATCTTTCTCTATCCATCCAGGTAAGTCTGGGACCTGCAAGTCTAATTTATTACAGAATCCCACAAGTTCCTCAGGGAACCTTAATCTTGCTGATTTTCCTTCTTTCTGGCCTATAAGACAGGCCGGGAATCCCCAGTTATATTTGATATTCTGTGTCTTCATTTGCTCCAGGAGTGGCTTCAATAATCGCCTCCTTGCCAATGTCTCGGGTGCTAGATCTGTGAAGATCTGGAGCTCCTTTCCTTGGAATTGGATAGGGGGTTTTCCTCTTGCTTTCATTAAGATTTCTGCTTTTTCTTCATAGTACCGGAACCTTACAATAATGTCTCTTGGCCAGTCGTTTTCTCCATTTCTTGGTTTACCGATACGATGCACTCGCTCTATATTAAGGGGGTCTTCTACTCCCATATCTAATATGGGCTTGAATATTATGTTCATAATTTTCTTCAGATCTTCTCCTTTTTCCTCTGGTAAAGAGCGAATTCTTATATTCTGTCTTCTGTTTCTGTTCTCTTGGTCTTCTAATCGATAAAGGATCATTTTCTGATTATATTGTAGTTTTTTTTTCTGTTCCCTTAATTTACTTAATTCCTGGTCCTGTTTATCCGCTCTTTCTTCCGTCTCCTCCACTCTTGACAAGAGATGTCCGAAGTCTGTTCTTAAAGTATTGATTTCTCCTTTTATTGCGTTTTCCAGTTTCATCAGCATCTCAGTCATTTCTCCTTTTGTAGGGATTTGTGCATCTGCCCATTGCTCTTCCGCTCTACTTGTTTCACTTTCTGTTGTTTGATCTCCTTTAGATCGGTCTGTTGTTCCTCCTCCCTTCTTCTCCATACTCCTTGACCCCCTTTCTGTTTTTTTATCACCTTTATCCTGTTTTTGTGCTCCTATTACTGGGCTCTTTGAGCTTGCCTCCTGGGTCATGTACTGTTTGATTGTACTATTTGCTGTGCTATTCCTAGGAGTCTTGGGGGCCGTCCCCCTTGTGTTTCTGCTCATCTTGTTTTTAGTAGCCGGCCTTATTCGTTTCCCCAATTTTACTTTTTAATTAAATGTTATACCCTTCTTCTTTTCGGGGTAGATCTGTTGTACTCACCCCTAGGGTTACAACCTTACCCAAAAAGGGCCTGTGTACATGAGATTTTATTCCAGACCCCAGGGTTCCTTTTTAAGAAAAGGGAGCAGGAAAGAAGTTTAGGCAAGAGGGGGTGTAGTAAAGGTCTTCAGTATATATATGTATATTCCCGTTTAAAGGAGGGAGAGAGGAGAAGATGGAAAAGAGAGCATCTTACTAACATGGACCCGAAGAAAATAAAAAAAAATCAAGGTCAATCCCCTCTGTGCAGGTGTTTAATCGAATTGGTATAAGGTCTATTCTTTATTTGACCCAGAGTCTCTAGACATTCATGCGCACCTTCCAGTGCTTTTGGGTTCATTCAGAGTCCTTTTCAGAGTCCCTTCAAATATTTCATTTGTTATTCAATGTATGTGCCAGATACTTTCTGAGTTATTTGATCTCCCGTCTCTTCCCCTCTCTGGGTGGTTTAGATATTTTCTACCAACAGTATCAGACAATGTCAGACCTCGAGTTAATCCATAAGCGCTAAACTGCATTTTAGATATACTTTATTTCCAAGCGGAGGCTTACTTCACTTTCTTTTTAATCCTATATGCTGGATATCCAAATGTATCGCCTCTTTCACCTCCCCCTCTGTGTGTGTTTTCCAGTACATGCCTATTTATTTCATATGTAGTCCATTAGTTTTATCTACTTCCATGTGTCTCAGGCAAACATTTATCATATTAACGGAAGAAAACCAGTGGATATGGACAGATCTCTCAGTACGATGTTCACATTTCACATTTCCTGTTATACACACATTTCTGGTTTCACCTGATTCCCTTCATCTATACCATAGATAGAAATCAATTGTTCATTATTGACACTTAAATTGGCTTATAGCGTAAGCCCTGGAAATATGTAAATGTAAATAGGTGTTACTTTGTTCCTTTAGCATTGACATACATTGACAGGTCCACTTGTTCCCTTTTACTTCAGTCTTCTATTAAACAGAGGCACAGGTCTATTTATTTTTAAACAATTTTACCTTGTCTTCTCTGTAAAATCTGGGAGGATTTCTCACCTATCCCCGTGCACTGTCCTGTGGTTCCTGTGTTCCTGCCTATTATCAGGCTTCCGACGCTGTATGCAATGCTCCGAGGGGAGGAGGTGAAGGCGATGAAGGCAATAAAGATAGGGGAAGGGGTACTGTAGGGGGGTCCACGAAGAACGACGGCGTTGGATCCAAGCTGTTGCTGTGCCTGCTTATGTTCGATTGCAGGCTTACTGTCCGGGAGAGGGAGGGGGGGGGGAGATCAGAGCTCAGAATTTCATCCACGCAGCGGCAGCCTCTCACACTGCATGCTGCAAGATCTCCGCGATTCCATCCGAGCTCTTCCTGCACGTCTAAACCAGCTGCAAGGTCAGGCCACTCCCTCATAGTGAGAGCGTCACGTCTCTCACGTTCTCACATCCATCCTCTACCGGCAGGTTGTTAGTAGTACTGTCCTTAACAAACTTATGACTGTGCGCTCAGCCGAACGGTAGATGTTTGGGACAAACTTATGCTCGGCCCGAACTGCTCGGCCATACTGATAAAAGAATCACAAACATAAATGATGTAGAAGCAGAAAAAAAAGGGGGTGGGGGTAAATCATTCTGACATGGGAAAGAAAATGGCAGCTTTCCCTGCTTTATCTCTTGTTTATAATATTTTTCTAAGGTGGCCACCACGCAAATGGCGTGATGATGTCATCACGCACGCCACGCGATGATGGACGTCAGCCGCATCATGATGCACGCACATGCGTATTTCACTTTTCTCTATTAGCCCTCTAGTGGAGACAGTTGTTACACATGGAGGGAGGAGAGTGAATGGGGAGGCTGATGTTGTGGACTTTCACTCATTCCGTCTTATTTCACCCACTGCTAGACATCTTAAAGGGGTTGCATCGCTGTCACGGGCCCCCCAGCCCCCTCATTTTACTTACCTGAGCCCTTTCACCTGCTCTTCTCTTCCACGGTGTCCTCTTCTCTACAGAGTCTTGGCATTAATTGGATAGATTGATAGCAGCACAGCCATTGGCTCCCGCTGCTGTCAATCAAATCCAATGATGCGGCTGCCGGGGGCGGGGTTGAGTCATACACTCGACGGCTATGGACGCCGACTGTATGACACGGGAGCGCGCCTGCAAGGTAACCCCCTCGGGAGAGCGCTTCCCAGAGAGGGTTATCTAATGCAGGGAGGATCCAAGAGAGCCGCCGTGGGACCCCAGAACAGGAGGATCGGGGCCACTCTGTGCAAAACAAACTGCACAGTGGAGGTGAGTATGACATGTTTGTTATTTAAAAAAATAAATAAAAAAAAGATCCTTTACAACCACTTTAAGAGCCAAGTTGCCATATTTGTATAAGGTTCACATTATGCCATATACATATTAGGACAAATAAAGATTTGTCATTGTTTGAATCAGTTGGGCATTTATATACCCCTACTTTTCTGGCTCTGAAATACAGGGATCACCATTTGGATGCTGAGTCACCCCATAAACTCCCCCAATCTGCATAAAGTGACACTGTGCTATCTCAGTGGGGAGTCAAAGATAACCTGCCTAACTCAGAAGAATTTTTTCTCACTCGTCCTTTTATTTTGCTACTTGAATGTCCCTCTACCCATTCTATAGCCATTATTCTACTCCAATGTGTCCTGCTGTTGCCTGCAAGTTCACCTCTTACTATTATGGTATAGTAAGAGTCATTAATGTTAGAGATATTGAAACCTGTCATTGGAAGTTCCACAGAGCCAGGCAAAAATGTTGTATGACTAGCACTTTTTGCAGTCTAGAAACAGAGTAATGATTCCTTCCATCAGAATATTTGCCTTTATTTTAAATTAGCCAATTAGCCCAAAATGCATTTCTTTAAAAAGTAACCACTTTTATTGAGAAAAAAAAAAAAAACAATACCCTCTGGGTGATCAGTATACGGTACATTGCAGGGAGTTTCTTGTTCAAACTTTTTATTGGTGTTACAAAGAAAAACATGGAACATACTCCATATTAAGGTGTATTTCACAATGTACGTTCTGATTGAAAAATACACAGAAGGATCATCAGTTCAACATTGTCAGGATAAGTATGCATCATGCATCATAAAAATGGAGACACAGGGTCTCCAGAGCATATAAGAGCACATAATGGTAAAGTCAACAACAAATAATTTGTAGGAATCATCAGCACTGGTAAACTGAGATAAACAAAAGATGTATCTCATAGTATCTCTTAACCAGTGACATCAAATTTCAAATTAGGAGATGCGAATTAAGGTTAAGAAGAGAATAAGGGAGAAATAGAAGATACTGTAGAAGGAAAAAGAAAAAGAGAGAGGTTGACGGCTCGGAGCAAACCCAGGACTCATATCACAACTACTGCTTAAAGTGTGAATCAGGGTTCCAGAAGAGATTCATCGAAATCCGATGGTAAGAAGTGTTCTACCCAGGGTTGCTAGATTTTAAGGTTTGGGGATTTTGTCTTGGATCATAGCCTCTATTTTACTATGGATCATGGCTTGGGTGATTCTGTGTTTAGTCTCAATAGTACAAAGTTTTGGGGACTTCCAAGCTATGGTGCTATGGTTTGTTTAGCTGCCTTCATAATCTGCAATATGAGATGAAACTGGGCGCTGGTACAATCTTTAGTATTATGATTCAGCAACGCAAGGGAGGGATCTACATCTAGTGTGACATTGACCAGAGTGGAAGCAATACTGAAAATTTCAGTCCAAAACTGCTGCACTACTGGGCATGTCCACCAAATATGTGCATGCGTGCCCTCCTGACCACAAGCACGGAAGCACATCGGAGGATAGCCAGGTAAAAATTTGGAGATCCTTACCAGAAGCAAGTACTGTATCACTACATTAAAACTTTGTTTCAAGTGCTGAGATATTTTGGGAAGAGGATTTAGTGGTCACCCTAATGTCATCCCAGTCCTTTGCCTCCAGATCAACCTCAAGGTCTCTGGACTATTGTGCCAAGTATGATGGCATACTGGACGGTGGGGACATTAGATGGTTATATAAACGAGAGATAACACCTGGGGCATGCAGGTCTGAATTGCATATATCTTTGTATAGAGATAGACTAGTAAGAGATGAATGTGCACATATTATTATCTGAAAGAAATGAGCAATCTGAAGATAACAGAAATATTCCTTAGGCGGCAGTTGAACCTGTTCTTTCAGGGCAGCAAATGTTTTCAGACCATTATTAGTCACAACGTCATATACACATGTCATACCTAATGAGGACCAAAATTGGAATGAAGTCAGGTCAGAGTAGGCCAGATAGAAACATGGGTGATTAACAAAGGAGAGTAGTGAGGTTTGAGGAAATTCTAATTTGAATAGACCTCACAGTTTATCCCATAGTGAAAAGGAGTGCTGGGTTATTGGGTTGGTTATGGGTCCATGGTCAGAGTGGGTCATCCACAGCAGGTTAGCTATCAATAGAGGATATGATTCAATCGCCTCCAGGGCCACTCAGATCAGAGACTCTTTTGTTGTTTGATATAATGTAATTTGGGCCAGTTGGGCAGCTTGGTATTATCTGAGGAGATTGGGGACCCCAAGACCCCCACGGAGTCTGCTCCGTAACAGTATAGCCTCGTACACACGATCGGTTTTACAGATGAAAACCGTCCGATGGATTGTTTTCATCAGACAAACCGATCGTGTATGGGACCCATCAGTCTTTTTTCCATCGGTTTTAAAAAATAGAACTTGTTTAAAAATTTTCCGATGGATCAAAAACCGATGGAAAATTCCGATCGTCTATGGGCAAGTCCATCGGTTAAAAAACCCATGCATGCTCAGACTGAATTAGGAGACGGGAGCGCTCGTTCTGGTAAAACTAGCATTCCTAATGGAGAGAGCACATTCGTCATTCTGCAAGTTGTTGCCTCGTTTAATGCAGCACATTTTTTTTTGCTTTAGAATGGTGTTTAAAATGTCATTTTTGCAGCAGATCTTTATCACGAGTTCTGACAAACTTATGTCTTTCTTCTTTCTTGTGATCTTCTGAATAATTTGTTTTATTCTTAAAGGCCGACCTCACAAATTACACAAAACCTTTTTTTTTTTTTTTTTTTTATTTGTTGTGCATTTTTTGGTGTGTCAATTTCTCACAACAACATTTATTTTTTTACTTTTCCTCATGGAGGTTGGTGTCCCTTGTTATTAATTACACATTGTATTTATGAAATGTTATTGCTACTCATAATAAAAACACATCAGGCAAGTATGTTGGCTGAAATCAAATCTCCATTTATTCTGGCAAAAAAGCAAACAAAAAACGAAGGGCAACAATTCAGAAATTAGCAGAAAATATGAAGTCATTGGACCCCAAAGGCAGACATGACTATGATGAACAATAAGATAAACAACAGCATGAAATCAGGAGCAGCAGCTAAAGACATACATCATCCCAAGCTGTGGTACTCCATCAAACTGCAACTTCTGGAAGAGCAGCACGAGGCCAGAGAATAACCTCCTGCTCTTCCCTGTAGCCTTCCTTCCACGCTTCCCTGCAGCGTTCTCTCCACGGCCCCGTCCACGCACCCTTGCAGGCCGGGCCACTGTGGGTGGTAATGTGGCAGGAGGAGGAGGAGAAGGAGGAGAAGGATTGGCCTGATGAGAGATATGGGTGGCCTCAATCAGCTGCCCCCTCACCCCCATGTTTACGGCCATGTAGATAATGTGCTCACAGAGGGCACGTTGTCCCGCCTCCATTTGGAGCAACTTATCGGCAAGATAGCTACTAAACCCCTCCGCAGGGTTGAGGGGGGCCCTCATGATGGCAGCAGCCTCACGGATCATCTTTAGTGACTCCTCCTCCACCTGTGTCATCTGCCGATGTTTTGGCGGTCTGACGTGGAGGGGAGCCACTTGTGAGACTGTGCTGCCACTAGGCCTGGGGACCTGCTGAGTCCCACTTGGCCCTGCCTCCTCCTGGATGACACTCACCTCTGCCTCCTCCTGGCTGACACTCACCTCTGCCTCCTCCTGCCTGCCACATTCCTGAGCCTCTTCCTCCTGGCTGGCCTAATCCTGTGTTGGAAAAAAGCACATAGTTAGATATTTTGTGGAATCTATCAAGCAGATTTTGGATATCATGACTGATGCCTTTTTTTTTGAGGGGGGGGATGTTATCATTTTGGGAGAATAAATCAATTTCATCACAATATTACTTTGAGGGCAATAATTATGTTCAAAAATACTATACCTGGCTGAAGATGCGAAGATCAGGCTCTTCAAGCTGAGGTGACTCCTCCTCCCCCTCTGCAGGGGTGGAGGGAAGGGTGGAAGGAACTCTGGAAGGAAGGGTGGAAGGAAGGGTTGAGGGAAGGCTGGAAATTGATTCCCTGGCCTCAATCTGGTCATTCAGAAATTGCAGATGTTTGTAGTACCACAGCTTGGGCTGTACTACATCCTCTGCTGCTTTTCCTGATCTCTTCGAAGCGCGCACTTCTTTGTATTTTTTTTTTTATATGAATTGCGCAGGTTGTTTATCTTATTATTCATAATAGTGTAGTCTGCATCTGGGATCCAGGGCTTCATATCCTCTGCTAATTTTTGAATTGTTGCCCGACGTACATCACTCTTGTGGTACACTGGATGTTTCAGTTCCCACAGGTTGCGTAATTGTTTATATTTGTCAATAAAAACCAACATGATCTCTGGCTCCCTTAACTTATGCATATTGGAGTGTCTGCAAGTAAAAAACCCAGAAAAAAAACATGAGCGGTCAAATGACATTCTACTCAACTTCTCACAATATTGGCCTATACAATCATGAACAATTATAGGCCACTGCAGGCCCCAGTTCCCTTCTTACCTTAGTTGTGTTCTTTACCGCACTTTCGGTCGTCCTTACTCCGCGCATCCCTAATAACTTCTTTCCCCTTTTTATACCTTGCGCATGCGTGTAACTCCGCCCTCGTCGCCCGCCCTTGACGGTCTTTTCCTGCATTTCCCCGCCCCTTAAAGTTCGGCGCACAGTGTGAGACGGCGACATGTCGCAGACACAGGTGGATTCTTTATTTGAAATTACCGACGAGGAAAGCCCGGAGGCAGCAACGTCCCGATCCAGGACTAAAAGATACAAGGCGACTAATATGTCATTTGCTGAGATGGCGGAGATGGTGGACATTCCGCGGAGGAAGGATTATGATGGGAAGCATGGGCCATACGACACCCCTAATCTCCGGAAGTCGCAAATAATGGACAAAGTGGCGAGGACTCTCTATGAGAAATTTGGGGTCAGGAGATCCAAGGAGCAGCTCCGTAAAAGGTGGTCTGACCTGAAGCTGAGGGAGCCGGAGCAGTATAGGAAGCTTAAAAAAAGCATTGAAAAAAGTAAGCTTTTATTTTTACTGTCTTCTTTCACATTGTAATATGTATTCTTCCATGTTTTGCTCCATGTGCTTGGCATGACTGGTTTCACATTTTCAAATGACAACTTTTATGTTAAGTTGAGGGTCCACTTATTTGGTAAATGTGTCGTTAAAAAAACTTGATCGTCTTCCCCCAAACATGCTTGCCACATATCCACGTAAACTACATGTGGGCATGCCTCATTTTAATTAAAGAATGTTTATCTACACATTGTTGGCTAGATGATGAAAGGCTAAACTGGATTCTGGGTAAAGGAGATGACACTCCAGAAGTTGTGTACTCAGCTTTTTTCTTGTTTAATATTTTTATTAGATTTTACAAGTAAATAGCAAGTATAATGAACATTACATTCTGATCAAGTATAGAATTGTAAATAAATACAGCAATCACTAAAAATACATATTGAAAGAAAAGTAGTAGAGGATAAACCTCATTAACAATTATATCAATACAAATAGAGGTATAAAAGATTAGAGCAATGAAAATAAGCAATATTCAGGATAGAATATCTTGCCTCCAGACCATCCGCTCACCCCAAAAGGGAGCAAGCTGTGAGCAGATGGGGGCACGCTTAAGTATGAGAGAGTATGCTGGATTATCCAGAAGGATACACCAGATGAACGTTGTCATACCTCAATTGTTTAGTGATAGACCTTTCTAACAAATCTTTAACACACAAAGATATTAGTGATTGATAAAGTTAAACTTAAAAGGTATATATATAAGTCGTGTAATGGACATCGCATATGTATAAAATCCGTATTACACTAGTAACAAAACTAACCAGAGCAGAAAGACAGAAGAAGTACAGAGAGAAGAAGAAGAAATATGGGAGAAAAATAAAATATATAGAAAAGAAGGTATGGGTATAGAAAAATAGAGATAAAGGTAAAGGTTGTTTCCCTGGGTGGCGGTCCAGACAGATCAAGGCCCCGTTCAAATATTATATCAATAGATAAATTAACGTATTTCAACAAGGCATCAACAATAATTGATCAAAATCAGGGGGTAGGAAGTGTTTAATCCATGGTTTCCATATTTTATTGTATGTAGTAATGTTGTTATCTTCAATAGCAGACATTTTGGAAAAGATAAGGGCTCTGTTAACCACTTCGCGCCCGGGCTATAAGCAAAAGACGTCCGCAAAGCGGTCGTCAATTGCTGATAGGACGTCCATGGACGTCCTCTTGTTTACTTCCGCGATGCGCGCCACCGCGGGCGCGCGTCGGGGAAAAACTGTGCCCGCCGTGTCAGGCGAGTGCCGATGCGCGTGCCTGGCGGCCGCGATGTCCGCCAGGTACGAGCGATCGGCTGTCACAGAGCCAGGGACGTGGATCTCTGTGTGTAAACACAGAGATCCACGTCCTGTCGGGGAGAGAAGACGGATGGTGTGTCCCTTGTATATAGGGACAACCATCAGTCACCTCCCCCAGTCAGTCCCCTCCCCCCCACAGTAAGAACATCTAGCAGGGAACATATTAACCCCTTGATCGCCCCCTAGTGGTTAACCCCTTCCCTGCCAGTCACATTTATACAGTAATCAGTGCATATTTTTAGCACTGTTCGCTGTATAAATGTGAATGGTCCAAAAAATGTGTCAAAAGTGTCCGATGTGTCCGCCGTAATGTCACAGTCACAAAAAAAAATCGCAGATCGACGCCATTACTAGTAAAAAAATAAATTAAAAAATAATTAAAAAAAAATCATAATTCTATTCCCTATTTTGTAGGCGCTAAAACTTTTGCGCAAACCAATCACTATACGCCTATTGCGTTTTTTTTTTTTACCTAAAATATGTAGAATACGTATCGGCCTAAACTGAGGAAAAAAAATAGTTTTTTTTTAAAAAAAATGGGATATTAATTATAGCAAAAATTAAAAAATATTGTGTTTTTTTCAAAATTGTCGCTCTATTTTTGTTTATAGCGCAAAAAATAAAAACCGCAGAAATGACCAAAGACCACCAAAAGAAAGCTCTATTTGTGGGAAAAAAAGGACGTCAATTTTGTTTGGGAGCCACGTTGCACGACCGCGCAATTGTCATTCAAAGCGTGACGGCGCTGAAACCTGAAATTTCGCCTGGGCAGGAAGGGGGTTATGTGCCCAGTTGTCAAGTGGTTAATTCTATGTTTAGTTTCAGCCACAACTAAAGTTTGGGTTTTCCAGGCCTTAGCTATAGATTGTTTAGCCGCCGTGGTGAGATGTAGTAGTAGTATGAATTGTGATTTATTCAATTCAGGAGGTTTGAGGTTGAGGAGAGCCAGTGCTGGGTCTGGCGGGATTGGTATTTCCAAGGCCGTAGAGGCCATGTTAAATATTTTACTCCAGAAGGATTGAACGATTGGACATTGCCACCAAATATGGAAATGCGTGCCCGGTTCAGAACAGCCTCTGAAACATAAATTTGGGTACATGGGGGCAAATTTGGCAATCCTGGCTGGAACCAGGTACCATCCAGAAAGGACCTTATAATTTGTTTCCAACGCAAAACAGTTTGGCGAGGAATGCTTAGTAGCTGACCATATATTATCCCAGTCACTTTTACTGAATGTTCTATCCATGTCATGTGCCCATTTAGTCGTATAGGATGGTAAAGTATCGTCGGATGTGGAATTGATGCGTTTATACAAAAGTGATATTAATCCTCTAGTATGGGGATCACTGTTACAGATACGTTCAAATTGAGTCATTTGGGTAAGAGGGGATCCCGTATCAACGAGGGGTGTATAAAAGTTCTTAATTTGTAGATAGCGGAAGAGCTCCTTCATGGGGAGTTTGTATAAATCACATAATGTTGGGAATGTAAGAATATCATTGGAGGAAACTAGATTGTGAAATTGAAGTAGGTTTCTTTTGGACCAGGCTGCAAATGATAGGGGGAATTTCCAGGCGGGGTAAAATGAGGGATTTCGAAGAAAAGAGAGTAGAGGGTTATGAGTGGATTGTAGGCTTTTTGTGGATCTATATTTGTCCCAGATAGCTATAGAATGTTTGGTTACGGGGTTAGATAAGTTTAGTCTATCTTTAGGAGCTAACCAGAGCAAATTATTCACAGAAATAGGGTCAATATCCACTGATTCAATCGCTACCCATAGAGGGGATTCTGTTGTAGAATGGTATTTGGGGAGTTGTGCTAGCTGAGCAGCAAAGTAGTATGAGGAAAAGTTAGGAATTCCCAGACCACCTTTCAATTTATCAAGATAAAGAGTCGATCTGGGTATACGGGGTTTTGTAGAGCCCCATATAAAAGACATCACTCTCTTTTGAGTGAGTCTCAAGAAGTAAGGAGGTATATGTATGGGGAGAACTCGGAATAGGTAAAGGAGCTTTGGTAAGATTGACATCTTAGTAGCGTTAATCCTCCCAATCCAAGATAAAGGAAGAGAAGACCATTGTTTCATCAGATTAGTAGTTGACTTCAATAAGGGTAAGTAGTTAGCTGAAAATAAGTCGGATATAGAAGAAGTGAGTTGGACTCCGAGATATGAAATATGGTGCAATTCCCAATTGAAAGGTAAAGACGTTTGAGCTTGTTGTAACTCAGATGGCGAAAGGGAAATATTAAGGGCATTAGATTTGGCATGATTAACACACAATCCAGAAATCTTTGCAAATTTGTCCAAAGTATTTACTAGATTTGGGGCTGACACATGGGGATGGGATAAAAAAATCAGGATGTCATCTGCAAAAAGACTCAATTTGTGGTGATGTCCACCTAATTCTACTCCTTTGATATTAGGATTATCTCTAATGATACATGCTAAGGGTTCAATAATAGTGATGAGCGGAACACCCCCGGGTTCGGTTCGCACCAGAACCCGCGAACGGACCGAAAGTTCGTACGAACATTAGAACCCTATTAAATACAATGGATGCGAACGTTCGAATTCTAAAGTGCTAATTATAACGACTATTATGCATGTTATTGTCCTAAAAAGGGTTTGGGAACCCGGGTTCTGCACCAGGGGACATGTATCAATGCAAAAAGAAGTTTTAAAAACGGTCGTTTTTCGGGAGCAGTCATTTTAATGATGCATAAAGTGAAAAAAAAAAGTCAAATATTCCTTTAAATATCGTACCTGGGGGGTGTCTAAAGTATGCCTGTGAAGTGCCACGTGTTTCCCGTGTTTAGAACTGTCCCTGCACAAAATGACACTTCTAAAGGAAAAAAAAGCCATTTAAAACTGCTTGCGGCTTTAATGTAATGTCTGGTCCCGGTAATATGGATGAAAATCTTTAAGAAAAATGGCATAGCTACCCCATGACCCCCCCCCTACCCCAGCCCATTACCAGCCCCTTTGGGTCTTGTATGGATATTAAGGGGAACCCCGCACATAAAATAAAAAAGGCCCTATATACTCTGAACAGCCGTATACAGGCGGTGCATACAAGACAGGGACTGTAGGTTTGTTCTTATGTAGAATCTGTTTGTAATTTTGAACAGGTACATTGTTTAAGTGTAGCTCCAGCCCAAAAATCTATTTTTAAACTTTTTGGAAAACATAGGTAAGGGTTATCACCCCTGTAACATTTGTTTTGCTGTCTGTGCCCCTGTTCAGAACATTTCACCTCACTTTCCGTCCCAATGACAACTGTTTTTGAAATGTGGTGTTTTTCTTGAAACAAGGATTGCTGATAAAGCATCAGTACAGAGGAGACACCTTTCTCCCATATTAATTCTTACAGGAGAGAATTTTCCTTCCAAGGGGTAGATTTCCTCTCACTTCCTGTTGTCTTCTTGCGTTTGCAAGTAGGAGTCGTTTGTAAGTTGGATGTTTGAAAGTAGGGACCTGCCGTATATACTCTGCAGAAATAGGCCCCTTAGTTGTTGGTGTTGGCACAACACTGTAAGCACTCACAGTTACTCTTGGTTGGTGCTGGAACGCCCTGCTGTCAACTATTATATCAGGAATTTTAATTACATATAATTGTTGAACAGTGGTAGTAAAAATTGGGCCTTTGATGGTGGTGCTGGTGCCACAACACTGTAAGCCCTGACAGTTACTCTTGGTGGGTGCAGCAATGGGCCCTGCTGTGAATTATTAGATCAAGAATTGTAATTGCATGCCCCTGTTGAACAGGGGCTGTAAAATTGGGCCTTTCGTGGTGGTGGTGGTGGTGGTGGTGTTGCCACAACACTGTAAGCCCTCAGAGTTACTCTTGGTGGGTGCAGGAATGGGCCCTGCTGTGAATTATTAGATCAAGAATTGTAATTTCATGCCCCTTTTGAACAGGGGCTGAAAAATTGGGCCTTTCATGGTGGTGGTGGTGGTGGCGTTGCCACAACACTGTAAGCCCTCAGAGTTACTCTTGGTGGGTGCAGCAATGGGCCCTGCTGTGAATTATTAGATCAAGAATTGTAATTACATGCCCCTGTTGAACAGGGGCTGAAAAATTGGGCCTTAGGCACTGGTGGCACAACACTACAACCCCTCACAGATACTGTACTTGGAGCACAGCAATGAGCCCTGTTGCAAAGTATTGCTTCAAAAATTGTAATGACACGCCCCTGTTAAACAGGGGCTGAAAAATTGGGCCTTAGGCACTGGTGGCACAACACTCCAACCCCTCACAGATACTGTACTTGGAGCACAGCAATGAGCCCTATGGCAAATTATTGCTAAAAAAATTGTAATTACACACCCCTGTAAAACAGGGGCTGAAAAATTGATCCTTAGCCACTGGTGGCGGCACCCATAAACAAAAATGATCTTCCAAGCTATCATCATCAATCGTATGATTGAGGACTCGGAGGAGGAGGATAGCCAGTCAACATAACAGCACAAGCACTCAGCATCAGCATCAGTCTTGAAGGGATGTGACATGTTAAAATCAATTAGTCTGTTATATCAGCATCAGGTGTGTGGTAGCTGGTGGTTATCCAAGACTGGTTCATCTTGATGAAAGTCAGTCGATCAACCGAGTCGGTGGACAGGCGCACCCTGTGATCTGTGACAAATCCTCCAGCAGCACTGAATGTGCGTTCCGAAAGAACGCTGGATGCAGGACAGGCCAGTAGCTCAATTGCATACTGTGCAAGCTCTGGCCAGTGATCCATCCTCAAGACCCAGTAAGCCAGAGGATTTTCGGTGGGGAAGGTGTCCAAGTCTGACCTTGCCCCTAGATATTCCTGCACCATGTTTATCAGACGCTGGCGATGGTTTCTGGAACCGATCATACTTTGGGGCTGCGGACTAAAGAATTGTCTGAACGCATCGGTCAGACGGCCACCTTCCCCACCGCTCCTTCTTTGACTGGCCGAAGCCTCAGCAACTCGTTGTCCAGGACCAGGAGTTTGTAACCTCCCAGTCTCTGGGAACGCGTTGCACAGACCTTTCTGCAAGGCCTCCCGGAGTTGTCTCATCCTCTGCTCCCTCTGCGACGGTAACATAAGGTCCGCAACCTTACCCTTGTACCGTGGATCAAGGAGAGTGGCCAGCCAGTAATGGTCCCTCTCCTTGATCCGAAGAATACGAGGATCCTTCCGCAGACTTTGCAGGATCAGGGAGGCCATGCAGCGTAGGTTTGCTGAGGCATTCGGTCCGGAGTCCTCTGGGTCACTAAGGACGACATGATCCGCAGCCACCTCCTCCCAGCCACGTACAAGTCCACTGGTTTCTTGGGACTGTAAATCATCCCTAAAAGACTGCTGCTGATGATGCTGAGTGCCAGCCTCCACCTCCATGCTGACACAATCCTCCTCCTCCTCCTCCTCCTCCTCTTCCTGTGCGATGGGTGGGACAGAAGGAACACTGTCTGGGTAAAGGGGGCCTTGAGAGGCAAGGAAGTCCTCCTCTTCCTGCCTCTGTTCTGCCTCAAGTGCCCTGTCCATTATTCCACGCAGCGTGTTCTCCAACAGGTGGACAAGAGGTACAGTGTCACTGATGCATGCACTGTCACTGCTCACCATCCTCGTGGCCTCCTCAAATGGTGCCAGGACAGTGCATGCATCCCTGATCATGCCCCACTGGCGTGGAGAAAAAAAAACAAGCTCCCCTGACCCTGTCCTGGTGCCGTAGTCGCACAGGTACTCATTGATGGCCCTCTGCTGCGTGTGCAGCCGCTGCAGCATGGCCAACGTTGAGTTCCACCTGGTGGGCATGTCACATATAAGGCGGTTCTTGGGCAGGTTTAAACACCTTTTGCAGCTCAGCCAGGCGAGCACTGGCATTATAAGATCTGCGGAAATGCACACAGACTTTCCTGGCCTGCCTCAGGACATCCTGTAAGCCCGGGTACCTGCCCAAGAACCGCTGCACCACCAGGTTAAGGACGTGAGCCACACAGGGCACATGGGTCAGTTGTCCCTGTCGGAGGGCGGAGAGGAGGTTGGTGCCATTGTCGCAAACCACCATTCCTGGCTTAAGCTGGCGTGGCGTCAACCACCTCTCGGCCTGGCCCTGCAGAGCAGACAGGACCTCTGCCCCAGTGTGGCTTCTGTCCCCCAAACACACCAGCGCAAGCACGGCATGGCATCTTTTTGCCTGCGTACTTGCGTAGCCCCTTGAACGGCTACGGAGCACCGCTGGTTCAGAGGACAAACCACAGGAAGAGGCCATGGAGGAAGAAGAAGAGGAGGGGGTGGAGGAGAGAGGTGTGTCACAACCAGTAGTAGCATTTTGGAGGCGTGGCGGTGGAACAACCTCCAACACTACTGCACCTTGTCCTGCATCCTTCCCAGCTGCCAAAAGAGTGACCCAATGGGCCGTGAAAGAAAGGTAACGTCCCTGTCCATGCCTGCTGGACCATGAGTCAGCAGTAATATGCACCTTACCGCTGACCGCCCTGTCCAGCGAGGCCAAGACATTGCCTTCCACATGCCGGTAGAGAGCCGGAATAGCCTTCCGTGAGAAAAAGTGGCGTTTGGGAACCTGCCACTGAGGAACCGCATATTGCACAAACTCACGGAAGGGGGCCGAGTCTACCAACTGAAAAGGCAGCAGTTGAAGCGCTAGCAATTTAGCCAAGCTAGCATTCAACCGCTGGGCATGTGGATGGCTGGGAGTGAACTTCTTTCGACGGTCCAGCAGCTGGGGCAGGGAAATTTGCCTGCTAGAATCGGACGTTGGTGTACTGCTAGCAGAGTGGCCGCAACTACTTGGCTGTGACACACCTAATTCTACACCTTCATTCCTCTTAGTGCATGTTTCAGAGAGGACTGAAGTTATAGTGGGGTTGGAGATCCCAGCTGATGCGGTGCAAGGAGAGGTCCGCTTTGTTCTTTGGTGTGGGTCTTTGAGGTAGGCTTGCCAACGAGCTGCATGGCAGGTCAACATATGTCTGGTCAGGCATGTGGCACCCAAGCGGCTGATGTTTTGGCCACGCGATATACGCTTGAGACATATGTTGCAAACAGCAGCTGTGCGATCTGATGCACTAGCCTTAAAAAAGGCCCACACCAAAGAACTTTTTGAATGACGGGCAGAGGCAGCGCCCTGCACAGGCGGAGCTCTGCGGTGTGATTCCGTCGGTGTACTGCCCTTACGCTGGCCACCAAAGGGCATCCTGCCTCGTTGGAGATGTGCCTCCTCCTCATCCTCCTCCTCCTCCTCTCTCCTATTAGGCACCCACATGGAGTCAGTGACCTCATCATCCCCTCCCTCCTCATCACTGGAGCCAATCTGGCAGTATGCTGCAGCTGCTGGAACATGACTGCCAGATTGGTGTCCTTCTTGAGCATCCCCTCTGTCTGCTCTCACGCTACTGCCTTCCTGTAGCTGGGTTTCATCATCAGACCCTTCGAAACGCTGGGCATCCTCCTGGAGCATGTACCCAACACTGTGCTCAAACAGTTCGGGGGACTCCTCAGGAGGAGGACATGGTGGGTCTAGGGAAGGAGTGACTGATGATGAGTCTGACATTGATACCAGGGAAGAGGACGCTTTGGCAGCTGCTTTGCCAGTACCCTGAGCCTGGGTGAGAGAGGATGAGGAGGAGGAGGAGGGCTTGGTCATCCACTCTACCAAGTCTTCGGCATGATGTGGCTCAACATGTCCAGCTGCCGAAAAGAAGGACAAGCGTGTCCCATGGCCATGTGCTGATGACAATGCACCGCGTCCACGACCAGCACTGTTGCCCCCAGACACAGAGCCTGCTTGCCCTCTTTTATTGCCTCCTGACTGTCTGCCTCTCCTTGTTTGCCTTCCAGACATTCTAATAGATGGCCTGCAGGGAGATGGGAAAAAAGCAATAAGGGCTACCTTCAGGTGTCCTTCTCTGTCCCTTTACTTAAGGATTTCTAAATATGGTTGAGGATGATTGCTTTCGCACAGAATAGCACAACGACAATTTCCCTGACTGTCCAAAAAACAAGGATTTCAAAGATGGTTGATGAGGAATGCTTTAGCACAGTATAGCACAAGGAGAATTTCCCTCACTGTCCTTCCCTGTCCCTAGAAACAAGGATTATCACAGTGAAAGAAACTGACACTCTTCCTACCTATAGTTTTCTGTCCCTAGAAAAAATGTTTTTTTAAAGATGGTTGATGATCAATGCTTTAGCACACTATAGCACAAGGAGAATTTCCCTCACTGTCCTTCCCTGTCCCTAGAAACAAGGATTATCACAGTGAAAGAAACTGACACTCTTCCTACCTATAGTTTTCTGTCCCTAGAAAAAAAGTTTTTTTTAAAGATGGTTGATGATCAATGCTTTAGCACACTATAGCACAAGGAGAATTTCCCTCACTGTCCTTCCCTGTCCCTAGAAACAAGGATTATCACAGTGAAAGAAACTGACACTCTTCCTACCTATAGTTTTCTGTCCCTAGAAAAAATGTTTTTTTAAAGATGGTTGATGATCAATGCTTTAGCACACTATAGCACAAGGAGAATTTCCCTCACTGTCCTTCCCTGTCCCTAGAAACAAGGATTATCACAGTGAAAGAAACTGACACTCTTCCTACCTATAGTTTTCTGTCCCTAGAAAAAATGTTTTTTTAAAGATGGTTGATGATCAATGCTTTAGCACACTATAGCACAAGGATAATTTCCCTCACTGTCCTTCCCTGTCCCTAGAAACAAGGATTATCACAGTGAAAGAAACTGGCACTCTTCCTACCTATAGTTTTCTGTCCCTAGAAAAAATGTTTTTTTAAAGATGGTTGATGATCAATGCTTTAGCACACTATAGCACAAGGAGAATTTCCCTCACTGTCCTTCCCTGTCCCTAGAAACAAGGATTATCACAGTGAAAGAAACTGACACTCTTCTTACCTATAGTTTTCTGTCCCTAGAAAAAATGTTTTTTTAAAGCTGATTGATGATCAATGCTTTAGCACACTATAGCACAAGTAGAATTTCCCTCACTGTCCTTCCCTGTCCCTAGAAACAAGGATTATCACAGTGAAAGAAACTGACACTCTTCCTACCTATAGTTTTCTGTCCCTAGAAAAAATGTTTTTTTAAAGATGGTTGATGATCAATGCTTTAGCACACTATAGCACAAGGAGAATTTCCCTCACTGTCCTTCCCTGTCCCTAGAAACAAGGATTATCACAGTGAAAGAAACTGACACTCTTCCTACCTATAGTTTTCTGTCCCTAGAAAAAATGTTTTTTTAAAGATGGTTGATGATCAATGCTTTAGCACACTATAGCACAAGGAGAATTTCCCTCACTGTCCTTCCCTGTCCCTAGAAACAAGGATTATCACAGTGAAAGAAACTGACACTCTTCCTACCTATAGTTTTCTGTCCCTAGAAAAAATGTTTTTTTAAAGATGGTTGATGATCAATGCTTTAGCACACTATAGCACAAGGAGAATTTCCCTCACTGTCCTTCCCTGTCCCTAGAAACAAGGATTATCACAGTGAAAGAAACTGACACTCTTCCTACCTATAGTTTTCTGTCCCTAGAAAAAATGTTTTTTTAAAGATGGTTGATGATCAATGCTTTAGCACACTATAGCACAAGGAGAATTTCCCTCACTGTCCTTCCCTGTCCCTAGAAACAAGGATTATCACAGTGAAAGAAACTGACACTCTTCCTACCTATAGTTTTCTGTCCCTAGAAAAAATGTTTTTTTAAAGATGGTTGATGATCAATGCTTTAGCACACTATAGCACAAGGAGAATTTCCCTCACTGTCCTTCCCTGTCCCTAGAAACACGGATTATCACAGTGAAAGAAACTGACACTCTTCCTACCTATAGTTTTCTGTCCCTAGAAAAAATGTTTTTTTAAAGATGGTTGATGATCAATGCTTTAGCACACTATAGCACAAGTAGAATTTCCCTCACTGTCCTTCCCTGTCCCTAGAAACAAGGATTATCACAGTGAAAGAAACTGACACTCTTCCTACCTATAGTTTTCTGTCCCTAGAAAAAATGTTTTTTTAAAGATGGTTGATGATCAATGCTTTAGCACACTATAGCACAAGGAGAATTTCCCTCACTGTCCTTCCCTGTCCCTAGAAACAAGGATTATCACAGTGAAAGAAACTGACACTCTTCCTACCTATAGTTTTCTGTCCCTAGAAAAAATGTTTTTTTAAAGATGGTTGATGATCAATGCTTTAGCACACTATAGCACAAGGAGAATTTCCCTCACTGTCCTTCCCTGTCCCTAGAAACAAGGATTATCACAGTGAAAGAAACTGACACTCTTCCTACCTATAGTTTTCTGTCCCTAGAAAAAATGTTTTTTTAAAGATGGTTGATGATCAATGCTTTAGCACACTATAGCACAAGGAGAATTTCCCTCACTGTCCTTCCCTGTCCCTAGAAACAAGGATTATCACAGTAAAACACACTGACACTCTCCCTACCTATAGTTTTCTGTCCCTAGAAAAAATGATTTTTTAAAGATGGTTGATGATCAATGCTTTAGCACACTATAGCACAAGGAGAATTTCCCTCACTGTCCTTCCCTGTCCCTAGAAACAAGGATTCACACAGTAAAACACACTGACACTCTCCCTACCTATAGTTTTCTGTCCCTAGAAAAAATGATTTTTTAAAGATGGTTGATGATCAATGCTTTAGCACACTATAGCACAAGGAGAATTTCCCTCACTGTCCTTCCCTGTCCCTAGAAACAAGGATTCGCACAGTAAAACACACTGACACTCTCCCTACCTATCCTTCTCTTTCCCTAAACTAAAGGAATCCAGGTTAAGCAAGAAAAAAAATGTCACTGTCCCTGCCTATGCTTCTCTTTCCCTGCTCCGGAACACACTACACTAGGCCGCCGTGCTGGCGGCCTTTTATAGTGTGGGGCGTGTACTAAACACCCTCAGCAATAATTGGCCACAGGCATCCTGCCTGTGGCCAATCATTGCTCTCCTCGCTGCCGGCGCTGTGATTGGCCAAGCATGCGGGGTCACAGTGCATGCTTGGCCAATCACAGCGCCTGGATGACACTGCGATGGCGTAGTGCATTGTGGGCCGTTCGTATCACTCGAATTAGGCGCGAACGGCCCAAATCGTTCGATCTTCGTCGAACGATCGAACAGCCGATGTTCGAGTCGAACGTATGTTTGACTCGAACACCGAGCTCATCCCTATTCAATAAGTAGGGCAAAAAGCAAAGGGGATTGAGGGCAACCCTGTCTAGTACCTCTCCTAATATCTATCATAGCTGATTTGTATTTTTTTACCATCAAAGTTTATTGAAGAGAAAAAAATAGTATCACATGCATACAGATATGGAAATAACAATTGAAACTTACAAGTTTGGTATGAAAAGAAGTACCAACATACATTGAATACGTGAGCAATCAACATAAAGGTAGATGCTTCTATTAGACATAAACCAGAGGCATCAACTCAGGCCTCGTGAAATCAAAGGTGAGCATCTCCTGCTATCATTGGGTATTTCCATATATAACCTTTCAGGAGAAAAATAACATAGCTAAAGAAGAAATTAGATGGAAAAGGAAGAAAGAAAAGGAGAGAGTCAGCGAGTGGATATTAGGGGTGTAACCCCTAGGGAGGCGGCCGGCGATTCTAGAGGGTCTTCTAATGATGTGTCAATCAAACAATTATGCCCAGCTCTCGTAGTGTGGGTTAAGTGGGTTAAGTGGGCATTTAGTTGCAGTCAGTTACCAGAGAGGCCAGGTGTTCAAATGTGTTGTGGGGGTGAAACCTCAGATGAGAAGTGAGCGTTCTAGTTAATCCCCGGGGGGGGGGGGTTACCAATCAAGGCGTCATAGCCCGGAGAGAATTTAAAAGCAAACCAAGGAGACCATGTTTCATGAAATTGTTCAACATTTTCGTTCGATTGAGCAGCGGTATCCTCCATCTCACAGATTTCAGACACCTTGTGTAACCACTGAGAAATGGAAGGGACCCGTGTCGATTTCCAGTACAGCGGGATGAGAGACTTGGCCGCATTTAGCAAATGCCTGGAGAGGGATTTTTTGTATCTCTTAATGGAGAAGTGCGAAATATGCAGTAAGCAGCACGCTGCGTCAAGTGAAAGTTCGGTCTCCTTGATCTGCTTAATAATCTCCTTCACCCCCGACCAGTAAGCCTTTATCATATCACAATGCCACCATATATGCAGTAAGGAACCCGTAGCATTGTGACATCTCCAGCATTTGTCAGAGGACTGGGGGTACCATTTATGTATTTTCTCCGGAGTGGCATACCATTGGGTCAAGATCTTGTATGATGTCTCCTGCATTCTCGTGCTGAGCGAGCATTTGTGAGACATGATGCTCGCTCTGGACCACTGGGCATCTGTAATTGCTACGCCTAAGCTTTCGGACCATCTCTCTCTGCGTCTGTCCCATTCAGGCCCCCCCAACCCCTGTAGCCAAGCATAGGCGGTAGATGTCGATCTGGGCATCTGTTCCCCTCGTAGGCACACCGACTCCAACTCGGTGAGAGCCCTAGTGAAATGACTCTTACATATCTTATTATTGGCAAAGCTTTGTATCTGTAAGTATGACCACAAAGGTAGAAGGGGCATATTGTTGTCCTCTCTGAGACGGGTCAGGTCTTTCATTGTCTCACCAACAAAACAGTGTTGGGCCAGAAGCGGCTTCATGCTGTCCTTGTTTATCATATATGGGTTCCCTACTCCTGGTGGGAAGGCTGGGTTGTTTGCAAGTGGTGTGAGAGGGCTAAGGGGCGAGGAGAACTGCGGATGTTGAGTTAATTGGTGAAAGATTTTGAGCGTAGTGCCAATCAGTGGGTGGGAGGTCATGATCCGTGGATAGTTGGCTTTTGGTATCCATGGTGAGAACTGTAAGGGGATGGGGCTGAAGCTGGATTCGATCCCGACCCAGTCCTAACTGCCTGAGTGGCAGTGCCAGTCCACGAGTCTGGCAACATGTGAAGCCTGGTAGTATTTTTTGTAGTCTGGAATTCCCAAACCCCCAACCCGTTTGTTTCGGGTTAAGAGAGAGGCTTTAATACGAAGCGGTTTGTGTGCCCAGATAAATCTCATCTGCATGGAATGGAGGGAAGCAAAAAAACTTTGGGGGATCCTAATTGGTAGAGTGCGAATTGAATATAGAACTTTCGGAAGGACCGCCATCTTGCAGATGGCTGGCCTTCCGAACCAGGAGAAATGTCCCGCATGCCACTTACGGAGATCACCCTCCACGCTTTTAAGAAGAGGGATAAAATTGTGATTGAAAATTGATGAAAGACTAGGTGTGAGCCACACTCCCAGATATTTAATGGCGGACGAGACCCAAGTAAATGAGTTATTAGTTTGAGCGGCTCTCAGCTCAGGTTCTGGCAATGTGATATTTAGTGCCTCAGATTTGGAGTAATTTATTTTGAGGTTGGAAATTCGGCCGTACGTTGAGAACTCCTTAAGTAGAGATGGTATAGAGATGTGTGGACTCGACAGGAAAAAAAGGAGGTCGTCCGCATAAGCGGCTACTTTGAACTCCCTGTTTCCCAACCGAAATCCCTTAATAGACTGGTTGGCTATGATTCTTCTAACAAACGGTTCCAACGAAATTATAAAGAGCAGGGGCGACAAAGGGCAGCCCTGCCTGGTTCCATTTTTGATATTTACCACATCTGAAAGGGTGCCGTTTATTTTAAGTTTTTCTGATGGATTCGTGTAAAGCGACGATATCCACGCCCTCATGTGCGGGCCCAGCCCTATATGTCCACAGGTCTCTAGCATGTAGTCCCACGCTACTCGATCGAAGGCCTTCTCCGCGTCTGTTGATAGGAGAAAGCCCTCTATCTTTCGCTCGTGGGCCACGTGGATGAGGTTGAGAGATTTAGTAACATTATCCCTAGCCTCCCTACCCGGCATGAAGCCAGCCTGACTAGGTCCTATCAAGTGTGGGAGTAGAGGTCTCAGCCTGTTGGCAACAATCTTTGCCATCAGTTTGATGTCTATGTTTAGCAAAGATATCGGCCTATAGCTCGTGCAATGTATTGGATCTTTGCCCGGCTTAGGCAGGCCGGTGATATGTGCTGCAAGGAAATCAGACGGTATAACTCTTGGGTCAGAGAGAGTGTTCAGGGCATCTCGCAGCGGGGTTGTGAGAATGTCTATGAATGTCTTGTAGTATATAGCACTAAACTCATCCGGGCCGGGGCTTTTGCCCGTTTTAAGTTCTTTAATGGCGAGTCTAAGTTCAGAGGCGTCTATAGGGCTCTCGAGATGAGCTGCGTCATCTGTAGTAAGTGTGGGTAAAGAGGATTCCTTAAGATATTCCCGAATACCCTGTATTCTAGAATTAGTGGCATTCGTAGGGCCGTGTTGTGTCGGGAGATTATATAGGTTGGTATAGAAATCCTGAAAGTGTTGTGCTATCTTGTCAGTCTCCCTATCGATCCTCCCATCCTTATTTTGTATGCCCGTTATGTTGTGATGTACAGTCGATCCTCTGAGTGCCCTAGCCAGTAAATTGCCCGGTTTGTCACCCTGTTCGTAATATAGTTTTTTCCTGAAGAACAAGAATCGTTTTGTCCTAATGTCTAAGATCTGTCTGAGGGCTTTCCTGGACTCTAAAAGGGAAGTTGCCGATTTAGCTGTCAGTGACTGTTAGACATGTGCACAACCAAAAAATTAGTTTCCTATCGTTTCGTTTCGTCTCGTTCCGTAGGTTCGTAAAGATTCGTAATTTCGTAAGACGCAAGTTTTCCTATTCGGACTCGTTCGTATGTTCGTAACAGTTTAATTTTCGTTGATACTGAATGATTCGTAGTTCTGTCTAAGTTATTTTCGTTGATTTGAAATTCGTAATTTGGTTGATATTGAATGATTCGTATTTCTGTTTAAGTTATTTTCGTACTTTCGTAACAGTTTGATTTTCGTTGATACTGAACGATTCGTAATTCGTAATTTTGTTAGATAATAATTTTTGTTTTTCTGTACACTACTCTGCCATTTCTGTTGATTCGTAACATTGTTTTGTTTTCCTTGATTCGTGTCTACTACCGTGCTTCGAATGGATTCGTAATTTTTTTATACTTTCGTAAATACATCTCGGCGCGGTCATTCGCAATCTCGCGTTACTAGTTATTTTTATTTTCAACACGCGGCTATAGCCGCGTGTTGAAAATGAAACTAAAATACGTCCACGTGCTTCGAATGCATTCGTACTCCCGTAAATACATCGCGGCCATTTGCAATCTCGTATTTTAGTTTCGTTTTCAACAAGCGGCTATAGCCTCCGCCCCTGTACGCCATTTTGAGAGGGTGTAAGTGGTGTGGTGAGGGAGGAGCAGAGAGCAGTGCAGAGAGTGATATTGTGGTTTTTGTAGTTGTTTTTGTGTGGTTTGGTGGTTTTATTGCAATTAGAATGTCTGGGAG
This sequence comes from Rana muscosa, assembly GCA_029206835.1. Classification (NCBI taxonomy): domain Eukaryota; kingdom Metazoa; phylum Chordata; class Amphibia; order Anura; family Ranidae; genus Rana; species Rana muscosa. Next base: position 354,404,375 of record CM055118.1, read on the forward strand.
TGAGAATGGACGTGTGAGTCTTGTAAGTGAGAATGTTGGTGTTAGTGAGTGTGTTGGTATGAGAGTTGGTGTTGGTGTGACTGAGAGTGGAGGGATTGAGGACTGGAGTATTCTTATTTTACCGTCCATGCAAAAAAAAATATATACTAATCTACTTCTCCTACCATGAATACGTAGTATATGCTGCCTGGGCTGGCCTAGTAGTGGCACTGGCTAACACAACAAAAAAAATAGGTAGGGGCAGACAGACAGCAATATAATAAAACACAGTCCCAGAAAAGGGAAAAAAACTAACTTTAGAAAATCCTAGGAGTAATAGAAATAGTAAGAAATTTATAATTTCTATATCAATCTCTTTGAATGACTCACAAATCAAACACCACCCACACCCTGTCTAGAATGTAGTCTGACAAAGAAGAAAAATACAATATGTCAGAGATATTACATAAATAAAATTATAAATTAGAATGTAGACTCTAGAATCTCAATCTAATATCCTTAAGAAACAAAGAATTTCTCTCTCCCAAGTAAAAAATGTACTCACAAAATCCAACAGAACAGTGCAACCTACCCAACCACACCCTATCTGGACTCTGGATGGAATGCACTGCAGTCTAACACAGAAAAACACACATACACACACATTATAGCACATGTCTATAAGAAACAAGCTCATTGGGGGAAGAGACAACCTCTTCAAGGGAAGGGACAAGCTTATTGGCCATTGGCCAAAGTCCAGAACTAATTCAGAACTAACGAAATAGAATTTAAGTTTTTACGAATTGTCGTTGTTTTCATTTCCGTTTTCCGAAGATTCGTAATTTTTTTTCCGTTCATTTTGATATTCGTTAATATGGATCTTTGTTTGTTATTCGTTGTTTTGTTTTTCGAATATTCGTAATATCTCATTTTCGTTCATTTTTATTTTCGTTATTTTTTATCTTTTTTCTGTGTTTTCGTTGTTTTTATGTTTTCGTTTTTCACTTTTTCGTTTTTTGTTTGTTTCAAATTTACTAAATTCGTATTTTATTTGTTTTCCATATTCGTTCGTTTAGATTATTCGTTGTTCGTTTGTAATGTTATCGAACCGTTCGTTCATTCGTATGTTTACGAATCAACGAATATAACGAATTTTGACGGATAACGAATTCGTAACTAAACGAATTGCACATGTCTAGTGACTGTTAATGAGAGGTTTCAAGCAAGCGGATGTTTTGCAGGAGGTGTGAAATTTCCCTGTCCCTCTCTCTCCTGCTCTGCGAGCCCATTTTAATTAATTCACCCCTAATCGTACATTTGTGGGCCCCCCAAACCATTAGGGGGTCGGCCCCTGGTGTAGCATTGAGCCTGAAGAACTCTAGGAGTGCCGAGTTCAGTGTCGGAAGCAGAGTGGGGTCTGTCAGCAGGGATGAGTTTAGCCTCCAAACATTAGATCTAATAGGGGGGGCAGTGAGGTTCAAAGAGAGGGAGACAGGAGCGTGATCCGAAAGGATCTATGCTCCTATGCAGGAGCCAGTTATGGCGTGTAGATCTCGTTGTGAAATGAATATATAATCTATTCGGGAGTACCTGTCATGGGGGATGGAGTAGTAGGTAAAGTCCCTGTCCACTGGGTGCGTAAAGCGCCATGCGTCTACTAGGTCCAGAGAATTAAGTAGAGACTTGATTTTTTTCAGGATTTTGTAGGTGACATATGTTTTCCAGGACGATGTGTCCTCTATGGGGTTGAGAGGGACATTAAAGTCTCCCCCAAGAATTAACCTACCGGAGCTGAAGCCCGACAGCTCCCTAATCAAAGTTTTGCAGAAGGACTGGTGCGAGGTATTGGGGAAATAGGCATTCACTAGTGTGATAGGGATCCCACTACATTTCCCTTTAAGAAAAATAAATCTGCCCCCAGGGTCTATTATTTTGTCAGTCAGCTCAAATGATGCAGTTTTGCTAACTAAGATTGAGACCCCTTTGGACTTGCCAGCGTCATTGGTGGCATGATGGGCGTCTATGAAGTATGAGTCAGTAAGCTTAGGGATCTGGTTCATTCTAAAGTGGGTTTCTTCTGGAAAAACAAAGCTGGGCCTACCTTTTTTGAGTTCTCTCAGCATAGTAGAGCGTTTCTCGGGAATGTTGAGTCCTCTAACATTATGAGAAATCACCGTGGGAGTGACGCCAAGATCGGAGTACGCAATGACACAAACGCAGAGAGGAAAGTTTTACACCTAAAGGCAACTCAAATAGAAGCGATTAATACACAGAAATCACCGGCTGACCTCGCCTGAGGAAACCCCCAAAATAAAATAGCAGGATAGAGAGAAAGGATCAAAGAAGAGTAGAAATTATATAGAAGTGAGTAGGGAGAAATTGAGGAGAACACTTCTCCCAGACGTGGTCACGTCCTGGAGAACTCAAATTAGTGCGTCTAGATGAGCCCAGAGGGTCCACCCAGACGCCCTATGTGGGAACGAGGTAGACACACCAAGGGTCTAGCAGCCAAACCTATATCTCAAGAGATATGTGCAGGTTATACCAAATGTAACTAGGAAACAGTCGGGTAACGGCCCGTTAGTATGACATAACAAGTGCTTAAGGGTCTACTCTGCATAGGTAGATATAGCAGTAACTGTAAACAAACTAGTTTAGGTTAGAATGAACAAATGAGCAAGTGAACCTGAGACATGGCCGAGCAAGGTCAGCAGGTGGCGCCACCGAGGAGGGCAGGAACTCGCCTCTCCCCAGCCACGCCCCCCGGGACCCCCTCAGTTTAGCCGTGATGACACAATAAAGGAGAAGTATATAACACACACATGGTGGCCCCTATCGCCTCCCCGACCCGCATCCCCCCAGACCCGCATTTCAATAAAGCCTCACCGGTCCCCGGCTATATAAATGATCAGAAAAACAACATTATAATTATGCATTTGGATATTAGTGACACTTGCATTGTGATGGCCATCTAGCAGGAAGTCCGGTAGGAGATCATGAAAAGGCTGATTGCGACCTTGTTGGGGAGGCGGCGGATGGGTAATCTAGCAAAAGTCTATGATGTGTATTGAGGGGGAGGGAGAATATAAATCCGAAGGAAGAGTACATTCCTAAGAAAGACATGGGCTAAGTGAGCTATAATTATAATTATAATTATATCCATGAGACTGGAGCGAGTTTGTGAAGCGAAGAGTCCCATGGCTGGGTCCTACCGGACCGAGTTACCACCAAGTGTGAGCAAACCATGTAGATACACAACATACAAAGGTAGCTTCGAAAACTATCCAAGTCTAAATTTTCCCTGACTTGTAGAGTAATAAGAGCCCAGCTATATAAATGCTCATGAAGGTAACATTGTTATTGTGTATAAGGGCAGTAGTGATACTTGCGGTTTGGTAAGTATCCAGCTAGCCAGATTCGGGTAGGGCGCCGGGGGAAAAAGTTGACAGTGATGTAGTAGGGGGATGCTGCAGATGGATGAGCTAGCCGTATGCTCAAAGGAAATATAATATAAGATCCCCGGGATAGCGTGTGATAATTGGGCTTCTATCATCGCCAGGGATCCGGGGCCAAGCACTGGATGTGGGCCGAGGAGGCCCAAGACCAGATCTCTCGAGGCAAGAGCACCATTGAGTGTGTGCAGATTATGTCATCCGGAGTTCAAGTGTGGCACGATCTCAGGTCTCCAGTATATTCCTGGAGGAGTGAGCACGGCTGCCCGGGGTCCCCTGCGCCCTGCTGTCACCTCTGTCAGGCCTCTGTTTCTTTGCGGACTGCTTCTCAGGCGTCGAAAGGGGAGAGTGCGGTGGGCTCCTGTCTGTATGAGGTAGGGAGAATTCCTGGTACCACTCAGGGAGCTCTACCCGGCCCAGCTGTAGCGCATCGCAGAAATCGGGAAGATCATTAGGCGTATGGAGAGTGTGTTGTCTGCCCCCATGTGTGACCATCAGCGTGAAAGGGAAGTGCCACGTGTACCGGAGATCTTTCTCCCTTAGCTTATCCAGAAGTGGCCGCAGAGCCCTGCGGTTCTTCAAAGTGATCTGAGAGAGATCCTGGAACAGTTTGATGTTTTCCCATTAAACTCAATATGTTCACTTCTCCTCGCTTTTAGCATAATGTCTTCTTTAAGGCTGAAATTTTGCAGACAGCAAATAATGTCTCAAAGTGGCAGCGTGTCTGGGCCTCTGGCTCTGAGAGCCCTGTGCGCCCTGACAAAATCTATGACTGTATCTTCCGGACGTTCCAGGAGGCTGTTAAACACTCTCTGGAGGACAGGCGCAATTTGGTCGGTGTCCACCGACTCTGGGATACCACGCACTCTGATGTTATTGCGCCTTCCCCTATTGTCCAGGTCCTCCAAATGCCTGTTAACTTCTATAAAATGTAGAGCTTGTGTAGAGATCACTCTGTCTAGTCTCTGTATCGCCTTATCTCTAATTCTGCCCTCTGTCTCCACAGTCGCCATCTTTTCTTGTAAGACCATGAAGCTGGTTTTCAGGTCTGTAATGGCGGCTGAAAAAGAGGCTTTAATGTCAGCCGCGAAGCCTGACATGTCGCCATAGGTGAGGGGATGATCTGCTTTAGTGTTTCTCCTACCGTATTCCTCCATAGCAGGTTGTGAGTCCTCGCTGGATGTCTCCTCTGCGTGGGTCGGCGCCATCTTGCCTCCCGCCGCGACTCTCAATACTGCCGCCTGGGTCTTGAATATGTCGGAGATATTCCGTCCGGAGCTAGCCGCCAAGGAACGCCTGGAGCGGGTCTGATGATAATGGCGGATCTGCTTGCTCATTATCGAGTATCTACCTTGCAGAGAGACGGGTTAGGGCCACGGTCCCGACGGAGCTTCTCTTTTAGGCTGCCATCTCCTCCGCGCGCCAAGTCACGCCCCCCATAGCTGATTTGTAACCCATATATTTAATATAAGCTTTCGGAGTGCTGTATAGTGAGGAGACCCAAGTTAAGAAATTTTCCCCAAAACCCCATTTTTGAAGAGTATATTGTAGATATGGCCAGCTGATTGAGTCGAACGCCTTCCTAATGTCTAATGATATAAGGCAAGTTGGGATATGTCTTTTTTTGGCGGCATGAATTAATAAAAGTGTTCTTCTGACATTATCCCCTGCTTGACGCAAGGGCATGAAGCCAGTTTGGTCACGATGTTTACCTATAATGCTATTTAATCTAGTTGCCAGGATCTTAGCTAATAACTTAATGTCTAGATTTAAAAGAGATATGGGGCGGTAATTAGACCAAGGGGTAGTGTCAGATTTAGGTTTGGGAATCATTGCTATGATGGAAGTTAGTGTTTCGGTTTTGAACAAATGACCAGCTAACAAAGAATTGAAGGCTCTAGTCAATAGAGGCGTTAAAATTGAAACAAATTGTTTGTAGTATAGTGCAGAAAACCCGTCGGGGCCCGGTCTCTTGTGAGGCTTCAATTCTTTAATAGCAGCTTTAACTTCCAAGGCCGTTATGGGACTCTCCAAATATTCACACTGTTCAGGTGTCATTGTGGGAAGTGTAACATCTGAGAACAACGTGTCTGCTTTGTTTTTATCAAAGATTAAGCCAGGGTCATAGAGCTTAGCTAATTTAGATTGAAAGATTTCCAAGATCTTTAATGGGTTACTGGTGTATGCATCTCTGGAGGTTCTAAGGCGGAATGCAGTCTGTGAACGATCAATAAACTTGAGGCTGCGGGCCATAGGGGTATCGGGCTTATTGGCTTTGCGGTATAGGGTATGTTGCCTCTTGCGTAAGAGTTTGTCTGCCGAATCTGTCAGAAAAAGATCCAACTCAAGCCGGGCCTTTTCCAATTTAGTGTTAGTGTTTGCATTCGGGGTAGCTTGATGAGCCAAATGACAAGTGTTAAAATTTGCTTCAAGTTTGGTGAACAGAATCTTGCGATCTCTTTTAATAGATCTCGCCTTTTGTATCAAGCTGCCCCGAATGACAGCTTTATGGGCTTCCCATAGTGTAAGGGCAGAGACATCAGTAGTGTCATTAAATGAGATAAAGTCCCTTCCCAAACTGGGCCGGTTTTCCAAGTCGTCGTAGAGGGACGTCACAATTTCCAGCTTCCTGTAGTCTCGAGGTTTCACTAGACTTCGGACCATCTGGAGGCAGCACTCTTTCAGGGTAAAAACTGGCAGATAGATGTTCACAACCGGCGGTGGTCCGTTCACATAGGGGGTTGGAATGTACATTTCCTGCTCGTTTACCAGCATTGCCACATCCGTCTCCGCTTCACGGAACAACCAGATATGATCCCGGTAGGTGTTCATCATCCATCCTGTCCCGGGTGGGATGGACGGGTAGGGCTGCGGCTCCCCCTTGAAGTTCATCCATATCGGCTGCACTAAGCGGGGGCTCCGGTTACAGAACACCACCTGGATGAGCTCCCGGCTGTTGATGGAGCGGAGCGTACGAAGGGTGGGAGGCGGTGGGGAAATCTCCTGCGGCATCCCGAGGCTTCGGAGCGCTTCGTGTACTCAGCTTTTTGTTCTAGAGCAATATACTATAGTCTGGGCCACATGACAACATTTTTAACGTTGTCACACACAGGTGGTCCAGTGGATACCTTAGTGGTTATCCAAGTGTATTTTTGAGTGCCCTAAAAAAAAAAAAACATGCTGCTTTGTAGAGTTCGCAAGATCTCATATGTTCACCTTGTAACTCTGGCCCAAATATCAATTGTACCACACTTCAAAACAATGTCTAGATTTTTGGGCCTAAAATCTCTGTGTGCTAAAGGATACATTATTTTTGCCATTCCCATAGGGGAGAGGAGACTGGGAGGACACCAATCTGAGGAGACGAGGAAACACAGACCACAGACACTCCCCGAAGATCACAAACCACACCAGGATCAGCATGTTCAGGAAGCGGAGGTGGAGGAAGGGGAGGTGGAGGAAGGAGAGGTGGAGCTTATCACCACAACAGGTCAGTGTCTGTCACCACAACTTCCAGGTAAATACAGATGTAGGCCTGCATATTTCTAAATTTCTCTTTTTTTGTAGGGGCTGAACGTGGTGGTGTGTCAGGAACTCCAAATCCTTCATTCTCGAGTGCTAGTGCCAAAATAATAATTCAAGAAATAATGGAATGTAGTAGCGAAATGGACATTATGAGAACTCGAATGAATGTGATTGAGCAAAAATATTATAGATATTTTGAGGCGAATAGTCTGACCCCCCCCCCTGTTTTAGTGTGCTTTTTTGCATACAAAATTTGCAACGGTATTTCAACCAGCCCAAATGTGAAGATGCACACAGTGACTCCACATTTGCTATCTTCCGTCACAGGATATCTATGTCCCTGTTTGGGGGGTGCAACCTCTTCCTACCTACTAAAGTAGGTGAGAGGAAGGCTTTGCACCCCCAAAGCATGTCCATTGATCCCCCATGATGGCAGATAACACATGTTTACCCTAGCCATGGGATCAGGTTGAAAATACCCATTTCAGCCCCAAAAAGAAAGTGGGGTTCTTCACATTTGGAATGGATCAGGGGTGACATCACCCCATCTCATGTTTGTATTTTTCACTTTGTTATTTTTGTAATATTTTTTTTTTTTTAAAGTTTGTGATTTTGACCCATGCATGTTTCTGCAAAACAATCCTCCAAAAAAAAAAAAAAAAAAAGATAAGATGACCAAAAACTGTCTAAATTGTAATTCTATAAAACCTCAAAAATATGTGGTGCACAGAGTAAAAAGTTTCTGGAAGTCTCAAAAAGGTGTGGCTTGTTCTTTCTATGCTCAATAGCAGTTCTGAAAATGCCAAATCAATGTTTTTTAGAGTGAGAATTGAGGCTATTTACTAAGGCCAAATACACTTGACACTACTAGAACCTGGGAGACACATAAACCCAAAATACAAGAATGACAAAACAAGTTTGTAGAAAATAGAATAAAAATGTATTTCACAAAGCAAAAGGTCAGATGTGGTCTGGCATTGCGATGGCCCCCCTACCCGTGAAGTACTCAACGTCTTTTTCACGTACTTCACGGGCACTTTGGGGGCCAAGCCAGTACGGGCAGTGCTGAGGCCGGTCAGAATGGTCATCTCGGATGGACCGGCCTCAGGCCCAACTGTTGACACATATGTAGGGGAATAATGTCTTAGAAAATTGTGCATTATGCAGCAGCAGTACACAATGGAGTTCAGCTTGTATTCCGCCAAATGGATAGCTGTCTGAAACAGGCGGAACCAGCTGGCCATTATCCCGAAGGCATTCTCCACAACTCTCCGGGCACTGGCCAGCCGATAATTAAAAACCCTCCTCTCCGGGGTGAGGGTGCGTTGGGGAAACGGCCACATCAGGTGTGGTCCCAGTCCAAAGGCTTCATCCGCGATAAAAACAAATGGTAGTCCATCCACGTTGTCTGCATCTAGAGGCAGTGCAAGACCCCCAGACTGCAGACGGAGAGCGAACTCCGTCTGCGCGAATACTCCGCCATCGGACATCCGGCCGTTCTTCCCCACGTCCACATACAGGAACTCGTACCGTGCCGACACCACCGCCATTAACACAATACTATTGAAACCTTTATAGTTAAAATAGTATGGTTCCTGTCGAACCCACTGATCTCCCTACCAAACCTTCTTTCTGAATTTAAACAATTTCAGTTCCTCTCCCACCTTAAAATTAATTTCTCGAAATCCTTTGCCCTTAATATAACATTACCTCAACACATAGTTGATCAATGTAAGGCTAACTTCCCGTTCCAATGGAAACATGATTCCATCACATACCTAGGGATACAACTCCCTTCCAAACTCTCAAACCTCTACGCTAAAAACCATGTTCCTATCCTACACAGAATATCCTCTGATCTTGAAACATGGAACAAACCGCTTTTCTCTTGGTTTGGCAGAGCGGCGATCCTCAAAATGAATGCCCTCCCGAGAATACTCTATATATTGCAGGCGATCCCTATACATATACCTCCGGCCTTTTTTAAATCTTATAGAAACATATGCACTCAATTCTTATGGGGGAACCGTAGACCCAGAATCAGCTTTACGCAGCTCACCCGACCTAAAAGACTTGGGGGCATAGGCCTCCCCAACCTTCTCAATTATTACACTGCTACACACCTTACCAGGATAGTGGACTGGAATACTCAATCTCTCCACAAAGATTGGGTTTCCCTAGAAGCATCTTTTTCTGCTCTCCCTTTGGAGTCTCTCCCATGGTTACTCTCACCCCACGTCCCCTCTGAATTACACGTACACCCACTTATAGGCCCAACCTTGCAATGCTTCAAAAAGCTTTGCTACCGATCACCCATATCTTCGATTCCCGGCCCACTGACACCTGTAAAAATGAACCCTGGGTTCCCACCAGGTATGCACGCAAAGTTTCTTACCGATAACTGGACACAGAGCCCAATTAGATCACATCAGTTCTTCCTCCGGGGCAAACTATTGTCTACATCCCAACTCTCCTCCCAACTAAACAAGCCACCCATTCCCCCTTGGACATATATTTTAATTGCTCATTTTCTAAAATCCCTTAACAAGAATATACAATGCTCCAGAGAACTCACCCCTTTCGAAAAGCTATGTATCCAAACGACACCCCAATCTCATCTAGTTTCTACCACACATGAACTCCTCTTCGCCGAGATGAAAGCTAACGAGACCTTAGCCTGTAAGAACTGGGAGTCAGACCTCTCGGTATCTCTTTCAGCGGAACAATGGGAACTAATTTTCCTCAACATACATAAAGGGTCGACGAATGTGTCGACCCAGGAAAACGGCTTTAAGATCCAATCTAGATGGTACCGCACGCCCACCCTTCTGCATAAATATAATCCCACAATCCCAGAGGTTTGCTGGAGATGTCTCCGGGAAAGGGGAACCCTTCTCCATATCTGGTGGTCCTGTCCATCTCTAAAAGACTTCTGGGAAAAGGTATGCCATATAACCTCTCGAGTCACCTCATATCATTTGGACCTTTCCCCTTCTCAATTCCTTCTACACCATTCACCCCTGTCGCACAATTCCTATCACAAATCCCTAGCAATGCACACGATCAATGCGGCAAAGCAGTGTATCCCTATACACTGGAAATCGACTCACCAACCAACCATAAAAGAATGGTTTAACAGAATATGCAAAATTGAGGAAATGGAAAATCTTATACATATTGCAAGAGAGACTCCGTCATCATTTAGTAAAAAATGGGCCTGCTGGTTACACTATAAAACGACCCCAGAATTTGCAAACTCCCTGAACCCTGACAAAGGATAAATTACTCCTCTGAGAATTGTCATTAAAAATCTACGACGTGCCAGGATCTCCCCTTAACCCTAAACCTTACAAAGACACCTCTCTCCTCCTATATCTCCCCCTATACAGATCCGCCCCTAGTTTCTCATAACACGCCCCTTGAACACCCCAAGGGGTCGGGGAAGTCAGAGACGGACCCCCTGCCAACGCCATCCCTTCCTGCCTCACTCCCCTCCCCTCGATCCCCACCCCACCCCTTCTCCTTCCACCACTTACCCCCTCCTACTTTCTCATCCACAAGCTTCTGTACAATACAACCACTAACATAGCTCCAGCCTACACTCCCGCATTCATACACTCTCAACGAAATAAACCTGTTTATAGCTCCTTCCCTCCCTTTCTGCCATATTGCACCTGTTGGCCTTTCCCTCCCACACAGACCAAAAGTCCATAACGGCATCCGTGAACCTACCTAGCTCTAACCTACCAACAAGATCTATCCCCGTCAATGGTAGTGGACTTTGACTAGACCCCACAACTACCTTGAATTAAGGTAGCCCACCCCAACACGGCCTAGTTCATGAAGGATGCACATAGCCATTTCATTTTCACTACCCGCAAGTTGAATTGTATGTGACACATGTTATTCATCCATGTTTTGTGGTTGTATTAATACCTTATTGTACTACTATTGTTCAAGATATCTGTAAATGCTTTTTACATTTCAATAAACTGTTTTTGGAAAAAAAAAAAAAAAAAATAGTATGACCCCGAACGGGGTGGCGGCACTATGTGGACGTGCTTGCCATCAATTGCCCCTCCACAGTTGGGGAAGTCCCACCGCTGGGCAAATTGATCAGCCACAGTCAGCCATTCCTGTGGTGTGCAAGGAAACTGTGGAGTCAAACAAAAAGAAGACATTAGTACGTTTTCAGGTTACAGTGCAAACAGATTACACAAAAAGACATTGTTGACCAACATCAGGCTACCATGATTAGTGAAGGGAGTATTTCATAGCCAAAAATAAGGCCCACTTAGCAGATGCCTCACCCTCGCTGAGTGGACATTAGAAAATATTCTAAGGGGGGGTGTTTGAGGTGATTTTGGGGGCTCAAAATAAAGGCTCTACCACTCTGCTGGATTGAGAATTAAAAAAGTTTTTCACATTTTAGGCGGGGGGCGGGTTGTAAAACTACGAGGGCAATGACCCAAAAAAAATAGGAAAAAAGAAGGCTAGCTGGGTTTGGGCCCAGGATAGCATGCTGGGGAGGTTAGTGAAGGGAAATAGGCATGTAGGCCCCAAAAAAAGCCATTACAGGTAAAAACATGCATGGTGAAAATGGGGACTTTTCCAGGATATTACAAACAGGCAAATTTGGGAAGGAGGATAAAAAAAAAATAACATTAGCAAACAATCAAAACATATAATGTGATGTTATAGGAGCAAACTTACCTTCATATAGTCCTTCTGCAGGACCTGAATAATGGCCGAACACGTTTCAGGGATAATGATCGCGAGAGCCTGGGGGGAGATGCCTGTTGTGAACTTGAGGTCCTGCAAGCTTCTCCCAGTTGCCAGGTATCTCAACGTGGCAATAAGCCTCTGCTCGGCAGTGATGGCCTGGCGCATCACAGTGTCCTGCCTCGTGATATAGGGGGACAGCAAATACAACAGACGGTGAAAAACGGGGTCCGTCATCCTGAGATAATTCCTGAAATCATCAGGATTATTCTCATGGATTTCCCGCAGCAGAGACATATGAGAGAATTGGTCCCGCTGGAGCAACCAATTCTTGGTCCATGAACTCCTCCTCACCCTGTTCATGAACTGAACTCGGGTTACAGTGTTAACCGCAACACCAAGTCCATAGCCAGCACGAGCTCGAGAACGAGAACGCACTTCAAACATGGTCTTAAACCGGTCGCCTGGTCAGAACGAACTCAAACAGAACGCACCGTGGAACAGCAAGGCCTGAGAAGAACGACCTGAAAAACAGTAAACGAACGGCCAAGAAGGCACTGCAAAGCAGTAACGACCTGACTGCACGCACTGAATAACAAATACGAACCCACAAGCACAAACTGAACACCAGGAAACGATCTGCAAAGCACGGAGACTGAAAAGCGCGAATCGGCTCTCACCAAACTTTTACTAACACGTGGTAACACGAAATCAGCAAAAGCAGCCCAAGGGGTGGCGCCATTAGATTTGTTCTTCCCTTTTATAGCGCCGTCGTACGTGTTGTGCGTGCCCTCGTTTTGTTGCCGTCAGTTTTTGGACTGATGGTGTGTGGCCAAGACTGATGAAAAACAGTTTCATCAGATTTCCGATGGACAAATCCATCGGACGAAAATCCATAGGATATCCGATCGTGTGTACAGGGCTTTAGACTCAAGAAACTCTAGGTTTGGTGTGGCCCCATTTATACTTATACACATGACCCTGAAGGGATCGAAAATAGTAGGAAGGAATCGTGATTGGGAGGACTCTAAACAGATATAGTATTTTAGGCAATAGAGTAATTTTAACTGCCACTGTGTGCCATAGAGTTAGCAGGGAGGATAGGTGTGACAGCATGGGAAGATAATTTACCTGATAAAGGTGAGAGGGGTTACTTGTCAATGTAATCCCCAAGTATGGTATTGAGGTAGGCGCCGCTGTCACATCACTTCCGGATCCCAGCTTCCAGTTTACCTCTCATCGGCAGTGGAACGCACGCTGGTTCTCAGCGCGAGCAAAGCAGAGTCCGTTCTCTATCAGCCCATACGCGATCATTCCTAGTGCCGGCAATTGTATGTTTTATCTATTTTACAATAAAAAGCAGTATCAAGCTCAATATTGGTCCCTCCTTGTTTTTCATTGCCTATGGGCAACTGTGGAAAAAAGGAGAATACAGTTTGGAAGTTTCCTGATTCAACCTTTGGCTGCAAGATTGTTTACCAAAGCGATTACAGGCCTCTTTTTAGCTAAGGAGGTCATGGCTATCTGGTGAGCAGGTCTTTTTACTTGAGCACATTGACACATTGGGTTTGAATCGGATGTCTATTAAGTGGTGGAGGACTTTTTCACATTTTGTTTGTTCCTTTAATTGAAGATTGATGGACATTTTTACACATTTTTGTTTTAATATATCACGTATATTTGTTAATTTCACTGAAAATTTATGGACATTTCATAAGATATTATAATTGATTTAATATGTATTTCACATGTCAAGTTTAATAAAAGCTTAGTTCACAGTCCCCCTTCCCCCCCCATCCTAACCTTATGACTGCAAGGAACCATAGTAGCACCCAAGCCAGAAAAAAAAAAACATATAAAAAGCAAATAAATAATGGGCAGGATCTGCACCAAAATGACCCAATAAGGCAATCTGGAACCTAAAACAAAGTCACAGCCTGTAGCAAGCTCTCGTTAGAGTTCAGGCCAAAAAACCCATGGCTATGTGGAACCTGTTAGTGGTGGCACAAGGAAAGGTTCCCATTAGGGGCATAGCCAGGGAATGTATACAGGTTGGTATGAGATACTGGAGCCAAATCAGCCTGGTATAGAGAAGGTGGGATCTCTGGAGCCAGAGGTTGATGCCGGTATGGGGGTACCCTTCTGGATAGAAGATGGACCCGTTGGTGTGGGCTTCATGGTGGCATTGTAAGGTTGAGTGGCCGGATGGCTGGAGTCTGGGGCCACGCAGTCTCAGAGACTTGATCCAGGGGTACCAGCTGTATAGTTCCAGGAGCCATTGCAGTGATTTAGGTGATGTACAGGTGTGCTGATGACCACAGTAGGTGAACTGCAAGGCAAACGGGAAATGCTGCAGCAGGATCTGAAGCTGGAGCTTCATAGCTCAGTGTTTTGCCACTGTAAAGGGAGCCAGGTCAGAGAAGAGCTGGTAAGTATGTCTTTGGAACAGAAGAATATCTTTGGTGCAAGCAGCAGACAGGAGTTGTTCCTTTGTACGGAAAAAATGCAGCTTGACAATTATGTCGCAGGGTGGGCCTTCTGGCTGGTGGCGGGTCAGGGCCCTATGGATCCTTTTGAACTCCAAACGTTCGATTGGAATTGAAGTTGATAGTTACTGAAATATGGCTGTGGTAAATGAAGTTAAGTCATCAATGTATTCAGGAATGCCAGGCTGCTGTAGGTTAGATCTGCAGGAGTGATTTTCTGCATCTTCCAGAAGGGAAAGCAGCATTTTATTTTCCTCACGGAGTGCCTCAATGTCTTGGGCATGTTCGTGTAAAGTGAGTTCCAAGTCATCAACAGTTTCCAGGTCTGCTGTGCGCTGACCCAATTCCCTGATCTCCCTGCATAGCCTATCAGTTATCTGTTCAGAGGTGGCTTTCAGTGCTTTCTGCAATATGGGATCATGGGGGCTGCCTCTCCGTCATTGTCCACATGCCCATATCTGCTCGGCAATGCTGCAAGCTGCTGGGCTGAGGCCTTCACCACCATCTTGGAAGACACACGGGCCAGTGCCTCCTTGATGGGTTTAGGCTTGTTTTTACCCCGATGACCTGTGGGAACCCTCCCGGGGAACCTGTCAGTAATCTGGGAGACGATTGCGAGGTGGATGTCTATGTCAGACGGTGCAGATAGGTCAGATTACTAGGCTATGTTGCGGGGAGTGCGGAGCTCTAGTGGAGTACGTCTGCCATGTCGAGCTTCACGCATGCGCCCCCATTGCAGGGATTTTAAAAGGTTTCTTGCAGGTTCATACCTGTTTCTGCTCTGCAGAAAAAGCTGTTTGTTCCACTATGTCCTTTGGATATTGATTTTGAATGGGAGTGACTGGTCCATTATAGTTCGCTGGTTCACTCTTCATGTACTAATGAGAAAAGCTGAAGTGTCTGCATCCCTTTAGAAGTGTTTAACTCTTGGGGAGGATCTCAGATGATGCCTAAAGTTTTACTTGTATCCTAATGAAGACATCTGGGAAAATCAGTGAGCCAATTGCACATATAGGTAACTACATTTGTTGGGTTGTTCTGTAGATCAACATAATGCCTCCAGGTTGCCACATGGCATTGAATTAGACAGAACATTACAGGGGCTGCAGATTGAAAAGGAAAGGTAATTTTTATAAAATTAAATTATAATGTTGCTTGTGTAGAATATGAATATGAGATAGTATTTTTTCTTTGTATTTGCATTTTTTTTTCACAAAAGTACAGTTACCCTTTATCTCTATATGATTTTATGAATGGCTTTATGATACTAAACTCTTGTGTTGTTGAAGAAACTGCATTAAAAAATGTCAACTATTTTTGCAGGACAACCACCGTTTTTATGGTCTTGTGTTGACTCTTTCCTGAAGACATGTGTGAAGACAACCAAACTGAAGTAGCTGAGTTTTTGCTTCTTGGATTTCAAAATCTCCATACATTTAAAATTCTTCTCTTCATTGTGTTTTTCTTCTCCTATATGGTGACATTAACTGGAAACCTCATCATCATTGTTTTAATTTCGATAAATGACCATCTTAAAACCCCAATGTTCTACTTCCTCAAACACTTGGCAATAGCTGACCTCATGATAACCACCACCATAGTCCCAATGATATTGGAAATTATACTAAAGGATGGAATTACAATTTCTGTTACTGCCTGCATTATCCAGCTGCATTGCTTCATTATTTTTGGAATTGTGCAATGTTTTCTTATTGCAATTATGTCCTATGATCGATATTTGGCCATATGTAACCCAATGCGTTATCATTCAATCATGAAACCCCAAATTTGTCTTCAGATGGTTGTTTGGTCTTGGTTGGTGGTTGTCTTTGTGTCGGGTGAAATTGTTTTGGTGTATCAGCTACATTTTTGTGGTGGGAAGAACATTGACCACTTCTTCTGTGATTCTGCTCCACTGATAGAGCTCTCTACATCAGATACTTCCGTTTTCGAGTTAGTTGATTTTTCTCTGGCCATTTTAGTTATTTTTCTTCCTTTTGCCTTTATTATTGTGACCTACGTATTCATCTCCTTTGCTATATTACAACTTTCTTCAACCAACGGAAGATGGAAAGCCTTTTCCACATGTAGCTCGCACCTGACCACAGTGTGCACATATTATGGGAGCTTGATGGCCGTTTATTTGACACCAACTGATAAAAGATCACCTAATACAAATAAATTTATGTCTATTTTCTACATTGTGACAACTCCACTGTTGAATCCTATTATCTACAGTCTGAGAAACCACGAGATCAGAAAAAGCCTTAAAGACATTTTTAGATATGTTAAAACACTTAATTTATACTGAAACTAGTGGAATAGAACTTCATAGTCCTTGTTAGAAGTCTAGTTTTATGCCCTGAACACACGATCGGATTTCCGATGGAATAAAATCCGATGGATTTTTCCATCGGAAATCCGATGAAGCTGACTTTCATCAGTCTTGCCTACACACCATCAGTCAAAATTCTGACCGTCCAAAACGCTGTGACGTAAAACACTCCGACAAGCGGAGAAAAATGAAGTTCAATGCTTCTGAGGATGCGTCGACTTGATTCTGAGCATGCGTGGGTATTTTGTCCAATGGAGTTCCACACAGACGTTCGTAATTTGCTATCGTTTTTTTTTCCATTGGTAAAATTTAAAACAGGTTCTATTTTTTTATACCGATGGAAAAAAGACCGATGGGGCCCACACACGATCGGTTTGTCTGATGAAAAAAGTCCATCGATCTTTTTTCATCAGAAAAACCGATCGTGTGTACGCGGCATAAGAATCTTTGACTTGATCATTTCTCCATTATTATTTAGGCATCCAAAGAAGTTAAATGTGAACTCTGTTTAACATTAGGCTGGATTACCAAGCAGTCATCGTTTAGGTTAGAGTTGAATAGAAATTTAGTCACTTAGGGGGCTTTTTTGGGGTGGTGAGGTTGTAATTCAGTAATTGTGTCTTTTTGGGGAGGTCTAGGGATAAAGAAGAGGACATTGGATGGGGTGCCGCCCCCCCTCCTGAACCATACCAGGCTACATGCACTCAACATGGGGGGGTGGGTGCTTTGGGACAGCATGTTAACAGGGACAAGGGCCTGCGGGCAGGGGGATTATCAAAATCTGGAAGCCCCCTTTAACCACTTCAGCCCGGGAAGGATTTACCCCCTTGCTGACCAAGTTGACGTGGCACCCAAACAAAATTTATGTCCTTTTTTTTACTAGTAATGGTGGCGATCTGCAATTTTTATCGGGACTGCGATATTGCGGCAGACAGATCGGACAATTTTGACAAATTTTTGGGACCATTGACATCTATACAGCGATCAGTGCTATTAAATTGCACTGATTACTGTATAAATAACACTGGCAGGGAAGGGTTTAACACTAGGGGGCAATCAAGGGGTTAAATGTGTGCCTTTGTGTGTGTGTTCTAACTGTGGGGGGATGGGACTGACTTGGGGAGGAGACCGATTGTTGTTCCTTTATACTAGGAACAACAGATCAGTCTCCTTACCACTGACAGAACATGGATTTGTGTATTAACACACAAATCCCCGTTCTCGCTTTGTCAGGAGCGATTGCGGGTGCCCGGCGGATATTGGGCACGTGCTTAAGCTCCTAAGGAACGCGGCGCGCGCGCACGCCCCCTATACTCCTAAAAGCGCACGCCGTACAGCTACACTGTTTTGCACAGGAGTGCCATTCTGCCGCCGTCAAAAACGGCAGGCAGTCGGCAAGTGGTTAACAAGTGGGCCCCCAAGATCCCACCCCCCGCTATGTGAATGAGTATGGGGTACATTGTACCCCTACTCATTCACCAAAAGGAAGTAAAAAATAAAAATATTGACAGTAGACAGTTTTTGGCAAGTCCTTTATTTAAAAAAAAAGGGTTGTGGGGTTAAGGCTCTTGTCCCCATCAAAATGGGGACAAGGTGCTTTGGGGCAGGGGGGCAGAGCTCCCCTGCCCCAAAGCACCTACCCCCCATGTTGAGGGCTCGCTCATTCCCCCCTTTGCTGGCCTGCCAGGCTGCAAGCTCGGATAAGAGTCTGCTATGGATTTTGGGGGGACCCCACACTGTTTTTTTTTTACTTTTAACATTGGGTTCCCCTTAAAATCCATACCAGACCTAAGCATCTGGTATGGATTTCGGGTGGGACCCCATGCAGTTTTTAGTTTTTTGTTTTTTTTATTGCCAGTCGGCAATTGCAACCACGAGTCAATTTAAATGGGATTCGACCAGTTTATTTTTCTGCAGCATGTTCTATACAGGCAGACTAACGGAACCCCCCCCCCTCCCAGGCGCTATATTTAAAGTAATCAGAATTTTTTTGGTTACACTTTAAGCATCATTAAAATAACTGCTTCTTTAAAAATTATTGTTTTAAAAAAAAAAATTCATTGCTACATGTTTACAGTGCAGTATTCGGACCTCCATACCCTTTTTTATAGCTAATAACTTGCATAACTTGCATATAAGCCTATAAAATTAGGTCTTTTGATTTTTCATGTTCAGCTCCTATAGACTTCAATTGAGTTTTTGGTTCGGGGCAGAACTTTTCCCCTGTTCAGGAGTTCTGCTGCGAACTGGACAGGGGGGGTTGTTCGGCCCATCTCTATAGGTATATAGCTAGAATAGATACCTTCAATCATTGGTGCCAGGGGTATACTGTAAACAGTAGTCATCACTTGTTACAGCAAGCTCAGTGTAGAGCTACTAAGCCTACTTCAGGTACCAAAAAAAAAAAAATATTGACTCTTCAAATGCAGATCCAAAAAAAAACTAGCAACATGCCAATAATAGAATCTGGTCAAACCATAAAGCCTCCTCAATGTCTAGACTTCCAACATGCTCTATAATGTGATTACTGATTAATTTTAACTTTTTTTTTTTGCATATTTTTTAGAACAAAAAAAAAACACTGTGAAGGACACTATGGGGTTGATTTACTGTGAACATTGCAAGGGCAGTTGCTCCAGAATTTAGTAAGTAGTGTAAAGCTTCTCTTTACACCAGGCATGTACAAAGTCCGGCCCATGGGCCAATCGCGGCCCGAGTTCCGGTTTTGAACGGCCCATCTGGTTATCTAAACATATATATCTTTTGTGGCCCCCAACGATCTCCCAGCCCTTGTACAGAGAGTCTATCATGTAGCTCCATCTGTTTGTTCCCCTGTGACTCCATGGGATATGAATCTGATTCTCTCGGTGCTTCAAAAAATAGCCTTTTTTAACCTGATTCATCTCACTACTCTCTCCTAAAAGGTGGTATTCCTTCACCAAGGCAAAGGTCTAAGTTGGTGGCCCTATCTTGCAAGGAGTATTTTTTTGTTTTTACATAGGAACAAAGTGGAAATGAAACCTAGGACTTCCTTCCTGCTTAGGGTAGTGCCCGGGTTGCATTGCCATCCCTGCCTGTGTTTGCTTGCCAAGCTAATTAAAATCAACTTTCAGTTACAAATAAAACCCCCACTGTGATAAAAGTCCCCTCTTACACAACATTTACAACAAGGAAGGTTAGTACCTTAACCACATGTATATATACGTCGGCAGAATGGCACGGCTGCGCAAAGGGACGTACCTGTACGTCCCTTTGAATTTGCTATAGGCCCCCTAACCAGAGGGAGGAGGCTGAGGCGGACCTCCTATCACAACCTGGATTAGCAGCAAGGATGGGAAGTGTCATCATAATGGGGGATTTTAATTATCCAGACATAGACTGGGTGGAAGGAATCGCGCATTCATCTAAGGTGTGCCAGTTCCAAAATGTCTTGCAGGATAATGGGGTCAGATGGTAGACACATCAACTAGAAACAAAGCATTACTAGACCTACTAGATTACTAGATTACCAACAAGACAGACCTGATCACGGATGTGGAAATACGGGGCAATTTAGGAAACAGAGATCACAGGTCGATTAGCTTCAGTATAAATCACACAAATAGGAAACATAAAGGGAATTCAAATACACTGAATTTCAAAAGCACTAACTTCCATAAACTACGAAAACCTTGCTAGAAGATATTAATTGGGATAAAATCTTAGGAACAAAGAACATGGAGGAGAGATGGGAGAGATGAGGATGGGTAGTAGCCAGTGCATCCCATTGGGAAATAAATTTAAAAGAGCTAATAAAAGTCCTCGGTGGTTTAAATCCAATGTAAAAATGCTTATAAAAGCAAAAGAGAAGGCCATCAAAAAATACAAGGCTGGAGGATCATCATCAGCATTCAAACTTTACAAAGAATGCAACAAGAAACGTAAGGGTGCAATTAGGGGGCGGCTAAGATAGAACACGATAAGACAGATAGCGGAGGAGAGCAAAAAAAATCCCAAGAAATTCTTTAAGTATATAAACATTAACAGAGGGAGGACAGACCATATTGGCCCCATAAAGAATAAGGAAGGGAATTTGGTTACAAAGGATGGTGAGATGGCGAAGGTATTGAATTTATTCTTCTCCTCAGTCTTCACGAGGGAATCTGGGGACTTCAGTAACCAAAACTGCAGTGTTTATCCTCATGACACATCACAGGAAGCACCCTCATGGCTAACAGAGGACAGAATTAGAAATAGGACTTGAAAAATGTAACATTAATAAGTTACCGGGACCAGATGGCTTGCACCCGAGGGTCCTTAGGATACTCAGTCAAGTAATTGCCACACCATTGTTCCGAATTTTTACTGACAGTCTACTGGAATGCTACCAGCTGATTGGAGAAAAGCCAATGTAGTACCAATATTTAAAAAAAGGGTCAAAATACATCCCTGGGAATTATAGACCAGTTAGCTGTCAGAACATTTGAGGTTAAAAGAATATACATATATTGTAGGCCTTTATATTACGCATATTGTATATTTTTCATATTGTTCATATTCATGTATATTATGAACAGGAGGACAGCCATTTTGTCTCTAAAGTTTAAATTAGCTCATAGCTCATGATATGTTATGAACAATACTAAAGCCATGTTTTCTCTTTAAGAGGTTAAACCTCTTGGTAACTTATTATTTTGTTTATTTACCTTGTTAGGTAATAGAAGTGTTTTGCATATACATTAACTAAAACCATCTAAATATATATAGCCTAGTGTTGGATATAATTATTTTTAACTGCAGTATGAAATAATTATATTCCAAATATTAAGAGACATACCCTAATTTGGTTGTCTTTAAAAAGCTGGAGCTAAGTTTGTACAATGGTTTTGGTGTGAAGTATGTGTAAAATTGATTCATTCTAAATTTAACATAAGCCTTGATTGTATTGTCAAGCTATGTGCCTTATATGACACTTGGTCTGGACATGTTTAAGAAGTGTAATCAGGAGATCTGTTTGTTTAGAGAAAGATAACATAGTGTCAATGTAAACAACAGTGTTTACACCTTCCGTGAAGTAACGGAGAAACATTTCAAGAGTTACCAAGTTTTAATTGTACAATAATTATTTAAGTATTGAACTGTGAATATACCTTTTAATATAGAGCTTACCTACAAATGTATGTAAATATTATCTGAACATTAACCATCATTTATCTCGGATTGTAGAAGTATATCCATTTATTTGTTTTATCACAAATTATACCTGATTTTAATTTGCACTGTACTTTAGTTAATAAATATATATAATATTTTAAGCAATATTCATTTGTGTTACTTGTCTTCAAACTAGCACGGATAAAGAATTTTGGATTTCTTGATATTTTAGGAAATTGTAAATCTCCCAAATCATAGATTTGCCTATTTCTATAAATACAATAATATTTTAATATCTCAGTATAAACATTCTGACATATTTGAAGGCACTATGCTGAGATAAGTCAATGTTTCTGACAAATTTGGAGGCACCGCGCGAGATTCGTTAAGTTTGAAACAAGTGATATATTTGTGCAAAGTTATATATATTTTATTGTAATTTTTTTGGGGAAAAAAATTTTGATTTTTAAAAATTAATTTTTTTTTTGTTTTGCTATTGCCATTGTTAGTTGCAATATTGAAAATTACAAATACTAAAGTTATTTTTAGTGCAGCTGGTCCTGCTGATGCAGAGAATGAAATTGGTATGCATTACAGAAAAAACTGTAAATTTGCAAAATATCAGGTGATGTCTTCTGTCAGAGAAGTATGGGAAATGAAGACAGAACTTGGTCCCTGCAGAAGGACCATGTGTACTTTGAAATTTAAGCCCAATCAAAGTACCAGAGAACTTTTTAAAGTTTTCAAGAAAGCCCATTACTTGGCTAAGAAAAAAAACAGATTTTGAAAGCCATGGATTTTTCCAACTGTTTGATGAGGCTTTGCCAAATAAAATTAAAGTTGTTTATGGCCTGGGATTACTATCCCAAAAATGGATTGAATTGGCTAATAGAGCACCATCCTTTTTGCTGTTCTACAGAACAGTAAAGAAGCTTCAAGAATAAATTTAAATAGCCCGTTCAAATAATAGCTTAAAAAGAGCAGGGACAAATTGAGGCTTCAAATATAATAAGGCTGGAATTGTTAAAAATTCCAATTCCCCAATCAAAAGTTACACCCAGTTTTAAAAACTAAAAAGTGAAATCTAGCTGAGGTGTTAAATATTTAAAAGTCTGAAATTGACCAAAAGAAAGAAACATGAGCAAGAGTAACATGTTTAAAGATTTTTTTTTCCTTACTCTAAAATGAGTTTTAGCCCCTCCTTTACAAAAAGGGATGGGGAAAGGATATAATGATTTTATCTTTGCAGCCAAAACCTTGTTTAGAGCTGACAGGTTTCAGGAATGCATGTCTGCCTGTGTGATGCAAAGGTGGGGGCAACGTGCTCCTTGCTTATTCAAACACACACCTCTGACAAAGTGTCATTCATTCCAAGTATATTTTTGTTTTATATTGTTTTCCTTACAGGTATTTTATAATAACAGGATACCATAAGAAGTTATTGGATAAAATCCAAGAAATTATTTTGTTTCAGAAATATTTCCAATAAATTCTAGAATTTATTTTCTGAAAAATAATATCAGCTAAAATAATTTTTAAGCAGACTTTGTAAATATTTTAGGTGCTGCCCTAAAATCAAATAAAAATAAAAAGCCCAGTTGAACTTCAACTTTAAAGGGAATGAAGTAATTTACATTCCCGCATTTATAGTTAATATGTCCAACGATCGATTACGTATTGGTATCAATCTCCTTAAAAACATTTAAATCCTATTGTGATTTTATTTAAAGGTTATATGGTCTCAAGTGACAAGGCCATACATATGAACCTTCTCAGTTCTCTCACAATCAGTGAGTATAGTTGAGATCCATCTCAGGAATAATTAAATTCTAGATGGCACCTTTATACAGGTAACTCCACTTCCCCCAGAAAAGGTTAGACAGGAGGTTCATACCATATGTGTGTCCCCTGGAATATAGTTGAGAGGAATGCTTGGGAGGTGATATTCTCAATGCTCACATCCATACTGTGTATGCTGACTCCATTGAGCTTAGTAATTATACGCAATTCCCACTGGGATTGTATGGTGTTCTTTTCCCTAAAAGGTTTTTGACCTGGGGAATGTATATAAGGTTCATATTTATGCCAGGAATATAATCACATTAGTAGAAAGTTATTAAAGTAGATGACCAATCCTAAAGGAAAATATCTAGGTATTCAAACTCTTCAGGATAAATAAATAATCAGCCAATCATTTATTCCTGATAATCAATGACCCAAAATATTATGTGTACATTGGCAATGATTTATTACATCGCTTTGCTATACACATGGATCTTGGAAATACCACTGTGGTCCAGATTAAAATAAAAACCAAGTAGTTTCATAAATGAACATGAAGCCCTTATGTAATCTTGGTTACTGACATATGCAGTAAGCATATTAGTACCACATGAGATCATTATTCAGACAGGTACTAATACATTAAACAATATAAAACAATATGGAGAAATATCAAACTTTAAAATCAATATAGCGAAAACTGAGATTCTAAATGTCAATATTGGAAAGGTAGAAGAACAGAGCTTAAGAAAAGAGTACAATTTTCCTTGGCAGAAGGAACTTAAGTACTTAGGGGTAAAACTTGCCAACTCAATAAAAAAAATATACAAGATAAAATATATCCCTCTGTTAAATGAAATAAAAAGCGAAATTAGAAAAATGATAAACCGCCCGATATCATGGATAGGAAGAATTAACATCTTAAAGATGGTCCTGCTGCCGAAAATCTTGTATAAGTTCCAGATGCTACCAGTTGCAATACCTCAACCGTACTTCAGAGTGTTAAAAAAGATGCTAATGAACTTTATATGGAATAATAAAAAACATAGAATCTCCTTCTCTGTATTAAAACAGGAAAAAAAGCATGGAGGGCTGGCAGTGCCAGACATTAAAAAATATTATGACACGGTGGTGTTGTCCCGGGAAGTGGAGTGGGCCAAAGATAGGCACGAAAAAAGGTGGGTAAAAATTGAAAAGGCAATGGCAAACACACAACTAGGAGGTGTAATATGGAACCCCCCCCCCAGTTTAGAGCACTAGGTGAAAACACTCACGTTATGACACAAATAGCACTGAAAATTTGGGATAGACTACATAAACAAATAGATAGGGAATATAACTCTCCCCTCATAGAATTAAAAGAAAATGAATATTTTGCACCGGGAAAAAAAATAGTGGGAGGAAATTGGATTAAAAAAGAGAGAGCACAGTTAAGAGATATAATAAAAAAAGGGAAAATCATACCACTTCAAGAATTGAGACACAATAGGGAATTAATGATAGTAGATGAATGGAGGTACCACCAGTTGACCCACTTTGTACAAAGCCTCCCCCAGCCAATTAGGTCTGGGGAGGAACTTACGACGTTGGAACGGCTCTGTATGGCCGATAACCTAACAGGAACTATATCAAAACTCTATAAATTACTGATGACAGTGGATGAAGAAATGGGAAAGAGAATTGGGAACATGTAGGGATAAAAGGATTATAGAGAGAATAATAAAATTGGCCCACTCGTCTGCCATGGACAACAGGACCGCAGAGATGAACTATAAATGTCTTACAGGCTGGTATGCCACACCAGATAAATTGAGTAAATTTCAAGTAGAACAGAAGGCAGAATGCTGGAGAGAATGTGGGGGGAGGGGAACAATGGCCCACATATGGTGGCAATGCCCTAAAATTCAAACATATTGGGAAAAGATACTGGAAATGATAAAAATAATTACAGAGAAAGAAGATCATTGGATAGTTTTATTCCATGGAGGTGATGGAGGAATGAAACAGTATAAAGATTCACTGATCCCACATCTATTAAACGCGGCCAAAAGGTTGATCCCAAAAAAATGACGAAAAGTGGAAAGTCCATCTATATGGGAGTGGGTAGATTCCGTGGAAGAAACATACAGTATGGAGGGACTGAAGTACGGCGTAGAGGAGGAAAAAAAGGATTTAAAAACAAGTGGGAATGTTGGAAAGATTTTAAGAAAACATGGAGCTATGTAGAAAATCTGAAAAAGTAGTAGAGAAATGGTAGAAAATAAGAGGTAGAAGGGGGAGGGAGATACAAAGGGGAAAGGGGGGGGGGTGAAATCGAGATTTTAGAAATGTGAGTATAAGGAGAAGAGCCAAGAATATCTTAGTACTCAGTATTATTTTTGTATGTTTATTATCTTGGCTGGATCAATGGAAATGTATTGATGTAACATAATTGAAATCTTACTAATACATTATTTTTTTATTACCCGGCCATGTTTTGCAGACAGGATGTATATAGAAAAGATTTCAGTAAATCACACTCATGAAATTTAAACGTTTTCATGGAGTTCAAAAATGTGTTTGTAAAAAGATTCCTGTGGCCTAATAGACATGGATTGCCAGGATTCAATCTGATCCAAGTGTAAACGCACCTTGCGTTTTAAATCAAACATTTCTGTCTTTTCCTAGCTAGCTATGTTTCGCTAGTGGAGACCATTAAGAGTTTCGAGGAGAGGAGTGTTGTGGGATCAGTGCACCGGATCTTATGATAATCCTATACTTGATATTCTTAAACCAAATGGTCAATGCTGATCTAAGACAGCTAAATAAACGAGTATATATGTACAGCTAGCTGTACCATATATTGACCAAAGCTTGATATAAATATACAAGGCGCTAAGTACTTCACTACACTAAATGATGCTCAATGATGGTGGAACATTCAGGTAAGTTCTGAAGACCCATACAAGCTGGCATCTAAAGGTGGTAATAAATAGTACAACTGGAACAGAATGTTATTTGGTTATATAAATTTTGGTTTTGAATTTGATTTTGTTTTTGTTTGTTATTTTACATAAGGCCAAGGCCTGATGTACCTTCAAGAGAAAAAGTTTAACATATGTGGATGATATTTTTGTTGAATAGCATAATGTTTGAAAAGCATATCCCAAAGTTCAAATATGTTCTTAACCAGTTGAGGGAGGCAGGTGTTTAAAATTTCATTTCAGAAAGACCACTGGTGTCGCTCCAAGGTTCATCTCCTGAGACCTAAGGTTTGGCAGCCTAAGTCTCCTCACAAGAAGAAAATGGAGGCTGTGATGAAGTCAAAAGTATCTGCCAATATCAGTGAATTGAGGACATGTTTGGGTATGGTATAGAGTATTCAATTGTATGCTTGTCATTCTAGATTACAACCAAGAATGCTGGAAGGTAATGTATAAGAAGAGATTTATAAGGATCAAGAAAATGTAATGTAATAATATGACATTGTGATATTTCTCTCCTAAATTACAGATCTTCAAATCTCATACTTCAGTGTTAATGTTGATTCTGCCAATCTTGGCAGAATTATATCATCATTAGATCATTGATGATTTTTAGTTAATTAAAATATAGTTAACCAATCGCTATATCATATATATAGCATAGTTAGAAAATGTAAATATTAATTAATAAGAATATGTATTCATAATTAGAGATGGCTTTGCGGTTCGCCCCGCGGTCAGTTCGCGGCAAATTTTGCGCATTCGCTGTTCGCGAAACCGGCAGGCATATGGCGCTACTCGCGCCGGTTCGCGGCCACCATATTCTGAATCTTTTACATTGTGGAACTTTGACCTATGACACATCCATCATGTGGTACAGGACAGCCAATGAGACATTTCAGCAGATGGACATACCCCCTACCTTATAAATAGACCTGATCTGGCTGCCATTTTACATTCTGTTATTTGTCAGCGTAGGGACAGGTTGCTGTGTGGAGCAGGGACAGACTGTAATCCTAGCTATTAGGTCCACAAAAGTCCTTTTAAGGACTGGTATAGGTGTACAATTGTTTTGTGTGCAGTGTATAGGGGTGTAATACACTTTTAGTTCATTTCAATTGTGCAGCATTGGGACTGCAGTGCTGAGCGGTTCTGCAGCTGTCTTTAGTCAGTGTAGGAAGGTTGCTGTGTGTGTACTAGCAGGGACAGACTTTACTAAAACAAAAGGACTAAGGACTGATATAGGTGTACAGTCCACAAAAGTCCTTTTACAGACTGGTATAGGTGTACTATTTTGTGTGCAGTAAATAGGGGTGTACTACACGCATAAAATACTCTAGGAAGAATAGTATAGTGCATTTCTACTGTGCAGCTTCTGAGCGGTTCTGCTGCAGCTCTTTTCTCGGTTTAGGTAGAAATTGCCGCTGTGTGTCACAGGCACAGACTAGCGACTAAAATCGCTAACCAATAAAGCTCCCCAAAAGTTCATTTTAAGAACTGGTATAGGTGTACTATTTGGTGTGCAGTATATAGGGGTCTAATACACGCATAAAAAACTTTCAAACATACTATATAATATATACTATATACTATACTATACAATATATAGTGCATTTCAACTGTGCAGCATTTCTACTGTGCAGCTTCTGAGCGGTTCTGCTGCAGCTCTATTCTCGGTTTAGGTAGAAATTGCCGCTGTGTGTCGCAGGCACAGACTAGCGACTAAAATTGCTAACCAATAAAGCTCCCCAAAAGTTCATTTTAAGGACTGGTATAGGTGTACTATTTGGTGTGCAGTATATAGGGGTCTAATACACGCATAAAAAACTTTCAAACATACTATATAATATATACTATATACTATACTATATAATATATAGTGCATTTCAACTGTGCAGCATTTCTACTGTGCAGCTTCTGAGCGGTTCTGCTGCAGCTCTTTTCTCGGTTTAGGTAGAAATTGCCGCTGTGTGTCGCAGGCACAGACTAGCGACTAAAATCGCTAACCAATAAAGCTCCACAAAAGTTCATTTTAAGGACTGGTATAGGTGTGTACTATTTGGTGTGCAGTATATAGGGGTCTAATACACGCATAAAAAACTTTCACATATAGGAAGAATAGTATAGTGCATTTCTACTGTGCAGCATTGTGACTGCTGAGAGGTTCTGCAGCGATACTACAAAGAGTGACAAACGCAATTAGAAAAAAGTATTATAACTGCTGTGATAGACCAGTGGCCCCCGAAAATGACAGTTTGAAGCGGGGTGTTATATACCTTCTTCCACATATACTGCCCTTCTCTACAGCCTTTTGTCACAGGGTCATTTAAAAAGATGACAGGCAGAGGAAGAGGCAGGCCCTTCCACAGGGGTGGTAGGGGTAGGGCAGGAGCACCAGGCCGGAGCCAAAGTGGGAAGTTGCAGAAGGTGCGTTCGATTACGTCAAAGGACGCACCAGACCTGGTTGAGTGGCTCACTCAGCCTTACTCTTCTGCACCCTCCTCATCCTCTCTATCTGCACCCTCTTCACTCTCTGCTGTGTGCACCCCCAAAGACACTACCACCAACACCACCGCCACCATATACCCTCCGCTTGAGTCACAGGAATTATTTTCCGATCCATCACAAGACTTCTCTGATGTGCAGGCATTCTTGACATTGGATCAGGAAGAGGAGGTAGCAACAACCGCCACTCAGCAGTCTGACGACAGTACCCAGATCAGCCCAAGGATGTTGGTCCCCGCTGTTGCTGCCTACTCCGAGATCTCTAATGTTAGTGGTGGGGAAGGTGACGTAGATGATGATGTGTCTATGGACGTCACGTGGGTGCCCACAAGAGAGGACCAGGAGGGGAGTTCAGAGGGAGAGATGGACTAGCAGATAGGGAGGAAAGGCAGGCAGAACTTACATTGCACAGGAGTGACAAACAAGACTGCTAATGTATCAGGACTCAGAGCGAGCCATCAACCATGTACGGTCACATCTGGCACTCCCAGGACTCCGGCACATGGCTCCGCAGTGTGGGCTTTTTTTAACGTGTCCGCTGCTGACAATAGTGTTGCCATCTGCAGCCTTTGCAGTCAACGCATAAGTCGCGGTAAGCCCAACACTCACCTAGGGACGACCGCCTTAAGAAGGCACATGAACTCCCATCACCGAGCCCAGTGGGAGCAACGCCGTCAGAGCGCACAAACCCAAACTCCAGGCTCTCACCGTCCAGCCTCTTCTACTACTTCTCCTCTCTCTTCACAGTTGTCCTCCACTCCACCTTCCATCATCACGTCCCCAAGTTTATCTGGAAAAAGGCAGGCTTCCGTGGGACAAATGTTCGAGCGTAAAAGAATGATGACGCCGGATAACCCTCTTGCCCAACGGTTGATCGCTGGCTTGTCAGAACTCCTAGCCCGCCAACTACTGCCATATAAACTGGTGGACTTGGAGGCCTTTCGAAAATTTGTGGCCATTGTAACACCACAATGGAAGGTCCCAGGAAAGAAATATTTCTCCCAGAAGGGCATCCCAGAGCTATATGGCCATGTTCAGCGGCAAGTGAATGTATCTCTGGCACACAGTGTCGGTGCCAAGATACATCTGACCACAGACACGTGGTCTAGCAAACACGGGCAGGGAAGGTATATTACTTTTACTGCCCACTGGGTGAACCTTCTGACGGCCGTCAAGCATGTAACCCGTGGCACCCGTGTAGATTTGGTTTTACCGCCACGGATTGCATGCAGGTCTGCCTCTTCTTCTCCTCCTCCTCCTACTCCATCCTCCCTCTCCTCCTCGGCTGACTCCTCCTCTTCCGCTGATACCGTCTCTTCCGCTGCGCCGCCCAAGATCCCCAGAACCTATTCGACATGCCAGGTGAGACGTTGCCATGCTGTGCTGCGTCTGTTGCGCCTGGAAGCCAAGAGCCACACTGGCCCTGCACTCCTTTCAGCTTTGCGTTCACAGGCAGATCAGTGGCTAACACCGCTCAATTTGACAGTTGGTAAAGTGGTGTGCGACAACGGTGCCAATCTGCTGAGCGCGTTGAAACAGGGCAAAATTACACACGTGCCATGCATGGCACACGTCTTGAACTTGGTCGTGCAGCGATTCGTTGTCAAATACCCTGGGGTCCAGGACGTCTTGCGGCAGGCAAGGAAAATCTCGGCCCATTTCAGAAGATCTTACACGGCCATGGCTCGCCTTGCTGACTTTCAGCGGCGACACAATCTGCCGGTCAGACGTCTTATTTGTGACTGCCCGACGCGATGGAACTCAACCTTGTATATGCTTGATAGGCTGCTCCAGCAGAAACGTGCAGTTAACGACTACCTGTACGAACTCTGCGCCAGAACAGGTTCTGGGGATCTTGTTTTTTTTTCACCGCGTCAGTGGCTGCTCATGCGCGATGCATGCAGACTTTTGCGGCCATTTGATGAGATCACCAAACTGGTCAGTCGCAGCCATGGTGCCATCAGTGACATCGTACCTTATGCCTTCTTTATGGAGCGTGCATTGCGTTGTGTCATTGATCAAGCCGTCGAGGAGCAGGAGCAGGAAGATGAGGAAGTCGCAATGCTGGATGAATTCCCAGGGGGGGCTACTCTATCTGAGACAAGTCAACAACAGGAGTCTGAAGAGGAGTCAGAGGAGGATGGTGCCAGGGCGGATGAGGAGGAGCAAGAAGAGCATGCTTTAAACCTTTCTGGGATCCCTGCTGTTGTTGTTCGTGGATGGGGGGAGGAGATCGAGGACGACATTATCCTGGATGATGACGAGCAGGAGCCAGGCCACCACACTACTTCCAGTTTAGTGCAAATAGGGGCCTTCATGCTCCAGTGTTTTAAGAGGGACCCCCGTATTAAAAGCATAAAGGGCAAGGACCATTACTGGGTGGCAACGTACTTGGACCCCCGATACAAACAAAAAATGGCAGAAATGTTACCACTATCACAGAGGGCTGTCAGAATGGAGCACTTCCAGGCCTTGCTTCGAGAAATGCTGCATTCTGCTTTTGCGTGCGCTGGCAGAGGAATTTCCACTCCCAGAGGAACAGTTGTGGATACCAATCCAACAGCGCCTGCAAGAAGAGGGCGGTTTGAAGATGTCTTGGTCACTTCTGATATGAGATCATTCTTTCAGCCGACCCATCGACAGATCTCATCTGGATCCAGCATCAGGGAACGCCTAGACCAACAGGTGTCCGACTACATCGGATTAACAGCCGATGTGGACGCTCTGAGAAGTGATGAACCCCTGGACTACTGGGTGGGCAGGCTTGACCTCTGGCCAGAGCTTGCACAATTTGCAATGGAACTGTTGGCTTGCCCCTCGTCCAGTGTCCTGTCCGAAAGGACGTTCAGCGCAGCAGGGGGGATCGTGACCGATAAGCGCACTCGCTTAGCTCACGACAGTGTTGACTACCTCACATTTATAAAAATGAATGAGGCATGGATCTCTGAAGAATTCAACACATGTGACCAGTAGACCATGTTTCATTCAAATTCCTCATGACAGGCCACAAATATCCACCACCACCTATAACAATTATTCATGGTCCTTGTCTTCTTGGGTAAATACAGTGGCTTAAAAGGCCTTTTATGTCCGTTGAATGCCTAATTTTTGGGGCCTGTAGTGCCCGAAACGTATTTATCCTGTGAATGCCTAATGTACCTCCAGCCACAGAATTTAAAGTTCTTTGCTGTCAGATGAATGCCTGTTGGCTAATTTTTGGGGCCTGTACTGGCCGACACTTACTTCTTTATCCAGGCTGTGAATGCCTAATTTTTCAGACCCTATATGTATTTGACATGTATTTAAAGGCTGCTGTCAGTTCCGGCTGATTTAGGCCAAGCTATTACAATAAAACCGAGCAATATTACAAAAAACGAAATAAACGTTATAACTGTATAAACGATTTATACAACTTATAAAAAAGAAAAAAAACATTTATGGCAACTTTTCCAATAGCAGGATCATCTCATGCACCCCCTTCATAGCCTGGCCTTGCGTCTCTTCCATGGCCTTCATGCGCTCCTGAATTGACAAAAAATTTCAGATAAAAAAAGAATGCTTGTCGTTGTCGATCTCAAATTTGCTTAATACTTCTGTTATGTCATTGTCCATGTTGTGGGACTATGTGTGCACAGCTAGTAATTTTGTGGCTGCAAATATGACCTGGAGGTTTTTAATGTTCGCCTCCCATTGAAATGAATGGAGCCCGCCGCGAACCCACGGTTCGCAAACATTTACCCGCGTTTGCGTGATCGCGTTCGCGAACCGTCCTGGGAGATGTTCGTCCATCCCTATTCATAATGTCTATTTACTCAAATAGAAAAAGATTGACAATCCAGACCAGATCGTTGATTGGTAAAGGTGGAGTGTACTATCAAAGACACCAAACCACACTCCAGACCAGATTGTTGATTGGTAAAAACGAAGTTGATCACCAAAAGACACAGCGATCGTTTGGATGATGTTAATCCGTGATGCCCAGTTCTGGATGGAACCTGTCACCACATCAAATCCTTCATCAGGAGTCATGAAGCAAGATTCTCCAGGATTCTTATTGCCGGAAAGAAAGATTTGTTGCAGAAGTCCCTTGTTTGTTTGAATCCCAGAATATCCATTGAAAAATGGGATATTAAATCCCATTTACAGTTTGTAGAAATACAAGAGCGGATTCACTGAAGAGTTTCTTCAATTGCTGGTTTACCAGCCTTGTATTTATTACATTTGAAAAAGGGGGGGTTACACCACCACTGCAACAGTTCATTTTGTTTTCATAAGGACTTGAACTCATCAAGAAAGATCCAAGTCATCAAAGAACAATTCTTTATCATATGGATGAAGAGAGGAACGTTCTTCAAGTATAAAGAAAAATAATAATATCGCCATATCTTTTAAACAACTGATATTTCTTCGGACCCGTTTCTTAGTATGTCCGTGGCTATTCACCAAAATACTAGAAACTTGGGGGGGATTTGTCAGAACATTTGAGGTTTAAAGAATATACATGTAGGCCTTTATATTACACATATTTTATATTTTTCATATTGTTCATATTCATGTATATTATGAACAGGAGGATAGCCATTTTGTCTCTAAAGTTTAAATTAGCTCATAGCTCATGATATGCTATGAACAATACTAAAGCCATGTTGGTTCCTATTTTCTCTCTAAGAGGTTAAACCTAATTTACTATCTCTAGAGTTATTTTCTGTCTTACAAGAAGGCATTGTTTTTCTGTATCTTTATCCCAGGCCATAAATTGGAAGGTTTGACATCTGTAGATAAGGGGGGGTTAGTACAGACTCACACAGACTGTGTATAGATAAGGGAAATACATGCATAGTATTGTCTGTATATAACGAGACCAAAGGTATTGTATATCTTAAATTGTTTCTTTCAAATATCTTAACAATGTATCTGTATTAGCTATTCAATATAAACCCTTTTAATACATACATATTATTATCCTTACAAATGTGAGATCCTAGCCGTATTGACATTTAGGACTGTATTTGTAAAATGTTAAGAGTTTTGTTTTGAATGACTTCAGCTTTGAGGAATGTTAACAACCCATTAGCTGAGATGTGGGTAGATTTTGCCACGACATTACTCTGAAACCCCATACACACTATCAGTTTTCTTGCAGGTTTTTCTCTTCAGGTTTACCAAAACCATCTAATATGAGGTCAAACCTTAAGAGTTTCAATTCGTATGCAATCAGGCAGGCCCTTGCACTACATGGTTTTGGTAAACCTGAAGAGAAAAACCTGCAAGAAAACTGACAGTGTGTATGGGGCTTAAGCCATTCGCCGAGATGGCTGGGATACTTGACATGTGTTGGACACATTTAGACAATTAATTGTGTTTTTCGAAGCCTTGGTCAAAAGGGGTCATAAATTTTATTAGGCCTCGGTGACCCTAACATTAGGAATTATTCCTTATACACCACTGCCTCTACAGGTTAAAAAAAACATTGTCAAGTATATCCATTTATTTGTTTTATCACAAATTATACCTGATTTTAATTTGCACTATACTTTAGTTAATAAATATATATAATATTTAAAGCAATATTCATTTGTGTTACTTGTCTTCAAACTAGCACGGATAAAGAATTTTGGATTTCTTGATATTGTAGGTTTGTAAATCTCCCAAATCATAGATTTGCATATTTCAATAAATACAATAAATATTTTTATATTTCAGTATAAACATTCTGACATATTTGAAAGCACTATGCTGAGATACGTCAATGTTTCTGACATAGCCTAACATCAAAAGTATGCAAAAGTATGCAAGCTCTTGGAGGGGATGATAAGGGACTATATACAAGATTTTAGTAATGAAAACAGTATCATTAGCAGTAATCAGCATGGATTCATGAAGAATTGTTCTTGCCAAACAAATCTATTAACGTTCAATAAGGAGGTGAGCTGGCATCTAGATAAAGGGAGGCCCGTAGACGTGGTGTATCTGGATTTTGCAAAAGCATTTGATACAGTTCCTCATAAACGTTTACTGTACAAAGTAAGGTCCATTGGCATGGACCATAGGGTGAGTACATGGATTTAAAACTGGTTACAAGGGAGAGATCAGAGGGTAGTGATAAATGGGGAGTACTCGGAAGGGTCAGGGGTGGAAAGTGGGGTCCCCCAGGGTTCTGTCCTGGGACCAATCCTATTTCATTTGTTCATAAACGACCTGGAGGATTTGGTAAACCGTTACATTTCTGTATTTGTGGACAATACTAAGCTAAGCAGGGCAATAACTTCTCCGCAGGATGTGGAAACCTTGCAAGTAGATCTGAACAAATTAATGGGGTGGGCGACTACATGGGAAATGAGGTTTAATGTGGAAAAATGTTAAATAATTCATTTGGGTGGAAAAATATATGAATGCAATCTATTCATTGGGGGGGGGAACCTCTGGGGGAATCAAGGATGGAAAAGGACCTGGGGATCCTAGTAGATGATGGGCTCAGCAATGGCATGCAATGCCAAGCTGCTGCTTAAAAGACAAACAGAGTATTGGCATGCATTAAGAAGAGGATTCATTTAAGAGAAAAAGCAATAAGTCTCCCACTCTACAAGACTCTGGTCTGGCCTCACCTGGAGTATGCTGTCCAGTTCTGGGTACCAGGCCTCAGGAAGGATGTGCTGGAAATGGAGCGAGTACAGAGAAGGGCAATACAACTAATAAAGGGAATAAGGGAATATTAGATATGAAGAAAGGTTACGAGCACTGAACTTATTCTCTCTGGAGAAGAGACGCTTGAGAGGGAATATGATTTCAACTTACAAATACCATACTGGTGACCCCACAATAGGGATACAACTTTTCTGCGTAAGGGAGTTTAATAAGACACGTGGCCACTCATTAAAATTAGAAGAGAAGCAGTTTAACCTTAAACTGCGCAGAGGGTTCTTTATTGTAAGAGCGGCAAGGATGTGGAATTCCCTTTCACCAGCGGTGGTTTTAGCGCGGAGTATCGATAGTTTCAAAAAAACATTAGATAAGCACCTCAACGACTGACATATAATCACACACATAGGTTGGACTTGATGGACTTGTGTCTTTTTTCAACCTCACCCACTATGTAATGTAACTATGTAACTATTACCCTAAAAATGGAGAGAACTGATTTTTAATATTCGGCTCCCACTGATTTTAACATGGCTCAAATTCTTCACCGGAACTTCTGTAATGTTTGCTAAACCAACCTCAAACTGAACCCGTGTGCATTTGGATTATCCCTAGTCAAGAGTAGAAGTACCATGTATATAAAGATGATTGTATTACTGTATTTTCTGACGAATAAGACTACCTTTAACACTTAAAAAAAACGCCCAAAAATCAGGGGTCGTCTTATACGCCGGGTATAAAATGCCACACATTGGATGACATACAGTAGCCTGCTCGGATTGCCTTTGAGAGTCAGAGATTAGCAGGCTGATGATGTTACTGCCTCTGCCAATCCGAGCAGGCTTTGTATTCATTAATAGAATACATTGTTTACCAGGATTGGCTCAGTGGTGTATACTGTATGTAGCCGAAGCTACATACAGTATTACCGCACATCCAGCATTACTGGATAGGACATAGTGGAAGTGGGCAACTATGTAGTAGGTGTCATGGAGAACAATATCGATTGAGGAATTGGCTAGGACAATGCCGGTGAGTCCCCCTGACTGTAAATAAGAATCCGAGGGCTCATAGTATTGGGACCTCTCATTTAATAATTCCCTGTGCATTGTGGTCAGTCAACTAAAGACTTTAATGCCTGTTGGAATAGCGAAAGAGAGAGGGAGTAGGAATGGCGCTGTCTATTTACTGTCTTGATACCGTACCAATGAAGGTGTATTATAAAAGGATAATTATGCAAATAAAAAATAAATATATATGCCAGTAATATAAGCTGCTAAGATGGTAGTGGCAAATTAATAAAAATTAGGTAATAGAGACATATCTGTGATAGATCCTCGATAGCGAAACCTTAATAATGTGATATGGTGGAATGAAATAAAAAAAAAATCCTTAGTGACAAAGTGCAGTGACGAAAATAAATAAATAATTGATTCCAATATTAATTCAGAACAAAAAAAGAAAAAAGAAAGGAAAAGTTAATTTGCGTCATATAAATAAAGTGAAGTGCTGGTGTTGCCAAAAAAAAATTCTGGTTTGATCTTGGTGGTCACTGCAAACCGTGGTGCATCCGTGCTCTGATAGAAATGCTCACTCACCACATATTTCTTACCCTCAAGGGGTATAAGGCATCCACAGTGTTAGCCACTGTGAGGCTCTGTGACACAAAACTCTATTCCTCTATGTTCCTCAATGCTTGGTAATCCAGCTCCAATGTTACCCATATGGAAGAAAAACAAAGGGGGATACTCCCAATAGTGTGATACCGCTTGAGTACACAATCTTTATTCATAAACATATGCAGGGTACTCACATTTTAGAAGTTTAAAATTCAGCGTTTTAAGCATGATAACAATGCTTTGCAGGGAAGTGGTGTGATGCTGTGCTTGCTGCTCGTGTTTTAAGCATGTTATTCCTGTTGGAATAGCGATGATTATTGTGGCGGATGTAAAGTATGCTCATGTGTCTACACTTAGTTCGGTGGCGAATATGTGGTAGAATCCATGTTTTTTTTAAATGGTGTTGCCTTGGAAAGGGGGTAGTCTTATACGGCGAGTATAGCCCAAAAGCTATGTTTTCACTTGAAAAATAGGGGGTCGTCTTATACGCCGGCAAATACGGTATATTACATCCTTATCACTCCTGGTCACAAAA
The DNA here is from genome assembly GCA_029206835.1 of Rana muscosa. Taxonomy (NCBI): domain Eukaryota; kingdom Metazoa; phylum Chordata; class Amphibia; order Anura; family Ranidae; genus Rana; species Rana muscosa. The sequence continues at coordinate 354,442,050 of CM055118.1, forward strand.
GAGGAATCCCAACCTGCACCAAAATACCAGATTATTACAAATATTAATATTATTATAAAAAATATACTGGCACCCATCTAAATATAAATGTAATGATCATTTTCATAGTAGGCTGAGTGGACCCCAGAGAAATTACAAATAATGTCTGTTATTTATTTTTCTCTGCATGCTAATTGTAATTAGACAAATTCTCAAGGTAATATCATTTGAGATAAAAGAGAATGTGGGAAATTTTGCATTGAGAGCAAGATCTTCAAAAATCAGAGCAAGGTGTAGACGTAACATCAGACCGCTGAGATCCCGTGATACCCCGGAGCAACTCAAAGTAAGTCTAATTCAATAATGTTTCTCTACCATCATTATAGGTACATATGACCATTAGATCATTCGGCTACTGTTAACTCAACAAACATACATACTAATAACATTTTGTAAAATACTTGAAAACATTTTGTCACATATGACGCAAGATCAGTATTGTAGGAAAGACTGATGGAACAAGAGAGACATTTCATTCTTACCGTATTTGAAAAATCATCAGTAGAAGATAAGCATGTCAAATACTTACAACACTTAAAAAGCTTTGTAGCTAAATGTAAGGGGCATCACGATGGTTGAAAGTCTAATGCCGCGTACACACAATCAGAAATTCCGACAAGAAAAGTCAGACCGTGTGTAGGCTCCATCTGACTTTTTCTGTCGGAATTTCCGCCAACAAAAGATTGAGAGGAGGTTCTCTATTTTTCCGACGGAAAAAGTTTCTATCAGAAAATCCGCTCGTCTGTATGCAATTCCGACGTGCAAAAAAACATGCATGCTCAGAATCAAGCGGAAGAGCCGAACTGCCTATTGAACTTCATTGATCTCGGCTCATCGTACGTCTTGTACGTCACCGCGTTCTTGACGGTCGGAATTTCCGACAAGATTTGTGTGACCGTGTGTATGCAACACAAGTTTGAGCCAACATTCCGTCAGGAAAAATCCACGGTTTTCTTGTCAGAATTTCCGGTCGTCTGTACGCGGCATAACAGTTGTGTCATGCATCTTCATATAGTGGGTTTACCTTCTACCAGAAATTTTATTTGCAAAGAACATAACCTAAGGTTTCCACCAGACCATTAGGTGGGACAACAATTAACATATAGGTATGTTATAATAGGAGAACTAGGCAATAAAAAAAAACAATCTTTTGGTGTCTCACTAAAGGGACATGCATAAATGTGGTGGGCACCTGAGATTGTAAGCTTTCTTGGAACAAAGATTGATGAGAATAGTTCTACATACTATACACTGTAAGTTTACCCCATACAGACTTGAGCTTGTAACTACAAGACTGAATAGATTCATGTGCATATTAACATAATTCGGGGCAACTTTGCTAAATAGCTTACATCTCCCTTCACCTTCAATTTGAAAGAGTTTAATATGATTTGTGTCAAGATAAATACATCTACCATTCTATGTAATGCTAACATTTTAATTACATTCCATAGGCAACATCAAAGATTGGAGCTGAAAATGCTTGTAGGTACGTTACAGTGAGTAAACTGTCCCCCTTAGGACATGAAGTTTTTTACTGGCAGGATCAGCAGGTCAAAATAGAAATAAAAAAAAAAACTTTAAAAAATAAATAAAATGAATGCAGTCATCACATCTAGGGACTGGTAATCTTCAATACATTATATTTAGGTGCTTGGGTTTAGATACATTTCAACGTGTCTATAAGGTGAAACAAACAAAACATTATTATACCTTATTTTGCTTCTTTACCTTGTTCTTGACCTTGTTGAATCTTACACTAGGTATGGTGTATCTAAACCCAAATACAAAAATGTAATATATGGCATCTTATGCCGCGTACACACGATCATTTTTCCCGTAGGGAAAAATGTCATTTTTTCCTTTGGACGAGAAAAACGATCGTCTGTGGGCTTTTTGCCGTTTTTCCCGACGGGAAAAACTGCATTAATCACGATGAGAAAAATTAGAACATGTTCTAATTTTTCTCGTCGTTTTTCCTGACATTTCTTCCGCGGCAGTGTTTCCCATAGGGAAACACTGCCGCGGAGCCCATAGACGATCGTTTTTCTCGTCATTTTAAAAAATGACGAGAAAAATGACCGTGTGTGGGGAACAAGCTGTTCCCTCGTTTAAAATGTCATTATTCACGGCGGTTTTTAAACCGCCGTGAATAATGATCGTGTGTACGCGGCATTACAGCCTGTGCCAATGGGCTTTTGACCTGTGTTGACGGCATTGGTTTGACAGCAATTTAGGACGCCTCTGAGATCATTCAAAATTTCTTGACAGTTGCATTTACCTGCAGTTCTCCTTCTGACCTGCATGTGACCTAAGTCAAGCAAACAAAAGCCCATTGACAAATGCCCATAGTCATGCCATGATTTTTAAGAAACATTTTAGTATTATGAATTTCATGGTTTGTCTATTGACATATACTGTATATACAGTGCCTTGAAAAAGTATTCTTATCCCTTGAAATTTTCCAAATTTTGTCATGTTACAACCAAAAACGTAAATGTATTTTATTGGGATTTTATGTGATAGACCAACACAAAGTGGCACGTAATTATCAAGTGGAAGGAATGATAAATGGTTTTCTCAATTTTTTACAAATAAATATGTGAAAAGTGTGGCGTGCATTTGTATTCAGCCCCCTTTACTCTGATACTCCTAACTAAAATCTAGTGAAACCAATTGCCTTCAGAAGTCACCTAACTAGTAAATAGAGTCCACCTGTTTGTAATTTAATCTCATTATAAATACAGCTGTTTCTTGAAGCCCTCAGAGGTTCGTTAGAGAACCTTAGTGAACAAACTGCATCATGAAGGCCAAGGAACACACCAGACAGGGCAGTGATAAAGTTGTGGAGAAGTTTAAAGCAGGATTAGGTTATAAAAAAAAAATATCCCAAGCTTTGAACATCTCACGAAGCTCTGTTCAATCCATCATCCGAAAATGGAAAGAGTATGGCACAACTGCAAACCTACCAAGACATGACCGTCCACCTAAACTGACAAGCCGGGCAAGGAGAGCATTAATCAGAGAAGCAGCAAAGAGGCCCATGATAACTCTGGAGGAGCGGCAGAGATCCACAGCTTAGGTGGGAGAATCTGTCCACAGGACAACTTAGTTGTGCACTCAACAAATCTGGCCTTTATGGAAGAATGGCAAGAAGAAAGCCATTGTTGAAAGAAAGCCATAAAAAGTCCAGTTTGCAGATTGGGAGGAGCCATGTGGGGGACACAGCAAACATGTGGAAGAAGGTGCTCTGGTCAGATGAGACCAAAATTGAACATTTTGGTCTAAAAGCAAAACGCTATTTGTGGTGGAAAACTAACACTGCACATCACCCTGATCATACCATCTTTCTTTTTCTTCAGCAGGGATTCTGCTTTTCTTTAGCAGGGACAGGGAAGCTGGTCAGAGTTGATGGGAAGATGGATGGAGACAATTACAGGGCATTCTTAGAAGAAAACCTATTAGAGTCTGCAAAAGACTTGAAACTGGGGTGGAGGTTCACCTTCCAGCAGGACAACGACCCTAAACATACAGCCAGGGCTATAATGGAATGGTTTAGATCAAAGCATATTCATATGTTAGAATGGCCTTGTCAAAGTCCAGACCTAAATCCAATTCAGAATCTGTGGCAAGACTTCAAAATTGCTGTTTACAGACGCTCTCCATCCAATCTGACAGAGCTTAAGATATTTTGCAAAGAAGGATGGGCAAAAATGTCACTCTCTAAAGCCCTTACACATTCTCGGGCTTCCCGGTGGTAGAAAGTCTGCCGGGAATCCCCGGGGGAAAACAGAGAACCTGCTTGGTAACTTTCCCCCTGTACACACCAGAGGTTTTCCTGTCTGGAAAACTGCGGTGAGAGCTTTAGCTGGGAATCCCGGCCGGTGTATGCTCCACCGCAGTGTTTCCCATAGGAAAACTGCCGGGTTAAAAACGGGCGGGAAAATAGAGAACCAGCTCTCTTATTTTCCCGCCGAGATTCGTGGCAGTTTTCCTGTCGGGAAAACTGCGATGAAGCATACACACGGCCGGTTTTCCCGGCCAAAAGCTCTCATGGCAGTTTTCCTGTCAGGAAAACCAGTCGTGTGCACGGGGCTTAAATGTGCAAAGCTGGTAGAGGAAGACTTGGAGCTGTAATTGCAGCAAAAGGTGGTTCTACAAAATATTGACTCTGGGGGGCTGAATACAAATACACGCCACACTTTTCACATATTTATTTGTAAAAAATGTTGAATACCATTTATCATTTTCCTTCCACTTCGCAATTATGTGCCACTTTGTGTTGGTCTATCACAAAAAATCCCAATAAAATAAATTTTTTTGTTTGCAACATGACAAAATGTGGAAAATTTCAAGGGGTATGAAACCTTTTCAAGGCACTGTATATATTAAACCCCGGGGTTCAGGTGTCTGGAGCATGCTTTGCTTTTTTTTCACAAAAGTACAGTTACTTTATATGATTTTATGAATGGCTTTCATGATACTAAACTCTTGTGTTTTTAACCGCTTCTGGACCGCCCAACATACATTTACTGCGGCAGGGCGGCCCGGGTTTGCAAAATCACGTACCTGTACGTGTTTTCGTGCACGCAGTTTAAGAGGTCCGTGCGTGCCACCGGCGTGTCACTCCTGCTGTGATTGGACACAGCAGGAGCCAATCAGCGGATCTGGTGGCCACGATGGCCACTGTGACCCGCCAATCATTCACAGGGGAGATGGAGCAGTGGTGGACCGATGTAAACAACACACACCACTGCTCTGTCAGGGAGGAAAAGAGTGAGATCGTGTTTCAGCTAAGCTGAATAACGATCTCTCCTTTCCTCCAGTGAATCCACTCCTCCCACAGTTATAAACACCTCCCAGGGAACACATTTAACCCATTGATCGCCCCTGTAGTTAACCCCTTCCCTGTCAGTGGAATTTATACAGGGATCAGTGCATTTTATTAGCAGATTGGTGTCACTGGTCCCCAAAAAGTGTCACTTAGGGTCAGATTTGTCCACCGCAATGCTACAGTCCCGCTAAAAATCGCAGATTTCCGCCATTACTAGTAAAAACAATAAAAATAAATAAAAGTCCCTAAATCAATTCCCTATTTTGTTGACGCTATAACTTTTGCGCAAACCAATCAATATACGCTTATTCTAAAAAAAAATTACCAAAAAATATAAAGCAGAATACATATTGGGCCTAAATTGATGAAGACATGTTTTTATTTTTTATTTATATGTATTATAGCAAAAAGTAAAAAAAAGTCTGTTTTGTTTATGGCGCCAAAAAATTAAAACCCAGAGGTGATCAAATACCATCAAAAGAAAACTCTATTTGTGGGAAAAAAGGACATCAATTTTATTTGGGTACAGCGTTGCACGGCCACGCAATTATCAGTTAAAGCGATGCAGTGCAGAATCGCAAAAAATGGCCTGGTCAGGAAGTGGGTAAAACCTTCCGGGGCTGAAGTGGTTAAAGATACTGCATTAAAAAGTTTCACATTTTTTTGCAGGAGGACGACCGTTTTTATGGTCTTGTGTTGACTCTTTCCTAAAGAGATGTGTGAAGACAACCAAACTGAAGTAGCTGAGTTTCTGCTTCTTGGATTTCAAAATCTCCATACATTTAAAATTCTTCTCTTCATTGTGTTTTTCTTCTCCTATATAGTGACATTAACTGGAAACCTCATCATCATTGTTTTAATTTCAATAAATGACCATCTTAAAACCCCAATGTTCTACTTTCTCAAACACTTGGCAATAGCTGACCTCATGATAACCACCACCATAGTCCCAATGATGTTGGAAATTATACTAAAGGATGGAATTACAATTCCTGTTACTGCCTGCATTATCCAGCTGCATTTCTTCATTATTTTTGGAATTGTGCAATGTTTTCTCATTGCAATTATGTCCTGTGATCGATATTTGGCCATCTGTAACCCAATGCATTATCATTCAATCATGGGACCTCAAATTTGTTTTCAGATGGTTGTTTGTTCTTGGTTGCTAGTTGTCTTTGGGTCCAGTGAATTAGTTTTGGTGTATCCGTTACATTTTTGTGGTGGGAATAAAATTGACCACTTCTTCTGTGATTCTGCTCCACTGATAGGGCTCTCTACATCAGATAGTTCCCTTTTTGAGTTAGTTGATCTTTCTATGGCAATTTTAGTTATTTTAGTTCCTTTGGCCTTTATTATTGTGACCTATGTATTCATCTCCTTTGCTATATTACAACTTTCTTCAACCAACGGAAGATGGAAAGCCTTTTCCACATGTAGCTCGCACCTGACCACAGTGTGCACATATTATGGGAGCTTGATGGCCGTTTATTTGACACCAACTGATAAAAGATCACCTAATACAAATAAATTGATGTCTCTTTTCTACATTGTGACAACTCCACTGTTGAATCCTATTATCTACAGCCTAAGAAACCATGAGATCAGAAAAAGCCTTAAGGACATTTTTAGATATGTTAAAACACTTCATTTACACTGAAACTAGTGGAATGGAACAAGGATTCAAAGTCATTGTTAGGTGTCTAGTTTTAGAATCTTTAACTTGATCTTTTTTCTATTTTTATTTAGGCATCCAAATAAGTTAAAAGTGAGCTCTATGTGATTTTAGACTGTATTACAAAGCAGCCATAGCTTTTTTTAATTTTTTTTTTTCCGTTTTAAAGATTTTTATTAAATTTGTGTAACAAGAATAGTACATTTACAGATCGATTCAATAATGTCACATCGGAACATATATTGGACTTCTAAATGCAAAAGAGGTACATTACAAGTATCTACTTTACTTTAGTACTTTCAAACTGAGAACTCTTATGCCGTGTACACACGATCGGTTTTACTGATGAAAACAGTCCGATGGACTTTTTTCATCGGACAAACCGATCGTGTACAGGGCCCCACCGGTCTTTTTTCCCATCGGTGATTAAAAATAGAACATGTTTTAAATTTATCCGATGGGAAAAAAAAAACGATAGCAAATTCCGATCGTCTGTGTGGAACTCCATCGGAGAAAAAACCCACGCATGCTCAGAATCAAGTCGACGCATGCTCAGAAGCATTGAACTTAATTTTTCTCGGCTCGTCAGAGTGTTTTACGTCATGGTGTTTGGGACGGTCGGATTTTTGACTGATGGTGTGTAGGCAAGACTGATGGAAGTCAGCTTCATCGGAAATCCAATGGAAAAATCCATCGGATTTTATTCCATCGGAAATCCGATCGTGTGTACAGGGCTTTAGTGTAGTCAGTTATTAATATTAATATATTCCCTGTTTACCCCGAAAGGGAACACACTGTAAACAAGGGAAGGTTGCTTAAGATAATAGAAAGGAAGAAAAGAAAGAGTGGATGGAAGTTACCTTACGAATTACAAAACCTTGGAAGAATTTGTGCTGCAAAAAACAAGTTTAGTAGTTTTTAGTATCTTTCAGATAATTTGAAGCTCTGGGATGCTTGCCAAACTTTTGTAAATTTAGATATGGAGCAATTTTTGGGTGCTAGCATTAGTTCAAAGTGAGCTTGAGGATTCAGTCTCAAAACAACATCAGACAGATTAGGATTAGGATAATAACATCAGACAGATAAGTGGATTTCCATAATTTAGTTATGGTGAGTCTCGTGGCTATTAAGGTATTGGTCAATAGTAATTTAGTGGGTATAAGTCTAAATTTAATCCTAATAAGGCTATTGCTGGTGGGAGCGCAGTTAGATTTCCTGTAAGGGACGGGATAAAAAAGGAAATGGTCTTCCAGAAGCTAGATAGAGCTTTACAACCCCAAAGTGTGTGTGTATTAAATTACCAGTATGAGTATTACACCTCCAGCATATGGAGGGTGAAGATGGGAATATCTTGGAAAGTCTGTATGGGGTCAAATACCAGCGGTTTAATGTTTTCCCAGTGTTCAATGCAAGATATTGCTATACTCTTTATCATTATGGCTTTCCGCCATGGATACCATGGGAAAGTTTGAGATAAGTCTTTCTCCCATTTAATCATATTGGTAGTTTTGTTTTTGTGTTCGTGGAAAAGAGGAGAGGAGCTTGTAAAACAGGGAGATGCCTCTTCTATTTTTGACTTTGTTAGAGGTGAAGAATTTACAGATCTTACCACAAATCTCCATATTAATTTTGGGATTAAAGTTCTTGAGGTGAGTCTAAAGCCTCATACACACGGTCGGACTTCCATCAGACTTTTCCATGGATTTTTGTCCGAACGGAGTTGGCCGGGAACACCCATAGCATACACACCACAGGACTTTTCTGCAAACTTTCCCAAAACTTCTTTCAACATCGCGTGGTCTTTCTGCTCTTTTCTGCTCTTTACCATCACCCTTTGGTCAACTTCTGCTATTGTTGGTTGGTTTTACATTATTTGTTTTGTCCATCGGACAAAAGTCCGATGGTTTTCTGCACACACGGTCGGACTTTGCTTCATCTGACTTTTGTTGGCCAAAAGTTTGTCCGTTTGCAGACCAAACTTTTGTCCGATGAAAACAAAAAAAAAAAAAAAAAAGTTTGTCCGATGGAGCGTACACACGGTCAGATTGTTGGTCCAACTTGCTCAAAATTAAGTTTGTTGGCCAAAAGTCCGACCGTGTGTACGGGGCTTTAGTATTAAGCTTATTAGAGACACAGATTTTCTGAGCATCAGGCAGGTTAAGAAAAAAAGGTGATGCCCTGTTTAGCCCAATGCGTTACATTAAAGTGAATGTAAACCCTCCATACTCCAGGTGAAGTGAACAGCCTCAGATGATACACAGGGATGAACCAAATCTCCCTACATAAGTTTTACATGTATATCTAGTGTCTTCACATTTATATACTTTTTAGAAAGTTCAGATCGTGTTAGGAGATTTTCTCTTCCTGTTTAATACAGAGTGTGATGTCTGGGCATACAGCCAAGATAGCTAAAATTGCTGATTGGAGGAAAGGCACACACCCCCTTTCATCATACAAACAAGGATTTCCGCTCCAAACAGGCTTACCCAAAATAAAATTCACCTTTCCAGGAACCGAGGGTGCTGGCAATGCACTAGGCAATTGAGAAAATAATGATGATCTGGACAGCCGCACTCCAATCCAACGTGGCTTTATTCACAAAGTAAAATGAAAACCGGCACTACATGTCACAGCAACAGAAAAATGGGGACAGCTAACGCGTTTCACACTTAGAAGTGCTTACTCATAGCTAGTGTTCATAAAAATACAATCCAATATATATAATATACTGGTTCACACATGTGATCAGGAGACAGGTGACAATTAAGGCGTGATTAAGAGCTGAAGAGGCATCTCAATCAAAGCCAATTGTGTCCTGCTGTGATCAAAATTAGGAAACAGCCTTAGTATAAAAAAGTTAAGCACCAATACGTTACGTATGTGTTGGAAAAAAGGGAATTACATAAATGAATCACATAAATTGCATAAACAGACAATTCATAAAAATAATGATAATTGAAATAATAAAACAGTGAAAAATACAATGAAGAGAGCACCATCCAATGTAGAATGCAGTGAAAAACTGTGTATATACTATGTATATGTGTATATGTATAAGTGTAAAGAAAACGTCTTGGAAAAGTGAGGGTATGTGTACTTGAATAAGAGTTACAGCCCATCCCTTCTCTTTTGTATGGTATGTAGAGTGCATAAAATGAGGGTAAAATAAGAATAAAAATATATGAATATATGAATATGAGTGCAGACAAATGGTGACATTATAAATGACCGGCATCTCTATGTCTATATTTGGGTATATATATATATATATATATATATATATATATATTTATATGCATCTATAATCTTACGTGAAAACGTGTGGCAGAAGCCGTAGACATATAATAAGATGTTTATACCAGTGTATAGCATATAAAAAATGTACAAATTGTACGAAGTATGTGTGTCTGTGTATAAAGTATAAAAAAAATATATAATGAAATATGTATAAAAAATAGCAAAAAATATACGATTGCAAAAAGTTAAAAAAAAAATCGTACCCCCCCTTTTTTGTGCTAAATGTTTTTTGTGCCAATGGTTTTATATTCATCCCTACTTCTATCTTTATTTTTCTTTCCCTATGTGGCTACTATTTCTGTTTATGTTGTAGCACACAGTTTTTCACTGCATTCTACGTTGGATGGTGCTCTCTTCATTGTATTTTTCACTGTTTTATTATTTCAATTATCATTATTTTTATGAATTGTCTGTTTATGCAATTTATGTGATTCATTTATGTAATTCCCTTTTTTTCAACACATACATAACGTATTCGTGTTTAACTTTTTTATACTAAGGCTGTTTCCTAATTTTGATCACAGCAGGACACAATTTGTTTTGTTTGAGATGCCTCTTCAGCTCTTAATCACGCCTTAATTGTCACCTGTCTCCTGATCACATGTGTGAACCAGTATATTATATATAATGGATTGTATTTTTATGAACACTAGCTATGAGTAAGCACTTCTAAGTTGCTGTGACATGTAGTGCCTGTTTTCATTTTACTTTGTGAATAAAGCCACGTTGGATTGGAGTGCAGCTGTCCAGATCATCATTATTTTCTCAATCCCCTTTCATCATAGGCAGAGACTCTCAGAGGTGTTTTGTAACAGGACCAGCTCCCTGCTAATCTATTTTAGCAACCTCCCCTGACAGAAATTTCAGGCTGCTTTTATCTGATGTGTCCGAGAATTTGTCAGTAGTTATCAGGCTGATAACAGAGGAACGGTTCAGGAGAGAGCTATGGGACATAGCTCTTTGAAGAGAGATAACAAAACACTGCAGATATATGTGCCCAGCTCAAATTTCATGAATTGGGTTTACATCCACTTTAGGGAATTCTTTGCTTTGCAATATTCGATAACTTTAAATGGTATTGGAATATAGGCTAGGTTGCTTACTAGTTGTAGTTTGGATAAAACAAACTTCCAGACTGTTACCAAGTAGATTTAAGTGTTAGGAAATTGTGTATATTCACCTTTGGAATTAGGTAGTAGTGGCTGTTTTTTTTTTCCTTTCCAGATCAAGTTGTTTAGTTTCAAATTGACTTGTGTGAAAAATGTTACAAATACTGGGATCGAAAGGGACCGAAAGTAATATAAAATCTTAGGTAATTTTGGTTGATTTGGTCTAAGAGGTTAGGGTAGTTGACCTCATACAGTTTAGTTGTGGGGTAGGTAAGTCAGATCCCCAAATAAGAAATAGATGGATTATCCCAGTTGTACATATATTTTTGACGCAAGTCGTCAACTTGATATGGTGAATATTCATTGGTAAGGCATAGCATTTATTGGGGTTTATTTTATAATAGCAAACTACTCCAAAGGCCTCTAGGGAATTACTAACTTCACTCAGGGAGGTATCAGGGGTGGATAGTGTTATTATGATGTCATCTGCAAATAGACCTAATTTATGTTCTAATTGTACAATTTTAATACCAGTAATATTAGATTAGATCTAATAGTTGCCACAAGGGGTTCGATTACTAATGAAAATTAATTAGCGATAAAGGACAACCATGTCTGGTTCCATTAGACAATGTTGCCTGAAGTGAATACCCTGGCTGATGGTACCATGTAAAGGGACATTATGGCTTCATGGATGAAGCTGGTAAATCAAAAAACTTCTTAAGGGTCTCTGCAATGTAGCCACAATGAACCCTATCAAATGCCTTCTCTGCATCCAAACCATGGAGCAGAGAAGGAATTAAGTTGTCCTCTATATGATTGATCAAATCAATCATTCGCCTAGTACTGTCAGGGCCTTGTCATCCTTTAATGAACCCCACTTGATCTGGTTCAATGAGATAGGGTAATTTTTCTAGTAAGCGGTTGGCTAGAACTTTAGAATACATTTTTAGGTCACAATTCAGTAATGAAATGGACCTCTAATTGGTAGGTGACATTGGATCTTTTCCCTGTTTTGGACGTGTAATAACAGCTTCAAGCATCTCTTTGGGGAATGATTGGTTATTTGCAGCGTAGTTAAATAATTTACCTAGGTGAGGTGATAAAATTTTGCTAAATGCCTAAAGCACTCACTGGACAGTCCTTCTGCTCCAGGGGCTTTATTTGTTGGTAGAAATTGAATGACCTTGTTAATTTCATCTACAGATACAGTGGGGATCGAAAGTTTGGGCACCCCAGGTAAAAATGTGTATTAATGTGCATAACGAAGCCAAGGAAAGATGGAAAAATCTCCAAATGGCATCAAATTACAGATTAGACATTCTTCTAATATGTCAAAAAAGTTAGATTTTATTTCCATCATTTACACTTTCAAAATTACAGAAAATAAAGAAATGGTGTCTGCAAAAGTTTGGGCACCCTGCAGAGTTAATATCTCGTACTGTCCCCTTTGGCAAGTATCACAGCTTGTAAACGCTTTTTGTAGCCAGCCAAGAGTCTTTCAATTCTTGTTTGAGGTATCTTTGCCCATTCTTCCTTACAAAAGTCTTCCTGTTCTTTGAGATTTCTGGGCTGTCTGTCACGCACTGCTCTTTTAAGGTCTATCCATAGGTTTTCAATAATGTTGAGGTCAGGAGATTGTGAAGGCCATGGCAAAACCTTCAGTTTACGCCTCTGGATGTAATCCACGTGGATTTTGAGGTGTGTTTAGGATCATTATCCATTTGTAGAAGCCATCCTCTCTTTAACTTCAGCTTTTTCACAGATGACATCAAGTTACCATCCAAAATTTGCTGAAATTTTATTGAATCCATTTTTCCTTCTACTCGTGAAATGTTCCCTGTGCCACTGGCTGCAATACAACCCAAAAGCATGATTGATCCACCCCCATGCTTAACAGTTGGACAGAGGATCTTTTCATTAAATTCTGTGCCCTTTCTTCTCCAAACGTACCTTTGCTCATTCCGGCCAAAAAGTTCTATTTTAACCTCATCGGTCCACAGAACTTGTTTCCAAAATGCCTCAGGCTTGTCTATATGTTCATTTGCAAAGTTCAAACGCTGATTTTTGTGGTGAGGACGTAGAAGAGGTTTTCTTCTGATGACTCTTCCATGAAGACCATATTTGTACAAGTATCTCTTTATAGTGGAATAGTGTACCACAACTCCAGAGTCTGCCAGATATTTCTGGAGGGATCGTGCAGTCAAACGTGGGTTTTGAATTGCTTTTCTCACAATCCTGCGAGCTGTTCTGTCTGATATTTTTCTTGGTCTTCCAGATCTTGCTTTAACTTCCACTGTTCCTGATGACTGTCATTTGTTAATTACATTCCGAACAGAGGATATTGACATCTGAAAACGCTTTGCTATCTTCTTATAGCCTTCTCCAGCTTTGTTCGCGTCAACTATTTTCAGTTTCAGTTTTCTAGACAACTGCTTAGAAGAACCCATGGTGCTGATTGTTGGGGCAAGGTCAGATGAGTCTGGCTATTTAAAACCTTTGAGAGTGACATCACCTGGTCTTCCCAGACGATGATTGAGAACAATCCATGACACTGGCAGGTCTCAGCTTTGCAAAGGGGGCAGTGCATGCTATAAATTCTGCAGGGTGCCCAAACTTTTGCAGACACCATTTTTTTGTTTTCTGTAATTTTGAAAGTGTAACTGATGGAAATAAAATCTAACTTTTTTGACATATTATAAGAATGTCTAATCTGTAATTTGATGCCATTTGGAGATTTTTCCATCTTTCCTTGGCTTCGTTATGCACATTAATACACATTTTTACCTGGGGTGCCCAAACTTTCGATCCCCACTGTATTGGTTTGTTTAGTCTTTCAAGGGTAGAAGACTCTATAGTTGGGAGTTTAATCTTCTTTAGGAATTGAGCTATATCCGATTGTTGAGGTTGGGGGGTACTTATCATTTTTTAAGTTATATAAACCTTCATGGTATTCTGAAAAGTTGTCTGCAATACTTTCCCTGAGTTATAGTGGACTAATTTCTGTATTTTTTTGTTCTGCCTATGGTGTAGAGTCGGTGTATCTAGTAGGATCCCCTCTGGCACAGTCTGGTGTATCTGTTGTAGTTAATAGATTCCGGTATTTGCTCTATGATTGTAGCGGCTATTAGCTCTGGGTTTTTATCGTGGTTTGTGGCGAAATAACAAGAAACACTGTGTTGCATTTTTGATGTTAAGGGATGGTAATTTTAATCATTTTAATCATTTTTTTTATTGTATATAGATCATATATTGTACACATACATATGTTTTTATCTTTCAGCCCTGAAATGTGTTGGCTTTGTTCTATCACCTGTACCCTTATTAAAGTGGTTTACTACTCAACGATTGCATTTTGGGCGCTCCTGTACATTTTCCTCCTTTGGGGATCAATTTTGGAATCTATAAGTTGAAAAGGAAACAGAGTCTTTAATGATTGTGACAACACCTTTTTTCTTCCTACGATTGTTTGATGAGAATATTTGAGGGAATTTAGGATGAGAGAATTTACGGGGATTATCTCTTGCGAACTGTAATTCCTGGATGCAGAGAATATCGCTACCAAATTTTAAAGTGTCATTCCATAGAGCTTTCCTTTTAAAGGTGTTTTTGAGTCCTTTTACATTCAGCGACAAAAGTTTGATATTAGCCATGTTGGAAGTATTTCCCATGTAGGTACAGCTTAAATCTTATAAGTAGTAGAGCTATTGAGTTTGTACGGGTTCCAAGGGTGGTGTAACATCCATAAAAAATAAAGGTCAACAGAAGATCCTTGTGATGGTAGACATAGACAGTGAGAAAAATAGACTCATGGTCTAAAACAAAATAAAACATATAAGAACTGATGAGTTGCCATGCAACTCTCGTGTGCATCGCAATTTGCACTTTTATTGTGGCGGTAGGGTTAGCCTGGAGCTGAAGTATCCTTGTTTAATGTAAAACCTGAGGTGGTCAGTAAATGACAACTTTGGAGGGATAAGGATAGTATGGGTCTCTTTTGGAGTTCAACAAGAAGTTAATTCATCCGTAAATGGTATTCTATTGGGGTTTAATTTTTCCCAGAGGGTTTTTGTTAGAGGCAATTTCTTCATCATTAGAGAGAAGGCCCCATGATTTCAGAATTTTGAGGCCATCTTCCATCGTGTAGATTGAGTAGCATGTGTTATTTCTGTCTATCATCAGTTTAGTGGGGAAGCCCCACTTGTATATTATCTTGTGGTTGCGTAATATTTTAGTGATAGGGTTCAGGTTTTTTCAAGACAGAATAGTTGCTTGGGAGAGGTCAGAGTTTAAAACTATCCCTGCATAGGAATCTGGGAGCGATGAATGGTGTCTTGCAAACTGCATCAGCATATATTTTACATGAAAGAAAGGGATTTTGGCAATCACATCTCTCTGCAATTTTTCAGGTATGTGCGGTGGTTTCGGCAGCCTGTGGGCCCTATCAATCACTAATTCTTGGTTTGGTAGTGTAGGGATGAGATCTAAGATCATTCTTTGTAAGAATTTGACATTTTCAGGATTTCCACAAAATTTGATGTCATTACATCTAGATCTGTCCTCTGGGTCTGCCACTTTAAGTTTTAGTTGTTTAAGTTCATCTTTGAGTTCAAAACGATCGTCTCCTAGTTCGTTGTGTGCTCCAGTAAAGTCGGTCATTTTGTTCTTTATATAGTCTACTCTTTCTCCCAATTCATCCAATTCCCATTTTGATTTTTGCACAAAGGCTCTCATGTCATGTTGGTTTGCACCTCTCAGGGAGTTTAACATTTCTTTCATGTCTGTGTCTGCGACTGCTGTGCCTGAGGTTGGAAAGGAATATAGTTTTTCCCCATAAGGATTGCTAGTGAATACAGAGTCACAGTCATTTGTAAATTCACTTACATGCTCCTCTGATTCAGACAGCCTTCTTCTTTCTTCACAGGGCTGGATGCATCAGATTTGAATGAGTCATTGTCATGCTGCTGCTGCTGGAGCTGAGTCTGTCCTCTCTACCTTTCTTCAGAGTGAGCTGCCTGCTTGCCTGTGTGTGTGTGAGAGGAGGGGCCATTGCCATTTTTTCCTGGGAGATTCGGCTGGGCTGTGAAAAGCCCCTAATTTGCAGGGTACCTCCCACAATTTACGCTCTCTTGGGGTGATTTTCATTCCCCACACCTTCTAGGTGACCTTGGGCACGCTGTGGGTCGCCACTAGCCACGCCAGGGAGCCTCAGTGTCCTGGAGCTCAGCTAGTGTGCGCCAACTCACCTCCACCGCTAGCCACAACCTTCCCCGCTTTTGTTTAATTTTTAAAATCTCTTAGGTTAGAGTTGAATGGAGAAGTAGTCACTTAGGGGGCTTTTTTTGGGGCGGGGGGTGGTGAGGTTATAATTTGGTAATTGTGTATTTTTGAGGTGGTCTAAAGGATTTATTTTGGGATAATAAAGTATTTTTTGGGGGGTAATTAGAGCACAGCAGTTACTTATACATTACTGCATAAGTCCAATGATGAAGTCCATGCCCAGGACAACACACGTCTGGGATAAGTTATCATCCCGCAGTTACAGCCATCTGTGCTGAAGCACATTGGGATTATAATATCTGTTTGATACACCAGCACGGCTGAGTGCCTTTCATGTGAGTGTGCTCCCTCTATTTTATCTGATATTAAAACTTTGACAGAGAGCACTAGATTTCCTATGTTTATTTTCATATATATCGCTGAATGAGAGTATGCAGCACTGATTTTACCCCCTGTAGGGGACTGCTTACTTAGACCCACTGGTGAAACAGGGAGACTTATGCCCTGTACACACGATCAAAATTTCCGATGGGATAAAATCCGATGGAATTTTCCGTCGGAATTCCGTTCAAGCTGTCTTACATACACACTGTCAGACCAAATTCCGACTGTCCAAAACGCAGTGACGTAAAACACCACGACGAGCCGAGAAAAATTAAGTTCAATGCTTCCAAGCATGCGTCAACTTGATTCTGAGCATGCGTTTTTTTTTCTCCGTCGGAGTTCCACACAGACGATCCGAATTTCCAATAGGATTTTTTTCCATCGGAAAAAATAAAACATGTTCTATTTCTAAACTCCGACGGAAAAAAGTCTGATGGGGCCCACACACGGTCGGAATATCCGATGAAAAAATTCCGTCTGACTTTTTTCATCGGAAATTCCGATCGTGTGTACAAGGCATAAGTATAAGGCGAGCTGCCATCTAATCACTGGTGGAGGATTATTTATCAGCACAGTTTTTTTTATATTCAACGTGGAGGTGGAAGATCACAGTCTCGTAATTTCTTCTATTTGAAATAAGAGCACAATGAATTGCTTAGTTATTACAACCTTCTGCTTTTTCTGTTTAGGCCGATTTTCATTGTTTTATTTATTTGTATAAATTATTGTCTTTGAGGATTAATTGTTGTACTGTTATTTATATATAATTATATACATCCACTAAAACGTTTGCTAGTTTGTTGCTAGTTGCACGGCACTATATATATGATTTAATACAGCTAAAATAGATACCTTCCATCGTTGGCTCCAGGGGTATACAGTAAACAGTAGCCACTTGTCACAGCAAGCTCAGTGTAGAGCTACTAAGCCTACATCAGATACTAAAAAACAAATATATGACTCTTCAAATGCAGATCCAAAAAAAAACACCTATTCAATGTCACCAGAAAAAAGCAATATACCAATAATAAAATCTGGTCAAACCATAAAGCCTCCTCAATGTCTAGACTTTTCACTATGCTCTATGATGTGATTACTGATTAGTTTTAACTTTTTGTTTTTGCTTGTATGTTTTTTAGAACAAAAAAAGAAAAAACACTGTGAAGAACACAATGGAGTTGATGTACTAAAGGCAAATAGACTGTGCACTTTGCAAGTGCAGTTGCTCCAGAGCTTAGTAAATAGAGTTAAGCCTTTCTTTACACATAATACCCAATCACATGCAGGGAAGAATTAAAAAAAAAAAAATTTTTGCTTTCACATGATTGGATGATGAAAGTCAACAGAGCTTCCTCCCATTTACTAACCTCTGGAGCAACTGCACTTACAAAGTGCATAGTCTATTTGCCTTCAGTAATTCAACTCCTATATTAAAGCGGAACTTTTTTTATAACAATTGATAAAAATAATGTTCTTTAGCAAGGAACATACATTCCACATAAACAATTATGCTACCAAAATAAGTGTGTAATGTAAATTGCTTCTAGCATTGTTCCTGTTTCTTCTTGCTGCCATTTTGCTGAAGCCCAGAGCCCTGGACAGCGGTTAAAGGAGAACTAAACCCTCCTATCCTCTTCAGCCAAGAAAGCTGCCATCTGTTTGATTTGCAACTGCCATAGTGCTGTGCATGTGATCAGCTATGACTTCAGCCATTTGATGGTTTGACAGTCTGGTTGACAATACAAACAAATGTGACAGTTAGCATTACTGGCATCCAGGAATATAATTGTTTTTAGAACCTGTTAAATTGATGGGTTTAGTTCCACTTTAACCACTTCAATACCTTGCCATAGCCAAAAGATTTGTGCTCTGTTGCTCTGGGAAGGCATCCATGGATATCCTCCCAAAACACGCCTCATGCGCACCCTTGGGGTACGCATCTGGTGCGCTCTGTGATCACTGTGTCTTTTGGACACAGCTGATCGCAGATGGAGGTAAAGGGCTAATCACAGTGGCCCTTTACCATGTAAACAGCTGTGGCAAATCACAGCTGACCACATCTATACAAACTTGTTGGTTATCAGCATTCCTTTTTTCACATGCTGTCACACAGTGAGGTAAGGAGAGCCGGTAGCTGTCAAGTGTGACAGGGGACATTTACACTGATCGTCAGTACCCTGATGATCAGTGAAGCCCCAGCAGTCCCAATCAGTGCCCATCATTGCCACCTATTAGTGCCCATCAGTGCAGCATCATCAGTGCACATCAGTACAGCTTTATCAGTGCCCATCAGTGAAGAAGAAATTATTTTTTTTTTTAAATGTTTGGTCTTTTTTGCTTGTTTAGCATAAAATAAAAACCCCAATGGTGATTAAATACCACCAAAAGAAATCTCTATTTGTGTGAATGCTAAAAATTTCATATGGGTACAATGTTGCATGACCATACAAATGTCATTCATAGTGCGACAGCACTAAAAGCTGAAAATTGGCCTGGGCAGGAATGGGGTTAAAGTGCCCGGTATTGAAGTGGTTAGGCTATCAGCAGATCGGACTCCACAAATTTAACACAGTGCCGGAAAAAAAAGAGCAACTAAACATGTGCAGAGCAGGGTGAGAAGTGAACGTAATTACATGAGTAGTAAAACAACTAATTACTGTATGTTCGAAGCTGATCGATTACTATGCATAGTTGTCCCAGATTCCGTGTGCACCAGTTTTAATAAATCTCCCCCACTGGGTAACCTCCAGCCAGTGGTACATCATTGGCACCCAGGAATACATGGATATGATTGCTTGTATGCATTTTGGTTACAGCCTTGTCATCCCTGCCCATGTTTGTTTGAGCAGAGCAAGGATGGCCCCATGAGGATGAAACACACATAAATAAAAATATTTAGAAAATGTAAATGTGTAAATTAAAGTGGAGTTCCACCCTGAAAAAAAAATTACACAAAAATGCTGCAAAAAATTGAAAAAAAAAATTGGAAACAAAAAATAAAAATTACTCACCCGAAATAGCGGTTGCTATGCGGAATTCCCTAATCTGCCTCTTCCTTTGCCTCGGTGGGTCTCCTTCCACATCCTCTTCTAGTGAATGGTGCGCGCTGCCTTCTGCGAATTGTGTGTAATCCCAGAGGAGAGCAGCCGCCCATTCACAAATCGACGCGAGACTCACGCATGCGCAGTAGGAAATGGGCAGTGAAGCCGTAAGGCTTCACTGCCTGTTTCCCTTAGTGAGGATGGAGGCGCGGGACCTGCAGTGATCGAGGGATCGGCATCGGGGGGCCATCATCGCGGGTGAGTAGGACAGGTAAGTGTCCTTATTAAAAGTCAGCAGCTACGGTGTTTGTAGCTGCCGACTTTAAAAAAAAATAATAATTTGCGGGTGGAATCCCCCTTTAAGTTAAAAAAGTGATAGTGGCTGGGAAAATGACTGGGTCTGGACCAGAGATTGCCTCTGAGCACTATCAGAGGTTGGGTTTCTGCCCTTCTGTCGTGTGTCACAGCCCATTTTAACCACTTGCCGTCCACCCGCCGCAGTTATACAGCGTCAAGGTGGCTCGGCTGCGCAAAATGACATACTGGTACGTTGTTTCATGCACTAGCCTGTGTGGGCGCGTGCCAATTGGCCAGTGGGGAGCCAATTAGTGGGTCGGGTGGACTGCCGGCCACCTGCGATCGTTCCCCACAGAGGCAGAACGGGGATCTGCCTATGTAAACAGGGCAGATCTTCGTTCTGACAGTGGATAACACAGAAATCTTGTCTTCCTGCTGTGCAGGAAGATGGTTCTCTGTTTTGTCCTAGTCAGACCGTCCCCCAGTTAGTAAACACACCCAGGTAACACACTTAACCCCTTGATCGTCCATGATGTTGATCCCCTTTCCCTGCCAGTGTCATTTATACAGTGATCCGTGCATATTTTTAGCACTGATCACTGTAATAATGTCACTGGTCCCAAAAAGGTGTCAAAAGTGTCCGATCTGTCGGTTGCAATGTCATAAATCTATCCCCTATTTTGTACACGCAATAACTTTTGCGCAAACCAATAAATATACGCTTATTGGGATTTTTTATCAAAAATATGTACCAGAATATATATTGGCCTAAACTGATGAATACATTTGATTTTTTATTGGTATGTTTTATAGCAGAAAGTAAAAAATATTGTTTGTTTTTTTCAAAATTGACGCTCTTTTTTTTAAAACCGCAGAGGTGATCATATACCACCAAAATAAAAAATAAATCAATTTTATTTGGGCACAGCGTCGCACGACCGCACAACTGTCAGTTAAAGTAACGCAGTGCCATATCGCAAAAAATGGCCTGGTCCATAAAGGTGTAAATCCTTCCGGTCCTTATTAAATAATACCTTCGCACAGAGAGTCTATCATGTAGCTCCCTCTGTTCGTTCCCCTGTGACTTCATGGGATCTGAATCTGGTTCTCTCTGTTCTTCAAAAATAGCCTTTTGTAACCCAATTCCTCTCACTACTCTACTCTAACCTAAAAGGTGGTATTCCTTCACCAAGGCAAAGGTCTAAGTCGGTGGCCCTATCTTGCAAAGAATCTGTTTTTGTTATTACATAGGTACAAAGTGGAAATGAAACCTAGGACTTCCTTCCTGCTTAGGGCAGTGCCCAGGTTGTATTGCCATCCCTGCCTGTGTTTGCTTGCCAAGTTAATCAAAATAAACTATTCAGTAACAAATAAAACTCCCACTGTGATAAAAGTCCCCTCTTACACAACACACAACAAGGAGGGTTAGTACTTTAGAGCCGGTTCACACAGGGGTGACTCGTCAGGTGACTCAGCTGTCTGACAAGTCGCGCTCCGCTCTATTCAATGGAACTGTTCTAATAGGAGCAACGCAAGTCGCTCTGACTTAGAAAAAGGTTCTTGTAGGACTTTGGGGGCGACTCGGGGCGACTTGCATTGACTTCAATACAGAAGTCATTTTGCAAGTCGCCTCTCAAGCAGTTAGACCCCCCCCCCTATTTGCTTTTTCCTCTGCATGGGAAGGTCATTAATATAGATAATTATATTTTAATGAACCTATACATTATGTTTAGTGTGCTGTAACCCCTCTTTACAACATATTCATTATTTTGGTGTTTTTTTTTGGGACCCAACTGGTTACTTCCAAAGATAAGTATTTTTATCTGATGGTGCTCTCCACCCTCCTAAACGCCCTCTCTCTCTCTTTCTCTCTCTCTTTCTCTCTCTCTCTCTCTTTCTTACTGTGTATATTGTAATGTTTGGGGGTTGTTTAGCATTAGTGTAGAGCTCACCACCTGTTGTGTGGTTTAAGGGCTTGTTGGCCCACTTATTAAAGAGAGGCCTGGAGCGAGGGGATTAAAAAGGAGCTAGCAGAGGGCCGGCATGAAAGGAGTGATAAGGGAGCAAGGGTTAAGAAAGTTAGTGCAGGAAAAGTGAGGATTAGTGGATTGGAGGAAAAGTTATCGATAGGAGGGGTTTTGTTTATTTAAGGGGCAGGAGGGGTGACCCGGGCAACATTGCAAGGGAAAAGTTGAGAGGAGAAGTTTCCCACCCGCCCTCCCTGTTTTCGTTTAATTTTCTCTTTATTTCAGGTGGTGCAGCAGGATATGTCATGGCAGCGGACAACTGGCGGTGGTGGTCTTTGATGGTGGTAACAAACCCACGAGATGGAAGTGTGGGGGACTCATCGGTGGTATGGGCCCCCTGGTGTGTGCAGTTAACACGGGTTAGCTGAGGATGGTAATGGTGGCACTGCGGGTAACGGGTTGTCTCCGAGCTGGTGTTATCACGCCTGGAGGCCTAGTACGGTAAAATGGAACAGAGTTATGTTGGGGAAGTGCCGTCAAAGACCACCAGGGGGAGCAACTGGTATTTGAGTTGTTGTTATGGTTAAAATGTTATTTATATATTTAATATTTGTGAATAAAAAGGCTACTCCAAGTCAAGTGTGATCTCGTTAATTATAAGTAAGGTTAAGTGGGGTTTAAGGTTGGAATATGAGAAATGGTGTCAGTCAATTTGAGGGGTGCACATCTCATCTACCCTGGACAAGAGGAATGTCCAGCAAAACAAACAGTTGCCACACAGGGGAATCCACCATCAATGCAAAACTGGCTCTCTTTAGCAGCACCGGCCCTCTTGACCATATAACAGTGTCACTGTATTCACATACAAACACTGTCCCTTGGTTAGCACTGTTTTTGCAGTTTCCTGCTGCTCCACAGAAACTAGCACTGTGCATACATGCACACTTGTGACTGCTCCCTTGCTCCCACATGGACTCCTCAGGAGGGTGGAGCCCAGAACAATGTCCGTGTCTATTAATAGCCCAGCACACACCTGACCAGTCAATGTACAGGTGATTCCCAAAACCTGGACCTAGGATTGGAGATTTCATCTCACCTGGATTACTACAAAATCCCCAGACTCCAGATCCCAAACTGGATATTACCAACCACAGAGGACCCTGAAAAAAAAAGTTTCCTCCAATGCAGGGGCAGATCCAGGGGGGCAACGGGGCAATTGCCGCCCCCCCCGAAAATAAAACAGACTCCAAGGCTTTCTCCCTCTGCCACCTCACCAGATTTGTGTTACGAGGCATCATCTGCAGGGACTTTATTTCTGCTTCCCACGGCTCCCAGGTGGCCTATGATAAATTCCCTGGGCCCCATCAGTTCATTTAGAGGGGCCCAGTAGCGTCACTATGGGGGTGTGGATCGTGGTGACACCGGGACCGCTGCTACACACTGGCAGAGTAGCAGCAGAGGGTGCGAGTGTCGCTTCATTTCCCTGTCAGCCGGAGTGATTCCTAGTCCCGGCTGGTGTGACGTCACGATTCAGAAGCCGGGAGCTCGGGATTGAAGACAAGATGCTGCTGATAGGAGTCAGGACCTGTAGCCAGAGCTCAGTGCACTGCAAGTGAGTGATCACGTAACTCATTAACATAACAATGTCGTATTTAACACCTTGTCTTAGATGTGTGAAGTGGTTAATGCTTTGGGGGAGGCGAGGGGAGGGGGGTTAAATAATTTAAAATGATATTTGTAATATAGCACATGGAGGGGGTTAATGTACTCACCTATGTATTAGTGACCACTGGCAATTAACCCCTTTGTGCTGCATTAATGACAGTGGCACCATCAGTGTTAATTAACCCCTTTTATGCTGCAGCATGAAGGGGTTTATAAACACTGCCACTAGTGCCACTAATGCAGCACAAAGGGGTTAATTCATTGCCACTAGTCAGTAATACATCAGTGAGTACATTAACCCCCTCCATGTGCCATATTACAATTACCAATCATTATCATCATGATAGAGGTGTGTTGAGCCACAGCACCTGTATTGTGTGATTATCATGATAATAATAATGATATAGAATGACAGAAAAAATTATCTTTAGGCTTCATTCACACAGGGCGTGCTGCAGACAAGCGTCTAACATGCAGGGCTGTCTTTTGCTGGTTTGGGGATGCTTAAAGTGTTACATGCATCCCAATGCTGGCATCCCATTTATTTCTACTGAGACACACAGCCGCTTTATCCCAATATGTCATGCGTGCGGGTCCCAGAATGCATGCAGGGTGCGTTCAGGGACCTGCACCAGCATGTCATATTGGGATAAAGCGGCTGTGTGTCTCAGTAAATATAAATAGGATGCCAGCATTGGGATGCATGTAACACTTTAAAACAGTGTCACTGTTTTAAACAAGGTTAGGACTATATGATACGTTAAATACAGTTCTGTAAGCAACACATTATTTTCCGGCAGTGCCCCTCCCGAAACTAGACTCTGGATCGCCCCTGCTCCAATGTAACATTCATCCTGGAGCCCCTCAACCTGCTTAGTTGAGAATCCTGGACAGCATATACCAAGACAGGCAACAGTACTGTCACTATATATATATATATATATATATATATATATATATATGTAGCGGGGTCTTCAAAGTTAGTGGGCTACACCTGGGGGTAGAGAGACCCAGGTGTGTAATTATGTCAGGGATTAGACCCCTTTTTCTTATTCGTGGAGGATTGGGTGGTGTAATATTCTCTTTGACCAGTGGGTGTCAGTGTACCTACTGGCTCGAGGTAGAATCACTACCACAGTGCTACCCTTCTTTCTCCCTTCCTGGAGATGGTACGGCTGGGGCGGGGAACCCGCCGTGGTGTCGATGGGAGGAGATAAAAGGGGGAGACGCCCTCGCCACAAGGTTTTTCTTTTTGGAGGAGATCATCTCTTCACGCACCCAGGCACCTTAGGCCTGGGTGCGGGCGGTTCAAGGTTCCGGCCTAGGCGCCCTAGGCCTGGCCGGAATGAAGATGGAGTCCATCCCGGGCACCTTCAGCCTGGGGTGAGGTACTATTAAGGAGGCCTGGGACCCGGTGATTCCGACTGGGTCCCGCGAGGGTGAAGTTGCTCCAGGGCGCCCCTTGCGAGGGGACCCGCATCTGAGGTGAGGAGGCTGGGGGGGGGTCACCCGTCCGAAGACCCGGTGCAGTGTCAACCCGGTGACGGATGGGCCTTCGGTAACTCCCTTGGAGGACATCTTCCCCTGATAGGGGCTACAGCGCAGCGGAGGAGCTTTCATCAAGACTCCTGCAACCCCTGGTCATAGCACGGGGAGTGTAGGGACTAGGAACCTGTACAGTGCCTCGACCTGCTTCCCCATCGTATCATGCCGTTGCATTTGACTGTATGTGGAGATACGCAATAAACCTGAGTTTGGACTTTGATGGGTGTATGGACTCTGTTGATGGGAACAAAGGGAGATTCTGGCACGGAAGGACTGACCCTCATAACCAGCACACATTTGGCCCGAGGAAAAGATTGGTACTGGCCTTCACCTCACCCACATCCATGGGGAGGACATGGGCCGTAGCGCACCTCACTCTGTCGCTCGACATACCCCTAGCTAAAGAGGTCGGGGTGAGGCCGCTACACGTGGGGGCTCGTCCGGGATTCTCTTCTCTACCGGCGCCATCTAGGCCAGGCAAGCGGTGGGGTGAAGCTCGACCACGACCATAGGATGCCTGTACCAGGCCGACTTTCCTCTTCGGAGGTGGGAGCAGGGAGTCTGTAGTGACCGAAGCAGTGTCCTCGGATTTTTCTCTCTCAGTCTCTGGTTGGGCAGTCACTTCGCCCTGGTCAGCGCACACGGGAAACTCCGCAAAGGCTTTGATCTCTCCCTCCGGAGTGGCGGTTCCTGTGATGCAGTTGAGGCGTAGGGCCCGGGGCCTTTCCGTGTGTGGTTCAACCTCAAAAAGGAACTCCTTGCATGCCTCACATCGCCCGAATGGCTTTAATTGGACCAGCAGTCCCGAGCATCCGGGACAGATCACACCGAGGGCCTCCGTGTCTCTGCATGAATACAGAGCCAACTGTCCTCGGGGCCTGAGCCTTATCCCCGTGTCTGTAATGGGCGCAGCAAATGCAGTCATCTTGAAAGGATAAGGTACCGGCATCCACGGGGAGCCTGAGTTCACTCCGACCACTTGCTGCTCCATCACACGCTGACCTCGCGCCGGAGTCTCCACGTGTATCTCCACACGTGGCCAGACTCCTCCCACGACTTGCACGTTTTCGCGGGTTTCCTTCAGTCTCCTCCCACGAATTGCACAGTCATGGGGTGCCTCGTGGCGCAGTGCAGCAAAAGTCCCCACATGTACTTCGTCACACGGCTGGACTCCTCCCTCTTCCCGCTCTTTCTGCATGGGCCTCTCCCAGTTTTTCAGGGAAATTTCCACGACTTCGAGCACAGGGACGCACTTTGGCCAATCACATGGCCGACCTGCTCGGACCTCCTCCGGGCAGCAAAGTTCAAACACAGCCGTTCCAAACCTCAGGGTCCACACACATTTCATCCTGGACGAGCCCCCACGTGTATCGATACCTCCAACTAAGGAGGCCGCAGAATTAGATTTGGGCCCTGAGTGCAGCTCCGCCAACCCCCGGCAATAGGCTTTACCCCCTTCTGGCACAGCTAGTACTAACAATCAATGATATGTCCTATGCAATAGAATAACTAAGCAAGGACACAGTAATGAATTGTAATAGGTAAAGTGTTTTACTAATTTTTCTCAATATGGATAAAGGGGTAACAGTAATCACAGTTCAAGATAATCACTCCTAAGGGCAGCGTCCTGCCACTCTAACACACTATATAGTAACACACGCTACAAGTGCGCCATACGGGCGACCGTTAACTAAGTGCCCTATGGCGCAGTAATCAAACACGCTAGAATCCCCACCAGGCCTGGTTCTAATATTTAGCTTAGCCCTTCTTTCTTCACCGGCAGGTCTGTAATGGTGGTGCACTTTAAACAGAGTATAACTTTGTAATCCAAGGGGTATAGAACTTGGTTAAATAAAGCCGCAGGCTCAGTTCTGACAAGGCTCTTCAATAGGGGTATGAAAATAACTTGTAGGCCACGGCAGTCTATAGGCCTATATACAGTAACAGTATCATAGCTGGGCTTACGCCCTCTCACCCGTCGGACTACGGATCCAGTCCGGGAAACCTCCACCGGCCGTGTCACACACACTCGATCTCTCCAACGATCGGGCCCCCGATCCGACAAGGCTGTAGCTCACAAAGTCAGATGCCACCCAGGCTCGCAGAGGGGGGGGTGGAAGGCTCTTTGGTGCAGAGCAAGGCCTCAGGCTTCAGGCCTTGCACTCCGACACATCTGCACAGGAGGATCCGTCTGTGAAGTCTCGTGTCCCCAAAGAGGCCGAGCCCGGCCTCGCCTCCTCCTTTTATAACCCCTCCCATGAGTCTCTGCGGTGGAACATCTGAAGAATGGGGTTATGGGTAATGTAGTTTCTTCCCAATATAGGGGAATACCCCGCTACATATATATATATATATATATATATATATATATATATATATATATATATTTATTTACACTGCTCAAAAAAATTAAAGGAACACTTTGAAAACACATCAGATCTCAATGGGGGCAAAATCTCATGCTGGATATCTATACTGATATGGACTGGATAATGTGTTAGGAATGAAAGGATGGCACATCATTTGATGGAAATGAAAATTATCCACCTACAGAGGGCTGAATTCAAAGTGAAAAAATTATGCAGCAAGCTAGTCCATTTTGCTGAAATTTCATTGCAACAACTCAAAATGGTCCTCAGTAGTTTGTATGGCCCCCAAGTGCTTGTATGCATGACTGAAAGCTTTAGGGCATGCTCCTATTGAGATGGCAGATAGTGTCCTTGGGATATTTCCTCCCATATCTGGACCAGAGCATCAATGAGCTCCTGAACAGACTGAGGTGCAACCTGGTGGCACCGGATGGACCGAAACATAATGTTCCAGAGGTGTTCTTTTGGATTTAGGTCAGGTGAGCGTGGGGGCCATTCAATGGTATAAATTTCTTCACCCTCCAGGAACTGGCTGCATACTCTCACCACATGAGGCCAGGCATTGTCGTGCACCAGGAGGAACCCAGGACCCACTGCACCAGCGTAGGGTCTGACAATGGGTCCAAGGATTTCATCCTGATACCTAATGGCAGTCAGGGTGCCATTGTGTAGCCTGTAGAGGTATGTGCGTTCCTCCATGGATATGCCTCCCCAGACCATCACTGACCCACCACCAAACCGGACATGCTGAACGATGTTACAGGCAGCATAAAGTTCTCTGTGGCTTCTCCAGACCCTTTCACGTCTGTCACATATGCTCAGGGTGAACCTGCTCTCATCTGTGAAAAGCATGGGGCACCAGTGGCGGACCTGCCAATTCTGGTGTTCAATGGAAAATGCCAATCGAGCTCCACAGTGTCCGGCAGTGAGCACAGGGCCCACTAGAGGACGTCGGGCCCTCAGGCCACCCCCATGAAGTCTGTTTCTGATTGTTTGGTCAGAGACATTCACACCAGTGGCCTGCTGGAGGTCATTTTGTAGGGCTCTGGCAGTGCTCATCCTGTTCCTCCTTGCACAAAGGAGCAGATACCGGTCCTGTTGATGGGTTAAGGACCTTCTACGGCTCTGTCCAGCTCTCCTAAAGGTAACTGCCTGTCTTCTGGAATCTCATCCATGCTCTTGAGACTGTGCTGGGAGACACAGCAATCCTTCTGGCAATGACACGTATTGATGTGCCATCCTGGAGGAGTTGGACTGCCTGTGCAACCTTTATAGGGTCCAAGTATCGCCTCGTACTACCAGTTGTGACAGCAGGAAGGTAAAGTCACCTGGTTGCATCCAGGGGGGTAGATATATTTTGCCCAGATTCAGGCTTTACGCCGACTTATACAACTAGGTGGAGAGTTGTATAAGCCCAGCTAAGGCTAGTGGGCTCATGGATGACTCATACCTCTAGGGAGAGTGCTGGGCGTCGTGCAGACAGGGAGTTGATGAGACCAGCTGAAGCTTGTCAGCTCATTTAGGCCTCTATAAGAACTCCCAGCTTCATTAGATGTTAGCTCATGCCTGGAACCAGACCTGTGTGGACTGTCTAGGGAGAGTGAACCCCTGTGCGGTGAGACAAAGCCTGTGTGGCTATTTGCTTGGACATTTAAAACCAGGGACTTAGGGACTAGGACAGCCCTAGGCTGATCCCAGTTGTTAGTTAGGAAACCTGTATGTTTAGTCAGAGGTCAACTTGACCAGGATTTATTTTGTTTATGTTTCTTTTGCTTTGCTGTGTTTTGTCACTGTAAATAGAAAATAAACCGCACCTTTTTGATTTTGAAAACCACAACCTCCGTTTGCTGGGCCTGTTTTGTGTGGGGAGCCCATCCCGGGGGTCACACACACCCGCTGCCGAGCTAACCCCCTCACAGTTGGTGGAGAACCAGTGGCAGTTTTTTTTAAGCCAGCATGGAGGAGATACTGAAGCAGCTGGCTCTAGCAAATGCCAATCAACAGCAGACAAATGCAGGTTTGCAAAAGAGCCTTGCAGCTCATCAACAGAGCCTTGCAGCTCAACAACAGAACTTCGCAGCCCAGCAGCAAGCTCATCAACAGAGCCTTGCAGCCCAGCAGCAGACAAACGCAACTTTGCAACAGAGTCTGGAGGCTCAGCAACGAGCCCAGCAGCAATCTGAGGCCCGCTTCATAGACCTGTTGCAGAAGCAAGAGCAGAGACTACAACAACAGATGGAAGCAGTAATGCAGCAACGTCCGCAGACCAGTGAGGAAAGCCGTCCCACTAATACCGCGTCCTTTGGGGTGAGTCGTTTATTGACAAAAATGACTGGAGAGGATGATCCAGAGGTATTTTTGACCACATTTGAAAGGACCGCTGAAAGAGAAAAGTGGCCTGAGGAGCAGTGGGCTGGACTGGTGGCTCCTCTGTTAACTGGTGAATCGCAGAAAGCTTACTATGACCTAGAGCCTAACCAAGCAAAAGACTATGTGATGCTAAAAGCTGAAATATTGGCAAGGCTGGGTGTCACCCAGGCTGTCCGGGCTCAGCGTGTGCATAACTGGACTTTCCAGCTTGGAAAACCCCCCAGGTCTCAAATGTATGATCTCATTCACCTGAGCAGAAAGTGGCTACAGCCAGAGACTTTGTCCGCACCAAAGATTGTGGAACGTGTTGTAATGGATCGGTTTTTGAGAGCTCTTCCTACTGCCATCCAAAAGTGGGTAAGCCATGGAGACCCAGAGACGGCCGATGGTCTTGTGGATCGTGTGGAGAAATACTTGGCTACAGAGAACCTGACGGCCTCTTCCAGAGACACTCGGACTTTCCACCCTAAGACCAGACCATCCCCAGGGGCGGATAAGAGGATTCCAAGGGGTGAGGGTGGAGAGAGTGAGAGGGTGGGAGCTCTACCCCAAGTTTGGCGAGAACAGCCTGGGAAATCAGCGGCTCAAGAGGCGGCAAGAAGGATCGTTTGCTACCGCTGCCGGCAAGCGGGACATATTGCAGCCAATTGCCCGGTTGTGGAGGAACCCATGCAGTGTGACTTTCTGACGGGCAGACGTCAGTCGCTGTGTGCGACAGTCGCATGCACTGCCATTCGAGGAACTGAGAAACATTTATGCAAAATGTGTGTTAATGGTAGAAATGTTGTGGTATTGCTGGATTCAGGTAGCCTTGTGACCCTGATAAAGGCTGAGTTAGTTAAAACAGAGGTCTCTGGGAATAGCAAGGTAGCTGTTATTTGTGTGCATGGGGACACCCGAGAGTATCCAGTGACTACAGTGTGTTTCGAGACCCCCAAAGGTACCCTCTCTCATCCAGTGGGCTTAGTATCTCAGTTACCGCATGACGCCATTGTGGGAAGGGATTTTCCGAAGTTCTGGGAACTGTGGGATGATCCTGAGCCCCTCACTGGTGCCCCTATGTACCAGGAATGTGATAGCCAAAACTCCCCTGAGAGTGGTGAGGACTCTCCGGAATTTCCCTTATCAGTATTGGCAGGGGAGACTCAAGAAACTGGAGAGGAGCCCACCTCCTCAGACGAAAACCTACCGTCTGTGGAGTTTTCTGATCTTGAGGTTCACAGGGAAAACTTTGCCACAGAACAGTTGAAAGACCCCGCCCTAATAAAGGCACGGGAAAACGTAGTGAAAATAGATGGCGAGTTAGTGAACCCAGATAATACCTGCACTTACCCATACTTCAGCGTAAAGAAGGACCTACTGTATCGGGTGGCAAAAAGGGCAGAAGAAACCGTTGAGCAGCTTGTGGTGCCCAAACCTTACAGGAAGTTGGTGTTGGAGTTGGCCCATGGGCACATTCTTGGAGGTCATCTGGGGACAGAGAAAACCCAAGAGAGGGTATTACAGAGATTCTATTGGCCGGGGGTGATGAAGGACGTAGAAAATTATTGTTCCTCCTGCCCTGTGTGTCAGAGGTCGGCCCCGATGCCACATTTCCGTAGCCCGCTGGTCCCTCTACCCATCATTGAGGTCCCGTTTGAGAGGATCGCCATGGATTTGGTAGGTCCTATAATCAAGTCCGCTAGGGGGCACCAGTACATATTAGTTATAATGGACTATGCCACCCGTTATCCAGAAGCGATCCCTCTCCGAAAAACCTCGGCCAAAACCATAGCCAAAGAGCTATCTCTTGTGTTTAGCCGGGTGGGTATTTGTAAAGAACTGCTTACGGACCAAGGTACACCCTTTATGTCCCGGGTTATGAAGGAGCTGTGTAAATTATTCAAAGTGACGCAATTACGTACATCTGTGTATCACCCCCAAACCGATGGGCTGGTTGAAAGATTCAACAAAACCCTAAAACAAATGTTGAAGAAAGTGGTGGATAGAGATGGAAAGGATTGGGACTGTCTACTTCCTTATCTGATGTTTGCTATTAGGGAGGTGCCCCAATCCTCTACGGGATTCTCCCCCTTTGAGTTACTGTATGGGAGACACCCAAGAGGGCTGTTGGATATTGCCAAGGAAACTTGGGAAAGTGAGAGTTCTCCCCACAGGAGTGTGATTGAGCATGTCGCCCTGATGCAAGACCGAATTGCACAGGTAATGCCCATCGTGAAGGAACATTTGGCCCAAGCGCAGTTAGCACAGCAGAGAGTGTACAACCGTGGAGCCAAGACCCGTACCTTTTCCCCGGGGGATAGGATACTGGTACTTGTCCCTACGGTTGAAAGTAAATTCCTTGCCAAATGGCAAGGCCCCTACGAGATAATGGAAAAAGTGAGCGAAGTGAATTACAAGGTCAGACAACCAGGAAGGCGAAAGCCCGAACAGATCTATCACGTTAATCTGTTGAAAGCCTGGAGGGATAGAGAGTCCCTAGTCGCAGACACTTGGTCACCAGCTCAAACTGGTTGCGTGATTCCTGAGGTTGGAATAGCAGCCACCTTGTCACAGCCCCAACAACAGGAGGTTAAGGAGTTTGTGCTTCGCAACAAGGAGGTATTCTCTGAGCTGCCGGGACAAACATCTGGGGTAGAGCATGACATCATTACCCCGCCCGGTGAAAGGGTGAAGTTAAAACCCTATCGGATCCCAGAGGCCCGACGGGAGGCAATACGGGAGGAAGTACAGAAAATGCTGAACTTAGGGGTGATAGAGAAGTCCCAAAGTGATTGGTCTAGTCCCATCGTGTTGGTGCCTAAACCGGATGGGAGCTGGCGATTTTGTAACGATTTTCGTCAGTTGAACAAAGTTACAAAATTTGACACCTACCCCATGCCACGTATAGATGAGTTGATCGACCGGCTGGGAACAGCCCGATACATGACGACTCTTGACCTCACAAAAGGGTATTGGCAAATCCCCCTGGCCAAGTCGGCCAAAGAGAAAACCGCATTTGTAACCCCAGACGGGGCGTTCCAATATAAAAGAATGCCGTTCGGGTTACAGAATGCGCCAGCCACATTCCAGCGGAAAATGGACCAGATGCTGAGGCCCCATCGGAAGTATGCTGCGGCTTACCTGGATGACGTAATTGTCCATAGCACAGATTGGGCCTCACATCTGCCAAAAGTGCAAGCAGTCCTGGACTCTGTTCGGGAAGCGGGGTTTACGGCTAACCCCAAGAAGTGTACCATTGGGCAGGAGGAGGCCAAATATCTTGGGTACACCATTGGGAGGGGAGTAATAAAACCCCAACTCAACAAAGTCGAGGCCATCCAGAGTTGGCCACGTCCCAACAGCAAGAAGCAGGTACGAGCCTTTCTGGGAATCGCTGGGTATTATCGGCGATTCATTCCCCACTTTGCTTCTAAGGCTGTGCCCCTAACCAACCTGACGAAGGGGAAAGGGTCGGTCATGATTAAATGGACCCCCGAGGCTGAGGCAGCATTCCAATTCTTGAAACAAGCCTTATGTAGCCAGCCAGTGTTGTACTCACCCGACTTCTCTAAAGACTTTGTCGTACAAAGTGATGCGTCAGATGTGGGGTTAGGAGCAGTATTGTCCCAGGTCTGGAACGG
Source organism: Rana muscosa (assembly GCA_029206835.1). Lineage (NCBI taxonomy): Eukaryota > Metazoa > Chordata > Amphibia > Anura > Ranidae > Rana > Rana muscosa. The sequence continues at coordinate 354,475,542 of CM055118.1, forward strand.
GGAAGAGCACCCAGTCATTTACCTCAGCAGGAAGTTGAAGTCCCATGAGGTAAATTACGCCACCGTTGAAAAGGAGTGTTTAGCGGTGAAGTGGGCTCTAGATTCCCTTCGGTACTACCTGCTAGGTAGGCACTTTGACATGGTTACGGATCACGCTCCGTTAAAGTGGATGGCTCAAAACAAGGAAACAAATAGAAGAGTGAATAGGTGGTTCCTGGCCCTCCAGGAATTCAACTTCACAGTAAAGCATCGCCCTGGCGTTCAAATGGGGAATGTGGATGCTTTGTCTCGAGTACATGAATGCCTGATTGCTGGTGTTCCAACCCCGAGGTTAAAACAAGAGGGGGGGGTATGTGACAGCAGGAAGGTAAAGTCACCTGGTTGCATCCAGGGGGGTAGATATATTTCGCCCAGATTCAGGCTTTACGCCGACTTATACAACTAGGTGGAGAGTTGTATAAGCCCAGCTAAGGCTAGTGGGCTCATGGATGACTCATACCTCTAGGGAGAGTGCTGGGCGTCGTGCAGACAGGGAGTTGATGAGACCAGCTGAAGCTTGTCAGCTCATTTAGGCCTCTATAAGAACTCCCAGCTTCATTAGATGTTAGCTCATGCCTGGAACCAGACCTGTGTGGACTGTCTAGGGAGAGTGAACCCCTGTGCGGTGAGACAAAGCCTGTGTGGCTATTTGCTTGGACATTTAAAACCAGGGACTTAGGGACTAGGACAGCCCTAGGCTGATCCCAGTTGTTAGTTAGGAAACCTGTATGTTTAGTCAGAGGTCAACTTGACCAGGATTTATTTTGTTTATGTTTCTTTTGCTTTGCTGTGTTTTGTCACTGTAAATAGAAAATAAACCGCACCTTTTTGATTTTGAAAACCACAACCTCCGTTTGCTGGGCCTGTTTTGTGTGGGGAGCCCATCCCGGGGGTCACACACACCCGCTGCCAAGCTAACCCCCTCACACAGTAATGACACTGACCCTAGCCAAATGCAAAACTAGTGAAAAACAGTCAGAAAAGATGAGTAGGGAAAAAAAATGTCAGACACCTCCACCTGTAAAACCATTCCTGTTTTGGAGGTCGTCTCATTTTTGCCCATCTAGTGCACCTGTTGTTAATTTAAATTAACAGCAAAGCAGCTGAAACTGATTAACAACCCCCTCTGTATACACCCCTCCCCCTCTGCTACTTAACTGACCAGATCAATATCCCAGGAGTTCCCAGGAGTTCTGATTCAAAAGTGTTCCTTTAACTGTTTTGAGCAGCGTGTATATATATATATATATATATATATATATATATTATACAAAGTGTGTGTGCAGAGCCAGTAGCTGGGCTACCCAGTAAAAAGGAAAAAGACTCAAACCTGACACTGAAGTGGTGTTTGGCAAAGCTGGCACTAAGGTGCTAGACATGGGGATCATTTTGAGACATCTGTTTCTTACGCTCCATTGGAGGAGGAGGAAAAGGGCGCATTAGGAGCACTATAAGAAAAAGTGCCAAATACAACTGGCTGCTGAAAGCCCAGGAGAAGAAATATTATGCTAGCAAAGCAGAAAAGTTGCAGACCTCCCTGGTCTCTGCTTCTTTCAGCTCTACCACCACATCAATACCTGTTTTCTCAGATTTCTTGTTGTGCAGTGCAAAGAGACAGTTCGTTTCCATATTCTACAGGGAGGCATTTCAAAATCATGTTCAAGCTGACAAATTGTTACAAGACAACATGAATTAATATCTCGTACAATTGCATATGTGCTGATTGTGCAAATTCTTAAAGTGATTGTAAAGTCTCTTTTTTTTTCTATAAAAATAACAAACATGTTATACTTATCTCCTATGTGCAGTGGGCAGCCCAGATCCTGCTCTTCTCAGGTCCCTCTTCGGTGCTCCTGGCTCCTCCCTCCTGTCGAGTGCCCCCACAGCAAGCAGCTTGCTACGGGGACACCCAAGCGGAGCCGCAGCTCTGTGTGTCTATTCAGACACAGAGCCCTGGTTTGGCCCCGCCCGCTCTCTCTCCTAATTTGCTAACTGACTTTGATTGACAGCAGCGGGAGCCAATGGCTCTGCTGCTGTGTCTCAGCCAATCAGGAGGGAGAGTCACGGACAGCCGAGGCCCTTGTGGATATCGCTGGATAGAGATGGGGCTCAGGTAAGTATTAAGCTGGGGCGGCTGCTGCACATAGAAGGCTTTTTATCTTAATGCATAGAATGCATTAGGATAAAAAAAAACTTCTGCCTTTACAAACCCTTTAAGTAATTGAGATAATGTGTAAAATTTTAATGTTTGGGAGGTCCTACATGGCAACTGTCCAAGATTGGAGCTTAAAGATCTCCCCTTGTGAACAAGTGATCAGATCCTGTGAAAAGCTGGGCACACATTAAAGCAGATCTCCACCCTAAAGTGGAACTTCCACTCATCGGAACCCTCCCCCCCTCCGGTGTCATATTTGGCACCTTTCAGGGGGGAGGAGGGTGCACCCACTTCCGGGACTCCTCACTGCGGGTATTCTGCGGATAGTACGTCACTCCCTGCAGAATACCCGTTGTGTTCTGGGAGACACTCGGCTTCCAGAACACAACAGGGACCAGTGAGAATGGCGCAGCGCGACTCGCGCATGCGCCGTAGGGAACCGGGCAGTGAAGGCTTCAGTGCCTGGTTCCCTCACTGAGGATGGCGGTGGGGCAGCAGAGTGACGAGCGATTGCTCGTCTTCTGCTGCCGACATCGCTGGACTCCAGGACAGGTAAGTGTCCTAATATTAAAAGTCAGCAGCTGCAGTATTTGTAGCTCCTGGCTTTTAATAAAAAAAAAATTCAGGGGAGCTCCGCTTTAATATCCCTGTTTTCCCATCTTTGCTTTTTCTTTGTAACTCTTCTCTTCCAAATAAACTTTGATAATCTTTCACCATGAACAAAGGTTGTTGTTTTTCTTATCAATACTAATTAGACATATGCCGCGTACACATGGACGTTTTTCTCGTCAAGAAAAACAATTTTTTTTCCTTTCGACGAGAAAAACGATCGTCTGTGGGCTTTATGTCGTTTTTCTCGACGAGAAAAACGGCATTAAAAACTACGAGAAAAATTAGAACATGTTCTAATTTTTCTCGTCGTTTTTGTCCGACATTTTTTCCGCTGCAGTTTTCCCATAGGGAAACACTGCTGCGGAGCCCACAGATGGTCGTTTTTCTCGACAAGAGAAAAAACGACGTGAAAAACGACCGTGTGTGGGGAACAAGCCGTTCCCTCGTTTTTAATGACATTATTCACGGCGTTTTTTTAACCGCCGTGAATAATGATCGTGTGTACGCGGCAATAGAGATAACATATTCACTTGACAATTCTAGTAGCACCTGGGTTAAGGTTGAAACTATTCCCTCAAGACAATTCCTCAAGGAAATATCCCCATAAATAAAAAAAGAGGACCTGGAAAAGTCAGCACAAGCCATAGACCTGACATCAGACAGTTGACATCCCATCACAACTCCGCAGCTCAGGGCAACACAACGTAAGCTTCATTTTATTGTTGTTCCTCTTCCATTTTTAAAGATATGCATGACCAATAAATCCTTCAGGTTCTTTAACAACACTGTACTTCCATGGGCTAGTATGTTTTCTAAGTAGATAACTTTTAGTCCAGTTCAAAGTCTACCAAGATATCATCTGCATGGCGTGTGTATGGTCTGTCTGTTTGCTAGAGTTATGGTAAAGGCTTCTCACCAAGTGGGCACCAGAATGTGGTGGGAATGCTAGATTGATAGCCTCTCTGGAGCAGTTCACACAAGATTTATTCTAGTCTAGGGAGCCTTAAGTACAGCTTTAGGTACAGCAAATATTTGCAAGACTTTGAGTAGTTTTTTCTTTTCAATTGTTTTTTATTGAAGTTTAGACAATAAAAGTTTACAACAGTAGCACTGCAATGAACAACGAACAATAGGTTACATAGGTTATCGGCAGATTGTACCCCTATGGGCACCACTTGCTGAAAGAGCATCCTTTGAGTAGTTTTTTTTCAAAGCCCTTTTTGCACCATTCAGTTTCAGGTTTGGAGTGTTTGATAAAGGTTTTGTTGAGAGTGCTGACAGTTTTAAAGTGTTTGAAGACTGAACTTCACTTATTGCCCTTGCCCACTTTTTTCTGTGGTATACCAAAAATATCCCACCGTGTTATGCAGATAAGGATAGGGAAAGGTGTTCTGTAGTCCTAACATACTTTCTATCTCAAGGGTTAGTTGTTACTCCTTCTATTTATTCCCCTCTGAACTTACATCCACATGCTTTGGGTTGTGCTCCTAATGTATTCCATACACCCATTGCAACACACAACTAGGCTATCATGTCCTCTTTGCTCTACTCTTTCAGGTAACTGCTTACATTTTCCCTGCAACACAAACCCACTCTGCCTGTCTGCAATCCATATCTGCCTGCTTTAACCATCGGTAACCACTGACTAAACTCTTCTCTGCGTGACTGATATTAAATACTGCCTTCCTAAGACTTTGAAACTGCTGTTTATACATGTCTGTTGAGGTTATACTTACTTTTATTATGGTGCTTTGGCCAAGATCAAACACATATCCTTATCTTGCTGTCTCTCTCTTGCTTAGTAATTTGTTTAGGGTAGAACCCCCCCCCCCCCGCTTTCTCCATGTGCCTTTTTATTAGCTCTAAATTGAATAATTGTTAACCTCCCCCAACCCAGTATAAATTCAGTTTAACTCTCGGGACAGGCTGGCAATTCATAGGCAGGGCCAGCTTTAAGGCAGGGAAAAAGTGGCAGCTCCCCTGGGCCCTGTCATTGTTGTGGGGCCCAAAGCAGCTGCATCATACTTGCCAACTATCCCAGTTTAAATTTCCTTGTCCCTTGAAGTTTTAGTCCTTTGCTGTGTCCTGATATCTCAGGGTGAAGTTCTGCTACTAATGCTGCCCAGCTCTGCCCTATTGTTGTGTACAGATGACTCACCTGCAGACCCTGTGTTTACATGTAAATAAACGTCATTCATATGTAAATAATGGGAGCATCCATATGTAAATAAAGGCAGCATTCATATGTATATCATGCCTCTCTGCAGTGAAGAGATGATGTGCTGTAACCTCTAGCAACTAATCAGTGAGCAGTATTACTGTACAGTAATCTCTAGCAACCAATCAGCAAGAAGAAATCATGTGCTGTAACCTCTAGCAACTAATCAGTGAGCCGTAATGTGTGCTGTAACCTCTAGCAACCAGTCAGTAAGTGGTAATGCTATGCTGTAACCTCTGGCAACCAATAGCAATCACTGCCTGATCTGATACAGTAAACTGATTTTAAGTCTAGCTGATATTTATTGTATGTCTCAGAGCAGGTGGAGAGCAAAATTGCAAGAGCCAAGAAATTTTTTGCCCAGGGTCCAATCAACATTAAAGACGGCCCTGTTCATAGGTAAAGTGGCACAGCGACATTAAGTGCTTGGCACTTTCAAAACGGCACTTTAAATAAGGCACTACTATAAAGGCAAGTACAAACATTAGTTATCCACACCAAACTCTGTGAATTACCCTTTCATCTTTTCTTTCCCTCTGCCTTATTTTCCCCTCTGTCTACCCTCCAACATACTAATCTTCTTCTTCTTTGCAGTAACGCCCTCTCTCCTCAAACTCTCATTTCTTTACCCCCCTTCTTTACCCCCCAACCTGTACATATCCCCCTCACTTTTGCCCTCTCAATATTACTGCACTTATAACCTCCTGCTCTTTCTGAGCCCACACACTACCACCACTTCCATTTCACTGCAGCACCTGCCCTCGTATAGATCCCACTGCCGCCTTACTGCCCTCCCCATCCTACTACTCCTAATGTCTGGGGATATTGCCCCAAACCCTGGCCCTCCTCCAGCTGACTCTTACCCCCAGAACTGGCAGTCGACCTTCTCTAAAAGTAGTCATAACTCCCACTCTCTTATCTCTATTCTCCTGATTCCAAGAGCCCCCCCCCCATTATGGGTGCCCTCTGGAATGCCCGTTCTGTCTATAATAAACTTGCCTCTGTAAATGACCTTTTCCTCCCCAACTTCCTCAATTTCCTTGCTGTTATCGAAACCTGTCTCCAGGAATCTGACGCTGCCTCTTCAGCTGCCCTCTCCCATGGTGGCCTCCTCTGGAGTCACTCACCCAGATCCAGCGGATGAAAAGGAGGCACAGTTTGACTTCTCCTCTTCCCAAAAAGCACCTTCCAGGTTCTACCAACACCCCCCTCTCTTTCCCTCTGTTCTTTTGAAGTGCGCTGCATTCGTCTTTTTTCTCCAGTTTGGTTGCAATAATGTACTGACCCCCCAGCCCTGTGTCACATTTTCTTGATGACTTCTCTGCATGGCTATCCTTCTTCCTCTTCTCTGAAGTACCTGCCATCATCCTTGGAGACTTTAACATTCTAATCAATGCTAACACCTCAGCCAAATCTCAACTACTCAATTTAACCTCCTCTTTCAACCCAACACAATGGACACAAACCACCACTCACTCCAATGGCATCACTCTTGTATTCTACCACCTCTGCACTCCCTGCAACTTCTTTAACACCTCCTTTCCTCTCTCCGAACACAACTTCATCAGTTTCACACTCTCCCTGTCTCCTACCTTCCATGCCGCCAACCTGCAAACAGTCACCCGCAGGAACCTTCGCCACCTCAACCCTTCCCTTTTTCATTCTGCTATTGATTGCCTTTATGATAAAATCACACCCCTGTCCTGCCCAGACCTGGCCACTTTTGTCTACAACATATTGTCATCCTCCCTGGACATACTTGCCCCCATCTCTACACGCAGAACAAGGCCTCGCCTGCTACAACCCTGGCAAACAGATGAAACCAGAAGAAAAATATAAAAAAAATAAACCAGAAGTTTCAAGAAATACAGCTGTGCTCTTGAGCGAGTGTGACATAAAACTAAATTGCTACAAGACTTCACCCTCTACAAATCTGACCTTCACAAATACAACTCCTGCCTCCACTCCGCTAAAGAAATCTAATACACTGCTCTCATCAAATCCCTCTCATCCAAGTCTCATCAACTCTTTTCTACCCTTAATCGACACAATTCTTCATGAGATATCCAGCATCCAGCTTGTTCCACCAATCAACACACCAAGTCCAATACCACACTCAACACTTTCCTCCAATCCTGTTAGCTCTGAGGAAGTTGCTAAACTCCTTTCCACAGCCCACCCCACCACCTGTCCCCTGGAACCTGTCCCCTCGTAACTACCGCGACCGCCTTCCTGCTCTATCATAAACTCTCTAACCCACATCTTCAACCTCTCCCTCTCTTCCGGCACCTTTCCCTCTCCACTCAAACATGCACTGTTTTTTTTTGTTTTTTTTAATTATTCTTTATTTATATTCAAAGGAGGTACAGGTATTACATTACATTACAAATCAACCATTATGTGCATACATAGTTCATTTCTCATCACTCTCAATATTAATAGAGTATTTACATTTCCCTCCTTATGTATTTCCGTGTATGCAAATTAAACTTTATAAATTCATATATCATAACTTCTGATTCCTCTCTATTTTTTAATGGAGGAAATTGAAGGGTATAGAGCAATAGCAAATTTAAATATCAATTACGCGAAATTGGAGGCGATGGGGGTGGCTCTTCCCCCCAGCGGTACAACAAACCATACAACCTAATTTCAACTTTAAATGGGTAGGGACAGCACTAAAAGATAGATATTTCAACTGCCTTCTTTCGCCAGGTAGACACGCTCTTTACTAAATTCATATGGGCAAATAAGCGACCAAGGATCAGTAGAAGCCATATGATCATACCCAAACGGTAAGGCAGTTTAGCAGTCCCAGATGTATCTAAATATCACCAAGTAGTGCACGTAGGCAGGGTTATAGACTGGTGCAGACATACAGAACTTAAATTGTGGACAGAACTGGAACAAGAGTTTAGCCAGATACCCTTGCGTAGAGCGCCTTGGTGCTATGCAATATTACCGGACTCCCTTAAAAAACATCCTTTTATAGGTCCAACACTGCGTATAGGCTTTAAAACCTGTCAGAACCCCAAACACTCGTCAATGCAATCCCCATTGTTTCCCATATTGGGCAACCCAAGTTTTGAGCCAGGGATGGAGGTAGGCCTGTATCAGGGACTTCGGGAGAGGGGCTACACTCAGGCATCACATTTTTTGTATTCGGACTCCTGGCCCACAGTTGCCTCAATGACGCATTTGGGGGGCCGATTTGAAATAAATCACTGGCAGGCATTACAACTCCGCCATTTTTTTTAATCCCTAGGACCAGCGATAAATTATAGACATGAATTGACAAAGTTTGAACTATACTGTGAAGAGAAGGAGCCCCTCACCCGAACGATACCTAAGATATACACAATGTTAATTGCTCCCCCAGATAATTATGAGATGCCAGGAATTGGAAAATGGGCAGGAGACCTTAATAAGACCTTAACGCCAGCGCAATGTCAGAGGATAATATATCTTTCACTGAACTCATCAATTTGCACTTGAACCCAGGAATCAAACTACAAGCTACTGACCAGGTGGTATTACACCCCGTCAAGGCTATGTAGATTCTTCCCTGAATCTTCGGACCATTGCTGACAATGTTATAAGGGGCGGGGAACCTTGCTTCATATATTCTGGACATGTCCTCTGGTCAGACAATACTGGCTAGAGGTACAAAGTATTTCCCAAATACTTACAACTTATCCAGTACCGAACGATCCCGCTTTCTTCCTGTTGCACCTTTCACAAATACCAGTACAGATATATAAAAACTCAGTCCTATGTCATCTAGTCAATGAAGCCAAGGCGTGTATTGCTCGATGTTGGAAAAACCCTAAGCCACCATCGATTGCAGAGTGGCTTAATAGGGTTAGAAATGTGGGGGCCATAGAGGACTCTCGGCCCAGGTTAGAAAAGAGCAATACACTAAAACTTGGACAATATGGAATTTATTTGTATATTCAGAAGAAGGGAAGAGATTGCTGGGGAATACAGTAGGGGAGTCCGCCCTGTCTTAGAAATATCATGGAGGTCCCCGTTCCTCCACTGGAAAAGGGGAGGAGAGGGGGAGAGGAGAGGGAGGGGGTTGGGGAGGGTGGGGGATTTTCTCTTTTTTTTGTTTTGTTTTGTTTGGATTTACTTTCTTAGGGCTGGGGAAATTTTGTGAAATATAAAATTAAAGGGAGGAATAAGTAATACCTTTTTGTGTGAGGTACGAAGATAAGGACAAACATGCACTGGTTATCCCCATACTTAAAAAACCCTCACTGGACCCCACCTGTTGGACCACTTTCAGACCCATTTCCCTGCTCCCGTTTGCATCCAAGCTTCTTGAACGCCTTGTCCACAACCATATGAGTTGCTACCTCACTGACAACAACCTTCTCGATCCCCTGGAGTCCATCTTCCACCCACAACATTCCACTGAAACTGTCCTACTAAAAATCACCAATGACCTTCTAACTGCTAAAACCAATGGCCAGCACTCCATACTCATACTCTTAGACCTTTCTGCTGCCTTTGACACAGTTGACCACCCACTTCTCCTCAATAAACTCCACTCGCCTAGGTGACTCTGCTCTTTTCTGGTTCTCCTTCTACCTATCTGAGCGCACTTTCAGTGTCATATACAACAACATCTCCTCCGCTCCTCTTCCTCTTTCTGTTGGGGTACCCCAGAGCTCTGTCCTTGGGCCCCTCCTATTCTATTTCCATACCTCTTCCCTGTTCCCTGGGCCCTGGGCTTTAAATACCACCTCTATGCTGACAACACCTAGATCTACCTCCCATCTCCTCAACTCAGCACCTCAATCTCCTCACGCATAACAAACTTACTGAGCGATATATCAGTATGGATGTCACACCACTTCCTCAAGCTCAATCTTCCTAAAACTGAGCTTGGTCCTTCCACACATGCCAGGGTGCTGGGTGTAATCTTAGACTCTGACCTCTCCTTCAGCCCCCACATCCAATCACTGGCTAAATCTAGCTGCCTTAACCACCGCAACATCTCCAGAATTCCTAACTAACGACACCACAAAACTACTTATTCATTCCTTGGTTATTTCCCGCCTTGACTACTGCAACTCCCTCCTCACTGTCCTACCTTTACACAGGCTATGCCTTTTCAGTCTATCATAAATGCTGCTGCCAGACTAATAACCCTTACTAACCGATCCATGACTGCTGCCTCTCTCTGACAATCTCTCTGCTGGCTTACCCTATCTAAATACTAACCTCAACATACAAGGCCATCCACAACATCACCCCCAGCTACATCACCAATCTCATCCGCAGATATCGCCCAAATCGTCCTCTCCGGTCCTCCCAGGACCTCCTGCTCTCTAGTTCCCTTGTTACCTCCCCCAATGCTCACCTACAAGACTTTTCCAGAGCCTCTCCCATCCTCTGGAACTCCCTGCCCCAGTATGACCGGTCAGCTCCTACCTTGTACACCTTTAGGCGATCCTTGGAAACTCACTTATTCAGGAAAGCCTACCCCACCTCCACCTAAGAACTGTACTTGAGTCACCTCCAGTCAAACAAGAGGGTAACATGCCTATCATGTTATTTGATCTAGAAGCAGAGAGATGTCAGCTCTTTGCAATTAGATACCAACAAAGGGAGTCAGAAAATATTTACTTTAATTTATTTTATGTAAAACTACAATTCTGGTTTATTTACAGACACTGCATTAATTAAATATTCTTAACTTACTTGCAGGAGGAAGATTATTTTTGTATACCTGCGTTGGCTATTGAAGACATGTGTGAAGGCAACCAAACTGAAGTAACTGAGTTTTTGCTTCTTGGATTTCAAGGCCTCTATAAATTTAAAATGATTTTCTTTATTTTGTTCCTTTTGTCATATACTGTATGATGATTTTGAGTGGGAACCTTCTCAGTACTGTTTTAATATCAACTAAGGACCATCTGAAAATCCCAATGTTCTATTTCCTCAAACACTTGGCAATAGCTGACCTAATAATAACCACCACTATATCCCCAATGCTGTTAGATATTACATTAAAGAATGAAATTACAATATCCATCAGTGTTTGCATTCTCCAGATGTATTGCTTCGCTATTTTTGGATTTGTACAATGTTTTCTTATTGTATTTATATCTTATGATCGATATGTAGCTATATGTAACCCAATGCATTATAATTCTATCATGAAGCCCCATATTTGTCTTAATATGGTTGTCGGGTCTTATTTGCTGGTCTTCTTTTTGTCAAGCGAAATGATTTTGGTGTGTCAACTACATTTCTGTGGTGCTAATAAAATTGACCACTTCTTTTGCGATTCAGGCCCATTGATAGAGCTGTCTACATCGGACACCACTATTTTACTATTAGTTGATCTTTCTGTGTCAATTTTAGGTCTTTTTGCTCCTTTTTCCTTCATTATAGTTACATATGTCTTAATTGTCATCACTATAGTAAAAATTTCTTCAGCCAGTGGAAGATGGAAAGCCTTTTCCACATGTAGCTCGCACCTGGCCACTGTATGCTCATATTATGGAACTTTGATGACTGTGTACGTGGCACCACAAGATTCAAACTCATCTAATGCAAACAAATTTAGATCCTTTCTGTACATTGTGGTGACTCCAATGGTAAATCCAATCATCTATAGTCTGAGGAACCATGAAATTAGAAAAACTCTTCAAAGAATGTTTAGAAATATTAAAATGCTATAGGTACACTGAAACTGTATTTCAATAGTTCTTGTTCATAAAATGCCAAATTGTATGTTCCATATAAATCTGTTGTTGGATGTTTTTTTTTTTTTTTTCTATTTTACTTATTCAGGCTTGCAACAGAGGTAAAAATAAGTATTTAATTGAACTGAACTGAAAAATAGTAGCTTTTAGATCTAACACACTGACCACTAATAAATAAGAAGTTATAGCTGTTAACAGAAGATCATTAGTTACATTTTGTATAACATTATCCTACCACAGCCCATCACGTGTGTCAGTTAAACATTTTCGCAAGACTTTGGTGAAATAACAATGATCAATTCTTTTTTTTTTCGTTTCCATGAGAATGTTGTTTTTGAAAAATAAAGCAAGGGGGTGTTTATACATGGTCCCAAAGGCCTGGGAATGTATATACTGTAAGTGTTGTAACAACAGTCAATGGTAATATCCATTTGTAAGGACAAAGTACATCAACATGAAGGCAAATAGAAACCATCGGATTGGAAAGACTTCAAAAAGAAGATGGGTGTTGCATCTTTATGGCCAGGGAACCCTAGGCCATCAGGGAGGACGAAACCAAGACAAAACCTTATAAATGTTAGTTGAGCTAGAGTCTTGAGACAGGAGGGAAGGGGCTGATAAAAGCCTAAAGGCTAGTGAAGGAATGATGTACAAATGGAAAGAACAAGGATATGTGACTTTATTTATGGATAGAAGGACCTGAAAGACTGACAGTCCTGCTGGCAGCCTTGGTTGGGACTAGTGGGTTGACTAGAGGGAGAAGGGTAGGGATGGGGGTAGAGAAAAGGGGGGAAAGGGAAGGAAAAATAAGGGGGGGAGGGAGGGTGAGAGAATAAAAGGGGAGAGATAGAGAAAGAATAGAGGGAGGAGCCTGGTCAAGAGGAGGGGGGATATGCCTCCCACCCACCCTCAACCAACCACCCACCCGCGGGTATCTGGAAACCTCCATGATGTGTGTTAATGTGAAAATAGAACGGACCAAAATCTACCCAGGTTAGCTGGAATTGGTACTCATGATACGCATGTATTCTGGTGGAGTTTGGAAATTAACCAGCAGGACCAGCATGATGTGTATTTAGAGAGAGTATTGTGCGAGATGGTAATGAGCTCCTCCATTTCAGCGATTTTATTGATTTTCTGGAACCATTATTGTATTTATGGGGCTCATGCTGTGCCCCAGAGAACAGGAAAGCAAAGCTTGGCAGCACTTAGCATGTGCATGTGTCTAGGACTAGGCAGGGTGATATGGTATAGGAGGAGTTGGGCGGCGGAGGAAAAATCCAAAGCAAGGGTAGAGACTCGAGAAATCATGCTATGAAGCTTAGACCAAAACTTTTGTGAACCACATCTCCAGCAAAGGTTTGACACTGATGGCGAGTATTTGTGGATGGTTGTCAGGACTCTGCACCAGCGTGGTAGAACATTATAACCATTTTCTTGTACTGTCACGTTTACCTTTGTGGATGTTTTCAAATATGTGCACCCATTGCTCTTCTGTAAGGTCGAGTAGGAGCTCGGTCTCCCAGAATTGGCAGATCCTATCATGTTTCATAGAGTGCTTGGCAAAAAAGAGTGAGAATATACAGTCATGCTCAAAAGTTTGCATACCCCGGCAGAAATTGTGTAATTTCCACATTAATTTTAAAAATATGACTGATCATGCCAAAAAACTGTCTTTTATTTAGGGATAGTGATCACATGAAGTCATTTATTACCACATCATCTTTGGATCCCTTTTAAATCATAATGGTAACAGAAATCACCCAAATGGCCCTGATACAAATTAGTGACTGCTTCATAGCTTAGAAAAAAAAGAAACAATTATTGACTCTCACTATGACTACTACAATGGCAAAAAAAAATACAACATTTGCACATTTAAAGGTAGCTCCTTATGTGTACAGCAAGCATGTAAAGATGAAAGAATAAGTAAAGTTTGGAATTTTTGCTTTGCTGAAATTTATACAAAATCTAAGATGCTTCCTACAATTTGGGCAGCATGCGTTGGAGTCAATCAGTAAGGCTAAATTATCATGGGCTTTGGTGGTTCTGTGAGCTTGAAATGGCTCCTCAGCACTAACTGACATTTTAAGAAAGTTGTACTTATTGTGGCACATTGGGGTTTCTTAGCTCAATGGCAGTGCCAACACAGTGAGTTTATTCCACTCCATATATAGTTTTCAGGGCTTTCCTGACCTTTTTTATTTAAAGGAACATCAAAAGTGCATACAGGTATGTATTCCCACACATGGGGTTCTCACTATTCCTGCACAACATAACATTTAGCCTCCTGCCTCTTTTGTGGCAGCTTTACTGGTCCAAGTACCTCTTCAGGTTCCTTCCTGAACTTTAGTACCTTTGTTTGGTCCGCCTGACCAAGAAACACGTCCCACTGTTTCTGCACAGATGCTGCACTTCAGCTCTGCATCTTCCTTACAGTTACCCACCCTCTCTGTCCCTCGTGGACTCTCTCTCAGACTTGGGCATCTGACTTGGGGCACCTCTGACCCTTAGGTGAGACTCTGTCTCTCGGCTTCCTTGGCCTGTCCCGTCCTGGACAGCCTGGTGCAAGCATGCACCCTCAACTTCCTTACAGGCACTTACTCCTTCAGGAGGGTGGGGTTCTGAGTCCTATCTCGGGCTCTACTATGAAGCCAGCACATACCTGAGCAAATAATGTGCTTGCTTCCTCCAAAATCTGTCTTGAACTGCCTTATCACACAGTCCCACGGGCTCGGAGTGCCACATTATGAACGTACTAAATCATATATTAATTTTTTTTTTTTAAAGTATAAAAAGGAAAAAGACAATACTCACTTTTACCCAGGTAAAGTACAACATACTACAACATTTGCACATTTAAATGTGTACAGCAAGCATGTAATGAAGAAGGGATGAGTCAAGTTTAGAATAGTTGTATTGCTGATGTTAATGCGAAAATCTTACATTTTGCCTAAATATTAGTGTAGAGGATATTTGAATTATGTGAGGACTCTGGTGGTGTGAGGTTCCTTGGGGTCCCTGGGTGGCGCTGTTGCCTTGGGCCGGAGCTGAACTTACACCGCAAACTGTGCCTTTTTGTTCTCCCTGGAGCTGGTACAGCGGGGCGGGGAACCCGCTGTGATGCAAAGGGAGAGGTCATAAAAGGGGCGGAGGCCCTGACCTTGGGGAGAGAGTCGGAGGACGTGGCCACGCCCAGGCACCTTCAGCTTGGGGTGCTGGCGTTCCGGTGTTCCAGGCCTAGGCGCCCTTGGCCTAGCTGGAGCGGAGATGGAGTCCATCTCAGGCACCTTTAGCCTGGGGTTGATGTACTATGGCGGATGCCTGGGGCTCAGTACCTTCGACTGAGTTCTGCGAGGGTGGAGGAATCCGAGGGGGCCCTAACGCCTTGGGTGCCCGTGTCTGAGTTCGTGAGGACTGGTGTGCAGTAACTTCTCTGAAGAGTCCGGCGCAGCATCGCTGGTGACGGAGAGGCCTCCACTTCTCCCTTGGATGAATTTCTTCCTCTGACAGGGGCAAAGTGAGCGAAGGTAATTCACGTTCTATATTACCTAGTCAGTGGCAGTGACTATTCACCACTGGTGACAGCACAGTGGGCAGCAGCAGGAAGGGAAAGGATTGTGCCTCGATCTGTCCCCCATTTTCCAAAGGAGAAAGATAGTTTTATTCTTCTTGCCAAGCATTAAAACAGAGTTGTACCTATTCACTGTGTGGAACTTGGGTTACTAAGCAAAGGAGTCAGGGATGAAGGACTGGACTTGACTCTAGGGCATCTACACAAAAGCCCAATCTTCTGGCCTTCACCTCTTAGCTACGGGAGGACATGGGCCGTGGTATGTCTCATATCTCTCCCCCAGGTACCCCTAGACAACAGCCATATAACCGATAAAGCAAGGGAGAGGGGTGAGGCCGCTACAGGTGGGGGCATCGTATCCGGGATATGTGTATGGTGTCTGAAATTGAACTTTGCTGCCCGAAGGAGTTCCGAGTAGGTCGGCCATATTGGCCAACGCGCCACGAGGCAACCCACAACTGCGTAGTTCGTGGGCGGGGCAAGGGAAAAGCCCACGAAAAGGTGCAGAAGGTGGGAGGAGTCCGGCCACGTGGACATACGCACATGGAGATTCCGGCGCGGGTGGGTCAGTGCGCAATGGAGCAGCAAAGAGAGAGGATGGCTTCAAGTGCTCCGTGGATTTCCGTTCCTTCTTTCACGGATATGTCTTCTCTGGCTGCTCCAATTATGGATACGGGGATAAGACTAAGGCCCCGGGGGCGATTGGCTCTCTTTACCTGTAGAGACATGGAAGCCCTCGGTGTGATCTGTCCCGGCTGTTCGGGACTGGTGGTCCAGCTGAAGCCGTTTGGGCGCTGTGAGGTCTGCAAAGAATTCCTCTTCGAGGTGGAACCATCCACAGAAAAGCCTTGGGCTTTCCACCTCAACTACCTCACAGGGACTGCCACTCCGGAGGGAGAGATCGATGCTGGTGCGTTCCCCTTGCGCACTGATCCGGGCGAAGTGACTGCCCAAACAGAGGTGAAAAGAGAAAAATCTGAGGATGCTGCCTCGGTCACCAGCAGCTCCCTGCTCCGACCGCCGAAGAGAAAAGTCGGCCTAACGATGGCCTTGTGTGGTAATGGAAGAGCTTCGCTCCACTGCTTGCCTGGCCTGGATGGCTCCGGTAGGAAAAGTCCTGGACATCCCTGTTCTTCTAAAGGCCCAGGTGAGCCAGGGGTTGGGACTGTCTGTGTGGTAGAAAGTGGCGGTAGTCCACAGTCGGTACCTTCGACTGAGTTCCGCGAGGGTGGAGGAATCCGAGGGGGCCCTAACGCCTTGGGTGCCCGTGTCTGAGTTTGTGAGGACTGGTGCGCAGTAACTCCTCCGAAGAGTCTGGCGCAGCATCGCTGGTGATGGAGAGGCCTCCACTTCTCCCTTGGACGGATTTCTTCCTCTGACAGGGGCAAAGTGAGCGAAGGTAATTCACGTTCTATATTACCTAGTCAGTGGCAGTGACTATTCACCACTGGTGACAGCACAGTGGGCAGCAGCAAGAAGGGAAAGGATTGTGCCTCGATCTGTCCCCCATTTTCCAAAGGAGAAAGATTGTTTTATTGCTTGGCAAGAAGAATAAAACTGAGTTGCACCTATTCACTGTGTGGAACTTCGGTTACTAAGCAAAGGAGTCAGGGACGAAGGACTGGACCTGACTCTAGGGCATCTACACAAAAGCCCAGTCTTCTGGCCTTCACCTCTTAGCTACGGGAGGACATGGGCCGTGGTGTGTCTCATATCTCTCCCCCAGGTACCCCTAGACAACAGCCATATAACCGATAAAGCAAGGGAGAGGGGTAAGGCCGCTACATTAGGCAGCATGCATTGGAGTAAATGCTAAATTGTGGTGGGATTTGATCATTCTTAAAGGGTGCAGTGAGCTTTAACCACTTCAGCCCCGGACCATTTTGGCTGGTTAAAGACCAGGACCCTTTTTGCGATTCGGCACTGCATCGATTTAACTGACAATTGCGCGGTCATGCGACGTGGCTCCCAAACAAAATTGACATCCTTTTTTTCCCACAAATAGAGATTTCTTTTGGTAGTATTTGATCACCTCTGCGGTTTTTATTTTTTGCGCTATAAACAAAAATAGAGCGACAATTTTGAAAAAAATGACATATTTTTTACTTTTTGCTATAATAAATATCCCCCAAAAATATATTAAAAAAAAAAATTTCCTCAGTTTAGGCCGATACGTATTCTTCTACATATTTTTGGTAAAAAAATCGCAATAAGCGTTTATTGATTGGTTTGCGCAAAAGTTATAGTATCTACAAAATAGGTGGTAGTTTTATGGCATTTTGAATAATATTTTTTTTTTATTTACTAGTAATGGCGGCGATCAGCAATTTTTATCATGACTGCGACATTATGGTGGACACATCGGACACTTTTGACACATTTTTGGGACCATTGTAATTTTTACAGCGAACAGTGCTGTAAAAATTCACTGATTACTGTGAAAATGACACTGGCAGTGAAGGGTTTAACCTCTAGGTGGCGCTGTAGGGGTTAAGTGTGACCTTATAAGTGATTCTAACTGAAGGGGGGCATGGCTTGGCGTGTGACGTTACTGATCGTTGTTCCCTATGACAGGGAACAGACGATCAGTGACACTGCCACTAGGAAGAATGGGGAAAGGTTTGTTTACACTTACCTCTCCCCGTTCTTCAGCTCTGTGACCCGATCAAGGGACATCGGCGGCGATCGGGTCCAGCGGGCGCGGTCACGGAGCTTCGGACCGGGTCGCGAGCGTGCCGCCGGCGGCGTGCGTGCGACCCACGGACAGGTCCTTAAAGGGGACGTACCTGTACGCCCTTGTGCCTGTCTGTGCCATTCTGTCGACGTACATCGTCGTGCGGCGGTCCTTAAGTAGTTAAGTGGCTCCTAAGAGTTATGAAAGCTAATTCTTGAGGTGGTTAATTAGTGTGCTTACAACAAAAAACAATTGCTGCACCCATAGAGCTCTTACTAAAAATTTGAGCGCAAATAAAAAGTATCAAGGACCATGCTCAATTGGTTTTGAAAGCTAATTGTAAAATAAATTATATTTTAACCTTGTAAGAACCCCATTGCAAACCTTAACAATAACTATTTGTTTATGAACAAAGTCATGTGACTATCATGGAAATCATGGGACTTTATTTAGGAAACAATGTCCTGCAGCAATAGGGCCTCACTCAATAGTTCTTCAGCGGAGGTCAAAAGGATGTGCTCATGGTGAATCAAGCTCAGCAAATTCATCCACTCATCCATATAGATGGGATATATATAGGAATGGCCAAGTTTGCCTGGGATCGATATATAGGAATTCACCAAATCCTGCATGAAGTCCTGTTTTTTATAGATCTGTACAACTAAAATCATTATAGGGATCCAAATCAGTCCACAATGACTGATTTAGCTAGGCTCTTCAATTGCCAACTCCTTAGAAACTTTTTTGTATTGTTTGAAAAAAAAATAACTGTAAGAAGAAAGTGCACCTAAACCACATGTTCACTTACATTCACTGACCCAAAACTCATATCATAAATCCAACTTGCTGCAGTGAAGCCTCTCTCTAAATTCTAAAGTGAAAGTTCACCCTAGAATCGGTCTCTGACCCTTAATGTACTCTGGTAAATGCATAGCACCATGTTTGATTTCTGTCTGCACATCAATTAACGAAGAAGGAAGCTGCTGGCAGTGGCCATTTAGCAGCTCAATGTGGTAGGTTCACTGGGCTCAGGGCCGTTGCTACCACTAGGCAAACTAGGCAGCCGCCTAGGGTGCACTGCTGGCTAGGGGCGCCCGGCCGCAGGTTTCCATCTGCGTCTGCATGCTCTGCAGGCTGCAGCATGTAACTAACTCAGTCTCAGGCAGATGCTCCGTCCGACCGGTAAGTGTAATTAGAGGTGCAGCACACCACTGGAGCCAGCGCCAGAGGAAGCAGAGCCGATGCTTCCTGTATAACACTGCCTCCTCTCACATGAGCAGGGAAAAGGGGATGGACAAACATAAAATGACGGCGCAAGGAGATACAGAGATACCAAATATAAAAGGTGGAAGATAGTGCAGTAGTATAGTCTGCAGGGGATATCTACCTAAACCCGCTCTGACATCACTTCCTGTCGCCGTAGCTGTTTGCGCTTCGGCTTGACCCGCACGCTGCGGCGCAGTGATTTCCTGACTGCCGGATACCCAGACCTGCTCCCTCCGGTTTAACAATACCAGGATTCACTACCAGAGCTACACCGCGCTACGGGACCTCCGGAGACCGAGGAGATATCCCCTGCAGACTATCATCACCACTTTCATACGATGTTTTAACCACTATCCTGTGAGTAGCCATTTGGCTGATTTTTATGTACCATTAAAGCCGAGTTTTACATACTGCACTTAGTAGGTGCATTTTTTTTTCTTGTTCAAAAGGGGATGGAGTCAGGGGTGGAGCCAATGGGGGGGCGCAAAATGAGGTTTCGCCTAGGGTGTCAAAAATCCTTGCACCAGCCCTGTCTGGGCTGGAGCCTTTAGGTAGATATACTTTGCCATATTTGACAAAAACATGTTATTAGTATCCCAATGGGGCATCTAAGTAATAAGTGGCTGCTTGTGTTTAACTACTTGCCTACCCCCCCCCCCCACACACACATATACGTTGGCAGAATGGCACAGGCAGGCAAATGGGCGTGCAGGTACGTCCCTTTAAAGTTGCCGTTTTGCGGGCGCGCGTGCTGCCGACGCCGTGCGTGCGTGCCTGCGGGTTCCACAAACTCAATGTAAACAAGACATTTCTCTGTTCTGCTTAGTGACATGACAGGGATCTACTGCTCCCTGTCATTGGGAGAAGTGATGGCTGTCATGTCAGTGGTAGCCAATCCCCCCACAGTTAGAATCACTCCCTAGGACACGCTTAACCTCTTGATCGCCCACTAGTGTTCCCCTAGTAACCACTTCCCTGCCAGTGACATTTACACAGTAATCAGTGGCTATTTATAGCAATTATCGCTGTATAGATGACAATGGTCCCAAAATAGTGTCAAAAGTGTCCAATGTGTCCGCCATAATGTCACAGTCCCGATAAAAGTCGCAGATCGCTGCCATTACTAGTAAAAAAAAATATTAATAATAAAAATGCCATAAATCCATTCCCTATTTTGTAGACACTTTAACTTTTACGCAAACCAATCAATATACGCTTATTGCATTTTTTTTTTTACCAATAATATGTAGAAGAATACATATCGGCCTAAACTGAGGAAAAATTTTGTTTTTTTATATATTTTTGGGGGATATTTATTATACCAAAAGTAAAAAATATTGTTTTTTTTTTCAAAATTGTTACATAGTTACATACATAGTTAGTCAGGTTGAAAAAAGACAAAGTCCATCCAGTTCAACCATAAAAAAAAAAAAAAAATATCATACAATCCCATATACCCAATTCTATGCCCACAGTTGATCCAGAGGAAGGCAAAAAACCCCAGAAGAGCATGATCCAATTTGCTACAGCAGGGGAAAAAATTCCTGATCCCCCGAGAGGCAATCGGATTTATCCCGGATCAACTTTACCTATAAATGTTAGTACTCAGTTATATTATGTACTTTTAGGAAAGTATCCAGGCCCTTCTTAAAGCAATCTACTGAGCTGGCCAGAACCACCTCTGCAGGGAGTCTGTTCCACATTTTCACAGCTCTTACTGTGAAGAAACCTTTCCGTATTTGGAGATGAAATCTTTTTTCCTCTAGACGTAAAGAGTGCCCCCTTGTTGCTCTTTTTTTGTTTACAGCACAAAAACTAAAAACCACAGAGGTGATCAAATACCACCAAAAGAAAGCTCTTATTATGGGAAAAAAAGGACGTCAATTTTGTTTGGGAGCCACGTCGCACGACTGCGCAATTGTCAGTTAAAGCGACGCAGTGCCGAATCGCAAGAAATGCTCTGGTCAGGAAGGGGGTAAATTCTTCCGGAGCTGAAGTGGTTAACAAGGAGCTGGAACAGTGTCCTCAGACTATAGAAATTATAATTAAGTAAAAAAATTAGATGCGCTAATGTTAGGAATTAGGATTTAGTTCAAATGTGTAATAGGTGCTACAGCCAATGCGTTTCGGAGACAACACATCATTCCCTTCTTCAGAGCTTAAAATATGCAGAATCCACTGGTAAGGACTCCAACAATTATTTGAGCGTTCTATTGTGAGCACCCTGCAATGTTCAGCTTCTGATGGATGGACCTTGCCAAGTGCTCGCAATACAATGGTCAAATAATTATCTTGGGTCTTTACATGGTGTTGCTTAGCCTCCGCCCATCCATGCTATTTATATCCTGTGGTTACAAAGCCTGACTAGGAAACGCTTCCTGTGAAAACTGCTGCTGTCAAGTATGTATATAGCATCAAAAATACAATTACAATCCATCAATGGCCCAAAAACAGTTTCAACCACTTGACCACCAGAAAACGTTTACTCCCTTCATGTCCAGGGCAATTTTTGCTATTCAGCACTGCACTATATTTTACTGGCAATTGCTCAGTCATGCAAAACTATATGCAAACGGAATTTATTTTTCACACAAATAAAGCTTTCTTTTGGTGATATTTGATCACCATTGGGTTGTTTTATTTTTTATTACATGAATGAAAAAAGATAGAAAATTTACAAAAATATTATTTTCTACTTTCTGTCATAAAACATATCCAGTAAAACAAAATGTAAAAAATCTAAGTTTCTTCATAAATAGAGGCCAAAATGTATTCTGCTATGTGTTTTTGGTAAAAAAACAAGACAAAACAAAAACAAAAACAAAATCCCCAAAAAGTATATATTAACTGGTTTGTATGAAAAGTATAGCTCCTACAAACTATGGTATATAGGGATTAGCCGAACACCCCCCCGGTTCGGTACGCACCAGAACCTGCGAACGAACCGAAAGTTTGCGCAAACTTAAGAACCCTATTAAATAAAATGGACTCGAACGTTCAATTTAAAAGGGCTAATTATAACAGCTAATATGCAAGTTATTGTCCTAAAAAGGGTTTGGGGACCCGGGTCTTGCCCCAGGGGACATTTATCAATGCATTTTTTCGGGAGAAGTGATTTTAATGATGCTTGAAGTGAAAAAAAAGTGAAATATTCCTTTAAATATCGTACCTGGGGGGTGTATAAAGTATGCCTGTGAAGTCTCACGTGTTTCCCGTGTTTAGAACTGTCCCTGCACAAAATGACATTTCTAAAGGAAAAAAAAGTAATTTAAAACTGCTTGCGGCTTTAATGTAATGTCTGGTCCCGGCAATATGGATGAAAATCATTGAGAAAAATGGCATGGGTAGAACCAGAACCAAAAATGTTCTTTCAAGCTATCAGCATGATCATTGTGGAGGAAGAGGATAGTCACTCAGCATAACAGGATAGTCACTCAGCATCAGCATAGGCAGTCTTGAAGGGATCTGACATTTCCAAAAAAAATATTCGGTTACATCAGCATCAGGTGCTTGGTAGCTGGTGGTGATCCAAGACTGATTCATTTTTATGAAGGTCAGTCGATCGACCAAGTCGGTGGACAGGCGCACCCTGTGATCGGTTACAAAGCCTCCAGCAGCACTGAATGTGCGTTCCGAAAGAACGCTGGATGCAGGACAGGCCAGTAGCTTAATTGCATACTGTGCAAGCTCTGGCCAGTGATCCATCCTCAAGACCCAGTAACCCAAAGGATTTTCGGTGGGAAAGGTGTCCAAGTCTGATCTTGCCCCTAGGTATTCCTGCACCATGTAAACCAGACGCTGGCGATGGTTGCTGGAACCGATCATACCTTGGGGCTGCGTACTAAGAAATTGTCTGAACGCATCGGTCAGACGGCCACCTTATCCACCACTCCTTCTTTGACTGACCGAAGCCTCAGCAACACGTTGTCCAGGACCAGGAATTTGTAACCTCCCAGTCTCTGGGAACGCGTTGCACAGACATTTCTGCAAGGCCTCCCAAAGATGCTTCATCCTCTGCTCCCTCTGCGACGGCAAGATAAGGTCCGCAACCTTACCCTTGTAACGTGGATCAAGGAGGGTTGCCAGCCAGTAATGATCCCTCTCCTTGATCGCACGAATACGAAGATCCTTCCGCAGGCTTTGTAGGATCAGGGAGGCCATGCAGCGTAGGTTTGCTGAGGCATTCGGTGCAGAGTCCTCTGGGTCACTGAGGACGACATGATCTGCAGCCTTCTCCTACCAGCCACGTACAAGTCCGTGGGTGTCTTGGCACTGTAATTGATCCCTTGAAGACTGCTGCTGATGCTGAGACCTAGGCTTCACCTTCATGCTGACACAATAATCCTCCTCCTCCTCCTCCTCCTCCTCTTCCTGTGTGAAAGGCGGGCCAGCAGGAACACTGTCTGGATAAAGGGGGCCTTGAGAGGTAAGGAAGTCCTCCTCTTCTTCCCTCTGTTCTGCCTCAAGTGCCCTGTCCATTATTCCACGCAGCGTGTGCTCCAACAGGTGGACAAGAGGGACAGTGTCACTGATGCATGCCCTGTCACTGCTCACCATCCTCGTGGCCTCCTCAAATGGTGCCAGGACAGTGTATGCATCCCTGATCATGGCCCACTGGCGTGGGGAATAAATCCAAGCTTCCCTGACCCTGTCCTGGTGCCATATTGCAACAGATACTCATTGATGGCCCTCTGCTGCATGTGCAGCCGCTGCAGCATGGCCAACGTAGAGTTCTTGGGCAGGTTGTAATCCTTTTGCAGCTCAGCCAGCCGAGCACTGGCATTATATGACTGGCGGAAATGCCCACAGAGTTTCCTGGCCTGCTTCAGGACCTCCTGTAAGCCCGAGTACCTGCTCAAGAACCGCTGCACCACCAAGTTAAGGACGTAATCCAAACAGGGCACATGGGTCAGTTGTTCCCTGTCGGAGGGCTGAGAGGAGGTTAATGCCATTGTCGGAAGCCACCTTTCCTGGCTTAAGCTGGCGTGGCGTCAACCACCTCTGAGCCTGCCCCTGCAGAGCTGACAGAATCTCTGCCCCAGTGTGGCTCCTGTCCCCCAAGCACACCAACTCAAGCACCGCATGGCATCTATTTGCCTGCGTACTTGCGTAGCACCTTGAACGCCTATGGAGCACCGCTGGTTCTGAGGACAAAGCACAGGTAGAGGCCATGAAGGAAGAAGAAGCGGAGGGGGTGGAGGAGAGAGGTGTGTCAGAATAACCAGTAGTAACATTTTGGAGGCGTGGTGGCGGAACAACCTCCAACACTACTGCACCTTGTCCTGTATCCTTCCCAGCTGCCAGCAGAGTCAGACAATGTGCCGTGAAAGATAGGTAACGTCCCTGTCCATGCCTGCTGGACCATGAGTCAGTGGTAATATGCACCTTACCGCTGACCGCCCTGTCCAGCGAGGCCAAGACATTGCCTTCCACATGCCGGTAGAGAGCCGGAATCGCCTTCCAGGAAAAAAAGTGGCGTTTGGGAACCTGCCACTGAGGAACCGCACATTCCACAAACTCACGGAAGGGGGCAGAGTCTACCAACTGAAAAGGCAGCAGTTGAAGTGCTAGCAATTTATCCAAGCTAGCATTCAACCGCTGGGCATGTGGATGGCTGGGAGGGAACTTCTTTTGGCAGTGCAGCAGCTGGGGCAGGGAAATTTGCCTGGTACAATCGGATGTCGGTGTACTGATAGCAGATTGCCCGCAAGTACTTGGCTGTGACACACCTAATTCTACACCTTCATTCCTCTCAGTGCAGGTTTCAGAGAGGACTGAAGGTATAGTGGGGTTGGAGATCCCAGCTGATGACGAGCAAGGAGAGGTCCGCTTTGTTCTTTGGTGTGGGTCTTTTAGGTAAGCTTGCCAACGGACTGCATGGCAGGTTGACATATGTCTGGTCAAGCATGTGGTGCCCAAGCGGGTGATGTTTTGGCCACGCGATATACACTTGAGACATATGTTGCAAACAGCAGCTGTGCGATCTGATGCACTCGACTCAAAAAAGGCCCACACCAAAGAACTTTTGGAATAACGCACAGAGACAGCAGCATCCTGCACATGCAGAGCTCTGCGGTGTGATGCAGTTGGTGTGCTGCCCTTAAGCTGGCCCCTGGAGGGCATCCTGCCTCATTGGAGATATGCCTCCTCCTCCTTCTCCTCTCTCCTATCAGGCACCCACGTGGAGTCAGTGACCTCATAATTACCTCCCTCCTCATCACTGGAGCAAATCTGGCAGTATGCTGCAGCTGGGGGAACATGACTGCCAGATAGCTGTCCTTGTTGGGCACCCCCTCTCTCTGGGCTCACATTACTACCCCCTCTCTCTGGGCTCACTTTACTGCCTTCCTCCTGCTGGGTTCCATCATCGGAGCCTTCAAAACGCTGGGCATCCTCCTAGAGCATGTACCCAACACTGTGCTCAAACAGTTTGGGGGACTCCTCAGGAGGACATGGTGGGGCTAGGGAAGGAGTGACTGATGCCATTGCGCTGAGGGAAGAGGCTGCTTTGGCAGCTGCTTTGCCAGACAAAGTACCATGAGCCTGGGTGATAGAGGAGGAGGAACACGGCTTGGTCATCCACTCTACCAAGTCTTGGGCATGTTGCAGCTCAACATGTCCAGCTGCCGAAAAGAAAAACAAGCGTGTCCCACGGCCACGTGCTGATGAGGATGCACCGTGTCCACGACCAGCACTGTTGCCTCTAGACACAGAGCCTGCTTGCCCTCTTTTATTGCCTTGTGACTGTCTGCCTCTCCTTGTTTGCCTTCCAGACATACTAATGGCCTGCAGTGAGATGTAGCTGCACAAAGGTGGGATGCATATATATATAGCTGTACTGATTATAATGCAGATATCAGAATCAACTGCCTGCTGTGGTATTAGTATGTGAAAAGCAGCAATTGTTTTCAGTTAGTTTTAGGTGAAAACTGTGCAGAGGACACTGAAAATACTTGCAGCTCTCTGCCTGTGGTTTTATTATGAGAACACCACTATTAGTCACTAACTGTATTCAGGTAAGCTTTAGGTGAACGCTATGCAAAGCACACAGTACACTAAGTGAAATACTGACTGCAGCTAGCACAATCACCTGCCTTCCTGTCACAGTATATAGAGTAACAGGAACGGATCTAGCTAAACTGAATACAGTGTATAAATATATATACAACACCTAGGATGCATATATATCCTCTACACACTGTAACTGCAGCTAACTGACTCGCCTGCCTGCTCTATCTAACTCAATATAAATGACACTGTCTCGCTCTCTCTGTAATCTCTGTCTTTTAACAACTCCAACACACTACACAAGGCCGCCAAGCCGGTGGCCTTATATAGTGCGGGGCGTGTACTAAACCCCCTGAGCCATAATTGGCCTCAAAGCCACCCTGGCTTTGGCCAATTACGGCTCTTCGTTTTTTCTGCACTGTGATTGGCCAAGCATGCGGGTCATAGTGCATGCTTGGCCAATCATCAGCCAGCAATGCACTGCAATGCCGCAGTGAATTATGGGCCGTGACGCACCACTCAAATTTGGCGCGAACGGCCCATAATGTTCGATCTTCGTTGAACGATCAAACAGCCGATGTTTGAGTCGAACATGGGTTTGACTCGAACACGAAGCTCATCCCTAGTGATCAGCGACTTATAGTGGGACTGTGGTAGTATGACGGGAAATCTGGTGCTAACTGACACTGTCCGGGAGGGACACTAACACTAACATCAATAGTGACACTAATATGGTTATCAGATACTGTAAACTGTACTAATAACACTGGCTGGGAAGGGGTTAACATCTAGAGGCAATCAAGGGGTTAACTGTGTGCCTAACAGGTGTAATGTGTGCTGCTTTTTCTCACAGATCTGGCTGTTTTGTCTCCCTGCTTTTCAGGGAGAAGAAACAGCTAGATCACTGTTCTGTGTACATAGAGGTCTGTGTGTTTGTAAAAACTGAAATAATTGGCTGAAACCTGCTGACAAACTCATTCTGTGTCCAGCCAAAGCACCGGTCAGCAGGGGGCGTGAGCATGCGCACACTAAACCCAGAGGAAAGGCAGTAACGTACCTGTACATGGCAGTGTTCGCACCCACCGCCCTCTCGCAGTACATTTACTGTTAGCGGATTGGCAAATGGGTAAATAATCATCTCACCTTGCCACCTCTTGATGGTTGAAGCATCTTTTTACTTTCCTGGTCAAGAGACAATGTGAACTTTCCTTGTAGTCTCTGTCTTAATTCATATCTATGCATGGGCGGGTGTGTGTGCGCACATTTTATGTGCACTCTCGTGCAGGGCAGCCTATTAATTTCAGTGGGCTGCCTTACCCCCAAGAACCACAGGGAAAGAAGTCCCACCTTTCTATAAAATTGTGCCACGTCAAACCGCATGTAGCCGAAGAAAGGAATCACGTTATTGCCGATATATGGGATGACATTAAGAATTATCTGGGACGTCTTTTATAACTGGGACTTCCTTTGTGCCTGGGACCTCTTTCATACCTGGGACTTCCTTTGTGCCTGGGACCTCTTTTATACCTGGGACTTCCTTTGTGCCTGGGACTTCCTTTGTACCTGAGACTTCCCTTGTAACTGGGACCTCTTTTGTACCTGGGACTTCTTTTGTACCTGGGACTTCTTTTATACCTGGGACTTCCTTTGTACCTGAGACTTCCCTTGTAACTGGGACCTCTTTTGTACCTGGGACTTCTTTTGTACCTGGGACTTCGTTTATACCTGGGACTGCCTTTGTACCTGAGACTTCCCTTGTAACTGGGACCTCTTTTGTACCTGGGACTTCTTTTACACCTGGGACTTCCTTTGTACCTGAGACTTCCCTTGTAACAGGGACCTCTTTTGTACCTGGGACTTCTTTTGTACCTGGGACTTCCTTTGTACCTGAGACTTCCTTTGTACCTGAGACTTCCCTTGCAACTGGGACCTCTTTTGTACCTGGGACTTCTTTTGTACCTGAGACTTCCTTTGTACCTGGAACTTCTTTTATAACTGGGACTTCCTTTGTGCCTGGGACCTCTTTTGCACCTGGGACTTCCTTTGTTGTCACCCCATTAAAGGAAGTCCCAGGGACTGAGAGAATCTCTAGGTAATTTTATATAAGGAAAGGACAAAATTACATTTAAAATTAAGAATTATTGGCACCCCACATGTTTGCTAAAGAGCGTCATTGTTCTGTGCATGTTGGGAAAGTGGCTGATTGTATTCATTCCCGACACACATAGAGGTTTACCAAACCTGACTTACATCACCCTTCTCCCATGAGAACCCTTCTCCTCTACACATGTGATGGTGGATTTGCCAGGAAGGGTTGGGAAAAAATCCCCTTATCCTCATTCAGAAGTAGAATGGATTCACCCATGGACTCTGGGGATACAACACCCCGGGTGGAGGCAAATGTGCCTGAGGAGAGGAATGATCCCATGCCTGCACTGTCCGCACCTGTGTCGCCAGCGCCTGCTGTTGTGGTGGAACGTGTGCCATTGCGGGCCCCTTTGCTGAAGCTTAAGGCAGTGAAAGTGCCTAGGTCTCCGGATGCAATTGTCTTTCCGGGTGCAGAAGACCGTGCTACCCTACCTCCGATTTAGAGGTTGCAGCGGCTTTTCAACCAGAGAGTGGCTGTCGAGTACGGATGGGAGTACCCCTATGTTCCGAGGGACTTGCTATTTGAAGTCGAGGCCTACAGAGAGAGGTGTAGTTTGTTTGAAACTACCTGAAGCTGCCCAATGCCCGCAGATATTTTATGTGCTCTGCTGCTGTTACTGACAGGTTCAAGGGGTGCAAACAGGACTGGAACCTTGGCCGGCACATACACGGGGATCGGGTGGTCGTTTGTTGTAAGGAGCGAGAGGATTCTGTGTACTCTGTTGAGACTTTTGATAAGAACTGGAAGCTCCTTGTTTTGCCAGACCCTCGCTTCTATCTGTAAGAGACTGGACTCTGTGTTTTCTTTTTTTTTCTTTGTCCTGGAGTGTACCCTCTGGGAGCTCAATGACTTTGCCCTTACTGAATTGGGGTAATCCGCTGAGATGAGAGAGTCAGGGGAGCTGTTGCCATTTCTCTCCGCTCACAGCATCACAAAGACACAGACTTTGGGTTAGATGCAGTCAGGGTCATCGTGAGATCGACGTGTTCAAGTTGGAGAATGTCTTTTCAATGTTTTAAATAAGGTGTCATGACGGTAGCACTTCCACCAGGTGGCGGTGTTCTGCAGGATTCTTAGTGCGCTCTATTGAGAAATGTCTATTTTACACTAGGCCTAGTGTATTTAAAACTTAGTGAAGGAAGTTGTTTTTCCCTCGGGAAGGATAACTCCCTTTGTGTGTATAAAGTAGTGGTATTTTTTTTTTCATGTTTTTCTCTCCCTCTGCAGGTGAACTACGAGCAACCGCCGGAGAATGGGTGGAATTAGTTAGCCTAGGAAGGGTGGGAAATGTGAATAATAATGTTTAATATGCTATGTGACATTGAGTATGGGATGTCCATATTGTACTTGTTGTTCTTCCTTCATTTCTTTCTTTCATATCCCTTCCCCATTGCATAAGTTCCGGCACAAACACTTTGCAAATTTGTACATAGTTGGAATAAATCTGCGCTGACTCAGGCTTGAGGAGCGTGAGTTTACTCTAGACCCTGGGGACAGTGTCTATTTTTCTGGGGGGTGTATGTAGCGGGGTCCCCAAATTTAACCCTGCTATACCTAAATTTAGGGGAAGGTTTGAGCTGTAGTTGGGCTCAGATCACCTTAATTGTTAGGGCATTCTGTTTTTATACCGCAGGTAGTATACTGGTGTGTGGTTCCCTGTGGCCTGTAGGTGGTGCTGCCATAATGGGCCAGGGTTGAACCGCTGTTATAGTGCTGTGCCTTGGATGTCCTCTCTCGGCGGTTGTGTGGTGGGAGTGGTCGGCCTGCTGTGCAAGACGGGAGAGGGTATAAAAGGGGCAGATGCTGCTTGCGAAGGAGGGAGGTTCGGGGGTTCGGTCTTGGTTCCAGAGTTGGAGTCCTGGTACGTGGTACCTGGCCCTCCTGGCCAGGGGCCTGCGTACGCACCAGTCCCAGGCACCTTTAGCCCTGGGGCTGCAACAACAACCTTAGGCCCAGCACCTTTAGCTGGGGCCCGTGTTCTGGAAGGAGAAATTCCAGGGTGCCTCTGGCACGAGGATCAGTTCTGAGATGAGGAGGCCAGGGGAGGACCCTTCTGAAGGACCGGTGAAAAGTTCACGGAGAAAGAAAGGCCTGGTAACTCTCTGGAGGGATTAGATCCATCCAACACTAGAGGATTGGGATTAACGGTTCTGTGGCAGAGAATCTCCTAGTCGCATCTAAAGAAAAGGGAAAGCAAAAGAAATGTCGGAGCATCACTTCGGCTGCTAGGATCCGCTTTCATAGGGAGCTATCCGGGTGAGCTAAGCCTACTTGAGGAACGAGTAGTGAATATATAATTTGTCTTGTGCCTGGACTCATATCCAAACTCTTATGCCGCGTATACACGACCGTTTTTAATGTCATTGAAAAAAACAAAGTTTTTCTCGACGTGATTCTTCTCAAGCCTACCTTGCCTACACACTATCATGAAAAAAAATGCTTGAGCAAAGCGCGAAATGTACAACGGCACTATAAAGGGGAAGTTCCATTCGGATGGCGCCACCCTTTGGGCTGCTTTTGCTGATCCTTGTGTTAATAAAGTTTAGTGAGAGACGATTTGCGCTTTTCAGCCTTGTGCTCTTCAGTCCGTTACAGTGTGACGAATGTGCTATCTCCATTATGAACGCTAGTTTTACCAGAACGAGCGCTCCCGTCTCATCAACAAAGGAGAACTACACAATCTACAAAGCACTCACCAGGAAATATCATAAAGCAATCTTCAAAGCAAAAAAAGACCATTTCACTAACACCATTGCAAAAGCCCTAAACCGCCCCCGCAAACTCTTTAAACTAGTGGCCCAGACCATGAATCCCACCTGCTTGGAGTCTTCAGCAAACGAAACACAGGAATTCTGCAATGAACTGTCCAATTTTTTTATCAACAAAATCGATAACATTAGGAAAATAATTCAGCAGGAAAAATCAAACAACCCCACACGGCCAAAGGAAGAAAAGAACCAGATAAATAATCTGCAACCAAAGAAATTTACTCTGGTCCCAATTACAATCGACACTATTAAAAACATCATCAGAAGCCTCCGAGATAGCACTTCACCGAACGACATCATTCCGGCAAAACTGCTGAAAGAATGTACCGACATCTTGGCACCCCTCATAACACACTTCATCAACCAATCACTCAAAGAAGGTATTGTGCCGACTTCCCTTAAACAAGGAATAATCAAACCCCTCCTAAAGAAACCTGACAAACCTGACCTTGACCCGAATGACCCAAATTTTAGAAGACCAGTAACAAGCCTGAACACCATCTCCAAGATCATCGAGAAAGTTGTAACACAACAGCTACAACTTCATTTGGATACCCACAAACTCCTGGATCCACTTCAATCGGGGTTCCGCCCAGGCCATGGGATGGAAACAGCACTTCTTAAAATATGGCACTAGAAGCAGCAGATGACGGAGAATCGTGCCTCCTGGTGCTGCTGGACCTTAGTGCAGCCTTTGATACAGTAGATCACAAAATTCTACTTACGCGCCTCACCGAAGTAGCAGGAGTCGCAGACGAGGACCTACCATGGTTCACATCCTTTTTGGAAAACAGATCCCAGACAGTGAAACTGGGAGCCTTCACCTCGGCACCACGCATAAATACATGCGGAGTCCCTCAAGGATCACCCCTGTCACCGGTCTCTTCAACATCTACCTCCGGCCTCCAAATCATCAGTGAACAGGACCTACGTTATCACTCCTATGCAGACGACACTCAACTTTACTTTCGCATCAACAACAAAAAAGATCAATATTACGGACTTGAAAAATGCCTTACATTAATCAACAA
The DNA here is from genome assembly GCA_029206835.1 of Rana muscosa. Lineage (NCBI taxonomy): Eukaryota > Metazoa > Chordata > Amphibia > Anura > Ranidae > Rana > Rana muscosa. The sequence goes on from CM055118.1 coordinate 354,507,755, forward strand.
TTGGATGACAGAGAGCTCCCTCAAGCTTAATGCATCCAAAACAGAACTGTTCATTTTCCACGCAAACTGAATGGAAAACGCCAGGACCACATGGACGCCACCCACCATCCTTGGACAAAACATAACCCCAAGCACCAAAGTTAAAAGCCTGGGAGTCACCTTTAACTCAGATATGACTATGGATGCACAAATAGGATCAATAGTCAGCGGATCGCACCACCTTCTCCGCCTGCTACGAAGACTTATCCCCTTCATCCCAGAAAAAGACAGAGCAGTAGTAGTCGGAACCATCATCAATTCCCGACTTGACTACGCTAACTCCCTCTACCTAGGACTACCCAAATACCAGATTGCACGTCTACAAGTCATCCAAAACACAGCAGCCAGACTGGTAACAGGGAAAAAAACGTGGGAATCAATCACATCATCCCTGAGAAGCCTCCACTGGCTATCCGTAAAGGATCAGGTCACATTTAAGACCCTTTGCCTCACCCACAAATGTGCACAAGGAAAAGCACCTCAATATCTATGCGAAAAAATAAAATACTACACCACTACTCGCGACCTTCGATCAACCAACCAAAACCTCCTCCACATCCCCAAGACACGCTACAAAGCCAAGGGAGAACGAAGGTTTGCTGTCCTAGGACCAAGGCTATGGAGTGCGCTACCCACAAATATCCGCATGGAAGAAAACCATCGGGCCTTCCGAAAAAAACTAAAGACTCATCTCTTCTAACGATCTCAACGACACTGGATGCCAAGCACCTTGAGGCGATTTAGTTCGCAATTGCAGAGCTATACAAGTTCTCACTCACTCACTCACTCATCACTTGCTTCTGAGCATGCGCGTTTTTTCACGTCGTTAAAGCCTACACACGGCCGTTTTTCATGACGAGAAAAACGACAACGTGAAAAACGACAAGAAAAATTAGAGCATGTTCCAAATTTTTAATGCCCATTTTTCACGTCGTGAAAAATGCTCTGGAGCCCACATACGATCGTTTTTAATGATTAAATTAAAAAATGACATTTTTCTCGTCATGAAAAACGGTCGTGTGTACGCGGCATTACTGTCCTGTCTTCTTTCCACCCTTTTCTATCCATTGACTTTGCATATAAAGAAATAAACTCTACGTTGGAGTTTACTATTGGTGTGGACCTTGGAGTTACTGGGGATATAAAGACGTGTCCTTACATCCTAAGAGACGGGAACCAACCAAAGGGAGAACCTTGCTGCAGGACCCTAGTTTGTGACAACGCTCAACCTCTTCACACAAGAGGGTACGGGCAGGTAACAGGGTGAGTCCTTTCCTGCAAATGAGCCAAAGGCAGGTGAAAAAGACACCCCGGGTGTTACAAATGTATTTGCCGTATCCGTGTCCTGTATGATTTTGGATTAATATGTATTGACATGTATTGTGTGTAAAGGACCTGTGGGGACATTGCTCCATGTAATACAACATTCTGATTAGTAGCAAATAGCAGTTGTTGCGTGTTGATGACCATTATTGATAATATCTTCATTTTCGGGGCTTTGAACTACAACAAAATGGCTGACCATTTTCTATTTCTATTCGCTGAGCCAGACGTCCAATAGCATTCCCCCTGAGGAAAACATGTGATTCCCTGTGTTGACACGCATTGGGGAGGGGACAGGACAGTGTTGGTAGCAGCAGCAGCTCTGGTGCTGTCTGCGGAGACCGCAAAAGGAATGATATCTTGGGTTTACACAGATTTGCCTGTTATAGAGGATCAATGACACCTGAGCAGCCTTACCTATAGAGCCCAGGGGTGGTTTATCAGCGTGTATAGACCAACCTTAATTGTGCGGTCACACGCTTGGAGGTGAGGGCAATCACAAAGGGGGAGCACAGGAGTGACGGCACCCACTACTACATTTGGAGCACTTTTGCACAAGGAACTTTACTTTATACTTATCTTATATGGATTCCGTCAACACATTGTTTACTATGGACTGACTGTCACCATTAAACATGTTTTTTACACGGAAGGTTATGGAATATTTGAGCACAATAGCACTTTATTTTTATATGGTATTAGGTTTTATTAATATATGTGTAGCGGGTGGTTACATTTAGGGGGAAGCATCTGAGTGGTAGTCAGGCTCAGATGTACCAATTGTTAGGTCTCAAGGACAATTTCTATCCCTGGGAGATAATGCTGGTGTTTAAGTTCACTGGGGGCCTATAGGTGGCACTGTTGCCGTGGGTCCGGGTTGAACTGCAGTACGAGGTTGTGTCCTTTTTGTCCCCTCTCGGCAGGGGTGCGGCGGGGCAGGGAGCCTGCTGTGCCTGTTGGGAGAGGATATAGGAGGGGGCGGCCATCTTCCAGAGGGGGTCGTCGTTGCGCGCTCAGGCACCTTAAGCCTGGGTGCGGGTGTGTCGCCTCTGGGTCCCCTAGGCCCGGAGGCCTATCGGGTGGTTTCTGGGTGCTCTATGCCCAGAGACGGAGCTGCTGTTCCGTCTCAGACACCTTCAGTCTGGGGTGGGGTACTTCGAGAGGGGCCCGGGGCTCAGTACCTTTGACTGGGTTCCACAGGGGATCGGGGGATCCTTAGGTTTCCCCCCTGAAGTGCGTGCAAGAGTCTGGGACGGAAAGCCAGGGAGGTGACCCTTCCCGAGGACCTGGCGTGGTATCGCTGGTGACGGTGGGGCCTCTGGTGACTCTCCGGATGGATGTCCTTTTTCCTGACAGGGGTCATTACTTCTAGAAGGTAATTCATTGTGAATCTGGTCGGTGGCAGAGACCCAACAACCGGGCCTGTGGCAGAGGCCCTATTCACCTGGTCTGTGGCGGGGACCCCTCATGGTCGGTGGTAGCGACCATGCGCCAAGCCTGTTAGTGCTATTCAGAACAGGAGAAACCCAAATTTAAGTTTGTGCCTGGACCTCCTCCCACCTTAGCTGACCCGTGTTTGTCTCAACCCGTCTGCTCTAAAAGAGACTGTTTATTGTGCAAGAAGGAATAAACAAGTTTTGGACCTTTCAGTTGGTGTGGACAGTTGCTTACTGGGGAAAATTAAAGACTTGTTCTGATTACTGCAGAAACGAGGTCAGAACTGGAGGCTTTTTTTTTACACCAGTCGCAGGCAGGCCCAAGAAACTAACACCACTCAACCTCCATATTCAGGAGGGTACGGGCTTGTGGTGCAGTGTGCCTCATTCTTTTCCTGCGGAGGAGCCAAGCAGAAGAAAAGCAGGTAAAGTCTGGGGTTGGTGCGCTACATATGGATTTACAGTATCTCACAAAAGAGATTACACCCCTCACATTTTTGTAAATATTTTATTCTATCTTTTCATGTGACAACACTGAAGAAATGACACTTTGCTACAATGTAAAGTAGTGAGTGTACAGCTTGTATAACAGTGTACATTTTCTGTCCCCTCAAAATAACTCAACACACAGTCATTAATGTCTAAACCGCTGGCAACAAAAGTGAGTACACCCCTACGTGAAAATGTCCAAATTGGGCCCAATTAGCCATTTTCCCTCCCCGGTGTCATGTGACTCGTTAGTGTTACAAGGTCTCAGGTGTGAATGGGGAGCAGGTGTGTTAAATTTGGTGGTCACTCTCAAATTGGTCACTGGAAGTTAAACATGGCACCTCATGGCAAAGAACTCTCTGAGGATCTGAAAAAAAGAATTGTTGCTCCACATAAAGATGGCCTAGGCTATAAGAAGATTGCCAAGACCCTGAAACTGAGCTGCAGTACGGTAGCCAAGACCATACAGTGGTTTACCAGGACAGGTTCCTCTCAAAACAGGTCTCGCCATGGTCTATCAAAGAAGTTGAGTGCACGTGCTCAGCGTCATATCCAGAGGTTGTCTTTGGGAATTAGACCTATGAGTGCCGCCAGCATTGCTGTAGAGGTTGAAGGGGTGGGGGGGGTGAGCATGTCAATGCTCAGACCATACGCCGCACACTGCATCAAACTGTCGTCCCAAAAGAAAGCCTCTTCTAAAGATGATGCACAAGAAAGCCTGCAAACAGTTTGCTGAAGACAAGCAGACTAAGGACATGGGTTACTGGAACCATGTCCTGTGGTCTGATGAGACCAAGATAAACTAATTTGGTTCAGATGGTGTCAAGCGTGTGTGGGGGCAACCAGGTGAGGAGTACAAAGACAAGTGTGTCTTGCCTACAGTCAAGCATGGTGGTGGGAGTGTCATGTTCTGGGGCTGCATGGGAGCTACAGTTCATTGAGGGAACCATGAATGCCAACGCGTACTGTGACATACTGAAGCAGAACATGATCCCCTCCCTTCGGAGACTCGGCCGCAGGGCAGTATTCCAACATGATAACGACCCCAAACACACCTTTAAGATGACCACTGCCTTGCTAAAGAAGCTGAGGGTAAAGGTGATGGACTGGCCAAGCGTGTCTCCAGACCTAAACCCTATTGAGCATCTGTGGGACATCCTCAAACGGAAGGTGGAGGAGCGCAAGGTCTCTAACATCCACCGGCTCCGTGATGTTGTCATGGAGGAGTGGAAGAGGACTCCAGTGGCAACCTGTGAAGCTCTGGTGAACTCCATGCCCAAGAGGGTAAAGGCAGTGCTGGAAAATAATGGTGGCCACACAACATATTGACACTTTGAGCCTAATTTGGACATTTTCACTTAGGGGTGTACTCACTTTTGTTGCCAGCAGTTTAGACATTAATGGCTGTGTGTTGAGTTATTTTGAGGAGACAGCACATTTACACTGTTATGCAAGCTGTACACTCACTACTTTACATTGTAGAAAAAAAGTGTAATTTCTTCAGCGTTGTCACATAAAAAGATAGAATAAAATATTTACAAAAATGTGAGGGGTGTACTTACTTTTGTGAGATACTGTATGTATTAATTGCATGATATTTAGGATTGATTCACTGTTATATTCTAGACTGTAAGCTCTAACGAGCAGGGCCCTCTGATCCCTCTGTATTGAATTGTATTGTGACTGTACTGTCTTCCCTGATGTTGTAAAGTGCTGCGCAAACTGTTGGCGCTATATAAATCCTGTCTAATAATAATAATCATAGGCATGCCCACGGGGTGTGCCAGGTGTGCCCAGGCACACCCTAATCATCCCTGTTCTCTGTCTGTGCTTTAAAACCTTTTGCTAGTGCTGACTGCCTGCAACATGTATGTCCCTGTGTAGCTCACAGTCACCACCACTGATGTCGGGTTCAGGTCGGCAAAAACAGCTGTGCTGCGAGTGGGAGGTGATTGAGCAGGGAACTAGGGACCACAGCCGCGGAATATTCCAGCCGCATTTTCCGATGCAGCTTCTATAGTTCCGGCTGCAGGTCCCATAAGCCGCCGGCGGAGTGATCTACATCTGCACTCCGCCCCCCCCTCCGTCCTCTCTCTCCCCCTTTGAAGTAGCGGAGCAGTGGCTGTTGCCTGCTAGATCGAGGTGTGCATTGCAGTGAGAGACGGTGCTCTGCCTCGCAGTAATAACCAAGGGCAGATAATGGGAGTCTGCCTGACTTGGAGAGCCATCTTGCTCGGGAGTCGGATTGTAAGTGCTCAGTGTCCGATTGGTCCTGTTTGTTCTGCCAGCCCCTCCCTCACTTCACTAACTGTCCAATGTCACACTCCACCTCCCATTTGTGTCAGCCCAACCCCGCCCACAGTCCAACCCTCTCTAGACACAGAGCCTGCTTGCCCTCTTTTATTGGCTCCTGACTGCAATGCCTGCAATGAGCTGTGATCAGGGTCTTGTGAGAAGCTGGGCGGGAGATATGAAACAACGGCTGCTATAGCTGCTTAAGCCACCTAAAGGGGAACCAGCCTGACAGCAGGAAGGCATAATTGGTAAGTGAAACTTTTGCACACAGAATAAAACCCCTGTCTCCCCCACCACCTTTTTCACTGCCCCCCTCCCTCCTGCCTCCATCTCTCCATTCTCTCTCCCCTTCTCACTTCCTCCTCTACCCCCCCTACACTCTCTCTCTCCTCTTTTGCTCCACCCTCTTCTCTCATCTCTTTCTCTCCCTCCCTCTCCCTCCCCCCCCTCTCTCTCCCCCTCCCTCTCCCCCTCTCATCTCTCTCTCCCCTCCTTTCTCTCTCTCTCCCCTCCCCCTCTCTCTCTCCCCTCCCCCTCTCTCTCCCCCCTCCCCCTCTCTCTCCCCCTTCTCTCTCGCCCTCCCCCTTTTCTCTCGCCCTCTCCTCCTCTCTCTCCCTCTCCTCCTCTCTCTCTCCCTCTCCTCCTCTCTCCCTCCCTCTCCTCCTCTCTCCCTCTCCTCCTCCTCTCTCTCTCTCCCTCTCCTCCTATCTCTCTCCTCCTCTCTCTCTCCCTCTCCTCCTCTCTCTCCCCTCCTCTCTCTCTCCCCTCCTCTCTCTCTCCTTCTCCTCTCTCTCTCCTTCTCCCCTCTCTCTCCTTCTCCTCTCTCTCTCCTTCTCCCCTCTCTCTCTCTTTCTCCTCTCTCTCTTCCTTATCCTCTCTCTCTCCTTATCCTCTCCCTCTCTTT